>OZ010795.1:251425235-252746068 GCA_963932465.1 Maratus speciosus | reverse complement strand
AAGACCAAATACCTAGGTATAGGAGAAAATTTAGACAGACCTAAATCTAAATAATAACATAAAAATAGAACGCTGAGAATAATGAGCATTATATAGATATCTTGGTGTAGACATTAATAGAGAAGGAAGAGACTCATAGGAAATTAAATACAGAATTTGTCAGAGGAGAAAGGCTCTAAAACTATTAATTTCTATTTGGTAGAGTAGGGAAATCTCTAGGAAAATAAAGTATAACATATACAATTCTATTGTAAAGAGCATATTGTTATATGAAACAGAAAGATGGATAATTATGGGGACAAAAAGAAAAAAATTAGCAGTAGTAGAAATGGATGCTATAAGAATATCATGCAGGATATCAAGAATAGAAAGAATAAGAAATGGAAGAATCAAGGAAATGATGAAAATAAAGGGAACCATATTAGATGTATTAATTCATGGAAATTTTTCCAGAGAGAAACATTCACCTTGTATACAATATTTCAAATGAAAATCGAATTAATTGCTTAATAGGCGCAAAGGCCAACCTAGTGAAAAAGATTCCATGCCAGGACTCGAACCCAGGCCATCAGTATAGCGCACTGACGTTCTACCGACTAAACCACATGGAACGATACCCAGCCTGGAACTTCTCACTATTATAGGTTGGCAAGGCTACAAACGCAGCACAAGATGCAATATATTTCCGTGAGCCACCGACACGGAGCAAACACAGAACACAATTATATCCAGCATCGATTGAAACTATATTAATTCATGGAAATTTTTCCAGAGAGAAACATTCGCCTTGTATCCAATATTTCAAATGAAAATCAAATTTCAAATTAATTGCTTAATAAGCGGAAAAGCCAACCTAGTGAAAAAGATTCCCTGCCAGGACTCCAACCCTGATGGCCCGGATGATATACTGATGGCCCTGGCTTGAGTCCTGGCATGGAATCTTTTTCACTAGGTTGGCCTTTGCGCCTATTAAGCAATTAATTTGAAATTTGATTTGCATTTGAGAAAAAAAACATATTAGATGTTATTAAAAAAAGCAATTAATCTGGTATGGTCGTGTTAAAAGAATGAGTGATGAAAAAATTTCCAAAATCGCATTTAATTCTAAAACAAGCAAAAAAGGGAAACGGGGAAGACCACGAAAGAACTGGATGGATGATATTGAAACTTCAATGAGGGATAGAAGGGATAGAAGTCTGGAGGAGGAATGGACGCTTTACCGGAAAAACTACAAAGACTATTGTAGATTTTTCGGATCTGACGACATAAACCGAGTTTATATATACATAAAGAAAATATGAATGTTTTATTATATGATTTTAAGGTGCGTACCATTAGTGGCGCGCAACACATCAAGTCTAGTCTATACGAGATTTTTAACCACGTTCTATGAAGCACTGCAGAATCAACAATATGGATGGCCGCTGTAATTAGTTTTCAGTTCATCAGTGTCACGAATATTGAAGATTGGTAAACAATGGTTTTCACGCATCCCCATAAAAAGAAGTCCAAAGATCTGGAGATCTTGGTGGTCACAGTACTGGACCTGGTGCATTAAAATCGTGAAATAAAACATTGCAAAAAAAAGTAAAAAAAACTTCGACATTTTCTTTATGAACATAAAAAACTGTAAGTGCATATCATTGTTAGTTTATTTTTAACTAGCGAACTTGCCCGGCATTGCCCGGGTACGTCAAAAACAGCAGGAATTACGAAAAAGCTCTGAAAATCACAATAAGATATCGCGAAAAAATTTTAAATTGCTTCTCAAATTCTGAAAAGAGAAAAAATATACATATATTATGTTCGAAGATTGCAAGTTGATTCCTTTCACTAATGTGGAAAAATAGTAGCAAATCGCTAAAATACACTAAAAATCACATACATAATTCCCTGAAAATTCGAAAATTGCTATACGAAATTCGAATAAACTTTATTGAAATGAGGGCAGAATGTACTTTAGGTCAAAAATGGAATGTCAAAAAATTGCAGCAGATCGCGAAGAAACGTAAAAAGCGCATTAAAAATCACAAAAAATTCAAAAATCACGAAAGTCAAAATTTACTATAATTGGATAAAAGTTTCAAATCTAATTCCTTTGACCTGTGGGCTCTCTTAAAATTTATGTTTTGGAAATCATGCTAAGCATTAGATCATGTTAATTTTATTCGTAATTAATTTACTTGGACTCCCTTAAATATAATTTATATAATTCCTTAAGTTAATATTAGTTTTTGTTGCATTAAAATATCTCAATTTGTTGATTTTCTGTAAGCAAGTAATCCATGTTGGTTTACAATGGAAGTCTATGGGAATTTGGCGAAATATTAGAGATATCGCCAAGTTGGCGTCACTTTTGGCGACTCAATTTGGTCGCCAAATTTGGCAATATACCGCCAAGTTGGCGACAAACTTGGCTGCATTTTGGTCCTATGTCCCTCTACGGCAACCTCCTTATAGGTATGGAAATGCATTAAATGCTGCTCAATATTTGCATAAAAAATTCTATAAAAATTCAAAAATTGCTGCACAAATTCCGAATAAACTTTTTTGAAAAGAGAACAAAATTTACTATATTGGGTTCAAAGAAAGAAACTGTATTCTTTTCCTAATGTGGAAAAATGAATTAATATAATCCCTTAAGTTAATATTAGTTTTTGTTGCATTAAAATATCTCAATTTGTTGATTTTCTGTAAGAAAGTAATCCATGTTGGTTTACAATGTCACTTTTGGCGACTCATTTTGGTCGCCAAATTTGGCGATATACCGCCCAGTTGGCGACAAACTTGGCTGCATTTGGTCCTATGTCCCTCTACGGTAACCCCCTTATAGGTATGGAAATGCATTAAATGCTGTTCAATAATTGCATAAAAAATTCTCTACAAATTCAAAAATCGCTGCACGAATTCCAAATAAACTTTTTTGAAAAGAGAACAAAATTTACTATATTGGGTTAAAAGAAAGAAACCATATTATTCTCACTTATATGGAAAAATCGCCTCGAAACATAAAAAAGGCACTAAAAATCGCACTAAAAATTTAATTAAAAAAAATCTAAACAAAAAATCGAAAATCAGGCTTCAAGGTGCAAAACTTCATATATAGACGTACCTTTTCCTCAAATTTTGTAGCTCTACGTGCAGTGGTCTCTTCAGAACACCGTCGACACACTCACTCACTTACACACAAACTTCTTTCTTTATTGTTATAGATTGTCTTTTTTTTAAGTGTAAAGGTATATTTCGGACACACTCTATATTTCTAAATAATGAAAAACAAACATACTTTTTGGAATTCTGAAGATGAAATGCATCGTAAAAAGTGTATTCTCTCCTAAAAATTTTTTTAATTTAAGTACACATCAATTTTGATATTTTTGTCCAATCATTCATTCTCCCTAAAGAATTTCGAGAAGTTAAAAAGTTATTTTTAAAATCAAATAATTTCGATTTTTTTTCTTTTCTTTTTCGATTTAGAATCTCGATACTTAGGAGTTTAAACATGCAGAGATTCAAGGTTGAAAAAAAAAGCAGTGGTAGAATTTTGTATTCAAAATCAAATGTCAATTATTACATGTTAAATAGTCTGTGATTCAAAGAGAGAACGAGTTGTGCATGTGCGAGTTCTTTGCCAGTTGTGGCACTTTTTTGTAGAAAACATGTAAATAATCTTTGGTCTTATTATACCGGATGAAGAACCCCCCCCCCCCCCACACACACACACACACATCTACATGTCTGTTAAATCGATTGCCCATGTTTTATTTATTTTATTAGCAACTTCTCATCTTGAATTCTCGTGATGCTTTTTGTATAAGATGTAATGTGAATAAGACATTTTTTTAATATAATATTTTTTATAGAAAAAGATAGATATTTTTACTGTTGAATAAATTATTGGTATTTTGAAAGCTTAATAGGTTAATTGACTTCCTTTTGAATGCTTTAAGTTGATAATTAGCGTACGTATTTTTTTAAGAAGAGGTACTGAACGCTTTAAGTAAAACCTGGCAAATGCTATAGGGGCTATACATATATAACGTTATCAATTTTTTGGTAATTTAGACCCCTTCCACCCTTACGATATCATGCGTTACCATTCCTCGAAACACTGCCCCTCCCCCGCCCTAATGATATCGTTATCAATGTCTAAAAATTCTTTTGATTGTTGCATTTTTCTTCTTTTGTTTTTAGTGGATACAGATATGGTTATACATTTATTATTTGCATACTTTATTGATTCAGAGGAAGAGAAGTCAATAAAATATCACTACAATATATGAAATAATTTTAGATCAAAGAAAACTTAAAAAAGAAATGTTTACTATTTAAAAGCATTTAATAATACATTTTTTTTACATAATGCATTCAACAGTAATAATTTGTTCTTCCACTTGCCACCGCAAGGGGAGGGGGGGGGGACAGGCAGGACTTTTTATCAACAAAACAGGTGCGCAACATTCTTTCTCTTTTCTTTACTGGTAAACACAAGTATCACTTCAAACGTACTTCGCACCTGGTTTCTCGAGCAGCGGATTATAATATTCATACACATATGACAAAAGAATAGTAATGCCAAACGCTGAAGTATTTCATATTTTGTAATTAACTAATTCTATAATCATGTAATGATTTTAATAATAACTTTGTATTTTCATAAAAATAGATAACAGACTAAAAAGAATTGCAGACTTGTTTGATGTAAAGAACAAATTACAAATAAAAAGAGAAAAGTTTGGTTGGATAAAAAATGATAACGTTTACAAAAGACAAACCCCCTCCCCCTAGAGATATCTTATGATATCATGTTCTAGACATCCCCTCCCACCTAAAGTGATAAACTTATATATGCACAGTCCCTTACCAACACACAATGATGAATTTTCAATTTTTATCATATTTTTGTACGATTTAAATAACAACGTTTTTCATTTGTGTCCGAAAAAATTTAAACCGTTTTTGAAAATAAGGTTCTTCATATTTTAGTCAATCATGTATCTCTGAATAGCAAAACTCTTGTATATTATGCAAAAAAATAGAAAACTGAAAATTTATTAATTTTGAAATAACTTAACTTCTGTTCGACTCTCTAACAAAATTTTAAGATTTCTGATCTAGTATGAATACGTAAGATACACCCGTTTTTACAAAAACTCGATAATTATTTATTTTTCTTAATGGAATCGCTAAACGTATAATTGAGTTTCTGTTTTTTAAGATATTTGTTTCATTTAATATACGTTTAATATTTACAAAATTGTTTGGATTTTTTTCAAGTGATATTCGTTACGTTTAATGTACGTTTAATATTCACATAATTATTTGAATTTTTTTTCAAGTGATATTTGTTTCGTTTCAGGTACGTATAATATTTACAAAATTATTTGCATTTTTTTTTTCAAGTTGAGCATTATAACACACGTAAGAGATGTAAGTATACGATTTGCAATATTTTAAAATGTTTTTTAAGATGTAGAAATATTATGTTATTCACGATTTTATTTTGCCTTTATTGTTTTTTGTGGGGCTTTCTGTGTGTCTTTCTTTCTGAACCTTGTTTATGCAATGAGCATTGCTAATACTTCTCAATAATTTTCTGTATTATATATAGGAAGATAAATAGGACTGCTATTAAAGTGATCTGGTACATGCTGAATGTTTATTGGCAACCCCATTTTCATTCTTTTTTACGACCGTAGGTAAAGATGTTTTTGCAGCATTTTTCACTATAACGTATAGAACTCTGACAATCAAATTTAAATCTTCCTGAAGACAACAAGTGGTGAAGTTGAACTGTTTCTCTGATGAAAAAAAACCTTCTTCTAGTGAAGTGACACTACATACGAAAGAGTCCACGAATCTAAACATTATCGAAATGAAGACGATTTTCGACGTTGCAATCTCTACCTTGACTTTGACATTTTTATGTCATGAACTGTTTATCAAAGTTATCACAGGGAAAATGTCTGAAAAGTTTTGTAAAATATTTTATGTAATATTGAATGTTAAAGAAGGTAAGGGGTCTGGTTATCACCTAGGAGGTATTTATACTGAATAAGTTTAAGTTGAAAAAATTGTATTGCCGATACTTTCAATAAACATCTGTATCTTGCTTAATATTCATAATCTTCCGGTATCTACTTGTATATAATCATTTGAAAAATAGGAATACCATTGATAAGTTAAATTACAATTATTTTTCATATATTCAAGCAATAAATTGGAATTATATCGAGATGTTCCTAAATTAATCAATGGATTGGAAATTTTCATTAAAATATAACTTTACAAAATATGTAAAAACAGTTTATGTCTCTGTATTCTTTAGTTCAAAGTTATTTTCAATTCCGTTAATCCCTAGTTATCAACTGAAAGAAAAAGGTTATTTTTTAATTACAGGAAAATGACGTCAAATAATGCAAAAGAAATGTGCATTCTTTGATTATGGGACAAAAAAAATCTCAAAAAAAAAAAAAAAAATTCACAGGCAATTCAAGAGTGAATTTCATAAAGATTTGACAAGAAAGCAATAAAATAAATTACAACTGGGACACTTCCAATCAGTGAATTTGTATTTCAGTAATTTGTTCTAGATGGAACAGTGGCAACCACAATCTTACAATGTTATACCGCTGGACTTTATTTTGGAGGGATATCTAAAGAACAGATTTTCTGCTGCATAATTTCAAATCGAAGAAGTATCACCACAAAAATAATTACTGTGACTCTGAAAATTCTTCAGAACGTCTGAAGATAAATTGAGAATAGACTTCATCATCTAAGATTAACTAATATTTATCATGTGATAGTGCACTGGACACTTTAAATGTTGTAATCCGTTCATTAAAACAAATATTTAAACTGCTGGATAAAACCAAATAAGACTATTTTTCAGTCACTTATCCCACATTTTTCATACCAACATGAGCTACATTTGTTGTTCCTAGAATAAGAAGGCTATTCTTAATTTCTCTTCAAACGTTCTCAAACATTTTAGGAGTCACAGTAGCCATTGTTATAATGATATATGTATACTACCTAGTTTTGAAATTATGCAGCAGAAATGCCCCTTTAAATATCCATCCAAAATGAAGACAAGCGGCATGATATCATAAACATGAATATCATTGTGCTTTTCCAATTTACAGATTATCAAATCACTGATTGGAATTGATACAGCCATTGTTTAATTGATTATTTTCATGGCGAATCTTTGTGAAATTCACATTTGAATCGCTTGTGGTTTGTCTTTGAGTTTTCTATCTCTATAACCCAATAACGAACATTGCTTCTACATTATGGGACATCATTTTTTCCGTAATAAAAAATACTTTTCGTTGTTACCAAAAGCAACAATAAAAATATTTCAACTGAAGAATATAGCGACATAAATTTTTTTAACTTACATTGTAATATGTTTTAATGAAAATTTTCAAGTAGTTGATTATTTATCAACATCATGATATAATTCCAATTTCATGATTGAAGGCATGAAAAGTGCTTAGTAGGCAGTTATTAATTTACAAATACTCTATATGCTATTAAATAAAGCTAAAGTTTACCAAAAAAAATTCCAGAAACGACGAAAAATTTAAAATTATGCTTAATACATTCTTTGAACAATTAAATAACAAACCAATTGTAACAAATTCTTCGGCAGCACAAACTTAGAATTTGTATAATCAAACAGCCTCCCCCCCCCCCCCCCCACCACCAAAAAAAAAAAGAATTAATAAGTATTCTCGACATTGATCCTACACTGTAAAAAAAATACTGCCAGTTTTCCGGTACGACTCGGAAAAATAGTTGCCCTTATCGTACCGGAATAACTTCCGACCCAGCTTGGAATAAAATCCGTAAAAATAAGAAAATAGTCAGAAAAACGGTATTTTACGGATTTTATTCCGGTCTGGGTTGGAAATTATTCCGGTGGGATAAGGGCAACTATTTTTCCGATTCCTATCGGAAAACTCGCAGTATTTTTTTTACAGTGTAATAATATGACATGTACTGATAAAAATATTTTATTTTATTTTATCTCAAGTATTACACTTAAAAAATGTTATTAGTTTATTACTACTTTCACTAATATTTTTAAGAGTAACATTTCCATAACTGTAGTAATTGGAAATAATAATAGACAGTTAAAGTGTTAGATTTGATTTTTAAATAATTAACGAAGCATGAGATACCTCAAGCAGATTCTGTTAAATAAAAAAATATGAATCAATACCAATCACTGTAAAGAACAACAATTTGATGCTGTTTAACAAAATGTCTCTTAAAGCTTAATTATACTTTTGTTTCTAAAATAACTATTTAGCTCCCAATTCTGAAATGTCGATATCTTGACATGGAAAAGCTCACTTCCCATGTAAACACGTACAGCTTTTACGTTAATCATTGATAGTTACATCTCTCTGTGACAAACATGATTTGCATAGGTATTGTTCTTCGGACACTCTTGAGCGATTCCTTATTGTTTAAAAGTGAAAATTAAAAAGTTGTTTAACTGCTTTCTCTTTCCGAATGAATTCTTTAACTATTCAATCTGTCATACGCTGGGACAGACTCCGGAAGCATCAAATGAACGTTCTTGAAAGTAGGACATAAAGTTAGACATCTGAACAAATACAAGCTGTTTATTTGATTTTTTCTGAAAAAGAAATCATTAAAACAAGGAAGGAAAACAAGTTTCAATTCATATTTTTGTAGAAAACAATATTTAATTTCAAGTATTTATCTAGATTTTTAGATTAATTTCAATATATCAAATGCTTTGAATATAGCAGCTTGTTCTAAAAAAGTATATTCCACTCAAAATAAAAGGGTACGTTGTAAAAAAATTCGATACATAACATACTCCACAAGAAAGCAAGAGCAATATGAGTTTTTTGAGAAACTCAGAAATATATTTCAAAATATTTTTAAATTATTAAAAACAAAGTTTTGAATATGTAAGATCATTTAAAAAATATATTCAGTAATAAATTCTGATACTTTTTATTAGCATATATTTATTATATACATTTTATTGGAATCTTTATGCTAATACTTTTTATTAGTATTTTACTATTGAACTAAACAGTCTTCCCAAAATATCTTGGTTTTATTAAATTAATACCAGTTGCCCTTAAAACTAATTTCAGATTATCATACAAATTTGTCTAAAGTGTACTTTTCAAATAATATATCCACAGATATTGAAATCTATCGACGGTCAAATTTAAAATTGTTATTTTTCTGTTTTTGCGGAAGTTAGAGATATAAAGTTTGATGTCAATTCACTTTTCGGGCGTTTTTACGATTCGATTAATGATAATGTCACTTCGTGGAGGGAAATTAATTAAAAGATGATCTTATTAATGTTTACCACTTCTCCGGCAGTAAAGATAGGGAAATAGTTTTGTTACCCCCGACTTATCTCAAGGCTGCCGTCGAAGTAATTAAATCAAATGGTGAACAGTAAAATCACAAATAAAAGCACTTTTGGTTATAATCATATTCAAGGCTGGAATAGCACAGTTGAAGTTTATTCCAACAGGGCAAAAAATGTGCACACCAGGAATCTTACCCGGATACTTGGCATGTCATGCCAATGCTTTACCTGTTAAGCTATCCGGACGATACCTGGCTGATTCAATTCACTCTTATTAGTTGGACATGGCTGCGTACTGCAGCGCTAGTTTCATTCATCCGAGCTATAACTAATTATACCATTTACATGATGAAAGTGTGCTTGAACACGGAAACTCCTGTATACCATGTAATTAGGTCATAACGAAGAGAAAGAATATTTTTTCCAGCTGGATTAAATTATATTGAAGGCTGAAGTAGTACAGTTGAAGTTTATTCGAAGAGAACGAAAAATGTCAGCTGTGATACTTTTGATTGTCAGCTCCGTCAAACAGTATGATCTTAGCAGGAAGAAATTTTTAAAATCAGAATTTTATAGATGCTTTTCAACAATCTGGCAAAGGAAAAACAGTCATTGCCACCAAAAGAGAAAACCATGGAGCAGCTTCATTAATTTGAGTCTCTTTTCCAAATTCGTGTGATCAGATATCTCCAATATAGCTTTAATTCTCTTAAAATAACAAAGTACGAAGCTGACTCCAAATTGTTTGGCATCTAAAATGCAATAGAAATTCATATTTTTTTAATTACACCAAATGTTACCCATGGCCTTTTTAATTCTAAAAACAAAGTTTTAAGTAATTTTTATATATTAATATTTAATCCATAATTTTTTTCAGTTATTGGCACACCATGATCAAGTAAGATTTTTTTTTTTTGGAAAAGTTAGTGCAGTGCTTTAAAAAGTCCTTCCTTGCGCTGGAATCTTAGTGCATTACACCGGGTGTTCTAAAATGGACTGACTGATTTTTAAATTCAATAACTTAATCTTTCGAATAGAATCACTGCAATAAGCTTCTGATCAAGTCGTTTCATTCTTAAAGCAACGACCTGAATCAACCCAATAACGTAATTGAACTGCACGCAATATTGGCAGATAAACCCCTTAATTCTCGCTCCCGTCAATATCACGGGCTGAGGTGTCGTTCGTTATTTCTCGTGCCCGTCATATTTCCAGGGTGGAGATTTATTGCTGCAAAAAACTTCTGAAACCAGAAAAATTTAACTGGCATTTAGGTGTGGATTCTTTGAGTATTAGCGTGCTGGTTAGGTTTTTGACGCTGATTGTGATGTTGGACTTAGTGTTACATGTTTCGAAATATATCACACTCAAAAAAATTATTAATAATCCAAATTTAATGTATATTATATTATTTCAAATATTATTTGAAAAAATGTGTCTGATGATGATAAATAAAGATCTAAGATGTGAAAAATAAAAGACTTATTTGCATTAATTTGTAAGGTGTAAAATAAACCTTAAAACACAGAATTTTCGCATGATGGCTTTCCACAAATGTGAATTTGTTCTATTACATCGTTTCTTTTTCGCCTTAAAAAAAACTAATTGCATATATTATATAGAAACCTTATAATTATTCAATTTCTGTAATAAAAAAATAGGTACTTTTTTATGGTTTTTCCAAATATTGAGTGGTTAATTATTAAGGGGTTAAAAAAATCAGGCTTGAAAATTATTTTTAAAGCCATATAAAATTAGTAAATTGCGATACAGTTTTCAAAAAATTTTAATCGAATATACATTTTCTTCCCTATTTGACGATGTCAGAGCTGAAATTGTGGGACGTTTAGAAGTTTTTAACCCCTTAACGGTCGCATTAAATTACGGTTTAAAAATTCAAATTGCTTATTGGCACCACTTTTTTGAAAAAGAAATATTCACCTTATTTAATGACAGTTAAAATGATACCATAATAAAGCCAATTACACTATTTTATAAAATTGGGGTAATCAAAGAAAATAAAATAAAATGAATAAAAGACACAGTCCGTGAATAGCACGGGAGCGAGAATTAAGGGGTTAAAAAATGAAGTGAAAACAAAATTAAATGCACTAGATTAATTTTAACACAATTATTCTGATTGGTAAATAAATCATATTAGATGTAAATTTCCAACTGGGCGAAAAATGTCCGGACCTGGATTCGAACCAGAGATCTGCTGGTTGAAGCCGCCAGTGCTCTAACATCTGAGCTATCCCCGACGAATCTGGTGGAACTTTCTCACCCAGTTGGAAATTTACATCTAATATGATTTATTTACCAATTAGAATAATTGTGTTAAAATTAATCTAGTGCAATTACGTATCCAGCGATTTCTGGAGTTCCATTACCTGAGATTTATTCTGTTGAGCTGAAACAGGTTTCAGACCAGATTCTATAATCATTAAGGTTAGCTGGGTGAAAAAGTTCCACCAGATTCGTCCGGGATAGCTCAGGTGTTAGAGCACTGGCGGCTTCAGCCAGGAAATCCCTGGTTCGAATCTTGGTCCGGACATTTTTCGCCCAGTTGGAAATTTACATCTAAAATTAATTGGTCAGGTGTTATTAACGTCCATATGATGTCAGCGTTGCTCACTGACATGTTTTGCTTTATAATATAGATTTACAAAAGTATTTATACTTTTTATCTATTTTGCATCATAATTAGTGTTCAGCCGAAGTTGAATCACGAGTTGAAGTGTTCCGTGAAATAAAATGTGTTGAGAAACGGTTTTCTAACTTAAAGGAAATTAGTGAAATATGTTATGCTTGCGAAGTTCAAATTTCCAATCCCGAATCTTTAATATATTTATCTAAAATGCTATAATAACTTGTTACATCCATTTAATACAAAATTGGTTTTAAAAGTTTAGAATTTAATCGAAAAAATGAGACTAATAATGATTTCTGATAAATTGAAAATATTTGAATTTTTTAGATCCAAGATTGAAAACTAACAAAAAACTTTTATTCCAAATGATAAAACATTGAAGTTGCCAAAGAGTTTATGAAATTTCCAATTCAAAACGATCTGAGAGATTTTCATATTAAGGATGAAACTTTTGATAAATCTCGCAAAGTTAAATATAAGAATTTATATCAGCGAGTGCATTGAGTATATCTACTTCTATCTAATGTTTATTTTGTATGAAGAATCATAATTTAGTTCGTTTCCAAAATTTGTGCAAGATAAAATAAAATTCCTGATATGGGAAGAAAAATGTTTTAAAAAATATATCTTTCAATTCTGGATCTTGAATACTTTACTGTCAATGTGAGAAAGCAATTACAGCTAGGGAACGACATATTCCTTAATAAAATCCAGTTATTTATTTATTGTCAGGAATACTTTTAAGCATTATTTTTGCTCAACTGTGGATTATGGCAAATCAAGAGAAATTGTTAACTTCAGTCACACAGATGTTAAAATAATACAACGAATAATTTATCTAAATTTCAAATTTCTATAGTTCTGCAATTTCGGCACAAAAGTATGCCGTACATTATCTTTGAAAGGCCAGTGGGTATAAATTATTGTATCTCCTTAAAAAATCTAAACTTTTTATTTAAGTATTGTATATAAGTACGCTTTATATAAGTATCGTAAAATGTTATATTGATTTCCATATGAAGTATTTAGTGGAGTCGGCACTCGACAAATTTAGGTAGAATACTGCACTTTTTTATTGTAGAACGGCATTTTGCATATAACATAAGAACAATTGTGGAATTGTGGAACATATTGTGGAACATATTGCAGAACATAAGAGAACAATTTAGGAAGAGGGAAAATTCAAGGATTCTTTTAGAATTCAACAAAAACGCCAATTTTTCAAAATAACGTCCTGACTCATAAAATTATCAATTTATATCGCGTTTGTTGTCGATTTCATTTTTCGCTTTTTTTCTTTTCTTTATCTTTTGACTCATAGAAGACGATTACGCTGTCAAAATAAACGTAAAAAAGAATTGCCATTTTATTAAACAATTATACAAAAGTGCAATGCAAAATTACTAATAAAAAATATATAACAATAAATGATTTTTGTTTTATTTTTGATTTTGATAGTTTCTGCAGTAGTTTGCCAGACGGTTTGACGAAACATTTACCCTTTTCATCCAGACAGAAGTTCTCTTCAGACTTTCCAAACTGCTGGCTGTGTGGACTAAAGTGAAGATCTCTCTTCACCTTGCTTTTTCCAGACCCAATGATCCGGAGATGTCATGTGAATTATGATGCCATCTGCCTGATCCCATATTAGAGTGCTGCATTGGATCAAGTAATCTGAATTTTCCCGATCCTGTCCCGACCTGCAGTTGTGGTAGTTTCGGGTTGTTTTCTGATTGAAATTTGACTCGTGTGAGAAGGGTTGAATTTCTTCCGGAAGAAACTGATTTCTTAAAGGATAGTGGCAGAAACTGGAAGAAATGGAAGAAACCAACAGAAAACAAAACAGAGGCTCAAAATTAAAACATACTAACTATGTAAAAGAATTAAACTTAAAGTATAATTATATGAAATCTAAAGTGGAAAAATAAATTAATATTAAAAACATTATTTTGGGAAAAATAAGTTATTTTTTTAATAACAAACTTCAAGTTCTGCATGCATTTACAGTTGGTGGATTTTACAGGTTTAGAGGATGTTATTTCATCGATTATGCCAATTCTGTAAAACACTAACTGCAATTTCTTTACTTTTCATATAAAAATGCATTATTTTAAAGGCTCTTCTGTGCAGCCAATTCTGTAAAAAACACTACCTCTAAATCCTGTTTTTTTCATATAAAAATACAATATTTTAAAGTCTCTACTGAGAAGCACAGTAACTAAAAGAATTTGTAAGTATTTATACTAGCATCTAGCATGCATATCTCAATGCTAGTTTTAAAAGACAACTGTTCTAAAAATGACTTTGGATATGTCGAAATACTTTTAAACTCTTCTTCAAGTTATGTAAGACTTGAATTTTTTTTTTTTTTTTGTATTTTTTGCAATCATCCATCTTAAGTTGAGAAACCGAGTGCAGCATCCTACTGCTAAAAAACTTTTTTTTCTTATACCATGTTGCACTGTATTAAGGAAAATAAATATTTTAATGAATTTTTACTACAATAATTATTGTATATTACTAAAATTGGTGTAAATGAAAAGCATTGTCTTTTCTTTAAATGTCTTTCATTCTACCATTGGTAAATGATCCATACTATTTACTACTAGTTTCAGAAGTCTAAATAATTAAAAGCTATGCTAGTTAAATTGAAATGAATAGCTTTTAATTGGTTTTGCATATTTTGGATAACATTTCTTTTTTTTTTTTTCAAGTAGCCAATGATTGAAAATCTTTAGACAGGTGTGTCATCTTGGCTAAAAATCTGATGTAATTGTTAACTTACTACCTAAAGTTAATTAAATTTCTGTTGGTCTAATGAAATTCACATAAGGTTATCTACAGGAATAATACATTTATTGTATTTTACAAAATTGAAACATATGGTTAAATTCTTAAAGAATAACAGTTTCTTCCATTTATTCCATTTATTCCACTTTGAAGAAACTTATTTCTTCCGGCCGGTTTTTTCCACTTTGGTAGAAACTTGCCAACCGTGCTTGTGGGTCGGGTTTGAGTTGACTGAATTTTTCAAAAACAGTCTGGAATATTTTTTCTGATTAAAAACTATATATTTGAATATTATTGAATATATACAATATTAAATTTTCAACATAAAAGATAAAACTGATAATTGAGGTTCTTGTATACTATTTTTCCATAATTGTATTACAATATGGATTCTTTTTCTTCCATTTCAGGTTCGGGTTTAAACGTTCGTGTTTGGGTTTTGTTTCAGGTTGACGAAATTATTTTTCTTGGATTCCGGTCGAGTTTCAGGCGGACTTGAAATTTAATATTCGGGTCCACGCAGGACTCTGCCCTGTATATACATGTATTGGTATATGGCTCGGAGAGTTATATAGATCAATGAGTGTAAATTGCAATAAAATAATAAATTGAAATTGCCAAAAGCCGAAATTTGAAATTTAATTAAAATGAAATTTAACTTTAGAAGTTTCTCATCAAGTGATCAGATTTCTCTTGGTTTCACTTGTGTTTTCTGAACATGTTTTGTGAAGCAATATGTTCAACGTAGATTTCTTTTAACTGGCGTAAGTTTGAAAGTCGTTTGTGCAGATCTATATATTGCAATTTCCGAGTATACAACTATTGCTACCCACTTCCTGTAGTCCGGTAATTGTCTAATAATATGTAGAAATGTCTGTTCAACGTGAAAGGGTGAAAACAGGATGACGTGTGAGATTTTTTCATGCTCCTGAGACAAATTAGGATGTATCAGATTTTCTGTTGTATGTAACAGTTGATAAATTCATATGAAAAACTGGAAGTAAAGACTTGTCTTCTGATTAAACACGTCAATGAACGGAATTTTTGTTGTCCTTATTCTGCTAAGATTTGTAAAGCATGTCATATGAAATACTTATATGCTCTACCTATTTAAAGATCGCCTTCAGATGGTTATACTAGGTTTATGATCGATTTTATCATTTGCTCTAAAAGTAGAAACTCCAGATTACAAGTTTTAAGTAAGTGCGATGCCTTCTTCGGCTGCACGATTGCTGCAGTTTGCTTCGGCTTTCCTTGGCGCAAACTCGACCTTACTTGACCATAATATTAAAAATAATCAGTAGTTGATTCGTCGTTTGACCATCTTTAATGTGATAAACCAATGTACAGTGATAAAGAAAATGCGTTCTTATCGTTTCATAGCACTTAGGTATTTTCGCATGATAATTGTACATCATCAGCTGACTTATTGTAAAGGCGGGTTGTGTCGCACTACATTTTTCTACAACAGAAGATAGGTAGAGTAGCATATTAACAACTGTAAGAAGCGATGATTTTTCTTGTCTCAGACATGCAAAAAATTCCATGCAAGTTACAGCTTATTCGTCAAAAAAAAATCTGTCTGGTTACGGACGACAGTTTTCCTCAAACAAGTTGGTATTTATTTTCAACTTTGAGTGAAATAAACTGAGGTAAGTGAACCTTAATCCTTTCTCCCACTCCAATTGCATGGTATTTACTATAATCGCTGCATTTTATAACTAGCAAGATCCTAAGCTTATCATTGTAAATTCGAGTTAAAGCATACATCATACAAACAAAATTTCCTTCCTCTGTTTCAAGCTTTCTTCGTATGTATAATAAGAATTCTACCAATGCGATGAGATGTCTTTAACATTAACTTGCTTTGTGCACCATGTCGGCTTGTGATTCCAGAAAATTCATGTACTTAATTATACACTGCTTATGATATCTTTCTTCTTTGAAGACGAAGTCTCTGGTTGTAAGTGGTGGTGTTGCTATACTTCGAAGTTGAGATTCTACTTCGAATTGTATCACCTAATGAAACGGTTGGTTCCATAATTTCCCACGACTGCACAAGCAACATATATCTGTCAATGTAATGAATAGGGAATAGCTCATCTAGTTATGTAACGCATCTGCAGTATACCAGATGTAGATGCCTGATGTGACGGAATATATTGAACCGAAATTTATTCGATCCATCTATGGGCTTTTTTAAGCTTGTTGTAATTATACTTTAGCAAGCATGATTTAAGAGACTTTGCCTCACGATTAAAAAACATATTTTAAAATTGGTTTTCAAGATAAAATTTTCATTTTCATTTCTTGGATTATTATTAAAACTTTTAAAATTCAAGTTCACGGGAACTTATCTAAACAATGGGGTTATTTATTAATCCCCAGACAGTGTCTCATACTCTTTATTACATTATCCAACGTTCTTGCTGGATGCACAAGATTTTCGTTTGTGCATTGTTGTCACAGACTACATTTGACCCACTGATTTGGTTTTGATGGCGCCGTTCTTCCTTGAGGATAGTGGATGCTAGGCTTTGTCTTTTAATCGATTTTTCCTAAATAGGACGTCACAGTAAGTTTTAATACAACTGTAAAATAAGTGATGTTAAATAAACATAAAATTGTTTTAGTTTTATCTTATTGATATTCTGCACACTTTTGCAGTGCCTTTTTAGGTGCGTTCGTAATTATATAAATACGTAGCACCTATAGTCGTCGTTCAGTCCGTCCGTCCGTCTGTCCGTCCGTCCGTCTGTCCGCATGTAACAGAGCAAAAACTACCCAACCGAATGGTCTGAAATTTCAAATATATGATTGTTGCAAAATTTTGTCGAGCCATTTCAAATTTTATGAAAATCGGATGTATAGTTTAATTACAGGGACAGTCAAAAGTTTTTCTTTACATTACGGCCAATGGGAAAAATTATTGCAAGTGGATTTTAATGATATTACAGCCTTCCGAATGATCTGAAATTTTAAAGATATAATTGCTGCAAAATTTTGTCGAGCCATTTCAAATTTTATGAAAATGGGATGTATAGTTTAGTTACAGGGACAGTCAAAAGTTTTTCTTTACATTACGGCCAATGGGAAAAATTATTGCAAGTGGATTTTAATGATATTACAGCCTTCCGAATGATCTGAAATTTTAAAGATATAATTGTTGCAAAATTTTGTCGAGCTATTTCAAATTTTAGGAAAATCGGATGTATAGTTTAATTACAGGGACAGTCAAAAGTGTTCCGTTACATTACGGCTAATAGGAAAAATTATTGCAAGTGGATTTTAATGATATTACAGCCTTCCGAATGGTCTGAAATTTTAAAGATATAATTGTTGCAAAATTTTGTTGAGCTATTTCAAATTTTAGGAAAATCGGATGTATAGTTTAATTACAGGGACACTCAAAAGTGTTCCGTTACATTACGGGGAATGGGAAAAGATTATTGGAAGTGCATTTTAATGATGCATCAGACTATGCACTTTATGAAGTGCAAAAAATTATACATTCAGTAGAGTATGGGGTGCAAAAAATAATTATAAAACTAGTTATAGTACGAACGCACCTCATTTGCCCCGTTTGACGAGCAATTTCCAACTTGTTTAACTTATTTCTGAAAATAAAATACCGTGTGGCCCATAAGTTTTTTTTTTCTTTTTTGATCAGGGATTAAAGTTGTACAAGGGAAAACATATTGAAATAACACGAAACAAGATACAACGTAAATGTTTATGAAATTTTTTCGCCACAAGATGTCATGTTGTAAAAAAGTCGCCACCTTGAATTCTAAGGGAAATTTGTAATGAGCCCCCACCTTCCTAAAATGTTATCTTAAGTTCTAACTACATCCGTGCAGAGCGAAATTTTGTGTTGAAAAGTGTAATTCATATTTAGGTACCACCTACACAAATAGTAGGTTTCAACATATAAAATATTAGCAGTAATAAAATAGTTTCTCCTGAGCTATTGCCACGAGCATTCGTAGTGTAAGTCTCATGCTACAATTTTTAGCTACCAGTATTTTAGAATGGAGAAATGTGACTTATTTTATCGGAGCTATCTCATTAATTGAATAAGGCCAAGCAAACTTTTCGAAAATAATGGTGGCCAACAGCATAGCAGTTAACAGCAATGTGACTTAACCTACAAAATCCCATGGAACTAGCCCCTGATATTAAGTTTATTCCCTACTAAACTAGAAAGATGAATTAGGGATTTTAACATGAAATTTATGCAATTAATACATTACGAAAATGGCAAAAGCTATATAATAAATAACATAACATATGCATCATAGCAGCGATATCTTTGACATTTTGCATTTCTTCTCAAATAAACAGCAAATTAAGTTTCGTTTTTAACTAATATACTTACCATTTCGCTGGTATACTTAAATTTAAAAAAAAACAACAAACTGCAAAATCTTGACAAATTTAATTTTAGTGTTTTCAAAAAATTATTTGAAATTTTTAAATTCACATTCCTCCGACCAATAATTTTTTGTCTGACTCCTATAAAAATAAGACTCCTGCTTTATTAAATGCCACTTCCAGCCATAACAAAGTTTTTAGATACAAACAGTTTTATTTTGTTTTTAAGTGAAAGAATTTCTGTTTGGGTATGAAAATATGAAAACTCTACGGAAATCTTTAGGCTAACTGCGATTTTACAAAAAAATTAATTTAATGCAGTAATGTAATCTCGCCTTTTCATAAATGAACTTAAGGTTCTAATTTTAATCAATAGCTTTCAGAATAATTAAAAGTTCTCCCTAGAAAATCCACAGAAAATCATTATTATTTCTTTTTTTTTTGTCTTTTTTTTTGGGGGGGGGGGGGGGATAAATTTATAATATGTTTAATTTAAGGGTATGATTGGAAAACTTCATATTTTTATATTCTACTAGGGGGCTCTGCCCCCTGCAAGCTACATTAGCCAACCCGCGTTCAGACACCGCAGAATCTAAAAACACGCTAATCTGATGGATTCTAAAAATATTAAAGAAGATTGAATTATACTGAAAAAAGCTGTGCAGATCTCCCTGTAAACGGGTTTCCATTCAGTTCACTTTGATTGCAAAAATTTAAGGGCAAATCAATTGCTGTTAAGATATCCAATGGTTGTTTTCATTTTTGATTAAAGAGGATCAGTTAAACATTTGAAAAGAAGCTAAAATAAAATGAATTAAGTATACAGAGTCTTTGTCTCCCGGTATTTTAAAACAATCTCTATAACAATAGCCTAAGTCATGTGACTATCATCAACAGTTCCGGGCGGACCACTTCGCTTTTTATACTCTAGGTGCCATTTTGGCACTTTAATGTTAGCCATGCACAGGTGATAAGTCGCCAAATATTATTCTATCGCCATCATTTCATCTATATTATAATAGCTCAAGTCATCAACTGCCATAAACAAATACGGTCTGATCCCTTCGCCTTTCATATGAAAGTTTGGCACAGATTTCATGCGTATCTATGCGTATATATTGGCGCGATTTTTTTCTGACGCCAATTTGGGGAACGTATCAACAGCATAAACAACAAGATCCGTCTGACCATATCAAGCAAAATAACGATACTTTGGTGCCAGTTAAGTACCCGTTGCGTATATGACATTGGCGTCAGGAAAAAATTGCGCCAACATGGGGCCGTATAGGGTAACTCGTAACCCTCGGGAACTCAAGGCCGTGACACTCCTAAAAAGACAGAGGGGGGAGACAATGTTTCCGTCCAGTGTCCAGTAGGAAGATAACGTTTTTAAAATTATAAATTCATTTTCAAATACCTGTTTAAAGAATTATACAAAAATGTTAGGTGATAAAAAAAATAAATGATATTAATGAACGCAAAATTAAAAAGTTCAAAAAGTAAATTATTAAAATGTATTTTTAGAAAACATTTATAAACATATTAATCAGGATATTTAGAAAGGGTAAGTGAAGTTTTTGCTAGGTTTTCCGAATATTTTTTATTGTGTTTTATTTTGGAAAGTGTATAAACATGAATGATTAATATGCATATAATGATGATTATATTAATATATATATATAACTATCTGCATAATTTTATTGCAAATAAACATGTGAATCTCGAACAATATATTTTCAAATATCATCATCATTATTTTATATAAGTACATTTTATTAATATTTATAATTATACTTTATTTATAATAAAATGAAATTTAAAAATCTTCATAACTAACAAAACACTAAAAAATGTTTAAATAATCTGTAACTAAAAATCAACATTATAGAAGTAATCACTCAAATTTATTTATATATATTTGAAATATATATCAATGTATAAGGTATAAATGGATTTATTATTTCATTATTATTATTATCAATTTACTTGATTCATTGCTATCTACAAAAATTCTTCAAATTCTACTTTGCTTGTTTAAGACTCAAATAAATGATATAAAACATTAAAATAATGCCTAAAATAATCTGTTTATATAGTTACATTTATACAAAAAATTATTATAAAAATAATCACAAAAATTTATTTCTTTGAAATTTTGAAAAAAATATATTGATCTATCAATGCAAAGAGCATGCATGGAATTATTTATTATTATGTTATAATTTTACTTACTTTATTAATGTTAATGTTTGCAAAAAGAAAACTTTAATTTTTACTTTGCATATGATTCAATACAATGATATAAAACACAAAAAATGATTGCTTTAAAAAACTGTAATATTATTATTTTATTTATTTATTTTTAAATTTCGAGAAAGTCTCTGAATGAAAGTAAAAAGCACACAGATAATTATTATTTTATTATTATCATTCATTTTCCTTCCTTAATACACTAATAAAAATCAATTTCTAGCAATTTCTTATCAAATTTTCTGGAAATTAATGTAAAAAGCATGTATGGAAATACGTTTTTTTTTATCATTTTGTATATAAAAATCTATTATTTGTATATAAAAACATCTTTATAGGAATAAATACTAGAATTTATTTCTTTAAAATTTTGTAGAAAAAAAAATGTATATAAACGGATCTCAAAAACATACATGAAATTATTTAATTCTTATAATTTTACTAGCTTTATTACTACCTGAAAAAAATTATTAATTTATGTTTTGCTTGCTTATGGATAGAAATGGCATAAAATATTTTAAAATTGCTTAAAAATCTGTAGTATCTGTATTTAAAAATCATCATTATCACAATAATCACAAGAAATTGTTTCTTTAAAATTTGGAGAAAGTATTTATAAATGAACTTTAAAAACATACATGAAATTATTTAATTATTACAATTTTACTTGCTCAACTAATATTTGGAAAATAAATCGTTTTATTTATTTATTTATTTTATAAAATTTAAACTATCGATATGAAAATGTTTTGTAAAAATGAAAATAAATACTAAATGTTAAAAGCATACATGTAAATATGAATATACTACTATTGTTTTATGGACTGTACTAATAGCCTGATAAATATTCTAAAATTTTTCTCAGTTATTTTCTTGAAACTAAAATTTATATATATATATATATATATATATACATATATATATATATATATATACATATATATATATATATATATATACATATATATATATATATATATTCAAACATAAATGCAAAATTTTTTATTAACGTAAGGAATTACAACCGTGTGCAAAAAGTATTATTAATAAACCATTTTTAAAACTAAATAATTTAATATATGTTAATGAAAGTATTCATAAATGAATATACAGGAATGTATTTAAAGGTCTATATTTATTATTATATGGCGATTATAAGCTATTTAATATAAAAGTACTTTTTGTTTTGTTTTGGAGAGAAGTATTCATGCCTTTTTGTGATGCATTCATACGACGGGAACGTCCGCCATGTTTATTTACTGTCATGGCCTTGAGTTCCCGAGGGTTACGGGTAACTCCGGGAGAGTCGCCGCATACGCGATAGATGCCGCACCCCTTGTATTTCATGTAATTATCAGTAGATGGTCGTCAAACGCACAGTATAGGTGCGCAATGAGATTATTTTAACCAGTGTATAGCGTGAATCCCATTTCGATGTTTATTTGTAGAAATACAATCCTTAATTTGACGTAAGTGCACGATTTCACTGTCCAAAGTTTTAAACACGTTGTGTTTAAATAGTTTTCATACACTAATTATTAAATGCATGCATGATTTCGAAGTCAAAACTAAGTGTAGCGTTTGTATAGAGTACTGTATGTGTGGTTACGCCATTTTCCGTAGCAAATGCATGTAACAGTGATGGCCGACGTCTGCACCATGCAAAATGGGATACATGCTACACTGCTATTCCGGTATACATGCCGCAGTTTCTTTTCTACTGGATGATTAAATGCTATTAACTTTTCCTTTTCTTTTTGCACAGGCTAACCTTGTTAGGCATGTTATCAAGTATACTAAAACTAAAAGAGAAAAGGGGGAAAATAAAAAGTAAGAAGGGCAAGAAAGATGCAAGTCAAGATGATAATAATAAAAAATTGGATTACGCGTAACGCAGACATTCTTTGCAAGGAATGTTTAAAAAACTACTCAAAAAAGAGGAAGTGTAATTGGCTTCGTTGCATCATGTGTTTAAATGTAGTTACATAAAGACTACCATCTACAGAAAAAGTGTCGAAAAAACAGATCTCATAACCCATTCGGGACTATAGGTGCATAAAAGCGACTTCATAAAGAGCTCAAAAAATTTGTTTTTGGCGCCAGTAAAAAAGAAAAGTAATATTTTCTTTGTTTAATTAGAGCATTTTCGTGATTATTTAAGCAAAGGTAACTTCTTTAAAAAAAAAAGTGGTACCAACCGAATAATATTTGTGTAAAAGCCACCTATCCCGAAAGGGTTAACAAATAAATTATTTAAACACAATTTTACTTCCCCCACCCTTCTAATACATTGATGTTACGTTGTTGCTGAAATAAAAATCAGAATTTAATGTAAAAAAAAAATAAATCGATAATTTTAATAGTCAAAGTAGAACACAATTATTAATTTGAATCTACTACTACGTTTCATTGTACTCCTTTAGTTTCATTTTGTTATCACATCGTTAATTATAGTCCAGATATGAATATTTTTTTGAACATTTTTATTTATAATTTCATTCTGTTCTTATTACAAGAGCGGCATAACTACAGCACAAGTGCGGCGTCTCAGCCTGAATGTACGGGTGACGTGCCGCAATGTAATGTTTTAGAAAAAATTGTTAAAAAATATTAATAATTTGTTTTGAAATTTTTTGTTGCAGTTGTATTTTTAACATTAAATAGCACAACATGATTTTTTTTTTGTCCAGCATGGGAATTTATACACAAATTCAAAACAATGTGCGGCATAAATCCCGGAATTACCCTATGACATCTGTGCCGAAAGTTTTCCATTTTGATTAAAAAATCAAAACTTTTTTTTCGAATAAAACTATATAAAAGTTGCCATGGTCGCAAAGAATTCTTAGTACTATTACGCTAGCCAAGTGCAAACCAATAGCTTTTTTTCAACTCGCCAGCTAGCATATTTTTTTTCGAGTGGTAAATTAAAACATTGATTTGAAGTTGGAATTAAATGTAATGGTTTATTGCATTATCTAATATTTGGCCAGATGTCATATACGCACCGCAGGTTTGGCGTGATTTTTTTTTTTTTTTTTTTTTTTTTTTTTTTACGAAAATTTGGCGAAAACCTCGTTTTCGAATACCAGTTACATATATTTTTGGTATTACTTAGTTATCCCGTCGACCCAAAATCTATCGCCAAACTATAAGATTAAATGCCAATAATGGTTGATCGTAAATGTCACACTCACTTGACTTTAAGCAAGTTACACGCGTTTACGTCATCAAGTGATATTTATTTCGACGTTTTATTTGTATATTTATTAATGTTATATTAATTTACTTGTTCTTTCGTTATTTAAAATAAAAATTATGTCAGTTTGTATAATTTGGCGAGTGGTTTGGCGATTTATATAATTTGGCGAAATTGGTCGACGGAATAACTAAGTAGTACCATATTTTTTAATTATTTTCTATTAATTTCAAAAGGAAATAATAATAAAAAAAATTAATAATTATAGAACAAAAGGTACTTTTCCGTTACGCGGACACCATTGTCGCCAAGCGTAATAGTTGGCGCAAAATTAAAATCACGTGTATTGAAACATTTGAAAAATAAAAGAAAAAACATTGTCGATAGTAAAAGGAGTATTTTAAAAATATAACATTTGAAAATTACAGACTTTTACGGACTATTTTATTAAATCACAAATGTATACGTAAACTAAGTGAACAAATAATGTTATACAATAAAAAAAAAAACTCATATTAAACCACTTTTTACGATCAAATCCTTTTCACGAACAGGTTTGAAGTAATTAGCGCATTAGCATGCATTTTGTCATGGTGCCCGTATAATGAAAAGTGCCGAACAAAATAATTTATATAGTTTAAAAAAGAAATAAAAGTAAATAAACATTTATTATTAAATAAACAACAATAGCCGGGTTACCATGCCAATCAAAATAATGCCATTTTAGCGCCAAATAGGTACCCCAGTGCGTATATGACATCTGTACCTAATATTTTTCTTTTAGTTTTGTTTTAAGAAAAAAGAAAGAAGTGGAAGCCATCAATTTTAATTGTTTGAGTTTTAAATGAAAGTTTTGTATTTTAAATAAAATGAATGAAAGGATTATATGTTAAATGAAATTAATGAAATATAAAAAAATGCGACAGGGAAATTGTTTGGCGATTTATCACCTGCGTCTCGCTAACATAAAAATACCGTCAGAATTCATTTCTCTATCAGATTCTTTCGATTTGGCGAAAGATTGTTCTAGTAAATTGAATTATGAATAGAAGTAGCATGATACATTTCTTAGCATACATTTAACGGAGGCCAAACCGGTCGCCAAATTAGTTTAAAATAACAACCTTTTCTGAAATAGGAAAAAAAAAATATCTGTTATGATTAAAATTTGAATTGCCATCATAAGAAAAATGCATTTAAAATTAGAAAAAAATTAATATTTCCAAAACTAATTCGAATTTAAAAATTATAATACTAGTTTTGAGATCTGTGGACAAATACGGATTTTTGGTGTTAATTTCATCGCAAAGTATTCCATATTTTAGGAGAAATCGCCGTGAAACATAATCAGTTGTTTAATCAATCGTTTCAAAGAATCGTTTCATAAATTCATTTCATTTCAGCCGTTTCATATATCCGTTTCAAAAATTCGTTTCATTAGGATTTTATATATATATAGGGTAGATAAGAAAATCCTAATAAAAAGGCATTGTAAATTACTGTTTACAAACTAAGTACCATTATTGTCTTTGTAAAGTCATAATGTTACTTCAGTTACACAATAAAAGTTATGTCAGTTAAACGCTTACACGTGTAAATGGAACTTTTTTCTTTTTTATTATTCAGAAATGAATTAAACAAGTTACTATTATAATTTGGTATTACATAGTGTTGTTGAGAACATTAAATTGCTTTTTTAACTGGATAGTTTTGATAATTTGTACACTTCAATAAAGGCAGAAAAAATGTTGTATATTTTATGTTACACCAGTTACAGAATTTTGAGTTGCAATTTTTGGAACTAAAAAAGAGATTGAAATAATCCGCAGGTATTTGCGTATTAAGTCCTTAGTAAGAAATATTTTAAATTGTAAAAATTTGTTGTAGCGTAATAAGTAAATTTTCTATATAGTTTTGGAAACAAAATTCGATGATCAAATGTTACGTCAGTTACGATTGAATTGCCCTATAAGAAAGAATAAATTTAACTGATAAAAGTTAGAGTAACTAAACATTATAAAAACTTGTTCACTACACTCTAAACTTGGAAATTCCTAGATATTTACCATTTTCCAATCGGTATTAAAAAATTCCATACATCTACTACTAACTCTACTACCAACGAGCAAGAAAACTTTGTTGTTTCACTACTGATGAACAAAAAAATGTCGTAAATCTAGAAACAATGCGTAACAACTCTATAATGACGAGAAAGAACTTCGCTTTTTAACACTTTCCAACATAGTTGAAAAGTGTTTATGCATTCAGTTTGCTGTCTGCAGTCTGCCGTCTGTCCGTGCTCTAACTGTCTAAATATGCTTACATTGAATATTTTTGATAATCGAATTGATAATTAACATACGTTATTGGGGTTTATAATGGCATGTTAGGTATTGAAAATAAAATGTGTAGCACTAACTGTTCGATTACAGGGACACTCAAAAGAATTCCGTTACATTACGCTCTATGGGATAAAATCGTCTGAAGTATATTTTAATGATATTAAGCTATTTTAAAAATATTGAAATTTATACATATGTAGCACTGAGGTGTACTATGAAGTACTTACAATAGAATTGGGTTATAATTTATCGTTCTTTTACAGGGACACACAAAATAATTTATCTGCAGTACTGCCAATGAACAATAATTGCTGGGACTGCGTTTTTAGTTGTATAACGGGTTTTTTAATTTAATAATTATTATTTTTATTATTTTTACCTATTATTTCAAGAATATAAATTCTATAGTTTATACAGGGCTGCAAAAAAGATCAAGATATTTCCGTTTAATGACGAAAATTACTGAAAGGGAATTTTCAACTGTTCTATGAGTTTAATTGGATTAATATTTTTCATACCAGGTAGTATGCATACAAATATATAGATTATATACAGAGCTGCACAAGAAAATTCGTATATTTACCCGACTATTGATAGTAATTGAAGAAATTAGGTTTTCGAATGCGTTATGCATATTCTAAATTGGTTCTCACCTTAAACTTTTAAAAACTTTCACCTTAATAGACTGTAAAGTTTTGTTACAAGAATTTGTTACTTTGAATATGAGGGAAAGTATTTCATAATATATGCTGGACGCATGATTTTTTGTTCTTGTTTTATACCTCACAACAGCTCTGAACAGGCGACAAATGATTTATAATGTCTTAAAATAAAGAACCTTAGGCATGTAGAGAGTGTATTTTGTCGCTGCAAAGTTTAAATAAAAGTCATTATTTTCACTTATCCTTCTTAATGAACATTGACAATACTTCTAGATATATTAACTGTTTTTCTTAAGTGTCACAAAACATACAATGAAGTAAGTGGTTTCTAAAAATAAATATTCAGTTCTACCAAGCATGGAAAAAGAATCTCACGACTGTTAAACATAAATGAGTCTTCCGTCAGAAGTTAAATGCCGCGTCTCTTTTTGACATGCAAATGAAATTCTTCTTATTATAATACATTCCAATGAATTAATCTTATTTACAAGTCATGAATCTTTGAAATTTTAGATATTGTTGGCATTGAAAGCATACATGCATTATTAATAACTGAATTTGTCAAAATTTTAAATTCTTTGTCAAGTGCATTACTTATCTTATTCTGCAGAACTACAGTAAATTTTTATCTCGCAATAAAAAACTTAACAATAAAGTTCATATTTGTAGCGAGTGCAAATAACTTATTGAATCATTTAAAATGATTCAGATGTTTGCTAAAAATTAAACATAAAGTGTAATATGCCTTTCCATATAGACCACAGTGGTTTTAAGTAAAATACTCGAAGCAACAAAAGAGAGAAAATGTATTCGGGATTTTACCAAGAACGTTATGCGATTAAATACATTAATACAAAAATGAAGAAATCTGTACCGTTTCATAAAATTAATCGCACGATATATACATTATAGTCCTGATATCTTTAACGTTTTGTTCTTTTTCAAGTTCAATATATTTTAGCTAACATATTGCAAAATGTTTCAAGGATCGGTAACTTTCAAAAGCGTATTAAACTAAAAGATTTTGACCAAGTACAGGCAAATATTTTGTAAAGTATTTTAATTAGCAAAATAATTCCTTCAATTTGAATTATTAAGTAACTTTTAAATTGATATTTTTCACAACTAGGATGTTGGAATCACTGCTGCTTTAAACAGGAAACAAATCAATTCAAGGCCTGAAAATGATCAACAATTTCACTGTAGAACAGAATGCATTTCACAGCTGTAAACATTAAAAACTTTTAATTTCTTATTATTCTAATTTGTCCATCTGAATCAATCAAAACTTATTCCACTTCGAGACACATTAACCGTTTTTTAATGTCTCAAAATCATAACGAAATGCATTATCAAAATAAATATTTGGTCCAATATAGAAAAAATCTTATGAGGGTTAAATATAAATAAATCGAAAGTTAAATGCGCATATCTCTAGGATAGGGGAAGGTAGTACACAGTGAGACAAAAATTACTATTACTTAACGAATGGCGACAATTTTTATTCTTTTGAAAAAAATTTGCTACATCTAAAAGCTACACAAATGCGCTACACATTAATGTATAAATGGTTTTTAAAAAGTTATTTATAAAAGCACAGAAGCAGCATAACGGAGTATCGGAAATTGTCTCACTGTGGTACACAGTGAGACAATGTATATATTTTCATAAATCATACATTTTTACACTTTATCAATAATTTTCTGCAGTTTATAATTTCTAATTAACATTTCTAGATTTTCAAAATATTAAAAATATTAGCCTCGAGTGGACAATGGCAGACCTTGGGCTACCTTCATGCAACTTTTCAGCATCTTACGTTTAATAGATTTCCCTAGCCATCGCACCCCCCCCCCCCCCACACACACACACACACACAATGAGAGAAAGAGAGGGAGAAAAAAACATTCTTTTATTAATAAGTAACTTTTTTTTACATCAGAACCACATAGTAGGCACACAAAGGGACACATCTCACTGTGTACCACAATTGTGTGTTCACTGTGTACTTCCGTTGCGTTGTAACAAAATGGATGCCACATCTGTTACACCAATTTCATCGCTTTAAAGAGTTCATGTCGTTTTGTCTAAACAGTCTATTATTAGATACAGCTAAGTTTGAATAAGTAAATATATGTCATATTGAAGGAAATACACTAAAATAGACGTTTATGTAACTTTAACCACTATAAAATAAAGAATTATTTACTATTTTGTCCGACGAGTAACTGAAGTGCCGAAACTACATCCACCTGTTGCATAAGATGAGGTCGTTATGTGTGTGTGCCAGCTTGGGGGAAAAGTTAGAACTATATGTCAAAGGGACTACTGTCTCACTGTGTACCATGTCTCACTGTGTACTACTCTACCCTATGAAAAATTTATGTCTGTAATAATACATTCAAATGAATTATAATTACTTACCTTTTAAATATCAAACATCGTCAGTTTTAAAAGTGTGTATGGATTATTAATAACAGATTTCTTCAAAATTTTATATTCTTTTTTATATATACAGTGCGTGTCAATAGTTTAAGCACAATAACAATTTTAAAATAAAACTTTAAATATTCACTTTATTTCAATATATGTCTTGTATATGTTAATAATAGCAGTTTTAACACCATATTTAATAAAGTTACCTTTTAAATTTTATTTTAAACCACATGGTGTTTAAGAATACAACAAAAATAACTTTGCCAAAAGTTTTAAGAACAAAATCGTTGTTATGCAAGTTTTACAAACTGATGTAAGCGGTTGAGCACGCAAACGATTTATGTGTGTATAATAAGCAGTCAGTTGTTGTTTTTGAGTTAGTACAAAATACCTAAGTCAAAAGAATTTCCAGAGGAGGAAGTGATAAATATTTGGAGAATGAGAGCAAAACATAAGCCTGTTTCTGAAATTGCAAGTGCATTAAAAAGATAAAAAAAGGGTCATCAAGTGTGGTAATGATTTCAAACTAAAATTCCGTTCAGGAAGACCACGAGTGACTTCTTTGCGCGATGACCGTCGCATCAGAAACTTGGCTTCCACTGGTAATTACTGTCGTTCGCAAATAAAACATGCAGTTGGAGGACAAATATCGAAAAAAACTGTTCTTAGAAGAGTTTTGAAATCAGAATACATCAAAATTGCAAAATGGCTCGGTTACCATGTCTGAGACAACACCATAAGATTACAGTAAGCCAAAGAGCATATGCCATTTGGTGATAAGTGGCTGAATGTCATACTCAATGATTTAAAAAAAATGGAACCGCAATGTCCCTGATGAGTTTAAGTATTATTGGCATAATCTCCGCAAAAAACTTAGGAGTATATTTAGCCGACAACCTGGTAGTGGTTGTGTAATGGTATAGGGGGCTATTTCTTTCAATGGTCAGAAATCTCTAGTATTCATCAGTGGTCGTCAAAACTCTGAAAACTATTAAGAGACACTTGCTAACCATTTGCTCCCTGTTACCGAGGGGGTTTTTTTGGATGGGAGGGGAGAGAAATGGTTATTTCAACATGACAATGCTTCGATATATACCTCAAACTCATCTTCAACGTGTCTTAAGTCGAAAAAAAGTATCTGTTTTGAATGTCCGGCAATTAGGCCTGATTTAAACACTATAGAAAATATGTGGGGTATTCTCACTCATGCAGTTTATCCAAATGGAAAGCAATATTCTTCAAAAAAAATCACCAGTTAAAGATTTGAAAGATGCCATTGAGAACGCGTGGTTTAAAATTGAATCAGAAACAATACCTCATTTATCGATGGAAGATCGTATAGTTATAGTAATTCAGCAAAATGGAGCAATAATCAAGTATTAATTTTTTTTTACTCTTATTCGGCTAAAGGCTAAATAACTACTGAGCTTAAACTTTTGACGCACTCATTTTTGTTCTTTTGATAAATTATATTATTTGAGATACATTTTAAAGCATAAATCTGTTAAATATATTTTTTAAATTATAATTTGTAGGTCATGTGAAAAGGAAAGTAATTTTCAGCCAATAATAAAATTTTATTTTGAAATTTTATGTTGTGCTTAAACTATTGACATGCACTGTATTTCACTTCTAATCGTATTCATCGTTTGCAGTATTAAACATCAAACATCGTCAGCTTTGAAAGTGTATATGCATTATTAATAAATGATTTCTTAAAAATTTTATATTATTTCTCATAAAGGGTAAATGCACCTATAGTGGGCCACTAATTTTTAAAGTTTAAAAACAAGCCCAAATTGCATTTCTGAAAAACGACTGAATGAATAAAACAAGACTGATTAACATCCTTAAATGTCAACTTTCCATAAACTGTTTGGAATAATTGTTTCTTTCTGCTGGTACATTTGTTTATTTTCTAGAGTGTCTTGAAACAGAGACTTTTTAGAAATTTCTTAGAAATTTCATTAACAGATAGGTTATCATTTAAAACATTGTTTCTTTAATATTATGTTTTATTTTGAATCAAACTGCTGTTGATACGCTCTATTACATTGGAAATAATTTGTTGGATAAACTGAAAACTAAAAAAATTCTTGCATCAGAAATGTACTAAGCCCACTGCAGAAGCATAGAGAAAAGTACCATTTTTTTACTTTTCATTTTTTCCGAAGAATACATTTTGAAAATTTGAATGTTTATTCTGATACAGGAAGGCTAGGATTAGGCTAAATATATATATATATATATTTGAAATTCACCAACACTTTAATAATAATTAGGTAAACGTCCTTAAATGGACCACTACTGTTGTGTTTACATTATTTTACTTCTAATCGTATTCTATAGAACAACAACATTTTTTATATGCGAGGTATATGTAAGTTAAACAATGAGCATAGAAAAAACATTTACATAACCGTTGTAATCCACATATCGAATCTCTAAAAAAATCCAAACGTTTTCCAAAAATTGAATATCACAAAATGTTATAAGAGGATCCCTATATCGACAAAGGGGGTGTCTTCAAGTAAAATAATCGCAATAACGAAATACTTTCGCCTAATATCAATGATGCTCTAAAGTGCCACTGAATTAAAGATACCTCATTAAAAACTTGTTGCTGCTTCTGTCGCCTTGACGACGATTACCAAATGATGAAGCATCGTTTCAAAAAGACTGAGGAAGTATTTTGAAGACATACCATGGCAAGCATAACCTAGTAATTCCCATAAATAAGTTAGAAATTGTGTGGAATGACATGCCTGCGCACTGTTTTGAAAAATATCTCAACCATGTTGAAATACAAATAAATCCGAGACTTTTGGCGGTCATTTCAGTTAGGAGACTGCAATAAAATTCTCCTCATACTAGCTGATTGCCCCCAGGACAAGAATATTACGGAAGTAGTTATTCTGTTTGAAACTTCATCTGCACCCGGATGACAGAAAATCATAAAAAATGAAAGTGATCTACCAGATTACAATTTACGTACTTTGGGACAGCTAGGATGCTTTGTATAAGTACCATAGATCCGGAAACACTAGCAACTAAAAACATTTCCCGTTATCACTGAGTAGCCATAAACTTTTTAGTTCCAATTTGTCATACTAGATCTAGTTGCCATAAACTTGGGTTGCTACATTTATGACTCCGCGAAACTTATGCTATATTCTTCGTTTAATATCAGCGTCACGCAGTCGTTTTTGAGACATCATTCTGCCCTATTTGGTTCTAATCGCCAATGTTCCACTCACGGTATTCTCTGACCTATGCAAGATGAAGATAATGGTAGCGTGAATTGACGTTTGGTATACTCTGGTGTGTGTTTTCTTCTGTAAAATCTTATTTGGTGGAACTACCATTATACAGACTGTCTACTGACTATCTGTCTGGGCCGCTCATTCAACTGAATAATCACTTTTGAGCTAAAGTCTATTGGCATTGGCTGATTAAGATACAGTTGAATCATTGAAGTTCAAGTTCATTCAAACCTGTCTGTCTATAATTTACATAATTAATACCCTTTTAGGCTATCCGCGCATTCTCGCCGTAACCTCTTACTCTGGAAAGATGAAACCGCATTTTTCAGATCTTTCTGAAATTAAATGACTTGTGTGGCGGTCACTTATTATTTGTCTTCAATTGAAGGAGTCTAAGTACGAGTTTTTTCCACTATGCCATTTTTAATGGTTGCTTATTCAGGTCCATAAATCCAACGATATATATCACATATTAGTGTCTGTACATGCGTAGGAATGATGCAACAGAAGAAAAATATCCATATTTTTCCAGCATTTTTTCATGACACTATGTCTAAATCAATGGGACTTTAGTATATCTTTTAGAAGAGAGAAAAAAGTAGTGAGTATTTTGGAATGAGAATAACGAGGTTAAATATGTTAAGATAACGACGAAAACTAGATATTACATAAAATAAATAACATTATATACAGGATGCAATATGTTATCTATCGCCTACCTTTAATTTCTCAACCGTTGGTCGTAGACATATAGTTCCAATTACAAAAAAGTTTCAAATTAAGTAAATATTCATGCTGTGGTATTATTTAAAGTAAAAAATCAATTTTATAAAAATTATGAAATCTAACTTTTTATACGGTCCCCCAGTCCCTATAGTTATATTTTGTGAAAGTTTATACATATCATAACAGATATAAAGCAAAAAGTTTGACATCTGTACTACAAAAATTGACACAGTTATTAAATTTTAAAGTTTGGGATTTTTGCACATGATTTTGTCTTTCATTGAGATCACCGTTAAAAGATGAATTAAAGTAATTCGAGATCAAAATCAGGGTGCAATGTCCTTTTTAAACCGAAACTACCTTTAGCCGGTATCGCCAAATCGGGAATCACTAAATAGGATTATTTCATCTAAAAATGTGAGCTAACATTTATCGGTCGAACAACATTCAAACATACCGACGATACCGACTAAAGGTGGTTTCACCGTAAAAAGAACATTGCACCCTGATTTTGTTCTCGAATTACTTTAATTAATCTTTTAACTGATCCCTCAATGAAAGACAAAATCATGTGCAAAAATCTCAAACTTTGAAATTTAATAACTGTGTCAATTTTTGTAGTTCAGATGTCAACCATTTTGCTTTATATCTGTTATGATATGTGTAAACTTTTACTAAATATAAATATAGGGACTGGGGGACCGCATAAAAAGTCAGATTTCGTAATTTTTATAAAATTGATTTTTTACTTTAAATAATGCCACAGCATGAATATTTACCTCATTTGAAACGTTTTTGTAATTGGAACTATATGCCTAAGACCAACTGTTAAGAAATAAAAGGTCGGCGATAGATAACATATTGCACCCTGTATATGCAGGGTGGTCATAAAAAAAATTCCCCGGTATATGAACTTCTAGCGGCCTAACCACTCAATCAATCGAAAAGAAATTTTAGATATACTTATTTGAAAGTATGCGCTCGAGATCATGAGGATTTAAAAACAATAGAGCTATCAGGTTACGGTTACAGTGCAAACAATTCGAAATTTCCGAATGGCCAACACCCTTTTTTTGTGCGCAAGTTCATCAGCGCATTGAAAAAACATAAATGGCGTTGGAATGATACACGTACGATGAAAATTGCAGGCGTAAAACACTTGCAAAAAACACAAGAGAGAAGAGAGAAAAAAACATTTATTTAAATTAGCAGTATTCAACGTGCCTACCTTCGCAGACAATAACGCATTGCATGCGACATGCATGTTGACAACAATGCCGAACGTAACATCGCAGAAGCGATCTGTACAACTTCATATTTTATGGCATCTTTCAATTCTGACAAATTTCTTGAATTTGATGTGTACATCTTTGATTTCAGATAATCCCAGAACCAGAAGTCCATTGGAGTGTTGTCGGGGGATCATGCTGGCCACGAAACTGCAAAGTTACGAGAGATGATTCTAATCAAAGTGCTGTTGCAGCACTTGTCAAAAAGATGTGGCGACGTGTGGAGGAGCACCATCTTGCATCCATACAATATCATTAACGACATTTCGCTGCTACAAGTCTGGAATCACGTAATTCTGCAACATTGTTGTATACCGAACACTTGTGGTGGAGCACGTTTTCATACCTGTGGAACTGACCTCCTCGAAAATGTGCGGACCGAAAACGAGTGTGTTTTAGATGCTGCACCACACAGTCACTTTAACTTCGTGTAAAGGCGTTGATGTCACATCGTGACGATTTAATTCAGCCCAATGAACGCAGTTCTTGGAGTTTACGTTCCCAGTTAAAAAGAAATGTGCCTCATCCGTTCATAATATTCGCAATGTCCAGCTGTTCTCAACATCATATCTGATGAGAAAATAATTTGCAAAGTCCAAATGGTGTTGGCTCATCTCCAGGTTGCAACATCTGGACGCGCTGGAATCGATAGGGAAACATCCGCAGAACAGCGCGCAGAATCTTGAGGACTGTTGTTTTCGGTACATTTTAAACTGCGTGCAACACTTCTTGCAGTATGCAATGGATCTGCAGTAACCCTGTTATGTACTTCCGCAACAACTTCAACAGGAACAAATGGTCGTCCAGATCGTGGTCAATCGCATGTGCATCCAGTTTCTTCAATTTTTTTCACCAAATCACGTACAGTTTTTACGCAACATGGGCCTCGTTGTAACTTATGATGTGCGATAAATTCGCACTGGTTCAGCTGCATTTTTACCGTTCAACTAAAACAGCTTTATCAACTCACCTCGTTGTTTTATTGTAAGTGTCATCTTGTTGGCACGTACAAATAAATCATTTAAGAAACAATCTTCTCACACTGTTTATCAAAATTTTTCTACACGCAATGATTTGCATATGGTGCTGTGTGATCGGTGCTTCTACTGTCTATTCCTGTGAATTATGAAAATGCTGTCAGTTTACCTCGTCTTTGAATTATCACCAGTCTTTTACAATGCTCGTTTCTGCAAATGTGTTAGGCCGGTGTAACGACCCTACATATACCTTGAAATGTGTGATTTTTCGATAGATGCGAAACCCCAAATAAACTCTGAATACACCATGAGATACGAAAGTAGGACTTGCTCCTCCTGAACTGGAGTCCTTTTAACTTGCGTCTGGCTGATTTCACTATCGTACCGAAGGAGCACGTTTTCGATATGCGAGGAACGGTGGGAGTAGTTACAAGACATGTTTTTCAGTAGCCGATGTTTTTTCACTTCTGAATTTAGTATTGTTGTAAGATTTCTTTCAAAATGTGTTCTTGAGTTGTGTTTGTGTACGCATAGTGAAAATAAAAATGTAATCATTTGTTTTAGAGTGCTGAATATTTTGTTACAAAGGATTTGATTAGGATTGAGTGCCGCGATATTACACCGGCAATTTTAGTTATACGTGTATCGTTCGAACGTCATTTATGGTTTTTCAATGCGCTGATCAGTTTGCGCAGGAAAAAAATGGTATTGCTATTAGAAAATTTCGAAATTTTTTCATTGTAACCGCAACCGTGTGAGCTCTATTGTTTTAAATCATCACGATTTCGAGCGCATACCTTCGAAAAACTAAATCTGAAATCCCCTTTCGCTAGGATGAGCTGTTAGGTCGCTAGTGGTACATATAGCGAGGAAGTTTTTTTATGACCACCCTGTATATGGGGCATTCTCACAATCTTTTGACTTTTATGTCCCTGAATAATAATTTTTATTTTAGTACATATTTTTGTGGGTTTTTTTATTTCAGATGCAGGGGAACATCCCATTGCATGATTGCATAACAATATTAACGAGATAAATAAGTTTTGGACGATGTTGGGGGTCCAAATACCAGGAAAACTCCTATACAGTCCCGTGTCCCTGATGCTGATTTTTAAGTTTGGAGCTGTCTGTATAAAATTGTTTTAATAAAAATAATTCGATGTAATTTTTTTCCGAAACAGGAACTATTGCTTTATATAAATATGTAGCAAAAAATTAACCTGCATATATTTTTAGGGTTTTTATTATTTTTTAAACTCTGTCCTTCGGTTTTAGATTCCTTGCCGGCCCTCTTCTAAAATTATGCAGAAAATCACTTCAGATGCAGCCACAGAATTTTTTTCAAGTTTTTTCTCATGAAGAAGTATACTAGAGAAAGAATGTCTAAAATTCTTTGACGGGAAATTTACTGCAGAATTTAAATCAGCATTTAAATATCAATTTCAGGCATCGTGGCTTTATTGATAGTCTTACCTACCCCAAGGTTTATTCCTGCACTTTTCGAGGTAAATTAAAAGAAAAATTAATTTAATCCAATGTAAATAACTGTTTCTAAAAATCAATGAACATTGTGGCTACCACTTAGTCTTAACATGATTTGACTAAAATAGGTGGTAATTTTCCTTACCGTTCCATCCTTACCGTCCCTTTTTTCCCATTTCGTCCCTTTTTCCTTATACCGTCCCCTTTTCCTACCTTACCGTCCCTTCTTTAACACCCCTTTAAGACAATGTTATATCAAAGTTTTGTACTAAAGATACTACATTGTTATTATTTCTTATTTGTATGTCCTGTGGGTACTATGCAAATTCATTATAAGTAAAAATTTAGAAGAAAATAGAAAGTTATAGTTGTAAAATGGTAAGGAAAATTAAACTAGCAAGTTTAACTTAAACCTCAGTTAAATAAAAAGTTTTTCGCTGCTGACCATTTTTTCTTTATTTTGAATCATTAAGGCATTCGCCTATCAGATTAAAATGTTATTTTAGCAAGTTTCATTTCACCAAATTTTTATTCCCGAAAGTCAAAAGAATGTGAGAATGCCCCATATATATGTATTTCTTATATCCCTTTTATCTTTAAAGTTTAAGTGGGGTTTTTTTTCGTATTTTCTTAAATAAGCTGTGAATTTTTATTTTTTCAGCTGATATAACTAGCACATATTTATTAGGTTTCGTTAACTTTTAAAACTATATTAAATTATCGTAACATGACGGACAAAATTTTTTCACTCTCAGAAATTATTTGCACCTCAATTATTGAGACGTTTTTAAATTCAGATTTCTCAGATATCATATCTTGATCTGACTACTGTTCTGAACAGACGATGAATGATTTAGTGTCTAAAATAATAAACTTTTTAAAGTTAACATACAATGCGAATAAATTTCATCGTCGAAAATTTTAAACAAATGTCATCTTTATCATTTATCAATCTTAATCTACAGTTATCCTTCTTCTATGCATATCAATTGTTTTTAAATATCTCAAAAACAGTATGAAATGCTTTTTCAATATAAATATTTGATTCAATCAAGCATGGAAAAGAATCTCACCATGGTTAAACATAAATGAGTCTTCCGCTAAAAGTTAAATGAGCATATCTTTTTCACATGTAAATGAGGCTCTGCTCGTAATAATGCAATTCAATGAATTAATCTTATTTCCCTGTCATGAATCTTTAAAATTTCAAACATCTTAGTGAAAGCATACATGCATTATCAATGAATTACTTGTTGAAAATTTAATTTTGTTAATTAACTTATTCTGTTGAATCACAGCTAATTTTTAACAAAGGAGATATGTACAACTTCAACAATACAAAATTCGCATTTATACCTAACATAATATTTCAGAATCTATAGTATATAACACTGGTCAACAAATTTGAATTTTTGCTCTGTCCTAAAACAGGGATTAGTTGTTTTATATGCGGTTTTTTGTGCTGATTCCGAATCTAGTTTTAGATTTACTCCAGCACGTCAAGTTTGAGAGATATTTGCATATTTTAAGATATGCAAATTTAGTAAATTTTATACAATTATTTGCAAATTTAAAGTATAAAGCAATATCAGACAGGGTTTTTTGTTTTATGTTATGATTATTACTTAAAAACGTTGTTTCTGAGATTATACTGACATGTGACTGTGAAATATTGTACCTAATTTGCATATTTTTCATGTTTTTCTAATAATGTTTCTTGACGTTTAAGTATTTCTGCCGCACGAGTACGCTAATATGTTTCTAAACTAGTTTTTTGAGCTGATTTCAAATCTTGTATCTGTTTTCTTCTATCACGTCTAGTTTTTGAAAAAAGTGAAATTTTATTTTTTGGTCAAAAAAGTCAGAAATAGATTTCTATGATACTTTGTATGATAAACTTCAACTAGTTAGGATAGAATCTACTACTTATTTCTTTTTTTCGATTATATAAATTTTTGTTTATGTCTCTGATATGTATCTGACCCTGTTCACCTTCTTGTCAATGAATTACACAACCCTAAAAAGCATCTTATATCAAACCTGTGTTAATGCCATGCAAGAGTAGAAATTCATCTTACTCAAAAACTAGACTTGACATAAGAAAACAGACTGCAGATTTGAAATCCGCATAAAAATCTAGTCTAAAAAAACATTATGTCAATTCTGTGGCAACTATTTTAAAGTTGATAGTGATGTAAACACTACACCATTGAAAAATATGCAAATTAGGCTTAATAACAGATAAATAAATGTTAAGAGTATGCAAATCGTGACATTTATCCGAAGTAAATGGTCAAGTAGTCATTATCTAGAAAACGTAATTAGATGTGACATATATTGTATCTAAAATTTGCATAAAATAGCACAAAAAGCTTAAATTTGCATAAATTTAAATATGCAAATTTCTCAAAACCTGGACGACCTAGAGATAAAAAAAAAGCATATTCGGAATCAGCGCCAAAATCTGATCTAGAATCAACTAATTTTAGTTCTAGGACAAAACCACTGTTGTCCAGGGCAATATGAACTTACAATAAAATCAATTTTCATGCAAATACATAAATTGTTGATTAATTTGAAGAGTTGTATATTCAGACATTAATAATAACTAGCTGTTTAACCCGTTCTACGCACGGGAGTTCATGAAAATCATTCTAAAGCCAAAATTAAAAATAAAAAACAGTACAACCAATCTAAAGTTTATGAATATAAAAATGTGTTATGTCTATTAAAAATCAGTAAATACAAAACCAATATGAAATAAGTAATAAGTATGTATACAAAAATTCAGTTATGCATTAAAAAATAAATAAAAGTAAGTGTTTACACAACTGAATTAAAGTTTGGGAATATAAAAATCAGTTATAAAGTCAATATTTACACAACCAAACAAAAATTTGTAAGAAAAAATGAAATTTACACCGTGACTGTAAAAAAAAATCCCTGCCGGCTCGGGCCTACAGGCGGAGGTAGATTTCGAAGTTAAGTACTAAATTCACCAACAAAACTGAAATCAAGATCTTCACTAAGAACGAACTCTATAGAGCTAAACATTTTGTAAAAATTCTAATATACACGAATACACACACACATGTATATGGAATAGGTTTAAAAAATGGCTACAAAAAATTCAGAGAACCTTAAAGTGTTAAAATATGTTAATATTTCCATAGTCGGGTTTTTATCATGTTTTAATACGTTTCTTCAAACTTACATGGCGTTACATATTCACCTGCTGAGGTCCATTATATTTCCAATATGACGCAATATACATATTTTTTTAATTCGTCAAACTATTTATTTTATTTTGAGTTTTCATGCTGAAATCTTGCTCTAGAAAACTTATGACGTAATATTCAATTTGTTTTCAATTTGTCAAACTATTTAATTTTACGCGTGAAAATTTTGCATTAGAAAAGTAATTGTTGTGGTGAGAATTTTATTGTTTTTTTTTTAATTGTTGGCAACTGCTATAACGAAAAATATTTCTTTTTTTCCTGTCATTGTTGTGTAAGAGCTGGTTTTATGAGAATCATGTTAAGGCGGTATTCAAAATTTTGAACCCTCCCCATTTCCATTCCCTTGGGCCGATTTTGCCCATTTTCAATCCCCGCCGAGATATTAGCCATCTCAAAGTTGTTGGCCAGTTTGAAAACGATCCGTGTATAATTGCGACTTTTATCGTGCGGACAAAATTTAGTACATACATATATATATATATATATAAACTTTTTAGGTGGGGGTGGTTTTGGGTTCCTGCGGTCCTATAATGAAAAGTTATGAAGGAATTTTTCAAAAGTCGCACCATGGTAACGATTGCAATAGGTAGTATTTCTTACGAAATCTACCTAAAATGGAAAAAATTATTTTAAAATGAAAAATCTTTGCACTATTTTCCACATCACCAATGAGGTAAATTGCCGTAGACTCGATTTTTTAGTGAGTATTTACACAACAAAATTAAAGTTTAGGAAATCAGTTATGAATCAATATTTACACAACCAAACAAAAATTTGTAAGAAAGAATGGAATGTACATCGTCACTGTAAAAAAATTTAAAAACAATTCTTTTAAAACGAAAAATCTTTGCATTGTTTTCCACGTCATCCATGAGGTAAAGTGAAGTAGACTCATTTTTGTTTGTTTGTTTTTTACAATAAAGCAAAATGGTTGCGACTTAAGATAAAACTTCACGGAAGACAATGTTTTGTGTAAGTACCTTATCAGACTGTGACAAAAGTTCTCCTTGTTTTGGTCCGTCCTTGACCCAAACACGTACACATCCTCTAGAAGTTGCTCTTGAAAAGGCTACATACAACAATCCCATGTGAGAAAACTGGATGGGGCAAATAGATTCCAACCTTTCCCAAACTTTGACTCTGAGATTTATTGATAGTCATAGCAAAGGCGAGCCTAAGTGGAAACTGATGGTGGCGTAACTGTAAAGGTAAACTGGTATCCGACGGAGTAAGCAGGATCCTTGGTATGAAAACACGGGTGCCTCTCTTATGTCCTGTCAAAACTTCTGCATCTATAACATTTTGAGACAACTTTTTGACTATTAAACGTGTTCCATTACAGAGACCACTAGGCGGATTCATGTTCCTAAGCAACATAACAATAACGCCAACTTTAAGATTTAACTGATGTGGTGGCATTCCTGAAGGTCTTAAACTATTGATGAAATCCATCTGCAAATTGTTTTGTTCTTCTTCATCATCACAAAGTATTGTATCAGCACTAAAATAAAACTTGAATTCGTCAGGTACTTTTCATAAAACCCCCTCATTCAATCTCAAAGAATCCTCATTCTTGGGACACAAAATGGCTCTTTCCGAAAGATGATCAAGACCAATTTCAGACGAATCAAAAATATCATCCACTACAGAATCCTGCACTAAACATTCTGGAGGTATTTCAATAATATCTTCTCCGAGTTCATAATCATTAGTCAACAGACCATCCCCCAGGCGAATGAGCCATTCCACGAAATTAAGTTCCTCCGGCTCCGTTCGCATATTTGTAACCACACTGAACTGTCAAAATGTGGCCAGAGAGATGAATTCTTGATACAGCTTTCAAAAATGAGTGTTTTGTTTGCATGAATAACTACAGGTAAAATCTGCCTCCAGTAACCTCCAAGAATAAACACTTTGCCTCCAAATGGGACATCCTTGCCAACCAAACCTCGCAGAGTTCTATCAACAGCATCCAAAGCATGAATAGGTGCCATGGTACATTCTTCCCATATAATGAGCTTTGCAATTTGCAGTAATCATCCTTTAGATGTATTTTGCCGAATTTTTGAAGCTGAATTATTCAATATGGAGACTGGTAATTTAAATTGAGAACGTGCAGTTCTCAAAACTTGTAAGAGTGTAGTTGCGATGCCTGTCCATGCAACGGGAATAGCAGTATGTCCCATTCCTCTGACGTAATGCAGCAAAGTATTGAATAGGAATGTTTTCCTGATCCCGCAAAATCATTGACACAGAAAACCTTAGCGGTAGTAGCATAATCATTTTGAATAATTTCAATGACAGCATCAAAAATTATACGTTGTGCCGGATTTAGCATGTTTAACAATCGCTGTCGCTCTGCTCTTTCTTCTTGTAAATCATAGACATCGCCTTCCACAGAGTTCTCCAGGCTTAAGGGTTCAGGCAATTCAAGGCTATGAAGTGTCATGTTGTGTATGCGTAGATGATTGTCTATGTCTTGAAGTGCTCTATCTCTACTCTCCTGTAGCGGCAGATGGCGAGCAAAATCTTCTGAGAGTTCTGACTTAAATTGTTCCCATAACTAAATCGGTGAATTTGGATTGCCAAAGTCACATAGGAAAGAAAACAGTTGTCTCAATTTGGGCGACATTTCAAAACCACATGCTTCTGTTAAACAATGTTGCCATTCATCATCATCTTCTAATAAATTTCTAGCACGGCATACACCCTTGAATGTTTCATAGACAGTATTCTCATACGTCCTTAACTCTTCGAAAGACTTGACACCGGGAACATGACAAAGCAGCATACGAAGATGGAATAGCTCAGTATCCTTTGGGCTTACAGAATACATCCTTGATACTATGTAGTCACCTAATCTAACACCCCTTTGCCACACGTTGCCTTTCCATACAAAGTGCTTTGGAATTTCTGTGTAGAGATAGATGTTTGCTGAAGGATCTGACCTGTTAAGTAGAAACCAAGCAGTGAGCATGGTGTCTTTATTACTTTTTCTTTCAAAAGCTTCACGTTCTCCCGCTTCCCTAAAATACACAGATTGCATATCTTGTAGATGCACCGGCAATCTAATAATAACATGCGCCTTGTCCTGCATGGGCTTCTCAAGAAGTCGCCACATTGCCTCTGGTACCGAAATATATCGAGCATTTAAATAACTCTTTACCTCGTCCCACACTACAGATCCCTCACCGTTATTTTCAAAAACAACTTTTGTGCGATCATGACCTTTGTATACATACTTAAAAATGTGCTTAATGGATTTAACAGAGCTGCATATTTTTTTGTGAGTTATGGGTTATAAGAAACAACCCAACGGTTGTCTACGACATTTCCCTTTATCATTGTGTGACAACCATCATCACGTCGTCTATACATTGGGTAACCATCAACATTCTCAGTCATTTTATTTCTGAACTATTTTGGATAACCCTTTAAACAAACACCGTCATCCATGCAAGATGAGTTTGGATTTATGACGCCACATGATCCGTGAATCATCGTAGCCTTGACAATTTCGTGCAATTCATTTTGAATTGTGGAATCAGGTAATTCAGCACAGACCATGGTGTCAATAGTGGCTGGATCTCTTATCTTATCATCATCAGTTAAAATGAGTAAAAGGGGCATGTGTGGCAATCCTCTCTTTTGGAATTCAATAACATGGATGTCTGCGACTGTGCGTCCTAAAATGCCGCCTTTTTAAGATCGTTCAACATTACTTTCTTCTTCATATCGAACACGCGTGCCACTAAATATGGACGATCATGAGGCTTTTGTCCTGGGAAAAGATTCCCTTTTATTTCTCGCCAATTTGGATTGCACGTTAGGTTGACAAAAAGATCAGGCTTACCAAATTCTCTAACGATTGTCATCGCATCTTGATAATTTTGCTGCATGGCTCTGGGATTTCCTATGAATGTAGATGGCAAAATAACCATTACTCCTGGTTTCAAACCAGATTGTTCTGCTAAAGCATTAAAGTGATCCGCTATCTCTAAGTAAGATTCTACTCTTAATGTTTTCTGGTTAGAGCGGATGTAATTCAGACGGTTTCCTTCAACCTTGACATAAGCATCGACGCAATACTGCTGCAAGAGTTTTCCATAAAGTATGGGATTGAAAACATTCCTTCTCATTGACAGCCTGTGACTGTGAAATTGAAGTTCAGGAACGTCTAGCATCCACACTCCAACCCTTTTCGCCTTGTGTGAAAAATAAAACATAAGTCATGGGGCCACAATTAGGATTCAGGGCATTCATTCTACACAGTTGATTCCCCTTCGGATATCCCATTGCTAGGTGGTGCACCATCCGAACTATGGAAAACCATGGGTATCTCATTTGTCTTTGATGCATTGTATTTGCCTTGATGCTGGTCCGCTGATAAATTTTTATCGCATATATACATACACACGCTTTCAGCTGCTCCAAGTCCTTTTTCTGCGATGACTCGTTCTTCCATTTCATGAAGCATTTTAACCCTTAAATGCCAGGTGTTGCTTTTCGGCAACATACCTAATTTAGGCTTCTAAAATACTATTAGAATAATATTGAAGCTATAATGCCTAATGTTGCCAATAAAATACATTCTGAAAATATTATTAAATCGATTTTCAACATGTAGATGGCAACATTTGTGCTGTTTAAGAATAAAGATAGATTTATTTTTTCAATTGTTGCTAATTGTTCTTTTTGTTTTGTTTGGAAGATTGCGAAATACCCTATTTTATTTTGCCGTGAGCAAGTAAAATTTATTTCTCATTATAATTCCTAAAATTCTTGTGTGTTTAATATTATAGAATTTTATGAAAGAAAATTATTTTCTCAATTACAGACCAGTATTGCCGATTAGTAACAAACTGTTTTTTTAGCCGTAAACCATACTTAAAACAAAATATGATTTTTTTAAGTATTTTTCTCATGATTTATTTAAAAAATGAAAGACAAAAAACATTATTACAATGATTTTTGAAAAATCAGGCATTTAAGGGTTAAAAGCATGTGCATAAGAGTTAACTCGCCTGATAACATCGTCAAGCTTGCTTATGATTTCTTCTTTACATTTTAAATTTTCTCTACTATTCATACGTTGCCGCAGTGCTATATCAGAATCCTAAACATATAATTGAGCATATTTTTCCTGACCTACTTCAGATGGATGAAAATGAGAAGTATTATCATAAATTTGTTTATGGATTCTAAAACAATACGGGCCAGTACCTGGGAGCGGTGTAACATGAGCATGAGCACCCATAGAGGCAAAAGACAACGCACTGTTATATGACCTTATGTGTTCGTTAAAGTGAGCTGACGATCTATCACTGCCATCTATAAGCTGTCTCATATGATCTGGATATGGTTGAAGAGTTTCCAAAATTGCTTTGCCATTGTGACAACAGTGAGTATAAATTCCTCTTGTATTCTTCTCTGCATTAAAAAACAAGTGGGTAAGTGTGATCACAGATCGCATAGAGGATATCGTTTAATATTCTTTTCAAAACACTTTATCCTTTTGCGAAATCTGTTAGTTCCACATTTCGCAACCAGGGGCGCACTCTATTCTACACAAACCTCTATCCGAACGAAACTCCGTTTTACAACCTATCGTAGGTATATTAGTCGAGGGGATCGGGTCTATACCATCCGAGATAGGTAGGCGCCCCCTGGCGGTGAAAAGTGGAACTGAAATATGTAAGACTATGTGCATAATATGAAAGAGGGGTCAAAGTGATGTCGGCAAAAGTTAGAAATATAAGACTTTTTGAAAATTTTATGATTTTTCGTGTGATCGCAAGTATTCTGCTATACGTATGCAAAATTTCAAGTCTTGAACACAAATAGTGGCTCAGTTAGAAAAAAAACTTAAAATACACAAGTTAGAGCCCAGAGGTTTAAATATAAGACTTTTTCAAAATTTTATGATTTGTCGTTTGATGTGAGGTGTTCAGCTATAAGTATGCAAAATTTTAAGTCTTAAACTTAATTAGGGGCTCGGTTAGAACAAAAAGATTAAAATACACAAGTTGGAGCCCGGAGTGTTAAATATAAGACTTTTTCAAAATTTTATGATTTGTAGTTTGATGTGAGGTGTTCAGCTATAAGTATGCAAAATTTGAAGTCTTAAATGCAATTCTCAGTTAGAACAAAAAGATTAAAATACACAAGTTGGAGCCCAGAGGGTTAAATATAAGGCTTTTTCGAATTTTTTGCCCCAATTGTTCATGGGCCTCCTACCAGCAACTCCTGTGCAAAATGTCGTAGCCCTGCGCCCTTTGGTTTCCGAGTTTTTGTGGTTACAAACATACGCGCACAGATTTTAATAGTATAGATTAATAGTATTGATAATTAGTGAATTAAGAGAGAAGAATTTTTGCAACTTATCCCTCTTTTTTTAAACTCTTTAGAAAATGCGATTATTATTATTTTTTTTTTAAATATTAAATAGCAACAAATACCTCCAGTCACTTAAGTGAAACACAGAAAGGAGCAGAAAAAAGGGAAGACACGAGATATTTTAAAATAAAACATTTTTATATTTTTTATGATTTTTAACCGATCTTGGCAAAAGAAAAATTGTAGAACGGTGTGTTAAGTGGTTTATTTTTTCAGCCTGCTTCAGTCATGTTTTCTGTTTCTTTATAAGTATTTATGTTCTATTTTATTTAGATTTTTTATCTGCATTTAAAACCTTAGAAATCGGCACTTTGCGCACGGAAATTGTGTTAATCCTAGAATTAGATTTAAATTGATCTTTTAATTCCAGTATCTTTTCGGAAATCTTCCTGATAATTGTAAAAAGTCTTTGTTACTTGCATTAACGCAAGTTTCCAAATTTTCATTTACCTTTGCGTAATCGAAAAAAAATTGCATTAGGGTGTTTAAAATATTTCTTGATTTTGGAAAGTCTGAATTTGTCTTGCCACTATTTTAAATTGTGAAGATGGCTTTTGTATTCTGAGTTATAAAGACACTCTGAGAACGTACTATTTGGATGTGAACGTCTTTTCTTTGCAAGTAAGTCTATGTGCGATTCTATTTTGGAGATTCTGAATTTGTGTAAAAGAACCTTTTATAAATTGCAAAGCTGCATTTTGTACACTAGGTTATACACTCAGAGAAATGTACTTTTTAAATGGGAACATCTTAACTTTGCAAGCAAGTCAATGTGCACAAACGAATGTCACTATTCTGCCAAAAATTTCTCCACATCTGAAATTGTGACTGAATTCAGATTTCTGGTTTCCTATATAAATATATATATATATATATATATTAATCAGAGATAGCAGCCGATTTTTTTGGTTGCTGCTAAGGTGAGGTTTTCGCTGAGATGGTAAGCATTTTGCAGTCTAACCTCAATTGCTGAGTCAACAAATCGAGTTGCTGTGTTAACAGTGATAATACAGTTTTTACTCTCTAATAAAAGGTGTAGTTTAAGCTCATGGAATTTAAGCATTTTATGATACTTATGATTTAAAGTGTTAAAATTAAAGGAAGTATTTTGACTCTGTGAAATCCTTTTCAAAGAAGTGGAAGAGTATCTTTAAATGTTATTTGAAGGCTGGTTTTCTTATGTTAGTTTGTCAAATTCCATGTCTGACTATGAAAAGTTGTTACAGAAAAGAATATTTAAAATTTAGGATCACACGGAATTTAAACATTTTATGATACTTACGACTTAAAGTGTTAAAGCACTGTATAATTAAAAGAAGTATTTTGATTCTGCATTATCAATTTTCGAAGAAGTCGAAAGGTTATCTTTAAATGTTAATTGAAGGCTGGTTTTCCTAAGTTAGTTTGAAAATATTGCGATTTTCTTAGGATTTAACATTGTCGCCTCACTAGAAGTACTTCGTTGAACTTAAGAACGGATTTTATTTTGTTCTTGTTAATTAATATTTTAATGCTTACTTAGTCAAACACCATGGCTGACTACGAACAAGTTGCTACACAAAAGAATATTTAAAATTTATGCTCACGGAAATTAAGCATTTTATAATACTTACTAATATTTAAGCATTTTATAATTAAAGGAAGTATTTTGATTCTACATTATCCATTTTCGAAGAAGTCGAAAGATTATCTTTAAATGTTAATTGAAGGCTGTTTTTCTTAAGTTAGTTTGAAAATATTAAGATTTCCTTAGGATTTAACATTTTCGCCTCACTAGGAGTACTTCGTTGAACTTAAGAACGGATTTTATTTTGTTCTTGTTAATTAATATTTTAATGCTTACTTAGTCAAACACCATGTGTGACTACGAACAAGTTGCTACACAAAAGAATATTTAAAATTTAGGCTCATGGAATTTAAAACATTTTATGATAATTATGATTTAAAGCGTTTAAGCACTTTATAATCAAAAGGAGTACACTGCTGGCCACACAAAATGCAACACCCTGAAGGAAGCATGCAACTCATGTGAAATTTATATCATGCGTTTACGGCGATGAAATATGCAAATCATTAGCATTGCAGCGCAGACGTACAGTCGTGGGAAAAAAAAAGTAAACACCCCCTACTAACTCCTCAACAAATTATCGTAGACGGAAGTTACTGGTACCGAACGATTGGAAATAAAGTCTACTTTTAAATGATGTATATAAAATTTGCTTTGGGGGCCACCTACATATTAAAACGAACCCAAACTTCATTTTTTTCAATGGCAATACCCAATTTTAACGAGATATTTCAAATCTTCGGTTCAAACTATGCCTAGACACGAAATTTCCAGTCATTTGAATGATAAGTTTTTGAATCATAAACATTCAAAATTTAGTGCTTCTAATGTTAAATTACATTTTCATATTTTTATTTATATCTCCTTAAATTATGCTCCTAATGTGCTATTTTTTGTGTAGCAATAATACCAATGTGCCCAAACATAAATACGCTGAATTTGCGATTTTTATAATTTTATGATTTGAATTATGAATTATGAAATTAATATTCGAAAAAATTATGAATTGAAACCTACAATTTTTTTTGATGGATTTAGATTTATTGAGTTCTGCTTTATGAAAATCCAAAATTTCACATTTTTCTTTCAAATAGTTTTTGAATTATGCTTAAAAAACGGCAAAATGATGGTTTAAGGGGCCGTCTATGATAGGAGTTAGTAGATATTTTGAAATTTCTTACACTGTCCTGTTATCTAACAGTGCCTTGATCAAGAAGGCGGCTCTCTCGGTCAACAATCGAGTACCGAATTTCAATTTGGATACAGCCCTTAAAATACGCTCGTTTTAAAATAATTAATTTCTCGGAAACTTATGGTACCAATTGCATAAAAATTTGTTTTTAGGCTAATCGAAGGGTGTAGAGTTCATTTATGCTGTCAGAATTATGTATTGCTATTGAAAAAAAAAGTTATGGTTCGTTTTATTATGTAGATGGCCCCCTAAGCAAATTTTATATACATCATTTAAAAGTAGACTTTATTTCCAATCGTTCGGTGCCAGTAACTTTCTTTTACGATAATTTTTTGAGGTGTTAGTAGGGAATGTTTACTTTTTTTTCCACGACTGTACATCCCGGGCGACCGTAGCGCCACCCACAAGCGCTATATAAGGGGAGAACAGATTGGCGATTTGAAGTACGGTAATTGTTTTTTCGTGCGTTTTTATTTTTGCGTAAGCTGTTTACCTATGCCTCGTGGAAGACATCGAGCGCCTTTTGATCAAGTTTCTGAATTCGACCGAGGGAGAATAGTAGCCTATAGGGATTGCAGATTATCCTTCAGAGAAATCGGTCAACGTGTTGAACGAAACCAAGCAACTGTGATGCGGATCTGTAATAGCTGTATGCAGGAGGGAACGACGGACCGACGACGGGTCCAATCGCACCCACCTTGTTGCACCACTGCCCGTGATGACAGGCGGATTGTGCGCATGGCAGTGATGGATCACGCAGCCACATCACGAACCATAGAACAACAGATTCAGTCCGCTACGCATCATTCGGTATCCGCTCGTACCATTCGACGCCGTTTGCAACAGAGTGGAATGTCCGCAAGGCGTCCATTGCTTCGTTTACCCCTGACTAGAAACCACAGGCGTTTGCACCGCGAATGGTGCGAGGAACGGTGGAATGGGCAACGGAATGGAACGACATTGAGTTTGCTGACGAATCCCGCTTCTGCCCTCATTATCACGATGGTCGGATTCGAGTTTGGACGCACCGTTGTGAGAGGCTGCTGAACTGTTGTGTTATGCATCGCCACACTGGTCCTGTACCCGGTATCATGGTTTGAGGTGGTATTGGATTTCACTGCCGCACCCCTCTAGTACGCATTGCCGGTACACTGAACAGCCAGCGCTACATCTCTGAGGTGTTGTAGCCCGTGGTACACCCATACATTCAGCGCTTGCCATCAGACATATTCCAACAGGATAATGCGCAACCACACGGGGCACACAATGTTCAAGAGTTCTTCTTTACCCATCAGATTAAATTGCTTCCTCGGCTTGCTTGTTCTCCCGATCTATCGCCGATCGAAAACATGTGGTCCATGCTTGAAAAACGACTGACCCGGGATACACCACCCGCTGCTACATCAGATCAACTTTGGCAATATGTGAAGCCGCATGGACTGCTCTACCCAAGGAGACATCCAAAGCCTCCTTGATTCTATGCCGAGGCATGTGGCCGTGATTATAGCTAATAATGGCGGCTACTCTAACTACTGATTTTGTCATCATCCACGCGTCACAAGAGGCTGTAATTTTAATCGTTTGATCTTTGTACAACATGTTATCTGCCAAATAATTTCGCTGTGATATCTCTGTTCCTTCCTGGTGTTGCATTTTAGTGGCCAACAGTGTATTTTGATTCTATATTATCCATTTTCGAAGAAATTGAAAAATTATCTTTAAATATTAATTGAAGGCTAGTTTTCTTAAGTTAGTTAGTTTGAAAATATTGAGATTTCTTTGGAATTTAACTTTGTCGCCTCACTAGAAGTACTTCTTTGAATTTAAGAAAATGTTTTATTTTGTTATTGTTAATTAAGATTTGAATGGTTACTTAGTCAAAAACCATGTCTGACTACGAACAAGTTGCTTCGCAAAAGAATATTCAAAATTTAGTCTCAAAGAATTTAAACATGTTATGATACTTAAGTCTTAAAGTGTTTAAACATTTTATAATTAAAGGAAGTATTTTGATTCTGTATTATCCATTTTCGAAGAAGTCGAAAGATTATCTTTAAATGTTGATTGAAGGCTGGTTTTCTTAAGTTAGTTTTAAAATATTGCGATTTCCTTAGGATTTAACTTTTTCGCCTCACTAGAAGTACTTCGTTGAACTTAAGGAAGTATTTTATTTTGTTATGGTTAATTAAGATTTGAGTGCTTACGTAGTCAAACATTGTGGTTGACTACGAACAAGTTGCTATAAAAAAGAATATTCAAAATTTAGAATTACTTCTAAGCTCATTAGTAACAATTTTAGTTATATTTAATAAAAAATATTTAAAGCTACTGTACTCAATTCAGAAATAGAACTGTAAAATGCTGCATTTCCCGAAAATGAATAGACCACATAAGAAATATTAAGCTATTCCTCTTAGATAATTAGAAAAGTTGTCGAGAGTAATCCATGTTTTAATGTTGGATACATATTATTTTGGCAAAACTTTGATCTGAAAGAGCCGTGAACTGTCGAAAATTATAATGGCTGGAAATTTAAATTTCTCACTCACTCTCACTTGAGCAAATAAAAAATTAAACACTCTCTTTGATGTTTCTACTTCCTATACATGCAATTTCTTGCGATTTCAATCAAAGTTCATATTAAGAGTTTATATTAAGTATATGTTTATAAAACTTTATGAAGTTTATTAAGAAATAGTGTTTCTTATCTTGAGCACCATGAAATCATAACAGTAGTGCATTTTCTTCAAAATGTTCTTGGAGTGTATTCCTTATACTTTTTATTTCGTAATTCTAAATTTTCTTCAAGATTTTAATTTCCAATGTTATTATTATTTTAATATTTTCAATATAAATTATTTTTCAGATACCATTTTATTTATCCAATTTCATACACAAGTTGATTAAGTACTTTTTAACACTTTCCAACGCAGTTGAAAATTGTTTATGACTTCGGTTAACCCTTTATGTACTGAATTAATGAAAGTTTTATTTTCTAATGCACTTTTCGTGAATTGTTTAAAAGCTACATTAGAAGATTTACATAATAATTTAATAAATTTTAGAAGGATTTTAGAAGGAATGAAGGATTTAGAAGGTTTAATTAAATTTGAATTTATAGAAATTTTGTGCAATATTTATAACCCCGCTCAAATCTTTTATTTTAAATGTTTGTTTTTTTTAATATTTTTAGAATTAGGAAATGTACAAATATAATGTTCTTACAATTGAAATATAGAAATATTTCCAATCTGAAAAATCCCCCCCCCCCCCCCAACGCCAAGAAAGCTGAAAAGATGCAAAGGCAAAAGAAATCATTCTTTTAAAAATATTTCTCTTTTGTGTAGCCAATAATGCTTTTGGAACAAGATAAAGTAATGTATCTATAACTCCTTCTAAACTGTATTACAACTAATCGATGTATTAAATGAATTTTATAACAAGTTATTTTAATGATACTTTTAAGTACCGTCTAATGAAGATATTTCATGTATATCCACTAGTTTCACGTAATTCTTAATTAAATCACAGTTGGGAGAGCTAAGTTCAAGATTTCTAGTTGTATCACATTAAAATCAAAAGCACTATGAATGTATTTTTTCGAAAGTCAAGAATCACTTGAATAATTACAAATTTTCTGTTTATATCAAGCAGGACAGTCGTTCTGCCAAGACAAGCTGAAAAAAAATGCTAACCTCGCCAAACAAACAAACGCCAAGAATAAAACGCAAGACACCGTAACTGCTTATTATACTGAAGACAGCTTCTCCATGTTAAATCGACCAAACATGCCAGCGTAAAATTTCCCATATCAAAAGAACCAATCATCGAAGAAAAATAAAACCAAAACCAGAAGGACCTAATGGAAAAGATCTTTAATTTGAGACCAAATGCATCCTCATAAATTAATTATAAACAGAGATATTGATTTTTTAAAATAACGTCGAGATACTGAAAATGACAAATTTATTTTCTTCGTCACACCTTATGCTTCAATCGAGGTAGAGACTTAAGTAATGGACATAAAAAAAGTAAGGATTGCATTTCTGGACAGATATTTACTCAATCTACGTGCTTTTATAAAATTCAGCTTTAAAAACACAAATTTTCTATTCTTAATTAGCGAAAAACTGCTAATTAATTCTAAAGTTTATAAATTATGCCAAACAGCGATAAACCCGCCAAACCATTTTAGAAGTCTTATACTATTCTTTTATATTATCCTTTTGCATTGATTTCATCGAAGAAAACTATGGCCGAGATTTTTCGATATTTTTTTGATAGATTCTTCGCTGTTAGCGAAATGAGTTTGACCGATCAGAAGCCAGAATGTTTGAGAATTTTTGCTGTTTCTGGATCCCGGCCTATGTCATAAAAGTTTTGAGTCATTTTCTTAGTGCTATGGATGAAGTGCAATGTTTACAGAAATCTAGGCTGGGATCCAGATAGATTTTTCGCTGTTAGCGAAACGAGATTCATTAATCAATAGCCTGTATTGCTGCAAACAGCGAAAAGTTCGCAAAAGTGCAAGCTTCTGATTGATGAATCTCGTTTCGCTAACAGCGAAAAATCTATCTAGATTGCGGCTAATTATGTTGAGCACAATTTTGCATTTCCACATCCAGGAAGGGTATTGATGTCATAACAACAGTCCATATTCGAAACTATTTAACCCTTTCAAGGGCGGTGGCTAGACGGTCTAGCCACCTAATTTTAATTCCAAAACTGACAAATGGCACCAATAATATTTTAATAAAATTTTGTGTTTGTAATTAAAGTGCAAAATAGCGGGGTTTTATTTTCCCAGAAATTCGTTTGAATATTCTGGTGTCAGTCAATAATTTCATTATTTTACGAATTGAATTCTTCTGCCCCCGAAAGGGTTAAGGCATTGATTCTTAACTCCTTTGCTATACATTTCAATATTAAAGAAGTTGTTGTTTCAATAGTTTTAGTACTTTTCTCTATTGCTCACTCTAAAACACAAATATCGAAATTTAACCAACAGCGCTCAGAAACTATAGCGCCTAGAATATATAGTGTTGAAATCGGCTAACCCTGTAATACTTAAAAAAGCGCTAAAATATTGTATCCCTTAAATGTGCAATGATACTGCTGCAATATGCAGATCGCAGCGACATCTGTAGGATATTTTCTACAACTGCAAGAAATTGCTATATACAATGTAATAATAGTAATACGAAAATCCCACAGATGTCGCTGAGATCGACACTTGAAATTTTAGCAGTATCGTCGCACATTTAAGGGATACAAATTTGTAGAACTGTTTGGATAGCATATTTCCCCACTAGGTATTCTAGGCGCTGTATCAGAAATAACACCATAACAGAGAGCCTTTATACATAAGAGTGGTGATATAGGCACAGGAGGCACGCTCATTTCAAGTTTTTTCGAAAGTACGGCAATCCGCTTTCTTGAATAGAGGATATTTAATCTACGTTATGATCACATGGTCAAGGTAAGAACGTCTAGCGTAAAGAAGGGAAGGCTCCGTCTACGTAATGTAAATCCCCGCTAGACAATGAAACAGTTCATGGGAGAAAGCAGTAGTACACTGTTAAAAATATCATGAAAAATTACCTCTGTTTTTAAAGGCTATCTGTATTATGACCAATGAGAACGCTTCATAGGCGTTTATATAGCGTTCTCATTGGTCAGAAAATAAAGAACCTTTAAGAACAGAGGTAATTTTTCACGATATTTTTAACAGTGTAGTTTCCTGATTCCCTTCTTATCAGTTAGTAGAAGATACGCGCATGGACGATCTCTTTTAGACTAGGGAAATAATTCAACATGCATTAGTCTGACGATAATAGCATGCTCACAAAGAAATTTAACGATTTGTTTTTATCACTTTTACCAATAAACATTTATTGGCCGTATGTCGCTACTTCGTTATAAGACACACTTGTTTCTAATTAGATCCCGGCCTTAATGTATCAAAATACGGAGTTTGCGTTCTTTACTATTCCTGAGCTCAGTTATAGCAGCAAGAAATATAGGCCGGGATCCAGGTACATTTTTGCAAACAGTGAAATATTAGCAAAAATTCTTTGGTCAATCTCGTTACGATAACAGAGAAAAATCTACCTAGATCACGATCATAGTGTGGAAACCGGCTATTCCAGTAATGCTTTAAAAAGTGCTAAAAATTGAATCTCATAAATATTGAAAAATACTGAATGACAAATGTCGATAGGAGCAACATTTTCTAGATCTTCTCTGAGCGAAACGTTTTCTTTTGAAATAGTTACGTTGGAATTACCATATGTCGCTGTAATCGACATTCGTCGTTCAGCCTCGTTCAATATTTATGGGATATAATTTTTTAGCACCTTTTTAATAAGCCGATTTTTAAACTATATCTTCTAGAAACTATAGCTCCGTTATAGCGTCTAGATTATATGTTGTAGAAATCGACTATCCCAGCAATACTTAAAAAAGCGCGGAAGTATTGAATCCCTTAAATGTACAACGATGTCGATTTCCAAACAGTCATTTGCATCGACATCTGCAGGATATTTTTTAAAGAAGAAAGAGACATGTGTAATGCACCGCTACAGCGTCTAGAATACATAATATGGAAATTTGCTATCCAAGAACCGCTAAGAAGTGTATCCCTTAAATGTGCACTGACTCTGAAATCCAGGGAGATGATCGCAGCGAAATCTGCGATATATTTTCAAATTGCAAAGTAAACATGGTATTATTACAGCGGGTTTGACGCCAAGCACACAGGTTAGATGTATGTTAATAAAACAAAAAAAATGTTACAGCGTCTAGACCAAATTGTCTTGGAGTTTTGGGAAATATCCCGCAGATATCGCTGTGATCGACTGATTGGATTTCCACACTATATATTCTAGACGCTGTAGCACCGCGGTAGCCTGTCTTTTTCGTTTGCCTCGAAGTAGATATAGATGACGTCATTTGAAGCTGTTCCTAAAGTGTAGCCAGCTCATCACGTCACACGGAGTTGATTATCTGTACACGGCAATGGACACAAAAAAATTGGCGCACCGTTTTGTACTAATCATCGTGTAAAGATGATCCAACTCCGTGTGACTTTTAAACGTTATGAACTGGCCTATTATGTCATTGGTCACGCTAACACACTCCCCCTTGCGTCCGTCATATATAGCGGCATCTTGCACTAGAGACTGCTAAATGGGCTGCTATCGGTCAAAATCAAGAGAGAAAAGGGCAGAAGAGGGGGAAAGAACTCGTTTTTTTAATGTAGTTTTTCACACGGGAAGATTGACATGTCTGCTCCTCTCCTTTCATATCTTCATGATGGTAAAATAAACCATCGCCCCCTAGATATTTGAGAAAGTCTTGACACGTTTAACGAAATCATCACACAAAGCAGGCAAAGCAAACGAACAAAATCATTCATTGGCTCGTGGATATGAACGAGCCAATGAATGATTTTTCTTATTTGTTTTGCCTGCGTTGTGCGATATTTTCCTAACGCGTATCAAGGTTTTCTAGAATATTTAAAGGGCGTTGAATAGGCCAGGATAAAGATAGATTTTAAGCTATTAGCGAGATGAGATTGATCAATCAGAAGCCTGCATTTTTGAAAACTTTTTTATGTTTGCAGTAAACACCGAAAAGCCTGCAAGGATGGAGGCTACTGATTGGTCAATCTAATTTTACTAACAGAGAAAAATTTATCTGGATCCCGGACATTAACTTTGGTTGGTTGAGACGATTTTGAATAAAATCAAAACAGAAAGCCAAAGTTTTTAAATTTTTCTGGTTAGTTTAATCCAGAGTTGGGCAGTATCGAAAATACATGTATTTGAAATACATTTTCAAAATACATTTGTATCTTGTATTTTGTATTTTAAACCGATAAGATCAAAGTATTTTTGTAATGTATTTTCTGATGGTTTTACAATGTATTTTGTATTTTGAAAATACTCAAAATACATTTTCTCCAAATTTCAAACTGCCATGTTTAAACCGCTCAGAGAAAAGCTGCGATTCATTAAAAGGAAATACACGACTATATGTTTTGATTAGTTTTCAAATTCTGTTCTGGAAGTTAATATAAACACACTTTTCAACTATTGCTGAGACAAGGATGTTGATGAATATGATATTTTGATACAGCAAACGTATTATTTCTGGTTAGTTACAAAAATAACTTTTACATATTAATGTTGCTGTGGGAATTGCAAGAAAATAAACATGCAATTGTGATAGACCGGAAGGATCTTTCAAAGTTGCGCAGGTGCAGCGCTCTATTACCGACAGTTGCCCATTGACCACACATATAAGAAGCTCAATTTTTTTTTCTGGTCAAGTAGTTTTATTTAAAAATATCAAAAAAGGATTTCTTAAAAATTCGCATGTTTCATTCATTAATATAAATTTTGTTAGACAATAACCGAAAGAAAATTGCTACAATGAACTTTCAAAGGAATGATTTGACTATGAAAAAATGAAATTTATGACATTGCAAATTTTGCATTCGAATTATTCCTACTTTTTATAAATATTTTATAAGTGCTTTCTATTTATGAATGTAAAAGCTTTCATATTTTTTCTGCTCTACATTAAAAGTTTCAAGACTTTCATAGTAAGTGCAAATGATTTCTTACTTCTTTGCGCTTATATATGGTTTGATATTTTATCTGAGTGTTTTAATTTTAAAACTACTTTATACGAAGAATTCGTACTTTTGTTAATAATAATATTTCAACTTGTGTTAAAAATTATCTAATTTTCTCATTTATATTTTTGGCCCCACCAGTGGCCGAGAGGTTCTGCTCTCGAAGCTGGTAGACGGGAGGTGCTGGGTTCGAACCCAATCGCGCCCGTCGGCCTAATCGTTCGGAGTTTTCGTGGTTTTCTTCAAACCTTGGATTTCCAAGCGCTAATACGGGTTAGGTTCCCTTAGAAAGACCCCCACGAAGGGCACTCCCCCCTTAGGGCCTATATCCCTCGTGTTGATAATTGGCCGTCATAAACACAACCAACCATTTATATTTTTGCATTCAGTAATACATATTTTAAATTTCGTATGCATTATTTCTAAAATACACCATAATAGAAAAGTTGTGCCCCAAATATTTTATTAGTGGAAGATCTAAAAAATCTTGCATAGTTGGGAGCTCTTATTAAATACAAGCGCTTTATATAAAAAGAAGAAAATACATTTAAAAAATTTTATTCGGTGGCATTGTACATATAAGATTATTATAAAATATGCCCTTTTGTAGACATATACTTAGAAAGACTGATTGAAAAAACTGATACAAGATTAATTTGTTTTTACATTCTTCTAATAAATAATAAAAAAGTATTGGAATCGAGGAAATTTTTGACTTTCGTTTTTTGCTTGATTTACACGTTTCGGGATGTCTTGAACGCGATTTAACAATTTTTGGGAAATGTGTGTATGCTGCTAGTCTGTGGTAGACATAATTTTTGTGGCTTTTCTATCTCAAGAACTAAAGCATGGAGTTTAATAATAATCAAACTTCAGATTAAGATAGACCTAGATATAACTTAGCTGTGGGTTTATATCGCCCAACAGGTGGCACTGCTATGCTTAATTATTTTATTTCATGATAGATATATTGTAAGAATTAGTATACAGAATTTCATTTAACTGCATATAGGCCTGAACAGAAATACTTGCCGATTAACTTTAATGTATATTGCTCAACAGGTGGTTCCGTTATGCTGGGTTTTTCATGATTTCCGCGATAACTATATCGAAAAACTAATGGACAAAATTTAATCCAATTTCATATTATTTTAGATCTTCAAATAAATTAATGCTGACAAAATTTTGGGGTGCACCACTCAAGAGGTGGCGTTATGCTGTGTTTTTATGATTACTGTAACATATACGTAAAATTATCGTTTATTTTATTTGTTTGTTTTTTTTTCTTCCATGGCAAAATGATCATATTTGTAAATCAAATTTAAATGAAATAAGTACCACGTAGATTAAAGGTACCTTTTTTAAATAAATTTTCTGGTTCGTAGAGCTGATTTTTAAAAAATCTGAAGTTGGCATTGGCAGGTGTGCCGTGAGAGTTATATCTCAAGAACTAGAACACGGAATTTCATCAAACTTCATCAAATTCAGTTAGTATGGATGACATTTTGGTGTATATCGTCCTACAGATGATTTTTTTTCTGTGCTGTGTTTTTTAGGATTTTCGAGATTTTTATATATCTGCACCTAAGAACTGCACGAAACTTTTTATGTTTTTTCTGAAAATGAATACTGTCTCAATTGTGGCTTAGAACACTCAGTAGCGGGCGGTGCTATCCTATGCCTCGTGAAAGAGGTTCCTTATCGTATCCACAATCTCAGGTCTGCACGGGTCGGAATTTCTAGGACTGGGTCCGGCCCGACCCACACAAAAACAGCCTTGACCCGGCCCGATGAAAAAATTAAAAGTTCGGCCCGAGCCCGGCCCGTTTATATTTTCACAGTTCACGGCACGGCCCGTACAAAAATCAGTGAAAACAGGCTTGGCCCGTGGAAAAATAAATTAAATGAGGCCTGACTCAATTGTTACAAAAAAATCAGATTTTCCTAAACATACAATTAAGGTTTTTTTAAAGAATACTGCATACATATTTATGGGATAATTTTACAGTATATTTTAAAATTACTATGTGTTCGCAAGACAGAAAATACATAATAGCAACATTAATGATCAGAGTTTTAGACGTTTCAACATTCAATTAAAGATTAATTAAAAAATTAATGTAGTTTAGAATAACATAAAAAAAGGAGGGTTAAAAACAGGATAATATTTGAAGCTGTATAATAAAAAGCAGATTTGTGAAACTATTTTTCTACTATTTAATAAGGCTTTTCTCAAATCCAAAAGAGCTTTCAGATACATTTCTGAATTTCTTTCTTTTCGGAAACGCATAAGATTGGCAGCTGTTTTTATTCAGAAACAATGTAATCAAATAACGTTATCATTTTTTGATAAAGGCAATATATCTTTGAGAAAATATTGTCAAAGTTAAAATTTTGAATCGGATTTTCGGAAGCAATAGCACGGGAAAGGAGAAAAACCTGCAGTCACGTGACAAGAATCTCTTATATCTTGATAAGTAATTTATTTATTTAAAAAAAAGGGAAAACGCTATTCGATTCCAAATCACTTGAATAGTCAGGCCTGTCAGTTGTAAGCCTTTACAGTAAAAAATTAGTTAGAAAATGTGTCAGGAAATTTCTTATTGTTGAGCAGTGAATTTTAGAACCATCTTGAGGACCTTTCCAAAGATTCCGTTGAGAGAGGTTCATTATCGCTACTAATATTTTTACAAAACATATTGCCTTCCCTCGAAAACACATCCTGGGAACAATAAAGTCCAGTTTCGGCCCTGCTCGACTATGTAGAAAAAAATCAAAAACCTGACCTCAGCCCGTCCCGAGTCTGCTGAAAAAATTAAATCATGTAACTGTTCCATGCTGGACATGTTACATTTCTGTATTGATGTTCTCAAACTAGCAGCTGCTCGTGACGGGCATTCATATTTATTACTTATTCTCTCGAAAGTCACATTCAATCAAAATGGCTCATATTTTATCGGCTTCGATTAAAATTTTATAGTGGGCCTGTAGCCCCGCTTAATTTCTTTTATCGGCCCGGCCCGTTGAAAAATTTGTTCTAATTCTGCCGGCCCGGTCCGGCCCGTTTGAAAATTTGTCTTACTTTTGCCGACCCGCGGTGTGGGCCGGATATGGACCTCAGGCCAAGCCCGGGCCCGTGCAGACCTCTACCACAATCAATTCTTGCAGTTATTTCTGCTGAGTAACTACTTTTAAAGTGTAGTTTATTCATTATTAGTTATTCTTGCAACTTTCATACACTTTTAAACACATTGTTGCTCCAATCTTTCAGTTTTCTTCTTGAGTTCTTCGTTGAGTTTTAATTAATTTTGCTTCTTTATTTGAAAATTTATAATTTTAAAAATTTAATCTGTTTTGCAAACCAGCTTTGCATTTGACTAGTACAATTTAATACACAATCTTTCTTTTCTTTTTTTTTTTTAATGTATTTTGTATTTTAAATGTATTTTCAAAATACATGTATTTTGTATTTTGATTTTTTGAAATTTGGAAAGTATTTTGTATTTTGTATTTTAAGTTGAAAAACAATGTATTTTGTATTTTGTATCGAAAATGGTTTTTCGATGTATTTTGCCCAACTCTGGTTTAATCGAAATCCTCCACGTCTATTACTGAAAACTGGATTACTGTACTTTGGACAAAAACTTGAATATGAGTACACGACTTGTGCATATGTCACCACTCTTACATATAAATGTACTCTGTTATGAGCATAATTATAAGCGCAGCTGGTTAAATTTGAGTATCTGGGTATTAAAGAAAGCAATTGTGGCCCACCGTGGCTGAGTGGATAAGACACCACGCCGCTAATAGCTTGAGAGCGTAGGTGGGGGCGGGTTCAAATCCCGCCGTGACCCCCACGTGATCTGATATATATGTGTTCAATGAAACAAACAAACAAGTAATAGTGAAAGGTACAGTTGCCATGGAAACAACGACTTCTTTAATTCGTATAGAAAATGAATGAATAGTTGTAAAAGACTTAAGTTTAAAATGTAGGCAAATGCTCTGAAAATATCAATGGCTCCCATCTAGTATTTTACAAAAGTAATTTAGTATATTCACATGATGTATAAGTTGATGCAACTCTTAGCTAATGAAAATTCTGTAACAAGACTTATGTAGGTAGATCTTTTCAATGATTAATTCAGAATTCTAAGAACAAAACGAAGTTCTTAAGCGCTCTTCCTCCCCCCTTCCCCCCTCAAAAAAGAAATGCGATAGAAAGATATAAGTATTTGGATAACTTCAGTATTTCTGTGATCTTTTGTCAGAATTTAGAAAAGGTGTCTGGGTATTAAAAAAAACATAAAACAAATTTGACGAACGATAAGACTATAGATTTCAGGCAATTTTTAACTGGAAAAAATTTAATTCTAATGTTTATGCGGCTTTAATAATAGACTATTAAAGATAATCAATTTACGGGAATTTTTATACGAAATTATATTCTCACATTTATGCAAATAGGTATTGATAAATAGACTTCAGTAAAATTACATATTTATTCTTTCTTCTCTATAACATGATCTAAATGAAGATGTACAGTTTATATCATTAAATTTTTAGATTTTTTTTATCAAAAATGTTTCCTCATCATGTCTAGAATTGCTAGATTTACTTCTTTAGACAGATCTTCGCAAGGGCGTAGGAGCCGGGGGAGCGGGGGGAGCTGTGGCTCCCCCTGGAATATTTCAGACGGGCTCAGCTCTCCCGGAAGAAATTCTCGCACCACATCTGTTCACGATACATTGCTGAATTAAAAAATAAAGTGTACTGTTTCTACGAAATTCACATAATAAACAATAAAGAGAAGAGAGAGAGGAGGTGGTGAGCACACTTGTTTGTGCCTTCACCCTTTTTCTCATTATTTACAACCCTCCCGATTTCCAAAAAAAAGGGGGACTTTATATAGGTCTACTACAAATTACCTGTACCGATAACACATTTATAAAAAGGAGGCCTTTAAAATTGATTTGGAAGAGATTTGTAGAGAATTTGTAAGCAAAACAACAGAAAGCACTTTAATTATTGGTAAATGGAAGTGGGAGAAGCCTTAAATTTGAATATTGTATTCAGGACGGACATAAATTAAGTTTCTATGTATCAAGTATATATATTAAAAATTATTTTAACTGGATTAAAGAGTTGGTGATCTTTTGATATGATTCTATTTTTTGGTCGATTCTCAAAAGGTGGGCACTGGACATGCGTCATAACTTTAAGCCTTTCAAACATAACTTTAATTATCATTGACCTTATTTTTTTTTTTTTTTTACACTGAGTTTTTAATTCTATTCAGAGACAGAAAATGACATAATTTATTGTAAAAGCTTTGTATAAATATCGTAAAATGTTATTATTTTATGCTAAAGAGGCCAATTTCGGACATTCATAACGTTAACTGCTCCAATGTACCACCAAGAAAAAGAGTTTTAACTTTTTTCCAGGTTGTTCTAATGGTAAACAACGAATGCATAAAGGAAACGAATGAATTTTTGTTAATTTCCTTAAGAGATGACAGCCTGATTTATTGCTTTTTTTAAGATAGAAGGACTTTTCTATAAAGAATTTTTCTGTATTTTGTTATGTCCAAAAGTAACGTACGTAACAAAGCATTTGATTTTATTATTATTATTACTGGATAACAAAAAGTTAATTATACATATATATATGTATACACATACAATTATAGGACACATTTACTACATTCTTAGTCTTAAGAATTTTTTAAATACTAAGAGCAACGTCCAGAATCTGTAACGTGCGTGCGATAAAATGTCCAAAATTTGTAACGTACACAACTGCTAATTAAATGCTTTAATAATTAATTCCCCAGAACAGTTGCTGTCTTTTAATGTTTGTGTATAATTTTGTAGATATACAATTAAAAATATTTATATATTATATTTATAGACAAAATACTATACTATTAAAAAAATTGGCCTTAAATTTGAAAAATTACATATAGTTAACGTTTAATGATCCCACTTTTGAGAATCTCCCTTATACTTCTGTTTGTGAAACGTGCAACACTATGAAGGAACCCTCCAAAATGAACGAAATGATCCGCGCCACTAGCTTTCCGCAATATGCCCCGGCTCCCCCTATTTGTACAAAGTTCCTACGCCACTGGATCTTCGATTCTTTAGATGCCTGAGGGCTTCATTCTCGGATTATCCGTAGGTATTTGTAAAGGTAAACTTATTTTGCAAAACCGTCAGCAAAAAAAAGTTAGAACAAACAATTAACTGACAGACTAACTGTAAATATATACTTTATTTTGACTCTATTTGATTTTTACTAAATTTTCATCCTTCATAGAAAATTTTAAGGAGATATAAATTGAGAAAGACTGATACTTTGAAAGAAGAAATTGACTTTCCTTACGTTTAAATTATTAATTACTCTAAAAAATGAATGATAGGTAAACAAAATGTATACTATTGTGCTTGTTCCCTGCTGATAAAGGCTATACAAGGACTAATTTTAGCGAGTAGAATTATTTCAATTATATATAATCTGTTTAAAAAAAAAAAGGACTGATATCTACTAAAAAACAACTTTTCGAAAGTAAAAAAAAAAAAAAAAGAAAAGAAAAGAAAAAACGGGAAAGTTGTGGCTAAAAAATAGTGTGATATCAAATTTCCAAGCTTATATTATGGTACTTATTTAACATTTTTTATTAAAAAATTACCATACGTAAGTCGAGTACCTAAGCATGCGTTGATAGAAAGCCTTTTCTCCTTTACTAAATACATCATAACGTGTTTCTGAAAATTATTTTTTTTTAAATTATGCATGATGGGCTTGGCGGCCATCTTTCCATATTTTACACAAATTTCTAAGCAGACAAGCTCGTAATATGTTTGCATTATTAAGAATTTTGAACTTCTAGTTTTGGCTACAGACAGACAAATTAAGATTGTCTTTTATTTTGAAAAAAAAAATTGATTTTTACTGCTTTAACTAATTAATTAACCCCCTCCGAAAAAAAAGAATCATAAGATGAAACCTGAAGTTACTTCAACTTTATTTTAAGACACAAATTTCTAGGCATTCATTTCCATAAATTAAAAGCATAAAATGTTTGCTTTAGCAACAATTTCGAATTTCCAAACTTAACAATGTACTTGTGTGCTTAGAAATTTGTGTAAAATATGGAAAGATGGCCGCCAAGCCCATCATGCATAATTAAAAAAAATTAATTTTCAGAAACACGTTATGATGTATTTAGTAAAGGAGAAAAGGCTTTCTATCAACGCATACTTAGATACTCGACTTACGTATGGTAAATTTTTAATAAAAAATGTTAAATAAGTACCATAATATAAGCTTGGAAATTTGATATCACACTATTTTTTAGCCACAACTTTCCCCTTTTTTCTTTTCTTTTTTTTTGCTTGGCTTTTTTTTTTTTTTTTTTTACTTTCGAAAAGTTGTTTTTTAGTAGATACGATATATAACTATTTACATTTAATTTGTGCATATTTACACTTTTTAGAAAAATCATCCTAAATTTCTGGAAATTAACATCCAGCCAGCCTTCATACACGATTCCAAGACCAATTAATAAAGATACAATAATTTTCTTGTATTTGAAGCCTTATTGAAAAATTATAGCGTGTTTTCATGCTTCGAGATCAATTTCCTTTTAAAAATTAAAACAACATTTCTTCTATTTTAGAAGATCAAGACAAAAAAAATGCAGTCTACTTGCTGTGTTCAAATTTCCATCATTACTATAAAACTGAGAAGCAAGAAAAAATGTTTTTAATATAAATTCTCTAGTCAAATCACGTGATCTGGCGCCTCCGGTATGGCTGAAAGAGGCCCGCTCAAGGGCGTTTGCGAAATATTCCACACCGTCAGTAGATAAAGGGTTCATCTATCTGTCTATATACATCTCTCTGTCGGTCTGTGTGCCCTCTAACTCACGTAAATATGCTTTAATTTGCATATGATTTATATACGTTATAGAGGTTCTCCATGGCATTGTCCCTATTGAAGATGAGGCGTGTAGCATTTATAGTTTGTTTACAGGGACTCTCAAAATAATTCGGATACATTACGATCTACATACGAAAAGGCTGCAAAATACTTTTTAACCCTTTATATCCTGACGGTACTTTAAGAACGGTACTTAAAGAAAATTCAATGTAAAATTTATTTAATTAGTCTATAAATAAAAGTAGAATGCACTTTTCATGCAAAATAATTTGCTCAATCCTATTTAGAAAACACAGTGAAACATGAAGCTAAATATTTTTTTTATTTATCTGGTTATTTTCTCAACCATTTACCTAGGTGTAGCTTTTATCCTATTAAAAGACGTTATACAAAAGATTTTCAACTATAAAACATGTCTTTGTTACAGATAGGATCACCATACATTTATTTACACTGTTCTTATAAGAATCGTGAGATTTCCATAAAGTATTTTTTGGTAATTAATCTATATATTCTTGTAAATATTTTGGAAAAATAACTGCTCTAAGTACCGATATATTAAATCAGTTTTATTTTAAAAAAATATCTCTAAAAATCAAATTATCATTACATATGTTGTTCTGGATATCTTAGACATTAACGCCAATAATTATTCGAGTGAAGCAATTTTTTTATTCAAAATTCAGGATATAAATGTTTAATATTGTTACACACCTTCAAATATTACGTAATTAATATAAGATGTTGATGTACACTAAATGTTGTTCCCTGCAGAAAATTGTGTATGTAACAGTTATTATTCATTCACAGGGATACGCAAAATAATTCAGTTTTATTACTCTCAGTAGACTTTGTGAAATAGATATACCTTCTTGTGGTGTGTGACAAAATCTTCCCCTCAAAAAATCTGGCATGTAACATTTAATGTTTTTTCACAAGGCTACAAAAAAAAAAAAAAAAAAAAAAAAAAAAAAAAAAAAAAAACTGATATGTTATTGACAATAAGCAATAATTCACAAGGTGTACGTTTTCATTCATGTTCTGCATTTTAAATCATAACTAAATTTAATATGTTAAATGCCGTGTAAAACGTATATTGATCGTATACAGGGTTACTCAGAATATGCTATTAATTAATTTATATCGATGGGATTTGTTGAAAATGTGTTTTCAAATGTTACTTCTTTTTCGGTAGTTCTAAATTCTACTATACACTGTAATGTGGGTAAAATATAAATAAATTCAACCGTGTAGAGCAACACGAAATGATACGAATATATCGCCGTCTATGAATGGTAATGACAAGAAAAATTATTTTATGCTTTTTACATACTGAAAAGAAGGGTTATGTGTTTCACGGGTATCTGTGCATGTGGATTTCTTTATACCCTCGAAACATCCCAACGGCTGGATAGATTTTAATGAATGAGGCCTCTATCTGTTCGTCTTAACGGCCCGATGGTTATAGGCTAGGTTTTGTTTTTATAAATTCAAAATGGCGGTCGTAAAATACAAAATGGCTATAGAGACAAAAAAAAATTACGCACCCTATTGAGTGGCATATCATTGGATAGGTCTTTCAAAATGAAGACGATGCTTCATTGACTATTTTACAGTCAGAAGCTCCTTAAAAATATTATACAACCTGCAAGTTGTGTATGTAGGATCTCTAGCTTTACTGCAACTCTAACCAGCATAGACATCTATAGACCTGATCAAAATAGTGTTTATAGATAGGAACTAACAATTAAACACAACTTAAAAGTCATCAATACAAGTAAATTCCTACTTAGGTCAATAAGAAAAAAAAATTTCTCCCATTCTTCCTACCTCTTGGTTAGGGCTTAATATGCCTTGATCAAGAAGAGGGCTCCTCGGTCTTAAAATACCTTGATCAAGAAGAGGGCTCTCTCGATTATTGAAAATTAATTAATTAAATTTAATTAATGAATTAATATTTGAAAAAAAATGGATTAACATGAAGTGTCATTCACTACAAGTTTAAAAGAATTTATTTGAGCTGGATTGGATGAATAATAAGTATTTTATTAACGATTGAAAATTTGAACAAGATATATATAGTGAGACTGTGAGCTAATAGTAGGAATTGAAAAAAAAAGTTTCACATTGGTGAGAAATAATTAATTAGTTCGCTTTTTACGCAGTCGGTCTTGATTTTTTAAATTTAATTGTTTATTCTAGATGAAATGGAAATTAGTTTAATTAAACCTGTTTAATTGAATTAAATCAATAGATTATACACATGGCTATATAAAAGAATGCGCATTTATGCATATCATTTCAGTAATTTTTGAAAATGCGTTTAATTATTTTATGCGTTTTCTAGATGGAATAGATTATAGTCAAATTAACCTGTTTAGTTAAATTAAATCAATAGATCATATACAGGGCTATATAAAAGAATGTGCATCTACGCCTATCTTTTGAGTGTAATTTTTGAAAATGCGTTTAATTATTTTATGCATTTTCTAGAGGAAACAGATTTAAGTTAAATTAAATCGGTTTAGTTGAATTAATTCAATAGATCATGTACAGGCCTATATAAAAGAATGCGCATTTATGCATGTATTTTGGGAGTATTTTTTGAAAATGGTTTTTACATTTGTGCTATGTTTGTGTTTTATGAATATTTAGATATATTCCATTCATTGTTAAAATATAAAAAAAACCTGTAATTTTAACAGAGAAAAGCTTTATTTTTTACAGAAAAAAGCTGTTTTAAAGAAAAAACAGTTATTTTCTGTAAAAAATATGGATTATTTGTAATTTGGATGGATATATGATTATGGATATTTTGTAACTTTTGCAGAAAAAAACTGTTTTCTGTAAATAATTACAAACCTTTTCTGTAAATTAAACGGCTTTTCCACTGCCGCCAAAATTGACAATTTTTCTGTCAATTTGAGAAGGTTTTTGTTTTATAGTGATTTAATAATAGAAAAAAAAAATCTTGACAATATTCTAATGGTGATGAAACATGTGCGGGATTAATGATTTACCATTTCTGTTTAATTCCATATTCGGAACTATCGTTGCTTTAAATTCATCTCTTTCTAAGGAGATTTAAGTATTTCTATTTAATTTTCCAATCTTAGAGTTCAGTATCATCCGTTCAAAAATGTCCTATATTGAAACTATGTCAATCAGAACTCAAAATTAACCCTCTACGCTCTCTGTCTAGTCTTCTTTTTAATAATGTCTCTTCAATAAATAAACAAATCACAAACTTTAACAAAATGAAGATATGTTCCTGCAGATTTACGATGGATTGACAGATTCTTTCACTGACAACAACATTTTGTGAACTCTTGCTGAAAATACTTCGTTCATCCAAAAGAATCTGTTTCACAGCTATTTTCCACATACAATATCTAAACCCAGAACTTATACAGCCTATCTTTTTGACATGCAAATAAGATTCCGCTTCTGAGGACAGATTTCAATTCATTTTAATGCATTAATAAAGTTTTCAAGTTGTCAGTTATGTGGAAATGAAATTTCCTAAGTTTCAAAACAAGATAAACAATCGAAGTATTTTAATTTATTCATAATTAGCATTTTTCCAAAAAAAAAAGGATTTCCTATTTCAAGCGACAAATATAGCTACAAAGTAGCAATAAATTGTTAGTTATTCAATATAGAAGCGTAAAACACTGTTACAATTTCAGAAATGCAGATTGCAAATTCAATACACTGGAAATGAAAGGAATGCAAATTTAATGTTTTATGTAAACGCACGCGTAATGAAAATATGGAAAAAATATCTTTTTAAACACTTTCTAACATAATTGAAAAGTGTTTATGAACTCGGTTTGTCTGATCGTCGGCATAACCGTCTGGCTGACTGGCTTGCTGTCTGGCCGTTTGGCCTTCTGTCTGTCTATTCGAAGACTAACTCGGGTGAATATACCCGGATGACCGTGCAATTGATATATTTATTATATGGGTTTATCATGGCATGTACAGTATTGAAAATGAAGCATGTAGCACTTACAGTTTATCGACAGGTTCACTGAAAAGAAGGCCTATACATTATGGTCTGTGGTGAAAAATCGTTCGCAGTGTACTTTAATGATGTTTCACTATTTCAAACATAATGAAATAGATATACACAAATGGGATAAACAGGGTGATTCATAATGAATGAGCCAAAAAGAATAGCACAGTGTGACTGCCGTAATGGATTTATTCAGCCGAAACAAATTTATTCTGCAACTACAATTATACAAGTTTTATTTGGCAACAGGGAAAAATCATCGAAAGACGAACTCGCAGTTAGAGGCGCTGTTAAACAAAATGTCGTCCATGCAGGAGAAAGCGTACTGCGTTTTCGAATATGCCAAAACCTCTTCGATAACTGTTGTGCAAAGACATTTTCGCACGGAATTTCGTAAACAACCACCGCATCGGCATAACATAAGCAGGAGGGTGAAGCAGTTCCAGGATACCGGCTGCTTATGCAAGAACAAAAGCCCAGGACGAAAAGAAATAAAACCCGAAGTGGTTGAAAGAATTCGTGAACGCCCTGTGATTTTTTTTCTCTGGAGTTTCGTTAAAGACAAGGTGTTTGTGCCTCCAAACTGTAAAAAAAATTCCGCAACGTTCCTGGGAAAAAATGGGCAGCTGAGTTGCCCATTATTTCCAAGAAACATTTCTTGAAAATGACTGGAACTTTACTGTATATGTTAAAAACTTTCTACAGAAATGCCAGTAAGTTTCCTGTGAAATACCAGGAATATTTCTGTTGACAGCAAAACATTACTGACATTTCACGACATGCGGGATCCGCAGACGATTTTTGCATTTCCAATTGACAATTTTCGCTTTATTATCATTATTTGTTAGAATGAAAAAATATTTTGAAATTGACATCAAAATTATTATTTATAATTTACACGAAAAAATAAATTTTCAGTTAAAATTCAATAAAGTAAATATATATATGATATATTGTTTCTGAACTTTGCTTAAAATATAAAAATATATAAATGTAAATAATTAGAAAAAAAAATCTAGACATAAAATATTTTGGATTTTCGTTAGTAATTATGTTAGTTTACAAGTTAGATAAAATACATATAAATTTTCATGAAAAAAAAAAAAAAAACCTAAACGTAATTGTATATTTTTTCCGAAAATAAAAAAAAATTCAAATTTGCAGCAATTCAAAGTGTCAAATATATATCAAATTTAAATCAAATTGTAATAAAGTGTTAAAATATAAAATTAATTAAAAAAGAAAAAAAAAAAGTCCAGAGGTAGCATCGAACTCGGGCCGTACGGGTGGCGTGCGAGCTTTCTGCGTCCTCACCACGAAAGACACGTTGACAGCTGCAAACTAATGGGTATTTGAAACGTATGCTAAACCTCGGCATCTAATTTCTGAAAATCTAAGTCCCATTTGAAGAAATCCTTTCACAAGAATAATTAGAGATAAGAACTCTAAAACATACTTTAAATTAATCAAAATCGGTGAGAATCATGTTTGATGGTCCCCTGGTTAATGGAGATCCAAATAATAGGTGTATTTTTTTTACACGGTCTGCTCCTTAAACATTCCACAGACAAGTACGAGATATAATCTCTTAGCGATGTCACGGAGGTATTGTATTTTCATCTGAATTGTCGACAATAGAGACGTAAAGGATGATGTCGTCTATTGATTTATTTGCATTCCATATTGATTTTTTTACATTCATTTAAGGAATTCTTTTTCGACACTCGCGCGCGAGCAACGGATTAGAGCAAAAAAAAAAAAAAAAAAAAAAAAAAAAAAAAAAAAATGGCGGCCGCAGCGTTTGTCTGTTTCTAACTTTTGGTTCAGGAACGTTTCAGATAAGAAAACCAGAATTTCACGGGAAAAAGCTAAATTATTCTGATAACCTAAGAAAAAGCGAAACGTTCCTGGATTTTACATGGAACGTTACCATTTTTTTTTACAGTGCACTTCCTAAGGACTTAGAGGAACTGAAGCAGCGGATAACTGCAGTGTTGAACTCCATCACAGGTATTATGCTATCACGAGTGTAGCAGGGGCTTGATTACCGTGTAGACATTTGTCGTGTCACCGGAGGGGCACATATTGAACACCTGTAGAAACTTGAATAAATGTAGTTTTGAGGTAAATTTGAATTTTCTAAATATATTAATTACAACGTTCACAATCATGTTATCTTTTTGTCCCATTCATTATGAATCACACTATATTATACGATGCTTACTGTAGAGTGAGCGTAACATTTATCATTAATTTACAGGGACACACAAAAGAATTTGGCTGTCTATGAGTAATAATTGCTGGAAGTGCGTTTTTCAGTATTACTATGAGTTTTTAAACCCAACTAATTTTTTTAAACATTACTTGCAGTGCATAAATTATAAAGAACATATACAGGACTGCACAAAAGAATTCGAGTACATTCCAGCTTATTGATGGAAATTGCTAAGTGGAATTTTCAATTGTGTTATGCGTTTTCGAACTGTACTAAATTTTTTAATACTTTGTGATATATATACAAATATAATGATCATATACAAGGCTGCACAAAAGAATTCGAATATTTTCCCGAGTATAAATAGTAACATTCGTCTTGGTTTTACAATATTGTTCATAAAGTTAGTTACACCGACATAGAAATATGAAAAACTTGACTTGAATTTTCATGTAAGTTTCCGAAGTATCTGAAAACAAACAAAATTAATTTTAGTGTATTGCACTCTATTAGGTAAATATAGCAATAATGAGCCATGTGCTTATAACGGATCACCTTCTTTGACAAATGAGAAACAAGCTTATACATATTAAGCTTACCAGCAGCTAAAGTTATAGCTGATTGGTTTAAACCTGTCACTTTATTACCCATTTAGTTGATCGTGACTATAATATATAAGATAGTTTTCCATTTATGAAAGCAGGTGAATAATTAATTAATTATTTGTTATTAATATTATTTATGTAATAGTTACCATAATGTGTTAAAACAATAAAACACATGTATTATTATTATTATGCTAACTATTGGCTTGATTTTTTTCTTAATGTTTCCTTTTCTAGAAGGGTGATATATATAAGTCAGAAAAGGAAAGAGATTTGATTTCACTATTTTTATTATTTTAAACATATGTTTTCAAATACAATTCCGGCTTTCTTCACACATACTTTATCTAATGTATTCAATTGAATTATTATAAGTTTCCCAATTTAATAGATTGCCGTACCTCGTTGTTCATTAAAATTGTCTACCTAACAACAATTGTACTTTTCGCTTAATCTATATAAATTTTCCCAAACTTCGAAATACAAGCGCCCGTCATAAATGGATTAAATCTTAAAATTTTATTCGTATTTACACACTGATGTACCAACACATACCAAATATGAAACTTTAAAAATTTAAATTGTATTTTTTTCATATTTGTTGTAGATTCTGTTGATGAAGTTTGTTGAAACTTTGGTAAGTATGAAAATTATCTCAATTATAAACAAGCATTTTCCGAATTGCGATCAACAGAACAAGTTAACCATAATTTATATTATACTGAAAATAAAGCAAAATAAATGAAATTATTTTTTAATAATTGCAAAATCATATGAAATGGAATTAATAGTTGCGCAAATATTATCTTGGTCTGGGAAGTTTTTGAACCATTATTACTTCCAATAAGCGAATAAAATATCAACAAACTCTTTATTTCTTTTGCGTGAAATGCTATTTTTGGTATGTCAATGTTGCTATTTGTCACTTGCGAGCTAATTATTTTTTTTTGTCTATTTATTATTAATATTATTATTATTTAAAAGATTCATATTTACTTAAAAATATTTTTTTTTATATATTTTCAAATTTTTAATTGTCCAGAAAAAATTTCCGACAGTCTGATTTTCGATATGTCAGTTCTATTCAAAAAACTTGCTTTAATAATTTTCACTCTCTTCTTATTTCTTATTCGCATATGGCTCGTGAATTAGGTCAACATCATGTAAGAAATTTGTTGCAATATGAGACAGAATTTTCATTTCTTCACTTATTAGCCGCATTTTCATCCTACATAAAAATACAATATTTCAATTTAAGGACCAATTCAAACGAGCAATATTTCAAAAAATCTGATAAAATTAATATTAAAACACTAAAGTGTTAAGACGTCTAATTTTATATGTCGGAGACAGAAATGTAGTTAAATACTTTTGCATCTAAGGTACTTGTAATAAATAAGGGCATCCTCACCATCACCTACATCTAAAGTGTCAGAAAAGCTAATCTAGTCAATGGACAATATACTACACCAACCTGTTTACACACTTGGCGCTAGTGGATTTCCATATTGGGAGTTATAGCAATGGATTTGGCGTGCAGAAAATCCCTTTTCGGATTTAATTTATAGTATTTGTTTACTCTTAAGTAGAACCTCGGATCTCCAGATTTGCTGGTTTTCGTTGTTAGGGGATAAATTTGCCTGAGTTGATGTTACTAATCCGTTTGTTTTTTTAAAGATTCCGGGACGATTTTTTTTTTTTTTTTATGTTCGTGAAAGAATTCTGGTCACAGTGTTTTAACCAACTAACCAACTGTACTAAATTTTGTCATCTGCGATTTTAGGATTTTTAGAAATTTTTATGCGATTTAACGGTGCTTTTACGATTAGCGCCGATTTTCCTACATTATCAAAAATAAATCCGTTTTTAAACTTTAGTCCAATCCAACAAATTTTATCCTCGTTTCAATAAATTTTATTCGGAATTCGTATAGTAATTTTTATAATTTTTTTCTTTTTTGCGATTTTTGTGATTTTTTTTAATTTTGCGGCGATTTTATAACATTAGTATTATGTATTACATACATATTACATATATATATTATATATTACATACATGTTACATATATATTATATGGATATAATATATTTATTCATTAGTGAGGATCCGTCTGGCCCAGTATATGGAAGCATATATTGGAAAGTTTATGCGTCCTTGACATGTGCGGGTAGTGGGAACCACAACCGATACTTGCTTCTTCGGTATTTTCAGACCTTTGAATCTTTCAATATGCCGCGTTAAAAACCATAAGTAAACTTCCATATGAAAGCCTCGTAAATTATTGATTGAATTTTATAATCTTTGCGTGATGTTTGAGACAACTCAACGATCTTTTAGAATTTATATTGAAATGTTTTGTATTTTTATTTTATTTATTTTTTTGTGTTTGAAAGTAAAATATGTGAAAAAATCCCTGCTGGCTCGGCCCACAGGCGGACGTAGATTTCGCAGTTAACCCTCCGTCTACCAGACGGGTCCATTGGACCCGACAGGTACATACAAAATATTCATTCAAACCAGAAATTTCTTTAAAATAAACTAAGTATATAAACCAGACAAAAATAAGGTAAATAAATAAGTTAAATAGTTTTAAATAAAAATTCTGGTGTAGAACGTTTTATTAAAACTTGAATAAAATTCCCAGTAGATCTAGGGTTAAGTAATAATTTCACCAACAAAAACTAAATCCAGTTTAGAGATAAACACAATTTAACAATTTTATCTGGCCGTTTTTGACGAGTTTTTAATTTCATTTTTCTGTAAGAGATGGTTTTATCAGAATCCTCTTAAGGCGGAATTCAAATTTAGAATCTCAAATGTTAAAATATGCCAATATTTCCATAGTCGGATTTTTATCATGTTTCAATACGTTTTTTTTTTAAACTCACATGACGTTACATAATCACCTGCTGGTGTCCATTATGTTTCCAATATGACGTAATATTTATTTTTTTTTTCATTCGTCAAACTACTTATTTCATTTTCATTTTTCACGTGTAAATCTTGTTATAGAAAAATTACGACGTAATATTCAATGTTTTTTTTTAATTCGTCAAAATAGTTATTTCATTTTCATTTTTAACGTGGAAATCTTGCAATAGAAAAGTAATTGTTGTGGTAAGAATTTTATTGGGTTTTTTAATTGTTGGCAACTGCTATAACGAAAAATGTTTACATTTTCCTGCCATTTTTCTGCAAGAGCTGTTTTTATCAGAATCATGTTAAGGCGGTATTCAAAAATTTTACTCCCTCTCCCCCCATTTGTACTCCCTTGGGCCGATTTTGCTCATTTGCATTCCCTGCCGAGATATTAGCCATCTCAATGTGTTTGGCGAGTTTGAAGACGATCTGTGCATAATTGCAACTTTTATCGTGCGTACATAATTGAGTATATATATATATATATATATATATAACCATTAAATAATTACAATTCATCATCTTTTTCATTTTACTAAAAATAAAATTAATAAATTGAGCATCAATACATTACAATGACATTATGAAAAATAAAATTGGAACTAATGACTGGTAACTAATTATCATGGGCAATATTACGAAATCATTAGTAAGTTGCGGACAATTAAAGCATAAACACATGAAAATTTACCCACTAGAAAGACGGCAAGCGGTCATTTTGACCGCTACCAAGTGAATATATTTCGGTTCGAACCAGAAATTTCTTTATAAAACTAGCTTAAAGGATACAAAGAAAAAAAAAAGGGGGTAGTTAAATAAATAAGTTAATAATTTAAAAAAATATTCTGGTGTCAAATATTTTTACAAAATTTGAGTAAAATTACCCGTCTTTCTAGTGTTAAGTCCAAAACCAGTGTTGCCAGATTGGGGACTTTTTTGTGTCCAAATTGATGATTGTCACCGCTTTATTGAAATAGAAATATTCGGCCTATTTAAAAATAGAATAAAAATTTTAAAAAATAAGGCGAATTATACTATTTTAAAAAAGTGGTGACAGCCAAATAATCTGAATATAAAAAGTTTCCAGTCTGGCAACAGTGCCCAAAATCTAGGTGGTTTCTTTTATCAAAATTACACAAAAGTAAATAAATAAAAATCAGTCGTATTTGTAGTAATCAGGTGGTAGTTTATTTCAGAATATTTATTTTTTAAACTTATGTATTTATTTTTTTAAATATATTTCAAATAATTTGCACAATGTAATGCATTTATTAAAATAATTATAATTGATCTTTTTATAGTTTAACAATCATAATCACATTCACTTTGATTTTTATGGTAATATTTAAAAATCTTTACTAGTTTTTCACACTGCTCTGAGCCTAGTCTGTTCAGCAATTTAGACCATATGAATCCAAATGTAGAGAAAATGCTCTCGATGGAAGCAGAGCTAGATGGGGCAGAATACAGAGATTGGAAAAATCTACAAAAATCATAATTTAACTTGTTGTTTTTCTTTTTCTGTACTTTTTCTTTAAGAATTTCCCACCATTTTGAAGCTGAAAATTGTGACACAATATTTTCTGAGAAAAGTGATTTAGGAAAATACTCTATCCCAACAAAAAGTTTTCGGTAAAAAAAAAAAAAAGCGCCAAGTTCTCCTTAATGTTTCGGCCAGAAAAAGTAGTGATATCTTATGTTCGCACAAGTTAAAAGCCAAACATCCCAAATCTTTCATTGAAAATGGCTTCCTGCGACTTGTCCGTTAATGCCTTCTGCTCTGCAGCATTTCAAAATTAATGATTGGAAATTATGCATTTATGAATTATTTAAATATCAAAAGTAATATTAGAATGCAAAGAGGCAAATTCACATAAATACATTATAAGTAAAAGATTTCTGATAACTACCATTCAGTTTCAACAAACATTAGTTTTGATTACAGATCATTTAGTCCACTTGCGGTTTAATTGCCATTTTGTACGGTCTAAATCTAAAGTCATTAACGTAAAACCCAAGAAATAAAACAAAATTTACTTACTTCATATCTCACAATATGTTGCATTATATTGTATTGTATAATATTGAAATGTTGTGTATTGACGAAAGAGATTTTTTTCATTTGAACATTTATTATAGTTTGTTTGCAAACATTAAGAGGTATTCGATTTATAAACTGTTAAAAGTTGATATTAATTATGTTTTAGCAATTAGGGATATTATCTCCTCAATACAAGTATTTTGTTATTTTTAACTTCTAAGCATTTAAATAGACTGAAGTTGTTTAAATGCTTTTTTCAAATGTGTATTTTATTTCTGTATTCTGTGTCACAAAATGCCTAAAATAATCAAAAAATGTAGTTGGCATGTAGCTCATTTATACATATTTGAAAATTTGAAAAACTCTCACGAAGGCAATAACGGCCAAGTCGCAGGAAGCCATTTTCAATGAAAGATTTGGGATGTTTGGCTTTTAACTTGTGCGAACATAAGATATCACTACTTTTTCTGGCCGAAACATTAAGGAGAACTTGGCGCTTTTTTTTTTTTTTTTTTTACCGAAAACTTTTTGTTGGGATATCACTACTTTTTGTATGTTTTTTCAAGTTTGTTATTCTAAACTATATTAATATGAAAAAACTTAAATTTCGGTACTTTTATGTTAGCCGGGAGAAAATCTCCTCATTAGCCTTTTGTTTTTTCGCCAATAGCAGTTTTCATTTTTCACATGTGTAAATTAGAAATAATGCTTTGATTTTCAAATAAAATATTTTGGTTTATGTTATTATTTCTTATTTATTTATTTCTATGTTAAATATTCGATTAAATAAAATGAGGGCCAGTCATTTAAATGGGATGACTGAAAAGTATATATCTTTAAATGAAATGAATGCAATATGAACAATGGAGTTGGGAACAGTATTTGGCGATTTGCCACTTGCGCCCGGCTAACATAAAAATACCTAAATTTATTTTATTGAGCTTTACAAATTTATACTTTATTTCTTTTTATATTAAAGTAATAGCCGCCTCTAGCAAGCAGTATTTACCGTATTACTTCCATGTTAAACGTTGCATTATGTTACTGTGATTCATAATTTAATTTACTTGCCCATTCTTTCGCCAATTCGGAAGCTTTTGATAGAGAAATCAAGAAATTTTTACGATCATGGAAGCACATCATATATTTTGTGTTGTTATGTATTTCATCTTTCGTGACAAATATCTCTTAACTCACTTATGCATGCTACGATGCGAGTTACGATTCGTTCTCTAATGCGGAAATTTTTAATCCTATTAAGTAATCTTTTCTAATTGGGCTCACTGCTAATTGTTGTATTTTAACTGATACGACTGGGTACAAGTGAAATGGTTCTTATGAAATCCTTTGACAATATCTGTATTTGCATTAAACTATATTGATGCTAATATCTTTTTGTTTCACGGTAACCTTTTCAATAGACTCGATTACGGAAGAATAGAAGGTCTACCGGCTCACTGCCATGATCCATTTGAAAATCTATCATTCTTCTCATCTGATCGTGTTGAAGAATTAGTCAATGTGCCATGGTTTTAAGATTTTAGCTAATTTTACTCGAAACCTGAAAACTAAAATGCGAGGAACCAGATTATAGAAGATTCATTCTAACGCACATATTGATTAACAGGTTACATATTATAGAATTATAATAATCATAAAGAGAACTGGCAATTTCAATGCTTTAATAGTTTCCGTAAATTCTCTTTATATAATACAGAAGTTTTAGCGGTGTAAAGGTTAACAACATAGTCAAAGTAAGTATAATAACAGTACAATATAATAACAATAGCAGAGGTTTTGGGCAGTGACGAAATTATTAGCACTTTGGAAATATTAGTACGTTATATCATTTAACTATTCAGATGATATACGGAAAAATAAAAATAGATGGCTCGCATTAATAATTAACTCATTGAAAAATAGCCACTAGCGTCAAATATTCGGCAAGCTTGGCGGCATTTAGCAAAGTTTCGCCAAATTTGGTAATATATCATGTCAATTCTCAAATTTGGCGACAAAAAAATGTTTTGTTTATTCTGACGTCATAATGATGCATATGTATTATGTATTATACACATACCTATAATATGTATGATGCAAATGTACTACTTATATGCATATGCATAAGTTCATTAACATGACTAAAACGCACTTAAAGGAATAGTGTTTCATAAATAGTAGAGATAATTGCCAGATTGACCAGAATGCTATTGAGATTAGAATACCGACATTTATAATAGACGTCTGTACACACCATCACCTCATCGAGTTTACAGCTAAAATTTTAGGATTACTTAAAACTAGATTAGCATATTTAAATGCAACTGGTCTGTTAAGTCATATCTTGGTAGAAACCACCTGAAGACCTAATTTTAGTGGTTAACTGATAGGTTTACTATTGTATTTTCCTACATCCAAAAGTTTGGAAACATGGAGGAATGGGTGCAGGAAAACACAATGGAAAATCCACCAATTAACCCGTAAAATCGGGTCTGTAGGTGGTTTCCACAAAGATATGACTTGGCAGACCAGTTACATTTCAATACGCTAATCGATATTTAACTAATCCTAAAATTTCATCCGTCAACTCGATGAGGTGATGATCTGTGCAGACGCCTCCCGGTCTTTAATAAAATTTGTTTTAAGGAAGTAAAAGATAGAAAGATGGACAACTGAAAGATTTGCCTTATTAAAATTTTTGTAAAAGCATATAAAAATTCATTCAGCTTGAAATTATGTAACACCTTTATAACTCAGGCTAATTTTCTGTAATCGGGTTTTGGCGACCAACATATCTTATCTATAACTATAAACTTTCTTTTACAGATTTAAAATTAACAATGAATTAACAGTACGTAGGCTAATAATACAATATAATAACATTAGCAGCGGACTTCAGACGCCGCATCTGTCGCACATCGTTAAAGATAGTTTATTAGTTACACATTTCATTTAATTAAAAGGAGATTTTTAAACTTTCATATGGAATTAAGATATTTTTCCACTATAGGGACCTTGGCATTTTTTAAAAATCTTGGCGCAATTCGAACTTCAGAAACTGAGATATGTTGCCAAATGATATAAACAACTACGAAAACAAACCTGATGAACTTTTATGTTATTTATACGTATTTATATACATATAAACATTTTATTTATACATGTATAAAATATTATTTTTTATATACAGATTATTTATGTTGGTATATAAAAATAAATAAACGGGTTCCTTACATTAAATAAATTGTATACATATGGGAAAAATTGCTTGTGTATATTACACAGTAAATAGGTTGCCAGAAAATACGTTATTATCAAATTTCTTTTCTCGTCAAGGCTATTTTCTGTATTTCGCCAAGGCTACTATATCGGAAACGTACCGAATTGCGGTTATATTTTGTTAAATGTTTTATTGTTTTAATATCGTAAATATATCATAACCTATACTGATTAAAATTTTTAGGTATATTCATTTTCTCTATTTAACAAACATCTTTGGAAAAGCATATATATAAAATGTTATTCTGCTTGAAATCACGTGAGCACCTTCAAAGCTCTGTAATCGAATTTTGGCGACCAACATCGGCACAATTGAATGCGTAGGAACTGTTTACGGCCAAATGAACACCCCCTGTATGAAGGGTTTAGAGGCGGAAATTCTGTGTTTTCAGATTTTTTTGGTTAATTGTGCTACAAACCCGACTTACTTGTGAAATTTCATGATTCTACGACTTTTAGAAGTACCTTAGTTATTTGATGATGCGAAGTGAGTCAGTGACAAAAAAGCGCTTTTTCGGAATTTAATATTTCGAAAACTACTAAATATAGAAACATGAAATCGTGGAACTTTAGTTCAGTTTGACCATACGAGCATGTGTATAAAAGAAAAATTTCTATATCTCTCCCTAAAACGACGTTATGAGGGGGTGAAAAGTATGCCGAAATGATTCAGGAAAAAGTAGCTTACGGCTTGTGCGAACTTGGCGGACGCACTACCGTGCTCCCAGATGCCTTTAATTTTAAATGCCAATATTGCCCGTAACCACTCTGAATGATTCTGCATTATCCATGCTTCAGCTTCTTCCTCTTCCGTTAAATTAAAACTTTCCCTTCTAAACTTTGCATCCGTTATATTAGCTAAAAAATACTCAGGCCCGATCTATTTGTAGCGTTTCAGTATAACTTCCTTGAGTTGTTGAATTCTACTGATTCCATCAAATTTTTCCAAATCTCAACAGAACGAGATTTGCTTATACATTAGAGATTCGTTTTAAAGGAGTGTCCATTCAGTGCGTGCGAAGAACGCTTGCTATACGGGGTCGTAGGCAGCGGGAACCAGTTTGAGGTTCTTTCGAGCGCGCTTAGCTTTTACACAAGATTTTGCAATGCGTGCGCAGCACGCCTGCCATACTGTGCCTTAGGCACTGGGGACCCAATTCGAGATTCGTACGCTTCGAGATTTCATATTATTAGAGGCCCCAGTATATTAGAGGTTTCGATAAAAGGAAGGGCCCGCTAGCGGGCGAAGTCAGCTAGTCTATTAAGCTAATTCTATTATAGCTAATTCTATTACAGTTACTAATTATTATAGCAACTTTAATTATTATAGTTACTACAAAAAGAAAAATTAATTATCCATTATGACAACTAAAATGTATTTAAATGTGTTACGATAAGAGATCACTTTTATCACTTAATAGTATTAAGTTAATTATAATAGTAATATTATTAAGAGTATTAATAATAATTAATAGTTTTAACAATAATTAATAAAATATAGTATTAAAAATAATTAATATTAATTATTAATAATATTATTATTTTATAATATCAATTAATAAATATATTCTGATATTAGTATTAAGTTAATACTAATTAAATTAATACTAATATCAGAATGGAATAAATTTATTAACTAATATTATAAATAATATTAATTATTAACAAATAGATCAAATGTAATTTAAAAAAATGTAACATAATAAATATATTTTTAATGAGTAGACACATGTATTTTATAAATATAAAAATGTACATAAAAATAACTAAAAACCACAAACACCCAGAAAAGCCCACAAAACCCCAGATGGGTTGGGATTTTGTACAAAAATCCGGGGTTTTGCCAACTCTGCTATAAAGTGCTTTTTATTTTCGCTCTCCTGGCCACAATTCAACAGCAACAGGAGTTTTCATGATTAATTATTGTAAAATTATGTAAAACTATTACATCCAACAGTATTTAAAGTGCTAATTGTAATTTAACACATTTTATCGTAATCTCAAACCCTAAAGTGACCTTATTTGATTCAGGTACCTTACAAATTCTTTGAAAATATTCATTCAGAAAGACATTTTTTTAAATAAGGCTTTCTTATTAACCCATTAAGCGCCGCTATATTAAGCACGTTAAATAAATAAAGTTTATTTATATATTTTATATATATAAGATGCCCTATAATAAAGCAGCTGAAATTTTTTTAATAACTGTAACCGTTTAGAATGTATAACATGTTCCCGTAGCGGGAGCGTTGGCGTCTAATGGGGGTTGAACCTTCCTCTGAACTGCAAAGAAACGGGCGTTATTTTCTCCTGCCATAATGTGATTGCGATTACAAAATTTAATAAAACTTCATTTTTAGGCATGATGCAAACAAATAAACAAACATATAAACAATTACTAAAAATATATGGATTAAAAATTTAATATTAATATTCATAAATCACTTTCATTCAAATTTTTAAACAAATATTCAAAATATTAGAAATATAACGCCACTCTTTCTTTTTTATTATTTCCCTACACATTGTCTATGCAACTTGAAAGGAATAACTCACATATAACATTATGTTGTAATAAACACTACTCGCACATATGTATAAATTTGTTTTACACCTAGATTTCTGGCATATATTTATATTAGAATATAGTTTTTTTCATCGACACGTAACTGATATGTATAACTCTATATATTCTTAAATGATGTTTTGAATTTTCTTTATTACCTGTTTCAAATAAAGTAGTTGTTTTACAAATGAAAATTGAGACATCTCTTATTTCAATATAATAAATGCTTTTCACGATACTATTACCAAACATCGATTTTCAAATTATTTAAATATATATATATATATTATCTCTTTAATGAGAGGCCTGCCTATATTTAAAAATCGATCTATCACCGTTAGTACAACTAATATAACATGAAACAATTTAGAATTTTCGTAATCCTTTTTTTTCTTTTTTTATATTGTATATGAATCTACCTATGGATTTAAGTTTCAAAAGTAGCTGCCAACTACTACTGTATTATATCTTAATTTATGGTGAAATTTACTGTTACAAGAAATTACCAAAATTCTTTTTTAATGTTTTAGTAATAACTTACTTCCATGCAAAACGCAATCTTTTATTTTTGCATCTTGCATTTTAATTGTAATTTAAAGATTTTTTTTTTTTTTCAGCGGATGAACATCATAAAGGTAAATTTTAAGGGTTTTTTTGTTCACAATGGTTCTGTTTTTCCTTATAATATTACGAATCCACATTCAAGCGAACTGACATACACTGCTTTTCATGAAAAATCAATATAAAATGTTCCTCTCTTTATGGAAGCGCGCTTGCAGACAAAGGGATGGGAATGTAGCCACAAGCCGCCAACGCTCCCGTTGTGGGAACATACGAAAGAAACCTTTCTAATATTGCTTTAAATGAATATATTTACTTCGTATTAGGAATTTATTATTAGATGATCTGTTGGCTTTAAATATTCACTGCACTTACAAAAACTAAAGAATTTACTTTTTTCTTTTTACTAATTTTACTTGAGGAAGTCTAAAAACCAAAAATTCTCTTTTTTTTTAAATCTGCAAAAAATAGTAAATATATATATATCATTCTGAAAAAATATGTATACTACACGCCATACTATTAACTTTTCGGCACAAAATATATTTTTTAAATAATTCAAAAATATGTTGAGGGGGAAAATAACAAATTGTTGTTCCCGCAACGGGAGCGTTGGCGCTTAATGGGTTAACTCAAATTTTAGTTTTTATCAATCATTTTAAAATTTAAACTGTTTATTTTAAAGCACAAAGAACTGTTTTAAAGTATGTATTACAAATTGCTTTTATCTTAATAATTTTCTTATTTTACTATATAATTTTCAATGTCGAAAAACTACTTAAACTTCTTTTGCTACTACATGTCTAACAGAAATTACTACAGCGAATAAAGGGATCTATTTCTTTTTCTATAATCAGGCTTGCTTGATAATTCTTATACTTCTTTGCTCGATCATTTAAATGTATTAAAGATAATTACACTGTAAAAAAAAAAATGGTAACGTTCCATGAAAAATCCAGGAACGTTTCGCCTTTTCTCAGGTTTTCAGAATAATTTAGCTCTTTCCGTGAAATTCTGGTTTTCTTATCTGAAACGTTCCTGAACAAAAGTTGGAAACAGTAAAACGCTGCGGCCGCCATTTATTATTTTTTTGCTATAATCCGTTGCTCGCGCGCGAGTGTCGAAAACGAATTCCTTAAATGAATGTAAAAAAATCAATATGGAATGCAAATAAATCAATAGACGACATAATCCTTTACGCCTCTATTGTCAAGACAATTCAGATGAAAATACAATACCTCTGTGACATCGCTAAGAGATTATCTCTCGTACTTGTCTGTGGAATGTTTAACGAGCAGACCATGTAAACAATACACCTATTATTTGGATCTCCATTAACCAGGGGACCATCAAACATGATTCTCACCGATTTTGATTAATTTAAAGAATGTTTTAGAGTTCTTATCTCTAATTATTCTTGTGAAAGGATTTCTTCAAATGGGCCTTAGATTTTCAGAAATTAGATGCCGAGGTTTAGCATACGTTTCAAATACCCATTAGTTTGCAGCTCTCAACGTGTCTTTCGTGGTGTGGACGCAGAAAGCTCGCACGCCACCCGTACGGCCCGAGTTCGATGCTACCTCTTGACTTTTTTTTTTTCTTTTTTAATTAATTTTATATTTTAACACTTTATTACAATTTTATTTAAATTTGATATATATTTGACACTTTGAATTGCTGCAAATTTGATTTTTTTTATTTTCGGAAAAAATATACAATTACGTTTAGGTTTTTTTTTTTTTTCATGCAAATTTATATGTATTTTATCTAACTTGTAAACTAACATAATTACTGACGAAAATCCAAAATATTTTATGTCTAGATTTTTTTTTTCTAATTATTATTTACATTTATATATTTTTATATTTTAAGCAAAGTTCAGAAACAATATATCATATATATATTTACTTTATTGAATTTTAACTGAAAATTTATTTTTTCGTGTAAATTATAAATAATAATTTTGATGTCAATTTCAAAATATTTCTTCATTCTAACAAATAATGATAATAAAGCGAAAATTGTCAACTGGAAATGTAAAAATCGTCTGCGGATCCCGCATGCTGTGAAATGTGAGTAATGTTTTCCTGTCAACAGAAATATTCCTGGTATTTCGCAGGAAACTTACTGGCATTTCTGTAGAAAGTTTTTAACATATACAGTAAAGTTCCAGTCATTTTCAAAAAATGTTTCTTGGAAATAATGGGCAACTCAGCTGCCCATTTTTTCCCAGGAACGTTGCGGAATTTTTTTTACAGTGTATTCACATAACTCCGAGCAAAGCAATTGTTTCTTTCTGACTACCTTACTAATTTTGCTATCTTTCTACACAATTTTCAATGACGGGCAAGAAGAACGATTTATGCTTCTTTACTGTTATACATTTTACATATCATTCAGAATGAAATATTCCATTTTATTTCTATTCTTCTTTGATCAATCATTTCAAAGTTTCAACCCTTCATCTCCCAACAAACGCAGAATGCAAAGATCTATCATTAAATAAAAATTCCAAGGACAGCCGCTACTTTATAATTTTTGCTATATTACTATCAAATTTTAAACAACTTTAAAAAAAAATGAGTTAACCCTTTTTCCAGGGCGGTGACACCTAATTTTTACTGGCACCAAGAATATTTAATTAAAATTTTACTTTTATAAGTACTTGAAAATAAGCAAGTTTGTATTTTCTAATAAATTCGTTTATGAGTTCTGGTGTTAGTACATCAATTCATCAGTTAATAAACGGAATTACTCCGCGCTGAAAAGGGTTAACTTCCTTTTCTCCCATAAATTATACACGTATTATCATAGTATCATAGTACCAATCAAATTTTAAAATCCCACTTCTATATCTAATGAAGTTTCCTTCGTCATTAAAACAATTTTCTTTGGTCAATCATTTGAAGCTTTCAGCCCTTTTTAGGTTATTTCGTAATTATATAAATATGTAGCACCTAAAGTCGTCGTTCGGTCCGTCTGTTCGTCCGTCCGCATATAACAGATCAAAACTACCCGATCGAATGATCTGAAATTTTAAATATATAATTGTTGCAAAATTTTGTCGAGTCATTTCAAATTTTTATGAAAATTGGAACTACAATTTAATTACAGGGACAGTCAAAAGTTTTCCGTTATATTACGCCCAATAGGAAAAAGTTATTTCAAGTGCATTTTAATAATGTTACAACATTTCGAACAGAATGAAATTGATACGCGCTTATGAAGTGCAGTAAAATATAAATTCAGTACAATATATAATGCAAATTTTTTTATAAAGCTAATTATAGTACGAACGCACCTCATTTTCCACGTTTGACGTGCAATTTCCAACTTGTTTTCTTTAATAATTACAATACGCAAAAATCTATCTAGTTAAAGTAAATATTGTGGTCTGGTACTATCTTAACGTTTTCATTAAATTTTTCTTCCAGTTATTATAAATGCATAAAGGAAAAAAAATCAACGCCAACGGGTAAATGTGGTTTGTCTTTTTGACATGCAAATGGAATTCTACGTACAAGAATTTTATTTCATTAAATTAATCCCATTCTACGTAATAAATCTCGCCTAACTGAAGCTTCATCATTTTTTATATTATTTTCAGAGCTGCCAATTTAAAGGCATTTTTCTTACCACTAAAATTTAATAGTAGATATTGATTTATTTAAATACAGATAAAATAACGCAAAAACGTTTATTAAAATTTAGTGGTTACAAAAAAAAGCGTAAAAGTTGGCAACTATGTTATTTTGTCATAAAATGACCTGCTGTTACCTTACTAATTACATAATTTTAAATATCAGAAAAAAACATCTATTTTTCTCTCCACGAGTTTAATTAAGTTACCATTTAGAATAATAAAAATAACCTATTTCTTTCTGTATTTCAACTTTATTGACCACTGACCGTTTTTCTCATATCAAACTATGACTAAGATACATCCGCTGTTCGCTACAAAAACCACCAATCAGAAATATCTATATTTCCAAAATAAATATTGTGCCTATTATTTCTTGACCAAATTATTATATCATAGTTTTTGTCTAATTTTCAATGTAGATTGAGCAAAATGATTCAAATTATATTGCTCTTTCAAATTTTTCATAAACTATCATTCAGATTTTAAAAGACAAAATCGCGTTTCTTTTGTCAGTGATCTTTCCGTGGTCATTCACCCTTCTTTTTTTCATCAATCATTTGAAACATTCAACAATCACATAATGCAAATATATATCTAGTTAAAGTAAATATTACGGCCTGGGTGCTATTTTATAGTTTTCAGGAAATGTTTCTTCCAGCTATTATGAATGCATAAATGAAAATATCCCGTCAACGATTAAATGTGATGCGTCTTTTTGACATGCAAATGGAATTCTACATCTAAGAACTTTATATCATCAAATTAATCTCATTTCCATAAAATAAATCTTGTACATCTGAGGTATCATCAATTTCCTGTATTATTCCCCTGAAATTTCACTTTATTCATATTCATAATTTTCTTTTCAAAAACGTAATTTTTATTAAGTTTACCTATTTCAAACTGACAATTTCAAAATAATTTCCTTCAAAGTTGACTGAATTTTAATCGTTTTTAGGGTTCCGTACTTAAAAAGGAAGAACGGAACCATTATAAGATCACTCCTGTGTCTGTCTGTCAGTCACAGCCCTTTTACTCGTAAACTATGCAACGTGGAAAGTTCAAATTGGGGGAAGTAATAAAGATTATTGACCCACATATTTACAGATTAATAAATATTCATAAATATGTTTAGGAAAAATTTAGAGGGGCTAATTAAGTTACTTGAAAAAAAATATTTTCTTTGTATATCGTGTGAAAGCTTTCGTAACGCAGAAATAAAAAATATACACTTTTCTAGTATACAGAGTGTAAAGGAAAGTCCCTTTAACCTGAAAATACTTGTGAACGGAGAGAGCTACAACTATGCAATTGAGGTATCGGTATAGTAAAGCGACTACACCCGATTTAACGAAAACGACAGAAGCGTGGCGAAATTTGGAAGATAGCCACTGCAAATCGAAAACGAAAAAAAATAGAGCAAAACTTCCAGTTAGAAAGTTTTAAAGCATCAATTAATTAGTAGAATACGATATTTGGTTTACATGGATAAGATAAATCTTCGCCTGTTTACCCCAAAATGTCCGAAATCGATACACTCCATTTTGTGTAAACGTTTGAATGGAACAGTGAGCAGTATGAAGAAATACGCACACTTAAAGCTATAAATGCGTACTTATCTCAATATATTTTGATAACATCACGCAAATAAAAAGACAAACTGTCTCACAGTGATAAAAAAGTAATATTCAGTATGTTCAAAAAGTTCGCCATAACTCACGATACACGTTTGTATTCGTGAGAGTAATTCTGCACGCACATTTCTCAGCATGGAACGTCTATTGCAAGCCTCTTCAATACGACGACATAGATTTAACCCTTTCAATAGCAGGGGCTTGACAGTCTAGCCACCGAATTTTAATTCTAAAACTGACAAATGGCACCAAAAATATTTTAATAAAATTTTGCTTTTGTAATGAAAGTGCAAATTAGCGTGTTTTTTCTGAGAAATTCGTTTGAATATTCTGGTTTCAGTCAATTATTTCATCAGTTTACGAACAGAATTCTTCTGGCCCTGAAAGGATTATTCTAAAATTTTAAATGCATTGGAAATTAAATCTTTACAGACATTACAACACAGTACAACGTCACAATCTGCAACTGTGCACTGCTACATTTCCGGAATGTGAATAGGCAAAGTAAAATCGTCGCTCATCGATTTCGGACATTTTTCGGTATGCAGGCGACGATTTATCTTATCCGTGTGAACCAAATGTCGTTTCGTACTAATTAATTGATGCTCTAAAACTTTGTAATCGGAAAATTTGCTCTACCTCTTTTTGTTTTCGATTTGCAATAGCTGTCTTCCAAATTTTGCCACTAGGGGTGCTGATGTCGTTTGCATTAGGTCGGGCGTAGTCGCTTTACTGTACCGTTACCTCACTTGTATAGCTGTAGTTCTCTCCGTTCGCAAGTATTTTCAGGTTAAAGGGTCTTTCCTTTGCACCCTGTATACTATACAGCTATACCGAACCCTGCGTTGTATAGTTATTACAAAGTCTTAGTATTCTTTTGGCAACGGTATTTTTTTTATAATATACTTACTAATTCATGTATTATTGTACGGAACCCTCTGTGCGCGAGTAATACTTGCACTTTATTTTCTTTTTTATCAACAACATCTTCGCTTTGATTTTAGTTTATGAACAGAAATATTAAATTTTTCCAATGTTATTAATCTCAATATTACAAATACCAATATTTTACTGTATGTCTGGAAAGAGTTTTGAAGTTTTAATTTATTAAAAGGTTTATTTCATATAATTAAAGTTTAAAATATTCGTTATAAAGAAATTTAATATTTATATATAATATATGACATTTAACATTTAATTATTTAATATTGTAACGGGCATATCATGCATATTTAAAATTATTACGATAGGTGACAGGATATTGTTTTTGAGAAAATGAGTTTTTAAAAAAATCGAAAAAACATTTTTATCTCATTAAATATTAATATGTATAGGGTGATAATAGGGGAAATATATTGTCAGATATGTAGCCACATCTGGGAAAAAAATCACAAAATTTGATTGAAAGGCATGTTTCTAATGCTTCTCCGGCTATGCCCTTTAGACAAAACATATAATTATGCATTTTTCCACATATGGATATTCCCATATTTAATATGTTTACATTTTATCAAATAAATATAAAAATATTTTAGCGGTTTTTTTTTTTTAGTATTTTTCCCGTTTACTTTGCAACTTTTTAAAGTGATTCTACCAACAAATTTGTGAAAACAAGAATTCAGTCATAAATGGGTTAAAGTAAATATTAGAGACTTGAGATTTGTTGCCTTATTCCTTCATTTTAATCAACATAATATTTAACTTAGAAAGGATAAGAGAAAAACTATTTTAAAATTTTATATTCCTACAAATTTTACATAAATTATCAATCAAAATAAAAAATATTCTATTTCTTCATTTTTAAAATGAGTTTTCCCTGATAATTTGCTCTAATTTTTTGTTCAATTATTTCAATGTTTTAATCATTCCTCCGTTCAACAACCACAGGACGTGCAGTTAAAGTAAATATTAGAGCCTGGAGCTTTTTTGCCTTATTTCTTCATTTTAAACAACATGATATTTAACGTAGAAAGGATAAGAGAAAACTATTTTGAAATCTTATATTCCTACAAATTTTACATAAATTATCAATCAAAATAGAAATATTCTATTCCTTCTTTTTTAAATGAGGTTTTCCTGATAATTTGCGCTATTTTTTTTTCAATTATTTCAACGTTTTAATAATTCCTCACTTCAACAACCACAGGACGTGTAGTTAAAGTAATATTAGAGTCTGCAATTTTGTTGCCCTATTTCTTCATTTTAAACAACATAATACTTAACCTAGAAAGGAGAAGCAAAAAAATTATTTTGAAATCTTATATTCCTTCAAATATTATATAAATCGATCAAAAATATATATTCTGTTACTTCTTTTTTTAAATGAGGTTTTCCTGATAATTTTCGCTCGTCTTTTGTGCAATTATTTCAACATTTTAATCATTCCACCCTTCAACAACTACAGGACGTGTAAAGTAATTATTAAAGCCTGAAGCTTTGCTGCCTTATTTCTTCATTTTAATCAACATAATATTTAAGGTAGAAAGGATAAGACAAAAAAAAAATATTTTGAAATCTTATATTCCTACAAATTTTACATAAATTATCAATGAAAATAAAAATATTCTATTTCTTCTCTTTTTTTAATGAGATTACCCTGATAATTTGCTCTAGTTTTCTGTTCAATTACTTCAAAGTTTTAATCATTTCTCCCTTCAAAAACCACAGAACCTGTAGTTAAAGTAAATATTAAAGACTGAAGTTTTGTTGCCTTATTTCTTCATTTTAAACAACATAAAATTTTACGTAGAAAGGATAAGATAAAAAATTATTTTGAAATCTTATATTCCTACAAAATTATACATAAATTATCAATGAAAATAAAAATATTCTATTTTTCTTTTTTTAAATGAGGTTGCTCTGATAATTTGCTCTAGTTTTCCGTTCAATTATTTCAGAGTTTTAATTATTCCTCCCTTCAAAAACTACAGAACGTTTAGTTAAAGTAAATATTAAAGACTGGAGTTTTGTTGCCTTATTTCTTCATTTTAAACAACGTCATATTTAACGTAGAAAGGATAAGAGAAAAAATATTTTGAAATCTAAAATGACGTTGCCCTGATAATTTGCTCTAATTTTTTGTTCAATCATTTCAAAGTTTTAATCTTCCTCCCTTCAACAACCACACAACGTGCAGTTAAACTAAATATTGGAGCCTGGAGCTTTGTTACATTTTGCAGGAAATGTTTCTTCCAAGTATTAAGAATGCACAAATGAGTGTATCTCGTCAACGGTTAAATGTGGAATGTCTTTTTGATATGCAAATGAAATTCTAGGCACGAGAAGTTTATTTCGAGGAATTAATCCTGTTTCCAATTTCAAATGATAAATCGATACGCATCTATTTACATCGATATTTATTTTTCCTTAATTTCAGTTTACTGGCATTTATGTTTTTGGAGGTGTCTAATATCTATAGCATTCTACTAATTGTTATATTTCAAACGACTGTCCACTACTTTCTTTGATTTTAGAAAATTCGTCTAAATATTAGTATATGTCCAATATTAGTAATCTCAGTATTACAAGTACTGTATTTTAAATTTAAAAATAGATAGAGTAATTAGAAATTTATTTTATTGAACATTTGTTATATTTAATTTAAATCAAAAATCCCACTTTTTTAACACTTGCTCATTTGCCTTTTTTCTTGATCAACCAAGTTATAATCCCGCCACTTTCAAGCAATTTAAGAACTCAATAACCTAGTTAAAGTAAATATTATGGCTTGCTATTTCTTTATTAATTTTATTATTTGACTAAGCTGGTAATTTTCATTTTTTTCCTACAAAGTGTTATGCACTGGTTGTAATTGCGAATTTAAAAAAAATTCGATTTCTACTGTTGTATCTATCTATTTCGGCCATTCACCTCCTTCTTTAATCAATCGTTTGAAACTTTCGAAACTTCTTCTCTTGAACAATCAAAGAAGGCAAAGATATATTTTAGAGAAGTTTGCCCAGAGAGAATTTTATCGTTTAGATTGAAATCACCATTTCGAAATCGACAAAACTGCTTTTTAATTGTTTTAAGAGCGGTAGCACGATCCAAATAAGCGTCTTGAATATTTTTTGTAGCACGTCCAACAATCACTCCTTTTTTAAACCCATTATAACATAGCATGACGAAAATGTAACTTTTCATATTCCATTTTGAATATTAATCTTGCGCACAAATTAATTTGAAAACTTTTTGCAAGGTTATGTTCATTCACGACATATGTAGATAACTCTCAGTTAATAATATGGTGATGAAAGAAACGTTAGCACAGTCAAAATTGCAAGTTTTTACCACCTATGAAATATGGCACGAAGTTTTGCATACCATTATCTAGTTAGAGTAAATATTACGGCTTGGTACTATCTTGCAATGTTTATGAAGGGTTTTTCGTGCTATTATGTGTGCATAAATGAAAGTATCAGTTCAAATGCCAAATGTGAGGTTTTCCTAGACTTTCGAAATGGAATTCTTTGTCCTAGGATTTATATTGGGAAGAGCTCCATATCATGTGCTGGTTTGTTTGGCATTAAGGAGGTTCAGGGCTTGATCGAAAACGAAAAACATGTAAACAGAGCTTTCGCTTCGAGTCCATATGAAAACAGAAATGTTCAATGTAACTAATTTAAACTTTCTGATATTTTTAAGGTATGTTTGTAGTCTTATAAAATTATAAAATGAAGTACTTCAATGTAATAAAACAAATAATAAATTTTAGGTGTCATATCACCATCTGTAAGATATCTTAGCGTTAAATTGACACAAGAACCTAATTTTTGTTTTACAATGATCAGGAAACTTTACTCTATAGAATTAATTAAGGATATAACTATCACTCAAAGAAAAACTTATTTAAAAAAACTCTCAAATTTGAAAATGTAAAAAAGCCTACAAAAATACAACTTTTTTTTCATTAAAAATACTCAAAATATTAAACTAGCTAAAATATATTATTTCATTCTGTAGATAATGATGTTATATGCATGCAAAAAAAAAAAAAAAAAAAAAAAAAAAAATTAAGCCATTCCATCAAATAGTTTTTTTTATCTTACGGATAGTACTCAAAAATCAAGTTTTAAGAAAACGAGACTTAAAGTTGCAATTAAAGTTGCAATAAAGTTGAAATGGATGCGGCTTTGTAACGATTGTTACATAAATGCTCATAACTCCGTTAAAAATGTAAATATTTTTATGCTGTTTTTTGCAATGTGTTCAGAATTAATTAAATAATCAAAATAGATACTACAAGAAAAATCGTTTTTTAAAAAATTTTCAAGCCCTGAGCCCCTTTAAATGAATTGATGTGATTGCGATCTTCAGCCTTTGGGGTTGCTTTTTTTCTGGAATGGACTTTATTCATATGATTTTGATTAAGTGTTTGCATTTAGCATATATTTTTTGAAAAAAATAAAACTTTTGTTTTAATTTCACATATATAATAAATATAATAAATATATAAAATTATGTATAAGTACATAATATTTATTTATAGGTGTATATATTATGTATGTATAAGGTATATCTCTATATGTATTATGATCGTATTTTTTTTTTTTTTTTTTTTTTTTTTTTTTTTTTTTACATTTATTAAATGTTAGCAAACCCCGCGGCTTTGCTCGCGTAATAGTTGAAATATACCAAGTGATATTTGCATAACTATTTTTTATTAGAAGAACAACATTTTTTGAAATAATTAAAAAATTACAAATTAAGCCACAGTTTGACTAAACTTCATTATAAAAGTGCAATAGACAGAAATGAGATTTTAATTAATAAGAACTAAAACTAATTCCAATTAAGTGATAATTTAAAAAGTATTTTGAGACTTTTAGGCTCATTTCATACGCTCATTTCAGTATTCATTTGAAGTTTTGGATTTTTTAGAAACCATCTTAACACATTTACAGCTTAAATTTAACTATTATGTCAAATTCCAAGATTCTTGTCTAACAGTCTACCACCTCTCTGGTGTTAGTGGCCCCAACATAAAATGCCGAAACAGAGTTGAAATAGAATCTCTCGAAAAAATGTTGAAACAGAGACTGTCACCATTAATTTGCCAACATTAACCTTGAAATCGTTTGGTATGTCCTAATATTGTATAGAAAACAGAATTTAGATGTTTTAGAGTCTTTTTTGTCGTTCCAGAACCAGGTAGTAGTGACACTGCCATAAAATATAGCCCATATAGGATCAGGGACTATCACTCTTGATTCGCAACCAATAACTTCTGTAATAGGTTTATTACTTCCTGAGAATCCATAGAAATCGTAATTTAGGACTCTTTTAGAATGTTTTTCGCTCCTTCCCTTCGCTTCACCACTTTTTAATTTCGAATTTATTTTCGACTGTTCTTAGAGGACATTTATATTTCATAAGTAACTACCGTGCTATATTTCATACGATTGCATAAAAATGGTAATTTAGAACGCTTATGGAACGCTTTTCGCTCACTTCATCCTTTTAAATTTGGAATTTTCTTTCGACAATTCTTGGAAAGAATTTGCATCTTTGACGTAATTACCATTCCAAATTTAAAATGTTAGAGCCCCTCAGTAACACAGCAATTTAGAACATTTCTTGCTCCTGTAACCCCCAGGTGGTAGTGACAACAACGTAAAATATTAGTTATGTTGTAGCGGGGACTGTCGACATCAATTTGAAACCATTACTTCTGAAATCGGTTTATATTTTCTGAGGTTGCGTAGAAATCGCTATTTAGAGCGCTTTTCGTTCCTTTTCACCCCTTTTAAATGTAAAATTTTTAAGGAACTCTTCTCAGAGATTATTTACATCTCATAAGTAATTACCATGCCAAATTTCAAGTTGCTAGCCCCTTCAGTATCACAGTAATCACAATTTAGAAAGTTTTTTAAAATGTAACCGCAAGGTGGTAATGACGCTGACATGAAATAGATCCTATACTGGAGCAAGGGCCTGTCATCATCAATTTCCAACCATTACGTTTGAAATCGGTTGGGCACTTTCTGAGATTGCATAAAAATCGCACTTTAGAACGTTGTTCGTCCATTTTCACCCCTTTTAAATTTCGAATTATTTAGGAAATGTTCTTAGAGATCATGTATATCTTATAAGTAACTACCATGCCTAGTTTCAAGTTGCTACACCCTGCAGTATTACAAAAAACGCAATTTAGATCGTTTTTTGCTCCTTCCCCCCGTTTGGGGTAGTGGAACCGACATAAAAACATTCTATGTTGGAGTAAGGGCTGTCATCATCAATTTCCAACCATTACTTTTGAAATAGTTTGGGTACTTTCTGAGTTTGCGTAGAAATCGTCATTTAGAACGTTTTTTAGAACTTTTTTCGCGCATTTTCACCCCTTTTAAATTTCGAATTTTTTAAGAAATGTTCTTAGAGATCTTTTATATCTTATAAGTAACTATCATTCCAAATTCCATGTATCTGGGACCTTCAGTAACACAAAAACTGCAATTTCGAACTTTTTTTGCTCTTGAACCCCCTTTAGGGGTAGTGGCACCGACATAAATGTAGCCTATATTAGAGCAAGGTCTGTCACCATCATTTTGATACCATTATTTTTGAAATCGGTTTGGTACTTTTTGAGATTGCGAAAAAATCGTCATTTAGAACGTTTTTTAGAACGCTTTTCGAGCATTTTCACCATTTTTTAATTTCGATTTTTTTAAGAAATGTCCGTAGAGATCATTAGTATTTTATAAGTAACTACCATTCCAAATTTCCAGTTTCTAGGCCCTTCAGTAACACAAAAATCGCATTTTTAGAACGTTTTTTGCTGCTGCACCCCCTTTTGGCCAGTGGCACGGACATAAGATATAGCCAATGTTCTAAGTTGGACTAACACCATCATTTTGATACCATTACTTTTGGAATTGGTTCGGCATTTCCAGAGCTTACTTTCTACAAATAAACAATTGTTACCTCTTTATAATATTAGTATAGATATAGATGTATATGTTTATAAATTTTTTAAAAGACTATGTTTTTCAGCCATCTTGAAAAATTTTATAAGATGCTAAAATGCATAGCTGCCAACTTGTACGGATTTTTAATACCACTAAAATGTAACAGAAATTTTTGACTTATTTAAACGTAAATTTGCTTGAAATTCGGAGATTCAATTAGATAAAATTCATTATAAAATTTTAGTGGTATGAAAAATCCGTACAAGTTGGCAGCTATGAAAATGACTTTTTGCGCCATTTTGGATTCCTTTGCCAATCGCGCCAACCAGCACAGGATATGGAACTCTTTCCTTTATTTAGATAAAATAATCTCATTCCGATAAATATTGCGGAAATGAGGGTTCACTAGCTTTGATATTTATTTTGTCAGAATTTCACTTTGCTGATATTTAGATTTTTCCAAAAATTTAATATCTATATTCTTTCAAACTTCTTATAATTTAAACTAAAGTCGAGTGAAGTTGATTAATTTTTCCTTTGAGCTACTCGTCTTCGGGAATAAAATTTAGAGTTATGCAAGCAGTTTTAAGAATAGTTAACTAAGTCTTAATATAAGCGTACATATGTATATTGAATGGCATATGAACATTAAATGTACGGACATGTCTCTCTTAAAAACGCAATACATTTAGCACTGGGTAATTATTCGACAATTATTTTAATATGTCTTGATTATTTTAATGTCTTCGCCTATTTATTTAATTTAAACACTGTAATATTTAATACTAAACATAAGAACTCTTTTGAATTCTTCTATTACTGGAAAATTGGAAGAAATTATAAAGAACAGAAAATAATAAATAATAAATTCCCTTAAAAAAAATCCTTTTTTCTTTATTAATCGTTTGAAACATTTAATCTTTCCGCTTTTGAACAATTATAGAACGCAAAGATATATCTAGTCAAAGTAAATATTTTCGGCTTGCTGGAGAGTTACTCTTGAGGAAATGTTTCTTTCAGCTACTATAAATGCATAAAAGACCGAACCCCGTCAACGGTTAAATGTGGAATGCCTTTTTGACATGTAAATGAACTTCTACGCCCTACAACTTTATTTTCAGGAATTAATCCCATTTTCGTGTGATATATCTTGCATAATCGAGATTTACTCTGCATAGATATGTACATTCTGTGTAAAAAATACACAGAATTTGTCATTTAAAAGACGCGTATTGCACCGTGAACTGATATATCCGTCCTCTTAGCTCTAGGTTTGACTTCAATTGAAGCATTATTTAAATTAATAGAATTCTACAAATATAATGCTGTTTTAAAACAATGAATATTGATTAAAACTTTCAAGGATTTTATACATATAAGAAATTAAGTTTTTATATCATGTTAGAAAAAGTATCTTTTTTTTTTTTTTTTGCATTTTTAAACAATTACTGTTAAAACAAAATTACAGTTTTTTCCTTTTGCTCGGCGGTCAAGGATTTAAGACATTTCACGAAATTGTGCGCAATCTGTGACTTAGTGTGTTGGCAGCAGCTGTTTTTCCAGACAGACATTAGAGTGCTCTGCTATTTTTACAATGAACAAGTTAGTTGAACAAAGAGTTTGCCTTAAATTTTGTGTTGCAAACTTTCGTGTGCGGAATCCCTGAAAATATTGCAGAAGACCTACTGTGAATCATGATTGTCAAAAACAAAGCATGAATGGTACACTATACAGCCAAATGTGACCGGCCGCTTGCGATTTTAAACGTTTTGTTAAATATCTAGAAAAATACATGAGGAATTAACCTCAAACTCCAGGTATGTAAACAGTATTATGTATGTATTTTTTCCCGAAACCTCATAGGGAGCCGTCAACAAATTGGAAAAGAACGAATATCTTTTGGATAACCCTGTCAAAACTGACATACCAAAAGCGTTCAAACTGTAGACTATGATTAAGTGGCTTATTGTAATAATTTGTGTTTATTTTTATAAGGATAGCATGTATAGTCGAAGAGAAATTCAGGTTTTCATAAAAACAGCCCCAAATTTCGCCAAGTTTTTTGCTTATAATTTGCAGAGTTCTTGTTATAAAAAAAAGTTATTTTCAAAAAATATGACAAACAACATTGTACATAACACCCTGCAATCAGAATTAAAATATGGAAAAAATTGTATGGAAAAAGAGCAGGTTTACTAAATAATGTTTCACTGCGCATGCCCGAATGCAATCAAAATATAATGTGCATAATGTGTTAGCTAAATGTATAAAGCAACTTTTGTAAAAGTCTCAAAAACATAGCTTGGAAATTTTGAAAATTATCGTTGATAGAATAAGCTCAAAATTCGCTGTTCCTAAAATGAAGCAAAATAATGAGGGGCTGTATCCATATATCCATTTATTAGTGCCAATATAGCAACACAATATTGCACGCACTACTGTATACTGTTATATCAGGTGATCTGGGTGGTGCACCACCTCATTTGGTGTACCATCGTTCGTACTTCTTTGAATGACCATTTTCCAGGAAGATGGATTGGGCGAGGAGGTCCAATTCCTTGGCCACCCAGATCACCTGATATAACGCCGCTGGACTTTTTCTTTCAGGGATTTGTAAAGTACAATGTTTACAGGAGGAGAGTGTCGAACATTGATGACTTAAAAGCCAGAATTACAACCGCAATAGCCTCTGTGGATGCCGACATGCTTGCCGCTACCTGGCGTGAAATTGACTATCGACTTGATATTCTCCGTGCGACGAAGAGGGCACACGTGGAAGTTCATTGACAAGGGTCATGTAATTGTTTGAGTCTATCTAACCATTTATGTTAGCAATTTTAATCAATCTTTATTATTTTATGAGTTATTAAACATCAAAATGGGTCCGGGACTTTATAAACACCCTGTATATTTCCTCTAATTAAATTCAATCCAAGAAATTGCCACTGCTACTTCTACTTTCAACTCTAGTAATTATTGGCTCTCTCATTTTCAAAACAAAGTGACGTATTTGGTATAAATAAACAACATTTTGTTATTAAGATAGTCTCTGATGATGAGCCTGGAAGGCTTGAAAGTACTAAGAAGTTTTAAATAAAATGTATATTTTAAACTTGTAACACCTTTTTCATTACATTAGTCGCCTTTTAAGTAGGATTGAGGACCATTTTAATGTTCACATTATTTATTTTATGTTGAATAAAGGTGAAAAACTGCGTTTCGTCTTATTATTACCTCATAACCCTTTCAGGGGCAAATAATTGTGTTTCGGTAATGTTGAATCCATACCGGAATTCTCAAAAATATATATATTAAATTAAGGAAAGGCAATTTTACTACTTTTTTCCACCAAAGTTATAAAAGTAACATTTAATTAAAACTTTCTTGTGCAAATCTTGATTAAAATTAGATGGGAAACTTCTTCAACTTCTATTCATTATGCATGAAGTCTTGTGACATTATTTACCAAGTTATTGTTTTTAAAATTAGTTTGCCAAAATATTTCTATCATGAATGATTTTGAAAATGTCGCTGTTTGTGCGATGAAACGAGTGTTAATCTAAATAAAAGTATTATATTTTTAGCATTTTTAGCTTTGCTTCTTCAACTTCTTCAATATATCTCACCGCCCCTCAAGGGATTATGTGAGCTTCAGATTTAAATAAGGGGATAGTGGACTTTCAGAATCATGAAATTTGACTAAAATTTTTTTTTTTTTTTTTCGAGAATTATAAAAATAGATGCTTCGATTTATATGATGCAAAAAAAAAAAAAAAAAAAAAAAATCAGTTATGACGCGTTTTCGCTTTTATATTTGTAAAAACTGTATATGTATATTTATATTTTTTTTTCTTAAAATGTTGTTAAATGTTATGTGAGCTTCAGATTTAATTAAGGGAACAGTGGACTTTCAGAATCACGAAATGAGACTAAAAAATGTATATATTTTTTTTATTAATTTTATTTGGAGAATTTTAAAAATAGATGCTTCGATTTATCTGATGCAAAAAATATTTTTTTTTTTTCAGTTATGACGCGTCTTCGCTTTTATATTTGTCAAATCTGTATATGATTATTTATACATTTTTTTTCTTAAAATGTTGTTAAATATTAAATGTTATGTGAGCTTCAGATTTAATTAAGGGAACAGTGGACTTTCAGAATCACGAAATTTGACTAAAAAATGTATTTTTTTATTATTATTATTTGGAGAATTATAAAAATAGATGCTTCGATTTATCTGATGCAAAAACAAATTTTTTTTTTCAGTTATGACCCATCTTCGCTTTTATATTTGTAAAAACTGTATATATATATTTATACATTTTTTTTTCTTAAAATGTTGTTAAATGTTAAGTGAGCTTCAGATATAAATAAGGGGACAGTGGATTTTCAGAATCACGAAATTGGATTAAAAAATATATTTTTTTAATTCGGAGAAGTAGAAAAATAGATGCTTCGATTTATCTGATGCAATAAAAATATTTCTTTCAGTTCTGACATGTCTTCGCTTTTATATTTGTAAAAACTGTACATGTATATTTGTACATTTTTTTTTTCTTAAAATGTTGTTAAATGTTAAGTGTTATGTGAGCTTCAGATTTAATTAAGCGGACAGTGGACTTTCAGAATCACGAAATTTGACTAAAAAATGTATTTTTTTATTATTATTATTATTTGGAGAATTATAAAAATAGATGCTTCGATTTATCTGATGCAAAAAAATGTTTTTTTTTCAGTTATGACGCGTCTTCGCTTTTATATTTGTAAAAACTGTACATGTATATTTATACATTTTTTTTCTTAAAATGTTGTTAAATGTTAAGTGAGCTTCAGATATAAATAAGGGGACAGTGGACTTTCAGAATCACGAAATTGGACTGAAAAATATTTTTTTTTAATTTAGAGAATTATAAAAATAGATGCTTCGATTTATCTGATGCAAAAAAATGTTTTTTTCAGTTATGACGCGTCTTCGCTTTTATATTTGTAAAAACTGTACATGTATATTTATACATTTTTTTTCTTAAAATGTTGTTAAATGTTAAGTGAGCTTCAGATATAAATAAGGGGACAGTGGACTTTCAGAATCACGAAATTGGACTAAAAAATATTTTTTTTTTAATTTGGAGAAGTAGAAAAATAGATGCTTCGATTTATCTGATGCAATAAAAATATTTTTTCAGTTCTGACATGTCTTCGCTTTTATATTTGTAAAAACTGTACATGTATATTTGTACATTTTTTTTTCTTAAAATGTTGTTAAATGTTAAGTGTTATGTGAGCTTCAGATTTAATTAAGCGGACAGTGGACTTTCAGAATTACGAAATTTGACTAAAAAATGTATTTTTATTTTTTTATTTGGAGAATTATAAAATAGATGCTTCGATTTATCTAATGTAAAAATCTTTTTTTCAATTTTGACGCGTCTTCGCTTTTATATTTGTAAAAACTGTATATGCATATTTATACAGTTTATTTTTTATGTTGATTTCTCAAAATAATTTTTTTTGAAGATTTCTAGCTTTTGAAACGTTTGTATACCCTCTATACAATACTAAATAAAAGTTAGTATAAAAAGTTGCATTCCAGATATGCTTTAATGTTGAATTTTATACGCATATGAAAATATGTAGTAACTTTTTTAGAAAAATCAAAGAATAAATTAGAAATATATATGTTACGGTTAAAGCAAGAATCAAGGTTAAACCTAGGTTTAACCGGTTAAAGTGCGGGATTACCCAGGCCTTGCGGATAAAGCTAGAAGAGTTCCCAACGCTTCCATCTTTAACCGGTTAAAGCTAGATCTAACCAGTCTTGGTCGGTTAAAGCCCGAAATTATTAAATTCCGATATCAAATACAGTTATAAAATCAATTATATCTATTATTTTTTGTGGGGTGTCCATTACTGGAACAGAGAGTGTCCATCACTGGAAATTTAGGCGTTTTGATATATGCTGGCTTTACGAATTTTGTACATACTTAGATTGCTACACAGCGAGAACTGCTGAATACAGTTATTTTTTTTTTCGATTAATGAACGTGTAAGCGTTCATACGACGTTTAGTGATTTCCGCTTTAACGAGTTTCCTGCGTTTTGCAGATTTCTGCAGAACTAGGTTGATGTATCCAGTGATATATATTATTTTTTTATGAACGCGAAGCGCTCATACTTCCGTAAATTAGAAATGAATTGTTCAATGTTTACTCTGATATAGGCACGTACTTTAAAATATTAAATGACGCCAGGATTTTTTCTGAAAGTTATTGAGAAATGAAAATTTTAATCATTGTCAGAAAGAGCGTCTTTTGCAGAATTTTTAATCTTTTACCGCCGGTTTTTCAAAACAGAATTTTTTGAATAATTTAATCGGGAAAATGCCAGGCAAAATTTACAATAAAAAATAACTGGGGGAATAATGAAAGAGAGTTAATAAAAAGAAAAATGCATCCCCGAGGAAATCTCGTGTTGTCTGATTACAAGGTTTTAATATGTTTCTACAAATATGTTTTATAATAATTTCGGACTTTAACCGACCAAGATTGGTTAGACCTAGCTTTAACCGGTTAAAGATGGAAGCGTTGGGAACTCTTCGGGCTTTATCCGCAAGGCCTGAATAATCCCGCACTTTAACCGGTTAAACCTAAACCTCTCACCCCTAAAACGTGTAAATTCGTTGAAAACTGGAAGTTGAAAAAAATTTCGATTAAAATACTTTCTTCTATTGAAGAAAGGAAAAAAAAAAACAAATTTAAAAATAAAAATCGATTTTTTTCAACCGAAATAACGCAAATGCACACTAATCCACAAAAAAGAAACTACTTATAACTGATTTAGCGTCCTTCATAAAATTAACTCCTGTTTGCTGGAAATCTCTGCAAGGATTAAATTTTGATGAGAATAAATTACCCATGAGTTGAGTAAGCGGTTGGGCAGATAAACAAATACAAGGAATACGCTTCTTAGTTTCTACTTAACTGTTGATCTGTCATCTGGTATTGAAACCGAAAGATTAAGTAAAAAACCTGGCTGAGGGAAATAAGAAGTTAGTTAATCTTTCGTTATCTGCTCTTCAACACAGCTTTGCATCAAATATGAACGATGTTAGAAACATCACGGTTTAAATTGAATCTGAATACTATTAATAGCCTATCACAAAAAATCCCTTATAGAGTCAAATCACGTTTGTTATTTAGTCAATTGGTTGGTTGGTTGTGTTTATGTCGGCCAATTATCAACACGAGGGATATAGGCCCTAAGGGGCGAGAGTGACCCGCGTGAGGGTCTTTCTAAAGGAACCTAACCCATACTTACGCAAAGAAATCAAAGGTTCGAAGAAAACCACGGAAAACTCCGAACGATTGGGCCGACGGGCGCGGTTGGGTTTGAACCCAGCACCTAACGTCTACCAGCTTCGAGAGCAAAACCTCTCAGCCACTGGTGGGGAATTTAGTCAACTTGAAATAAGCACGATTATGAATGGTTACCCAATCTTTTTAACAGTCTCCAAATGTGCCTATTGTTAAGTGATTTCAGTATGCTGATGCTGTCGAGTAGATTAGGATTATCAGATATGACCTTACATCTAAATATTATAGAATGACCATCAAAACTGTTTTCGTAAACGAAAATTGTAAAAACATTAGTTTCTAAATTAAATATAAGTCAGATATAGTGATCCCGTTTACATTTCCATAACCTCTTTACGTACATGGGATTTTATTTAATTTATCCAACAGGTGCAGGTGTTTCATGTTTGTCAGGTAAAGTAAATATTCTTATGTAGATTGACATCCTTGTCCAAACTGTTGGTTCTCCCAATAAAATCTCAAGTGTAAAAGAAATTCAAGATCTACTAAAATTATTCGCACAACCAATAGTAAATTACGAATGTCAGGCTAATAAAGCTAATAAAACTACAGGAGACTCAGGGGGCTCTGCCCCAATGGGAAAATATGCTTTTTTATTTATTGGAAGAATAAGCAGTTCCTCGTAATTTCAGAATATCATTGCATAGTACCGTGTTAAATTTAACTCTTCTAATTTCCAAAACTTTCAAAGAATTTCATATGCTTATAAATATTTATGTAATTAAAAAAACTTTAATTGAGGATTATGGGGATGTTATATATTATGCACTGCAAATAGAAGCGTCTTAAATTAAGACACATATGTGACTGAAAAAGTTATTCAGACACTTAAGTGTCTAAATTTGAAATTTCAGACATCACAGATGTCTAAATTTAAGACACATAAGTACTTACTATGATCATGGCATAAATGAACTGATTAAAATGTCTGAATAATGGTGATATGTCTGAAATCAAGACATTTAGAAATTTAGACACTTAAGTGTCTAAATGCGATACAATTGTATCATATGTGTGATGATTGTATGTATAACTGTATTGCAATATGTATGCCAGCACCACAAGAAAATTGTTTCCGAATGGATAACAGATGTTTAAAATATTTTTATCCATTAAATGTGGTATTATTTTATTAAAAAAAAGTAATTTGATTAGATCATGGGACGTCTGGAAAATTAAAATAGTTCGCTTACTAAAGTTTTGGGACTAAGTTACTTTTGGCGCAATAAATAAATCAGTAATTGCTTTTCACAAAATATATTTATTTCCAAGGAAGGGTCAACCCCTCCCCCCTCTAAATACTAAGAGATGTACCGGTAGAAAGAAATTTAGGGAGGGACAAGATTTTGGAACAGGTGCGTCTGGGGTCAACAGCGTAATCCGCTTTTCTAAAATGCAGAACATAAACATGAAATAGGCAAACTAAGAATATTTTGTCAGAACTCCTCGTGCAAGAAATTTTTAAAGATATCAACATAAAAATAAATATAACAAGTTGGAAATTGCACGTCAAACGTGGCAAATGTGGTGCGTTCGTACTATAACTAGTTTTATAAGTATTTTTTGCACTGCATATTGTACTGAATGTATATTTAACTGCACTTCATAAGCGCATATTAATTTCATTCTTTTAGAAAAGCTGTAACATCATTAAAATGCACTTGAAATAATTTTTCCCCATTGACCGTAATGTAATGGTAAACTTTTGACTGTGCTAATTAAAGTATAAAGTTTTCATAACATTTTAAATGACTCGACAAAATTAGGCAATAATTATATATTTTAAATTTCAAACGATTCGGCTGGGTAATATTTGCGCTGTTATAGACGGACAGACAAATGGACTGAACGACGACTATAGGTGTTACGTATTTATATAATTACGAACGCATCTAAAAATTTAACAATTAAGAAATAGTAATCGTTCAAAAATAAGTTTCAAACGACATTTTTGAAAATAGAGAAATTTTTTTTTTCTCAATGGACTCTTTTTCCCCCCTGAGCTCCCCCCCCCCCCCCCACACACACGCACACTCACCGTTTGAGATAAATTTGAAATATATGAACATCAAAAGAAGAAAAGAATTAAAATTGTCTTCTACGAAGTGTTCAAAGGAGGGTAGGTTTCTCTGAAGTAAAGTTCTAGTAACATTTTCCCTTAACGTAAAATTATTCGATAGCCATTTGTAAGAAAAGAAATATCATTTATTTTTAATTATTAGACATAACGAAAACATAATTGATTCAATTTCATTATACTGGGAGGGAAAATATTTCGTCGGTTCTTCCTACGTAATAACCACCAGGGGGCACTCAGTTGCGCATGCGTAGTTTTAGATGTCTTTCGTTCTAATGTACGTTGTAATTTAATTTCAAACTGAAAGTTATTAATTTATTTTGACTTGATTCATATTTTGTGGATTGTGAAGCTCTGTGGTTTAATTCGTATCGACTTAGTGTTTATTCGTAATAATTTTATCAATAATACAGTGTTATTAGTCTTCGTTTCGTGAAATCTGATAAATAGAAACTTTTGTCTGGCAGATTATGTTTTAAGAGTGAAACAATTTCACCCTTTTAATATAGTTAGCCGGATGTATAAAGGAATTTTCGTTTTAAAAGATGCAAGTCTTTCACCCTCACGGATTATTAACCTAGCCACCAATTGAAATTGACGTCCCCTGTGCGGGTATAATTTTGGATGCCTTACACCTTTTTCCAGGTAAGTGGGACCTAGACCATGTATCGCAAACTCTTCGTAAATGTTTTCTCTGTAAATGGAATCCTCACACAAGTCTCTAGCTTTATTAGTTTCTGAGTTATGCCAAAATTTGTTTAAAGCATTTTATCTGTTGAATTTCCAAGTTAAAATTTTATATTGCTAATAATTAAGTTTCTGTTCTTAAAAACATCTGCAATCATGTTTCTATATTATTTTCTAACCAATGTTATCCTTAAAATCAGTTTTAATGAGTCTACAGGATGTTTTTGCGGTTATTGAATTTATTGACTTACACAATACTAAGCTTTCTTCTCGAACAGCATTTGTAAATGTTTACTTCGGTTTCATTCGATTTCTATATTTTTCAAATGTTTATTATGTGGTATGTACTGGAATACCCATGTCTTTATAGCAACCATCCCCATTTAATAACTGTTTTTAATTATTATATTATGTATGCTTAATTATAAGTATTTAAAAGAATACAGTTTGAACATCCATTCAACGCCGTTATTCAACCATATCATTCGATTTTTCCTATCCTAAGCAAAACCGCCGATGATTCATCTGACATCACTACACTTGGAAAGAGAAAAAAAATATATAATGTCAATAACACTCTAATGATTTAGAGAATGATTACACTTGATCTCTTTAGCTATTTTATTAGGCTTTACTGATTATGTGTAGATTTAAGACAAAGTTTTGAAACTAGAAATAATTTTTTCTTTATCTTATTAAAATATAATATTTATTTATTGATAGTTAAATAGCTCTTGTGATTACCATCTGATCTATATTTTTAAAAAATTGCCCATGTGTAAATATAAATTTTAAAGAAAACTTAATTTTTAAGAGGGCACAGGACCTTTTAAACTTTCAAAAAATCAGTTTTTGGTTTCTGTTTTATTCTGAATGTTTTAGAATTTCTCAACAATATGCAAAAAACCCCATTCAAAATTGAGTTATAATCATTTATAGACGGAGAGTTAAAGATCCGTAGATATCGAAACTTTAAAAAGCGTTTTCTCAGATTAGTAAATTTGAAGTTTGTGCTCTTGTTGTTACTTTCAAACTATGTAAGTGCAGCTTTTAAAAAATAAACAAATATGCGTTTCTTTATAGTCTACATGCTAAAAAAAAAAAAAAAAAAATAAACAAAATGTGATTTTTTTTTTTTTTTTTTTTTTAACTTGAAAAACTTCAAATTTTTTACTGTTTTTATTTATTTTGTGCTGAAATTGAATTTTAAACAAACTTTTTTTGTGTATATTTTGGATTTAATGTAGAGTAGGTGTGTTACGATTCTATTTTGTTCAAAAATTGTTTTCTATATGCATAATTTAGAATTTTATCCTGCGCGCAGCACTTAGATTTTAATTCACGCATTAGTGATATGACGGTTTACATTTAAAATTTAGATATTAATTTTGTATATACAACATTTATTTTTCTGGATAATATTATAGTTATGAATATATATTTAAGGCAGAAAGGGGGAAAAAAAAGATCTTAATTGCAAATTATTTGCGTTTTGGTACTTTGAAAAAGGCTTTGTTTTTGATCGTTTCGAGATATTCAAAGGTCGTGCGTCTATAATATGAATTTTTTTTTTTTTTTTTTTTTTGTGGGGGGGGGGGGAAGAGGGGGATATTTGTCATGCAATTTTCGTAATTTTTTTTTTAAAAATCTTTCGACATGGCACTGATTATAATGATATTTTGAACATTTAGAGTAGGAATGATTAGAAAGAAAAAAATATATATTTATCGAAATACTGTAAAAGTTCTCAACAGCGGACACCTGGTGGCTGTGGAATTTTTTCGATAATTAAAGGTGTCTGCTTTTGTGAAGTAAAAATAAACAAATGTCTGGGTTGTGGATTAAAAAAGGTTGTCGCTCAATAAAGGTATCCGATATTAGGGAATGTCCATTAACCTTCATAACGGACACTCCCGAATACCGGACATCTCTATTTAGCGAACTATAATGCAGGGTTGGACTTTTTTGTAGATGGTGGAGCACTTGATTAAATCATGGGAAAACTGGGCAGTATCCCCTCATTACGCTTTTAGGGGCCCCAAATTAAACATGAAATTTTTGTAAAGCTTTTATTTTAAATTTGTTTCGACATTGTATTGATTATAACCAATATTTTGAACTTTTAAAGTAGAATAAGATTAAAAACTAAATAAATTTTTAAAAAATCTAAATTCAGTAAAACCTCTCAATCACGGGCACCTCGGCAACGAATGGCGGACAAATTTCGTAGTAGCCCCCTATTGAGAAGTTTTATTGTATTTAGATAAACATTTTTTTGTTTTTAATCTTATTCTACTATAGAAGTTCAAAATATTGATTCTAATCAGTACAATGTCGATAAAAGATTTAAATTATCAGCTTTACGAAAACTGCATACCAATTTTGAGAGCCCCTAAAATGAGGCTGTATGGGGGTGGAGGGGCAGGACCATGGTCAAATATTTTTCCAGGATTCATTGTGGTCAAACATGGCTGCGTATCATGCTTGTAAAAAGAAACGGCTGCGATTAAGACGTTTGAAGTGTCTGAAAAAATTAAGACATTTTAAAATGTCTGAAAATTGAACACTCCGTTTCAGACACTTAAGTGTCTGAATTTCAGACATTTCAATTTACAGTGTGCAAAGTGATATTAAAAAATGATTCTCAGAGCTGACGTTGAGGCCCCAGATCTGCAGATTTACTAGTCGATAGTGAATGTCGATGTCGTTTATGAACATAGTTGAGTTTTCTTTGAAAATTGAGAAGTCAGAGTGAATTTGCAGTAAATCTCTCAAATGTATGATAAATAGAGTACTCTTTTAGAAATAGTGGTTTTTGAGACAAGTGAATGTGTTGTAGGGGAGGCAGGGTTAATTAGGATCCTTTTTGACAATTTGAACTTTGACAATTAATTGCCAGAGAATGAAGTAGACTACATACTAATGTTATGTATAATTTTACTCAGTAGGTAGTTGCTTCTTGAAATGTGTAAAGAATAATTTGCAATGTACATTTACAATGTACCATGTTACATGGTCCAAGTGCCTTCTACAAAAAATACCTCTTTGCTCCAAATTACCCCCCATGAAATGGGGTAGTTGGGATCAGTAGTATTTTCTCTCATGCCTTACAATACACACAGTCATGGGTAAATGCGATTAAAAGATCCCGGTGTAGGCTTTACAGCAAGATATTTGTAGTTTTACAACCACAACTATTCTCAGAGATACATTATTGGAAATATAAGTACACAGGAAAAAAACTTTTTTTAAAAGAGATTTTCATTATTCATACATTTTACACTGTAAAACAAAATCAAATACAAAAATTTCTATTAGAAATTAATATCCTTGTTGTACTATTAAAGAACTGATTTTTAAAGAAAGAAAAAATCATTTTTTTTTTTTCAAAATAAAATGAAATGCAAGGAACGAAGAAAAAAGAATCATTCAAAGCTCATATGTTGTGAACCAGGAAAATTTCACTTACATTGAAAGTGTTGAGGCCTAATTAGGCCTAAAACATGCACTGAACGCTAAAATCTCGAATAAATGCAAAATAAAATCGTAAAAAAAAATGTTTTGCTTACACAATGTACAGTAAAGTAAACCAAGTGCCATTTTTTGACTACCCCAAAAAGGTATTTGAGGCATGCTGAGATTGAGACAGAAAAATATTTATGCTTAGAAAAAAATATTTTGAAAATGACAGACATTTTTGTTGGCACTTGCTACTTGCCAGACAACATAGAATGTTAAACGCGAGTGCCAGTAAAGCTGAACTTGCGGTGCCTCGCTGAAGATTCATTTACTGACTTACGATACAAAAACAGCGTAAACCGCGTTGCATCTTAAGATGAATTTCAACTGGATGCGTGTGCAATCACAACAAATCTAACTGTGATAGGCTCTCTCAAGACCACGGGACTCATAGCAAGCATGCAGTTGTTGTGAAAATTTTGTAGTAATCATGGAAAGTTAAAAAAAAAAAAATGTGTTATTTGCGCAAAAAACGACGAAAAAATAACTGTTTTTACTGAAAAAACGCTACAAAAATGTTGTCAAGTATTGAAAATTCGGCAAAAAGATATGTTAAAATATAAAGATATTATTTTACGATCCAATGCTAATCTGAAAGAGGGTATCATAGACATTACTACAAAAGTTTCATCGCTTTAACGAAGAAATACGGGGTCGACAACGCTTCAGGAATATCCAATGTGCCTTCTTCTTCATTAGGTATAGTATAATTTTAATTTTATTCCTCATAATAATATATCCACAAATAGCGTAAGACATTCATAGTCCTTGACTAAAATAAATCTTGTCTATCGGATAGATGAAAACACTTTTTTTACGAACCATAGAATATATTTATGTGTACTATCTATATCTTTTATCTGTATAGCTCAAGACAATAGCTGTAGCATCAGCTCGTCTACGAATTTATTACCTGCATGAATTTCAATAGTGGCCTCAATGAATGTAAAGAAACATTTTACACCAAATATTTTTTTAACATCATATAATTTAGAAACTTTTAACTAGGAAGGTTTGCATCAGTGCATACCCAGAAAATTTCGGAAACTTTTATGAAAAATACTCTTTAATAAAAAACTTTGTCTACTCTTTATACGGAACTAGTATAAGAAAGTTTAACATAAATAAATATACTTTTATAACTATGATTTTGTCATATTCATTTATATGTAATGAAATTTAACGATCGTTTAATGACGGTTAGTACAAAATTTAAACTGATTAAAATTGCTTTAAACTCAAAGGTAGGGTCCGATTCTGAGCACTGCCGATTTGTCTTCGATAGTGTTAGTGTCGGAGACAACCTGAGAAAAGTATTGTTGCCATAGAAACAACGACTTATTTAATTTCGAATTTTTTTTTGAACAAATAACAATTTTTTTTTTTACTTTCCATGATTACTACTCCAAAATTTTCCGAACAACTGCATGCTTGCTATGAGTCATGTGGTCTTGCGAGAGCCTATCACAGTTAGATTTGTTGTGGTTGCGAACGCATCCAGTTGAAATTCATTTTAAGATGCAACGCAATTTACGTTTTTTTGTATCGTAAGTCAGTAAATAGATCTTCAGCCAGGCACCGCAAGTCCAGCTTTACTGACACTCGCGTTTAACATTCTACGTTGTCTGGCAAGTAGAAAGTGCCAACAAAAGTGTCTGTCATTTTCAAAATATTTTTTTCTAAGCATAAATATTTTTCTGTCTCAATCTCAGCGTGCCTCAAATACCTTTTTGGGGTAGTCAAAAAATGGCACTTGACACGTGTCTGGCACAGTTTTTGGGCCGACTAAAGTGTCTGTCATTTTCAAAATATTTTTTTCTAAGCATAAATAATATTCTGTCTCAATATTAGCGTGTCTCAAATACCTTTTTGGGGTAGTCAAAAATGGCACTTGACACGTGTCTGGCACAGTCTTTTGGCCGACTAAAGTGTCTGTCATTTTCAAAAAAATGTTTTCTAAGAATAAATATTATTCTGTCTCAATCTCAGCGTGCCTCAAATACCTTTTTTGGGTAGTCAAAAAATGGTACTTGACACGTGTCTGGCACAGTTTTTGGGCCGCCTAAAGTGTCTGGCTTTTATATTTTTTATTTCATTAAATACTAAATTTGAAGGCATTAAAATTTCAAAATGCCTCAAGGATATTTTTTTGCAACGAAAATTTTGGAAATTTAAACATTCACGGGTGAGATAAGTTCCACGATCCTTCAGCCAGACATTCAGTTTTGGATTCAGACATTGAAAAAGAAGTTTCATAGTGCCTCAAATACCTACCCTAAAATGTTCAACAGCTCTCCTACTAAGATTTTTATTTTATAAGGTTAGTTGGGGCAACTGGGCCATGATTTTACAACGTGACTCTGAAGCTTCTGACAATTCAGCTTCAAAAAGCTAACGTTCATTTGAATTAAAATCTGAACTTATGTAAATATGTTCAGTTAGGTTCCCTCTATCAGACAGTAATGTTCAAAGTTACATTTTAATCTCTAAAAATAAAAATAAATGTATATTTAATTTTTCTTTCCTCGTGGGTCCAGTTGCCAAATAAAAATAGGGCAACTGGACCAGGGGGGGGGGTCTATGTCCCATATGCGATTGTCTTTTTAGGGCTTCGTTCATCTGACGAAACCCTATTCGTCTCGCTCCTCTGTCTGTCTGTCCGTCACAGAGCCCGTTCTCAGAAACTATACATGTTGGAGACTTGAAATTTTGCATACTTATAGATGAACACCACACATCAAACAACAAATCATAAAATTTTGAAAAAGTTGGTAATTAACCTAATTACGGGCTAATTAAATTCTAAAATTAACCAATCAACCTTTTGAATGCAAGTGCGAACACACGTTATCGAAATCCTCCTCAGTTTCTCCTAAGGGTTGCCAGCAAATTCGGCGGATGCTCCGTCAAATCAGCCGGTGCAGGGTTACCACGGAGTAATTTAAGCAATAACTGAAGTGGACCTTTAAAAAGCAAAATCGGATCTGCCGAAGTATCGGTCGTACAAATTCGTAATAGGTGTAGAAATACGCGGAAAAAATTCTACTTTATTTTGATATAAATTTCAAATTTCTGCGTAGGATAGAACGCAAAACATCCACTAAAAATCGATCGATAAAAATTTAACTTCTGTGTTTGGAAAGACAATGAAAACAGATTTCCATTCACCGGAAGGCAGCTGTCGTTGTCTCTCAGACATATCGGCGCGGGAGAAATTTAAGGCGAGGAAAGTCTAATACGAAATTTAAACTTTTTAAATACTAAATTTTTCGATTAAATTTTTTGACATCCGGGCTGGAAATTTCTCGCAGATTTCATACATACCCGATTCGAAGAGATAGCTTCATTACGAGCTGAGATATTAATTATTATTTTATTAATTCCTTTTATTTCCATCAAATGCCAGATTAAGATGGAGGCACGTGCTTTTTTAACGGAGATTTCATTTAAATTAGGAAATCTAACAATTTGCGTGGGGTGTTTCGACGGCGCTCTATGAGATAAATATTAATAATTCAATATGAAAAAGTTTATAGGTTTATAAGTGTTCATCCCACTATTTCCGAATAGCAATTTCAGGAAATATCTTAAATTATTGGTTAAGACCGCCACTCGATGTGTTCGAAACTTTAAGATACTTTATAACACATAAGAAAAAGTGTAAAAAAGAATGGAGTGTGATATTTCGAGGAGTGGAGGGGGGGGGGGGCTAGATTTATTATTAAATCTTAGCGTTTGTTATCGCAGAAAATGTTTTAAATTCTTGGTTAAGACCGCACCGCCACCCTCCCGACCATGTATCTACGGAGAGATTGCGCAAAGGAGTTTCGTTCAGATATGCTTTTGTTAAGACTAGAGTGCGCTCCCTAGTGGTGGAATGCGGAACTAACGTAACGTGATTTTGTTAGAGTTAGGAAATATAACAAGGCGATCCGTTTGCAACTATATGATACTTCATGGCACATAATAAAAAGCTTATAAAATAATGGTGCATGCAATTTCCTGTTAAGGGAGGGCGGGGGAGGGGCGCTGGATTTCTTTTTCAAAAATTAGCGTTTACGACCTTTTTAGATGTCGTTTTTTGAGGACTATGATATATTCAGACACGTGCTGCTTATGAAATTTTAAAATGTCAAAATTTTAGTTACCACTATTTCCGAATAGTACTTTCAGCAAATTTCTTAATTTCTCGCTTAAGGCCGCCACCAACTCGAGTAACACATCCACTGATAGGTTGTTTAACAGAGTTTCGATCTGATACACTTTTGTTATGAATAGTGTGCGCTCCCTGATGGTGGAATTTGCAACTAACATAACGCAATTTTGTTAAAATTATGAAATCTAACAAGTCGATCTGCTGGAAACTTTGACATAGTTCATAACACATAATAAAAGGCTTATAAAAGAATGTTCCGTGCAATTTCCTGGGGCGCCTACCTATTTCGGGTGCTATAGACCCGATCCCCTCGACTAATATACCTACGGATAGGTTGTAAAACGGAGTTTCCTTTGGATAGAGGTTTGTGTAGAATAGAATGCGCCCCCTGGTTGCGAAATGTGGAACTAACAGATTTCGCAAAAGGATAAAGTGTTTTAAAGGAATATTAAACGAAACCCTCTGTGCGATCCGTGATCACACTTACTCACTTGTTTAATATAGGGTATCAGTTCCTGTTTCAAAAAGTATAAATAACTTAAAAAAATAAAACAAGACAGATTATGTAAATCATATATAAACTAAAGAGCGTTGTAAGGGAAACCTTTGCTGTGAAGTTGTTTAAGAAAAGCACCAAATGTGAAATTGTTGTACTTATTTATACAAAAGACATAAGAATTAAGTAAGTACTTTTGTACTTTAGTATAAGTAATAAGTAAAAAATTACATCTGTATTTTATGAAAAAAAATGAACAACAACAAAAAAAAATCTATGAACAAATGGGTACGTAACTAAGAATCTCATTCTCTTTTCCATTTAATTCAATAAATGTTAGAGAAGTTCAGCAGATCTATGGAAAATGTAACCTTGTTTTTATATCGAACAGAACTATTTTTTTTTTAGTTTCTATAATAAAAATCAAATTTTTCTAGAATTTCAAGGTTTGGCTATCTCATTTAAGACATTTGGCTTCATACCCACCAACATGATTAAAAAAAAATCTTATTATGTAATTTTAATAAGTTATATAAATTTCTTTATTGTAATGGAAAACAATTGAGAAATTAATTTCCCGTAGTAAGAAAAACTCCAACAAATTATATATAAATGTTTGGGTAACTGGATCCCATGTCCCAGTTACCACATTTTTTGAAAAAATTATGGGGTAACTGGAACACCGGTCTTACATTTGAAACATGAAGAAAATAGAGACAAATACCTAACATTATTAATGTATTTATATGTCTAATCTTAAAAAAGAAAGATTGTTTGATAAAAGTACTTACCATTATTTAATAAAAAGCCGAGAAAGTTCGATGAAATTGCCGTTGTTTTTAAAAAAAGAAACCTAAATTTTCGGCAACCTATCACAGGAAAGTCAGAGTTATGATTAAGTTGACACACGTTGTTTTAAGAAGTAGAGATGTGGGGGCAATGTTTACAAAAGATAAAACTTAAAAGACATCAACGGTTTTTTATAAAATAGTCAATGGCCCAGTTACCTCGTGGGTCCAGTTAGCCCAACTAATCTTAGTTTTACTGCTCTAAACATATTTCAAAGGATGAATGCTGTCGATAAAGACTTTTAATTGCTGTACTTTTGCAAATGTTTAGACATTTCCCTAAGTCGATTTCAGTACAAAATCATGTGGATTTGAACGTTCCACTCCTCAGTAGCTTCAGGTGACAAATGTGAGGTGAAAAGCATTACATTATTCTCAAATAAAGTATGTTTTCGAAACCACGGATTCGGTAGTAAAATATAAACAAATCATCGTACAAAATTATAAATGCTTCTTAAAATTTCGAAAATATATTGGCTTCTGGGGTTTCTAAAGATAAAGAACTCTTTTCAAAATCGTGAATAACTCGCAAGAGGTTATTGTATAGTTTTGTAAGTGGCAAATATTATATTTTATCAGTTTAACCCTTTATGTACTGGATTATGAATTCATGAAAATTTTATCTTCTGAAGCATTTTTCGTGAATTGTTCAAACTACATTAGAAAATTTGCATAATCATTTAATAAATTTTAGAAGGATTTTAAAAGGATTGAAGGATTTAGAAGGATTCATTAAATTTGAATTTATCGGGATTTTGTGCAATATTTATAATCCCACTCAAATCTTTTATTTTAAATCTTTTTCTTAATATAGTTTGTAGAATTAAGAAATGCACAAATATAATGTTCTTACAATAGAAATACAGTAATATTTCCAAATTGAAAAATCCCCATCCCCCCCGCCAAGGCCAAGAAAGCTTAAAAGATGCAAAGGCGAAAGAAATCATGTTTTTAAAAATATTTTTGTTTTGTGTAACCCATAATGCTTTTGGAAAGAGATAAAGTAATGTATCTATAACTCATACTAAACTATATTACAACTAATCGATGTAATAAATGAATTTTATAACAAGTTATTTTAATGGTACTTATAAGTACCGGTATTAGATAAAGAGTTAAAAATATTTGACTTTTTTTATAGTGCATATGTAAAAACTATTTTGTGAATGAATGATTATCGTCATATCGTCACGAATTAGCGTTAAATCAGGGAATCTTTCAAAATCATTATTAAAATAATTTGATAAGCTATTTGAGTTATTTGATAAGCTATTGATTTGAATTTTTATTATATTAGACATTTTATTTACTTCAGATTTTTGCTGTTGATGTTGTTTTTTAAGACAATGATTGCTAAAGCATTTGCTTCAAAATTACCTCATAATCGCTTTTATTTAATTGTGTTGATAACATACAAACAATACATTTTTTATATTCTGCGGTTTTTTTTTTGTTTTTTTTTTTTTTTTTTGTGAAACATAATATTATATTATAAAAAGAATTTAAAAAATATTTATAAAAATTAATATACTTTTCTTAAAATGAAAAGTTTTATTTTTGGCTACTCTAGAAATATAACTGCTGCAAATAAACTTTACGTCAGCTATTTTATTTATATTAACTGTTATATTCGAAAAAATTCTTTTAAGCTTTCTTTCAAAATTAGTTTATAACTATACTAAAGCAAAACAAGCATTAAGTAAAGCTTTATAATTTTATTTATCATTATTTTATGTAGCTCATGTCTGGAATTAATGCTTAATGTTTTGACCGAGTGGGTTTTAGTTTTGATAACCATGACCCTTTTAACGATTTAAATCCCAATATTATTTCTGATATATTGTTATTTAATGTATAAAGCACTAAGACTCACTTATTGCTTTATTAAACCCAAATAAAACTTACGAAGAAGAATGACAAAAGTAAAAAAAGAAAAATACTGAGGACATATAATTTTCATTTTATATGACATGGCATAAGTAAGAAAAAAAAATCTCGCAACTAAAACATTCTTTTGGATTTTATCCAGAAGTGGCTTGTGTAGCTCTCTGCCTTCATAAAAGTTTGTATATAGAATCGTCGGAAATTTAAAATTTCGACTATTTGAAGTTTTGTGTGTGAAAATAAATTAATAGCAAAAGCAAAATTATCTGCCTTGCTAAAAGCTCTTATTTTTGCGCCAAAGAATTTCAAATTAACACATTTGCGACTGCTGGCGTGAATTCGCGCATTTTGAATATCTCTAACTCGACCCTGAGGATTACGTTTGCATTTTATCTCCAATTATTATTATTTTTTTTAAATACAAAATATTCGTTTTTAAACAGTCAATGTCCAATACATATAAATACATCGATTAGAAATAGAATCATTATACGACAGATCAGCGAATTTTTCCTGGGAAAACACCAGTGTTTACGTGTAGGAAAAATTACATTTAGTAGCGCGATCAAATACTGGTATTTCCCCTTAAAAAACTTTCTTATATTTCTCCACTCTGATAAGCATTTGTAATACAAATACAAATTCTGTTACCTAATGCTAAATGCAAATATAAATCCCTTAACTAGAGCTTAACGTTTAAAAGAGGAAAACATCAGGTCACGAATGTGATAATATACGAGAGACTGAGGACTAATGGAAGAAGTGAATTGTTTCACAAAATAAATCAGCTAAAAGTTCCGGCTTTTGTCAACAGGTAGCAGTAGCAACATTACACAAGCACATGTATTGGACTTTTTTTTCCCATTACCTGGGTGCAAAGTAAGAACGCAAAATATTCCTGAGCCTAACTGTGACGGATTTGTTTAAATATTTAATAAATACCTGTTTTGATAAAGTACGAACTCTATTTCTAACAATTTTACATGTGATTATGAAGCTTTAATCAATACTATAATTGCGGTAATAATGCTATAATTGCTATAAAATTACGATATCGTATGTTTTGCCAAAACAAAAATGGCAATTGTGTAAATAATAAAATGTATATAAGGATATGTAATTTACCTATAATTAAATGTATATAAAACACGAGTCGAGTTACAGCGACATGAGAAATGAAAATATGTCAGTGCACACTGCCGGACACAAAGAACGGGGGTAAAAGGAGATCTCCAAAGGAAAAATTCATGATACAAATGAACATGTACAGGACCACTGCCGAATGACACTAAAATTATAGCTTTAGTAGCCTCCAACAACAACAACAACAACAACAAAAAATAGTAGCCAAAATAGTAGCTAAAATAGTCGCGTACTTATTTAAAAAAAGGAAATAAATAAATGTATCCATAATAAATGCATAATAATGCAAGGACTTTATGAATATCCACATCTTATTTCAGAGTTCATTCTTCTGCTCAAATCACTGAATATAGCATTTTGCGATTTCTTCAAGTCAGTAAGCAAGTTATCCAGAAAATAAGGCCCCAATGCTTCAGTTAAGAAGTAAATAAGCTTGGTTTTTCCACGATAAAATTATCATGTACAGCAGCATAAACATAGCAGTAATAATTTCTTGTATATCATCCCAAAAGAGTTGCGCAAATTTGTAATCCCAATTATTCGCAGTGAAATTACAAGTTAATTACATGTAATTGATTATAGTTATAAACATTCAAACGCAGAAATTTTGTCAAATAATGGGATTGGGACGGTTCCGACTACAGTGCTGCAAGAATTCTTTGAAGCATGTAATTTTAACTGTAATTAATTACATGCAATTAAATTGTACTTACATTGCAAATAATTACAATTGCAAATTTGCTCAACTCTGATTCCCAATACTACATTTCACGAGGCCTTCCATTTCAAGAGTTTCTTGGAGGGAAGGAAGCAAAGGTTTATTTGAAGGGCGGGGTTAGAAATAACGTACAGAAAATCGCAAATACCACCCAAAAAAGGAAAATCCCACATAATAAAAAAATTGTGTGGATGGAATCTTCCAAATTTACTACTTGCACAGTTATGCGACTCGTTCGTGAATGTTTCTTAATTTTTCTCAAAGCCACGATTTTATTTTTATTTATTTGTTTATTTATTTTTTTTTTTGGGGGGGGGGGGGAGGGATTCGGAAAAATCAGTTCATGAAACAGTCGCGGAAAAAAATCGCAAATTTTGCCAATCGGTAACGAAAAAAACTCGTTAATTGGGCCTAACGATTGCGGAAAAAAACACGTATTTGGTCAAATATTTACGCTAACGATCGAGAATTTAGTCAAAATATGGTACATTTGGTCAGTCGGTCGTAAAAAGAAAAAACTAATTTCGATTACAGATTGTGGAAAAGAATCGTGAAATTCGTGAAAAGAAGTCCATTAATCGGCTTCGAAAAAATACATATAGCGAATTTCAACAAGTGGCCGCGAAAAAAAAAATCATTTTCGTCAATTTCGTCGCAGAAAAATTCCAAATTTCAATTTGGCAAAGGATCGCATAAAGAAAACCTTGAATTCCGTGAAATGATCGACGGGGGAAAAAATCACGAGTTTTGCTAATACTTCGGGGGAAAAAATCCCGAATCTCCTCAAAGGACCGTGGAAAAATAATTTGAATTTCATCAGAGGTCGCTGAAACAAATAGTGATTTTCGTCATTCGGTCGCTGAAAAATCAACGCAAATTTCGTCAAAAGAATGCACAAAAAATAAAAAGTTTTCCCTAACCACTACGAGAAAAAAATGCAAATTTTATCAAGTGGTCTCGGACAAAAAGATGCGAATTTAGTAAAATAATCGAGAATTTAAACAAATAATCCCGCAAAAAATTAAGATTTTCGTAAGTCGGTCCTGAAAAGAAAATCACGAATTTCGACAAACTATCGTGGAGAAGAATCGCGAATTTCGTTAAATATCTTAAATAAATAGCGAATACCATCAATCGGTCGCGGAAAATATGTATATCATGAATTTCGATAAGTGGTGGCGAAAGAAAATCAATTTCATCAACCTATCGCCGAAGAAAATGAGAAATTAGGCAAAGGATTGCGGGTAAAAAAATTGTCGATTCCGTGAAATGATCGCCTGAAAAGAAATCGTTAATTTTTTTACGGATCGCGAAAAAAAAATTGAGTTCCGTGAAACGATTGTCGGGAAAAAATCGGGAAATTTGCGTTGGGTCGTAGGAAAAATTGCAAAATCTCCTTCAACGATCGTCGCAATAGACCTAGCAAAGAAATATTTCATCAATCGTTTGAGGTACGAAATTGTGAATTTTGCAAGTTCGTTGAGGAAAAAAATCAGGAATCTCCTCAAACAACCGGAAAAAGATTGTCGAATTTTAACAAAGGTCGCGGAAACAAATGGCGATTTTCGTCATTCGATCGTGGAGAAATCATCGCAAATTTCTTCAAAAGAATGCACAAAAAATTTCGAATTTCATCCAACGATCATAAGAAAAATATTGAAAATTTCGTCAAATGGTCGTGGACACAAAATAAACACGAATTTGGTCAAAAAATCGAGAATTTAACCAAATGATCGCGCATAAAATCAAGTATTTCGTCAGCCGGTCGTGAAAAGTAAAGACGAATTTCGACAAAAAAAAAATTGTGGAAAAGAATCGCGAGAATCGTTAAAAGATCTCTGAAACAAATACCGAATTCCATCAATCGGTCTCGGAAAAATATATATTGCGAATTTCGAAAGTAGTTGCGAAAAAAAATCACTTTCGTCAATCAGTCGCAGTAAAATTCACAAAATTTGGTAAAGGATCGTGGAAAGAAATCTGGAATTCCGCGAAATGATCCCCGGAAAAAGAAAACATCGGGAAATTTGCAGTGGGTCGCGGGAAAAGTCACGAAATCTCCTTCAACGATCGTAGAAAAAAATCGCGGAAAGAAATGGGTATATTTTCGTGAATCGGCTGGGGCTAAAAATCGCACGTTTTGTCATTCGTCTCGGAAAAAATCGTGAATCTCATCAAACGACCGTGGAAAAATATTTTGCATTTTACCAAAGGTCGAGTCGAAAAATCCCGCTATTCTTCATTCAATTGCCATTTCGTCAGCATTCCTTAGCCTCAGCCACCGCCCCCTGAAGACTAGGCCTGAGCGCTGACACAAAAATGGTGGCTGCCGAAGGCGGATTTTTTTCAGCGTGTGTACGGTCCCTTAAATATTCGTACCAATAATTTTTTTAATTTATTTCAGCTTTATTTTTCTGAGATTAAACGAGTCAAAGAAATCTTTTATAAAATAGTGGTGTCAAATTTGAGGGACCATACATACGCGAAAAAAAATCCGCCTTCGGTAGCCGCCATTTTTGTGTCAGCGTTCAAGCCTAGTATTCAGAGGGCGGTACCTCAGCCCCAAATGACGTTCCTATCCATATCCATAAGTATGTGGGATGTTAAAGGCCGCCAAATTCCGAAAAGATTCCACTAGCCCAATAGAGCTGCCTCCCTTATTTTGCCACTGAAAGCGAAAGCGACCACCTACTCCTTGTGTATGGTAGGAAAAAGAAGTGAGCGACCGAGTGCGCTTTGGAAGATGACTTTACAAGCGCTTTGAGGAAAAAGATCGATTATTTTCAGTAAAAATAGTCCATAAAATCCGAATAAATCGCCTTTTTTCATGAAATAGTCGCTTTTTAATGCATTTTTTGGCCTAAAATAGTCACCATAGTCGCCTTTTACTGAAAATAGTATAGCTTTTAGTCACATTTTAGTAGCAAGTGGCAACTCTGAGTGTAACAAACTAGATTTTCTTGATTTATTTTATCGATTTTTTATTTTTAATATGTAAATAGTACTATGTATTTAAATAGGATATTCAAACTTTTCTGTGATTGGACGGTTTTTACGAAAGTTAGAACTAAAGAGAAAGAAAAATAACAAACAAGCAGGAAGCAGGAATTCTGATTTTTCAGAATTTAGTGCCGCCCTTGATGAAAAACAGAAAAAAATTAAATAAATTAAAATGAAAAAAGCAATTTATCAAATTACAACGACCATTTGGAAAATGATTTTATGGAAGACTAAAATTTAAGACATACAAAATCGCACGGATCATACATTACGTACGCCATGAATTAAACATTAATAGTGTTATTACACGTAAAAATTCCAAGCGACAAAAATCGCCTGCGACTCGTACGTATTATCCACCAGAAACTTATGTATTATCCAAGCATTTCATTGGCTGTTCGGGAAAAGGCTTTTCCATCGTCAGATTTCCAAGAAATCTGACGGCCAATTTTAAAGGAAATTTCATTCTTAAACTTCTAAACATCCCACAATATTACTTTTTACACCGTCGTATAGAGAAAAAAATTTACTTTTAAATGCAATTTGTTTGAAAGCTATATCTCAATTTGTTCTTGAGTTATTATTTTTTTTTCTAGTTTTTATTACTTTTTTGTCATAGTGGCAACAGAAGGCAAAAGAAGGCTCCATCTTTGTTGAAAGTAAAGGGAAATACAGATTACTGTATAGACCAATCAGAAAACGAGTAAAATGCGGATTAAACCAATAAAAACCTTCAGTTATGCTTTTGATTTCCCATCCTGACCAGAACAATAACCATTTTTTCAAATGGTTAAAAATTATTATTACAAGGTGGAACCCGTCGAATTTATGCGAATCCGATGCCATACATAGTTTTATCTAAATAAAACTTTTTAAAACTTATGAAATACTTACTTTAAGTGTATTTGCACAAGAAATATTTTTGGGCCTGAATCCTATTTTTGAGTGATAAAAACATTTTGGTTCTGTGCAACAAGACACTAGGCTTAAATCTCAAAGAAAAAAACTCTGAATTATCTAACGACTAATATTTTTGTCTATTATTCTTCTCATAGCAATCTTTTGAACGATATCCAAAAAGATCCTTTTTAAATGGTTCCGCAAGACAGTAAAAAGACTTCGAAAAATTATATTTAATCAAGTATTAAGATGACAGGAGTCTTAGACTTATACAAATAATTTTATTTGTTGAATGGCTACATAAAGATTAAATTGCTAATAGTAGAACATAAATTAAAATTAATATTAAAATTTAAGTGGACTTTCTGCTATTTTGGTTTCGAATTCACATGAATTTTTATGAACGTTTTTTCTTTCGGTAGCAAAGAAAAGAGATATCATCCTCAGACCTTTTGCATTATATTTATTTAAATTTCTCTCATATATTTAAATTTTTTTGTGAAAAAAAAAAAGAGTAGTACTAGAAAACGGGAATTCTGCTTTTTCAGAATTTAGTGTCGCCCCCGATGAAAAAAAAAATTATTAAATAGTTTTTTTCAATCGTACTTATACCTTTGGAATGGATCATTTTCTTTTCATGAACTGATGGCTCCATTATTATGAAACAGCCATTATAAACGAAGTGTTAGGTGAAGATAAAAAAGCAGCCGTAAAAACGTAGAACTCTGATTTTCTGGTCAGAATGGGAAAAAAAATGGCCATATTTTTTTTTTTTTTAAATTATGGCCCTTTTTTTTCCATTCTGACCAGAAAATCAAAGTTCTAACTGTTTACGACTGCTTTTTCATCTTCGCGTAACACTTCATTTATAATGGCTGTTTCATAATAATGAAAGCCATCAGTCCATCAGAAGAAAATAACTCGGTTAAAGCGGAAACTCGGTTAAACGGTACCCGGATAATCGCGACTCTACTGTAGTTCAGTTATAAAACTTAAAACACGCGATTTTATTTTATATACAATAACGTCATCCGCATCCGCTGAAAAATTCAGATCCAGGATTAAAGAACATCTACAGGGAAATACGCATAGGACGTCACTATCGTTGACTAATACACAAATGCAGCAAAAAGCTGCCGTCATTAAAGAAACTCGACAAAAAAAAGGCTATCTAATGATTCATAGGCCTTCATTTGTTTGTAATATTAATATAGATACATATAATAATAACTCCATGTTTTAACAGAAATCATCTGTTTATATTTTTTCAAAATAGCACCTATTTTAATTACATTTTCTTTCGGTTGTTATGAGAAAATGACAACGAAAAGATATAATTACTATTTTCCTACTATTTTTCCTTAACTTTCTACAGAAATGGTGTACTTGAGTTGCCAACATTAAACAAATGGCGCTAAAAACTACAAAAAAATTAATATTTCAAAAAGAAAAGGAGATTCAGTTTTCAAACAAATTGCATTTAAAAGTACCCTTTTTCCCAATACGACGGTGTAAAAATTGAAAATGCGCGATGCTTAGAAGTTCAAAAAATTGCTATAGAGTATTTAATTGTACAATGATACACCTGCTTTATTTTACGGCTGGCTTATGCAACGTAACGTTATTTTTTGGAGACGACACAAAATAATCTGGGAGAAAGAAATAGCATACCATGGGCTAATACGCCTTGTGCTATGGGGAATATCTTCTGGGGTGCGCCGCATGAACTTCAAATCAGAGGACCGCCTTTCTCCAGTCACAAACACCTCAAAAAAATAGATCGACAAATTGTGATAGGATATTAAACTTTCGGGAGACCAAGCATTTAGTTTTTAAAAAATATATATATAAAATAGAGGACATTTGGGAAAAAAAAGGATCATATTTTCGCCTTTTTTTCAGTTTTCGAGCTTGTAAAAATAAGTAATCAGTGAAAATTATACTATTCGGCAATATAAGTTTCCGGAAAACGATTATCTTTCTTTTAAATAGAAAGTGAAGGAAATCGGACTGATAACTCGAGAAAAAAGGTATCCCAGTTTGAAAAATATGGTTCGAGAAAAACAAGTTTAATGTTTTACACTATCGATACGTTCAATGAGCAAAAAACATTGTAAGGAATTGGAATATCAGAAAACAAATATAGGGCAACAATCTACACACTTATGATCCCGCACTAGTCACTCGGAAAAAGTCGAACACTAATGGTAAGTCTATGGGAGCGTTATTTTCAAATTTTTCGCTTAAATTTTAATATTTGTTAATGATTTTTTTTTTGCATAGGATAGCTGAGGATGATCTACAACCGGGATAGATTTTAGTTTTCCGATTTTGGTTATAGATTGTTTTTTTTTTTTTTTTTTTTTTTTTTTTTTTATAATAGGATAGTTTTAATTTCGGAACCAGTTCCGAAAGTAATAGTGATTTTTTAACAGAATCTGAAACCGAAATCGAAAAAGTAAAAACTAGCCCGGTTGTAGATCGTCCTCAGCTATCCTACGCAAAAAAAATCATTCAAAAATATTAAAATTTGAGCGAGATATTTGAAAATAACGCTCCCATAGACTTACCATTAGCGTTTTAATTTCTTCTCGTGACCGCACTGCTAAAAATTAGCAGCATTCTGGCAGGTCATTTGAACGTTTTTTCCGAAAACGGTTACACAACCGTAATTTTAACACTATACTGACCATTTTATTGACCATTTTATGGTTGTTAAAATTTTTGCATCATTCTGGCAGGTCATTCGACAGTTTTTTAAAAAAATGGTTTCATAACCATAATTTAACTATATTCTGACCATAAAATGGCCAATAATATGGTCAGAATAGTGTTAAAATTACGGTTGTGTAACCGCTTTCGGAAAACCGGTCAAGTGACCTGCCAGAATGCTGCAAATTTTTAACAGTGTGTTAAAAATTTTGCAGCATTCTGGCAGGTCATTCGACCGTTTTTTGAAAAAACGGTTTCATAACCTTAATTTAACAATATTCTGACCATAAAATGGCCAATAATATGGTCAGAATAGTGTTAAAATTGTGGTTGTGTAAACGTTTTCGAAAAAACGTTCAAATGACTTGCCAGAATGCTGCAAATTTTTAACAATGTAGTTAAATTATGGTTATGAAACCGTTTTTTCAAAAAACGGTCGAATGACCTGCCAGAATGCTGTAAAATTTTTAACAGTGTGAAGTGGGCTCTTAAAAGGTGGTAAAAATTTTGGCCTAGAAATGACCTTCCCTTAAATAATTATTTGGTTTTCAGACTTTTTCAGTTAGTCACAATTGTGCTTATTGGATTGGTTTTTAACCCTTTGTATCACAGCGTTGCATATGTACAACATACTCAAAAGTCACGGTTACTTTTACAGTGGGCTTTTAAAATTGATTTTATTCATTACTTCTATCTCTCAACACAGCAGTTAAGATAAATTGTTTACAGAATTCTAAATAAACAGCGATACTGGCAAGGGAACCACTTTTGACGCTGCTCGCACCTATCATTCAGACCTGGTGCATTTTAAAGCCCTGTATTAGGAAGTTTGAGAATCGATGACATTTTTCTATTAAAATCATATTTTTTTTTTATTTTACAGCAGCATAACTTTCTGAAAATGCAATTTTCGAAACCACTTATCGGACTATTAACAAAGAATTTTTTTAAAGAAAAGCATTTAAAAATACAAATTAAATAATAATAAGTATAAAATATTGAAAAAAAGTTTAAAAATTCCTTCAAGAACCTACGAAATTGATTTTGATTATTTGCAACATTATATTCACATTTTTTGCAGGGGAATAGTTAGCGTTTTTTTTTTTTTTTTTTTTTTTTTTTTTTTTTTTTTTTTTTTAAGCGGAGCTTTCCCGCAACCTTATCCAAATGTCATAGCTGCTTGTCGTGTGTGAGTGACAAGTGGTTTGGACTTCGCCAGAAATTGTAATGCCCGACTCCATAAGGGACAGTAAATTTAATAAATTTTATAAAAATATTAATTAACTTTATGATTACTTTTACCAAAGACACAACATTTAATACAACAACACTTCATTTTAAACATTCCAAACTTTATTCTATTTGACTTCGTAAGAAAATAGCCTTTGTATTTCAATAAAAAAAAAAAATAGTTTTCAATGACCTTGAAAGCTTTTAACAGATATATATTTACTATTTACACATTTATCGTCTGAATAGAAAAAAAATAATAATAATTCTTTTTTCTTATGCTATTATCAAACAAATCGCAATCTGATTTAATTCTAATACATCTAAGTACATATACTGCATAATAGAGGGACAAAACAGGCGAAAAAAAATTTAGCGCCATATTTGGCAGCTTAACTCACTTTTGGCGTGAAGTAAACAAATACAAATCCAATAGTAAAAAATTAAAAGAATAAAAAATAAATATAAAATATTATTTTAACAGAGAGACTTTATCTGTTCTCTAACTTTTATGTATAGGGCTACAAAATACATCAGGTCTCGATGCTAGGTGCGAGCAGCACCAAAAGTTGTTTCCTTGTGAGTTCATTTTTCATGCCAAAGTTTTATTTACCATTTAACCCCTTAATTCTCGCTCCCGTCATATTCTCGGGGTGTGTCTTTTACTCAAATTGTTTGATTCCCACCAGTTTTATAAAATAGTGAAATTGGCTAGATTTTAGTATCGTTTTTCTTGTCATTAAATAAGGTGAATATTTCTTTTTCATAAAAGTGATGCCAATAAGCAATTTGAATTTTTCAACCGTAATTTAATTCGAGCGTTAAGGGGTTAAGCAGTTTCGCCGTTGTTATTGCTAAAACGAACTTCGTAAATTTTGTAAAATTAAAAAGACTAGAGACGTCTAAAAATAGACTTTTTACAAAGGAAAGTTCGAATACTTTACAATTTTGTATTACACTGCTAAAAATTTCTGTAAAAACACAGTAAAAAAGCGAGACTCTCTGTAAATTTACACTAGTTCTCGGTTAAATGCATTTGATTGAGTTTCTCAATCACGATTTTACAGTCATTTCCCTTATCTTATATCTAATTCCCTGTAGAAATTTCCATGTCTTTATTTAAAGATATTTTTATCTTTGTTAAACTTATAATTCAAAATACACAATTTTAAAATTCTTTTCCAAAGTTATTAGACATTTTAAAAAAGAAAATTTAGTTTTTTTTTTTTTTTTACTTAGAATAATTTAGAAAGGGGAAAATCATCTCCTCGGAGTTCGTGGGGATTTTTATCGACAATCACTTTGCAGTTGTTCCCTTCACTAATCAGTATATATCAGAAACTTGGCGATATTAAAAGTAAATTGCGTAATATTATTTCAAAGCTGTTATAATCATTACAATGCTATTATTATTATTATTATTTCATTGGTAAATGCGTCATAAAAAAGGGGTCATAAAAAATATGTTAATCTTTTAGAAACATATTACACAAAAGGAATAAAATAATGAAAACGTAAAAAATCACTTTGTAATAATAAATTAGATTTATTCTGTTTATTTTCCTCTTACTTCTTACTAAAAAATTCTTTTAAAAAATATTAGCCCATTAAAAAATAAATAGTATGCGACAATTTCGAAAAATTCTCTAAAACATTATTGTTGTAAAAAATGAATTAAATTCATTTTTTTTTTTTTTTTTTTTTTTTGTAATTACTTAAACTAGCTAAACAAATAAAATTGATTAAAAACAATAATAGGTATTAATGTATCGGTTTAAAATGAATTAAAATAAAACGTTTACGAATTTTCTAACGAATATATTTGAAGCGAAATCTTTGAAAAGCACAATAGATTTATCCCCGCTGAATCATAAAAGACATACTTTGTACTCAATATTTGTCAATATTTGTGAAAATGTCTGAGTCTGTATGTGACAAAAATTTTGTGGGTGGTCTATCTCAAAAAATAATACATGGAATTTCACAAAAATTTAGATTCAGTTAGACCTTGATACAAACTGGTTCTGATTATGTTTTAGTGAAAATCTCCCAAAAGGTGACGCTGCTATGCTGCATTATTCATGATTATCGCAATAGCTCTAGCTCAAGAACTAATGCACGAATTTTCATCAAACTTCATATTTAGTTAGTCCCTGATATAAATTAGTGCTGTTTTGTTTTGGGTGTAAATCGCCCAACAGATGGCGCTGCTGTGCTGAATTTTTCACGATTTTTGCAATAGCTGTATTTCAACAACTAATGCATGAATTTTCACCAAGCTTCAGATTCAGTTAGCCCCCAGTATAAACTGGTCCTAATTAGTTTTTGGTGTAAATCGCTCAATAGATGGTGCTGCTATGTGGAATTTTTCACGATTTCCGCAATAGCTGTATCTCAAAAACCAATGCACGGATTTTCCTCAAACTTCAGATTCAGTTATAAGATAACATAACTTGTTGATGATTAGATTTTGATGTAAATCACCTAATCGGCGGCGCTGATATGCTGCATTTTGCAAGATTTGCAAGATTTTAACTATAATCCTATCTCAAGAATTAATACTCGCAATTTGATATTTTCAGAATCCTCATGTTGGGCATATATAGCCATTTAATTTTGGCACTGCAGCAGAGAATTTTGGAAGCCCAGTAGCGTAGTGGTCAGCACGCCTGTCTCGCTATAGGTCGAGAGTTCTGCTCCCGGTTGGGCAAGGTTCACTCAACCCTTCATCCTTTCGGGGTCGATAAAATGAGTACCAAGCTTGCTTGGGAACTGAACACCGAAAGTCTAGCGATGGGCTGACCACCCGGCCGGGGCACATGCTGCAAAGCACTTCGGGGCCCAGGTCAAGTAAACAGAGTTGGGCACTAATACAATATATTTTGTATAATCCAACAAAATGTATTTTTTAAGGTTAAAAATTACTTTTGCGTGTACCACGTGTTATTTAAGTATTGCGCGGCAGCGCAATACTTATTTATTTCCAGTGTCACTTCTCAATGTTAATTTAACATAGAAAAGCCTATGGAGATGGTAACTTTTTTATTTTTTCTTCCCACCTTTTTGTCCCTGATGCCACTCATTTTTAATTCCTTGCTAATTCTAATAATATTATAAATTCAAAGTGTAAAAGCATTTGACAGACATCAGAGTCAAAACGGATCATAAAATGCCTTTGCATATAGATGGATTATAATCTAGAGAGTAACATGGGCTAATTTTTATATACATTATTCAAATATTTTTCTTAATAATTCCAAATTTCGCTTTTTTCATTGAGATTCAACGGACATTTTGTAATAAAATTAAAAAATTTTTTTTCATTGTTGTAAATAATTCAAAAGCCGTAATAATAATTTGCCTATTTTTCGTTGAATGAATTTCACGTGAAACATGAAACAGAAGAAACTGAAAGAGTTTTTTTAGGAATTAAAAAGAATATGAATATGACGTCATAGTGGAAATAAAAATGACATTTTCAAGCAGATTTTTTCAATTCCTACTATTAGCTCACACTCTCCCTATATTTATTTATATATTTATATATTTATCTTGTACAAATTTTCAATCGTTAATAAAATACTCATTATTCATTCTATCAGGTTGAAATAAATTTTTTTAAACTTGTACTGGATGACAATTGATGTTAATAAAGTTTTTTCAAATATTAATTAATTAAATTTTAATTAATTAATTTTAGTTTTGCATGGGAAACAAAATGGCCGCCATTGGTTATTGAATTTCAATGAAAGTATTTTCAATAAGGGTTACCATAGGGGGGGGCTGTTCTGTCGCCAAATACCGCCAAGTTTGTCGCCAACTTGGCGATATATCGCCAAATTTGGCGGCCAAAATGAGTCGCCAAAAGTGACGCCAACTTGACGATATCTGTAATATTTCGCCAAATTCCCATAGAGTTCCATTGTAAACCTACTTGCTTATAGAAAATCAACAAATTGAGATATATTAATGCAACAAAAACTCATATTAGCTTGATTATATTAAATTTTTCTTTGATGGCCTAAGTAGGAATTGACTTTAAAAACAAAATTTTTATATTACATGTTATGTTCAGATTGGAATTTTTCTTGCAAACTACAGCAATATTCATTACTGCACTGATGAAAATTTTTGAATCATACACAGGTAAATTACATCACAAATTGTGATGCGATATCGCACAAATCAAAGCCTGATGATGATACCCTCCATTAATTTTGAAATGTGTTCGTTTGAAAGCAGTAGTTATTAAAAAACTTGACATATTAAACAAAAACCTAATTTGCAGATCAAATTAAAAAAACAAAATTTATTTCTTAAATTGTTTAAGCCCGAGAAGAGGGAGATATTAAGATATTTCATTCAATTCGTTCTACATTTAATGTTAAATTTTTGTAACCAATAAGTTAAACCAATTGAACATTAAAAAATAAAAATGAAATTCATACAATATAATACTTAAAACACCTATATACTTAGATTCCGTTCAAATGAAATCGAAATAAATCTTAGAATTTTTCCATTTTTAAGTTGTAAATATTTGTACTGCAGATTTTGCATTATGCTTATGACGATTGTACATAATATGATAAGATACATGCAAAATACAAAACTTTAAAAAAAGTCTAAGATTTATTTCGATTTCATTTGAACGGAATCTAAGTATATAGGTGTTTTAAGTATTATATTGTATGAATTTCATTTTTATTTTTTAATGTTCAATTGGTTTAACTTATTGGTTACAAAAATTTAACATTAAATGTAGAACGAATTGAATGAAATGTCTTAATATCTCCCTCTTCTCGGGCTTAAACAATTTAGGAAATAAATTTTGTTTTTTTAATTTGATCTGCAAATTAGGTTTTTGTTTAATTAAATATACACGATACTGAAAGATTTACTAATTACTAATTTTCCGTAAATGGATTAAAGATATTTAAGAAAGTAAAAATGTGTCGAAAAGTTTTCTTATTCTCGCTTTCTTACCATAATATCACAATGCAAACTTTACTAAGAAAATATTTTTAATTCATTTTAAAAAAAATATTTTAATTTAAATCATTATTTAAATATATTTTTTTAATTCTTAATTAATTTTCTCACTGATAAAAATGCTGCTAAAATAAAACCATATTCAAAAGCTATTTTTAAAAATCTGTTTAAATTATTCAATTTTGCTCTATGAAAATTAATATAATAATTTAATCTCTTGTATTTATGTTTTAAACGTCAAACCGAAAAAAAAAACTACAAGATTTCCATTGACCTACTTAACTATGAAATAAAAAAATGCTTGAAACTTTTTATCCTTTCTAAAATTACACTAAATGTTCTTTAGCATCCTTACAGAAAGGAAATACACGATATATCATGGAAGTGTTTTTCTCCGACAATACCATCATCCCAGAAAAAGGGTTAAAATATTGTGCATAATTCACATTATTGTGATAAATATTTTTAGAATGCAGAAATAAATGATGTTTCTTTTATGAACTTTCCTCCTTGAACATTACACAGTAATATTTAGAAAATGTTTCTAAAGTCAAGTCCAACAGCTTCTGTTGGAATTGAGCATTGATTCACTATTTAATGCTCAAACTGACCATTTGTACTTCCTGTGTCAACAAGCAATACATCATTTATTTTCTAAAAGTGTGACGTTCGGATCACTTAGCTCAGAAAACGATGAAAGCTGCAGTGATAAATGGAATAGGCTGAAGAAACTATGTACGAGTACGATTCTAATTGATGATTCTTAAAGGGAACATAGCGTGAAAAAAAAACAGTAATGTTACATAACGAATTAAATACAACCGTTAAAAAATATTATAAAAATTAAAATCTTCAGAAAAATGAAAGGAAATCTGTTTTATATAGTTTCTCATCTTAAGAGATTAATGAGAAAATAAAAGCTGTCATCAATCAAAGAAAAATTTATGTAAATATGTTATTTATATTTCTTTATTTGTAACATTTTCAAATCATTGATCTTTTTTTAACCATTCAAAGATTTCTTCCTTTTTTTTATATTTGAGTATTGCTTTCGTATTACAAAGTTATAAATAAATATATATATATATATATTTATAAAATATATATACAGGGTGTTCCTAAACTCATGGTACATATGTTAGGTGTGATAGAACACAACTAGACAAGCACAAACCACCATACAATCCATGATCGAATTGCAAGCCGTAAAGCGCTAGAGGGCACCTCCAAGCGACCATAATAAAAAGGTTGTTCACCGCAGCTGTCTTCATTGGTTCTGCGGATCATCGATGAGATGGATGCGTACGCAAATCAGAAGAAGGCATTACATGTAAGGAGCGGCAGACAGCAATGCATGGGAAGCCCAAAGGTTGTACCAATCAATTAGTCGGCCAGCTCACCCAATTTGTCATGTCTGGACTTTTTCTTCTGGGATCACGTGAAGAGCTTCATCTACGATGATGGTTCCATAGATTCTGTTGAAAACCTTGTTGCCCGGATATCCGTAGCTTCTGACACCATACGAGAGGTGCCTGGTGTTTTCCTCAATGTACGACGGTCACTCCATCGACGGTATGAAGCCTGCGTTACTGTTGGCAGTCGCAATTTTGAGCAGTTGCTGTGATGGGGGACGTACGTGATGTTCACTTTCATTTTGTTGAATAAAATGATTTTCTTCATATTATCGGTTTCCTTTCATTCCACCGCTATTTGGCTTCTTTCTCCTCATTTTGTGCCACAGTATGTTTCGCGTTCTAGCTTTTTACGACTTGCGTTCCGACCATGTATTGTATGGTTATTTGGGCTTATCTAGCTGTGTTCTATCACCCCCTAACGTATGTACCATGAGTTTAGGGGTAACCTGTATATATCTTATATATATCATATAAATATAATAATATAATAAAATGATACTGCAATTAATATTACTATTATTATTACATAATAGTTCAATTTGAACATAATATATTAATGTAATTATATTTCAATATATCAACAAATGTTTGAAAACACTAAAATATAATTAAGATTCACTTAAGACAAAACTGGCTATTTAGTCATTCAAAAAACGCTAAAATTTAAGATAGCTATACCTCTTTTTCTGGCCATTTCAGTCAAATATTTCCGAAAACGCCGAAAGTTGGACCAAAAGCAATCTGAATCAGGCAGTATAATAAAAAGCTATTCAATATGCTTTCTCATCTTTATTCAGAAATTCAAAAGTGTTAAAAAAATATTTTAGTAAAAGTAAATACTTTTCTTAAGTTTTAATTAAATAGAATTTAAAAAAAGAATTTTTTTTAATTTTTATGTTTTATTTTATTTTGCAAATTTATTACCCGACTGAAAAGAAGTGTTATGTGTTTCACGCGTATCTGTGTATGTGGATTTCTTTATACCCTCGAAACATCACAACGGCTGGATGGATTTTAATGAATGAGGTCTCTATCGATTCGTCTTAACGGCCCGATGGTTATAGGCTAGGTTTTGTTTCTATAAATTCAAAATGGCGGCCGTAAAATACAAAATGGCGGTAGCGACGGAAAAACAAATTACGCACCCTATTGAGTGGCATATCATTGGATTGGTCTTTCAAAATGAAGACGATGTTTCATTGACTATTTTACAGTCAGAAGCTCCGTTAAAATATTATACAACCTGGAAGTTGCGTAGGTAGGATCTCTAGCTTTACTGCAACTCTAACCATCATAGACATCTATAGGCCTCATCAAAACAGTGTTTATAGATAGGAACTAACAATGAAACACAACTTAAAAGTCATCAATACAAGTAAATAAGAAAAATAAGTAAGTAATATAAGCAAGTAATATAAAAAAAAATTAAGTCAATTCCTACTTAGGTCAATACGAGAATTTTTTTTCTCCCATTCTTCTTTCATCTTGAGTGGCACTTAAAATACCTTGATCAAGAAGAGGACTCTCTTGATTATTGAAAATTAATTGATTTAATTAATGAATTAATATTTGAAAAAACTGAATTAACATCAAGTGTCATCCACTACAAGTTAAAAAAAAAAAATTATTTGAGCTTGATTGGATGAATAATAAGTATTTTATTAACGATTGAAAATTTGAACAAGATATATATAGCGAGAATGTGAGCTAATAGTAGGAATTGAAAAAAAAAATAGTTTCACATTGGTGACAAATAATTAATTAGTTCGCTTTTCACGCAGTCGGGTTTTTTGATTTTTTAAATTTAATTGTTTTTTTTACATCATGTTTTAATTTATGAATAAAATATACTTTGGATAGCAATATCTATTATGCTTAGTATACACTGAAGAGCCAACACATTATGACCACCTACCTAATAACGTATGTCTCGCCTTTGGAACGCAAAAAAGCTGCAACCCATCTTGGCATGGATGACACAAGTCCTTGGTAGATGGCCGAAGACAAATTGTAGCAGATGTCCAAACAGCGGTCACGCAAATCCGAAATATTAAAACATGGTTGTTTTTTAACTCTGAGCTGCCGTTCCACGACATCTGAAATCTGCTTTATCGTATTAAGATTCGTTGAGTTAGACTGTCAGGACATTAACTGGAATTCTGTATTATGTTCTTGGAACCACTCCAGCATGATTCCAGCATTGTGACATGGAGCATTGTCTTGCTCGAAGACTTCATTTATAGTAAGAAAGACAGATACCATGTAAGGGTGCAACTGTTCTGCAATGATGTTCAGACAGTCCGTGGCCTTCATAGTCTGTTCTACAACAATCACAGGTCCCGAAGACTCCAATCCGGAGACAAAGTTTCCCAAAGTATAATAACGTCTCCACCGGGTTGTGTATGACCTGCTTCACAGGGGGAGCGACAGCTTGCCTGAAAGAAGACGTAATTTGACACTACTATCGACGTGTTGAAGAATGAATCGTGATTCATCCGACCAGGCAACTCACTGCCAATTATTCATGGTCCAGTCACAATGTTCCTAGTGTAGGAGTAGTTGGCGATGAAGCTTCGTCAATAGAGGCATATGAATGGGACGTTTGCTGAGTAGCGTCATATCCAAAAGTGACAGTTGAACTGTGTGCTCAGAAGCAATTCTCCTTGGACCTGTACTAGTATATTGAGCTGTAAGTCGAGCCAGATTCTGTAGCCGATTTCGCTTTAACTAGCGGGAGAGTCTCCGACGTCCTTTTTTCTTGATAACGCGTGGGTGTCCAACGTCAAGGAGTCTGCGGATGATTTCACCGCTATTTATCCACTTTGCATTAGTACTAACAAAGATATAAGAACAAAAAAAAAAACTTCTTAAAACATCATCAAAAATTATTGTAATTTATTTAATAATTTTTTATGGTGTTTTAAGAAGTTTTTTTTTTTTTTTTTTGTTCTTATTCTTTCACACCAGTTTTAACTTATTTTCTTTAACAAAGATATGTCGCGAACAATATATGAGTCATGCAGTTTCGGAGATATTCGTTCTGAGCCATCGGGCCATTGAATTCTGCCCTCTATCAAAGTCACTTAGATCAGCGGCCTTTCCCATCACAGGCAGAAGTAAGCGCAAAAATGATTCCTTAGACTCCATAGCAATAGTTACATAGCATTCCCACCTGACTGTGTGCCTTCCACGCCATCCAAGTGAGTTCATTGCAAACTGTGGGGGGTGGCCATAATACTTTGCCTCTTAGGTGTATATTTTTAAACAAAAAAAATAGAAAAATGCTTATTCAAAAATTTACTTGTTTAACTGAAAAATAAAGCCTCGCAAGCTACGAAAGTAAATTTGTTACTATTAGAACGATCTATATTGTAAAGGTCAAACGTGTTCGTCCTTAATGCTGATGTCGTCTTGATATTGTCAACAGTAGATGAAAAATTTTACTTTTACTATAATTTCTTACTTCGCTTACAAATGCGTTTTGTTTCAAAACTGTATTGCAATTTGTTTGAAAATAGCATCCCAATTAAATATTTTTTCATGATTTTTAAATTAATTTTCAAACATGATTCTTTTTTATCTATTTCTATCACATGCAGACGATTATCAAATATAAACCAGCATTCACTTAAGTTAATATAAAAAGTTCAGCACTTGTTTCCGGCCAATATCCCATAACGAAGTTAAAACTTCATCAATAAAATTAAAAAAAATGTTAATAAAACAGAAATTCAACAGATATATAATCGAACTATGCTCTTAAACAACTGAAATATTCAGAATTAAAAAGGACTGTTGCAAGTAACGAAATCTTTGGCGATTTCTTCAGCTGTAAACTTATACAAAAGTGTCGCTTTTAATAAATTTCAAAATTTTATTTGAATGCCAAATTGATACTTTAAAAAGAAAAACGTTAACGCAGATTTTTAATATTAAAGTAAATGTCGGTTGACATAGGTTTCCATATTCTGCTTGCATGCTTAAATCTTAGTAAGAAAAGTTTCACTATTTTTACCCTTTATATATCATTTTTAGTAGAACTATCTTAATGCACTTAAAAATGATTTATTAATGTAAGTTTTGAAAATGTGAGGAACGATTCCGCAAGTTGGGATTTTGCTTTAACATTCGTACCCAAGAAGTCAAGTTTCTTCTATGTGTTTAGACCCAGTCCAAGACATTCGCCTTTAAGGGTTAAATATTATTTTTTTTTATTTTCATTATATAAATATATATAATTTTGTGGAAATATACATTTCACCATAAGTATATAAACCACACTGACCCCCAAAAGTTAAGGTACAGGGACTGGATGCTTTCGATTGCACACGTTTTGTCGAATATCTACCAACATTATTGGCGAATTGGTCTTGAACTTCTAGGATGTAAAGAACATGTTTGATTTTATATTTCTCGGTGAAGATTTATCGGGGGGTACAATTAGGGGGGGGGGGGTAATAATAAATTTAATAATAAAATAACATTTGCGATCACCTATGTAACACAAAAGGCTGGAAATGGTTTGTCACTGTGGTAAATGGTTATTTGGATCCTGTTCAACGTTTGTAAGCATTTGTGTAAGCATGACACTCATATTCGTCAAGATGTTAACGTTTTTGTGAAAAATTCAGAAGTTTTTTGTTTATAGCATACAGAGTTTTCAACCAAATTTAACATAACTTTCCAAAAACCTGACAAAGAACAGTAGCAACAGTATACTGCAATTAAAACATGAATATATTGAATATTTGAGATATAGGCATTTGTATGAAATAATTTTTAACTGCGCATGCGTGGAAGATCCTAAAATTTTTATTATATAATTTGGTAGTCATCTGTTTAGGGCAACTTATATAAAAAGTCCAGTCAAATATCGCGAAAATTCACAAAGATAGCGTCGATATAGTGAGTTGCTTCCTAAAAATAGCTTTATTATAAGTGATTTCCCACAACTTTTCAATCAGCTCATTATATCTTTCTAAGTTTTCACAACATTTGACTGAACTTTTTATAGAAGTTGCCCCAAAATACTGACTACCAAATTATGAAATAAAAATTTTGAAATCTTGCGCGCATGCGCAGTTCAAAATTACCTCATAAAAATGCCCATATCTCATCAAATATTCAATATATTCATATTTTAATTGCAGTATACTGTTGCTACTATTCTTTGGCAAGTTTTCGGAAAGTTGTGTTAAATTTGGTTGAAAACTCTGTATGCTATAATCAAAAAACTTTTGAACTTTTCACAAAAACGTTAACATCTTCACGAATATCAGTGCTATGCTTACACAAATGCATACAAACGTTGAACCGGACCCAAAAAGTCATTTACCACAGTGATAAACCATTTCCAGCCTTTTCTGTTACATAGGTGATCGCAAATATTATTTTATTATTAAATTTATTATTAGCCCCTAATTGTACCCCCCCTCCCCGATAAATCTTCACCAAGAAATATAAAATCAAACATGTTCTTTACGTCCTAGAAGTTCAAGAACATTTCGCCAATAATGTTGGTAGATATTCAACAAAACGTGTGCAATCGAAAGCATCCAGTCCCTGTACCTTAATTTTTGGAGGCCAGTGTACCTTAAAAGAAACTTCCAATCATATTATAATTTTAAGAGATTTTTAAAAAAATCAAATTTTAAAATGCTCTATGCGTCATAATTTTTGAGATATTTTCTCGTTTTGGTATTTTAATAAATTAAAAGTCTATTACAAACAAATCTGTGTATCGATTTTTTAACCCTTGAATACATAATTTTTTTTCTGAATTCGATATCGATTTTCCTCAAAATTTTGCCTTTTAATAAGTTAAAAACCAAATTTAATTAGCTTAATGAAGTCGAATTTTAAAATGCATGCACAGTTTCTTTGTAAGCAATATCATGATTCATCTTTATTAATTTCATGAATTTTGATCAAATATTATGACGCATGGTGAATTTTAAGTATAAAAACGTTGAAAAATCGCTTTTGAGAAAAATATATTTAAAGTATATTAAAGGGACGAGGAAAGCCCTATCTCGGCCATGTTGAATTCACCATCTTTATGTACCTTTACCTCAGAAAAGATGAAAGATAGAGGTCTAGATTTTTTAGAGTAGTTAGAATAACATATTTTACGTATTTTAACGTGTCATTTTATTTCTAAGTGAAACTGCAAATTATTAATTATTTATCGAAAGTCATTTTTAACTTAGCAATTTTTTTTTTTTTTTTAGGATTTCACTGCCTAAAATAAATAATTCTCAACAAATTATTAAATCCCTGTGTTGAAGTATACAATTTAACATAATATAAGTATTTAAAAGAAATCTGAGTTCATAAGTTTAATAATAGATATTGAAAAAAAGGAAGATAAACATGAAAAATCCAAGTTCTTGAGAAAAGTCAGTTAAAGATTTAAATGGACATTAAGCTATGAAGTACTCTTAGAAAGAAAGAATAATTCCAACACTTCTTTTTTTTATATATATATAAATAAACATGTGTGACAAATCGTTGGAAAGATAAAAGTTTGAACTATTCAACGATATAAAAAAGTAAAAATCGATATTTTTTCCCAAATTTCGCGTACCTGGCCCCCTTAAGAGGCCGAAAAGTTGTTTGTGTACAAAATTCAAACGCTGGTAACTTTCCGAAAAGAAATCGCATCTGCATGCGATTTTTCGCAAATGGCTCAGAACAAACTGAAGAATATTGACATACACAAAAATAATTTTCGTCTTTTGGGTCGATTTCCGCTCAGATAGAGAAAAAAGAAAATACAAAAATGCTTCTTTAATGCTTTACTACATTTAATGAAAAAAAAAAAGACACAAGCTATGAAAGTGTTACTATTAAAACTATTACCTTAACATGCTTGCATTATATAAGTCATGCTCAAGTGATCTAAACACTGTTAACGCAGATTTTTAATATTAAAGTAAATGTCGGTTCACAAGAATTTCCATATTCTACTTGCACGTTTAAATCTTTGTAGAAAAAAATTCACTATTTTTACCCTTTATATATCATTTTTGGTCGAATCATCCGAATGCACTAAAAAATTATTTTTGAATGTAAATTTTGGAAATGTGAGAAATGGTTTCGTAAGTTGGGATTTTCCTTTAACATTCATGCCCATGAAGTCAACTTTCTTCTATGTGTTTGTGCACCACCCAAGACTTTCGTGTTTAAGCAACAGAGGTGTTGTGAAGGATGCCATTTAAACAATATAAGGAGAATTGAACTCTAATATTCACTAGTTGGACAAAATTGGCATAATATATACTTTAAACTAAAAAAAATACAAAAATGTTTCTTTAAATATTTACTACTTTTAATGAAAAAAAAAAGGCACAAGCTATGAAAGTGTTACTATTAAAACAATTATCTTATTATGTTTGCATTATATGCGTCATGCTCAAGTGATTTAAACACTGTTAAAGCAGATTTTTAATATTAAAGTAAATGTCGGTTGACAAGAATTTCCATATTCTGCTTGCATGTTTAAATCTTTGTAGGAAAAGATTTACTATTTTTACCATTTATATATCATTTTTAGTAGAACTATCTGAATGCACTTAAAAAATGATTTTTGAATGTAAATTTTGAAAATGTGAGGAACAGTTCCGTAAATTGGGATTTTGCTTTACTATTCATGCCCAAGAAGTCAAATCTCTTGTATCTCTTTGGACCCCATCCAAGATGTTGCCTTCAAGCAAGGGATCCGTTTTGCTACCAGTTTTTTCACAGAGCCGCTGTGAAGGATGACATTTAATGAAATATAAGAAAAATTAAGCTCTAATATTCGCTAGTTGGAAGTAAATCCCTTTTATTTAAAATTTTATTTTAGCATTTTTGTTACAAAGAAAACACATGTTTGTACTGTCACACTGACATCACTTTGAAGGTGGCAATACCTAACCAATAAATTTCATTTTTATTAGGTGGCAATACCTAACCAATAAATTTCATTTTTATTGCAGTTTTTTTTTTTTTTTTTTTACATTTAAACATCGTGCAATTTAAATTTTTAAACCGCCAAAAAAGGTAAAAAAAATGTTATTTCAAGCTCAATTTGTTTGAAAACTGTATCTAAATGTATTGATTTTTTATGGTTTTAAAATAATTATCTCGCGTGAACTATTTAAAATCTATATCTATGGCGTGCAGTCCGATTACGGCAGATTAATCCGATTGCACTTAAAACAATATGTGTAGTCCAGCCTTTATTTCCTGCTAATTTTCTATAACAAAATCAAAAATTCATCAATAAATAAAAATAATATAAATAAAACATAAATTTAACAGATAACTGTCGAACAATTTAACAATCGAACTACGCGTTTAAATCGTTAAAACTATCTGAATCAAAACGGTTGCGAAATTTTTGGCGATTCCTTCGGCTATTAACTCTTCACTTACAGCTAATATGAAAGTACCATTTAAAATAAATTTCAAAACTTTATTTGAAAACATTATTTACATTTATAGCATAAAGATGCTTTTTAGTTTTCTTGGTGGACAATTAGAAAATATATACTAAATATAAAAAGTCTATTAGAGTTTTCTATGGAGCCCAGGAAGTAAGGTTGGATTCCCTAGTTTGATTAAAAAATAATTTGCCACTGAGAATGCATTCTATATTTTTAAAAATTAAAAAAAAAATTACAGGATAGTTTTTTGTGATAAAAGTACTTAGAAAAGTCTTTAACATCAATTTAAATCAATTCAGAGAACGCGACAACAAAATAACAGCTAAGTACTCACCAGAAATTTAATACCAACTAAAATGATATGTTTGAAGATTTAAGCATATTTTAAAACAAAATGTTTATTTTATTGAGGCATCTGATCCATGTTGACATTTTAAAATATTAAATGGTGCATAGTAGCTACCATTACTTGTAGTTCCGAGTTCCGTATCTCAGGAGTATTACCAACTAGTATTACCAAGTTGTAATTTTTTTTATTTAAAATATCTTCACTATTTAACAATAGTAAATTTTGCATAATTTACATTGTTAGTTGTAGTTTTCTAATTACTGGTATTTCTGAGTTCTGTAACTCAGGCGCTAACAAGAGTTCAGTGTTAACAAGTTGTACAATTTGTTTATTCAAATTATCACCATTATGTCGCAATAGTAGTCCTCGCTTTATTTAATGGATGGCATTCCGTGATTATATAAATCAACGATTACTAGACTCAAAATGTGGTACATATTTTGAATAAAACAATTCCGCAATTTACCAAAATTATACAGTACAAAAATTTCAACTTTTCTAAACAAAAACTAAAATATTTTAATTATTTTTTAACACTTTCCAACAAAGTTGAAAAGTATTTATGCATTCGATCCGTCTGTCCGTTTGTCCGTCAGTCTGTCAGTCCGTCTGGCCGTCTGTCTACGCTCTAACTCCCGTAAATATACTCGGATTTTCATGCAATTGATAAAGGTTATTTAGGGTCACCAAAGAATGGTATTGTATATGAAGTATGTAGGATTAATCGTTCATTTGCAGGGGCACTCAAAAGTTTTCCATCACATTATGGTATATGGAAAAAAATCGTTTGCAGGGTATTTTAATGGCATTATGCTATTTTAAATGTATTGCAACTGATATAAATCACTGAATTTCACTATGATCACCTTTAAACAAAGCAGTCATTTTTATTCATTTACAGGGACACACAAAAGAAATCGTTACAGTACAGTACTGTCTTTGAGTAATAATTGCTGGAGTGTACGGTTTAAAATTCGGTATGCGCTTTTAAATTAAACTAATTTTTGCATTTTACTCGTTATAAATAAATTGTATCAAATACAGGGCTACACAAAAGTGTTCACTTACCGTTCTCCTTATTAGAGGAAATTGCTGAAGGTAAATTTTCAACTGAAGTACTATATGTATCTCTTAAGTGAACTAAATTTTGGCATGCATGTAGTTAGATTCAAATCTATATATCCTATACAGGGCTGCTGAAAAAATTCGCATAATTTTCTGATTGTTGATGGAAACAGCTGAAATTGTGTTTTGAAATGTATTATGCGTTGCCATATGGTTGAATTAGACATATCATTTTATTTTTTTTTAAACGGTGTAGTTTTGTTACATTATTCTAAATGTGTTGGAAAGTGTTTCATAATCTATGCTTGACGCATGATTTTTTTCTTACTTGTTTGAATATATAATATTGTAAGCAAAACGTAACCGGTCACGTGCAAGTATTACTTGCGCACAGAGGGTTCCGTACAATAAATATATGAATTAGTAACTGGGCATTGCATTACACAAATATATCATTAAAAGTTGTTATTAAGGCTTTAAAAGCCGATGGCGCAAAGAGTACGCCGCCCGTGTCTTTATATATGTCCAAACCGTCCGTGTGTTTAAGGGTTAATATCTCGACTAATTACCACCAATTTTTCTCGAAAATCATTATCAACAATCATTTTATACTTCTGCGACGAGAGGTATCTACAGCGGTCCCCAACTTCTTTGCTGAACGCTCTCAATTCAAAATTTGTGTCTAACGGAAAAATGCGATTTTCTCAAAAACTAAGTGACCTAGAGTAATCGCTATAGTTTTCTTGCAAGGTTTAAATTAACTTCTACTACCACTAATTTTTTCAGAATTTTAGTTTCAGTAGATTCTGAAACAGAGGGTGTGGGGGGAGACATATTTTTGCATTATATTTTCGACGACATCTCTGAAAATATAATACCTAAAATTAAAAGAAATGTATTTCTCAGTTCGGCGTTACGAAAGCTTTCACACGATATGCTACACGTTATACAAAGGAAATATTTCTAACTAAAGACACAATATTGCATATTGGTACACAAAAAAAGAACTTTAATAAACTAAAAATTAACTTCTACCTTTCGAACTGTTTCTGCAGCCGTCTTCAGGAAAATATGATGATAAAAAGGCTCAAAAATCAGAGACGAAAGCTTCCTGTGCAAGAAATAATTAGTCGAAACTTGACCAATGATTTGAATACAAAACTGTAGTGTTGCCATCCAGTGAAAATAAATAATTAATAATGAAGTGAGATCAAATGAATCAAAAGGGTCGATTTAAGAAATCACGAGTGGCCGTCATCTACACATGAGGGACAAAACCACGTTCAACTGAGTTTTTATTCAAGTTTTGGCAGCATAATACAAATTTAAGCTGAAATATTGTAATTAGATGTAGAATTATGACTTTATGATATTGTGCCAGATTTTTGGGATATCATAGGATAAAATATCGTTACAAGGTTTATCTTCACGTGCAATGACTTTAAATGATTCTCTAATTTTACTTTCAAATGGGTTACTGCACGGAAATATAATTTTTGCTTCAGCAAAGTTAATATGGCAGACTTCATTAGCTAAGTAGAACCTAGAGAGAGCTGTATTCTGTTTACGATGTTTAATGTCTCTGCGATGCTCCATAATCCTTACTGATAACTTGCGTTTTGTCATGCCGATGCAGACTTTTTCAACATTATTGGATAAAGTGATATTGATTTCATATATACCAGATTTTTGATCCATTGGGATCCTATTGATCATATTACTGACGATGAAATCATTGCACGTTTGAAGATAAACCTTGTAACGATAATTTATCCTATAATATCCCCAAAATCTGGCACAATATCATAAAGTCATAATTCTATATCTAAAAATCCCTGCCGGCTCGGGCCTACAGGCGGAGGTAGATTTCGAAGTTAAGTACTAAATTTACCAACAAAACTTAAATCAAGATTAGAGATAAACCCAGTTCCTTCACTAAGAATGAGCTCTAGGGAGCTAAACATTTTGTGAAAATTCTAATATACACGAATACACACACGCATGTATATGGAATAGGTTTAAAAAATAGCTAAAGCAAATTCAGAGAACCTCAACGTGTTAAAATAAGTTAATATATCCATAGTCGGGTTTTTATCATGTTTTAATACGTTTTTTCAAACTCACATGACGTTACATATTCTCCTGCTGCGGTCCATTTTATTTCCAATATGACGCAATATATATGTTTTTGTAATTCGTCAAACTATTTATTTCATTTTGACTTTTCATGCTGAAATCTTGCTCTAGAAAAATCATGACGTAATATTTAATTTGTTTTCAATTCGTCAAACTATTTATTTAATTTAATTTTTCACGTGAACTTGCAATAGAAAAGCAATTGTTGTGGTGAGAATTTTATTACTTTTTTTTTAATTGTTGGCAACTGCACTGTAAATTGAAATGTCTGAAATTCAGACACATAAGTGTCTGAAACGGAGTGTTCAATTTTCAGACATTTTAAAGTGTCTAAATTTTTAAGACGCTTGTATGTGTCTAAATTTAAGACACTTCAAATGTCTGAAATGCATCCATGTTTGACCACCTTTAATTTCTCTGCAAAAGCAGCCATTTTTTCGGAAAGCCTTATACACAGAAAAAAAAATCCTTCAAAATATAAAAATTCTACCGCCAATCAAGACGCCAGTACAATTTACGTATTTTAATGAAAATTTTCTTCAATTTCTGGAAAAATTTATTTATTTATTTATTAGAAAATTTCTGTATTTAAAAAAAAAAAAAAAAAAAAAAAAAAAAGAGAAGGGTACACCTGTATTTCAATACAGTCTCGCACATTTTACATGATTAACTACTTTTACTCAATTTACAACAAACAACATTGCACCTACCCGTCGCGGGATACGAACTCGCAACCTTATGGTCTGTAGACTATGCGATAATCCCTCTCGGCCACGATTTCACAGCTAGGAAGTTCAAATATTGTTAGTTACTTGTGACTCACAATTTATTTTACAGAAACGGTAAATATTTTGTCTATCTGCTTATAATTTTGAAAGATTTCACACATCTTCTCTCTAGAATTTTGAATATTTTGCTTTTCCTGCAATGTAAGATTAGCAGAAGGTTTATCTACTTCTACCGAAGAAATTTTCAGAACAGAAATATTATTGTTAATACAGATGACAGACGTTATTTTTGAAATATTAAAATATTTAAAATGTTTTAACAGTGCATATGTATATATATTACATATATATTTAATTAATATCTATATATATTTAATTCGGGCTTGTCCCGTTTCAGTTGTGTGTTTGGGGGGGGGCGGAGGGGCGTAATTCAACGCCCATTAAAAATAAAATCAATTTTTCATAAAAAAAAAATGCATATATTTTTGCCCAAAGCCTGTGTTTAATGTTAATGCGAAGGTATGTGTATATAAAAGTGTGTGAAGAAATATAGTGTTCTATTTTTTTATTTTTCTTTCTTTCTTTTTTTTTCAGATCGGTTGAATATATGGCAATTTTTTTTTAATTGGACTCATTAATCCCTATATATTCCATATTCCATATGCCATATATTCTGAACAAAATTTCTCAGTTATAAATATTGTATATAATTTTTCTTCAAAAATAATAAAAACCAGTGTTTTATAGTTGCGCAAATAATTTTTATCTTCCTTTTTTTCGATCGAAAAACAGGTTAAAAGTTTTCGATGAGACTAATTTTCTTACGGTGAAATGAGATCATTCCTGAATTAAATCAATACTCAATGATTAGCTAAAATGTTATGTAGTAAAAAATTTCAGAAATATTCTATATAATTCCAAAATAATAGTTATAACGAACTTAAATAACTTCTCAAAACACCATCAAACACGCAAATTAAAATCATGCGCAAATTAATAATAAGTTCGATATTTCTTATTCAATATATTGAATAAGAAATGTATAGATGGCGCCACAGTTTTGAGATATATTCCAGTTATTTTTCTTTTGCGAAAATTTCGTAATTAAACTTGATATTTTCTTTAAATTTCAGAGGGAAATAGAATCAGCATACACTTTGGATACCACACAGATTCAGTGGTGCATCCAGAATTGCGATTTGGAGGGGACTAGCATATTTTAGAGGCAGTGCTATAGTTGTAAAAAAAAATGCAAGCGTCGTAACAAACTGGAAAGTTTTGGTTGGTGTAATTCTGAATGCTTTTAAAATGTTAAATAATGAAATACTGTACTGTACTAATATATACTTTTGTTTTTGCGATTTTTTTTGTGTGTTTCCGTATTTGGATAATTTTAAAGTGTGTTTGCAATCAAACAATTTAAAGTTTTATTATTAAATTATCAAAATATTATAAAGGTTAAAGTGTGCAAAAAGTTGCACTGGATCTTAAATTTATAATTAAGTAAATAGTTTTTTTTTCTAAAGTAAATCTTAAAAACATCAATTAATTAGTTTACTTAAGTATAATTAAGTAATTAATGTTTATAATTAAGTAAATTTTAAACATGCTATAATTTCGAATTTCATAATAAAATTTAAAAAAGAGAAAAAAAAAATGTGCGACAAAATTAATATCTTTTTAAAAATTCCGATTTTTTAAGGATCTATTAAAAAATAATTATATTCTTTCACAATTAAAAAAAAATAATATCTAGTCTAATCTGGGAGAGGCTTCAGCCCCCTTAACTCCCCCAGTAGGTGTGCCAATGCACTAGTTTCAATATAAATAAATAAATCATGTTTAATATACGTGAGTTTAGAAAATTCTGATTGCGAAATATGTGGATTTGTCCTTGAAAGATTATATTATACCTTTTAAATGGAGAAATATGCAAAAAATGGAAAATTTTCTGGAATTTACGGAAGTAAATTTATATTAAAATACGTAAATTGGCGTCCCAATTGGCAATATAATTTCCATATTGTAATGGTTATTTTTTACAGTGTATAAAGCTTACAAAAAACAGTGAACAATTGATTGCCTATAGCAAAACTTGCAGGGTGATCAAAAATGGATGCGATTCAGATGTTTTAAACGTCTTAAATTCAGACATATACACGTGTCTTAAAAATTAAGACACTTTAAAATGTCTGAAAATTGAACACTCCAGTTTCAGACACTTATGTGTCTGAATTTCAGACATTTCAGTTTACAGTGTTTATACCATGATCATATAGTAAGACACTTAAGTGTCTTAATTTCAGGCACCTATGATGTCTGAAATTCCATATTCAGACACTTAAGTGTCTGAATTACTCTTTCAGTCACATATGTGTCTGAATTTAAGACGCCCTTATTTGCAGTGTGCTATAACGTAAAATATTTATTTTTTCTTTTAGGTAGATTTCGTAAAAAATACTACCTATTGCAGTCGTTACCATGGTGCGACTTTTGAAAAATTCCTTCATAACTTTTCATTATAGGACCCCAGAAACCCAAAACCACCCCCACCTAAAAAGTTTATATATATATATATATATGTATGTATGTATGTACTAAATTTTGTCCGCACGATAAAAGTCGCAATTATGCACGGATCGTCTTCAAACTCGCCAACAACTTTGAGATGGCTAATATCTCGGCGGGGATTGAAAATGGGTAAAATCGGACCAAGGGAATGGAAATGGGGAGGGCTCAAAAATTTGAATACCATCTTAACATGATTCCGATAAAATCAACTCTTACACAACAATAACAGAAAAAAATAAATATTTTTCGTTATTGCAGTTGCCAACAATTAAAAAAAAAGCAATAAAATTCTCACCACAACAATTGCTTTTCTTTTGCGAGAATTTCACGTGAAAAATTAAATAAAATAAATAGTTTGACGAATTGAAAACAAATTGAATATTACGTCATAAGTTTCCTAGAGCAAGATTTCCGCATGAAAACAAAATGAAATAAATAGTTTGACGAATTAAAAAACAACAACAAAATATTGTGTCATATTGGAAATAAAATGGACCTCAGCAGGTGAATATGTAACGTCATGTGAGTTTGAAGAAACGTATTAAAACATGATAAAAACCCGACTATGGAAATATTAACTTATTTATCACTTTGAGGTTCTCTGAATTTGCTTTAGCTATTTTTTAAACCTATTCCATATGCATGCGTGTGTGTATTCGTGTATATTAGAATTTTCACAAAATGTTTAGCTCCCTATAGAGCTCATTTTTAGTGGAGGAACTGGGTTTATCTCTAATCTTGATTTAAATTTTGTTGGTTAATTTAGTACTTAACTTCGAAATCTACCTCCGTCTGTAGGCCCGAGCCGGCAGGGATTTTTTTTTCTTGTCATTGTTGTGTAAGAGATGGTTTTATCAGAATCATGTTAAGACGGTATACAAAATTTTGAACCCTCCCATTTCCATTCCCTTGGGCCGATTTTGCCCATTTTCAATCCCCGCCGAGATATTAGCCATCTTAAAGTTGTTGGCGAGTTTGAAGACGATCCGTGCATAATTGCGACTTTTATCGTGCGGACAAAATTTAATACATACATACATACATATATATATATATAAACTTTTTAGGTGGGGGTGGTTTTGGGTTCCTGGGGTCCTATAATGAAAAGTTATGAAGCAATTTTTCAAAAGTCGCACCATGGTAACGACTGCAATAGGTAGTATTTCTTACGAAATCTACCTAATTACAATATTTCAGCTTAAACTTGTATTATGCTGCCAAAACTTGAATAAAAACTCAGTTGAACGTGGTTTTGTCCCTCATGTGTAGATGACGGCCACTCGTGATTTCTTAAATCGACCTTTTTGATTCATTTGATCTTACTTCATTAATAATTATTTATTTTCACTAGATGGCAACACTACAGTTTTGTATTCAAATCATTGGTCAAGTTTCGACTAATTATTTCTTGCACAGGAAGCTTTCGTCTCTGATTTTTTTTAGCCTTTTTACCATCGTATTTTCTTGAAGACGGCTGTAGAAACAGATCGAAACGCAGAAGTTAATTTGTAGCTTATTAAAGTCCGTGTTTTGTGTACCAATAAGCAATATTGTGTATTTATTTATTATATTTCATGGTGCAATTGTCCAGTATGTGTTATTGAAAATATTTCTTTTTAAACAAATTCATTAGCCCCTCTACATTTTCCCTAAATATATTTGTAAATGGTTAATAATATATAAATATGTGGGTCAACAGCTTTTGTTACTTCAGCCAATTTGAACTTTCCCGCTCCATAGTTTACGAGTAAAATGGCTGTGACAGACGGATAGACAGACACAGGAGGGATCTTATAATGGTTCCGTTGTTACCTTTTAAGTGCGGAACACTAAAAAGAAGTACAATATCATTTATTTAAAAATATTCTTGTTTAAATGAAAAAAGCGCACAAAAAAATTTGATAGGATTAAAAGTACTGTCCATTACATTATGGGAGTCATTCTTAAAAACACAACAGGGATCTAAAAAACATTTATAAAGTTTAACAGAAATTTCCTTATTCTGTCTGTATGTTTAAAAGTCTGTATGTACAGTTTCACAAATTTTACCCATCATACAGTGTTTTCATTAGATCCATCTGAGTATACTTAAAAAAAAATGATTTTAGAATGTAAATTTTGAAGGAATGTTTCCGTAAGTTGAAATTTTGCTTTGAGATTTACGTACCTGAAATCAGATTTCTTCAATGCCTTTGGACCCAATCCAAGAAGATAGTCTTTAAGCAACGGCTCCCTTTTATCATTTTATTTTATCTATTTATTTATTTTACAAAAAGACACTCTGGAGGATGAAATTTAATGTGATATATTGAGAAATCAGCTCTGGTATATACTAGCTGGAGAAAACATCCCTATTTTCTTTAAAATTTCTTTGTTAGCTTTTGTTTGCAAAGTAATATATTAAACACTACACTTAAAAAAATAAATGATTTTAGAAGGTAAATTTTGAACATGTGAGGAACGGTTCCGTAAGTTGGAATTTTCCTTTAAAATTTACGCACAAGATATCATATTTCTTCAATGTCTTTGGACCCAGTCCAAGAAGCTAGTCTTTAAGCAACGGTTACCTTTCGTTATTGCATTTTTTGTAGAAATACCGCCCTTTGGAAGCAGAAATTTAATTAAATATGTAGAGAAATGCGTTCCGGTATTCACTAGCTGGAGAAAAACTCTCTATCTCTTTTTTAAATTTCCTCTTTAATTTTTGACTGTTAATAGACCGGGAGGCGACAGCACAGACAATCACTTCATCGAGTTCACGGCTAAAATTCCGGAATTAGTTGAAACACGATTCGCATATTACAACGCAATCGGTCTGCCAAGTCATATCTTGGTGGAAAACACCTGAAAACCTTATTTTAGCGGTTGATTCGTAGGTTTACCGTTCTGTTTTCCTGCACCTAAAGGTATTAAAACATGAAGGACTGGAGACAATGATAAACCTACGAGTCAACCGCTAAAATGGGGTTTTCAGATGTTTTCCACCAAGATATGACTTGACAGACTGATTGCGTTTAAGTATGCGAATCGAGTTTTAACTAATTCCGGAATTTCAGCCATGAACTCGATAAGGTGATTTTCTGTGCTGTCGCCTCCCGATCTATAAGTAAGTAATCTATTAAATATTACACTTAAAATGGAAATGAGTTTAGAATGTAACTTTTGCAATGTGAGGAATGGTTCTGTAAGTCAGAATTTTCTTTAAGGCTGTTCTCAAACCCAAAAGGCAACTTTATGGTATAAGTTTTAATTCCTTTTTCTTAGGAAACGTATGAAATCGACATTAGTTGTTATTCAGAAACATTTGTAATCGAAAGACGTTTTCGTTTCCTGGTAAACATAAAAAATCTTTCAGAAAATATCGTCAAAGTGGACGTTTTGAACCAAATTTACGAATGGAAGGAGAATAAGCAGCCTCAGAAAGGCGAAAAACTGGTTGCCACGTAACGCAAAATCGATTACAACTCGAAAAGTAATTTATCAATCAAAATATGGAAACCTCATTTCGATTCTAAATCGCTTCAATAGACCGAACAGCTAATTTCGTGCCTTTACGTTTAAAAATGAGATAGCAAATGTGTCAGAAAATTTCGATCTTGTTGAACAGTGAACTTGAGAACCGCCTTAACATTTACGTACAAAAAATAAAATATTTTGAATAATATATTTTTACCCGATCAAAAAAGTTAATCATAAAGCAATGGGTCCCTTTTGTCATTTGAGTTTTCAGAAAGACTATGTGGAGGATGAAATTTAATCCAACATATAGAAAAATGAACTCTGGTATACACTAACTGGAGAAAATATCCCTCTTTTTTTTTATTTTAAGCTTTTGATTAATAAGTAATTTATTAAACATTACACTTAAAAAGAGAAATGATTTTAGAATGTAAATTTCGAAAATGTGTGGAACTGTTCCGTAAATTGGAATTTTGCTTTAACATCCACGCATGTGAAACCAAATTTATGTCTTCAATGTCTTTGGAAACAATCCAAGAAGGTGGTTATAAAGCAACCGATCCCTTCTGTCACATTTTGTTTTCTGAAAGACACTGCGGAAGCTGAAATGTAAACAAATAAATGAGAAATAAGCTCTTGTAAACACAAACTGGAGAAAATATCTCTCTTTCTTTTTTAGCTTTAGATTGCTAAGTAATCTATTAAAAACTACACTTAAAAAATAAATATTCAGATTTTCAATATAAGGAATGGTTCTGTAAGTTAGAATTTTTCTTCAACATTCAGGCACAAGAAATCAAATTTTTTTAATGTCTTTGGACCCAATTCAAAAAGTTGGTCATAAAGCAACGGATCCCTTTTGTCACATCTTTTTTTCAGAAAGAAACAGTAGAAGATGAAATGTAATCAAATATATGGGGAAATGAGCTCTGGTATACACTAGCTGGAGAAAATCTCTCTCTTTGTACCCGACTGCCAAGAAGGGTTATTTGTTTCACGCGTATCTGGGTATGTGGATTTCTTTATACCTTCGAAACATCTCAACGGCTGGGTGGATTTTAATGAATGGGGTCTCTATCGATTCGTCTTAATTGTCCGATGGTCCGATGGTATTGTCCGATGGTAGGTTTTGTTTTTATAAATTCAAAATGACGGCAGTAAAATACAAAATGGCGGTAGAGACGAAAAAAAAATTTTTTACGCCCCATATTGAGTGGCATATCACTGGATAGGTCTTTCAAAATGGAGATGATGTTTCATTGACTATTTTACTGTCAGAAGCTCCGTTTAAATATTACACAAACACATCCTGGAAGTTGTGTAGGATCTCTAGATTTACTGCAACTCTAACTTTCATAGACATCTATAGGCCTCATCAAAAGAGTGTTTATAGATAGGAAATAACAATTAAACACAACTTCAAAGTCGTCAATACAAGTAAATAAAAAATAGGTAAGTAATATTAAAAATAGTTTCATATTGATGAGAAATAATTAAATAGTCCGCTTTTTACGAGTTGGGTTTTTTGATTTTTTAAATTTAATTCATTTTTTTTTCAAACTTTTCTTTGTAACTTTTGATTGATAAGTAATTTATTAAACGCTACATTTAGAAAAATAAATAATTTTAGAATGTAAATTTTGAAAATGTGAGGAACGGTTCCATAAGATGGAATTTTGCTTTAACATCCTCACACAAGAAATCAAATTTCTTCAATGTCTTTGAACCCAATCCAAGAAGGTGGTCTTAAATCAACGGATACCTTTTGTCAATTTTTTTTAAGGAACGACACAGTGGAAATTTAAATGTAATCAAATATATAAAGAAATTAGCTCTGGTATACACTAATTGGATAAAATATCTCTCTTTTCTTTTAACTTCCCTTTTTAGCCTATTACTCTATATTTAAAAAAAAATAAATGATTTCAGAATGTAAATTTTGAAAATGTGAGGAACGGTTCCGTAAGTTGGAATTTTGCTTTATCTTCCAATGACAAGAAATCGAATTTCTTCAATGTCTTTGGACCCAATCCAAGAAGATGGTCATAAAGCAACGGATATTTTTTGTCACATTTTTTTTTTTTTTTTTTTGAAACTCTGGAAGATGAAATTTAATCAAATAAAAGAAATTAGGTCTGATATACGCTAGCTGGAGAAAATATTTGTTTTTTTCTTTTAACTTTCCTTTTCTGCTTTTGATTAATAAATAATTTCTTAAACGCTACATTAAAAAAAAAATAAATGATTTTAGAATATAAATTTTTTAAATGTGGGGAATGGTTCCGTAAGTTGGAATTTTGTTTTATCATCCACGCACAAGAAATAAAATTTCTTCAATGTCTTTGGACCCAATCCAAGAAGGTGGTCATAAAGCAACCGATCCCTTCTGTCACATTTTTTTTTCTGAAAGACACTACGGAGGCTGAAATGTAATCAAATATATCGAGAAATGAGCTCTGGTAAACACTAACTGGAGAAAATATCTCTCTTTCTTTTTTAACTTTAGATTGCTAAGTAATCTATTAAAAACTACACTTTAAAAAATAAATGTTCAAATTTTGCAATATAAGGAATGGTTCTGTAAGTCAGAATTTTGCTTCAACAAATCACAAAATGCACAAATGCACAAAAAAACAAAATTTTTCAATATCTTTCGACCCAATCCAAAAAGTTGATCATAAAGCAATGGATCCCTTTTGTCAGATCTTTTTTTCAGAAAGAAACTATAGAAGATGAAATGTAATCAAATATGTGGGGAAATGAGCTCTGATATACACTAGCTGGAGAAAATCTCTCTCTTTTCTTTTAACTTTCCTTTTTTGCTTTTGATTACTAAATAATTTATTAAACGCTACATTAAAAAAAAAATGATTTTAGAATGTAACTTTTAAAAATGTGAGTAACAGTTCCGGAAGTTGGAATTTTGCTTTATCATCCACGCACAATAAATCAGATTTCTTCAGTGTCTTTGAACCCAATCTAAAAAGTTTTTCACAAAGCCACGGATACATGGTATCATATTTTTTTCCAGAAAGACACTGGAAGATGAAATTTAATCCAATGTATGGAGAAATGAGCTCTGGTATACATTAGCTGGAGAAAATATATCGCTATTCTTTTAACTTTCCTTTTTAGGTTTTGATTGACAAGTAATTCATTAAACACTACACTTAAAAAAAGAAACGATTTTAGAAAGTAAATTTTGGAAATATGAGGAACGGTTCCGTAAGTTGGAATTTTACTTTATTATCCACGCACAAGAAGTCAAATTTCTCCAGCGTCTTTGGACACAACCCAAAAAGTTGGTCGCAAAGTTACGGATCATTTGTGTCACATTTTTTCCAGAAAGACACTGGAAGATGAAATTTAAGCCATTATATCGAGAAATAAGCTCTGGTATACACTAGCTGGAGGAAATATATCTCTTTTCTTTTAACTTTCCTTTTTAGCTTTTGATTGTTAAGTAATTTATTAAACACTACACTTAAAAAAAGAAATGATTTTAGAATGTAAAATTTGGAAATGTGAGGAACGTTACCGCAAGTTGGAATTTTGCTTTAACATCCACAAGAAATTAAAGTTCCTTAATGTCTTTAGACACAATCCACGAGGGTGGTCTTTAAGCAACGGATACCTTTTGTTATTGCATTTTTTGTTTTTAAGAAAGACGCTGTGGAGGAAGAAATTTAATTTCAGACATTTATTGTGTGTGTAGAGGGCACACGCTGCAAATACATACAGTCCACATGTGAATGTATACGGTTGTATGTTTTCGAAAATATTAATGTGCAAAAGATAACTTTCTTATCACATCTTCAACGCTACAGAAAAGGAAAATCCCCCAAAAAAACCCGTGAAAGAGCTTCTTTGAATCTTTTCACAGCATATATCACAAAAAAATTGTGTAAATACAAAAAATATTTCTTTCTTTTTTTGAAAATAAATATTTACAAGGTTGCCACTGATGACTATTTTTATATTCTATTCGTACCCCTTTTTATAAAAAATAATTTTTGCCGTACAATTCCACAATAACTGCAAGAGAGATCTACCAGAAAGAATATTTTTTCGAAATAGTAGTAGGAATAGAATATAAAAATAGTCTACGATGGCAGCTTTGTACTTGTTATTCACGAGTTCAACATGTGAATTTATACAATTACCAATATACAAATTTATGCAATAGTCATTGGTACAAGTGCGCTTGCGGGTGCGTGGTCTGTAACCTCTGCTTTACACCAATATAATATTCCCCGGCAATGGTGTTATTGAGTTATCTGAACATTTCTGAAAGAAAGAACCAGTCGTTAAAAAATATGAGTAAACAGATAAAAAAAATAAAACTAATTTAAAAATAAAATTAATCGATTCATTAAAATTTCTGCATCTTTTAAAAACAGCATCGAAATTAAAATCGCATACGTAAATATTTGGTGCACGTTATTTTTAATAGTACGTTAAATATTTTAATACATTTTTTTACTTCTATATGCAAAAGAGAATTAATGTTCATATATTACAATTAATATCTGTTTGCGCCTTAAGATATACTTAATTTAAACACCCGTATACTACATAATAGCCCAAAATAGTGAAATTTGGAGGAACTTCATGAAATTGTGTGCTAAAGCAGTATGAACACGCTGTGCTAACTGGCTAATTTGGTGAAATTCCCATTCAACTGAAAGGTCGTGCGTTTGGTTTGGGAAGTTTTAAACATTCAGTATAGATGAAAGAATTGCTTTTTATGTGAAATTCTTGCGTTTGGTATTTTAAAAATGCCTACGTGGATCAGACGGCTTGATAGAATACACATTTTTTTTTTTTTTTTTTTTACACACGCTTAAATCTGAAAAAATACTAGGGGTTTATGTTGTCACTTTTGCTGCATATCCCGAGCACACAGCATGTTTCCGTTGCCTTAATTGAACTATTTTATATTGACGCACAAGGCATTTTTATATTCTTTTAACTCAAGCAGGTTAATCCAGTTACATAATAGTACATATTTGTTTAACTTTTGGTATTATATAATACAGTCTTAGTCTTAGTGATATATTACTTATCAATCAAAAGATAAAAATGAAAAAGTGAGATTTATCTAGTGTACCTTAGACTTTATTACTCAAAATATTTGATTAAACGTCGTCGTCTAGATTGCCTTTCTGAAAGAAAAAAAAACTATTAACAAAAGTGATCTGTTGTTGCTTAAAGACCAACTTCTTGGATTAGGTCCAAAGTCACTGAAGAAATTTGATTTAAGAGGGCTGGTCACTCAGATTCGGAATTCTCCTCCGTAATGTTAAGTCTATGGGCATTGGATGCATTCGTATATTTAAAATATCTCCTAAGGAAATTAATTTGTTTAACTTCTATTTTTTGTGTACACTTCCTAAAAGATGTCTCTTTTTTTCTTAGTTCTGAAAATATTTCTAAAGTGCAGACTTCATTTTATAGGAAGTGTTAAAATCTTACTCACAATTCGCCCGCTTTTAACACATAAAATATTAAATTCAGCCTAGATTTTAGAAATATTTTGAAAACTAAAGAAAAAAGAGACATCCTTTAAGAAGAGTACACAGAATAAAGATGTCAAAAATATGAATTTCCCGAGAAGATATTTTAAATATACGAATGCATCAAAAGTCCATAGACTTATCATTACGGAGGAGAATTCCGAAGCTGAGTGATCAGCCCCCTTAATGTCCGTAGAATGTTAAAGCTAAATTCCAACTTACGAAATCGTTCCTCCCATTTTCGAAATTTACATTCCAAAATCATTTCTGTTTTCTAAGTTTATTCAGATGCTTCTGTTGGAAACGATATCTGATGGATAAAAAGGGTGAAAGTAAACATGCAAACATTTAAACAGAAAAGCAGAATATTAAAATCGTTGTCATACGGTACTTACTTTCACATTACAAATTTGTGCTAACGGTTTTTATATCACTCATTTTTGAGCATGACTCATATAATATAATGAGTAGTCGTTTTAATTGTATAAAATTTTCTTTCAGTGCGTGCACATGTCTTTCATTTAAAAAAGAAAAACTTTTAAATAATGTTATACTATTGTTTAAAAAGAATATATTATACAAAAGTGACAGTTTTTTCTTTTTTCAGTTTTTATACGTTTAAAAAAAAATTACCCTTTAAATGATGTCACGCGGTCTCACAGACCCTGTACTTCCCAGCTGTAAACACTTCCACACTTTAAAAGAGCAAATATTACTTGCCAGTACCAGTACCTTTTTCTACCAGCTTGCCAAGATCACACACAAAGCAATAATTCTGTGAATTGATTTTAAACGTGTTATTCGTTACGGTGGTGTCTGGCAGACCGCTTCACATCAGTTGTGTGATTATTTGAAACTGTTGTACAATACACATGATTAGTTTTACTTTTTTTTATTTCTTTGGTGTCTTTTTTTGTGATATGGGTCAATATCTGAAAACTGAACAATTTCACTCCAGAATTTATATTTATTGAATTAAAGTACCAACTTCCAAATACAATTATATGTTATGATACATGTTTTGTCATTTGAATGCCGTAGTCTTTTGAGATCAAGGGTGTATATTTCATGCGTAGGATAAACTTTTATTTAAGAAAGTGTCTGTTAATTGGTAATTGATATAACAAATGTTACAATATATTACATTTTTCAGTTTTTGGTTTTAATATAATTAATGGAATATTATTGGCAGTGGACAAAATTGTCCAATTTTCAGATATACCCATATGTCGTCGCAACCTCTTAACATTCTACTTTCCTCAGTCAGAAGGAAATAGAAGATATTATGAACAACTGGTCAGATCAAGAATTTTCCGATATTGAAAGTTGTGACAATGCAGATTTTATTGACGGAAGAGATCACGATACGAATTCTGAACTTTCCTATGGTGAAAATGTAAATATTTCTCATGGAGTTAAACATAATTTTTACTACCGAAAGGATAGTTTAGCGAAAAACATCGTATAAGTGCCTTTTATGCCAAAAGTCAGTATACATTGAATGTACGTTACCCGCAAATAATGATGTACTTTGATTCTTGCATATTCGTAGGGTAAATATTATTATTATTTTTTTTTAAAGTAAACACTGAATTTCAATTTTCATACTTTGTTTAAACGATAATTTGTAAAAAAAATTGTACACGATTAATTTTTAAATTTAATTAGCAAAAATTACAAACTACCGTTTATTTTGAAGAAAAAAAGTAGTCTTTTCTGTACTGAAGTTAAATAATATGAATAAAATACTTTTTTCATGCAATTTAATTCTCATGCCCCAAAGAGAAGTACAACGATATTGTTAGGACAAAATTTAAGTAAATTCAACCATTTAAGTTATTTTTTTATTCATTTCATTCCAGCGGTCTAAGAGACAACATCATATCAGTTGTGTGACAAATTTTAGTCACATCAGTTGAAAGTTATTTTAAAATGTCAACTCGGATGAGATAGCCTGGTATATTTTGTTCCTTGAAACATTTTATTTTTACTATGCTTGAATATAAAAGATCGATGCCGGTTCGGCCTGCAAGCGGAAGTAGATTTCGAATTTAAGTACTAATTTCATCAATAAAAACTAAATCAAAGTTAGAGATAAACCCAGTTTAATAATTATATCTGGCCGCTTTAGACAAAGGTTTAATTTTATTTTTCTGCAAGAGCTGTTTTTATCAGAATCATGTTAAGGCGGTATTCGACCTGTGTTTTTATTTTTCGTTCAATTAATTAGAACTTTGATAGCATTTTTTTAAATATATTCTGCCTTTATCAGAAAATCGACAAATACGGCACATTATATAGTTTCGGAATAAGTGAACCAGCCAATTGGATGCGTTTGAAAGCGTAAATTAATTTTAAAAAGGAGTCAGAAAATAAGCAGTTTGGATTTGAACACACCCTTAATATGGTAATTTTTCGTCAATCCTCATTTTTGTTTAATTCGTTTTTGCTATAAGAGTTGGTCCTATCAAAAACTTGTAAACACGAAAGTTGCAGATAATATTAAAAAATGTATAATAAATTTAAGAGGATTGGATATCTTGTGAATTGGCGAAGTTATGAATTTTTTTTCTTCTTCAACCGCCCCCCCCCCCCCATACTTTTCGATATAAAAGTTGTAGATAGTATTAAGAAAATTTATAATAACTTTAAGTGAATTTGATATCTTATCTATTGCTGAAGTTATGAATTTGTTTCTTCCTAAAACCCTATTTTTTTCACTCCTTGAGCCAATTTTTATTTTTTTAAAAATCGGTGATACATAAATTTTGGCCCTTTTCCTAGAAGTAATAATAACTTTAAACTGATTTGATATGTACTATAATTAAGAAGTTATGAGATTTTTTTCGGTTTTCACAAAATCTCTCCCTATTCCCACCTCCTTGTTCCGATTTTGCCTATTAACGAATTTTACCGAGATTTTCTGCCCCTTGATTTTATGTGTCAGTTTGGAAGAGATTTGTGCAAAATTATGGAAGTTAATAAGTCCATAAAAAAGTGATATAGATAGATAAATAGATAGATAAAGCTTTGAACTGGCGGTGGCTTTGGGTTCTAGGGGTCACGACCGGCTTAGATCTGCAAAAAATGTTCCGAAATTCCAACATAGGGGAGAATGTAACAGGTAGTATTTCTTACAAAATCTTCCTAAAAATACTACTTAGTGTAATCACATCTGCTGTGGTATCCCACGACATATAACTCTTGTTGGTTCCTTTGCACTGTTTCAGATTGATATCAGGAATATTTTTATATTGTTTTAAAAGAAGGAGAATGTTATTCGAAGATTTAAAAATTAAGCAATATATTCTTATTAATAGATTGCTTATCAATCAACAGCTAAAAAGGAAATTTTAAAAAAATAAGAGAGAGATTTCCCCCCAACGGGAGGAATGCGCCCACAAAAAGTTCAAATGCTCCCATAATATTTATTGCAAATAGCGGGAGGAAATATTGTAAGCAGTGTGTTAATTGTGTTCAGGGATAGGGGCTCTGAGTCTTGTTCTTTGGTTAATCTCGCTTCACCACAAATAGTGATTCTGGAAAGCTGATCAGCTGACGTGGAAAAGAGCAGAACCTACTACCATTAGTGAAATATCCAGGACTGATCACAAAATTAAGTAGCAATTGTGTCTATGAATATCATACACAGTGGCACACCTCCACTTAAATCTTGACGGAGGTACACCAGGGGCGCCATTTGAGGGGGGATGGGGGCCGTGCCCCCCCCCCCCCCCCCGAAGGAATTTTATATTTCAGAAAAATTTTCTGTCATCACAGGTAAGACACAAAAAATACTTCAAAAATTGCTTAAAAGCTAAAATAACTTGTAAGATTTTATTTCAATAAAAACACATGCAATAAATAAACACTATAAGTGTAAACTAATAGTTATCAAAATATTTTCTAAAGAATTTGCTATTCCAATCTTCTCAAGATGAGACATTTATCATTAATGAGTATTTTGGCTAATTTTAAAAAGATATGTGAGAAAAAAATCTATTAGTTGCTTCCCAGCTGTGTGCAAAATGATCAAAGAAAATTCCTCCCCCTCAGGGCTGGAATTTTTTAGATGAATTTCCCCCTTTCGGCCGAAATTTAGAGGGTGGGGTTTCTTTTTTTAAAGAAGTTTAATTAAAGTTCTTAATTATTTGAATTTTTCATTTTGCATTATTAGTGTCACATTATATTTACTGCAATCATTAAAATGCTATCAAATCATTCACTTTATTAAATCATATTATATACAGTATGTTCTTAATAATCTCCTCAGACCGGTGCTAGAGTTCTGAGCGTATCGGGTTGTATCCTACCTTACCCGAATCCGACAAATGCTATGAACCCGAAACCCAACTCTAGCCCAACAAACTGCAACCAAAACTTGAAATATTCATATGCGAACCCAAAGTGAAAGAAAATGAATCTATATTTTATTACATTTACGCAAAAGTAGTCTACAATTTTATCGCTCTTATGTATAAAAATGAAAACATATGTACCCATTAATACTCAGATATAGCTTTTTCATTTGAAAAAAATTCAGGACTTCCTTTTGAACAAGTAATATAAAAATTTTGTTTTTAAAGTCAATTCCTACTTACGTCATCAAAGAAAAATTTAATATAATCCCTTAAGCTAATATTAGTTTTTGTTGCATTAAAATATCTCAATTTGTTGATTTTCTATAAGCAAGTAGGTTTACAATGGAAGTCTATGGGAATTTGGCGAAATATTAGAGATATCGCCAAGTGGACGCCAAGTTGGCGACAAACTTGGCGGTATTTGGCGACAGAACAGGGTCCCCCCTATGGTAACCCCACTTATAGATATGAAGATGCATTAAATGCTTCAATAACCAATGGCCGCCATTTTGTCTCCCATGTAAAACTAAAATTAATTAATTAAAATTTAATTAATGAATTAATATTTGAAAAAACTGTATTAACATCAACTGATTGTCCAGTACAAGTTTAAAAAAAATTTATTTCAATTTGATTGGATGAATAATAAGTATTTTATTAACGATTGAAAATTTGAATAAGATATATATATAAATAAATAATTTAATAAATGAATATAGGGAGAGTGTGAACTAATAGTAGGAATTGAAAAAATCGGTTCATCCCGAACCCGAACAAAGAGAGACAAAGCATAACGTGAAACGCTTAAAGTTAACCTTACACTCAGCGAGAAGAAAATAGCATAAATCAGACATGGCCCGCCTTTCAAGTTCGGGTAAAATCGGGTTACCCAACCCGACTGTAGTTTCTAATCATTCCGAAAACCACTAAAAAATTATCATATATAAAATTTAAATTAGAATTTCGTTCCGGCTGATTATAACTTGAGTTATGCTGAATAGGTTTTGATGGAACGTAGGCTGTTAGTTAGATAATTTTCCAGAGAAAGTTTTAGTATATAATATATCATTCTACGTTGCTTAGTTATACAATTATTGTGGAAAGTTCTATAATGTGGAAAGTTCGCAGAGACAGATCCTTACATTTGCAATTTGTGAAATGAACTTAACTGTATTGACTGCTTACCAATACACTATATCTTGTTCATGCTATCTGGATACCATTAATCTACTTTTTGCTAAATTTTCTTCCTTTTCTTCATTTTTCACCCCCTGTTTTATATTACTCAACTATCTTATAATACCCTACAAACGACGGTTTTTATTATTATTGTTTGAATGCATGTGATGAAATTTCATAAAATATTTTCCGGCTATGAATAACTAATCATAGATAGCTGAAGTTTGTAACTGTATTCCGTTTTCGTGTTTTAAACAATAGTGAGCTGTGATATTACCTCAAACGTTAATGGTATTACATAAAACCCAAATTTCCGTTATTTCCATTTCAGTGGGTTACAGTTAAAGAGATCACAAATAAAAAATTTCGGAGACATAAATACGTACTATAATGAAAATTAAACATTGCGTAAAATGGTGGGACAGGGGAATGGCTTAGACAATGCAACAATATATCGCAATTTGTTCTTATTGTAATAATTGGATATGCATGCGACAAATCTAAAACAGTGATTTATTTAAAACTGCAACAAGACTACCTGTGTCTCTTTTATTCAACCCAATATTTTCTTATTAATTATACTGTTTGAATAATACACATAGTAATTAAAGTATTTAAAGCGTAGCCTGTCATGCTTAACCCTTAAAGACAGGAAGATGTTTGGTAGAAATTAAAATTTTGGTGGTTTCCTCTAATTAATAGGATGATAAAATATATAATGTGAACTTTATAAAATTCACTGTCTTATTTAAAAGGCGACTAAAATAATGAAAAAGATGTTACAAGTTAAAAATATACATTTTATTTAAAACTTCTTACAAGGAAGGTCTCCTTACTGGGTATACTCAGAATATTTTAAAAAAAAATACCAATTAAACTACTTATATATGTAATAAAGGATTTGTCAAATTTAGAGGCGGAATTACAGTAGAAAGTGTGTAAAAAAGGGAAATGCTTTCGAGTATTTGGCGCAAAAAGATGAAAGCGTCACGCGATTTGACGAGCAGTACTTTTCCTCGCCAAAAGCAAACGGTTTTAATGCATCTGAAAATCGTTTGTTAATTGATTTTTAGAATGCGTGTAAAAAGTATTTAATGAATTTAAACATAAACAATGAGAGAGTTTAATAAATACATTTTTTCGTATTACATATTTATGTTGCTGGTTATTTAATTTTATTTCTTTAAAAATAATTTCATATATAAAAAAATATTTTCATATATTTAAGCATATTCCAAAATAAAAGCAAGATTCATTTAACAGTTATTCAATTTAATAGAAAAAAATCGTCGTTTCCATAGCAACAAAATTGAATCGACAGTGCTGAATTGTACTTAATTTTGAGATATTGAAACAATTTTAATTTTGTTTTAATTCATGAAATTTGATATGTAACTTTCATTATATATATATATATATGACAAAACTATAGTTAAATCAAACTAAAACTGGCAAAACTAAAGTTATTTACATTAATTTTTTTTTTAAACAAGTTCAATATGAAACATTTTTATCTTAAAGAGTATTCGACATAAAAAAGAATCTTTCGAAATTTCATTTCATCGCCAACCGATGATAAATCGCCAAATAAACGAAATTTTCATTATTTTTCTACGAAAGTTCTATCGAGGTTCCGGCAATTTTTTTTTTTATATAAACATATATATCCACATGAGAACATCACTCTGTAATTTTTTCAATTTTTTCTGAATATGCCCGTATGGAGACCCTCCTTGTTAGTACTTTCAAGCTTTTTCCAAGATCATCATCAGAGAATATTTTAATAACTAAATGTTGTTTAAGTTAAATGTTACGTAAGACAGTGAATTTCTAAAGTTCACATTATATAATTTATGTTTGGATCAAGGTGGAAAATTGTGTTTCGTCTTATAATTTTATTTAATCGGATGGTATTTGATTGAAAAATATTTTTAAAAAATACCCGATACCAGAGGTTATGCCAAGGGAGAATCCACACAATTCTGTGGGTGCAGCCTCGACTTTAAATCGCAAAAAAGAGGAAAATGTTTTTCTTTTCCTTTAGAATCACCTACACAATTGTGCAGGACAGGTCTTAAAGGGTTAACGTTATCATGACTGAGTGATACACACCATTACAGTATGGAGATTTATAGTGTTGAGGATACCGAATCTGTGTACAGATTAAAAACTAGGTTAAAAGCAAGTTATTTCAAATGGATTATAGTTTTATATAAAATTCTTATTCTCTTATAAATGATAGGAATTTTAATTCATTCATTAAAGAGGAATCTATTAAATCCGTGACATCCAGGTCGTACGCTGCATACGTCCTCTCATTTCTGTAATCAACGACCAAGACGTACACCTAAGGTTGCCAGTTTTATCTTAGATAAAAACGGAAAATTTTCATTGACGCTAATTAGTTTCAGTTTTATCGCACTATCGTCCTTTTTTATAACACACTAAACTATGTACGGAGAAACCCCGATCTATCGTTCCCGCCTCCATCGTTTTCCCGCATTGATCGTTTTATTTCTATGGTCCCTGCACAGATTATATTTAAATAATGTTAGTAAAACCCGCATGCATCGTTCTTCAAAAAGCCGTTTTCCCTCATTCATCGTTGTAAAATTTCTCTCCACATCAAAATGAAATTGAAGATCAAGCTGATTCATATGACACAGAAACTGGAATTGCTTCTTTTATCCTAAAATAACTCATTTGTGCTGTTATAGTGACGGGGAAAACATGGATTAGCATTGATATTGTGACATTTATGTGTATGTATGTGTAAATAACTAAATATGCGTGTACAGTGCTCGTGTTTAATTTCAGGAGTATGAGTTTTCAACTTAATGCGTTCCGCGCTAAATTTATGCGTTCTGTGAATTTTAAAAATGGAAAAAAAAAAATCCAAACCTTAGAAGAAATGCTTCACATATATGAGGTGATAAAGAATCCTTTGAGAAAAAAAATTAATATCGCTAAACGTCTAGCTATATCGCCATCAACCCTGAATTCGATAATTTCGAAAAAAAAAATTAGACAGCATGCTGATAAGTATGGAACTTCTGCAAAAAAGAGAAAAACTAGCAAAATCTCCACTTACAGTGAGTTGGAAAGACTTCTCTTCACTTGGTACGAGCAGGTTCGTGCGTCAAATATTTTTGCGGATGGAAATATTTTTTGAGAGAAGGCTCTTGAGATAGATGCCTCATGGATACTTTTTCTGCATAAAATGGGTGGATTTTTGTCGTTTCAACATACGCCGTGGATTGATATCTAAGAAAGTATGCAGCGAAAGTACCGCAGTAGTAAACACTGATGCCATATAAATGTATATTAAAAGACTTCTCTTCACTTGGTACGAGCAGGTTCGTGCGTCAAATATTTTTGTGGATGGAAATATTTTTCGAGAGAAGCCTCTTGAGATAGATTCCTCATGGATACTTTTTCTGCATAAAATGGGTGGATTTTTGTCGTTTCAACATGCGCCGTGGATTGATATCCAAGAAAGTATGCAGCGAAAGTACCGCAGTAGTAAACACTGATGCCATATAATTGTGGTTTGAACAACTTCCGAAGTTACTAGAAGGATACAGGGATTGCGACTTCTATAATGCAGACGAAACAGGACTGATTTACAAATGCTTGCGAGAGAGAACGGTAGCGTTGATAGGAGAGTCTTGACATAATGGTAAACATTCCAAAAAAAAAAGACTTACAGTGATACTATGCACAAATAAGGAAGGTTCTGATAAACGTGGTACATCTGCTATACCTCGATGCTTGAAGAATGTAAAGAAACTGCCAGTAGTCTACCATTTGAATGCCAAAGCACGGATGAAAAATGTTATTTTTTACAAAATTTCTTCATGACTTTGATCGATCAATCGAAGCTCAAAAAAGGAAAATCACTCTATTTATAGGCAATTGTTCAGTTCATTCACCAGATACGTCGTCTTTGAAAATATAAAAGTCTGTTTTTTCTCAGCTAATTGTACATCTGTCGTATAACCTCTAGATGCTTCTTTAATCAACTGTTTTAAGTATGTTTACAGGAGAAAGCTAGTGAAGAGATCTTTCTGTTCCATGGAACAAGCAAAAGAACCTACCCCAAAATTAGACCTTCTGCAAGCTATTAATTTTGTACTTTCAGCATGGCATGAAGTAAACTTCTCCAGCCATCCAGAATTGTTTCGTCAAATGCGGTTTTGTGTTAAAAAATGATGAAGAATGCTTAACAGGAGGGAACGAATTTAATGATGATCTTGACGATAATGCAGATGAAGAGTGTTTGCGTGTATCTGGAGGTATGTATTACTTGTATTGCGAGAGGATATATCTGGTGTGAAATTTAGCGACAATTTTTTTATTTATCAAGATGTTGCGACATATGGTGTCCTAAGCATACTCTAAAAAATCACTATTTTACAACAAAAAGTGCTAGTACCCCGGCTGCCCACACAGTTGCTATAAAATTTACAAACTGTTGCCTTTAAGAGTTCTGTAAAATTTATATAGTCTAGGGAATATTGTCTTGCTATTGTCGGAATTATGCACATGACAGAAATAATTCAATTTTTACTTCAATTGTTGCTTGAATTCGACTTCGCAGCATCGGTCTTTGAAAAATGACAATATAAAGCGCAAGAAAATTACTCTGTTTAACGACAAAAGGTGCTAGCACCCCGACAGTCAACATAGTTGCTATACAATTTACAAGCTGTTGTTTATAAGAGTGCTGAAAAATTTCTCTAGGGAAAGTCGCGTCGCTATTGGCTACACGGTGCACGGGACAGAAGAAATTAGACTTTTACCTTAACTTGTTGCTTGAATTTGATTTCACAGCATCGGTGCTTGAAAATTTGCATCATAAAGTACAGTAAAATTCACAACATTTTTTTTACAGTGTAGAAGAAATATGTGATGATGCAAAAAATGAAAATAATGGCGAAGAAGCAGAGGATAATGTTCATGCCGATGAAACTGAGCTTACACAAGTGCCAAGTCTGCCTGATGCAATTGCGGCATTTTAAACTATACGAACTTTTATACATACACATGAAATTTAAGAAAATGATCAAAAAAATGTTGTACACCTTGCAATTTTGTTGTTTAATTTTAAAAATGAACGAAAAACCCAACATAAAATTACTGATTTTTTAAAATAAATATCAATTTTCTACAATTTTGTTAAATTTTTATACAGTTTGGTAAGTAACGAGTTAGTATTTATTAGTATACTGCTTGCATTGCATGTATTAGTAATGTATAAACATTGTTTTCTGGTTTTGACGTTAACCCGCTTTCATCGTTTTTCTTCACGCACCCCTTGAAAAACGATGGATCGAGATTCTACTCTAGAATGTAAAGTTTTCTGTAACTAATTTGTGTAAAAGAGGTTATTTATTAATAGTCTTAATCATTATTTCGTAACTGTATTGGTATTACATTATTCTATTAAGATTTTTAACTAATTTTGCTGTCATATATTTCATTATGAATGGAAAATTAATTGAATTGTAAGAACAGAACTAAACCAAAACATCCTACAATTGAAGAGCTAAGTGGAAGAACATGTTAAGTAACAAAAATTACATTTGAAGAAATTTGATGTGAAAGTTTTTGTTGTCAATTTTAATGATTTATTTTCTGTTTGATACCATGTGTTTAAAATATTAACAGGTATGGTACTGAACTCTATCAAAAAAACTTATTCATATTTTATTTTTAAATATTAATGAATATTAATATTATTTACATTATTAAATATTAAAATATTAAATATTAATGAATAATGTCTTAAATCTTCAAGGATAAATAGAATTTTGGTATTTTAGATTTACCATGTGATAGAATACCTGATAACGCCTTCGCCCAAAAGATAAAATAATTTTTAAGAAAAAGTAGCATAACATGTTCTTCCACTCAGCTTTTCAATTAATGATGATCAATAAAATTTTGGTAATGGACACCCTACAAAAATAAATGTTTGTATCTAAGCAAAAAGGGAGATAATATGTCAAACAAAATTTTAAAACTTAAGATATATACTAAATTAAAATTTTTGCAATGTAGATTACTTATAGTCTATAATAATGTCAAGTTCAGATGATCTAATACTACTCAAGAGTTCGCGATTGCGCAGTTAACATAACTCTCCCAACAGTGTTGTCATCCTAATCGTAAACAAGTCGTTTGTACATTTGATGCGCATGTGTATAACTTTAATAATGAAAAAGATAATGATTTAATTGATTAAATAATTTATTAATGATTAAATAATTTAATAATGAAAATTTCATAATGAAAAAGTAAAAAACTCTTGAAACTATATATATAGAAAAAAAGATATGGGCGAAAAATGGAAGAAATCGCAGTACGGGACAAATTAAAACGTACACTGTACAAAAGTCTTAAAAAACGATAAAAAACGTACAACTTACAGGAAAAACGTTCAATCTGGCAACCCTACTACACCCCATACGTTGTTCACCACACTGTAATATTTGAGCCGGATTGGTCTCTGATATAGAAATGATATAACAGGACACTGGTCGAATTTGAGTTTTATGGTACAAACATTTTACACCGCATAGCCTGGTACATAGTCAGTCCTTCACCGGCGAAATGTGAAGCAGTTAAAAAAGTTCTCAAATCCAATTTAGCTACTTTGTGACACATTTTTTAAATTCATTTTTGTTCACAAAATCATGAAAATGATGGTTAGTCTTATTCAGAAAGTATGTAATCGAACTCTTTTTTCTATTTTTCGGTAAAGATAGAAACTCTTTCAGATATTCTATGAAAATTAGTATTTTGTACGTAATTTTGAATGCGACTGCTCTGGAAAAGAGAAACTGATGCCGCAAGATAATAATCGCTTATAACTCAAGTTGTGATTAATTTATCGAAAAATGAAAAATTGGTCAATTACAAATAACTTTAATAATCATGCCTACAAGTATTAAGCTTTAGCGTTTTAAAAATCAGACAAAAAATGTGTCAGAAAGTTTCGCTTTCTTTGCGAAAAATATTTCTTTGAAAACTGCCTTAATTTTATGATTTCGCAATTAAATATTATTTCCCTTCAAATTACTAATTTCTGCTTTAAATGCATGAATATACTTTTACCATACCTTTTAACATAATTTTATTCTAAATAAAGTATTTAATACAGTCATTTCCACTGCGGTTCTATTTTTCTAAACTCCTCTCATTTGTTGAGTATTTGCCAATAAAAAGCATTTCCTTCAATTTCGTTTCACTTAAATCTTTCTGCACATATATATATATATATATATATATATATATATATATATATGGGTCGCATACGAGAAACGTTGCGTACAAAACATGCATGTGTGCTGGGGAATTGGTGTCAAGGAGAAAGGATTTAGAGATTTACTCATACACAAACCAAGGCTATTAATATATAGAAAAGCTGCTACACGATTTATTCATACAATGCTGCCAAGAATTTAACTTGTAAAACATAAGGACTTCGTAATATAAATGCTTTTGAAATATATTCAGTCATACATATTACAAAATTATGTGATGATTTTTTTAACTTTCTATTATTTAATAGTAATGAATAATGTTTCTAAAACATGAGAGCATGGCATTAAAACGGCTATGATTTACTTATACGCTTACCAAGTCTACAGAAAAGCTGACACATGAAGTTAAAATTTAATAATTTAAATTGCAGATAGAAAAGAGTTTAGATAATAAATATTTTTGGACCGTTTTCATTCATGTATCATATAAAATCACGTGTTTAATATATTTTTTTAAATCCTCAATTTCTTAATAGTGAGAAATGATAGTTTTGAAATTTGTGAACATGGTGATCGTCTCTAACTCATAACTAGAAGTCTGCATGGGCCGAAATTTCCAGGCCCGGGCCCGGCCTGTTTCAAAAAGTAAAAGTTCAGCCCGGGCTCGGCCCTGCCTGTTTGTAATTTCGCCGTTCTCGGCCCGACCCGGACCATGCAAAAATTAATGAAAACAGATCCTACTCAATTTCCCCAGAAAATACCGATTCTTCTTAACATACAATTAATTTTTTTTCTAGAATACTGCATACATAATACATATTTATGGGAAATTTTAACATTATAGATTACTATATGTTTTAGATTACTATGTGTTCGCAAGCCATAGAATGCAGAACACCATCAGTACTGGTCTGCTATGTAGGCCCAGTATGTAGAAAGAAAATGTAAGCCTGATACTGGCTCTGATCGGGTCTGTTGAAATAATTAAGCCCTGATTATTCAGACACGATGCAAATACTGCTCTACGCTGGTCATGTTATATTTCCTTATTGATATTAATTTGCCATTGGTTCGTGCAGCATATTTATACTTATTTCCATCTCAGTCACGTACATTGAAAATTGTTCACATTTTATCGGCTTACTTTGAAACTTTTAAATTTTATTACGGCCCGGACCATTAAACAATTGTCTTTAATCCGCCAACCCGGTCCGTCGAAAATTTTTCCTTCCTTTTGCCGGGCCTGGTGCGCGCCTCGGGCCAATCCTGGGTACGTGCAGATCTCTAACTCATCATCCAATAAATATATTTAATTATATATAGAAAAGCTGCTACATGTGCAACGAATTTAAGTTTAAACAAGTACATACTAAGGATTTAACTTATAACAGAGAAGGAGTTTGCATTATAAAGGATTTTGTAAGATATTAACCCATGTATAATATAAAATTACTTGATATATATTTTTTTTAATTCTCAATTTCTTAATAGTGAAGAAAAGTAGATTTTTTTATTTGCAAACATCTAACGATTTCCATTAATTCATACACTAACCATGCTTATTAATATATAGAAAAATTGCCACATGAACACACATTTTATGTTTTAAACAAATACATACTAAAAGTTTGACTTGTGAAACAGAAGCAGTTTGCATCATAAAGGATTTTAGAACATATCTTTTCAGGTATTATATAAAATTACTTGATATATATATATATTTAATTCTCAATTTCTTAATAGTGAAGAATAGTTTTTTAATTTGCAAACATCTAAAGATTTCCATTAACTCATACACTAACCAAGCTTATTAATATCTAGAAAAGCTGCCACATGAACAAACATTTTATGTTTTAAACAAATACATACTAAAAGTTTGACTTGTAAAACAGAAGGATTTTGCATCATAAAGGCTTTTAGAACGTATCTTCTCAGGTATATTGTAAAATTACTTGATTAATATATTTTTTTAATTCCCAAATTCCTAATAGTGAAGAATGTTAGTTTTGAAATTTGTGAACATGAGATGATTGTCCCTAACCCATACACTAACCGAGCCTATTAATATATAGAAAACTTGTTACATGTGCAAAAAATTTAAGTTTCAAACACTTTGGAAAGATATGTAAAGTGATATAAAGTCTTAAATATTTGTTACTACGTTAAATTTTCTCTATTTGTTTTATAAACATCTGAATTACAGTTAGTGATGTTTTTATTGTCTCAAAATCAACAATCTAAAACCAATATAGCATATGGATTAACAGGCAAAATTCTTGATTTAAAGTATTTATTCTGACTATTTGTGTAAGATTTTACAAATATATAAATATGTTTTCAGATATTATTACGTGATATTAATGCGAAAAGAAAATCTGATCGAGAATCGAAATGCAGTTTGGAATAGCTCCAAAAGAAGTCAGTTTAAACTAGCAGTTCTTTAAGTATGTGAAAATATAGTGAAAAGTTAAATGTGAATTTATTTCTCTTTTTTTAAAAAAATCTATGTTTTGATTAAAAAAAAAGAAAAATACATAAGCGCAATTTGCATATTCAGCACACATTAAAAAACAAACAAATCTGTGTGTTTAGTTAATTTAATTTATTTCTCTTAAATAACTTTTATAGTAACAAATTGTCTTAATAATTGTGTAATTTTTAAGCAACTACTTAAGTGAGTGTTATAAGGATTGTTATCGGATTTAAATTAAACCGTTTAGTCAGACATTATCTTTTTTACTTTTGGTGACACTTGCTAGACGCTGTACAAAATTTAGGTCCATAAATTTCAGACAGTATTTCATTCGATAGAGCAATTTCTGGATGTTATTTGTTTTCCAGCCTTAAGCAAACATTTTGGACTAAGATACTGTAAAAGCACTTATTTTCGCGAGCCGTAATTTTCGCGAAAATGAAGATATCGGTGATTTTGCGAGCTGAAAATTTCGTGAATTTTATATGAACTGAACTGAAAGTTGAAAAATTCCGAAACTACCTAAATAGAACCAACCCCTTTTGCATAAGGCAATTTAAGAAACTTTCTTTTGTCCAAAAGGTTCTTCGCCCTCCTCCCCCTACTCTCCCCATCGCTCGGCTTCAAAGAAGCTGGTATAAATATTGTAAGTGAATGACTGCATTTTATTAGTTGTATTACTGTTTTTATTCAAGAAGTAATCAAGAAATAGTTGTAAGTATTTAAGAAATTTTTGTACTTATTTCTTATTTAAGTAACTGTAATCATTAAATTTTGGATAAGGGAAAAATTTCTGATTTTTTATTATTATTTGAGGCGAAAATATATATATATTTCGCGTGGCTTAAATTTTCGCGATTACGACGGGCTCGCGAAAATCGCGAAAATTAAAGCCTCGCGAAAATAAGTGCTTTTACAGTAATCAGAACCGCTCAATTGGTTGGATTTCGGGAACATTAGCCGGGCTGTTGTCTATAATGATGTTTTGCTGGCGGAAGTTGCTGAGAACGATTTTGCAGTAATGACTGCTGGCCAAGTTTGGCCAGAAGACGTAATCATCGCCGTTGTAATCACTACGGATGTAGGGAAGATGACAACGGCGAGTGCACATGTTCAAATGTCGTTGCCCATTGACAGGGAACCCATAAGGAAAGGCCATGTTTACAAACAAACACTTCCGTCAACCAATCTACCAACTACATTTTTGTCATAACGTTCATTGCAGGAATAGTCTTGGCGACGTAAACCAATCATATCAGAGACCTGTTAAACGTAGACCAATCAAATTTCCCTAGCTAATGTGTACAGGTAGGAGTCATAATGAATGAACAGGTTTTTCTTGCTGACCAACAGTAATTCAACCAACAGTGACGTCAACTGCCCTTTCCTTATACTTTCGGATGAATGGACGACTTAAGCCTTTCAGACACATCGCAATCCAAATGAGGATCTTGTCTTCGAATTTCGCTTTAGTAGCGCATTTGATGATAGGTTGTGTCGTGGAGACGTCAGGTGTGTAGTAGCCATCATTGTCGTTAAAAAAGGAGCGACTGATCGTGAAATAAGACTCGTCATTTAAGATGAATGTTCGGTCAGAGAATTTCCTGAACAAGCGACCACACTCCGTTTTCGCGGCAATCATTTGCTTTTCTGTTTGTTTTGGTATGACCTTTTTCTTGTGATATTTGAAGCTTCTTGGCGATTGCCTTATGTACAGGTAACCGTGAGAAACACAGAATTTGGCAGCCATGGGATGGATTAATACTCGGTCATTATTGCCAAACAGTTGTTTCAACTGCTGTAACTTTAGCTTGGTGAGTTTTTCCGCCTTCCTTCCCGATTCCGGTTATCCTTTGGCCGTGAGTTCCGTCTAGTAACGTTGTAGAATATCGTATATAATTCGTTTGTGTATATTTTCGGAAAAAAAAGTGGTTTACGATAAACTTGTTCCCTTGATGAATATTGCCTTCGCAGAACTTGTACATACGCGTACGCAGGCACTCTTCTTTCGACTCCGTTCTCGGAAAACACAGATTATTTAATCAACTCTCGGCTTTTGGGCGTGTCATTATATATGATAAAGCAACATTTCACGTGCAGGTTTTGACTGATTCACATTCCTTTGCTATTTTGCATAACTGCAAGGTTTGTGCGGGTTTCTAGGAAACAGTCCTTTGTATTATCAGAAGGTATTAAAAAAATTATTTAAATACACTTTTTCTTAAAGGATTGAACAAAAAATAATTATCGTGTTGAAATATCGATAGATTGATAACTGGCAAATAATTTATTTATGATTTCAGAAAAAAAAATTCCAAAAACCTAAAAAGTACAGTCATCAATTTGGCGGAACATCCCTGTGATTGGAGGAGATTTTCCTCATATTTGAAGATACTTTTGCCTTTTGGCTAGAGAATTTCAGGATATTTTCAGCTACAGTTGGCGATTCTTTAGTGTTTTAAGAAGGGGAAAGAACATATAAATAAAAATTCCGTTCCTGAAACGAAAAAGTAATATGCAGCAAAATTTCCAGAATGTCCGTAAGATTTGCCGAAAATGACCCATTTAGGTTAGAGAATGTCAAGTAATTTTTACATTCGATTGGGAAACTTTCTGTACTTTAATGGGAAATGGGTAAATCAAAGAGGAAATTCTCCTATTTTAATGGAATATATCCACGGACAAATTCGTTTAATTCACTGCTTTAGCTACCCCACTAAAAATAATCTTAAGATTATCTGAAGAAATCTCTAGTTTCTCCAGAAATTCTACAGAAATCTGAAGAAATTTTGCAGGTTTAGCTTTACCTTCAAAATATCTGCAGAATATCTGCAGAAATGGGCCAATTGCCTACAGATTGTTGGGCCAATTACCTACAGATTTTCTGCAGATTTTTTTAGTGCGGTATAATTAAACTGCATTAAATTATTAAACTAATAAAAAACATATAAACAAATTAGTGACTAATTTTTCTTGAACGTTCTTGGTTTTGTAATCTTAAAATCATATTCCAAAGTCGATGTAGCATATGGATTGTCAGACAAAATAGCACAAAAAACTATTCTGAAACATTTATTCTGACTATTTGCTTAAGTTGAGTTGAGTTGATTTTTGACGCCCGATTATCTACTCGAGGGATATGGACCCGAGGGGGAGTGCCCTCCGTGGGGGTCTTTCTATGGGATCCTAACCCGTATTTACGCATGGAAATCTACAAAACTAGTTATTATAAAGCTACATAAATCTGTACCTTTACAAATGGATCTGGTAAAATTTCAATGATCTTACTAAAATTTTATCTTTAACCCTGATTGCAGTTACATGAAAAGTTCTAGGCATCCCAGTTTCCTAAAAAATTTTTAGTAACCTTACAGATTTTTTGATTTTCGGTGCAAAAGTGTATCTGTTACATGAATTTTTGTTGTTGCCGTTACATAAGAAGTTCTAGGAATCCCAGTATCCTAGAAAAACTTTAGTAACTTTGCAGATTTTTTTTTTTTACAGTGTACGACTGCAATCAATAATTCTGGTTTAAGACGAGTGTATTTTCCTATAATCTTACAATTATTAGGTTGAGCAAAATGTTCTGGGAAATTTTTAATCTAATAGTTACCAGAATTTGTATCGTATATAGGAGTACTAGTAGTATATTTATAGAAGTTCAGTAACTTTGGCTCCAAAATGCCTATTGAACAGTATGATTTGCGTGTGTTGACCCGGCATTATTGGAGAAAAGGCCTAACGATTCTGAAAGCCATCGATGAGATTAATGAGGATGAAAATGCTGGTAACGGCGACAAACTTAGCCAGCAAATCCGGAATCTGGCAGAACGGTGGCAAAAAGTCGTAGACTATGATGGTCTCTACTTTAAAGAATAGTCCTTGTTGCTTTGGTTGTTAATTTGCGCATAATAACGCAACTTTCACAAATTTCCCAGAACTTTTTGCTCAACCTAGTAATTTTACAAGATTCGATTCTTACAAGTTGTCAACAGTCATAATGCTACATATATATTCTAAAATTATTTTTATGCAAACTGCCTTGGTTCTATTTTAACTTTTAAGTAAATATATAGTAATATGCGAGAAAATATTTGTAGTAAGTGGTATATGAATAAATAGAAAAAGTTTTAATTGAAATATATTTTTTCTTAAAATATATGTATGTTTGTAAAAAGAGTACAGTAACCTCCTCTTACAGAGATATCTGGTTATTTATAAGGATCAACCGTTTACAATAAAATAAAAAGTGAAATAACGACCGACATTATTATAAACGGATATTACGATGTAAATTTCGGTTACAAGAATCGACCATTTATAGGAATAAAAATTGTAGTAACAAACGAGATTCTTATAAGCATAATGTACTGTAATCATAGTAAGAATAGTATTTAAAAAAATTTCTTATAAAAAAATCAAATGTAGTGTTTGGTTTAATTTTGCCTATTTATTTAAACATACACTGTTAAAAATTTGCAGCATTCTGTCCAGTCACTTGACCGTTTTTATCGAAAAAGGTTACATAACCGTAATTTAACACTATTCTGACCATATTATTGGCGATTTTATGGTCAGAATATAGCTAAATTACGGCTATGAAACCATTTTTTCAGAAAACGGCCGAATGACTGGACAGAATGCTGCAAATTTTAACAGTGTAATTTTTATACAAATTACATTGGTTATCCTTTCTTTTTAACACTTTTCGACATAGTTGAAAAGTGTTTTTGAATTTGGTTTTTAGGCGATTCTCAAAAGGTGGGCACTGGACACACATCATAACTTTAAGCCTTTCAAACATAAGTTTAATTATCATTGACTTTATTATTTTTTTCTTTTTTCACTGAGTTTTTAATTCTATTCAGAGACAGAAAATGACATAATTTATTGTAAAACCTTTGTATAAATATCTTAAAATTTTATTATTTTATGCTAAAGAGACCAATTTCGGACATTCATAACGTTAACTGCTCCAATGTACCACCAAGAAAAAGACTCTTAGCTTTTTTCCAGGTGGTTCTAATGGTAAACAACGAATGCATAAAGGAAACGGATGATTTTTTGATAATTTCGTTAAGAGATGGCAGGCTGATTTATTGCTTTTTTGAAGATAGAAGGACTTTTCTATAAAGAATTTTTTAGTATTTTGTTATGTCCAAAAGTAACGTACGCGACAAAGCATTTGATTTTATTATTCTTATTACTGGATAACAAAAAGTTAATTATACATATATATATGTATACACATACAATTATAGGACACATTTACTACATTCTTAGTCTTAAGAATTTTTTAAATACTAAGCGCAACGTCCAAAATCTGTAGCGTACGTGCGAAAAAATGTCCAAAATTTGTAACGTACACAACTGCTAATTAAATGCTTTAATAATTAATTTTTCAGAATAGTTGCTGTCTTTTAATGTTTGTGTATAATTTTGTAGACATACTATTAAAAATATTAATATATTATATTTATAGACAAAATACTATACTATTAAAAAAATTGGCCTTAAATTTAAAAATTTTTTAAATTACATATTGTTAACGTTTAATGATCCCAACTTTTGAGAATCTCCCTTTTCTGTCTGCTAATCTGTCCGTCCGTGCTCTAACTCGCGTAAATATTGACAGATTTCCATGAAACTGGTGTATGTCATTGGTGTTTACTGTGTCATGTGTGGTATTTAGACTGAAGTGTGGCATTAACGGTTTATTTACAGGGACACTCAAAAGAATCCAGTTACGATAATGATCTATGGGTGAAAAGTCAGTTGCGGTGTATTTTAATGATATTGCACTATTTTAAATATATTACAATTTGTATCTATCACTGAGGTGTACTACAAAATGCTTACTGTAGGATCCCGTGTGAATATAATTTATCGTTCATTTATAGGGACACACTAAAGTACACTGATGTCCAAAATTAAAGACTAATCACAAAATGCTAATTTTAAAGTATTTGGCTACAGTACACTGTAAAAAAAAATCTGTAATTGTACACATGTAAAGTTACCGAAATCTGCTTGCTACAATTTTATCTGTACACTATACAAAAAAAAAAGATGTAAATCTACAAAATTAGTTTTTGTAAAACTACAAAAATCCGTAGCTTCTAAGCTGAGCTAAAAGGATCTACTAAAATTACAGTAATCTTACTAAAATTTTATCATCACAAAAAGTTCTAGGCATCCCAGTTTTTTAACAACTTCTTTGTAACTTTACAGATATTTTTACTTACGGTGCAAAGGTGTATCTGTTACATGAATTTTTGTTATTGCCGTTACATAAAAAGTTCTAGGAATCCCAGGTTCCTAAAAAAAAATTTGTAACTTTACAGATTTTGTTTTACAGTGTACTGCCTATAAAGAACAATTGCTGGTAAGACGTTTTCATTTGTAATGCATGTTTGTAAACGTAACTACATTTTTGCATATTACTTGGTGTGTATAAATTCTATAGACCATGTACAGGTACACGAAAGATCTAAGGTGCATTTTCGTTTATTGATGGAAATCGCTAAATGGGAAATTTCAACTGTGAAGTGCGTTTACTTGAACTAACTTTTAGCATACTGTATAATCAGTGGCGTGGCGTCCGGTCATCGCTGGATGCGGCGATGACCAAGCAATATTTTAAAACTCTTAATAAGCTTTTAAAACTCTACGACCCAGTTTTAGCAGAACATTTGGAGTTCGTGTATAAGTGAAGGTAAGATTTAAAGTTTCTTTTTTGAACATTCAACCATTGAATTTTAGAGTTAATAATTTTTCACCACAAACTTAAATAATTGCGATGACCACCGAAAATTTTCACGCCACACCACTGTGTATAATATACATGTGAATCTATAGATCATATACAGGGCTGCTCAAAAAAATTCGAATATTTTTAGAACTATTCATGGTAATTGCAGAAACTGGGTTTTCGAATGCATTATGCATTTTCTAAATTGTTTATTTAGATAAAATATATCTGTACTGCAATACTGGCAAGAAGAATGGGATTATGTCCAAACGGAGCGCTATACATAAAGCCTTCTGCCAAAAGTATCTAATAAGTTATTACTGCACCACAGAAATATCTATGTATTCGCCACAAATCACGGGCCATTCCCATCACACCTCTTCAACTTTAATAAGGTTTTCTCTCCGAACTGCACCTGTGGCCAAATAGGCCACTCACTGCATTATATCCTAAACTGTACCTTAACCTCACACTTTCACCTTAGAAAAGCACAATCAACATCCTTATCATAATGGTTTTCCTTAGTCTTGAAGAATCCAAACCTACTTCAGAAAATTATAGATTGTATTTGACTAATTCAGCATAATCAATATACATTTCAAAATGTCTTGCTGCCAATTGACTGAATATTCTGATTGTTTCATTAATATGTAAATTTTTGCATTACAACTTCCACAGACTATGAACTTATTCTCCTATGAAGAAAATAGCTGTATCTGTACAATAGACTTTGTAAAACTTTGTCTGAATATAAGGTGGAAGATGTCTAATGTGCGTCGCTGAATGGGGCTAGTAGAGTTTTAGCCCTTGGGTAGGCCTCCTCATCTAGTTGAACCTTGTTTATTTAGACATCTTTCACCTTAATAAATTGTAAAGTTTAGTTAGAGTATTCAACATGTGTTGGAAAGTATTTCATAATTAATGCTGGAGGCACGATTTTTAATTCTTGTTTAAGTAATAATATAAGCATATCCTTTAATTCTAAGAAGACCGTAAAAAGTTACTATGATAGTTTTTGCCTAACACATTTATAATATATTCAAATTCCCTTATTTATGGTATTATTCAGGTTTCCCATAATCTTAAAATCAACAATAACAGATCGATGCAGCGTATGTAAAGTCAGACAAAATATTGCATACAAACTTTTCTAAAATATTTATTCTGACTATTTCTATAAGATTTTGCAAATATATAAATGCGTATATCAGATTTCATTACGTGATAGATATACAAAAAGAAAATCTGGTCCCGAATCGAAATGCAGTTTGGAATGGTTCCAGAGGTAGTCAGTTTAAACTAGCAGATCTTTAAGTGTGTGAGAATATTGTAAAAAAAATAATTTGAATATACTTTGCCTCGTAAAAAAGAAGATTTTCATAAAAAAGAATCGCGTTTTGAGTGGTAAGAAGATCCGGGGCTCAAAATTCAATTTTTTTTTTTTTTTTTTTTTTTTTTTTTTAGAGATTTGTTATGAAATTTTTTTCTGAAATATGTTTTAATATAATAAGAATATAGCATGTAAAAAGAATCTGAAAATTTTTAAATAATTCTTTAATTAAAATTTTAAACATATTTAATTTTTGATATAACTCTGGAAGTACTCGATTTACAAAATTTTTACACTTTTGTGTTCAGAAAATGTGTCATTTTAATTTGTTTTCAGGATTTCTTAAAATAATGATTATGAATTTTATTTAAAAAAATGTAATTATAAAAAAGGAAATTTTTTCATGAGTGAATTTTGCCTTAATTATTATATTTTCACAATTATCACACAAAATTAAAAATCCTGAAAGCAATTTGTTGGAAATGTAAGATAAAATCTCTGTTGAAAATTTCATACATATATCTTGCAAGGAACGTTAGCTATATTCTTTTAAAGTTGACAAATCGTAAAAATAATAATTCTAAGATAAGTGAAGTTAAAGTTTTCGTCAGAGGGTAGCTGATGCATTGCTTCTCAAGGCAAAATGTATTATATCTCTGGATCTAATGAAGATAAAATCATGCGGTTTGCGATATTTAACGCTAAAAACTCAGTATTTTGTTTTAAGCCAATAAAAAAAATTGCATTTTTTTAAAAGAACTTTTAGCCCCGGAGCCCCTTAAGTCAACATTTTAACCCTTTATACTCCGAGGGGATTTTTAAGTCCCATTAAGAAAATGCAGTATGAAATGTATTTAATTCGCCTATTAATAAAAGTTTATGGTACAGTCGTGGAAAAAAAAAGTAAACACCCCCTACTAACTCCTCAACAAATCATCGTAGAAGAAAGTTACTGGTACCGAACGATTGGAAATAAAGTCTACTTTTAAATGATGTATATAAAATTTTCTTAGGGGTCATCTACATATTAAAACGAATCCAAACTTCGTTTTTTTCAATGGCAATACCCAATTTTAACGAGATATTTCAAATCTTTGGTTCAAACTATGCCTAGACAACAAATTTCAAGTCACTTGAATGATAAGTTTTTGAATTATAAACATTCAAAATTTAGTGCTTCTAATGTTAAATTACATTTTCATATTTTTATTTATATCTCCCGAAATTATGCTCCTAATGTGCTAATATTTTTTGTAGTAATAATATTAATATACCCAAACATAAATAAGCTGAATTTGCAATTTTTATAATTTTATGATATGAATTATGAATTATTAAATTAATATTCGAAAAAATTATGAATTGCGACCTACAATTTTTTTGATGGATTTAGATTTATTAAGTCCTGCTTTATGGAAATTCAAAAATTTCACATATTTCTTCCAAGTAGTTTTCAAATTATGCTTAAAAAATGGCAAAATGATGGTTTAAGGGGCCGTCTATGATGGAAGTGAGTAGACATTTTGAAATGTATTCTGCTGTACTGTAATCTAACACGCTTCATTGACTCCTTGAGTGGCGCTTAAGGTGCCTTGATCAAGGAAGGGGCTCTCTCGGTTAACAATCCAGTACGGAACTTCAATTTGGATACAGCCCTTAAAATACGCTCGTTTTAAAATAATTAATTTCTCGGAAATTTATGGTACGAATTGCATAAAAATTCGTTTTTAGGCTAATTGAAGGATGTAGAGTTCATTTATGCTGTCAGAATTGGGTACTGCTATTGAAAAAAACAAAGTTATGGTTCGTTTTAATATGTAGATGGCCCCCTAAGCAAATTTTATATACATCATTTAAAAGTATATTTTATTTCCAATCGTTCGGTAGCAGTAACTTTCTTCTACGATAATTTGTTGAGGAGTTAGTAGGGGGTGTTTACTTTTTTTTTTTTTTTCCACGACTGTACATTACATTCAAAATACTTTGCAGGATCACATTCAGTAAGCAGCGAAACAGTCGAATCTAAATATTTTTTAAAGTGGTTATTTTCTCAACCATTTACACATATTTAGCTTTTCTCCTATTAAAAATTGTTTTACGAAAAATTTGCAACTACAAAACACTTTTCAGTTAAAGATAGGATGAGAATACATCTATTTGCGTTGTTCTTTCAAGAATTGTGAGGTTTCCATAATAGTATCTTTTGTTAAATTATCTAATTATTCTTGTAAATATTTAAAAAAAAAAACCCTAAATACCGATTTATTAAACCAGTGTTATTTAAAAATTTATCTAAAAATCCAAACTGTTATTATATAAGTTGTTTTGAATATCTTCAGACATTAACCAAGATAATTATTGAAGAGGAACAAATTTCTGAGGGATTTAGCTTTTCTCCTATTAAAAATGTTTTACGAAAAATTTGCAACTACATAACACTTCTCAGTTACAGATAGGATCAGAATACATTTTTTCGCATTTTTCTTGTAAAAATTGTGATGTTTCCATAACAGTATATTTTGTTAATTAATCTAATTATTCTTGTAAATATTTTAGAAAAAAAAAACTCTAAATACGGATTTACTAAATCAGTTTTATTAAAAAATCTATCTAAAAATTTAACTGTTATTATATAAGTTGTTTTGGGATATCTTCAGACATTAATTAAGATAATTATTAAAGAGGAACACATTTCCGATTTATAATTCGGGACATAAAGGGTTAAAATACCAATCCCTTCTTTAAGTATATGGCACTTACAGATTCCACTTCATGAAGAGTGCAATAGAATTTTCCAATTTATCATTCTTATCCTCATTGTATCCTGAGAAAACAGACATGCAAGAAACTTGGCTATTCGAAGTTCATACACCACAGTCAGTACTAGATGTAAATTTCCAACTGGGCGAAAAATGTTCGAATCCTGGCCTGACATTTTTCGCCCAGTTGGAAATTTATATCTAATATGATTTATTTACAAATTAGAATAATTGTGTTAAATTTAATCTAGTGCACAGTCAGTACATTAAAAATTCTTCAATGTACTTAATAACACTTTTTGTCTTTTATAGACATTCTGATTGGTGCCTGGGCATTTCTTTGACGGTATTTCTGATATTTAAAATTCCCATGCACCTTGTTTTCTGCACTACTCTTTCATATATGCGTGCTTTCATTTTTTTAGCAATGCATTCATTCATGATAATCTCTAATGGTATTTTGAACTTCATTTTGGTGCTCTGTTAGTGCATTCACGCTAATTTGTATATGGAAGTATGCATATATTTGTACGATTCTTAAGTATCGAAAAGGTTCTCATAAAACAAAAACTCATAAAAGAGATCTTTCTTTGAAATATGGTTAAGACAAAATCACCATTCATTTAGAAATTCTGAGTAATTAGAACAAGGTACATTAAAAAAGCTCAAGTGAAGTAAAAAGTTTATTTGAAATTCATTTTTGCTCATTATCTTTGTTTTTATTCCATTAGAATTAAATCTGCTATTATTTGTTTTATTCGACCTTCATATTTTCAGGGATTTCATACTATTCCGGAATATGTTTAGCCTGCTTAATATCCCGAAAGTATACATATGGTATACTCAGGTATCAGATTGTATTTTATGTTGCACCCATTGACGATCCCTTTAGTTTAGTGAATAATAACCAGACCTCATACTGTTTGACGTGCATTGAATATTTGAAACTACTAAAGCAATATAGCGTATGCAGAGCTATTATGCTCTCCTGACTTAAATCCGATTGAAAATGTCTTGAACAAACTCGGTCGATGCATTGAAGACAGACGGGTGAATCGTTTGATTATAAAGTATTTGGAGATTGCACTTCTTAAAGAGATAATACGAAATTCTTCGAAACGTCATTCACTAATAGTATCCATGAAAAACAGAATTTGCAAAAATTCTTGGCTATTCAAAGACGCCACAGATAATGTTAAAAATCCTTCACCATGTACAAAAAAGCGCATGTTTATAATTTGTGAGCACTGAGATTGGTGCCTTCTTTTCACATTCTTAGCTTACGGAGAATTAAAATCCTCATACATGATTTTTGCATCTTTTTTCCTAAAATACATTTTATGCCCACGAATGGCTATCTAGAGTCATTTTTTTTTTCCAATTTTTGCTTGCTCCTCTAATTATTTTTTTAATTTAGAGTCAGCTAAATAAAAAGGTAATTTTTGATTCAAGTACTTGAATCTTCTAGAAATCGATTTCTGATTTATGGATTACAACTCATAATTATTTCAAATATTTATTTTAAAAAAAACATTTTATTTTAATTAATTTTGAAAAAAAAACATTATGCATAGTAACCTAGAATTTTTTAACAGAAATTGTTTCTAAGTGCTTCAAACATACGAATTCAAAACTACAGTCATACCGCCAAGTAGCTTTCGAATTACGCTTAAAAACCAATCCGCATTGCAATCTCTTTTACAACGATTACAAATGAATTTAGCCTTAAGAATTTCAAACGTTAACCTTTTATAATTCCTAAACTACTGCACTTTTATAATTCCTAAACTACTGCAGCAAATGTCTTTCCGTTTCTTATCCCGAGATAAAATATGACGTCAAAATATCGTTCGTATGGAAAACTTCAGAGTATCGTAAAATTTCAGTATGAAGATGACACCTTAAGCTTCCTTTTTAAAAACATAAGTTGAAAAAAAGATATAATTTCTAGCCGATTGTCAACATCATTTTCTTTTCTGTGGATATTAAAATATGTGGGGTGTTCTCTCTCTCTCTCCTTTTTTAGGGTTCCGTACTTAAAGGTAAAAACGGAACCATTATAGGATGACTTGTGTGTCTGTCTGTCCGTCTGTCACAGCCGTTTTTCTCGTAAACTATGGAACGTGGTAAGTTTGAATTTGGCAAAAGTAATAAAGGCTATTGACTCACATATTTATAAATAATTAACCATTCAAAACTACATTTAGAAAAAAATAGGGAGGCTAATTAATGTACTTGAAAATAAAAAATTTTTATATATATATCGTGTGGGTTATCCTGTGAAAGCTCTCATAACGCCGAACTCAAAAATGCATTTGCTTTAATTTTAGGTGTTATATTTTCAGAGACATAATCGAAAATGTAATACAAAAATATGTCTCCCCCTACACACACACACATATACCCGAATCTACTGAAACTAAAATTATGAAAAAATTAGGGGTAGTAGAAGCTTATTTAAACATTGCAGGAAAAAAATATAGTGATTATGATACGTCACATAGTTTTTGAGAAAATCGCATTTTTCCGTTACACGCAAATTTCGCTTTGCAGGCGCTCAGCAAGGGAGTTGAGATTGCGCTCAAGGTACCTGTCGTTGCGGAAGTATAAAAGGATTGTTGATAATGATTTTCGAAAAAAAAATGTAGGTAGCCGAGATATTAATCTTTAAAGACACGAATAATTTGGACATACATAAAGACATGGACGGCGTGCTCAATGCGCCATCGGCTTTTAACCCTTTATCTACTGAATTATGAATTAATGAAATTTTTATCTTCTAAAGAATTTTTCTTGAATTGTTTAAACTACATTAGAAGATTTACATAATCATTTAATAAATTTTAGAAGGATTGAAGGATTTAGAAGGATTAGTTAAATTTGAATTTATAGGGTTTGTAACCCCTCAAATCTTTTATTTTAAATATTTTTCTTAGTATTTTGCAGAATTAGGAAATGTACAAATATAATGTTCTTACAACTGAAATATAGAAATATTTCCGAATTGAAAAATCCCCCCCACCCCAACGCCAGGAAAGCTGAAAAGGTGAAAAGGCAAAATAAATAATCCTTTTAAAACTATTTTGTTTTGTGTAACCAGTATTGCTTTTGGAACAAGATAAAGTAATGTATCTATAACTCATTCTAAACTGCATTACAACTAATCGATGCATTAAATGAATTTCATAACAAGTTATTTTAACGGTACTTTTCAGTACCGTCAGTAGATAAAGGGTAAAGCCTCGATAACGACTTGTTATTCCTTTAGAAACGATTTTTTGTAATATTACAGTAACTAATTAATATATTTACTTTACGGTAAACTCTGTGCGCGATCAATACTTGCACTTGACAGTTTTTTTTCCACGACTCTACATTTACATTCATATTAATATTTATATACCTACACATATCTTTAACACTAAAAATTTTCTCACTCATGAAAGAGATTTTTCTTTAAAATATTTTATAAAATGCGTGTCAAATTCCTATAATTAAATCACACCAATTCCTCTTTGGAAAAGAAAGAGAACACTACACCAGGCTATCATTTTGCCATCAGCCAAACAGATTTTCCTGGAAAATAGATTTCCTGCGGTAATTCTTTATTTATACAATACATGCCTGTTTTCTTTTTGATTCTGGATTCTCTGTGAAGGTCAAAAATAAGAACTCCAGCAAAAACTTATCATCGATCACTTAGAAAATCTGAGAGTAACTGGATAACAACGTACATGAAAAAAGCTCAGTGGGTGTGAAGAGATGATTCCAAATTGATTTTTGCTGCTTTCATTCCTTCTGAATCAACCCTGTTTTATTTTTCTTTAATCCAATGTTTGGTAAATCTTTTTAAACAAGATATCTTTTGATATATTTTATAGTAAATATTTAAAATAACATTAATACACAAAAAATTACAAATAAGAAGAAATTTTATGTGTTTGGAAAAAAATGATGGTTTGAGAAAAATTAATTTAAGTGAAGTTTTCAAATCGCTGAACGAATTTCATAAGCTGTAAAATATTGCAGAAACGTTTCTTAACATGAAAAAAGTATAGCGCAAACTCAATATAAACGTTTAGTGCAGGACATTGTAAACAATTTCCTTATTACCAGACCAGAAATAAACACCAGTATTCAATAAATTTTCGAAATTAACAGAAATGTCTTTCTCAAACCTTACTTGCAGTAAAGGATCATTTTGTTGGAGAAGTTTTTTCCTGAACCCCGAAACAACTTCTTTTCTGAGGTTTTCGAATTTTATTCCTCCAAATATTTAGAGATGCTGCAATTGTCTGTAACTACCAGATTACTTTGAATTTTTGTAAACATTTTTGCTAAATCAGTAAATATATCTGCAGTTTTTAGCGGTGTACAATGTTAATTGATACTTTCACTTCATCTTTTAAATTATGCAATGTGTCTATGAAAGGTCTGACAGATTTTGATGTTTAATAATTCATAAAATAATGAAAGTAGATTTAGTATAAGAACATTATGTGATTAAAAAATTCAGTTTCATCTTTTATCCTCCATAGCATGTGTGTTGCAAAGTCCATCCTCCTAGGTCAATCGTCTGGTTCCAAGACTAGAGCAATTTTAACTTTGCGAGCTTTAAGCCTTAACATTTTTTTAAGAACCTTTTGCACAGTCGAAACTAACATATCAATATAATTTTAATTAATTTTCAGCAGTGAAATTACGCTCGAAATTATTGCATATTTAATACGTGATATATCACATTGCTAACTCAGGGTAGAACCAACAGAGTGAAAAACGTCCAAGCCGGGAATCGAATCTCATGTTCCATCTTGAGCTGTTGTTGCAGCCTTACCAACATATGTGAGTGAGAGATGCTAACCTGAGTATCATCCTCGTAGTATAAGGCAAATGTCCAGCGGCATGTGTAGGATGATAAGGCTAATGTCAAACGAACGTCTTGTTACACGTTTTTTTCCCTACGTATCATTCCTACACAATGCCTTGCACGTTTCTTCCCTACATGTCATCACTACACAGTGCTAGCGACATTGTGTAGGGATGATACGTAGGGAAAAAAGCGTGCAAAAAGACGTTCGTCTGACATTAGCCTTAGTAAGGAAAAAAGCGTGCAAAAAGACGTTCGTCGGACATTAACCTAAATGGTAAAGCCACTTGCAGCGCTATTCCAAGGTTTCCTGGTTCGATTCCCGGTTTGGACATTTTTCACTCTGTTGATTCTACGCTTAGTTAGCAACGTGATAAATCACGTATTAAATATGCTAACATATCAAATTCTCTTGCGTTTGATCTCACAAATATGTGGTGTTGATGTTGAGTGTGTCAGAGAGACGTCATTTAACACATTTACTAACTTGTTATAAAGCTTATATATAATTAAAGCAATATTAACACTGGTATCATTTTTGTTTGATTCCAACGTTGCTGGTGGATCCGATTACTGAACATTAGCTATTTTCTCTGAAAGGATCCTATAACACAAATTATTTCATTTCGCTCACCACATACTATTTGCAATATTTTTATATCTAATTTCACTTTTTGGCGCAGTTCAGTACGCTTTCTGCAGTGATTTTCATTTGTGCGAAGAGCGAGTAGCGTTAAAACGATTTTTTCTTGAGAGCACAACCTGGCAAATCGATTTATAGAGCCGAAAATTTCATAATCAGTCGTTTTCATGAAAATCGTTAAATCTGCTTTCAAGGTTCCACATATATTCGTGCTTTTGGTTACCATGTGCAGGAGTGTATTTGGATTAAAACAAAAAAAAAACTGGGATTATATTAAATATGTTGTGCAATATTACTATTTTTCATTGCTATAAATAACATATTTAAAAGGTTGTATTGCTTTTTCCATTTCATGGCATTTAATATTATTCTGTTTTCATCTTGAAACTATTCTTTTGGTCATATTAGACGATTGAGTACAGGGGGGGGGGGGGAAATTTCAGCTTTTAGCTTTTTTCTCACAGAAAACGACTATTTTGCTTATATAATTGAATTCTGTACTCTTGATAACGTAATGCAATATATAAGCTTTTCAATTATTTTTATCGGTATCCATATTTTTTCTTTTTTTCTTCCATATTAATTCTCGTAATATAGTACAAGGAACTAAATTTATACATAGCAGCTTGTATATTCTACGTTTTTAGTATCCATATTAAGTGTGTTGGGGCATACTGTATTATTGTCATTTCATTCATAATCACAATTTTTGATGGTGGCCGGTAATGTTTATTTAATGGTTATATATATATATATATATATATATATATATATAATTAAACAAACAAGAATTGCACGTTTAATAGTACAAGTTTAACTACGAATTCCAGTAAACATGTTCATCAAAAAAAAAAAAAAAAAAAAAAAAAGCAATTTAACAAATTACAACGACCATTTGGAAAATGATTTTTTCAAAGACTAAAATTTAAGACAAAAAAAATCGCACGGAGTTGATCATACATTACGTACGCCATGAATTAAACATTAATAGTGTTATGTGTTATTACACGTAAAAATTGCAAGCGACAAAAATCGCCTGCGACTCGTCAGATTTCGTGAAACTTACGTATTATCCACCTGAAACTTACGTATTATCCAAGCATTTCATTGGCCATTCGGGAAAAGGTTTTTCCATCGACCAATTTTAAATTAAATTTCATTCTTAAACTTCTAAACATCCCACAATATTACTTTTTACACCGTCGTATAGAGAAAAAAAATGTACTTTTAAATGCAGCTTGTTTCAAAGCTGTATCTCAATTTATTTCTGACTTATTAATCTTTTTTTTTTTTTGGTAGTTTTTATTACTTTTTTTGTCATAGTGGCAACAGAAATATCCATCGCTGTTGAAAGTAAAGGGAAATACCGATTACTGTATAGACCAATCAGAAAACGAATAAAATGCGGATTCAACCAATAAAACGCCTCAGATATGGTTTTGATTTCCTACCCTGACAGAGAACAATAACCATTTTTCCAAATTGTTAACAAGTCGGAAATCGTATGTCAAATGAGGTGCGTTCGTACTGTAACTAATTTTATAAATATTCAGATCTTGATGCAATAGTTGCTCTTATACAAAAACGCAGGAATACAAAATGTATTACGATTACATATATTAAATTCAATAATACAGAAATAATAGGGCTCCAACATAAATACGACGTAATCACTATGGCAACCTAGAATCATCACCTATCATGAGATATCGTTGAATTACATATGATCGGATTTAATAGAATGAAGAAACTTTTTATTTATTTTTTTTATTATTATTATTCGATTTTCATAAAATTTGAAACGACTGGACAAAATTCTGCAATGGTTATATATATTAAATTTCAAACAATTCGGATGGGTATGTTTTGCGCTGTTATAAGCGGACAAACGGACGAACCAGACGACGTCTGTAGGTGCTACGTATTTATATAATTACAAAGGCACCTAATTAAGACTTACAAGGAAGGTCTTCTTACTGGGCATACTCAGAATACTTTGAAAAAAATACCAATTAAACTACTTATGTATATAATAAAGGATCAGTCAAATTTAGCGGCGGAATTACAGTAGAAAGTCTGTAAAAAAAATAAAATACTTTCGAGTATTTGGCGCGAAAAGACGAAAGCCTCACGCGATTTGGCGAGCAGTACTTTTCCTCGCCAAAAGCAAACGATTTTAATGCACCTGAAAATTGTTTGTTAATTGATTTTTAGAATGCATGTAAAAAGTATTTAATGAATTTAAACATAAACAGGAAGAGAATTTAATAACTACATTTTTTCGTATTGTATTATTTATGTTGCTTCTTATTTAACTTTACTACTTTAAAAAAATTTCATATATAAAAAATACTTTCATATATTTAAGCGTATTCCAAAATAAAGGCAAGATTCATTTACCAGTTGTTCATTTCAATATCAAAGAATTCGTCGTTTCCGTAGCAACAAAATTGAATCGACAATGCTCAATTGGACTTACTTTTGAGATATTGAAACAATTTTAATTTGTTTATATTTCTTTTAATTCATAAAACTTGATATTTAACTTTCATTTTATGTATATATGTGACAAAACTATAGTTAAATCAAAATAAAACTGACAAAATTGAAGTTATTTACATTAAATTTATTTAAACAAGTTCAATATGAAGCATTTTTATCTTAAAGAGTATTCGACATAAAAAAAGCATTTTTCGAAATTTCATTTTCTCGCCAATCGATGATAAATCGCCAAATAAACGGAATTTTCATTATTTTTTTATGGACGATCTATCGAGGTTCCACAAAAAAAATTTTATAAACATATATATCCACATGGGAAAAACACTCTGCAACTTTTTCAGATTTTTCTGGATATGCCCGTATGGAGATCTTCCTTGTTAGTAATACGCTGTAGCAATTTCTGATACTTTGTAATACTAATATATCAATATAATAAACTAAAATTTTTCTTTTTCTTTGTTATTTACACAAGAAGTACTCCCACTCTGAAACATAAATATAAAGCACTATTCTCACTTTTATTAAATTACATTCATATTTTCTCAGAGAAAAAAAGGAAATGTACAACTGTGTGCCAGAATAATTACTTTGCTATCATTCTATCGGTTATCATATTTCAGTTCCTTTACTTAAACAAAAGGACTGCCATTCTTATTTTTACTTGATTCGGAATATTTAAAGGTCAATGTCAAGTTTTTTAGGATGTATTTATAACGCTTTCTTGAAGCGTATGTGTTAGGTTTCTGACGCTAGTCAGCAGGTAACAAATTAAGATTACTGTTGTCTGATATTATCTTTTACTTGTCTATTGTATTTCACATGTTTCACTTTCTGTGTACTTGGGGTTTAAAGTAATATTTTTCCTTATACAGAAGTTGATCTGAGCTATTTTAGTTAGATAGTATGGTATGAGCAAGCTCCATCATTATACCGGGAGATTAGAAAATTTCTCTTTCCATTCAAGAATGTATACCTCAGATAAGGCGCACACAAAGAAATTGAAGGACTATCTAGAGAGATAATCGGCGCACAGTGGGATGTTTTGATGATCTAGGTGGACAAAATCCATTTTTCCGATTATCTCGGAATTTGACAAAACCGCGTGTACTTGTAACTGAACGTCTGTATTTTCGAGATCCGTAGTAGATTTGGCGTAAAAAATCAGAGGCGTCGATTAATTGTGACCGTAAAGTAGCCATTTGCGCAGTTGGTTTGAGGGAGTTTCAAAAGTTGCACTAGCTTCCTCTAAGTTTGAAAGCCCGTCGTGACTATTCTGTTTTATTTGAAAACACGAGTTAGCTGATCTAATGTCATGGCTTTGTCAAGGTCAGATTTAACCCATTTTTGTTTGAAAATAAGCTATATTAAACCCGCTTTACCGCTTTTTTCAAAGGCTGAAATTCTGGATAATCCTTGATGTTGTTTACAAATTTCATCTTGACTTTTAACAAATTATTCAGCATTATCCAGCAATAAGATTTTTTTAAATCAAAGTGCCATTCCTAAAGTATTGAAAAAATAAACAAACTCCTGCAGATAGCTGCAGACCGGTAGTTTTTATTAATAAACAAGCATCATATTAACTTCCAGTGCATGTATGTATGTTTAGTTCAAATCTTGCAAGTCAAATTTAAATCACTTTTAACTATCCTATTGAGCTTAAACAATGAATACATGTATAATTTGAATGATAATACAATATTATTATGATTTAAAGAACGTAGAAGTTTGTTTAGAATACTGTTTCTATAACAGGGCTTCACAAAAATTTAGATTAAAACTTGCAAGTTAATTTTAAACCAATTTCAATTATCTGATTGAGCTGAAACTTTGCTCAGGATATGTAATTCTGATGACAATGCAATATTATTATAATTTATGGAAGGCAGTAGTTACGCTTTTTTTACAGAGCCACATAAAAGTTTAGTTCAAATCTTGCAAGACACTTTTAAACCACTTTCAATTATCTGATTGAGCTGAAACTTTGCCTACATGTGTTTTTCCGATGACAATTCTATTAAATTATAATTTGACGAACGTAGAAATTATGCTTTTTTCACAGGGCCACACAAAAATCGCGGAAAGATTGCTGCTAAAAAGCAGAAATTTTAATTAAATTTCGACAAAATTACTATAGGTTATTGAGATACACAATAGCATTTTTTAAATTGAAAACAAAGTGCGTAGCAGTTGTATTTCTTTTACAGGGTTACATAAAAAATTCTAATATATTGCCGTCTATTTAGAGGTCTGCAGGGGCCCGCACTCGGCCCGGCCCACAGGCCGGCGGAATAAAGGCGAATTTTCAAACGGGCCGGGCCAACAGACAAAATAAACGGGCTCGGCCGACAAAAAAATTCAACGGGCCTGCAGGGCCGGGCCGATAAAAAAAATTAATAGGGCCTATCGGCCCGATATAAGAATTTAAGCGTAGCAGTAAAATACGAGCCATTTTCAATGAATATGACTTTTCGAGAAGTATAAATCTGCGTCACGAGCCAATGCGAGTTCAACAACATCAATACAGAAATGTAACATGTCCATCGTAGAGATCGGCATCGTACAGATACATGATGTCTGATCCTGGGTTTAATTTTTTCGGCTGACTTGTGCCGGGACGGAACTGGTCTTAATCGTTCTCGGGATGTGTAGGATAGGCATTACGTTTTGTAAATGTATTAATAGCGATAATGAACTTCTGTTAACAGTATCTTTGGAAATGTACCTTAAGGTGGTTCTTATATTTACTGTTTAACAATGCGAAACTTTCAGACAAATTTTCTAACTCATTTTTAACTATAAATGCATAAAATTGACAGGCCTGAGTATTGAAGGCATTTGGAATCGAATAGCATTTTCCATTTTTGATAAATTACTTACAGAGATAACACAAACTCTTGTCACGTGACTGTACGTTTTTCTTGTTTCCTGTGCTATCGCTTCCGGAAATTCAATTCAAAACGCTAACTTTGGCAGTATTTTCGGAAAGATATATTGTTTTTATCTAAGAAAAAAACGGCATTTACATAGTTTCTGAATAAGAATACCTGCCAGTATTATGCGTTTCAGAAAAGAAATGAATTCATAAATGTGTCGAAATGTAGCTCCTTTGGATTTGAGAAAAGCCTTAAAAATGAGAGAAATATTTTCCCAAATCTACTTTTTATTATACAGTTTCAAAAGTTATCATGTTTTTTAACCTTTTATTCTAAACTGCATTAATCTTTTAATGAACCCTTATTTGAATTTTGAATTTTCGTCTGTAGAGACGTTGGCTAAAACACTGTAAATAATCGTTAACGTTTACTATTGTGTGTTTTCTATTTTGCGTACGCATAGTAATTTAAAATATATTGTAAAATGTTCCCATAAATATGTAATGTAGTATTCATTAAAATAATCTTAATTGTATGTCGAGAAAAAACGGAATTTTTTGTAGAAATTGAGTCGGGCCGGGTCTATTTTCACTGATTTTTGTACGGGCCGGTCCGGGAACTGTGAAAATGTAAACGAGCGGGGCTCCGGTCGTACTTTCAATTTTTACACCGAGTCGGGCCGGACCAAGATAGTTTTCGTTAGGGCCGGGCCCGGGACTGGAAATTCCGGCCTGTGCAGACCTCTACCGTCTATATGCAGAAATTTTATTTCAAATTTAATAAAATTTATATAGGTTATTTATTCACACATAAGCATTTTTTTTCAATCGAAAACTGTGCATTATTATTTTTTTTTTTTACTTAATTGTAAAATAACTATGTTTAACGCATTATTCGTAATGCATTATATAGGGTGCCCACTAAAGTCCTTCCAACGCTCTTAATTGCCGAACGGTTGATGCTATGCTCATAAAAGTGGTGTCTAGGTATAGTAAAGTGACTTTGCTCTACCAGATGACGCTGATTCCAGCGTCACCTGGTGCAAAACAGCTGAGTCATTATTCTTACCTCGAAAACGAGATTCATGCTCAGAACGACATTCATTTAGCATTCATATTCACAAGGTGTCCTTTCGAACTAAATCGATGATGCTCCACAAATTTGTCATTCACTTTTATCCCACATTTCGAACCGTTTTCGAGATAGCAAAGCTAATGCCGCCATTTTGCACCAGATGGTGCTGTAAGCGGTCTCATCTAGTAGCGCATAGCCTCTTTATTATACATAGACATCACCTTTATGAACAAAAATGCAGTCGTTCGGCAGTTAAGAGGGTGGGAACGGACTTTAGTGAATACCCTGTATTTTTATTTTAAGACGTTGTTAAATGACCGAATATTTATCACTGTTGGAGTATTTTATTAGTGATGTGTTAAAAAACAGCAAAAACTAATTAAACTTCAACGAAATAATTTTGTCCAATTAGATCGTCAAAACGTCCCACTGTGAGGCGCCTCGGGAAAAGGAAGTCCCTGTGGTCAGAGAAAAGAAACCCGTAAGAGTGGTTCGGAAGGCATCGCTGAGAGAGAGAGAAAGTAGTTCTAGGGTAGACCTCGTAGAGAGAGGTTGAGTTCTAGCGTAGACCTGGTGAAGGCAGGTCATAGTGTTTTGATTGAAGTTTCTGATGTTAAGTGTAGAATGGTCCTGGAAAAGGTTTGAGTCTTGTGCAGAGTAAGGATACGAAAGGGGAGGTCCAAGATGATCCTCCGATAAATCTGAGGAGATACCGTAAGGTGAGAAGGAAATAGAGTATTTTAACAAGTTAGCCCAGTGCGTAGAAAATATTGGCTATATGTAACTTAGTATCAGGCCGGATCATCTATATCCGAGCTTTTAAATGTAAACAAAGTTTTAATTATATGTAAATAATTTGTAAATAAACTGTTCGTTAATTTTAATTAAATAAGTTTAGCATTCTTTTGATAATCCTTCTCACAACGTGCCCGATATCATTTATATATATCGGTGGTAGCAGCATATCAAAATAAAAGAAAAAAAATTCGAAGCCTGTGCGAGTGGTGATCGTGGATCTAGGAACATTCATCAGCGTGCGGACTAAGAAAGAGTGCAACAGTGGGTACCCTACTTAATAGTGGTAAAAACGATCCGAGTAATTCGGTTATTCTCTTAGGTACGCACAAAAGGCTGTCATTAAATATTTATTAAGAAATTCGTTTGAATTGGAAAGAAATAAGAATGAAAATATGTTGTAGAAAAATGATACACTACATGCAATTAATCAATTAATAAAATATTTTTCATAAAAGCAATCTCACAAATCAAGTCCTTAAACTTTCGCAGCCGTATTACTGTACAGTTTTGAGTCTATTAAGTTTATTTAATGTCTGACATATCCTTCAGGGCTGTTCACATAAAGCTTGAGTACGACCGAAAATTCGGTTTATTTTTCGTTTTCGGCATAAAATCTGAGTTTCGCTGAAAATTCGTTTTTGGCGAAAATACTGCCGAAAATTTGGCCGGACCGAAACTTGACCGAAACTATCTGTATTCCAAAAATATTGTTTCTTTCTTCGAAAATTTTCAACTTTACCCCTTGATTTGTGCTACATCAGCTCAAGTGAGACACTCTTAATTTATTGCTATGAACTTCACTGTTTATAATTATCAGTCATAACTGTCTCAAGACGTGAGTGTAAATTATAAAGCAACCAATGCATATATGACTAAATAATGAAGACGCTATTCACGTGCTCATTAAAAGCTACAAACTTAAGAATAATAGAAAACCTTTAGTTTGAAACCACAGAAGTGTTTCAGATGCTCTTTGAGAAAGTTCTAGTTTAACAGATGATCATTTACAAAAAAACATTATAAATGATAAACAGAGATATGTATACCTGAAACATGTTTTAATTAGATGAAATTCGTAAAATTCGAAAACCATTTTTTGTCGTTGATGAATGAATTACATTTTGTTTTATATGAAAATAAAAAGTTTTAATCAAAGGCGCAGAGAGCCAGCTTGCGTCAAATGTATAATTAATTGATAACTATGAATATTTAATAAACACGTATAAAGAATTAACAACTATGTATATTTATGTATATTTATGTATGTATTAATTACTTTTTAAAACATACCTGGGCATTTTCTTTTCTGCTGAAAATAAGAAGATTGCCGAAATTTGGTTTCGGTCTTAAAAAGCTGATTGGGTCGATTCTTACTTGAAACAAAGCCATGACACAGATTAAAAAAAAAAAAAAAAAGCAATTGAACTCGGTTAATACAATCACGGCTAATACGACGTCACGGTTAAAAAGCAATTTGCATATTAAGAAAGTTTCATTATTTAAACTATATTCAGATATTCATGATTAATATGAGCTACAAAAGCAGGATCCCTGCTAATTAACAGCAAAACATCGTTCTTTTCAATTTGAATTTCGGTGAAAAATAGGGTTGATTTTTGACGGCCAATTATCTGCACTAGGGATATAGGCCCGCGGTGAAAAATAGAGTATAATTCGTAAAGTTATCCCATCATGTGACTGTAAGATCCGCAGAGCGCAACACTGTTCATTACATTTCAATTTTACAATTATATCTGCATTGTTTTTATCACAAGAATGAAAACAGAAAGTTCTCAAAAAAGCAATCCCCGCCAAAAAAGACACTGTTTCACATAATCATGTTAACCCTTTATGCCCCGACGGTACTTTAAAGTACTTTAAAATAACTTGTTATAAAATTAATTTAATATACCGATTAGTAGTACTACACTAGAATAATTTTAACACAATTATTCTAATTGGTAAATAAATCATATTAGATGTAAATTTCCAACTGGGCGAAAAATGTCCGGACCAGGATTCGAACCAGGGATCTCCTGGCTGAAGCCGCCAGTGCTCTACCATCTGAGCTATCCCGAACGAATCTGATGGTTTTTCACCCAGCTAACCTTAATGATTATAGCATCTGGTCTGAAACCTGGTTCAGCTCAACAGAATAAATCCCAGGTAATGGAACTCCAGAAATCGCTGGATACGTAATTACACTAGACACTAGGAGATCCCTGGTTCGAATCCTGGTCCGGACATTTTTCGCCCAGTTGGAAATTTACATCTAATAGTAGTACTACAGTTTAGAATGAATAATAGATATTTTACTTTATCGATTAAACGGACAAAAGCACCGATATTACCGATAAAAGCATTATAGGTTGCAAAAAAGTAAACTATATTTAAAAGGATGATTTCTTTATCATCTGCATCTTTTCAGCTTTCTTGACGTTGAAAGATGGGAGGGGGGGGGGGGGTCAGTTAGGAAATATTTCTATTGTAAGAGCATTATATTTGTACATTTTCTGATTCTATAAAATAGCAAAAAATATATATAAAAAAATCTGGGTGAAGTTATAAATACTGCACAAATTCCCTATAAATTCAAATTTAATTAATTAATTTTAATTAACAAAATCCTTCTAAAATTTATTAAATGATTGTATAAATCTTCTAATGTAGATTTAAAAAATCGCGAAAAAAGCTTTAAAAGATGAAATTTGCATGAATTCATGATTTGGGATATAAAAGGTTAACGTCATTTTATGTTTTTTCCGAACAATAGAATCTGCCTTCTACACTTACGATTTCTGCTTTATGATTGCGTAAGTGTCTTTCGTTTATCTCCTACTACACGTTAGTAGCTGAGAAGCTCTGCTCGCAAGCAACCATTAAGAGACCTCCTACGAAGCGCTTTGTCGGTAGAAACTTTTTTATTCTTTCTTAACATGTTTCAATTAGTACGGAGTTTTATTATATTAAACTAGGGGGAACTGCCCCCTACGGGCTACGCTCGCCAACCCCCGTTCAGGCACACCAAAATCCAAAAAGCACGCTAATTTGATCGGCTTTAAAAATATTGAATTAAAATAAAAATTAAAATAAAATAAAAAACTGTAGCGATCTTTCTGTAAATGGGTTTCCATTCGTTTTCCTTGGATTGGGGATTTTCAAGACCAAATCTGCTGCTGTTAAGAGATACAATGGCTGTTTTCGTATTTAATTAAAAAAATTAGTTAAACATTTGAAAATAAGCTAATGTAAAATGAATTAAGTAAACAGCGTCATTGTCTCCCGGTATTTTTTAACAGCGCTATAAGATAGTTCTTTTAAATAATTCATTTTAAATGTATCGTTTCAAATCTGACATAATTTACACCAAAGTTTTATTTCTCTTATTAATATTCACGTGAAAATACCTTTGTTGTTAGAAGGAAATATTATTTGCGCTGTCTTCGAATTCACGGTAATAGTTGAAAAGATCATCTCAAAATATCTCGCGCAAATATATTTTTCAATTTAAATTATTGTTTTGCCATATTTTTGGCCATTTTAAATATGACGTAATTTTCTCTATTTACAAGTTTTAACACATAATAATGATTTTTTTAAGATTTTGTTTCTCTTTTAAAATTCAAGTGTAAATGTGGTTCTTATGACGTAATTTTCCTGCATTTAACATGTAATCATTTAATTCTAATTTAAAATTTTTTTTCTGTTTGTAATAGTCGCGTGTAAATAAATTTTTAATTTGAAGTAAACATTATTGTTTGTGCTGTTTATACAATTGGCAACAGTTTATATTAATAAAATTTTCTAAAATTTGTAAAAAATATCTCTCGAAATGCTGAAAATTTGAATTTAAAATACAAATAAAACCTCAAAAAATGAGTCAAATAAGAAAAATAAATGCAATCTGCACAGCGGAAACTTATAACGTATAAAATGATCTAAAAATGATTAAATTCTTATGTATCGTTTTTGCTCCAATAAAACTTTTTTAATGGAACGATTTTGTCCAACTTTAGAATAAAATATCTCTTAAAATAATTCTTCGATTTAAAAACTGTCTTCATCAGCGTGTTTATCAAACATTTCTATATAACACCACCGATTTTCATATTTTTGTATGCAACAGTTTTTTTAATATTAACGATGAAAGGCCAGGCTTAAGCATTCAAATTGGATGCCGATCTACCCGGAATATCTACGCAGATTTTCATTGGTCCATTTCCAAATAAAAGCTTTTTTTATATATAGAAGGATTAATTTTATCATTTAAATAATTAGAGCAATAAATAATAGTTGTTAATTTAATTATGTGATTAATTAAAATAATAAAACTTTGTAAAAAATCACCATAAAATTAAAACAAAACACAGGACGCGTTTCGAGCTAAAAACATAACAGCTCGTCATCAGCTACAGCATACACGTGTCCGTAAACGAACAAGTTCAAAAATGAACTGAAGATAAAGAATGTTGCGAAGAATGCGACAGATGGCGCTACCTGATAGAGGGATATGCAAAAGGGAAATGTGTTGAAAAAAGATAGAAGAGAAAATGAAATGGAAAAAATGGAAATAAAAGAAAAAATAAAAATAAAAGAAGTAAATTAAAAATATAAATAAAAATAATAAATAAAGAACTATAAAAGAACAAGAAAAAAAAATCCAAATTATTATTATTATTATTATTTTTTTTTTTTTTTTTTTTTTTTTTTACAAAATAAAAAGAAAAGAAACAAGAGAAAAGGGAAAAGAATTACAAAATTAATTTCCACGCTGGAGATAGAAAAGGAGATGATGGGAGATCATTGACAAGATTAGCAGAATTTTTAGAAATAAAATATGCTTCATGAAAATCCAAGTGAGAGGGAGAGGCAGGGGAAGAAATAATTTTGGCCATGGAGAAATTGAAACAATGACTGGAAGACCAACAGTGAGAAGCAATCGAAGATTTAGAGATTTCTTAATTTGCAATATATCTCTGATGCTCGCCTAATCTGAATTTTAAAGCTCTCTTTGTTTGACCAATATAACCTAAATTGCAAGAGCAAGGAATGAAATAAACACCCCACCGGTTCTCAGTAGGAACAGGATCTTTTAGAGAAGAGAATTTAATTTTATTCATAGGTTTGAAGATAACTATAAAGTTAAAACGAGAAAGTATTTTAGCAATTTTGAAACACAGAAGAGAATAAAAGGGCAGAACTATTATAGAATTAAAATTAGGAGGATTATTTGAATCAGAAAAAAAGCGTTTAGGCTTATTAAATTTATACAAAGCTTTATCAATCAAAGAGGGATTATAACCACGAGCAAGGGTAAGAGATTTCAGATAATTAATTTCATTATTCAGAGCAGAAGAGTCAGAACAAATGCGTAACGCCCTAAAAACAAAAGTATAAAAGGACGCCACTTTTTGTTGAGGAGGATGATTTGAAAGGGCATGAGGAGGAAGGGAGACAGCGAAAGGTTTTCTATAAACGGAGGTAGAGAACCGTTCTGGGAGTTTTGAAACCAAGACGTCAAGGAAAGGAAGAGAATTGTTCTCTTCGACTTCGAGAGTAAATTGAATACAAGGATCAACAGAATTAACAAGAGAAAGGAGATTAGAAAGATCAAGGTCAGATGGAATTAAAATGAAAGTGTCATCAACATACCTAAACCAGAAAGGAAATTTATATAAACTGAAGAGTTTTTCTTCAACAAAATGCATATAAATATCACATAAAAGAGGAGACAATGGATTACCCATGGCCAGACCCTCAGTTTGAGAATAGAAAGAATTGTTAAACTGAAAAGCAGTTTGCCTGACACAAATACTAACTAAATGCAGGATTTCATCAATCTCAATGGAAGAGTAATGAAATTCGCGCAACCTTCTTTCCAAACAATCAATTGCCCCTTGAACAGGCACGTTAGTGAAAAGGGATTTAACATCTAAGGAAACCATTATATAATTGCAAGGAGAAAGGCGTTTAATTTTATCAACAAAGTCAAAAGAGTTTTTCACGGTATGAAAGTTAGTGGAAGATAAAGGAGCGAGTATCTTGAATAATGAAATTAATTATCTGAAATCTCTTGCCCTTGCTCGTGGTTATAATCCCTCTTTGATTGATAAAGCTTTGTATAAATTTAATAAGCCTAAACGTCCTTTTTCTGATTCAAATAATCCTCCTAATTTTAATTCTATAATAGTTCTGCCCTTTTATTCTCTTCTGTGTTTCAAAATTGCTAAAATACTTTCTCGTTTTAACTTTATAGTTATCTTCAAACCTATGAATAAAATTAAATTCTCTTCTCTAAAAGATCCTGTTCCTACTGAGAACCGGTGGGGTGTTTATTTCATTCCTTGCTCTTGCAATTTAAGTTATATTGGTCAAACAAAGAGAGCTTTAAAATTCAGATTAGGCGAGCATCAGAGATATACTGCAAATCAAGAAATCTCTAAATCTTCGATTGCTTCTCACTGTTGGTCTTCCAGTCATTGTTTCAATTTCTCCATGGCCAAAATTATTTCTTCCCCTGCCTCTCCCTCTCACTTGGATTTTCATGAAGCATATTTTATTTCTAAAAATTCTGCTAATCTTGTCAATGATCTCCCATCATCTCCTTTCCTATCTCCAGCGTGGAAATTAATTTTGTAATTCTTTTCCCTTTTCTCTTGTTTCTTTTCTTTTTATTTTGTAAAAAAAAAAAATAATAATAATAATAATAATAATAATAATAATAATAATAATAATAATAATAATAATAATAATTTGGATTTTTTTTTCTTGTTCTTTTATAGTTCTTTATTTATTATTTTTATTTATATTTTTAATTTACTTCTTTTATTTTTATTTTTTCTTTTATTTCCATTTTTTCCATTTCATTTTCTCTTCTATCTTTTTTCAACACATTTCCCTTTTGCATATCCCTCTATCAGGTAGCGCCATCTGTCGCATTCTTCGCAACATTCTTTATCTTCAGTTCATTTTTGAACTTGTTCGTTTACGGACACGTGTATGCTGTAGCTGATGACGAGCGGTTATGTTTTTAGCTCGAAACGCGTCCTGTGTTTTGTTTTAATTTTATGGTGATTTTTTACAAAGTTTTATTATTTTAATTGCTTCATATCGCCAGTTTTCGGTGCTGTTTCGCTAATTATGTGATTGTTTTTAAGATTTTTATTGCGTTTCCGGGTATTGCGAGTAATGGTTAATACGAGAACTTTTATAATTCCCTTGCTTTTCGTATTAGTCGAGTTCGACTATTACAATTTATTTTATAACAATAAACAGGAAAATCGACAGTGGAGCGGGTAAGTTTAAATAAAGTCGATCAAAAAATAAGTTCAAGTTTACTAAATGAGGAGAGATGGGGGGGGGGGATCCTTTCCCTAAAGTCCCAAAAATTAAATTTAAATCACTTGTCAAATCAAAATCGCCTAACTGTTCTTTTCTGTAAGAACCTAAGATAATCACTTTAAGGGTACTCTTCACTCGCTTGAAAACACCCGCTCCGTAATGTTAAACCTTACAGACAGGTTGTTTTCGAATTTCTCATTTAAATTTTAATATTCTTAAACTTTTTCTTTTTTTGCAGCTTTTGAAAGTGAAAACACCTTTATGAAAAAAAAATTGCAACCGACATCGAAAAGTAAAAAATAGCCATATTAGAGGTCGACCTCAGATACCCTATGCAGAAAAAAAAAAAAAAAACGTTTAATAGTATTCAAATTTAAACAAGAAATTCGAAAACAACCTACACATAGGTTTAACATTACTAAAGGGGTGTTTTGAAGTGCGTGAAGAGTCCCCTTAACAGTTAATGCCTGTAAAATGGAGTCCCGAGGACTCCAATACTTTATTTGAAATACGAAGCTTTACTTCTTACCACGTTGGTGAGAAGTTCACAGCTATAGATTCTATCTGAAATAGCTAATAGGAAACTCCACTTGAACTCAACACGGGGAGAACTTGATACCAAAAAGGTAGGCGTGCACAAAATCCAGAACTAAGTATCTTAAGTGCTAGAAGCTTTGCAAATCCATCTAATCCAACTCTTACTGCACTATGTATATCAACTACACAACCCTAAAAATCTAATTAACATATCATTGCAAGAAAAAATCGTGACAATCATATTCCCTGAGATTCAAATATATTTTGCGAAACTTAAAGAAGCGACAGAATAGGTCTCATTCACGCATAAATATTAGAATTCTAGACACAGCGATCGCAAGCAAAATCTCAAATCGGAAGAATTGATATTCTCTCTTCTAGTTTCAGAAGAAGTCTAAAGTCAGGTCACTGACGGGCGCTGGTTACCAATGAATCCCCGCGTCTGATCTCGAAATTACGTTTTCATAGAACGTGCATCTGGAAATTCTGGCATTTGGAGTAGCATCGTGTGAACATCCACTACCCACTCCGTGACTTGGGAGGTTGTGAAGCGCAGTATACCTCTTGAGTATAACAGCAGCTGGCTGTTCTGGTGGCAGATGAGCGAAGGGGGTACTACAGCGTCCGGCCGGACCACCCCTTTTTGCTTTCACTTTCTAACTTATAGCCCTGACATCTCAGGATCAGGAGTAGTTACCCTGGATGATGGTGTGGAAGCACTATGTGGAAGAATAATTTTTCTATTTTTTTATCTATTTTTTCATTTATTTTACTAATATTTTATATTTTTGTAATATTTTGTCCGCTGGCTTGAATCTAAGATGTAACCTTTAATAGAAGGTCATCAATTCCGGCTTGTGGTAGAGTAATTCTGTAGTGGGAAACATTCACTAGTCTTCAGAAGTAGTTCTCTCTTATGTGATCCACGAAAGCGAGTCGATGTTTCGGCCTTTTTGTCACGTATTTATTTGAATGTTATCGAAGCGTTCGGAGTGGGTGGTAACGCACCGTGTGATGATCAGTATTGGCCGCGCACTCTTGCAAAATCGTCTTACTTACATACTCCAAAACATCTATGATGTCGGGTGACATATAGTTCTACAATATTTTGCGTTCGTAAGGAATCGTAAGAAAGTATGCCAAATCGTAGAAAATATCAATAAGAAAAATTATATGATGTTTAGTATTCCGAGCAGATAAGATGTGCGTATTTTTTAAATAATCACTGCTTTTGTAATGCAGAGGATTGTAAAGGCAGAAAAGGTTCCATCACTTATGTAATCACAATAGAAAAGTATCTCCAAATACTTTCGTTAGAAACTAAACTATCATTAACTTAAAGGCTGTTTTGATAAGATTTCTAGTGTTTGAAATTTTTATAAGAAAATTATAATTACATAATTTCTTTTACAATCTTAGAAATTATATTTATGCTAAAAATTCCTCATTAAACTTTTCTGTGCGTTAAAATATTAAATTATAAAATATTTCATCTGCCACTAATGCAACCACAATGGAAAATAATGGACCAAAAATCAGTTTTCAATTTTCCCATTATCAACTAAATAACTTATATCAAATATAAAACTATTTTTATAAGTTTCGCAATGCTTAGAATTTTTTTTCTAGAAAATTGACTTTATATAAAACGTTTAAGAACAACGTTAGAATATTATACTAAAAATCTCTGATTATATTATTTTCTAGGAAAAGAAATATTAAATTAAAGAAGATTCGCCCCATTGATGTAAACAGAAATGCAGAAAAAAACATAAATTTCAGATTTTCTCACTATCAAAATATCATATTTCAACTTAAAATTTATTTACGTAAGCTTCCTAGTGTTTGGAATTTTTATTAGAAAATGGAAATCATATAATGTCATCAAGTACAGTGTTAGAATTTAAAATTACGCTGAACACCAGAGGAATAATCTGACAAGCCAAAAAATTTAATAAATATGATAAGCTAATATTTTTCTCATTCTTAAAAATACTCTGTTAGAACTACATTGTGCTGAAACTTAAATATACTAAAACACTTCTCTCTCACTTATTAAATTACATTTATCTTTTCTTAGAGAAACAAAAAAGGGGCGAACTATGTACCTGAAATAACATTTTGTTATCACTCAATCAGCTTTTTTAGATCAATTCCGTTACTGATACAGAAAAAATTATACAGAAAACTAATCTTCTTTCTGGTGATTCCACTCTCAAGGTCAGTATCAAATGTTATGGGAGAATATTATATTGGTTTCTTAGAGCGAGTGGAAGTACAGATAAAAAATATACTTAGTATTATCAAAATATTCCGATGAATTGCATTTTTCTATCATTCAGTGTTATTGTTTTTTCCGAGTTAAATGAATATGTCATTCTCATGCATTGTTAAACATATATAATGATAGTAACCTGTTGAATGCAAGTAACTTAGCTACATCACTATTAAATTATATTGAAAAGTATGCATTATAGTATAAAGTCGTGTAATTTTAGAATATAAAAAAATCAGAATAATATTTTTTAACTGCGCAGTGGAACTTTTTACGAAAAGATTTCGAATCTGACAAAAATAACGATTTTCATATTTTAATATGAAAACAGTTCATATATCCTAAAGCAGGCCTGTGCTGTTTTTATGTCAGCTGAGGAGAACATCAGATCGTGGCAACCTACGAAATGCGTTATTATTTACATAACTGGGAAAATACGTGGTGTGTCTGAAAAGTATCCGACATTTGGCGGGAAAAAATATGTAAGTTATCTGACGAGATTGGGACCCTAATCCCCTTCAAAGTAGGTCCCTTGCGCCTCCACATACTTAGTCCACCGTTCTTTCCCCTGCCGAAAACACTTTAGGAAGGCTTCTTTTGGAATGGTGCTCAACTCCGCCGTCGCGTTCTGCATATCTCATCTCTGCTCTCAACACGGGATCCTTTCAATGGCGCCTTCAATTTCAGAAACAACCAGAAGTCGCATTATTATTATTATTTAATTCTGAATGCAGAGTACTGTGCACAATGTTGTTTGTCATATTTTCTGAAAATAACTTTTTTTTATATTAAGAACTCTACAAATTATAAGCAAAAAACTTGGCAAAATTTGGGACTCTTTTTATAAAAACTTTAATTTCTCTTCGAGTATACATGCTGTTCTCATAAAAATGAACACAGTTTATTACAATAAGCCACTTAATCCTAATCTATAGTTTGAACGCTTTTGCTACATTAGTTTTTACAGGGTTATCCAAAAGATATTTGTTCTTTTTCAATTTCCTGGGGCCCCCCTATGGGGTTTCGGAAAAAAATCTTTACGGAAATATATGACCTGTTCTATATTGTTTACACACCCAGAGTTTCAGGTTAATTTCGCATGCATTTTTCTAGATATTTAACAAAACGTCCAAAATCGCAAGTGGCCGGTCACCATGGCCCGACTTAGGCTATGGGGGGCCCCGGGGCAAGAATCATTCTGACCCCCCCCCCCCCTTCTATCTATAGATTTTTTTTGCCAATAATGTGGAAGTAGGAAGTAGCTGGTACTAAATTTCATACATATTGTATTATATCCATAAATTTTGTACCCGGTACTGTTTACATCTGTATACAGAGTGTGACAAAAAGATGGTCACAACTTTAAGAAAAAATACTAGTAGGATAATAGTAGAAAAAAATGATAGATTGGTTAATACGAGTATTTCTTTGCAACATTTTACTTTTCTTATCTACGTACGTTATAAGATGTCTAAAAGAAAATGTCCCAAATTGGTCATAATTAATGGTTCTAACTTGCCACGTTACGAGAAAAACATTAATAAAGAATTTCTTTTGAAAACAATAGAATACTAAGTTATCATGATAAAATATTAATTATTAGTTTTCTAATGATATAGTTTGTTTTTTGCATGGGTGGCAGTGATGCAGTCGTAAAAAAACAGAGGGTATACGCCGTAGGCACAGGGTATACGCTAAAGTCAGGAATGTCATGCCTAGGGAATATGCTGTAGCTTAATTTGAGAAACAGAGGGCATACGGAGCTTCTTTAAAAAATCCAGAAGGTATACGGCGTATACCTTCCACTACATCCCTGATGGGTGGAGAGGGTACAGGAAGCAGATTGTTTGAAAATATATGAGTTTTGGTTGCTTTTGGCTAATTTAATCATTTGGCACCTTTTAATGAAATTCCTGAGTACTCTCATGGAGGCCCCCTAAAAAGGGGGGCCCGGGGAACCTGCCCCGCATGCCCCTACATAAGTCGGGCCCTGCCGGTCACCTTTGGCCATATAATGTATGTTATCACTTCGCAGTTTCTTATTTTCCTTATGTTTGTACTAGTTATTATACTTTTTAATGACTTTTAAATTAGTTTCATGCTACATATCTCATGAAGGCTTCTTTCGAAAAGACGCGTAAAGAGTTCGAAAGTACGCGTAATACGTGAATGTATCTAAAATTAGAAACACACAGTCTCAAATTGTATGTGCGCTTTGTGCACAGGAGCACGTTAATTGACGGAATATCCGATATGTTAAGTACACTCTCCTTTATTGAAAAATGACAGATTCTGTAAAATCCCTTATCATCAGCTACTTTTAAGTAGCAACTGAAATTAAGCTCACTGTATCGCTGATATCTTTCTGAATTCTTACGATATTCGACTGTCCTTTTAATATGAGTTGCCTTTAAATCTGACTAATAATTTATGAAGAAAAAATGTTTTTAATGGCGCATGCACATTATTTCATAGCAGTGCTCATATATATGAAATAAGTGGCATTGAATTTCGTCGAAAATACAGTATGTTAAGAACAAAAACGTATAATACGTGTATGCTATTAAACACAAAACAGAGATTTTTTTTAAAGTTCTATTAAAGAAGTTTTCATATCTCCATGAATATGCGTGCTATTCTTTAAAAATGAACTCAAATTCTGTACAGGATTCCCATAGTCATGTTATACAGATACAGATCATTTAGAGCATTTTATTTGGCAAGGTGATCGCAAATATTATTTCTATTTTTGAATTTGTTGTTTGTCAATAAATTACCTTCGTCCGTTATGTTCAACAGACTACATCTATTGGATTCCTTGGATTTCAGTAGTATTGGTTACTAGTGTATCACTAAGGAGAAGAGTATTATTATCCATTTGAAAAACGTTATTACCAATTGAACCCTTAAACAACTTAAGGGGTCTCAGTACTCTTAAAATTGGAAAAAAAAAGAAAAAAAAATACCATTTTCAACATTTAATATCTTAAAATGTATATGAATTTAAAACGCAATTTTTACTGGAGTTGAAAGATATAAGTAGGTTCTTTAATTTAATGTAGTTAAAAAATAGCAAGATGGAGAATTAGCATTAATAGGGGGCTCCAAAGTGCCAAACATTTGACGAGCAGAAAATTGGTATGACAGCTTACGCGCAGGATTGCGAAATAAATATAGAAACTAGGATGAAAATTTTGGTGCTTACTTATACTTCAGACTTTAATAATTACCCTGAACCTAAATAAATTTGTATTTAAAGCATTGTTATATTTTTAATACAAAGTTGTATTTAGCTATTACTAATATTTGAAAATTTCAACAGTATAATCACCTAAAAATATATATTTTTTTTAACAAAATTTTAGGTTCAGTTTATCCAGACTGACATGAAACGTATGTTTTGAAAATTTTATGAAAAAATATTCAGAAATTCTTGGGATATTTATGCCCAAGAACGTCATTTGGAGAAAAATGACTTCAAAGTTTCCGAAACACCACCTTCAGCTATTGGCAGGTATAATTCTAAAAGCTATAACTTCTGTTTTAATGGGAATTTCAAGGAAAAATATTTGTATCAAAATGTTCAGAAAAGATAGAAGTTTAACATATAAAAAAATTAAAATTTCGAAATTTTGAAGCTTTAAGAGTCTTGAGACCCCTTATACAGGAATAAGAACCTGATCTCTGAATATCACAGAATTCATAATTGCATTAGAAAAAATGTACAGTGGACTCTCTCTATCTGAACACTCTCTAATGTGAACACCCCGGTTTTATGAACACATCTCGACGATCCCGGCGAAACTCCATAGACTTAACAAAAGATGAACTCCCTGTATTCTGAACATCCTCTAATATGAACACCCCACTATTATGAATGCTACTTTTGGTCTCCATTCTACCCCACCTCTCTCTAAACTGAACGTGCGTTTGCAATCGGAATTCAGGCAATTCCCCCGCCATGGGAATTCGGAGAAATTGTTGCAGGGGAATAAAAAGTTTCAAAGAACTCGATGTAAAAATAAACATACAAAATCATAATCAGCTAGATTTTAAGCAACTACCAGATCATGAAATTTGTTTGAATAATTCAGATAAAATCTTCAGCTAACAAAACAAACTAAACATTTATTATAACGAAAGAACGAAATCGAAAGAATATTTTTCAAACTGGTGCATATTTACCGTACGTGAACTACATCTCAACTAATTAGAATATTCTTATATTTTTAATAAACAAAAAAGTTTAGATATAAAACTGTCGCCATTTCACAAAAGTAAATTATGATAATCAAATAAATAAAAAGAACAAAACAATCAATAAGATCATACAATCAAAACAATCAAGAGATACAAGAAAAAAGAAGGATATTCTCCTTCTCCCGAGATAAGATAAAACTAGAAAGAATACGCAACAGAAATCCCCCCCCCTCCAGAAAAAAGGATTAGGATTTCTTTTCCGCACACCTGCTTGGACAGCATTATCGCTTCTGTTTCTTTCTTCCTATTTGCTTGGCAAAGGTAAAAATATTTCGCCCTTTCCCTATAGTTGCAGGGATATAGGCAACACACTTACGCAGATGTGACAGAAATAAGTAGGAAAACGGAAAGAATTGAAGCTTTAGGAAATATAGGAAGGTTTAAAAAAATTAAAATCAAAAGTAAGTAAAACGAAAATTCTATCTGAGTTTGTAATTTCAGTAGGCCAAGTCAACGCCATCAGCAAGAAAGATAAATAAATTATAGTCGCTTTTGAAGCTTAAAGTGTAGAATTAAAGTGCTTTCGAAAAGAAAACTGGAAACCAGAACATAAACAATGATGTTTGGAAGTTTTTTTGCCACACGAGAACGAAGAATCTTCCTATCACTGGACCCCTGCAAAAGCAGATTAATCTGGATTTTGTAAAAGGAGAAAATCATGGAATTCAAAGCATTGGAAGGATAGTTGACTTGCTTCAAAAGTCGGCATAACATCGAAATTATAAATAATCATTCAAAATATACATTCAAAACATTCAAAATAATCAATGGTGATGCTACAGACATAAATATCTATCCTGTAGATGGATGGAAAAGAAAACTCCGGACATAACGTAGGATTTCGACGCCGCTGACAGTTTTAATGCCAACGAAGCCGGCCTGAAGAAGACCTAGAAGGAAAAAAGCGAGAAATTAGTGGGCGGGAAAATGTCGAAAGAAAGCCATGCTATGTGCCAGTTTTATGGGCGAGAACAAACCACTTTTGATTAGAAAAACGAAAAAACACGAAGCTCCAAAAATGTGAAGATCGCATCATTTTCTGTGCACTATAAATCAAATCGAAAAGCCTGGATCACATTCACACTTTTCTCACAATGGTTGGAGGGCATTAACGAGATATGAAGAGTGAAGGAAGAAAAATTCTTTTTATGGATAATACCAAGTCACATGCAAACAGGCAGCTCAGAAACGCAAGCATGAATTTCCTGCCACCAAACTGTACTTTTATAATCCAACCACTGGATCAAGGAGTAATCAAGACCTTTAAAGCTCACTATCGAATCGATTTTTCTGAAAAAAATGACCCTGGTGATGGAGGAATATTTCTACAAAGCTGGATTCCCGTGTGAGAATTTGCAATCAAGAAAAAAGAACCAAGAAGCAACAGCTAGTAAATTCCTCAAGAGCTATACTGAAACTGAACCTGGAGCTTATCTCGAAGCTGACGGAAACCTTCCAGTTTGCAACAATAACATCGTTGAAGGGGAAGAGGTTAGTGAAGAAGAAACAGAGCCAGAAGTGAGCGATGAAACAAGAAGTACGATTACCTTCAAGAAATATCGCCAAGGGATTCAAGACCTTGTGAACTATGCGGCTGAACATCACCCGGAAGCCCTTCCATTTCTTAAACAAACAGATAACATGTATACTGCACGAGCATACACAATGCAAAAACATACTAAAATTACTCACCTTTTTTAAGTAATGTACCGATTATGTTTTCAAGTAATACATTCTATGTATGTAATTGTATATTTTATGAAACTTTTTAATTAAAAAAATCAAATCAGATGGTAGAGTACGGTCCGACTGAGTTTAGTTTTGACATTGCACTAGCCGCCAAATCTAAATTCAGCGCCTCCATTTTCTGTATAACTGGCATGGGTAACCAGGGTAAGTATCCATCACAACCGAATATCGGTAATTATGAATAAATTGAAGGACTATTACGTTTTGAAACAAAAAGCACAATATCTATATATATATATATTTACTAAAAAACGTGTACTACATATAAAAACTTTTAAAACATCAAATAAAAGTTTAAAAGCCAACACGTTTCGGCCACCCTGTGGCCTTCATCAGGGTCAATGGGGCCTTCATAAGGGTTGACCCTAATGAAGGCCACAGGGTGGCCGAAACTTGTTGCTTTTTAAACATTTACTTAATGTTTTAAAAGTGTTTATATGCAGTATACGTCTTTTAGTAAAAAAAATATTATTTTTGTGCTTTTAGTTTCAAGACGTAATATTCCTTCAATTTATTCAGGGTAAGTATTCTATACAGTCTATAAACTCAATACATAGTAGTAGTAGTAATGCATTTCCCAATCTCCTTCTATAATGAACACCTCCATAATCTGAACATTTTTGGTCCGTCCCATGAGTGTTCAGAATAGAGAGAGTCCACTGTATATATCGGTTCTTCCATTAAAAATTATTCCCGACTATACCATGATCTCACCGCCTTTGTAACGATGCCTCTGAAAGATGTTTTTAGACGTATCACGTGCGTTTTTCGCGTGTGTTTCTTCAGATTATAATGATTCTTGAATCACTCTCCAAACAAAAACGAGGCTCATCAATGACGAGAATTCGGCATCAGCACCATTGCAACCGGATCATTTCGCAACCCGAGTTTCTGGGACACAAACCTTGGGTTTCACATGCAGCCCTATATTTTGCAGCTTGTTATTCACCACATATCTAGATAGTTGAGTTTTTACAGAGAACTCTTTTCAATCTCAGCTGACAACAATTGTCTATTTCTTACCAGTGTCTTTAAATTGTTTCCATGTTCTTGACATGATGTCTTTTGGATATTTTTAGGCCTCTACAAGTTTGTGACAGTGTACGTCCTCTTCCCATTCTCCCAAATTAACGCCATTTCTTACAATTCATCAAATGCCTTCTTAACGACATGCTCCTCCTTTCATAAGCAAAAAAATTTATCCAAATTCTCGTACAATCCTTGAAATTTGAATTTGAAGCTAACTTTTGTTTGCTTTTCCACACCTGAAGGTACAAAAGAGGGGACAGAAGGGACCGAAACACGGGACGCAAAAGTTTGCACATTTCTGTGTAGCGAAGATAATTGCATTGTATAATGTAATGACTTTGACTTCGAACTTCTAACCTACAAACTTTTATCGAACTTTATTGAATAGGATTAACATAAAGTACAATAACACCTTTATGAACTTTAACATTTCATAAGACCTATTTATAATTGCTCCATTAATTTTACCCACCACTGTAGTGATATAAGACAGTTCTCAATTGCTTTCCTTTTTCCTTCTCAACAACAAACCTTTCAGGAATTTTCACAAAGTCATTTTTATGTCAAAACATATAAATTTTGTAGTTATTACACTTTTTGCTTACATGTTCCCCAAATTCCAATAGCGTTTTCCTATACGTTATAATCAATTCTTTATCTAAAATGACATTTCTCTGACTATCATGTTTTTAAAAGCAGTTCAAAATGCAAACTTTGAGTCTAATTTCTTAAAAAATAGTTTGTATTATAGAGAACTGGGAAATGCAGTTTCATTTTTTGATATGTGGATAAGAATACTCGTGGGCAGATTTAATTATTTTATTATCGAATGAATCATTCAGCATGCAAAAAAACAGAATTTCCAACATTTGTATATATTTTTAATCAAATACCACAGGAAATTTGGTAAAAAGAAAAAAAAAATCATAGTTTGCCAATTTTCGTAATTTTTTTTAATCAATTATCTTTGAAGAAATTTTGAAGATAGAAAGAATTTTTATATTTTTATTGATTTCTTAAATTAATTCTAATTAAATTAAGAGAAAAATTTTCGACACAAAATTTCTGGTAAAAATTGAATAAAAAAAAAACAAAGATTGGCAGGTCCGGATGATTCACTGTAAAAAAAACGGGCTAAAAAACGGAGATTCTACTGGCAATCGAGATGCCGGTGCTATTTCCGTATTTTAACGGACCCCCCCCCCCCCATAAATTCCAGAAATCCGTATTTTTAAAGAAATTTTTCCCCATAAATAACAGAAAATTTCCCGTTTTTCTGGAATTTGTTGGGAAAATTTTCAGTTAAAATACGGAAATAGTACTGACGTATTGTCAGTAAAACCTCCGTTTTATAGTCCTTTTTTTTTTTTTTTTTTTTTTTTTTTTTACAGAGTTTATTTGAATAGTAAAATCATTCCTTCTGCCCATCACTAAATAAACGTGCTTGCGTATAGCATGCACTTACAAATAAAATTCAATTCGTAAATATGCAAAACAGTAAGAAGTTGGATTTTGAGTACGGTCATAGGAGGCACACGCATACAAATATCATCTTAGTGAATAGATACACATAGGGGGATTCAAATCACGCTTTTCCCCAGAATCCTCTAAATCATAGTAATACCCTGTTTTCGAAAGATACACGAAATCAACTATTTCTATAAAATTCATTTTAAAAAATATGCATGTCACCGGCGTGATCCAGTTATCTTGATAACTTAATGTATTTCCATATAATAACTTCATCGTTCAACTACCAGCTGTTTATTTAATATAATTTGTTATTCAGTTATTCTGGAACATCTCTTATAAATTCATCGCTCTGATTATCGGAAACGAAAGAAATCAACTATTACAAGTAAACTTTTTTTGTTTAAATTCATGTTTATTACAACATTTGCATATGTCCTTAAATGGAAAATGGTAAAACTAATATAGCACAGTAGCAACAGCAAACAGTTAATATTAAAAATATCATACTTAATTTATTTCTTATTTACCTAATTACTGACCATTTTAAGGTATAGCTTAGAGAAGAGATTCTTAAAATGTGGTCCGCGAACCTCAAGGGGTCCGCAGCGTGTTTTCAGAGGGTCCTCAAAGATACCTTAAAGTAAAAATTTTCAGTTAATTAGAATTTGAGAGATTTCGAAAAAAAAGGGGGGGGGGAGAGAAAAATTAACAAAACTGATTAAATATACTGTATAAATATTTTATGTATTTCTATTAGTTTATATATCTTGTATTTAATTTACAAGGTGAGTTAGGTCTTTACTTTTTAAGCACTGCTATTTCCGAATGTATGTGATACGAATTGTGTGCGGGCGCTCTACCTCAAACGAATGCACGATATTTAATCAAATTTCAGTTCACTTAGAACTTGATATAATTTTTTGCTAATAAGGTTTTGATATAAATCGCGCAACAAATATCGCTGCCATTCTGCCTTTTTAACGATTTCGGCGATAGCTATTTCTCAACAATTAATGCACGGAACTTCATGAATATTCATATTCTGTTAGACCTCGACATAAATAGACGCTGATTAGATTTTCGCGTAAATCGTCCAAAAGGTGCCGCTGCCATGCTGCCTTTTTTTTATTTCCGCGAACTATTTCTCAAGAACTTATCCACGGAATTTACTTCACTGTAAAAAAAAACCACTGTAGATTTGCCAGCACAAACTGCTGGCGTCTTGTGCTGTTAAGTTTACGCAACTACTGTTGTTTTTCACGTTTATATAGTCAAGAAACCAAGGAAAGCTACAGCACATTCGACTGTGATCGAGTTTGAGCGCGATAAACATGCTGTGCTGTAAAAATGTATTTTTTTTTTTTTTTTTTTTTTTTTTTTTTTTTGGCAGTGCACAATTCATATTCTGTTAGACTTTTACATAAATAGACGATAATTGGACTCGTGTAAATCACCCAACAGGTGTAATGCTGTATTCTGTTTTTCGTAATTTCAGCGATAGCTATATCCCAAGAACGTACAGATTGTCATTAATTTTTAGTTACATGACTGCATTGATACATGAGGCATTCTCACAAAATGTCAACTTTCAGGAATAAAAATCTGGTGAAATTAAACTTGATAAAATAACATTTTAAACTTAAAGACGAATGCCTTAATGATTCAAAATAAAGAGAAAATGGTCAGCTGCGACGATTGTTTTATTTAACTGAGGTTTAAGTTAAACTTAAGAGTTTAATTTTCCGTACCGTTTTACCCCTCTAACTTTTTATTTTCTTCTAAATTTTTACTTATAATGAATTTGCATAGTACACACAAAACATTCAAATAAGAAATAATAACAATGTAGTATTTTTAGTACAAAATTTTGGTATAAACATTGTCTTAAAGGGGTGTTAAAGAAGGCACGATAAGGATGGAACGGTAAGGAAAATTACCTCCTATTTTTATGCAAATCATGTTAAGACTAAGTGATAGCCATAATGTTCATTGATTTTTAGCAACAGTTATTTACATTGGATTAAGTTTTTAAAAAATTTCATTTACCTCCAAAAGTGCAGGAATAAACCTTGGGGACGGTAAGACCGCCAATAAAGCCACAATGCTTGAAATTGATATTTAAATGCTGATTTAAATTCTGCAGTAAATTCCCTGTCAAATAATTTTAGCCATACTTTCTCTAGCATTAGAAAAAATTTGAAACAAATTCTGTGGCTGCATCTGAAGTGATTTACTGTATAATTTTAGCAAGAGGGACGTATGGAATCTAAAATCCAGGGACAGAGAAAAAATAATAATAAAAATTATTTTTATCGAAACAATTTTATACAGACAGCTCCAAACTTAAAAATGAGCATCAGGAACACGGGACGGTAAGGAATTTCGTAGTATATTTAAACCCCCCAACATCGTCCAAAACTTATTTATCTTGTTAATATTGTTACAGAGTCATGCAATGAGATGTTTCCTATATAAGAAAAAAACCCAAGAATATGTACTAAAATAAAAATTATTATTCAGGGACTTAAAATTCAAAATTATGTGAGAATGCGTCATATACTATTTATTTAATAAAATCCAAACGTGTCAGTGCGTAAAGCTGACGTCATTTTGATGCTGGCAACAGCATACGATTAAATTTAGCTTTTATTGTAATTTTTTAAACACCGCACATTTTCAATGTTTATACCGAGGATAGAGAACAAAAATGTACTTTCAAATACAATTCGTTTCAAAACTGTATTGCAATTTGTTTGAGAACTGTATCGCAATTTACTCATTTTTATGTTTTTAAAAATAATTATTAAGAACGGATTTTTTTTTTCTTTCTCTTTTGCATGCAGACGATTTTGAAAGATAAATTTATTTTCACTTAAGTTAATATAAATAATTCAGCATTTGTTTCCGAATGATATTATATTTCATCAATAAAATAAAATAATACATATAAAACTTTCATCAATAAAATAAAGTAATAGAAATTTAACAGACATTTAATCGAACTCGGCACTTAAACGACTGAAATTATCAGAAACAAAATGGACTGCTATAAGGAAATCTTTGGTGATTTCTTCGGCTATTAACTGACAAGAAAGTATCGCTTTTAATAAATTTCAAAACTTTATTGGAATACCAAATTGATACTTTTGAAATACAAATGCTTTTTGGTGTTATTAGTGGGTTATTGAGCGATCTGAAAAAATATCTAACATATAAAAATAAAAATTTGTCTGTCTGCTTGTAATTTCATACAAATCCACAGTTTGGAAGCCATAATTGTGAAATGTTACGTACATGTGTATTAAAACACGGCCGAGGCAACTAATGTAACCCGGAATCGGATAGTTAATTTATAGTTAATTTTTAATTAATAAAAAACCTCTAATTTAACAGCAATTTCCTATCAAGTTTAAACATTTTTTGTTATAGCGTTAAAACAGTTGTCAACAATTAAAAACACACAATAAAATTATTACCACAATAATTCTATTGCAATTTTTCCACGGAAAAAAGGAAAATGGAGTAAGTAATTTGGCGGATTAAAAAAAAAAAAAAGGTGAATATTACGTCATAACTTTTCTATTGCAAGATTTTCACATGAAAAAGGAAAAAAAAATAAATAGTTTGACAAATTTTAAAAAAAGTGAATATTACGTCACATTGGAAATTTAATGGACGTCAGCGGGTGAATAATAACGTCGTATGAATTTGAAAAACCGAATTGAAACCTGATAAAAACCTGATTGTAGAAATATTGCTTTATTTTAACATTTTGAGGTTCTCTGAATTTGTTTTGGTCATTTTTTATTCTATTTCAAATATATACGTGTGTCTATGAGTCTATCCACAAACGTTTATGTCCCTAGAACTCATTCTTAGCTCATTCTAAGTGAAATAAAGATGTCAGATTAAAAAAAAAATAAAATACAGAAACTTTTGTACTTTCCATTTTATTTTAATCAGGAAAAAATTTTTTAAATAAAAAAAATACTCGGAAACAACTTTTCTTAAAAAGGTTTCAATATCAGTCCCAATCCAGATCACAGATTATATTTACTAACAAGGAAGGTCTCCATACTGGGCATACTCAGAATATGTTGAAAAAAATGCTAGTGAAAGTACTCATGTATGTAATAAAGGAGCAGTTAAAATTAGCGGCGGAATTACAGTAGAAAATCTGTAAAAAAATAAAATATTTTCGAATAATTGGCGTGAAAAGACGAAAGCGGCAAGCAATTTGGCGAGCAGCACTTTTCCTCGCCAAAAGCAAACGATTTTAATGAATCTGAAAATTGTTTGTTAATTGATTTTGAGAATATGCGGTATTTAATGAATTTAAACGTAAAACATGAAAGAATTTATTATTATTATTATTATTACATTTTGTATTATACTTATTGCTTGTTGCCGATTTGAACGAAATTTTGTCATTGTTTTATTCTCCAATCCACAATTTTTTTTTAATTTAAACGGGTTTATCGGTTATAAAAATATCTTTTAACGCCAGATGAATAATGCTGCCGTAATACATTTCCATACCGAAGAAGTTGTTTCCATAGCAACAAAGTTGAATCGACAGTATTCTATGGGGCATATTTTTGAGATTGGAACAATTTTAATCAATTTAAATTTTGTTTTAAATCGTAAAGTATGATAGTTAAAATTCGTTATAAGTACATATAAATATATATGACAAAACTATAGTTAAAACAAACTAAAAATGGCAAAGCTAAAGTTATTTAAATTTAACTTATTTAAACAAATTCAACATAAAAAGTTTTTTCTAAAAGAGTATTCGACAAGCGTATTTTTTTTAAACTTAATTTCTTCTCCAAACGGTGATAAGTCGCCAAATAAGCGAAGTTTTCATTATTTTTTTAAGTACGTTCTACCGAGGTTCCGCCAAAAAAAAATTTATAAACATATATACCCATGGGAGAAGAACATTCTGTATTTTTTTCAGATTTTTTTTTGTATGCCCGTATGGAGACCTTCCTTGTAAGTCGGTAATCTGTCGTCCGGATTAAATTAAAAAAATGGGGAAAATTATGTAAATTAACACGCAATCGTTGATTTTTCAAATGAAACATTCTCAAATTTCCGTGGAACGCCGGGTATTTTAGCTAGTATTAATATAAAAAATGGTTTCCCTTATATTCTGTAACCCGTGTGATTTGGATTGGAACCCCTAGTATCGGTGAAAGCTGTACAAGACATTAGCTGTATTTCTTGGAGTGGGAGGGGGGGGGGGGGTTGAGGCTTGCATTAAGATCGCATCACAGCAACAAAAAACAATCAAATATTTGAAATCCTACAAGTATGAATTCAACATTAAGTTAATTTTAGCATTGAGGTAATATATATATACATATATATGAGACTTTTTTGACATTTTTATTCCAAAAAAGACTTGCTTATTTGGAGGACGGGGCTTTTTCTGTGATTAGGTAAACTGTTCTAGATTATAATGAAGGCGACACTGTACATATTCACTTAAAATGCTCATGAGCATAGAAAATCCTTTCAAAGACCTATTACCTGGAGGTGAGAAAGGGCTTTTACGGGTTCAACGAATAGCAAGGAGGTATGACTATCTAAGGGACAAATAAAATAAATATTCATAAATTATTTTACCACGGAAAGCGTTATACATTGCGTTACACCACAGTTTGAAATCACTGAAAATGCTGATCGTTCTTTTTTATTTAGCAGAAAACAAAACCGGAAAAAATAATATCTATACTAATAAAAGAAAGTTTCACTCTGTGTGAGGGAAGACCAAGGCCTGTTCTGATGCATCTGAGACTAAACATTTTCATTTTTTGTTAATTTGAGGAGATAGTAAATAAAAACCACAATGAACTCTCATCAAAAACTCATCTCTTTCATTTCGCTCCAGCAAAAGCGCTTGCTTATGCCCAGAACCGGATTTATACATCGGGATGAAATGAAGAACTAAACGCGCAGTTATCTTTGTGTTTTTTCACAGTTTTATTTTAATCTAAATCAGCCAAACCACTCGGTAAAGTTAAAATTTAAATATATATTCGTAAAGGTCGTACTCATACGTCTCAAATGCCGTAATCAGTTTGAAAAAATATTGTTCTTTACCCTTTAAAAAAAATTTCAAAATGTGTCTTTTTCATAAAAAATGTTTCCCCCTTCCTTATGGCAACGCCCCTCCACGATGCAATTTTAGAGATACCTGGAAACTAAAATTATGTTTTTAATGCTGAAACATTCTTATAATCGGTAGTGCAGTCAGTTTTAAAAAATACGAATTTTAACCCTTTCAAAAAACCGTCGCACTTAGGTCACTTCGCGCTTCACGAAAACGATCTTTTTCTACGCTATAAGTAACTAAATGTCTGTATTTCAACACAATCTTTTTAGAGCATCTCGGTAGACCAGATTTACATCACTTCTCTCGGATAATACGATGCCTCGATATTAATCCTTCCGAATTTGAGAATGATATACTTAAGAAATTTTAGATTTCCATTTAGTAGGTTTCCCTTTCGCTACTTTTATGTTATACCAGTTCTGTACTAAAATATATGCTATTGCCTCATATATTTCAATCCTGAACGTGCAAAGATTTATTGGTACTTTTCCAATACAGGGACCTTAGCGAAATAGAGAAAATAGCCTTAGTGGAGAAGGAAATTTTGCAACCTATTCACTGTTTCATTTCATATACACATGTATTTTTTTTTTCAAGTTTTATAAAATTAATTTAACATAAAGGCGCCATTTATCTCATTTTATATAGAAACAGAAGTAATTTGTATATAAAAAACATTAATAATAGACATATATTTATAATACATATATAACTAAACAAAAAAGTCCATCAAGTTTGTTTTCATAATTGTTTATATCATTTGGCAACAAATCGAAAGTTCTGACGCCCGAATTGCGCCTATCTTTTTTAAAAAACGCAAGGCCCCTATACTGGAAAAGTACCAAATTTCTTTTTACAAACCGCGCTAAATTTTGTAACTTGCTATTTATTAAACGCGAATCTATTTTGGCGTTAATTATTATTTAATCGTGACCATTCAAAAAAATCATTTACTGTTTTTTGAAATGAAAATATTTTTTATTATTAAGAAAAATTAAGTTTTAACTTCATATTCTCATTCATATGACTCAAGTCTGGCAATGTTTAGTGCAGTGCTAAGAGACCTTTACAATTTCGTGTATGTTGTTTAAAATGTGATTTTGAAAAAATATATATTTTTTTGTATAATATTTATTTGCGCTTTTATTTTTAGTATATTTGTATTGATTTCATGAAAAAATTCTCGAAACTGTAATCTTGAAAATTTCTGTTCTTTAAAGGATTACTATCGTGCCGGAAATATTTATTTTTTTTAAACTCTCGAAATTTAATTTCATATTGACGTAATTATAGTAAAATGTTTCAGCTTTTTAAATTAAAATGTATGTTTTCTTTTGCGCGTGCAATAGAAGTATACAGTTTCTTGACAACACGCGGGAAAATGCGATAAATACAATCAAATGAACTAGCATTTACGGAAAATTTCTTTCGTATGACTTAAAAATGAATCTTTCACCATATGGATGATAATAATAAGGATTCATTTCAGAATATCAGGAGTCTCTCTTCAGAATAAAACATCATTACAAAGTTACGTCAGTTAAACAGAAATTGACGTCATGTTTAGCAAACGATTTGTTATTATTATTATCTTTTTTAAATTTTTCTCTTGAAATTAAAACTCCTATATTAAAATAGATTTTTTAACTTTAAAAACATTCAAACGAAGATACCACGTCATTTTAACACGTGTTTATTTAAAGTTTTTACATATATATAGGAATTTTTTTTTCTGATTAGAATGACGTCTATTTCAAAAAATCAAAAATATAGCGCGAAAATATGAATTTTTATCGGCTCTTTTTTTAAATTATTGTACCGCTTTTTAGGGTGTGGCAACAGGAAAGAATCGATTGAATTAGAAAATTAAAAAAGGAGATATTTCTATATTGTTAAATTATGGAAGATATAGCGCTATGTAAAGTTTAAATGGATGCCATTCCTTTAAGATTGGATATTTTTTGACCCGACCATTGAAAGTCACATTGCTAAATTAAAAGCTTTCTAATAAGCTATTACTCATCACTGAATGTTTACTGGTTTGGATTGTAATTGAATTGTTGTCTTTCCATCATGTTTCAAAACGTTAAAGATGCGGCTGAGCTCTACTATACAGAACTATTGTGCTGTATGATAATAGTAGCTGAATCAAAATTGAAATTATGTTTTTCCCTTCAGCAATGAGAAGCAATAGAGGATTTTTGCAATTATTTTTTCTTTACATATAGAAAGATATATATATTGCATAGATATATTATATAAGAAATTATAAAGAGATATAGTTATATTTATAATTTATTAAAATTTTAGCGAATTCGGATGGTAATAACTTTTTGTTGTTGTTGTTGTTATGCTGACGGAACCGATGGGGCTTCCGTGGCCGAGTGAATAAGACACCACGCTGTTAATCGCTTTAGTGCGTAGGATGCTTGCGGGTTTGACTCCCGCTGACTCCGTTGTACACTCTTTGTGGAGCTCCCGGATGTAAAAATTCTCTGTGTTGTAAATTTCATTGTGCTATCTCATCCCTGTATATCAACGATGGCTTATAAGCGGGCCTTGAGGGTCAAGCACACAAGTCTGATGTATGTGTTCAATAAAAACCAAACCAAAGACGGAACTGATGTGAAAAAAAACAAAAAGAAAACACATTTTCAACTAGATATCAATATTTGGTACAACTTAGTTATCCCGTCGACCAAAAATCTATCGCCAAACTATAAAATTAAAGGCTTTTATGCTGTATATTCCCGCGGCCGACATCTTGGATTTCTTGGCGATTTTTTGTTGGCGTTTATCGATGAGGCAACCCGACGTGTGACGCGTTCTAGCAACCCCGTTAAGCCTAACATGCGCATAAATCGCTTCTTGGCGACATTTACTACTTGACGGAAAAGGGGATTTCACGCCAAGAAAAAATCCAAGATGGCGTCCGTGGGACTATACAGCATCTGTTCCAGATTAAATGTCAATAATGGTTGATCGTAAATGTCACATTCACTTGACTTTAAACAAGTTACACGTGTTTACGTCATCAAGTGCTTTTTATTTCGATGTTTTATTTGTATTTTTATTATTGTTATTGTAATTTATTTGTTCTTTCGTTATTTAAAATAAAAATTATGTCAATTTGTACAATTTTGCGAGTGGTTTGGCAATTTATATAATTTGGCGAAATTAGTCAACGGGATAATTAAGTAGTACCCGATATGTTTTCACGAATTTTTGTCATGAAAGGCATAACCATCATATTTATAACCGCTGGAAATCTCAAATAATTCGGATAACAAAAAGTTTTTTTTAACTTTTGAAATTACCAAGTGAAAAAAAGGTCTTGTTACGAGCCATTTTGCCTCTAAATATCAGTATTTTTTCTTTATCGATCTCCCACACAGCCAGTGAACGCGTATGTCATATAACATTTAAAAATCTTCAAGATTTTCAACAATAATAGGTTGTGAAATTTATTATATTTTTGTTTTTAAAAAATGCAAAGAAAGGTAAAATCTTGTGACTCAAATTCAGACCAAACATTTATTAAGAATAACTTCATTAAGTCCTTTTGTTAAAGTTTTCGATATTTTGTAACGAGATTTTTGAACGGTTTGCAAAATCGTTTTATTGATAACCGACAAAAATTTCAAAGAGCTCGGACAAGAACTATTTTTTTTTCTTTTTTAAATCATGAAACGACTCAACGTGAGAAAACAAGAAACTTAAAAGCGCTTTTATCACTAAAAATCAATAATTTTTCGCGATTTTTTTATTTAAAAATATAAATTCAGCCGAGTTAAATATATTAAATCGAGTTAAATATATTAAATCCTACAAATATCAGGTTCATTTAAGATTATTATCGCCGGATCATAATAACGGGCAACGCCGTGCGCTTCATCTAGTAATAAATAAAGGACAATGAACTGGTTAAGGAAAATAGATTTTATTTATAGTTATACGACGGGAAAATTTGTACTAAAGGTTATCAGTCTGGAGATTTGATTCATATATCCAATAAAATTACCCAATACACTTCTACATTGCGACGCTATATTAGATGAATTCGAATTAAGCTTTGCAGATTGAAAAATGTTGATAAATTGTATTTATTGATAAACTGATTTTTCTCTGACATTTGGTTTTCTGCTTTTGTCATTTTCTGTCAAAGCAATTTTACGATCCGTGTAAAGGAATAGCTTCAGGAAGAAAGACGAAGAAGAATCAAATGTCTTAATTTTACTTTATTCTGAATTCAAAAGTAGGAAGTATAGGTTTCGTGAAATTTTTCTACTGCGATTTTTCAAAGTTTTACATATTTCGGGATTTCATGAATAAATTTTGACTGATTTTTACTTTCTTCTATCTTTACAAAAAGAAAGTATTAGATTCTTAAAAATTTCCGAATTCCGTTTTCTAATGATACGCACGTTTTAGGCGTCGGAGATGCCAATAAACAAGTTTTTTCAAAATTTCTGTCTGTGAGTCTGTGATTATGTCTGTCTGTCTGAATGTGATACACATTTTGTGGGCGCTCTGTCTCAAAAATTAATGATCAGAATTTAATAAAACTTGAGATTCATTTAGTCCCTGATATACATTGATGCGGTGTAAATAGTCCGACAGGTGGCGCTGCTATGCTGCATTTTTCACGATTTCCGTAATAGCCATGTAACAAATCCACAAAACGTACCACGCAAAGCAGATTTATATTTACTTTTTAATTCTACGAATGAAAGACTTTTACTGAACTTTAAATTTTAAACTTAAACCATACTCACATTAGCACCTTTATGCTCGTATAGTTGTACTATTTATGGAACAACTCCTACGGTGAGATAACTTCAAAACTTAGTAATAATAACTCATAAAAAACAAGCTACCAGCATTTATTTTCTTTCTCACTTGAATCTACAAAAATATAGGAAGTTGCCACAGAATACATCAAAACTTGTCCCTTTTTCTTTTTTAACCAGCGACAATAACATGTGAACACGCAAAAACAAAATAATAAATGTAATTTCAAGTCAATTGTTTTTCTTTACATTTTTCATCCCTGATCGCGCGACTTTGAACAAAAATAAATAATGCCGATCCCGTAACATCCTCCCACCTTCTGATTACCTTGTATAATCAGAACTAATTTTAAAACGTAGAGAAATTGACAAAGTCACTTGCTATAAATTCAGTCTTTCAGGAATTTTCAGTATCCTTCCAGCCCTGCTGTGTCTAGGAGATTCCTTGCTTGAGGATACATCCAAAATTGTAGCTTTGTTAAGTATTTTCGCTGTCATATTCATCTTTGTATATCACTGTATCATCACTGTATATTCATCTTTGGTTTCGGACAATCAGTAGACGAAGCTATCTCTAGTGGATATGTTCTTTGTATAGGTCGTAAAAGCTCATGTTGTGATGTTTGAACTCTTACGAGTCGAACTTTCTTGTCTCTACCAGGTATAAGTTCTGTAATTTGACCTAAAGGCCAATCAGTTCTCTTTTTATTATCAGATCCGATCAATACAACATCACCTACAGCTATAATTTGCTCTTGGTGTTTGTTCCTTGCTCTTTCAATTAATGCACCTAAATATTCGGACCTGAAGCGATCCTTCAATTCTTTTTGTAATGACTGCCGATACTTCAATCTCTTGCTTAATGATTTTTGTTCCACAACATCCAGGTCTGAAAGATTGCATTCTTCTATACTCTGCAGAAACAGAGATGGGAAGATAGGTTTCACAGTTGCGTCTTCCGAAAGGTATGTTAGCGGTCTTGCATTTATTACACTTTCCACATCTGTCAAAATTGTGTTCATTTCTTCATAAGTGAGGTAAGCATGATCTAATACTCTTTTGAGAAGATCTTTCATTATTCTGATAAGCCTTTCCCAAAAGCCACCACACCACGCTGCGGTTGGTGGATTAAATTTCCAATCAATAGCATTAACAGAACTGTATTTTTGTATTCGTGACCAATTAGCTGATCCAGTGAAGTTTGTGCCGTTGTCAGAATAAATGACAGCGCACCTTCCTCTCCGTGATACGAATCGTCTGAGTTCCATCAAAAATGCCTCAGTCGAAGCAGCGGTCACTAGCTCTAAATGCACTGCTCTGTATATTGCGCAGGAAAATATCAATATTCAAGATTTCTCAATTTTCTTCAAGTATAACGGACCCGCCATGTCTACACCTGTGATCTGAAACACGTTAGCATCCTTTATTCTATTTTCCGGTAGAGGCGCAACTATCTCTCCATAAACTCTTCCCACTGAAGCGTTTGCAGACAACACACTGTGCTAACACTTGTTTTACATTTCTACGACCATTAAGTATCCAGTATTTTTCTCTCAATAAATTAAGTAGAATCTGTAATCCAGCGTGACAATGTTTTACATGTACATGATATATGAGTCGTTTCACAACTTCATGTTTTGCTGGCAGGACTATAGGTTTCAGAAAATCTTCATTGTCTTTCCTGTACGTTATTTTAGCCTCCAGTCGAATTATATCTTGTTCATCTTTCCATGTTTGTAAAGTTCTCAATCTGTTATCATTCTCGGGAAAAAACGCTTCTTTCTGAATTATACGTAGAGTCTTTAATTCAGCTTCTTTAAATTCAGATGACGTCAGGTCTCCTCCTCTTTTCACTTCGGTACTTCTGCAGTTATGCCTAAAACGTAATATCCATGCGACCATCCGTATGATTTTAACATAACTCGAGAAATATCTGTAATACCAACCATCTTGTTTAACATCAGAATTCGTTATCATGGAAACTGACTTTATTCGTTCCTTCCGAATTTCATCTTCGTCATAGTCTTAATCACTAGAGTTCGCATATTTTTCAAACTCTGCTGAATCTCTCAACCAAGCTGGACCCTCCCACCATCTCCTGGCAGCCAGCTGTCTCGCTTTACATCCACGAGTTGGCAAATCTGCAGGATTTTTATCACTTGGCACATAGATCCATGATGAAGGACTGCTTAATCTCCTGATCTCTAGAACTCGATTTCGCACAAATACTGACCAATTGACATCTCTGGATATCCAAGCGAGGACTGTAGATGAATCGCTCCAATAATATCTCTTCATCTTTTCCCAACCGAGGGCATCTACGATAGTTTGCGCCAAACGAGTTCCCATAGTTGCCGCCAATAATTCCATTCTTGGTATTGTGACGTTCTTCAAAGGTGCAACTCTTGATTTGGCTGCTATATAAACTAACTCGACTTGGCTTCCAATTTCTATTCTAAGGAATATAACTGTTGCGTAAGCATCTTTACTTCCATCTACAAATGTGTGAAGTGCACACGCTTCTATGTTTCCTGGAGTCATTTTCATGTATCTTGGGATCTCTATATCCTTCAAAACTGTTAGTTCTTGAAACCATAGTAAAATTTCTTTACGTAACTCACCAGTTATCTCTTCATCCCATTTAAAACCTAATTTCCAGGCTTTTTGCAACATTATTTTCGGACAAATCATGACTGGCGACGTAAAACCAAAGGGATCAAATATTTTATGCACAGCTGACAACATACTGCGTTTGGTGATCCTTTCTGTGTCAAAATCTTGTAGCCAACTTAGGTTGATTTTCAACATGTCGGATTCCTTATTTCAAACAAGTCCTAAGACGTTAGTTTCATTCGTGTTTGGCGTTTCTTGGCGATCACCTGTGTACTCCCACTGTCTTAGATCAAAACTGCCTTTCGCCATCAGCATCCTCGCATCTTCGATGAAATGGTTCAATTCTTCTTCGCTATTTACACTGGTTACGACATTATCCACATAAAAACTGTGCAACAATCTATCTTTAAAACTTTCAGAGAAATCTGGAGCCCTTCGGATGTGATATTCAATGACAGATGAAAGAAGAAATGGACTGCATTTCACACCGAATACTACTCGGGTATGCCTGAATGTCATTAATTTCTTTTCCTTTAAGTCCTTCCACCACAAAAAATGTAGGAAATTTCTATCTTTCTCACAAATGCTGATCTGTAAAAAAGCTTTCCTAATATCTGCAATTACACCAAGTTTTCTTGCTCAAAAGCGTAGAAGAACATCTGGAATGAGCTCGATCAAGTTCGGTCCACATTGTAGGCATTGATTCAGAGATGGATAATTTGCTAATCTTACTGACGCATCAAATACAGGACGGATCGGGGTTGTAGTACTACTCTCTTTTATGACTGGATGATGCGGCAAGTAATTGCCATAGGATTTCGTTTCCTAAGAAGGAACTTCCTCTATAATACCTTCGTTAATCCAATCATTAAAAACATTCTCGTATTGTTGAAACATGTTCTTGGCGATTAACTTTGAGGTGATGCCTTCCAAACGTTTCATCGCCAACTTAAAGTTATTTGGCAGTGTTGTTATGTCATCAGACCAAGGAAGACAAATCTCATACCGATTTTCATCGCTTATTTTTACTGTTTCGAAGAAATGCTCCTTAGTTTGGCGATCTATCTCTTCTCTTGACTTCTTCTCTATGGGATCTGTAATTCCGATTAAGTCAAGTCTCCATAGGTTTGAGATATCCGCTTCTTTTACAAACATTGATGTTACTGTCATCGCCAAGTTTTCGGATGAATATGGCTTTTCACATGGTGCTTTTCCCATTAATGTCCATCCAAGCTATGTTTCCGCTGCAACTAAACCAGAAGACAATATTTTTCTTTTACCAGTTAACATTTTCCCCATAACATCAGCTCCAATTAAAACTTCTATACTATCACAACATTGACTCACATCACTTAACATGATGCCACTTTCCTTTAATTCTTGTAACCATGGCCCCTGTGTAACGGGTTGAATATCTCCGCATATGTTAACTTGATCTCGTACTTCGAAATTACACCTGAATTCTTCGCTCAAATCTCTAACTCTTATTTTGTAACAGTTGTGTTGGCATTCTTGAGTAGTAATGTCGCCAAACAGAGAATGTATTATCTTTTCTTGCCGAATAGGCTTGTAATTCATTTCTTCCGCCCCACTTTTTAATATATACGATTTCTGTGATGCTGAATCTAACAATAAACGAACAATCTTCTGTTTACTTTCAGAAACTAGCTTCACCTTCAAGGTCTACAAGAACACCTTGGCGCTCTTCTTACTAATATTTGTCATATTCACTTCATCTCTTTTAGACTTCTCCTCAGCTCCCTCTTGAGTATCTTTACCGGATGACTTACGTTGATCGCATAGTAATGGCACATGCCGCTTATTACAAATAATACATTTCACCATCGCTCGGCATCTTTTAGCGGTATGTTCTGGTACTAAACATATGAAGCATTGGCGATTTTTTGTATTTCCGCTAAGTTTAATTTTCTCGCAGAAAAGCATTCCGAACTTGCATGTCTTCCCTGGCAAAAAATGCAGACTCCTTTTTTCTCTGTTACGGAAGAGGTAGTCAACAGACCTGCCGCTGTCAAAGTTTTACCGGTTTTATGTTCAAAATTATGGTGATTCCTTTTTGCGACATATTTACGGTCTTCACTTTTAGCTAATCCAAAACCAGCTACGGCGAGTGACACCCTTTCTTCACCTCCTACTTCAGTTCGCAAAAACTGCATCAGACTATTTAATCTGTCCTATGCCTCAGTTTTCTCAGACGATATGTTCGTGCGATTCCACGCTTTTAGAAATTCTGCTGGAAAACAGGACTCAACTAATGGATATAAAATTGATGCACATTTGTCAGTTGTGACACCTACTGTATCTAAGGCTCGTAAATATAATTCCAATTTATCATATAACGATGTCAACGAGAATTTTCCCTTCGTTTGTACTGATATTATTAATTTGAGTAGTTCTCTCACGTAGACTTCTACCAATATATCTTCTCTACCAAAACGGGTTTTTAAACTCTCAATTGCCTTGGCGTAATTAGTGCCACTTGGCGGGAAACTCTCTACCACTTCTCTTGCTCGGGAGCCGGCAACTGTTGCTTGCACCAAGTACTGAAATTTATCTTCTGGTGCTATTTCTGTATCTTTATCAATTTGTCTAAATTGACACCAAAACGGTAACCAGTCTATTATTTCACCGCCAAACTTTCTGAACTCTAATTTGGGCAGCGTAAACTTTCTTCTCATTGCATAACTATCGATAATTGGATTAAGAGCTCCACCTTGGCTGTTTACTGCTGACTGAAGTTACGCCAATTCTAACTCGTGCGCCAATTTTAACTTTTCGCCTTCAATCTTTGCTTGTAATTCCATATTCAATGCTTCAGTTTTTTCCTTTGCTTGTAATTCCATATTCAATGCTTCAGCTTTTTCCTTCGCTTGTATTTCTAATTTTTCTTTTTCCATATTCAATGCTTCAGCTTTTTCTTTTGATTGTCTCTCTAATTTTTCCTTTTCCTTTCTTTCTGAAACGGCATTTTCTAAAACGCTCTGTACAAATTCAGGATCATCTTTATATGCCTTACAATTCAAAATTAAATCTTTAAGTGCCACAAGTGAAGCCGTTGGTGCTGCTATTTCACCTAATTGCTCGGCTACGAAGATAAAATCTTCCTTTTTAAAACCTTTAACCAACTTAAATATCATGGAAAATCTTTATTTCATTTAATTTTTTATTAACACCTTTTAAACTACGTGTGATAGATAACCTTGTTTAAACTCAGGTCCTGTACCGGCGGACGCCACTAATGTAACAAATCTACAAAACGTACCACGGAAAGCAGATTTATATTTACTTTTAAATTCTACGAATGAAAGACTTTTACTAAACTTTAAATTTTAAACTTAAACCATACTCACATTAGCACCTTTGTGCTCGTATAGTTGTACTATTTATGGAACAACTCCTACGGTGAGATAACTTCAAAACTTAGTAATAATAACTCATAAAAAACAAGCTACCAGCATTTATTTTCTTTCTCACTTGAATCTACAAAAATGTAGGAAGTTGCCACAGAATACATCAAAACTTGTCCCTTTTTCTTTTTTAACCAGCGACAATAACATGTGAACACGCAAAAACAAAATAATAAATGTCATTTCAAGTCAATTGTTTTCCTTTACATTTTTCATCTCTGATCGCGTGATTTTGAACAAAAATAAATAATGCCGATCCCGTAACAAGCCATATCTCAAGAAATAATACACGAATTTTTATGAAACTCCAGATTCAGTTATTCCTTGATATAGATTGCTGCTGATTACTTTTTGGTGTAAATCGCCTGACAGTTCTTCTATGCTGCATTATTCATGATATCGCAATATCTCTATCTGAAGAACTAATGCATGAATTTTCATCAAACTTCAGACTAAGTTAGAAGTTGACATAAGTTGTTGTTGAAAAAATTTGGTGTAAATCGCCCAAGAGGTGACGCTTCTATGCTGCCTTTTTCACGGTTTTCGCAATAGCTGTATCTCAAGAACTAATGCACAAATTTTTATCAAACTTCAGATTCATTTAGTTCCTGATATAAATTGGTCCTGATTAGCTTTTGGCGTAAATCACCCAAAAGGTGGTATTGTTATTCAGAATTTTTTAAGATTTCCGCAATAGCTCTGTCTCAAAAAGTAATGCACGGATTTTCATCAAACTTCAGATTCAGTTAGAAGTTGACATAAGTTGTTGCTGATTAGATTTTGGTGAAAATTACTTAACCAGTGACACTGCTATGCTACATTTTCCAGGGCGTATTAGCATATATGAGATAGAAGAATGTTTTGGGATTGCCACATCCGACTAACTTTTTTACTGTTTGCCAGTCTATTTAGGCCCCACCAGTGGCCGAGAGGTTCTGCTCTCGAAGCTGGTAGACGGGACGTGCTGGGTTCGAACCCAATCGCGCCCGTCGGCCTAATCGTTCGGAGTTTTCGTGGTTTTCTTCAAACCTTGGATTTCCAAGCGTTAATATGGGTTAGGTTCCCTTAGAAAGACCCCCACGAAGGGCATCCCTCCCTTAAGGCCTATATCCCTCGTGTTGATAATTGGCCGTCATAAACACAACCAACCAGCCAGTCTATTTCATTTATGTTCGTGTGCAGTACAAATCTTAGATCAAAAGTTTATGAAGAATTTCATTAAACATATTATTTATTTCCACCTTGATATAAATAAGCGCTGATTATATTTTAGTGTATATCGCACAACGAGTGGCTCTGCTATGCCACTATTTTTACGATTTCCATGACTTTTATATCTCGAAATATATGGGATGTAATCGCAGCTAATTTGATATATAAGATGCTTACTATGATTCAATTTTGGTTTTTGGTCACTCAACAGTGGTAGAATTAATCTAGGCATTTTGCGATGAACATCATATTTGTATCTTAGTTTCTATTAGTTAGAAAATCAGATAAATCAGATTTTCAATGTGCCAAGCTTTGGCTAATAATTAAAACTATATGTGCTGATCAAGTTTTAAATTTTAATTTTCAACAGTGGACGCTGATGTGCTGTGCATTTTTCATCCACCAATCATTGTAATTCCGTTTTATTACTAAATTCAAAGAAATGTACTATACTTCACATTAATTATTGTTGGTGTGTAACTGCGTAACATATTAGAATGATACAGACGAAAATTTTGTTGTAGTTTTCCTTTGTTCAGAATATTCACCAGTTTCAAATCACTATAAAAAAAGGAAATCCGTGACAAAACGAAAAATATATTGAAAGCAATGTTCCTGTATATTCTCTACTTTTTCATAAAATTTCCGATTTTGTATTCTATCATTTTGATAAAGAAAACGTTTATCTAAAACGGAATTTCCTGTTTTAAGAAATATATGCGAGCAATATTGCAATTTTACAAAAAATCTATATAATAATTCCACTCCACGTACCAATGCACATTTACGGAACAGGTAATTGTATTGCATATTTCCACGACCGTGTTTATTGTTTCGTCTTCGAATCTCAGTATATACGTTCTTAGCTCTGTGTTCTTGACTACCTGACCGCATCCAACGATTAGATTATATTAGATGTAAATTTCCAACTGGGCGAAAAATGTCCGGACCAGGGGTCGAACCCGGGACCCCCTGGCTGAAGCCGCCAGTGCTCTGCCATCTGAGCTATCCCGGACGATTCTGGTCGAACTTTTTCACCCAGCTAACCTTGATGATTACAGCATCTGGTCTGAAACCTGGTTCAGCTCAACAGAATAAATCTCAGGTAATGGAACTCCAGAAATCGCTGGATACGAAATTACACTAGATTAATTTTACATCTAATATGATTTGTTTACCAATTTGAATAATTGTGTTAAAATTAATCTAGTGATTAGATTATAGTCCAAAACATCAATTACGAAAACTTAATCGGAAATTTTTAGTTTACTTACATTTGAAACGTTTATCTGGTTTAGAAGGAATACTTCTGTTTTTAACATTCAACGAGTAAAAATAAAAGGAAATTTTCCGTTTATTCATGGAAACTGTATGATTTCCATTCAAAATGGACAGTTTCTGTTAAGTTACAGAAATGTCTCATAAAATCACCCGTATAATATATACTATATAATAGCAGCCGTCGCCTGCTACTCTGGTCGTCGGTTCGTCTATAAGAATCTTGAATAAAAAAAATATATATATCTAGTAAAGATAAAATTTAAAAAAATCTTTTTCTTAATATCTAATCCAATATCCATAATTGTAGTTTTATTCGTATAATCTTACATAATCGAGTTCAAATTCGATGTTGGCCACATAATAGATAAAATAGCTCTAAAATCGCTGAAGTACCTGTGTTTATCTATTTTTTAGTCGATTTTTTTATCTTGAATTTTCTGCTTCTACGTAAAACTGCGAATATGGCAAAATTACCCAAAACGTGCGACCCCCCCCCCCCCCATTAATCACCTTAGACGGTAATTTCTAAAATCGATAAAATAGAAGTTTAAGTATTTTTTAGTTGATTACTTATCCTGAAATTCATACCTCTATCTAAAACTGCTGCTGGGATATGGCGAAATGACATAAAGGTTTCGATCCTCCCTTTAATCCTCTTAGGAGAGAATTTTCAAAAAATTACTGAAATATGTGTTTAACTATTTTTAGTACATTTATTTTCTGTAATTTCACACGCCTACCTAAAACGGCTACTGAGAAATGGCGAAATGAACTAAAAGTTTCGATCCTTCCTTTAATCCTCTTAGGGAGATCGAGGGATTTTTAAAATCACTGAAATAAATGTTTAATTATTTTCGTAATATGTTTGTTATCCTGAAGTTCTGACTCCTACCTAAAATAGCTGCTGAGATATGGCCAAATATCCCAAAATTTCCGCCACTGAGATATGGTGAAATGACCTAAAAGTTTCGATCCTCCCTTTAATCCTCTTAGGGGGATCGAGGGATTTCTAAAATCACTGAAATACATGTTTAATTATTTTCGTAATATGTTTGTTATCCTGGAGTTCTGGCTTCTATACCTAAAACAATTGCTGGGATATGGCCAAATGTCCTAAAATTTTCGACCACCCCTTTAACCCCTTAGAGGGGAAATTTTGAAAAATCACTGAAATATATGTTTAACTATTTTTTAGTAGATTTTTTTTCTATAATTTCACACTCCTACCTAAAATGGCTACTGAGATATGGCGAAATGACCTAAAAATTTTGATCCTCCCTTTAATCCTCTTAGGGGAATCGAGGGATTTCTAAAATTGCTGAAATACGTGATTAATTATTTTTTTAGTAGATTTATTTTCTGGAATTTCACGCGCCTACATAAAACGACTGCTGAGATATGCCAAATGTTGTAAAATTTTCGACCCTCCCCTTTAATCCCTTTAGAGGTGGGATTTCTAAAATCTCTGAAATACGTGTTTGATTATTTTTTTAGTAGATTTATTTTCTGGAATTTCACTCACCTACCTAAAACGGCTGCTGAGATATGGCCAGGTGTTCTTAAATTTTTGACCGCCCTTTAACCACCTTAAGGGGGGGGGGGGAGAATTTTCAAAAATCCTTTCTTAGTGCGCGCTTATGTCATAAGAAATATTTCCTCCCCAATTTTCATGATTCTAGATTCAGTAGTTTGAGCTGTGCATCGATCAGTCAGGACAAACTCTTTTATATATATGGATTTCTTTATTTTCTTTTTTTTAACTGTGTAAATGGGTTTTAAGAATGGATTTTTGATATAACAAATGATTGAATTAAGTGAGATTAATGGGGAAAAGTCTCATATTATTTGCATTACATTGCTTTACACTTTCTATTACTATGTGCAAAATACATTAAAACGGATTACCCTTATTTACAATAATTACATTGTTTACATCATTATTTCAAAATTTACCTTAATAATAAGGTTTGAAATTCTTTAAAACTGTTTCGTGATTTTTTACGTTATTGATCATTGGTTAAAAGTTTATATAAGATAATGCAGAAGATCTAATTTAAAATCAGTGTATGATATATTTTTATTACTCGAATTAAAAAAATCTGCAACAATGTATCTCTAAGATACAAAGTATAATAATAATATATTTTATTTTACCCTTCATTTTCACACTTTGATAAATATTGAAATCGATCTACGAAAAAGCAATGTTGATTGTTCTGTTTTATTCAATTGGAAAACAACAGGGAAAAAATGAAGAAAACAATAAACATTTGTAGAGGACAGTGACCTTTGGCTAAGGCAACAAGTTTTATCAGAAATTTAAAAAAATGTACTAGACTAAAAGTTGCAAGACTAAGAAATTGATTCGTGTACATGAAAAGAAGAAACATTGCATTTCTAAATTGTAAAGTTATTTCAGATAATTTCGAAATAAATTTTGTAGTTCTAAAACCTTAGCCGCCTGGAATTTTTTGACAAATTGTTTTTACTCTTATATTTTGTTTTGTTTTTAATATTTGATATCAATGCAGTTTGACAATATGCGTGAAAAACAACATTAAATGAAAGTTCATGTCACAAGAAAAATGCTTAAAAGTTTGTTTTTCACCATTTCGAGTGATTATCATGCAACATATCTGCTTCATAATTCAAATATCATAAATTGATTTCAGGAATCAATTTGTTATTTCATAATTCAATTGCTTCAGGATAAGATAAAAAGTCACATTTTTTTCTCTCTCTCTTTTTTTCGACATATTAATTAATTTCAAGCTACTTAATTTTAGGAATGAAATTATTATAAAAATTCATCTAATATAATTAAAAATTTCAGAAATATATCTTTTTTACTTTCATATTTTTTTTTATTCATAGAGATATGATGAACACATAGAGACAATTCTACCCATATACAGTAAAAATCCACTAATACGGCACGTTCGGAATTTCAAGTATGCCGGATTACAGGATGAATGTCGAAAAAAACGTGTAAAAGTTACAGTTAAAGAAAAAAATGACAGTAAAACACTTCGTAAGTAAATCCAGTAACTTTTTCATTCTTTAAACAGCTTGAATAGAATAAACAAAATACATAATAGTTTATGTACATAATTATAAAAAGAAAACCTGCACTGTATTCCTACACCGTACGCCTACTCGTAGAAGTCATCTTAAACAAATCTCAAATATCAGTTTCTTTCGTAATTGTCTTCTCTCTTGTTTTTTTTAGGGCCCCACCATTGGCTGAGAGGTTCTGCTTTCAAAGCTGGTAGAGGTACTAGGTTCGAATCCAATCGTGCCCGTCGGCCTAATCGTTTGGAGTTTTTCGTAGTTTTCTTCGAACCTAGCTTAAATACGGGTTAGGATCCCTTAGAAAGACCTCCACGGCGGCATCCACCTCGGGCTTATATCTCTAGTGCAGTTAGCCGGCAGTCATAAACATCACCATAAACAACACCATCTTTTTCTTTGGAAGTCATTTCGTATGATGGTTAGTTTCATAATTTCCAAATTGTTGACGAACTCAGAAAAGTTTATAAAAGTATTCAAAGCATCAACTGCTTTATTCAATTTCATCTTGTTTGTCTCCTCCACATCTTATTCATCAGAGTCAACGTCTTTGGGTGCTGTTTGGTTGATAACACTCTCAATGGTGGCCTCATTTGTCAAAATATTTTCTGTCGGCTCATGAAAATCTACTTTAACCCACTCTTTTATTTCTTCTCGATTCAGTTGTTCATGGCAAACACCCTAAAACATCTTCTACTTCGTGGTCAACTATATACTTTCAGTAACTTTAACATTTTCGTCCTACTTCAGGTCAAAGTTTACGTCATGACCTTTTCAAATTTCCTGTTAGGTAGCTTTCATTACAAAAAGCTACCTATTGCAGCCGTTCGGAGGAAAACGATTCCGAAAATTTCGGTATATTTTCACCGATCATGACCCCCAGACCCCGAAACCACCCTCCGTTTAAATGTGATATATATATATATATATATATCCATATACAACCCTTGGCACAAAGTTTGCGATCATTGCAGAAACACTACCCTTTTTTGTGAGAAAGGATTATTTATTCTCACTGCATAAAAATTAAATGATTGTTAGCGATAATGCATTTGTATTATATACTAGCAAACCCCGCGGCTTTGCTCGCGTAATATTTGAAATATGCCAAGTGATATTTTCATGACTAATTTTTCTTAGAAGAACACTTTTTGGAATAATTTAAAAATTACAAATGAAGCCACAGTTTGACTAAACTTCATTATAAAAGTGCAATAGACAGATATGAGATTTTAATTAATAAGAAAAACTAAAACTAATTCCAAATAAATGGTAATTTAGAAAGTATTTTGATACTTTTATGCTCATTTCAGTATTCATTTGAAGTTTTGAATTTTTTAGAAACCATCTTAACACATTTACATCTTAAAATTAACCATTATGTCAAATCCAAGCTACTTATCTAACAGTCTACCACCTCTCTGGTGTTAGTGGCACCAACATAAAATGCCGGAACAGAGTTGAAATAGAATGTCTAGAAAAATGTTGAAACAGAAACTGTCACCATTAATTTACCAACATTAACCTTGAAGTCGGTTGGTAATTCCTAATATTCTATAGAAAACGGTATTTAGATGTTTTTAAAGGATTTCTTGTTGTTTCTGCCAAACAGGTGGTAGTGACACCGGCATAAATATATAGCCCGTATAGGATCGGGGACTACCACTCTTGATTCGCAACCAATAACTTCTGTAATCGGTTTATTATTTTCTGAGATTCCATAGAAATCGTAATTTAGGACTCTTTTAGAATGCTTTTCGCTCCTTCCCTTCGCTTTACCTCTTTTTAATTTCTAATTTATTTTCGAATGTTCTTACAGGACATTTATATTTTATAAGCAACTACCGTGCTATATTTAAAATTTCTAGCCTCTTCAATACCGCAGAAATCGCAATTTAGGAAGTTTTTTGCTCTTGCAACCCTCTAGGGGTTGTTGCACCGACATAAAATATAGCTTATGTTTGAGCAGGTTCTATCATCATCAATTTGCAACCATTATGTTTGCAACCATTTTGTATTTCATACGATTGCATAAAAATCGTAATTTAGAACGCTTATAGAATACTTTTTCCTCACTTCATCCTTTTAAATTTGGAATTTTCTTTCGACAAATCTTAGAAAGCATTTGCATCTTTGAAGTAATTACCTTTCCAAATTTAAAATGTTAGACCCCTCTTTAACACAAAATACGCAATTTAGAACATTTTTTGCTCCTGTAACCCCCAGGTGGTAGTGACAACTACGTAAAATATAGGTTATGTTGGAGCGGGGGCTGTCACAATCAATTTGAAATCATTACTTCTGAAATCGGTTTATATTTCCTGAGATTGATTAGAAATCGCTATTTAAAACGTTTTTAGACCGGTTTTCTTTTATTTTCACTCCATTTAAATTTCAAAATTTTAAGGAACTGTTTTCACAGAGCATTTACATCTCATAAGTAATTATCATGCCAAATTTCAAGTTGCTAGCCCCTCCAGTATCACAAAAATCACAATTTAGAACGTTTTTTAAAGTGCAACCGCAAGATGGTAGTGACGCCGACATGAAGTAAATCCTATATTGGAGCAAGGGCTGTCATCATCAATTTCCAACCATTACTTTTGCAATAGTTTGTGTACTTTCTGAGATTGCGTAGCATGCGCCATTTAGAACTTTTTTCAGAACTCTTTTCGCGCATTTTCCCCCCTTTTAAATTTGGAATTTTTTAAGAAATATTCTTAGAGATCCTTTATATCTTATAAGTAACTACCATTCCAAATTTCATGTTTCTAGACCCTTCATTGACACAAAAATCGTATTTTCAGAACGTTTTTTGCTCTTGCACCCTTTTTGGGGTAGTGACACCGACAAAAAACATAGCTTATTTTGGAGCAAGCGCTGTCACCATCATTTTGACACCATTGTTTATTAAATCTGTTCGTTAATTCCTCAGATTGCGTAGAAATCGCCTTTTAGAACGCTTTTTGCGCATTTTCACTCCTTTTAAATTTAGAATGTTTTAAGAAATGTTCTTAGAGATCATTTATATCTAATAAGTAACTACCATGCCAAATTCCAAGTTATGGGCCCTTCAGTATCACAAAATCGCAATTTCAAACGTTTTTTTGCTCCAGCACCCCCTTCAGAGGTAGTGGCACTGACATAAAATGTAGCCTATGTTGGAGCAAGGGTTTCCACCATCATTTTGACACCATTATTTTTAATTCGATTTGGTACTTCTTGAAATTGTGTAAAAATCGCCTTGTAGAACGTTTTTTAGAACACTTTTTGCGCATTTTCTACCCCTTTCAAATTTCGAATTTTTTAAGAAATATTCTTAGAGAACATTTATATCTAATAAGTAACTGCCATGCCAAATTCCATGTATCTGGGCCCTTCAGTAACACAAAATCGCAATTTCGAACTTTTTTTTGCTCCAGCACCCCCTTTAGGGGTAGTGGCACCGACATAAAATGTAGCCTATGTTGGAGCAAGGGTTGTCACCATCATTTTGACACCATTATTTTTTAATTAGTTTGGTACTTCCTGAAATTGCGTAAAAATCGCCATTTAGAACGTTTTTAGAACGCTTTTACGCATTTTCACCCCTTTAATATTTCAACTTTTTTTAAGAAATGTCCTTAGAGATCATTAGTATCTTATAAGTAACTACCATTGCAAATTTCATGTTTCTAGGCCCTTCAGTAACACAAAAATCGCATTTTTAGAACGTTTTTTGCTCCTGCATCCCCTTTTGGCCAGTGGCACAGACATAAGATATAGCCTATGTTCTAAGTTGGACTAACACCATCATTTTGATACCTTTACTTTTGGAATCGGTTCGGTAGTTTCAGAGCTTACCTCCTACAAATAAACAATTTTTACCTCTTTATAATATTAGTATAGATAGATTAGTATAGATAGATTAGTATAGATTAGTATAGGTAATGAACAACAATATGCAATAAAGAAAAATTATTATACATCAATTTATAAACAGAAAAATGGTGATTAAAATTTAAACACCAAAGAAAAAAATATCCAATCACGCTTTGATTTGGAAAAAAATAACCGATCACTGTAATCAATATTTAATAAATCCACCTTTAGCTCGGATGACAGACGAAATTCTTCGTGGAATGGACTCAATAAGCTGTTTACACTCATTGGGAGCAATTTCGCAACAGCATTCCCTTATAGCTTTACGTAATTCTATTGCATTTGTGATCCTTCGAAAATCGATTTTTCCTTTTAATATATTCCACAGATTTTCGACGGGATTGAGATCCGGACTATTGATCGGCCAAGTCATGGTTTTAAGTGAATTATTACCTATATTTTGTAGAAATTTCTTCACTGATTTGGTACGATGAGGAGCTGCGTTGTCATCTTGAAATAAGAAGCCTTTTTGATCCCCGAACCATTGCTCGATGCTGGGAATCAAAAAATTCTCTAAAATGTCAATGTAAACTTCAGAGTTACGCAACTGTGCGTAACACAATACCCAACTTGCCGACGCTTTCTGATGTTATACAACTCCAAACTGTAAAGGCAGGTGAAAATGTAGTCCTGGTATTGGCACACTTATCATTGAACTTTTCACCAACTCTCCTCCAAACAAATGTTCTGCAGTCTCACCTGTTCCGAGAGATATATGAAACTCATTGCTAAAAATAAGTTTATTCCATTTATCAAGTGGCCAGTGTACATATTTTTTACATCATTGCAAGCGCTCTTTTCCATGCTTCTTTGTCAAATAAGGTTTCGTTTTAGCTTTACAGAATTTAAATCCTGTTGCATTTAGACGATTACGTACAGTGCGGTTACATACCTTTACGTTGTATTTAAACCATTCTGTATTGAGTTGTTTTGATGCTGCTCGCCGCTTTCTTTTCGCTATTTCCACAAGTTTTCTATCCTCCCTAGGCGTTGTCATTCGTGGACGTCCACTTCGAGGTAAATTTTGCACGCTGTTAGTCAACTGATATTTTATCTAAATACCGCATACCGTACTTTGAGCACAGTTTCATAAAGCAGTCACTTTTCTTTGTGAATTTCCCACTTGCAACAATTTAATAATGCGGATTTTTAAATCGCGAGACAGGTTTTTCACACGAGCCATTGTCCAACACTTCAGAGCTTCTTTTGATCTCGCAGCTGAAAGATTTCTCGTTTAAATAGGATTCAGATATTGCATGAATGCGCAGGCACTCTTATCTGTCTTCAATATGCAAATTTCAAACTTGTTTCCTTAGTGATCGATTACTATTTCCAACTTCCGTCTTGATCGATATTTTTTTCTCACGAGGAAACTTTTTCGACTGCAGTATAATTATAAATTATATGATTGTTATATTGAATTCACTTTTGATTTATATTTTAATATGTGTTATTTTATTTGGCATAATGTAAAACTCCCCTATGCTCATGAATCGCGAAATATATGCTTCGACATGCAAAAATCATAAACTTGATAACACTGATCGGAAACTTTTTGCCAAGGGTTGTATATATATATGATCTTTGTCAAACTGTAACTCTCGTATTTATTTATAAACCGATTTGGATGCAACTTGGTGTGTAAATAGTACATACCAATATCTCGACCGAGTTCGTTAGCCAGCTTCATCCGCCATCCTGTTTCAAAATAGCGGCCATCTAAAAATTAAAAAAAAATTAATTTTAAAACGAGGTACAAAAAAATTAGAAATTGTAAAAGATTTTTATCTTATGTGTTTGATCTTAATACAAAGACTCCGGAGTATTTTTTGTTCCGTCTATATCTTTAAAAATTTATGAGTTATAGTATTTTGAATGTCTAGTGTTGCTGACATTTTGAAACTATCTGAATTTTGTCACGCGATAACACGCGTATTTATGAACCGATTTGGATCTAACTTGGTGTGTACATAGTACATACCAATGTCTCGATCGAGTTCGTTGGCCAGCTTCATCAACAATCTTGTTTCAAATGGTGGCCATTTAAAAATTTTAAAAATAATTTTAATTCAGATTGAGGTACAAAAAAATAGAAATTGAAAAAGATTTTGTTCTTGTGTTTTTGTCCTAAATACAAAGATTCCGTAGAACTTTTTTTTCACCTATATCATAAAAAATGGCTGAGTTATAGCCTTTGAATTTCTAGTGTTGCTGAAATTTTCAAACGATTTGAATTTTGTCACGCGATACCAGGCGTATTTATGAACCGATTTAGATGTAACTTGGTGTGTACATAGTACATACCAATGTCTCGACCGAGTTCATTGGCCAGCTTCATCCACAATCTTGTTTCAAATGGTGGCCATTTAAAATTAAAAAAAAAAAATTAATTTAAAATGAGGTACAAAAAAATTAGAAATTGAAAAATATTTTGTTTTTATGTGTTACAAAGGTTTCGGAGCATTTTTTGTTTTGCCTATATCTTAAAAAATGGCTGAGTTATAGCACTTTGAATTTCCAGCATGGCTGACATTTTGAAACTATTTGATTTTTGTCACGCGATAACACGCGTATTTATTAACCGATTTGGATGTGAGAAAGCATGTGCATAGTATATAGCAATGTCTCGACCAAATTACATGGCCAGCGTCATCCGCCATCTTGTTTAAAAATGGTGGCCATTATTTTTTTTATTTAAATTTAAAATGAGGTACAAAAAAATTAGAAACTGAGAAAGATTTCGTTCGTAAGTGTTTGACCTTGATAAAAGGATTCTGGAGCATTTCTTGTTTTGTCTTTATCTTTAAAAATAGTTGAAATATAGCACTTTGAATTTCTAATGTGAGTGACATTCTGAAAAATCTGATTTTTTGCCTGCGACAGCACTCGTATATATCAACCGATTCCGATGTGAGTGAGCATGTGCACAGGAATTACTAAGGTCCCGATTAAATTCATTGGTTAGCTTCACAAACCGTGTTGTTTTAAAATGGCGGACACTTCAAGATATCGCCGAATTTGGCGACCAAATATAAGTCACTTCAAATAATACCAGTTTGGATACAGCTAACTAATTTCTCATTCACATTCAGTATTGACAAAAATTAGTATTGAATCTTCTATAATCCGGTTCCACTAATTTGAGCTTCGTGTATTTGAATAGTATAATAGTAGCCTCTTTAAAAATAAGGAACATGAAAGCTACTTCTTCCTCCCGGCACTTGCCGGAAAAACTTTTTTATTCCTCAATCTGAAATTCCCTCAGATTATTGCAAACAGCAGGCGTGATTAAACAAGGAATACTATTTTTTTTCCGAAAATCGTGTCAGATTATCTATCATGCCGGATCTTAGGGTTCCGGATTTGAGGATGTTTACTGTGCTTAAATACGGCGTATAATGGTCATCATACATTTTGTATTTATTTTTTACAAAAATAAGTACAGTGAAACCTCTCTGTATGGGCCACCTGCCGTTCCATTGAAAATTGGCCCTTATGAGAGGTGGCCCTTGAATAGGGGTGACCAAATTTTTCATTTCTCTTTCTTTTTATCACGCGATTTTTAAAATCTGCATATTCTCTCAGTAAGTTCACTTTGTTTTTAACAATATTGTTTATTTGATTCTTGCTGCAATTAAACTGTGAAACCAATTTTCTTGCAGATGGTCCTTGATCATGACAGTTAAGAGCTTTGATTTTGTTATTCAAATCCAAATGTACCCTTTGGATTGATTTAGGTGCCATAATTTTAAATGTTACATAAGCCTGAGCATAAAATATCTAGTGTAAAAATTGTGCTTCAATGTGCATTCACATGTTTAGTAAATGGGGAATCAGTCTTTCTAGATAACCTGTTATCGTTTGTGTGCCCTTGACATATGGTCAAGTTTCCCCTCCAACCCAACCCTTACAAGTTGAAAGGGCAAACGTAGTGTGAGGAACATCTGTTTGTCTCACTTGTGGAAAAATTTGTGTTTCTTCATTGTGTTACTACATCCTCCCCATCTCCCCCTGCCTTCTTTGTTGCAAATGCAGTTGTTTGCTGAACTTTTATCGTTTGGTTCAGGAATTTAATATACCTGTTTAGGATTTAAGGCACATGTGAAAAAAAATGGCCTTTATGAGGGGTGGCTGCGGCCCCTAACAGGAGTAAATTTAACATTATGTGTATGGGAAAATTTTTCGTTCCTAACAATATTGGCCGTTAATAGAGGTGGCCCTTGAATAGGAGTGGCCTTTAAAAGAAGTTTCACTGTATATGAAAACTAATTAAAATAAATTTCTCGAAAAGAATATCATATTATTCGCACTATGCTCCTTGATTTACAAAATGATGAGCAAAATACATTAACTAAACTGACCATACTTATTTACAATAATTATTTTTACCACACAATTTTAATTATTTTTTTTTACCATAGCTGGGTTGGGATTATTGAAAATTCAGAAGAATCGTGCACTTTGTGCCAAGTCTTTGGAATTTGGTATAGTATTAGATATGGTCTTAAGGTTTTAGGAAACCATCGCAAACAACTTGTGCTCGCCCTCTGGTGGCCTGTTTGCTAGAAATCCAATATGGCTGTCATCTGTATTGGTATTTTTTAATAGATGGTCTTCTATTAGACACAAAATCTTGAAATATATGAATAATACACGAATAATATAATACCAATTTGGAATATGATCTTTACAATAATTTAATTTAATAATATATAATAATTGAGTAATGTAATACCATAACAGCAGTATAATATAAAAGAGTACTTTTTTCTGGTTTATAGTTTCTGAAAACTCTTAACAGTGACTTCAGAAAAAGAACAGTGTGTTTCTTCATATCAACACAAACATAAACATGATTTTAGGAAAAAAGAGAAAAACGACAAATTGGGAGGTGCCTATGCCTCTTGACGTGATTATGGAGTATTTAGATGATGGTTCTCGGATTGCGAACACAATGAAGACAAATAAGGCAACATACCATAATGGATGCCGTTCGCGTTTTCGCTCTTGTATGCTTCAACGGCAACTTAAGAAGAGATAAATGGATTCGGCTACAACAGTGAGCTTAAAAAAAAATGCGATTGAATTATAAAACAACCCTCGAAGCTAAAAAACCCTAGTGAGTCTACTGTGAGAATTACGAAGGGAAAGGTGAATAAAAAAATTTATTGTGTCAGTAGTGCTAACTGCGGCAAAAATTTATTCGAATGGTCGCTGAAATCTCAGAATTGGGTAGTGTATACACGATTGAATACTGAAAGCAATGCTGAAGATACCCATGCTGCGGATATTCATTATCACGAATCGTGCTATACCAAGCTTAAAACTGAAGCCCGTGCTGCCAGGAACTCATCAAAAAGCACTTTCCCTCAGCAAACTTGCGATACGTTAATAATTGCGCAGCGCTTAGCTTTAGTGAAATGTAACAACTCTCCTCAGAAGGTATCACAAAAGAAAAAAATCCCTGCCGGCTCGGGCCTACAGGCGGAGGTAGATTTCGAAGTTAAGTACTAAATTCACCAACAAAACTTAAATCAAGATTAAAGATAAACCCAGTTCCTTCGCTAAGAAGGAGTTCTAGGGAGCTAAACATTTTGTGAAAATTCTAATATACACACACGCATGTATATGGAATAGGTTTAAAAATGGCTAAATCAAATTCAGAGAACCTCAAAGTGTTAAAATATGTTAATATTTCCATACTCAAGTTTTTATCATGTTTTAATACGTTTCTTCAAACTCAATGACGTTACATATTCACCTGCTGTGGTTCATTATATTTTCAATATGACGCAATATTTTGTTGTTTTTTTTAATTCGTCAAACTATTTATTTCATTTTGAATTTTCATGCAGAAATCTTGCTCTAGAAAACTTATGGCGTAATATTCAATTTGTTTTCAATTCGTCAAACTATTTATTTCATTTTGAATTTTCATGCAGAAATCTTGCTCTAGAAAACTTATGATGTAATATTCAATTTGTTTTCAATTCGTCAAACTGTTTATCTAATTTAATTTTTCACGTGAAAACACTGCATTAGAAAAGCAATTGTTGTGGTGAGAATTTAATTGCTTTTTTTTTAATTGTTGGCAACAGCTATAACGAAAAATATTTATTTTTTCCTGCCATTGTTGTGTAAAAGCTGGTTTTATCAGAATCATTTTAAGACGGTATTCAAAATTTTAAACCTTCCCCATTCCCATTCTCTTGGACCGATTTTGCTCATTTTCAATCCCCGCCGAGAAATTAGCTATCTTAAAGTTGTTGGCGAGTTTGAAGACGTTCCGTGCATAATTGCGACTTTTATCGTGCGGACAAAATTTAGTACATACATACATACATATATATATATATATATATATAAACTTTTTAGGTGGGGGTGGTTTTGGGTTCCTGGGGTCATGTACTGAAAAGTTATGAAGGAATTTTTCAAAAGTCGCACCATGGTAACGACTGCAATAGGTAGTATTTCTTACGAAATCTACCTAAAATGGTATGAAAGCCGTCTTGAAACCGAGACAGCTGATAGGTTTGGTGTACCAGTTCACTCTACCAGGTTCAAGGAACACCTGTTAAAGAAACTAGGATAAGACTGGCACTCATTCATGGATAGCAAAGAGGTTTATATTTTTCATAAGAAAACAATCTGTGCAACTTTAGCAGAAAGTGCTCGCACACAAGTTACCGAAGATGAAGCTGATAAAATTGCTGACGTTGCTGATTTATTGAGTAAATACACCCTTTTACAACAAATGACTTTCAAAGCTTCATTTAGTTCAAGTTGTCTAAATGAACCTATCCCAAAGCCTCTTTTGACCCTGATAGATGTCATGCTCCAAGGGGCAAACGTCATAGCAGATACTCTTTCAGATGATGACCAGGCTAACATAAGTCCTAGAATCAAAGTGGCGTACACTATTTCTGAGCTGATTTGTAACAACTCAGCGAAACAATCCAGTCAGGCTATCACTCTGTATCAACAAAAGGACAGGGAAAAACACATTCCTCTGTACTTGGGATTGGAGTTTCATTCCAAAGACAGGCAGAAAGACAATATCCGAACATTACATTCTCTGGGAATTTCAGTTTCATATGATTGTGTCATGGAAGTTATGAAGCAGCTTGCACAAGCTGTTTCTTAGCGGTGGCTAGATGATGGAGTCCTTTTACCTACAAACATCAAGAGAAAAGTGTTTGTAACAACTGCAGTAGACAACATTGATGAATCGGGTCGTTATGAACTTCATGTCTCAGACCAGTCATCTCACCCATGAAGCATAGTTGAGGACCCTCCACCACTAAATCTCGACGTTCCTGAATCTTGCATTGTTGAGCTACCTGACAACTATACCTTTGCACCTTTTATTCATGAATAGGCTGGAAACATCATCATTTCGTGTATTAATGATGCATCGACCATCTCAGGTATTGAGAAGAATGACGAATTATGGATGGCAGAACGACATTGGTTACAGTATGTGAACATGGTTGTCAAAGACAATGATGGGCAGTTGCAAGAGACTCCAGTGACATATTCCGTTTTTTTATGGTCAAAATTCAAAAGAAGTTAAACCAAGGTCAACTGTTGGAGTGTTTCCTATATTATACTAGAAGTTAGCCACGATGGCCATGCAGAAACATTCCATTCATATTGCTATCAAGACAACAGAATTTGTTAATCCCGGCCAAATTCGAATGCTTGTGGGAGACTGCCATCTGTAAGCCCTGCAGAAAATGTGTCAGACATATGCACTTTATACAGACGAGGTTGGTGAATCCAAGCTGGTATGCTATATGGGTTTGCTACATTTCGAGATGGCTTTCGCAAGAATGCGTGGGAAAGTTGTCAGCCTGATTATAGTAAATGGGGTTGGGAATGGAATGAATAGAACCAATGTATGGGTACCCAACTGGACTGATCTTCCAGATGCAAGTCATGGATGTTCATTGCTACTGAATTGTGGTTGTTTGGTTTCATGCACAGGCAGATGTAGAAGTTATCGAGCCAGGATTCACTGCAGCCCATTATGCAAGTATCAAGAAGGCTGTACAAAAAACTCGCATAATACATGAAGTAACATGTATATATTATGTTGCAAAGCTATAACTTATGTCAAATTCTATCATATTTGTGTCAACCATTAATGTTTTTTTTTATATTTTGTAATTAATAAATTACATCGAATTAATAAAAAAATTCTTTTTTACCTTCAATTTTAATAATAGTTACGGTATAACCATGATATTGATTTCGAAACATAAATTAGACTTGAGAAATGGATTCCTCGTATTCTAGAACCTGTAAAAAGTGGTATTACTTAAGGTTTTGTGTTTAATAGAAGCCCATCTATTAAAAATACCAATACAGATGGCGGCCATATTGGATTTCTAGCAAACAGGCCAACAGAGGCGCGCACAAGTTGTTTGCGTTGGTTTCCTTAAATCTTAAGACCATACCTAAGACTATACCAAATTTCAAAGACTTGGCATAAAGTGCACAATTCTCATAAATTCCCCCCACGCTACCACAACAATTCACGCTGAAATCCTTTTAAAAATTTCTAAAGGATTCATTCATACACTTTTTTGGCAAATAATGCAGAACTTCAATTTCAAAGAATAGTGTAATATATTTTTATTAAATGAAATAAAAGTTATCACTAATGCATCGGTTAAAAAATACAAAGAAAATACCATTCATAAATTCCTTGAACAACTAAATCTAAAAATTCAGCAATAATGCATTTCTATATATGACACAAAGAAAATCTCATTCATAAATTCATCGAAAATTGAGAACAGAGAATATAATAAATTGTAGAATATAATAAATATTAGTATAGTAGTATATAATAAATAAGTATATAATAAATAGTATAATCAAAATTGCTATATGTGACATAAAGGAAATATCATTCATAAATTCATCGAAAATTGAAAAAAAAAAGTATAAGTAGTATTAAAAGAGGACAAAGACCTTTTTCTGAGGCCGAAAAGTATTTAAAAAAAATTGACTAGACTAAAAAAGATAGGGTAAAAAATTCATTCATATACATAAAAGGAAACCATTACATGTCTAGATTGCAATTGTATTTCAAATGAATGTAAAATTATCATTTGAAGTTGTAAAAGCTCACTGTATTCTAGAAATTTTTAACAAACTGATTTTTCGGGTTTTTTTTTTTTTTTTTTTTTTTTTTTGTTAACTTGCCTCAGGTGATAAATCGCCAAATATCGTTCCCATCGCCATTATTTTTATTCGATATTCATTTCATTTAAAATATAAAGCTTTCACTCATTTCATTTAAAATACATAACTTTCATTTAAAATGCATACACTAAGATGCATACATTTAAAATGCATTTATTGCATACATTAATAAAGCATGCTTTTCACTTATTTCATCAAAAATATAAAGAAATGAAAAAAAAAATGAATAAAAATAATACTACCAAAATATTTTATTTCAATATCAAATCGATGTTTTTGAATTTACACACGCGATAAATAAAAGCTACTATTGGGGGAAAAAATGCTACTGGAGATATTTGCGCCTAGGTAACATAAAAGTACCAAATTTTGTTTTGTATCTAGCATCATTTCACCGTCAATGTACTTTGAGCTTGAGTACAAAAAAAGATAACTTCCGATCGAAAGAACATGTCTTAGGAAAAAACAAAAGTTGTTTGAAAATTTGTTTTGTATAATTTAGAATGCTTATAATATATCTGTTTCATATAATTTGAATTAAAGAATCGACTTGTTCCAAAATAATTCTAATTAAAATGTTCAGAGCAAATCACACGGCTTAGTTTATTCTTTTCTTTGCGGATTATTCCTCAATTTCATACAAATTAATTTTAGTAACGAATTTCTTATATAGTAGTTCATCAAATATGATTACAATATGCAAAAAGGTAATATTTCAAGTTTTTACTTTTATAGAATAATGAACATTACACATTTTCCCTCAAAAATAAGTAAATATGATTTAAATAAAATATGTTAATCGAATAAAATCACTTATTATTCACATTACTCACTTTTTGCAGTTTCCGTATTATATGCAAAATGGTATTAAGCTTAAACTAGTCGCATTTATTTCCAGCAATTACATTTATTACATAACATTTTAATTTTCAAGAATATACGTTTAATTTTTTTGGAAGATTTTCAATATCTCATTCATTCAACAGATTGTACAAACAATACAAAAGTTTAATTTCAAAGAGTTGTATAAAACAGTTTTATTGGTTGAATTTAAAGAATAGTACTAATCTATATAAAACACAAAGTAAATATCAATCGTAAATTTGTCAAAAATTAAAAACAACGAAATAAATAAATACTAAAATAGAACAGAGATCATTGTTTAAAGCCAAAAACGTTTATAAGAACAAAAATTTGCACTAGACTAAAAGTTATCAAGCTAAGAAATTGATTCAAGCATAAAAGATATTACTCAGTGCATTTATAGATTGCAAGAGTATTTCAGATGAATTTCGAATTAAGTTTTGCAGTTGCAAAAGCCCTGTCTTCTAGATTTTTTATGAGAAACTGGATTTTCTTTCAAATATTATTTTTGTCTTTTGTATCATTTGCTGTCAACGTAATTCGGTGTTACATGTGAAAAGACAACTTACGACTGAAAGAACATGTCAAATGGGAGAAGAGGAGTTGTTTGAAATAATCTTTTCTTTTCTTCTAAGTGCTTATCATATGATGAAACTGCTTCATATAATTCAATTTTCGTATTCTATTCATGATGGAATAATTCTAATGGACATACAAACACAAATAGTTGTTACTTATCTCGATATTTTTTTACTTGACGGAATACTGTGTGTGGGTTAGGGTTTTAAAAAAAGTATTACTTATACATCAACTGAACATTATTCACCGTATATTCCGAAGTATAATGCACTCTGATGCATAGGTGTATAACGCTCACCTATAATTATAACTATATATAAATATGAGTAATTATAAATATATATAAAGGTAATTATTCATTGCATCTATAGATTGCAAGAATATTTCAGATGAATTTCGAATTAAGTTATGCAGTTGTAAAAGCTGTTTCCTAGATTTTTTAGGAAAAACTCAATTTTTTTTTCAAATATTATTTCGTCTTTTGTATCATTTGCTGTCAACGTAATTTGACATTACATGTGAAAAGACAACTTTCCGACTGCCAGAACATGTCAAATGAGAGAAGAGAAGTTGTTTGAAATAATGTTTACTTTTCTTATAAGTGCTTATTATATGATAAAACTGCTTCATATAATTCCATTTTCGGATTCTGTTCATTATGGAATAATTGTAATGGATATAAAAACACAAATAAATGTTACTTGTCTCGATATGTTTTTCCTAGACGGAATACTACCTCTAGGTTAGAGAGTTAAAAAAAAAAAAAAAAAAAAAACATTACCTATACATCGACTGAACCTTATTTACCGTATATTCCAAAGTATAATGCTCTCTGGTGTATAGGTGTATAACGTCACCTATAATTATAAATATATATAAATATGAATAATTATAAATATATAGAGAGGAATTTGTTCATTGCAGTTGTAGATTGCAATAGTATTTCAGATCAATTTCGAATTAAGTTTTGCAGTTGTAAAAGCCCTGTCTTCTAGATTTTTTTTATGAAAAAACTGAATTTTCTTTCAAATATTATTTTGTCTTTTGTATCATTTTCTGACAACGTAATTTGACGTTACATGTGAAAAGACAACTTCCGACTGAAAAAATATGTCAAATGTGAGAGGATAAATTGCTTGACATTTTCTTTCTTTTCTTCTCGGCCCTTATCATACGATAAAACCTCTTCATATAATTCAATTTTAGGATTATATTTATGATGGAATAATTCTAATGTGACATAAAATCATAAATAGTTGTTATTTGTCTTTATAATTTTTTTCCGTGGTGGAATAAACGGCGCCAATTGCGTAGTTTTATGATTTGAACGTCTAAAAAGAGAATTACTCATATATTGATCGAATATTATTTACCGTGTATGTCGGCATATAATTTATTCCTCTGTATAACGCGCACCTATAATTTCAGACTACAATTTATTGTTTTTTGGCTTACTAGGGCCCCAACCCCCCACTTCCCGGTTTACAGAACTTAGGTCAAAACTCTGATAACTTCAGGTAGATTTTGTATGAAATACTACCTATTACATTCTCCCCAATGTTGGAATTTCGGAAAAAATTTTGCAGATCTACACCGCTCATGACCCCTAGAACCCAAAACCACCCCCAGTAAAAAACTTTATATATATATATATCACTTTTTTATGGACACGATAACTTCCATAATTCTTCACAAATCTTTTCCAAACTGATACATAAAATCAAGGGGCATAAAATAAAGTAAAGTTCGTTAATGGGCAAAATCGAACCAAGGGGATGGAAATAGGAGGGGTTTTGTGAAAAACGAAAAAACCCCATAACTTCTTAATTGAAATACATATCAACTCAGTTTAAAGGTATTATTACTTCTAAAAAATGGACCAAAAAATTATGTATGACAGATTTTTGATAAAATTAAAAATGGGCTCAAGGGGGGAAAAAATAGGGTTTTGGGGAGAAAAAAAAAATCATAACTTCGTCAGTTCTCAAGATATCAAATCCAATTAAATTTATTATAAATTTTCTTAATATTATCTACAACTTTTATATTGACAAGTTTTTGATATGACCAATTTTTACCAAAAAAAATTGAAAACGAAAGCAAAAAGGAGGAGTTGAAGAAGAAAAAAAATCCATAACTTCGTCAATTCACACGATATCAAATCCGCATGAATTTATGCATATTCTTAATATTATTTACAACTTTTATAATTACAAGTTTTTGACAGGAATTCTTACAGCAAAAACAGATTAAAAACACATAGAGGTTGAAAAAAAAATATGTTATTAAGGATGTACTCAAATCGAAACTGCTTATTTTCTGACTCATTTTTAAATTTATTTTTGCTTTCAAATTCATCCAATTGTTAGGTTCCTTATTCAGAAACTATATAATGTGCCATAATTGTTGATTTTTTGATAGAAACAGAATATATTTCAAAAAATTATGTCAAAGTAGGCATTTTGAACCGAATTTTTCGAAGCGATTGTGGTGGAAACGAAAAATGTGGTTCTACTGAGAAAATAATTGTTTATAAATCAAGTTCTAATTAAATGAGTGAAAAATAAAAACATAGGTCGCTTATAAATCTCTTAAAACATCACGTCAGCAAGTTTCGTGTTTTTCGTTTTAAAAATTAATGTGAAAACGTGTCAGAAAATTTCGAGTCATTGAGCATAGAAAAATATTTTTTGAATACTGCCTTAGCATGATTCTGATAAAACAAACTGTTATATACGAAATGAAATTAAAATCTCGTCAAAAGCGGCCAGATAAAATTGTTAAAGTGGGTTTATCTCTAATCATGATTTAGTATTTGTTGGTGAAATTTGTACTTAACTTCAAAATCTACCTTCGCTTGTAGGCCGAGCCGACAGGGATTTTTTTTACATTTAACATATCTTTTCTAAGATTGCCAACTTATAACACCAAAAAGCATTTTTATATGAACATCTCAGTTATATATTTAAATAAATCTTTGAAATTTATTAAAATCGATAATTTCTCATAAGCAGAATGTTAGGAGTTAATAGCCAAAGAAATTGCCCAGAATTTCACTACTTACAGCGGCATTTTTCATTCCGACAATTCAAGTGGTTTAATCATGTAGTTCAATTATATATCTGTTAAATTTGTTTTTTATTTATGCTGTTTTATTTATTTATAGATGAAGTTTTAATTTCATTATGAAGTATTAGCCGGTAACAGATGCAGAAATTTTTTTACATCGTTTTAAATTTGCAAACGGTTTATTCTTTCGTTATAGGACTGCACACGATAGAGATAGTTTAAAAAGAAATTTGTGCTAGAAAATTATTTTATAAATAACAAGTCGGTACAGGTCGGGTATATAATTTTCAAACAAATTGCATTTGAAAGAACATTTTTTCATTGTATTCGACGGCGTAAAACCGAAATGGTGCGATGTCTGCATATTAAAAAAACTGCATTAAAATAGAAAGTGTTGCTACCGCCCATATGAAACCAGTGTTACTCACGGATATGTTTTTGCTTTATAATTTTCAAACAAATTGCATTAGAAAGAACACTTTTCATCGTATTCGACGGTATAAAACCGAAATGGTGCGATGTCTGCATATTAAAAAAAAACTGCATTAAAATAGAAAGTGTTGCTACCGCCCATATGAAACCAGTGTTACTCACGGATATGTTTTTGCTTTATAATTTTCAAACAAATTGCATTTGAAAGAACACTTTTTCATCGTATTCGACGGTGTAAAACCGAAATGGTGGGATGTCTGTATATTAAAAAAACTGCATTAAAATAGAAAGTGTTGCTACCGCCCATATGAAACCAGTGTTACTCACGGATATGTTTTTGCTTTATAATTTTCAAACAAATTGCATTTGAAAGAACACTTTTTCATCGTATTCGACGGTGTAAAACCGAAATGGTGCGATGTCTGTATATTAAAAAAACTGCATTAAAATAGAAAGTGTTGCTACCGCCCATATGAAACCAGTGTTACTCACGAATATGTTTTTGCTTTATAATTTTCAAACAAATTGCATTTGAAAGAACACTTTTTCATCGTATTCGACGGTGTAAAACCGAAATGGTGCGATGTCTGTATATTAAAAAAACTGTAGTAAAATATAAAGTGTTGCTACCACCCATATGAAACCAGTGTTACTCACGGATATGTTTTTGCTTTATAATTTTCAAACAAATTGCATTTGAAAGAACACTTTCTCATCGTATTCGACGGTGTAAAACCGAAATGGTGCGATGTCTGTATATTAAAAAAACTGCATTAAAATAGAAAGTGTTGCTACCGCCCATATGAAACCAGTGTTACTCACGGATATGTTTTTGCTTTATAATTTTCAAACAAATTGCATTTGAAAGAACACTTTCTCATTGTATTCGACGGTGTAAAACCGAAATGGTGCGATGTCTGTATATTAAGAAACTGCATTAAAATAGAAAGTGTTACTACCGCCCATATGAAACCAGTGTTACTCACGGATATGTTTTTGCTTTATAATTTTCAAACAAATTGCATTTGAAAGAACACTTTTTCATCGTATTCGACGGTGTAAAACCGAAATGGTGCGATGTCTGTATATTAAAAAAACTGCATTAAAATAGAAAGTGTTGCTACCGCCCATATGAAACCAGTGTTACTCACGAATATGTTTTTGCTTTATAATTTTCAAACAAATTGCATTTGAAAGAACACTTTTTCATCGTATTCGACGGTGTAAAACCGAAATGGTGCGATATCTGTATATTAAAAAAACTGCATTAAAATAGAAAGTGTTGCTACCGCCCATATGAAACCAGTGTTACTCACGGATATGTTTTTGCTTTATAATTTTCAAACAAATTGCATTTGAAAGAACACTTTTCATCGTATTCGACAGTGTAAAACCGAAATGGTGCGATGTCTGTATATTAAGAAACTGCATTAAAATAGAAAGTGTTACTACCGCCCATATGAAACCAGTGTTACTCACGGATATGTTTTTGCTTTATAATTTTCAAACAAATTGCATTTGAAAGAACACTTTTTCATCGTATTCGACGGTGTAAAACCGAAATGGTGCGATGTCTGTATATTAAAAAAACTGCATTAAAATAGAAAGTGTTGCTACCGCCCATATGAAACCAGTGTTACTCACGAAAATGTTTTTGCTTTATAATTTTCAAACAAATTGCATTTGAAAGAACACTTTTCATCGTATTTGACTGTGTAAAACCGAAATGGTGCGATGACTGTACATTAAAAAAACTGCATTAAAATAGAAAGTATTGCTACCGCCCATATGAAACCAGTGTTACTCACGGATATGTTTTTGCTTTATAATTTTCAAACAAATTGCATTTGAAAGAACACTTTTCATCGTATTCGACGGTGTAAAACCGAAATGGTGCGATATCTGTATATTAAAAAAACTGCATTAAAATAGAAAGTGTTGCTACCGCCCATATGAAACTAGTGTTACTCACGGATATGTTTTTGCTTTATAATTTTCAGACAAATTGCATTTGAAAGAACACTTTTCATCGTATTCGACGGTGTAAAACCGAAATGGTGCGATATCTGTATATTAAAAAAACTGCATTAAAATAGAAAGTGTTGCTACCGCCCATATGAAACCAGTGTTACTCACGGATATGTTTTTGCTTTATAATTTTCGAACAAATTGCATTTGAAAGAACACTTTTTCATTGTATTCGACGGTATAAAACCGAAATGGTGCGATGTCTGCATATTAAAAAAAACTGCATTAAAATAGAAAGTGTTGCTACCGCCCATATGAAACCAGTGTTACTCACGGATATGTTTTTGCTTTATAATTTTCAAACAAATTGCATTTGAAAGAACACTTTTTCATCGTATTCGACGGTGTAAAACCGAAATGGTGCGATGTCTGTATATTAAAAAAACTGTAGTAAAATAGAAAGTGTTACTACCGCTCATATGAAACCAGTGTTACTCACGGATATGTTTTTGCTTTATAATTTTCAAACAAATTGCATTTGAAAGAACACTTTTTCATCGTATTCGTCGGTGTAAAACCGAAATAGTGCGATGTCTGTATATTAAAAAAACTGCATTAAAATATAAAGTGTTGCTACCACCCATATGAAACCAGTGTTACTCACGGATATGTTTTTGCTTTATAATTTTCAAACAAATTGCATTTGAAAGAACACTTTCTCATCGTATTCGACGGTGTAAAACCGAAATGGTGCGATGTCTGTATATTAAGAAACTGCATTAAAATAGAAAGTGTTACTACCGCCCATATGAAACCAGTGTTACTCATGGATATGTTTTTCCTTTATAATTTTCAAACAAATTGCATTTGAAAGAACACTTTTCATCGTATTTGACTGTGTAAAACCGAAATGGTGCGATGACTGTACATTAAAAAAACTGCATTAAAATAGAAAGTATTGCTACCGCCCATATGAAACCAGTGTTACTCACGGATATGTTTTTGCTTTATAATTTTCAAACAAATTGCATTTGAAAGAACACTTTTCATCGTATTCGACGGTGTAAAACCGAAATGGTGCGATATCTGTATATTAAAAAAACTGCATTAAAATAGAAATGGTTGCTACCGCCCATATGAAACCAGTGTTACTCACGGATATGTTTTTGCTTTATAATTTTCAGACAAATTGCATTTGAAAGAACACTTTTCATCGTATTCGACGGTGTAAAACCGAAATGGTGCGATATCTGTATATTAAAAAAACTGCATTAAAATAGAAAGTGTTGCTACCGCCCATATGAAACCAGTGTTACTCACGGATATGTTTTTGCTTTATAATTTTCAAACAAATTGCATTTGAAAGAACACTTTTTCATCGTATTCGACGGTATAAAACCGAAATGGTGCGATGTCTGCATATTAAAAAAAACTGCATTAAAATAGAAAGTGTTGCTACCGCCCATATGAAACCAGTGTTACTCACGGATATGTTTTTGCTTTATAATTTTCAAACAAATTGCATTTGAAAGAACACTTTTTCATCGTATTCGACGGTGTAAAACCGAAATGGTGGGATGTCTGTATATTAAAAAAACTGCATTAAAATAGAAAGTGTTGCTACCGCCCATATGAAACCAGTGTTACTCACGGATATGTTTTTGCTTTATAATTTTCAAACAAATTGCATTTGAAAGAACACTTTTTCATCGTATTCGACGGTGTAAAACCGAAATGGTGCGATGTCTGTATATTAAAAAAACTGCATTAAAATAGAAAGTGTTGCTACCGCCCATATGAAACCAGTGTTACTCACGAATATGTTTTTGCTTTATAATTTTCAAACAAATTGCATTTGAAAGAACACTTTTTCATCGTATTCGACGGTGTAAAACCGAAATGGTGCGATGTCTGTATATTAAAAAAACTGCATTAAAATATAAAGTGTTGCTACCGCCCATATGAAACCAGTGTTACTCACGGATATGTTTTTGCTTTATAATTTTCAAACAAATTGCATTTGAAAGAACACTTTTTCATCGTATTCGACGGTGTAAAACCGAAATGGTGCGATGTCTGTATATTAAAAAAACTGTAGTAAAATAGAAAGTGTTACTACCGCTCATATGAAACCAGTGTTACTCACGGATATGTTTTTGCTTTATAATTTTCAAACAAATTGCATTTGAAAGAACACTTTTTCATCGTATTCGTCGGTGTAAAACCGAAATAGTGCGATGTCTGTATATTAAAAAAACTGCATTAAAATATAAAGTGTTGCTACCACCCATATGAAACCAGTGTTACTCACGGATATGTTTTTGCTTTATAATTTTCAAACAAATTGCATTTGAAAGAACACTTTTCATCGTATTCGACGGTGTAAAACCGAAATGGTGCGATATCTGTATATTAAAAAAAACTGTAGTAAAATAGAAAGTGTTACTACCGCTCATATGAAACCAGTGTTACTCACGGATATGTTTTTGCTTTATAATTTTCAAACAAATTGCATTTGAAAGAACACTTTTTCATCGTATTCGTCGGTGTAAAACCGAAATAGTGCGATGTCTGTATATTAAAAAAACTGCATTAAAATATAAAGTGTTGCTACCACCCATATGAAACCAGTGTTACTCACGGATATGTTTTTGCTTTATAATTTTCAAACAAATTGCATTTGAAAGAACACTTTCTCATCGTATTCGACGGTGTAAAACCGAAATGGTGCGATGTCTGTATATTAAGAAACTGCATTAAAATAGAAAGTGTTACTACCGCCCATATGAAACCAGTGTTACTCATGGATATGTTTTTCCTTTATAATTTTCAAACAAATTGCATTTGAAAGAACACTTTTTCATCGTATTTGACTGTGTAAAACCGAAATGGTGCGATGACTGTACATTAAAAAAACTGCATTAAAATAGAAAGTATTGCTACCGCCCATATGAAACCAGTGTTACTCACGGATATGTTTTTGCTTTATAATTTTCAAACAAATTGCATTTGAAAGAACACTTTTCATCGTATTCGACGGTGTAAAACCGAAATGGTGCGATATCTGTATATTAAAAAAACTGCATTAAAATAGAAAGTGTTGCTACCGCCCATATGACACCAGTGTTACTCACGGATATGTTTTTGCTTTATAATATAGATTCGGCGTATAATGCGCGCCTCCTATCTTTGGAAAGATATCTTTAAGAAATATATAGTAAATAAACAATTAAATTTAAAAAATCAAAAAACCCGACTGCGTAAAAAGCGAACTAATTAATTATTTCTCATCAATGTCAAACTATTTTTTTTCAATTCCTACTATTAGCTCACGCTCTTGCTATATATATCTTGTTCCAATTTTCAATCGTTAATAAAATACTTATTATTTATCCAATAAAGCTCAAATAAATTTTTTTTTAACTTGTAGTAGATGACACTTGATGTTGATCCAGTTTTTTTCAAATATTAATTCATTAATTAAATTAAATTAATTAATTTTCAATAATCGAGAGACCCCTCTTATTGATCAAGGTATTTTCTGACCGAGAGAGCCCTCTTCTTGATCAACGCCACTCAAGAGGAAAAAAGAATGGGCGAAAAAATTCTCTTATTGACCTAAGTAGGAATTGACTTAATTTTTTTTTTTATATTACTTGTTTATATTACTTACCTATTTTTTTTATTTACTTGTATTGATGACTTTTAAGTTGTGTTTAATTGTTAGTTCCTATCTATAAACACTGTTTTGATGAGGCCTATAGATGTCTATGATGATTAGAGTTGCACTAAAGCTAGAGATCCTACGTATACAACTTCCAGGTTGTATAATATTTTAACGGAGCTTCTGACTATAAAATAGTCAGCGAAACATCATCTTTATTTTGAAAGACCTATCCAATGGTATGCCACTCAATAGGGTGCGTAATTTTTTTTTCGTCTCTACCGCCATTTTGTATTTTACGGCCGCCATTTTGAATTTATAGAAACAAAACCTAGCCTATAACCATCGGGCCATTAAGACGAATTGATAGAGACCTTATTCATTAAAATCCATCCAGCCGTTGGGATGTTTCCAGGGTATAAAAAAATCCACATACCCAGATACGCGTGAAACACATAACTCTTCTTTTCAGTCGGGTTAAAATATATAAAACTTTTAAAAGTATAATAACTTGTACATTCCATTAAATCTGATGGCGAATAGTAGATAATTCCGGGAGAGATGTACCACGTTTTTTGTTGTTGTTGTTGTTGCTGTTGTTTCGCGCTTTGCAGGTAATATATTTACATATATTTTACTTTTCACAGTATACATGTATAGTGTATGATGTTTCTTTAAAAAGTCCTAATGCAGAAGTTCATATCTTTAACCCTTTATGTACTGAATTATGAATTCATGAAATTTTATCTTCTAAAACCTTTTTTGTGATTGTTTAAGCTACATTAGAAGACCTACATGATCATTTAAAAATTTTAGAAGGATTTTAGAAGGATTGAAGGATTTAGAAGAATTCATTAAGTTTGAATTTATAGGGATTTTCTGCACTATTTTTAACCCCACTCAAATCATTTATTTTAAATATTTTTCTTAGTATTTTGTAGAATTAAGAAATGTACAAATAGAATGCTCTTACAACAGAAATATAGAAATATTTCCGAATTAACCCCCCCCCCCCCACACACACACACACACCCAGACGCCAAGAAAGTTGAAAAGATACAAAGGCAAAATAAATCATCCTTTTAAAAATAGTTTTGTTTTGTGTAACCAATAGTGCTTTTGGGAAAAGATAAAGTAATGTATCTATAGTCATTCTAATCTGTATTACAACTAATAGATTTATTAAATGAATTTTATAACAAGATTTTTTAATGGTACTTAAAAGTATCGTCAATAGATAAAGGATTAAAGGGACTTCAATTATAACTTTTTTTTTAATTTTTACCGTGGCGTCCATCTGACCCGAACTACTCTGGATGAGATGGACCATATGAAGGGGATAGATGGACCACAATAAAATATTGAAATAATTGCACAAATTTATAAAAGTTTACATTTATGACATGAAACATATTACATACTTACAATTAATTTCTATGTATAATTAATTTATAATTAATTTCTGTTCATTCCCTTTGCTCCAGCGACTGACATGCCTTTTGCTTTCCTTATTGAGAGTATTGGATTTCGAACAAAGAATGATTGTAACCAATTAAAATCAGCCTTTTTGGCTTCTTTATTAAAAGTATAAGGCATCGTAAGTTTTTCCGCCAGTTCGTATGGCATAGACCTTATAGAGTCTCTCTACACGGTGTAAAACTCCTGTTCTGTAGTTTATTTATACGAGCTAGCAACAATTTTTTTTTTTTTTCGCTTTCGCATTTTTCTCTTTATAGTAGTTTTAGGATTTCTAAAAGTCTTTGCTGCTTGATTGACACCCATATTATTTTTCTTCAACGGCTTTAATAGCATTATACAAATTATTTTCAGTCAATTCACCGCAAGTAGACGAACTTTTTCTAATATAAGTAGTCGGCAATTTCTGAAAACAGAAAATATAATCCCTTAGTATTTTAAATTCAGCTCTTTAAAAAGCTAAATTTGAAATTCAGGATCCTCTGGTCCATCCCTACCCTCACAAAACCTAGTCCATCTCTCCTGTCTACCCATGGTCCTTCACTTTCGATCGCCTAGGTGGGGCATTCTCACAATCTTTTGACTTTTGGGAATAAAAATCTGGCGAAATTAAGCTTGCTAAAATAAGATTTTAATCTCATAGACGAATGCCTTATTGATTTAAAATAAAGAAAAAATGGTCAGCGGCGAAATTTTTTTTTATTTAACTAAGGTTTATGTTAAACTTGTGAGTTTAATATTCCTTACCATTTTACCACTAAAACTTTTTATTTTCTTCTAAATTTTTACTTATAGTTAATTTGCATAGTACCCACAGGACATTCAAATAAGAAATAATAACAGTGAAGTATTTTTAGTACAAAATTTTGGTATAACATTGTCTTAAAAAGGTATTAAAGAAGGGACGGTAAGGTAAAAAAAGGGGATGGTATAGGAAAAAAGGGACGAAATGGGAAAAAAAGAGACGGTAAGGATGGAACGGTAAGGAAAATTACCACCTATTTTAGGGAAATCATGTTAAGACTAAGTGGTAGCCATAATGTTCATTGATTTTTAGAAACAGTTGTTAACATTGGATTAAATATATATATATATATATTTTTAATTTACCTCGAAAAATGCAGGAATAAACCTTGGGGACGCTAAGACTTACCAATAAATTCACGATGCTTGAAATTGATATTTAAATGCTGATTTTAATTCTGCAGTAAATTTTCTGTGAAAGAATTTTAGACATCCTTTCTATAGTATACTTCTGGATGAGAAAAAGCTTGAAAAAAATTCTGTGGCTGCATCTGAAGTGATTTTCTGTATAATTTAGAAGAGGGACGGTAAGGAATCTAAAATTCAGGGACAGGGTTTAAAAAATAATAACAACCCTAAAAATGTGTGCAGGTTAATTTTTTGCTACATATTTATATAAAACAACAGTTCCAGTTTCGGAAAAAAAATTATATCGAATTATTTTTATTCAAACAATTTTATACAGACAGCTCCAAACTTAAAAATCAGCATCAGAGACATGGGACGGTATAGGAGTTTTCCTGGTATTTGGATCCCCAATATCGTCCAGATCTTATTTATCTCGTCAATATTGTTATGCAATCATACAATGGGATGTTCCGCAGTACATAAAATAAAAAAAAAACACAAGAACATATACTAAAATAAAAATTATCATTCAGGGACATAAAAGTCAAAAGATTGTGAGAATGCACCAGGTGTGAAGTATAACCAAGCCCGACTCTACACTGTAGATATTACGTCGCCATTTTAGGTTATTTAGAAGCCTAAATCTCACCCGAGATTACATCATTAAAACTAGATAGATCACATATAAACCAAAATCTTTAAGTGCATAACTGTAACCATTTGAAAAAAATTATTTGACTTACCAAAAGAAATAATGCTTTTTAACTGAAAAAAAAATCCCTGCCGGCCCGGCCAACAGGCAGAGGTAGATTTCGAAGTTAAGTATACTAATTTCACCAACAAAAACTAAATCATTATTACATATAAATCCACTTTAACAGTTTTATCTGTCTGCTTTTGACGAGTTTTTATTTCCTTTTTATAAAATAGCTGGTTTTATCAGAATCATGTTAAGGAGATATTAAAAAACATATTTTTCCTTACTCTACAACTCGAAATTTTCTGGCACATTTTCAGATTCATTTTTAATATAAAAAAAAAATATGAAACATGCTGACGTGATTTTTTAAAAGATTTATAAGCGACTTGTGTTTTTATTTTTCTTTCAATTAATTAAAACTTGATTAATAAACAATTATTTTCTCAGCAGAGCAATATTTTTCGTTTCTAACACAATCGCTTCGGGAAATTCTGTTCAATATGCCCACTTTGACATCATTTATGGAAATATATTCTGCCTCTATCAAAAAATCGATCATTACTGTACATTATATAATTTCTGAATAAGAGAATCTAGCAACTGGATGCGTTTGAGAACAAAAATGAATTTAAAAATGAGTAAGAAAATAGACAGTTTGGATTTGAATGCACTCTTAATAAGATGATTTTTTTCTTCAACCGCTATGTATTTTTAATTTGTTTTTGCTGTAAGAATTGGCCCTATCAAAAACTTGTCTATATAAATGTTGAAGACAATATTAAGAAGATATATGATAAATTCATGGAGATTTTATATCTTGTGAATTGACGGAGTTATGAAAATTTTTCTTCTTCAACCCCACTTTTTTGTTTTCGTTTTTAATTTTTTTTGCGGTACGAATTGGTCCTATCAAAAACTTGTGAATGTAAAAGATGTAGATAATATTAAGGAGATGCATAATAAAATTATTGGATTTGATATCGTGAGAATTGACGAAGTAAGGAATTTTTTTTCTCCCAAAAACCCTATTTTTTGCGCCCCTTGAGCCCATTTTTAACTTTATCAAAAATCTGTGATACATAAATTTTTGGCCATATTTTTAAAAGTAATAAAAACTTAAAACTGATTTGATATGTACAAAAATTAAGAAGTTATGGGGGGTTTCCTGTTTTCACAAAATCCCTCCCTATTTCCATCCCCTTTGTCCGCTTTTGCCCATTAACGAACTTGACCGAGATTTTATGTCCCTTGATTTTATGTATCAGTTTGGAAGAGATTTGTGCAGAATTGCGGAAGTTATCGTGTCCAGAAGAAAGTGATAACACAATTGCTTCGGGAAATTCCGTTCAAAATGCCCACTTTGACATCATTTTTTGAAATATATTCTGCCTCTATCAAAAAATCGATCATTGCGGTACATTATATAGTTTCTGAATAAGTGAATCTACCAATTAAATGCGTTTGAGAGCAAAAATGAATTTAAAAATGAGACAGAAAATAAGCAGTTTGGATTTGACTGCATCCTTAATGCAATGATTTTTCCAACACAATCCGCTTCGGGAAATTCGGTTCAAAATGCCCACTTTAACAGCATTTTTAAAAATATATTCTGCGTCTATAAAAAAATCGACTATTACGGTACATTATATAGTTTCTGAGTAAGAAAACGTACCAATTGGAAGGCCTTGAGAGCAAAAATGAATTGTAAACTGAGTCAGAAAATACGCAGTTTGGATTTGAATACACGCTTACTTAGATGATTTTTTTCTTCAACCGCTATGTATTTTTAATTTGTTTTTGCTGTAAGAATTGGTCCTATCCAAAACTTGTCTATATAGATGTTGTAGACAATATTAAGAAGATATATGATAAATTCATGGGGATTTTATATCTTTTGAATTGACGGAGTTATGGATATTTTACTTTTTCAAACCCCCTTTTTGTTTTCGTTTTTAATTTTTTTTTTTTTTTTTTGCGGTACGAATTGGTCCTATCAAAAACTTGTGAATATAAAAGTTGTAGATAATATTAAGGAGATTTATAATAAAATTAATTGGAATTGATATCTTGAGAATTGACGAAGTTATGAATTTTTTTCTCCCAAAAACCCTATTTTTTGCGCCCCTTGAGCCCATTTTTAACTTTATCAAAAATCTGTGATACATAAATTTTTGGCCCTATTTTTTGAAGTAATAAAAACTTTAAACTGATTTGATATGTACAAAAATTAAGAAATTATGGGGGGTTTTCTGTTTTCACAAAACCCCTCCCTATTTCCGTCCCCTTGGTCCGATTTTGCCCATTAACGAACTTGACCGAGATTTTATGCCCATTGATTTTATGTATCAGTTTGGAAGAGATTGGTGCAGAATTACGAAAGTTATCGTGTCCCGAAGAAAGTGATATATATAGATAGATAGATAGATAGATAGATAGATAGATAAATAGATAGATAAAGTTTTATACTGAGGGTGGTTTGGGGTTCTAGGGGTCATAATCGGTGTAGATCTGCAAAAATCTTTCAGAAATTCCAACATGGGAACGATCCCAATAGGTAGTATTTCATACGAAATCTACCTAAAATATTATGTTTTATAAGAAACAAAAAGTTGCACGCCATATAGTCCAGGCAATAGAGACCGTATAAGGGCTCTACCTAGCAAAATTCATGTAGTTCAGGAAAAAGGCTTACTATATGTTTTTGGGGTCGCTGAATCCGAATTTTTTACTTCCCACCAAAATTTCCCCTGGCAACCCCCCCCCCCAAATTTTGGTAAAATGCCCCCCAAAAAAGGTTTTTATTAAAAAAATCAATTTTTTATTGTTTTAGGGATAAAGTATCTAGAAATTCAGAAAGTATACAAAATTTGCAACAAATTAGATATATGACATTATGACTTAGGTTGAAGGGGAAGGGATGATCTGCCTCGGAACATGCGCGAGGTGCTGCTTGAACTAAGTTGCACAATTCCACTTAACCACTCACACGTTTACATTCGCCCTCCCATCTCCCCTCCGAACTTTCTCTATAAGGTTTACTTTAAGTTTTTTGAGTCGCTGAATCCGAATTTTTAACTTCCCCCCAAAATCCCCCCCCCCAAATAGTTGTTTTTAACTTAAATTTCTTATTGTTTTAGGGGAAAAGCATTACGAAATTCAGAAACTAGACAAAATTTGCAACAAATAGGATTCATGACATTATGACGTAGGATGAACGGGGAGGGGAAGGGCTGCCTCTGAACATGCACTGCGGCGCTACGTGCACTAAGTTATGAAGTCCAGGCAATAGGGGATTTTACCTGGAAAAATTAATACTAGTTCTGGATTTCGACTCTCTTTATGTTTTTTGGGTCGCTAAATCCGAATTTGTAAGTTCCCACCAAAATTTCACCCAGCAACCCCCCCCCAAAAATTGATTTTTTAGGTACATTTCGTATGAAATACTACCTATTGGCGTCGTTCCTATGTTGGAATTTCTGAAAAAATTTTGCAGATCTACACCGATCATGACTCCTAGAGCCCAAAACCACCCTCAGAAAAAAATGTATCTATCTATCTATCTATCTATCTATCTATCTATGTATGTATGTATCTATCTATATATATCACTTTATTCTGGACACGATAACTTCCACAATTCTGCACCAATCTCTTCCAAACTGATACATAAAATCAAGGGGCATAAAATCTCGGTCAAGTTCGTTAATGGGCAAAATCGGACCAAGGGGATGGAAATAGGGAGGGGTTTTGTGAAAACCGAAAGCCCCCCCCATAACTTCTTAATTTTTGTACATATCGAATCAGTTTAAAGTTTTTATTACTTCTGAAAATAAGGCCAAAATTTTATGTATAACAGATTTTTCATTAAAGTTAAAAATGGGCTCAAGGGTCGCAAAAAAATAAGGTTTTTGGGGGAAAAAAATTCATATCTTCGTCAGTTCTCAAGATATCAAATCCAATTAATTTTATCATGAATATCCTTAACATTATCTAGAACTTTTATATTCACAAGTTTTTGATAGGACGAATTCGTACAGCAAAAAAAAAAAAAAAAAAAAAATTAAAAACGAAAACAAAAAGGGCGTTTGAAGAAGAAAAAAATCCATAACTCCGTCAATTCAAAAGATATAAAATCCCCATGAATTTATCATATATCTTTTTAATATTGTCTACAACATCTATAGAGACAAGTTTTGGATAGGACCAATTCTTGCAGCAAAAACAAATTAAAAATACATAGCGGTTGAAGAAAAAAATCATCTTAGTAAGGGTGTATTCAAATCCAAACTGCTTATTTTCTGACTCATTTTACAATTCATTTTTACTCTCAAAGGCTTCCAATTGGTACATTTTCTTACTCAGAAACTATATAATGTACCGTAATGGTCAATTTTTTGATAGAGGCAGAATATATTTTAAAACATGCTGGCAAAGTGGGCCTTTTGAACCGAATTTCCGGAAGCGGATTGTGTTGGACAAATCATCGTATTAAGGGAGTATTCAAATCCAAACTGCTTATTTTCTGACTCATTTTTAAATTCATTTTTGCTCTCAAACGCATCCAATTGGTAGATTCGCTTATTCAGAAACTATATAATGTACCGCAATGATCGATTTTTTGACAGAGGTAGAATATATTTCAAAAAATGATGTCAAAGTGGGCATGTTGAACGGAATTTCCCGAAGGTATTGTGTTAGAAACGAAAAATATTGTCTTACTGAGAAAATAATTGTTTATATATCAAGTTCTAATTAATTGAACGAAAATTAAAAACACAGGTCGCTTATAAATCTCTTCAAAAATCACGTCAACAAGTTTCATGTTTTTCCTATTAAAAATGAATCTGGAGTTATGCTAGAAAATTTCGAGTTGTTGAGCATGGAAAAGTATTTTTTTTTTTTTTTAATACCGCCCTAACATGATTCTGATAAAACCAGTTATTATATAAAAATGAAATAAAAACTCGTTAAAAGCGGCCAGATAAAATTGTTAAAGTGGGTTTATCTCTAATCATGATTTGGTTTTTGTTTGTGATATTAGTATACTTAACTTCGAAATCTACCTCCGCCTGTAGGCCGGGCCGGCAGGGATTTTTTTGAAAAAAAAAATTGGTTTTTGAGAAAAGCACGCGGGGAATGTTCCGAGGCAGTCCCCTTTCTCCCCGTTTATCCTACGTCATAATGTCATATACCCTATTTGTTGCAAATTTTGTCTAGTTTCTGAATTTTGTAATGCTTTTCCCCTAAAACAATAAGAAATTTAAGTTAATAACAACAATTTCGGGGCGTTTTCGGGGGGGGTGGGAATTTTGGGGGTAAGTTAAAAATTCGGATTCAGCGACCCAAAAAACTTAAAGTAAACCTTATAAGGAAAGTTCGTTAAAGATATGGGAGGGCGAAAGTAAACGTTTCAGTGGTTCAGTGGAATTGCGCAACTTAGTCCACGCAGCACCGCACGCATGTTCCGAGGCAGATCCTCCCTTCCCCTTCATCCTAAGTCATAATGTCATATATCTAATTTGTTGCAAATTTTGTCTACTTTCTGAATTTCTAGATATTTTCCCCCTAAAACAATAAAAAAAATTGAATTTTTTTAATAAAAACCTTTTTTTTGGGGGGGGGTTGCTTTTTACAAAAATTGGGGGTGTTGCCGGGGGAAATTTTGGTGGGAAGTTACAAATTCGGATTCAGCGACCCAAAAGACATAAAGTAAGCCGATTTCCATAACTACCATTAATTTTGCTAGGTAAAATTCCCTATTGCCTGGACTAATACAGAATATCTGTAAGTGTCTGACTGAGGTAGTAGCGTCATCAGAGTGGACGCCGCATTAACGAAATATTTGACTGGTCCATCTCTTCCGTAATTTCCCTATGTCTTTTAAATTTGCGTTTTATTTACGTTATTTTATATATTTATTGATGAAGTTTTAATTTCATTATGAAATATTAGCCGGAAACAAATGCAGATTTTTTTTTCTATTGTTTTAAATTTGGAAAAGCTTTAATCTTTCGTCAGGACTGCACACGATAGATGTATTTTTAAAAGAAATTCATTCTAGAATTTTTTTTTATAAACTATAACATATCAGTACACTAAGATACAGTTTTCAAACAAATTGAATTTGAAAGAATATTTTTTATCATAGTCACCGGTGTAAAATTGCAATAAAACGGAAATTTATTGGTCAGATGTTTCAACCGTACATATGACGTCAATTTTATTCACGAATATGTTTTTGCTTTATAATGTAGATTCGGCGTATTACTCGCACCCCCTTGTTTGCAAAGATGCCTTTAAGAGATTTATAGTAAAAATTTATAGATAAACTTTGAAAAGTATAGTAACTTGTACATTCCATTAAATCTGATAGCGAATATTATTTATTTTGTAAATAAATGTCCATTATTGTAGAAACCTCGATTGTTTTTTCCTAATTTTTAATTCTTTTCTTTTATATCCGGTGTATAACGTCATCAGTAAATTTCTATCAAATTTCTCGCACTTTAACGCCTGAATATACAATATGTACTTCGGAAACTGCTAAAAAAATAATGTAAAACAATCATGTCCATACTACAAAAGTTTATTATGATTATCATTAAAAGTAAGATATAGCACGGTAGTTAACAATATGATATATGAAACAAAACATTTAAGTTAAAACTGATTTAACACTTTTTATAAAATATTCGAAGAGGATCTCTATGATGTCATTAAATAAAGTTCTGTATAACTTAAATTTAAATTAGAAAATGTAGTTTTCCAATTTCCATTCAATGGCAAAATTACAAAGGAAGATATAACTTAAACTAGGGGTTTGTCAAAGTTTCGCGTTGTTGAGAAGTGAATTTGAGAACCACATTAATGTATATTTCCAAAGATTACTTAATAGAAGTTCATTATCGCTATTGCCCCACCAGTGGCCGTGTCAAAGATGGTAGGATGGAGGTGCTGTTTTCGAAACGAATCGCGCCCGTCGTCCTAATCTTTCGGAGTTTTCCGTACTTTTTTTCAAACCATGCATAAATACAGGTTAGGATCTCTTAGAAAGATTCCCACGGAGGGCATCCTTCTCGGGCCTATATTCCTAGCGTAGATAATCGCCCGTCATAAACAACACCAACACACCATTACCGCTATTAATATTTTTACAAAACATATTGCCTGCCCTACACATCCTGAGAACAATTAAGTCCAGTTCCGGCTCGGCTCGACTATGTAGAAAAAAAAATGCAAGTCTGATCTCGGCCCGGCAAGAGCCTGCTGAAAAAATATTAAGCCAAGGTCAGACACAATGTAACTGTCCGATGACGATCTCTACGCTGGACATGTTATATTTCTGTATTGATGTTGTCAAACTAGCATCGGCTCGTGACGCACATTTATATTTATTCTCGCGAGAGTCGTATTCATTGAAAATAACTCATATTTTATCGGCTTCGTTTAATTTTTTTTATCGGCCCGGCTGGCCCGTTCAATTTTTTTGCCTTCCTGGCCCGGCCAGGCCCGTTAAAAAAAATTTCCTACCGGCGCACAGTGGTCCCAAATCGCGATTATGTGGCCAAATATCAGAAAATCGAAGTTTCGTATTTCGAAATGAAATCTATTCTACAGTATTTAGAAATGTTATATTTTGCTTTTATCAGCTCACATGAATTAGCATTGCTTATGTGAAGTTAGGGGTTTTTAGCGTTTTCTGCTGTTGTGTGAATTTCAGGCAAATTCGCTGCATTCACACCCTAACTAAGACCATTTCAGATAGTTTCTCGTTTTTTTCTTTGCACTTCTCTGAAACAACATTAAATTACATGTTTAATTTGATTTTTCGATTGCAAAAATCTCAAAAATTAAAAAAAGAGGAATTTTTTTAAAAATACATAGTTTTAAGGCATTTTTGTACATAAAAAGTGATATATAAAAAAAGTCCTTCTGAGTTCCTCGGACTTTTATAGTATAAAATGTATAATGAGCCTTCTAATATCATATCCCAAGAGATTTATTGCGACTTTTTGCGACTTTTTGAGAACTAGCAGTTTGAAGTTGGACATTGGATATTGCCAGTATTAGCCCAACATGAGTAATCGAGTTTAAAGTCAATCTAATTTCCGCACTGACCCAAAATTGTCAGTGTTTATATAATACAACATTCTAATTAACATAACACTGTCAATTTCATTTTTTTTTAATTTGCAGAGGGAGGGGGGGGGGGGTTAAGAGTTGGGGATATTTTTTTATTTATATATATTTTTATTTGTTTTTACAATTTTTCCCTTGGCTTTTTCGTTTACATAAAAAATAATATTAAAACTTGACCTTATTTTAAAAAGTACATATTTAAAGTTCAGTTTATATATATATTAAATTCTAGCAACATGCATGTCTGGGAAATTCAATCAACTGGGAAACATCATTTAATGTTTTAAATTTCCTGATTATTTGAAAAGTATATTTTACCTACTTACAAATAAATTTTATTATTAACCCATTCGAGACCGGAGGCTTTTACGCAAATTTTATTCAGTTGGCACCACTTTTTTAAAAAGAGTTACCTTTACTTAATCAATCAAAAAAATGCTCTAATTAAAGAAACTAAATATTTAATTTAACTAAATTAACTATTTTTTTTTAATAGGGCCTAAAACAAATTCTTTATGCTCTTTTTCAGGGTGCATATATGCAACCATAGCCCCGAACGGGTTAAGTTTTACGTTAATTTTCACGTATCGTCACATAAATCTATTGTAAATTTTTTATTCGGTTTATTTTGTTTTTCAGTTTATTATATGAATGTTAATTTAGTTGTATTAATTTATATGCACAGTTAAATTTTAATGAATACTTTAATACTTTAACAAATTAAAAAATATAAGAAAAATTCGCTCAACGCTTGGGATGAAATGTTGCAGTTACTTGAAATGTGTAAATCCACTTTTCTGAAGGTTTATTTAAAAAACAGATTTTATTTTATTTTTCAATAAAAATATATAAAATTGTTTTATATTAAAACATAGTTTTAATTTTTTTTTTGTAAAAATTTTAAAACTGTTAGGGATGATAGAATTTTATACCGGAGGGGACAGGGGGGGGGGGGGAGAAGCGGAAATTTCAAATATACTAGAAAATTAGTGAAGTAATTATTTATTTAATATTACCAAAATAAAGTAACAAAAGCAAATTCATTCTCTCTCAAAAAATTCTTCATTTTTATTGGAATTTCAAAGGCATTATTCTCTGTGTAATAGAGAGAAACAAAAGAAAGGAGGGGAGGGGGGGCGAAAATTTTGAAAGTAATCTAATTAATGAATTTAATGATTTTATTATTAATTCATAGTAAATAGATGTTGAAAACTTAAAAAATAGCAATGAATTTTTTAAATTTTCCTTGGTATAGAGACAAATGGAAAAAGGGGAGATTTCACGTGTGTGTGTGTGTGTGTGTGTGTGTGTGTGTTGGGTGTGTAGGGGGGGGGAGGTGGCAAAATTCAGCTGATTGATTCTTTATGTATTTTACTGATTGCTTATACTTTTTATTGTTAATTTGCAATAACATTTAAAAGAAAAAAAATCAATAAGATTTTAATCTGTACATTTTCAGGGAGGGAGGGACAGGGGGAGGGGGTTAAAATTTCACATTTTCATCATCTATTGAATTAAATTATTTGTTCTGAAAAAGGGAAAATATTCCCCATAATCAAAAGTGAAAAATTCTCATTCCTGTAAATAAAAATCCCATAAAAAAAGAAAATTTAAATTTAATAAAAACTTGGCCCTCTATTGCGCCCCCCCCAAAAAAATACCCTCCCCTAGAACCCCAATTACATTTAGTTTATATTCGCTATGTAATGTCATTTAGAATGTTATAAAATTAAAAATGAAGGATATACAACCACCAGAAAAGCCAGAAATGATTTTTGGCCACTTGATTGCGATTTGGGACCACTGTGCGGCGCCTCTTGAAAATTCGCCTGCATTTCGCCGGGCCAGGTACGGGCCTCGGGCCAAGCACTGAAGTAATCAGAATTACAAAGGTTTCTATAAATAGGGAAACGTTTCGCACTGACCGCTGGCATGCAGCTATTAGGAAATGACGAAAAAAATGCTTTTTGGTGTAGTTGGTAAGCAGCTTCAGAATAAATAGTAAATGTAAAAAAAAAAAAAATATTACGTTTTTTAAGGTATCTGCCTAAGTTAAAATGTCCTTTTTCGTGCAAAATTGCAATTTTGTTTTCTATTGTTGTATTATTTCAAAGAACAATCATTTACGTTTAGAAATCTATTTTAATTTTATTACTATGATTACTAGAAGAGGAGTTATGGCCAATTTAATAAACAGGAAGTAATGAGTCAAATACCGGATGTAGGCGCCGGAAGGGCAGGAGAAATGTTAACAATATTTCTATGCATCTTTTTTTTACGTTTTCAACATAAACACTGTAATAAACCTTAATTGATATTTCTAGATTAATTTTGTACGTATCCTAAAGATATAAAAGAAATCGTTAAATTCGATTTCTAGAAAATCATTTTTTCTGTTCTCCATGTTTGATTAACTTCATCACATAAAATGTTTTAAGCATATTTAGAGTGAAACTTTGTCAGAATGCTTTCCATATTACTCACAGTGTTCTGAACTAGAATCTAAACTATGTGTGATAATATAATTATTTTATAGGTTCTCGAATCTTAGAAAGAATTGTAATTTTTAATAAAAAATACGTATTTTTTTACGTAGTTTGAAATATTTCAGTTAATTTCGAAGATACTATAAAACTCCTAGTTCAAACCACAGGTAAGTGTAATAGTTGATAATAGTAAAAAGGATATTGAAATATATTTTGTTGAATTGAGAGTACGCTGTCTGGCGTAATCATGAAATTTTGTTAAAAAAATGTTAAAAATCACCTAGTTTTTAAAAGGTTTTGGAGGTACTGGTATGGGTAGGATTTTATATTTTTCACCATTCTGTATTACAATTAAACTAAAAATATGTGTATTTATCCAATATTGCTCTTTCTTTAAAAAAAGCGCTCAGAACATAGAGAGATACCTTAATTAAAAACGGTTTTCATCTACGTTCTGTATACCGAATACAGAGTACATCAGGCATCTTAAAACTGGGGTAAACCGGGTTGGATTGCCTGGTTTAACCCCTTGGGGACGGGCGACTTGTATCCGTACTGCGTAAAATGCTCAGAATCAGTGATTATTCTCACCAGTAAATTTTTATTGTAAATTTTGCCTTATTTAATCCAAGCATTTTCCCGATTCAATAAGGCAAAGAATTCTGTTTTAAAAAACCGGTGATAAAAAATTAAAAATACTATAAAAGACGTTCGTCCCGAAGTTGTTAAATAAAATAGTTGTAGTTTACTTCGATTTCATCGATTACTGCAATCGAAATATATGAAACATATTTATCATAAGATAAGCATTTTGAAGGATATAAACTAAATTTCAAGCAGTTAATTTCAGTTAAACTTCTGAAATCATTTTTGTTGGATTCCTGCAGAATCGAAAATGTAATATATATATATTCTTTTTTCGTATGAAATTGCTGAAGAAAGCCTTTTCAACTTCACATCTTGTATTGTATTACAGAACAAAGTCTAATGTTCGGACACCCAAAGTTCGGAAATGTCCAAGATTCGGACTTTCCAGCGGTAGTAGGTATTCAAGATAGGGGGAAAAAAACAAAATTGTTGAAACAAACAAAGAAAAAAAGGTCTAGTAGAGCAAAGAAGCTTTTTTACTGAATCTTAATTTATGTCTATATACAGAATAAAAGAAAAACTTCTTATTGATAAACCTAAGTTAATAATGCAGCGTACATTAACTGAAATATTCAATTAGTTAAGTAAGTTACAATTTATTCATTAATTGTATGTTCCCTTAAATAAATGTTTTCGTTTTACTTTTTTTTGTTATGATTTATTTAATGAAAAATTGTTTAATTTAGTATTAATAGCTGTTATATGCAATTTTTAATATATGAACGTAATACTTTTGCTTTTTATGTCAATGTACAGAATAAAAGAAAAACTTCTTATTGATAAACCTAAGTTAATAATGCCGCGTAACATTAACTGAAATGTTCAATTAGTTAAGTAAGTTACAATTTGTTCATTAATTGTATGTTCCCTTAAATAAATGTTTTCGTTTTACTTTTTGTTTTGTTATGATTTATTTGACGAAAAATTGTTTAATTTAGTATTAATAACTGTTATATGCAATTTTTAATATTTGAACGTCATATTTTGTCTTTTTAAGTAGTGAAAATTACTTTTCTTTTTATTGGTAAGGCAATATTTCTGATGACCCAAAGTTCGGAAAAATCTGAAGTTCGGACTTGGTAAAGCCCCGAGGTTTCCGGACTTTAGACTTCGTATTGTAGTAAGATTGTTATTCTTCTTACAACGTAATTTTGAAATGTTTCCAACACAATAATAAGGGGTCTTATACCTTTTAAACTCGACGAAATTTAACGAAAAAATTCAAAGATTGAATTAGTCTATCTTCAAAACCTTTTTATGTATAAACATGAAATTTTGGATATTGATTAAACAGACTGTGCTTTGTAATATGCTGTTATTAGAAATTTATTAGCCTTTTACAGAATTTGTGTATTGTTGAAATCAAAATATCTCTTTTTTTCACTCCAGAAGTCATTACGCGCATGATATCTTGAGAAAGTATGTATGGATTGTCATGAAATTTCGTAAAGATACTAAACATATAACAACAACGTGTTTAAAATGAACTACTCTTAGGCAAAAATTATTTCATTAACTATATATAAAAAAAAATTATACTTTTAGGTAGCTTTCTTTACAAAAAGCTACCTATTGCAGCCGTTCGGAGGAAAGCGATTTCAAAAAATTTTGGTATATTTTCATCGATCATCACCCCCAGACCCCGAAACCACCCTCCGTTCAAAATTGATATATATATATATATATATATATCTGACCTATGTCACACTGTAACTCTCGTATTTATGAACCGATTTGGATGTAATTCGGTGTGTACATAGTACATACCAATGTCTCGACCGAGTTCGTTGGCCAGCTTCATCCGCCATTTTGTTTCAAAATGGCGGCCATTTAAAAATTTTAAAAAAATTTAAAATTTGAAATGTGGTACCAAAAAATTGAAAATGGAAATATATTTTTTTCTTATGTATTTGACCATTATACAAACACTCCGTAGCAGTTTTTGTTTCGTCTATATCTTAAAAAATGGCTGAGTTATAGCATTTTGAATTTCTAGCGAAGCTGACATTTTGAAACGTCCTGAATTTTGTCACGCGATAAAAGGCGTATTTATGAACCGATTTGGATGCAACTTCGTTTATGCATAGTACAGACTAATGTCTCGACCGAGTTCGTTGGCCAGCTTCATCCGCCATCTTGTTTAAAAATGGCGGCCATTTAAAATTTTAAGAAAAATTTTAATTTGAAATGTGGTACCAAAAAATTGAAAATTGAAAAAATATTTTTTTCTTATGTGTTTGACCTTGATAAAAAGATTCGGGAGCAGTTTTTGTTTCGTCTATATCTTAAAAAATGGCTGAGTTATAGCATTTTGAATTTCTAGCGTGGCTGATATTTTGAAACGTCCTGATTTTTGCCACGTGATAACAGGCGTATTTATGAACCGATTTGGATGTACCTTGGTGTGTACATAGTACATACAAATAACTCAACCGAATTCGTTGGCCAGCTTCATCCGCCATCTTGTTTCAAAATGGCGGCCATTTAAAAATTTTTTTAAAAAATTAATTTAAAATGAGATACTAAAAAATTGGAAAATGAAATAGATTTTTTTCGTATGTGTTTGACCTTAATACAAAGATGCTGGAATAGGTTTTGTTTCGTCTATATCTAAAAAAATGGCTGAGTTATAACATTTTGAATTTCTATTGTGGCTGACATTTTAAAACGACCTGATTTTTGTCACGCGATAACAGGCGTATTTATGAACCGATTTGAATGTAACTTGGTCTGTACATAGTACATACCAATGTCTCGACCGAGTTCGTTGGCCAGCTTCATTCGCCATCTTGTTTCAAAAGGGTTGCCATTTTTAAAAAAAATGTAATTTAAAATTTAAAATGAGGTATTAAAAAATTGGAAAATGAAAAAGATTTTTTTTTATGTGTTTGGCCTTGATACAAAGATTCTGGAGCAGTTTTTGTTTCGGAAAATTTGTTCTTTTGTTTATATCTTAAAAAGTGGTTGAATTATAGCACTTTGAATTTCTATCATGGCTAACACTTTGATACGATCTTGTATTTGTCACGCGATACCACACGTATTCGCCTATTTCAATGGAAGAAGGCATGTGGATTGTATACATCAATATCTCGACCAAGTTCGCTGGCCAGCTTCATCAGCCATCTTGTTTCAAAATGGCGGCCATTAAATAAAAAAAATATATTTAAAGTGAGATGCAAAAAAATTAGAAATTGAAAAAGGTTTCTTTCTTTAGTATTTGACCTTGATATAAGGATTCAGGAGCATTTTTTGTTTGTCTTTATCTTAAAAAATGGCTCAGATATAGCAGTTTCAATTTCTAACGTGGGTGACATTTTGAAAAATCTGATTTTTTGCCTGCGACAGCACTCGTATATATCAACCGATTCCGATGTGAGTGAGCATGTGCACAGCAATTACTAAGGTCTCGACCAAGTTCACTGGTTAGCCTCATCCACCATGTTGTCTTAAAATGGCAGGCACTTTAAGAAATCGCCGAATTTGGCAGTCAAATATAAGTTACTTTAAATAAAAGCAGCTTGGATACATTGGACTAATTTCGCGAAATTCTCATTCATAATGATTTAGTATTGATAAAAATTAGTATGGAATCTCCTACATTCGGTTTCCACTTAATTGAGCTTCGTGTGTTTGAATAATATAAGTTGGCTTTTTTAAAATAAGGAATATGAAAGCTACCTCTTCCTCCCGGCACTGGCCGGAAGGACTTTTAATGAATAAAAATAGTTATAACTACAAATATTACCATTGCAAATACTTAAAAGTAGTTCATTTTAAACACACATATTTGTTCAGTATCTTTACCAAATTTCATGACAATCCATACACACTTTCTCAAGATATCGAGCGCGCAATGACTAGTGCAGTAAAAAAGAGGGCCATTTTGATTTCAACAATACACAAAGTCTGTAAAAGTCTAATAAATTTTTAATGATAGCATATTAAAAACACAATCTGTTTAATCAATATCCAAAGTTTCATGTTTATACCTAGACTAAAACTTATTAGAAACTTATTAGATCTAGAAATTGATTTATTGCCTAATTTGAGGTTAAGTGTGAAATGACAGCTTCCGACTGAAAGAACATGTCATATCAGTGCACCGAAGTCGCTTGAAATTTAGTTTATATCCTTCAAAGTGCTTATCTTATGATAAATTTGTTCCATATATTTCGATTGCAGTAATTCGAATCGAGAATAAGTAATTCGAATGTGCAGATAAACAGAAATAATATTTTTTCTTTGTATTTTTTAGCCAGCAAAATAATAAATAAGAAAAAATAGTTTTTTTTATCAGCTTTCCCATTGTGCATTTTCTTCTGCAACGTTCGCACACTCTTTGGAATGTCCTTGTTAGAAGAAATTCCAAGGAATTTACAAGCACCGCTATTAATTATAAGAAAAAAATATTTTTAGTTTTTAAAACTCAGAATTCATAATCGCCTCGTTTATTCACAGAAATTGCAATATTTTTCTGAATTTAAATGAGGTAAAAAAAAATAAATGTGTAACTGGGATATCTTTCAAAGTTCTTAGCTGACGATAAATGTGTTCCGTATATTTCGATTGCAGTTATCGTTTCAAGATTAAATCATTCTAATGTGACAGAAAAACTGAAATAGTATTTTTTCTTTGTATTTTTTGGCCAGAAAAATAACAAATATGAATATATACCTTTTTTCTCAACTTTCCTAATCTACATTTTCTTCCGCAAGGTTCTCACACTTATTTCCTTATTGAATTTCCTTATTGAAGGAAATTTCAAGAAATTTAAAAGGAGTCTGGCACCACTATTAATGATATGAAAATTTATTTTTAAATTTTAAAACACAGAATTCGTAATCGTGCGTAATCGTTTATTCACAGAATTTGCAATATTTTTTCTTAATTTAAATAAGGTAAAAGAAAAAGCTGTATACCTGTACGAAACCGGCTTCTGGAAAAAATGTGCAAAGAGTTAAGTGATTTAATTTAAAAAATCCCTGCCGGCCCGGCCTACAGGCGGAGGTAGATTTCGAAGTTAAGTACACTAATTTCACCAACAAAAACTAAATCATGATTAGAGATTTATCCAATTTAACAATTTTAACTGGCCGCTTTTGACGAGTTTTTATTTCATTTTTATGTAATAGTTGTTTTTATCAGAATCATGTTAAGGAGGTATTCAAAAAAGTACTTCTCCATACTCAAGAACTCAAAATTTTCTGGCATATTTTCAGATTCATTCTTAATAGAAAAAATATCAAACTTGTTGACGTGATTTTGAAGAGATTTATAAGCGATCTATGTTTTTATTTATGGACAATTATTTTCTCAGTAGAACCATATTTTTTCGTTTCCAACACAATCGCTTCGAGAGATTCGGTTCAAAATGCCTACTTTGACGTAATTTTTTGAAATATATTCTGCCTCGATCAAAAAATCGATGTTATGATCGATTTTTTGATTGACGGCGCATTATATAGTTTCTGAATAAGAGAAGCTACCAATTGAATGCGTTTGAGAGCAAAAATGAATTTAAAAATGAGTAGGAAAATAAGCAGTTTGGATTTGAATGCTCCCTTAACAAGATTATTTTTTTTCTTCAACCGCTATGTATTTTTAATTTGTTTTTGCTGTAAGAATTGGTCCTATCAAAAACTTGTCGATATAAATGTTGTAGACAATATTAAGAAGATATATGATAAATTCATGGGGATTTTCATATCTTGTAAATTGACGGAGTTATGGATTTTTTTCTTCTTCAACCCCCCCCCCTTTTTTTTTTCGTTCTTTTTTCGGTACGCATTGGCCCTATCAATCACTTGTGAATATAAAACTTGTAGATGATATTAAGGAGATTTATAATAAAATTAAATCGATTTGATATCTTGAGAATTGACGAAGTTATGAATTTTTTTCTCCCCAAAACTTAATTTTTGCGCCCCTTGAGCCCATTTTTAATTTGATCAAAAATCTGTGATACATAAATTTTTGGCCCTATTTTTAGAAGTAATAAAAACTTTAAACTGATTTGATGTGTACAAAAATTAAGAAGTTATTGGTTTTTTTCGGTTTTCACAAAACCCCTCCCTATTTCCATCCCCTTGGTCCGATTTTGTCCATTGACAAACTTGACCGACTTATGCCCCTTGATTTTATGTATCAGTTTGGAAGAAATTTGAGTAGATTTGTTGAAGTTATCGTGTCCAGAAGAAAGTTATATATATATATATATATATATATATATATATATACACTGGCCTCCAAAAGTTAAGGTACAGAGACTGGATGCTTTCGATTGCACACGTTTTGTCGAATATCTACCAAAATTATTGGCGAATTGCTCTTGAACTTCTCGGATGAAAAGAACATGTTTGATTTCATATTTCTTGGTGAAGATTTAGTGGGGAGGGCAATTAGCGGGCTAATAATAAATTCAATAATAAAGTAATATTTGCGATCACCTATGTAACAGAAAATGCTGGAAATGGTTTTTCACTGTGTTAAATGACTATTTGGGTCTTGTTCAACGTTTGTGTGCATTTGTGTGAGCATAGCACTCATATTCGTGAAGATGTTATTGTGTCTGTGAAAAATTCAAAAGTTTTTTGCTTATAGCATACAGAGTTTTCAACCAAATTTAACACAACTTTCCGAAAACTTGCCAAAGTATAGTAGCAACAGTATACTGCAATTAAAACTTGAATATATTGAACATTTGGTAAGATATGGGCATTTTTATGAGATAATTTTTAACTGCGCATGCATGGAATATTTCAAAATTTTTATTTCATAATTTTGTAGTCAGTATTTTGGGGCAGCTTATATAAAATGTCTAGTCAAATATCGCGAAAATTCACAAAGATAGGGTCGATATAGTGAGTTGTTTCCTAAAAATAGCGTTATTATAAGGGATTTTCCACAACTTTTCAATCAGCTCACAATATCTTTCTAAGTTTTCACAACATTTGACTGGACTTTTTATAGATTCATTATTCTATCGTTGCTGCTAAAAACAGTATAGCAGGAATACATGTTTGTGCATAGCTGGTATTATGAGAAATGTTGGAAAGGGTTTAATTTTCCCATCGCAAAACAGATTGCGCCACCATACAGATGAGAATGCGCTTTTCTCGCATTTCTCGTCTTTCTCAAATAACATGTTTTTCTGTCGTTGTTTCTTTCGTATTTCTCTCTTACTTTAGTTCTTATTTGTTTCTTATTATTTTTCTCTCTTTTTTGTTTGACTCAGCAAATACCATGGAAAGTGAAGCACTGCGGCAACTTTCATCGATTTTGTATTAATATCAATATAAATATCGACACCTATATCTCTTCTTATTAATATGAATAAAAGCATCTCATTTTTCTGAAAACTTCTACTTGATATTTTAAATCTAAATGTTCGAAAAACTGGTTTTACATGTAATATTCATATACATGTGCTGGCACGGAAGTGGTTAATGGATTTAATAACAACTCGTATTTTCATATAAACAGGTAAGACTAACAACAACTGCAAGGGAAAAAAAAGGTAACAGACTATTTTGATGTAAAGAAAAGGTTTAATTGGATAAAAAATGATAACGATATTAAAAGACAAAATCCTCCTACCTATAGATATCTTTCGATATCAAGTGCTAGATTCCCCCTACCACCTTATGTGATAACGTTATATATACACAACACCTAGCGTTAAATTATTTAAAATTTTAAATATTTCTGAATTCTTTTAACTCATTATTCACATATTTAAATCTCTTAATACATTTTTATCTCTATTTTTATTTAAAATTTTTACTTTCCTTTTATTTTCATGTAATTTTTACAACAGTTAACTATTTTTCCTTTCGATGGCTCCCTATTGCCTCTTCGAGTCACACTACCTTTACACTGGAATGTTAAGTTGCCCGCAATTAGATAGTTCATGAAGTTATATACATTGTTCTATTATTCGACTAAAGCTGTTTATACAAGACCTTAGGGGCTATAATCGTACATATGTAACGTTATTAACATTTTGCTACTTTTGGACTCCTTCCCCCCTTATGATATCATACGTTATCATTCATCGGAACCCCCCATCATCCGATGATTTCGTTATCAAATTCTAATTTATTTATTTTTTTTTTTTTACATTTTTTTCTTTTACTAGGGGGCTCGGCCCCCTACGAGCAACGCTCGCCAACCCCCGTTCAGACACCGCAGTCTCTAAAAGCACGCAAATTTGATTGGCTTTAAAAAGATTTTGAAGGATTGAATTATAATTTAAAAAACAGTGGTGATCTCCCTATAAATGGGTTTCTATTCATTTTTCTTCGATTGGAGAATTTTAAGGAAAAATTAGCTGCTGTTAAAAGATACAAAGACTGTTTTCGTCTCTGATTAAAAAAAATCAGTTAAACATTTCAAAATAAGCTAATATAATAAGCAAATCTGCATCAAAATGCAAATATATTTTACAAATACCAATGCTTTCTTTTGACGGAAACGACACAGAAGGTTAACGAATCTTAACTAAACCATTTAAGCAATTTCTTTATTTTCTGCTTCACAGATTTTTCTCTTTCAAATCATATTTTTTGTTGATGACACTTCCTTTTCAGCTTGTAATCTTTTTTATTTTTATTAAATTACTAAATAATCACTCGAAAGCAGTCTAAACGCGTTCAATAAAATTAATATTAATCTTATTAATATAATCTCAAAATATCAAATTAACGTCTCGCGCAATTTTTAAATTTAAACTGTTTTGCAATATTACTTTTTGTTCATTTTAGGTAATACGTGTAATGTGACGTAATTTCTCCTATTTAAGAATTCTAACGCATGTTAATGAATTTATTATTTTGCAATATCCTTATAAAATTCACGTGTAAATATAGTTTTTATGAAGTAATTTTCAATAAGTTCCTGCTTTTCACACGTAATTATTTAATTCTAATTTGAAAGTTTTTTTCTGTTAATAATAGTCACCTGTAAATAAATTTTTAATTTGAAGCAAACATTATTATTTGCACTGTTTATACAGTTGGCAACAGTTTAAATTCATACCATTTCCTAAAATAAATAAAAAATATCTCTCGAAATGCTGAAAATTTGAATTTAAAATAGAAATAAAACCTCAAAAAATGAGTCAAATTAAAAAAGTGAATACAGTCTGCACATCGGTAAATTCTAACGTATAAAATGATCTAAAAATGAATTAATTCCGATGTATAGTTTTCGCTCCTATAAAACTTTTTTAATGGAACGACTTTATCCAACTTTAGCATTAAATATCTCTTTAAATAATTCTTCGATTTGAAAACTGTCTGCATCAGCGTGTTTATCAAACATTTGTCTATAATACCGCCGATTTTCATATTTTTGTATGCAATATTATTCTTAATATTAACAGAAAAAGACCTCCGGTCACAAAAAATTCAAAACCGGCGGCGACGGTGACAGCGTAAGTTACTTTTTTTTAGAATAGAGAGATTTTTCCTGTGTAATAAGCCTTTCAGATAATCATATATAATTTTTTCGAAACAACGACGTCACATTCTATCAAATTTTTTCAACGTGTAGTCAAACTCACTTTAAATAAATGGCTTCTATATTTTGTTTACTACTTCGATTGTATACTACAGACATATCTTATAGTTATACGTTTTAGTAAGTGTTTTGTTAATTTAGATGCAGTGGTAACATTTTCTGTGATTTATATTAAAAAGAGAGAAGTTATTTCCCTTTTAAAACAAACTTTATGACTGATGTCACTACTAAAAAACATGGAAAATGATATAATTTTCATTTAATAATTGTAGATTTATTTTCTATTAATGAAAAATTTAAGTATTCATTTAAGAGTGATGTTTTATAAAGAGTGGAAATCCTCTTGATCTAATCGTCTAGTTAAAACTTATAATTACACATAAAGTGAAGGCTTTATATTTTTAAGCAACTTCAAATAAAATTTCAGTAAACAATACCTCGTTTGGATGTATTTATTGCATTTTTCCCCGTATTGGGAGAGAAATCGTATTCTGAAATTTTTTTCCACAATAGTGTCAAAAGAACATCCTTTTTCCTAAATTTAAATTTCGCGAGTTCCATAATAAGACTAAAAAATGTGACGTGAGTTTTTTTCATAAACGCCAAGCTAAGGCTGTTCTGAAATCCAAATGAACTACTTTCTGACATATTTTTTAATTCGATTTTCATCGAAAACGCATGGAAGTGACAGGTGTATTATTCGAAAACTGTGTAATCAGAAGATGTTTTTATTTTTTGGTAAAGGCAGAAGATCTTTAATTAAAATACTGACAAAATTGCCGGTTTGAACTGAATTTCTGGACGCAACACCGCGATAAAGCAGAAAAACCGGTGGTCACGTGGCCATAATTGCTCACAACTCGATAAGTAATTTATTTATCAAAAAATGCTAATTTTATTTAATTTTTTATTGCGATTTTTGGCGCTTTTTTAAGTTTTGAAGCGATTTTTCCACATTAGTGAAAGAATGCGGTTTTCTTTTTTTAACCCACTATAGTAAATTTTGTTCTCTTTTCCAAAAAGTTTATTTGGAATTCGTACAGCCATTTTTGAATTTTTAGCGAATTTTTTATGTGATTATTGAACAGCATTTAATGCATCTCCATGCCTATAAGGGGACTAATTTTGGCCGCCAAGTTTGTCGCCAACTTGGCGGCCAAAATTAGTCGCCAAAAGTTACGCCAAGTTGATGATATCTCTAATATTTCGCCAATATTCCTATAGACTTCCATTGTAAACCAATAGAGATTACTTACTTACAGAAAATCAACAAATTTAAATATTTTAATGCAATAAAAATTAATATTAACTTAAGGGATTGTATTAATTATATTTAAGGGAATTCAAGTAAATTAAATTATGAATAAAAATAAAATGATACAATACTTAGCATGCTTTCCCAAACATAAATTTTAAGAGAGCCCGCAGGTCAAAGGAATTACATTTGAAACTTTTATCCAAGTAAATTAAATTATGAATAAAAGTAACATGATACAATGCTTAGCATGCTTTCCCAAATACAAATTTTAAGAGAGCGTGCAGGTCAAAGGAATTAGATTTGAAACTTTTATCCAATTATAGTAAATTTTTACATTCGTGGTTTTTTAACTTTTTGTGATTTGACGGTGAACCGTTTTATTTAAAACTGATAACGCTACCTAGTTTAAATTTCTGTAACAAATGAAAGTGTATTTTCGCTATAAATATGTTCTATTAATTAAAGTATTAAGAATTAAAAAATAATTAAGTATTATATTAATTATTATTACTATATTATATTAATTATTATATATATTATATTAATTATTACTATTAATTATATTATTATTAATATATTAGTATTATATTAATTATCATTAATATTATTATAAATATATGTATAGTAAAGTATTAAGAATTAAAATTAAAGTTTTAAGAATTAAAGTAAATATGTTTTAAGGATTAAATCATCATTTCTTTACGGAGAACCAAATATGGGGTTTTGGTATGGATGACTGTAATTTAGCTTTCAGTCTCATGTTGAATAATAGGTCAAGTTTTCTTTCAGTTTAATCTTAAATTGCTACCTTCAATGTTTTATGTGACCATTCAACTCAATGATAGTATGCTGGTTGGAGATGAGGAGCTTGACATGATACTAGAGGGTTCGATGCTAGATCGGTCGGGTAGAACAACTATGCAAAGTGTAAAGGTTTCACTCGAAAGGGAATTCGAATTACTTTGTCTTCAAAAGTTCTCCCTGCAGGAATGCCTATAGAATTAAGGCCAAAACTGGGGACGCTCAATTGTCCTCCACCACCACCACCAATGTTTTCAGCAACTAAGGGCAACTGGGTGATGATTTTACAATGTGACTCGGGAGCTTCTGACAATTCAGCTTCAAAAAGCTAATGTTCATTGAATTAAAGTCTGAACTTCTGTAAATGTGTTCAGTTAGGTCCCTCTATTAGACAGAAATGCTCAAAATTACATTTTAACATTTAAAAAATAAAAATATGTATATTTCATCTTTCTTTCCTCATGAGTCCAGCTGCCCCATAAAAATGGGATAAGTGGTCCAGGAGGGTCTATGCTCCGCATGCGTTTATTTTTTTTCATATGGGATATCAGATCCTGTTTGAAAAAGAGTAAACAACTTAAAAAAATTTAAACCAGGCATATCCTGTAAATTATATATCAACTAAACAGCGTTGTAAGGGAAACCTTTGCTTTCAATGTGCCTAAGAAAAGCACTAGAAGTGAAAATATTAGATTTATTTACAACAAAAACACAAAAATTAAGTAAGTACTTGTGTACTTTACAGGTATGTACAGGTAATAAGTATAAAAGTTACATGGGTATTTCAAGGGGAAAAAATAGCAAGATAAATCTAAAAACAAACGGCTACGTAAGTACTTAAGTACTTTATCTGTATCCAGGGGTCGCGTTATATAGGAAAAATTTTATTGTTCCTACCAGAACCCTTAATGAGTTACAATCCTGATCATTCTATTTAACATATTCTAAAGAAAAGGTCCGATGAAGATATTATTTTCAACATAGCGGTAGGAACAATAAAAGTTTCCCTATAGAATGCGACCCCTGTAGTATCGTACAATTTCAAGGTTTGGCTATCTCGCTTTCAGGGGCAAGGTACTTGCATTCGCAAAAAATGTTGAAATAATTTAATGACACCAATATTTACAAGAGAATGTATTTGCAAACAGGTAAAAGTATATTTTCGTGTACTTAATAAAGGTGAAATTTTGATTATAAAATTCCGGTGCCAATGTGGCAATTAGGGATTAAAATTATATGATGCCGTAACGGCATCACCGCCTCTCAAGGGGGGCAAGAAATTTGGTTTGATACCACCCAATATCCTTTTTTTTATTTTATTACGTAATTTTAATAAGGTATTCCATCATTTTTTTAATTGTGAGCAAAAAACAATGGAGAAATTTATTTCTCGTAGTAAGAGAAACCCCGAAAAATTATTAATAACTATTGGGGTAATTGGATCCAGCATGGTCCAGTTACCCCATTCTTGAAAAATTTATGGGGTAACTGGGACACCGAGCTTACATTTGAAACATGAAGTAAATATGTATAGACACCTAATAAATATTAATGTAGTTGTATGCCTAATTTTTTAAAAAGAAGATTGTTTAGTAAAAGTACTTACAGTACTTTACTAACTACTACTAAGTACTTACAGTACTTGATTTTAATAAAAAAGCCGAGGAAGTTCAACCATATTGACGTTGTTTTTTAAAAAAGAAACGTAAATTTTTGACAACCTGTCACAGCAAAGTGAGAGTTATGATTGAGTTGGCACACGTTGTCTTAGGAAGTACAGATTAAGGTGCATTATTCACAAAAGCTAAAACTTGAAAAACATCAACAGTTTTTTATAAAATAGCCTATGGCCCAGTTACCTCGTGGGTCCAGTTACCCCAATTAACCTTAGTTCAGAATTCACATGATACGTTTATATTTAATATATTTCGTTTTGTTAGTATATGTTTTCAGAATTCACATGATATCATGTCTACGACTTTCTTTCTTGTTAATAACAATTGAAGAGCTAAGTGGAAGAACATGTTAAGTAGCAAAAATTACATTTCAAGAAATTTGAAGAGAAAGTTTTTGCTGTAAATTTTAAAGATTTATTTTAAAATATTAACAGGTATGGTACTAAACGCTCTCAGAAAACTTATTCATATTTAATTTTCAATTATTAAAAATTATTAATATTATTGACATTATTAAATATTAAAATATTAAATATTAATGAATAATGTCTTAAATCTTCAAGACTAATTGGAATCTTAGTATTTTAACTTCACCATGTGATAGGATACCTCATAACGCTTTCATCAAAAAGATAAAAAAATTTTATAGAAAATGTGGCATAACATGTTCATTCACTCAGCTCTTCAATTAATAGATTATATGAGTGATTATACGTGCTGTTGAATAATGGCTTCCACCTGCCTATTGGTATCATTCTCTCTCATATATTGCCGAAAAATTACAGATCTTTCTTAGCCAACCACCATAGTACTATTTTTGTTGTAAAAATCATCTTGGAAGTTCGAAAACATCATGAATTCTGGAAAATTCGGATTATTTGTTGCTGGAAAAATAATTTGATTTTTTCGCGCAGGAAAACAGCCACGTTAGTATTTTTCACTTCATTACTTGAAGAAGAAAATGTGGTATACTGGAAAACCATTTCTTCAAAAATTCAAATATTCGAGAAGTTTTAGTTTCTCCTTTGTATATTTTTAATAAAAATGTATCTGTTTTGCAAATGAATAACAACTAAACATCAAAATTATGAATTTATGTTTAAATTTTCAAAACTAAAAATCTAAAATTTCATAAAGGTCAAAATTTGTTAGATTATTATTTTTGTTATATCTATAGTAATATTATAAAGACGTAAAGTATGTTTCTTTGTTTCTTTGTTCGAGGTAATCTCTGGCACTACCGAACTGATTTCAAAAGTAAAGGTATCAAAATGATGATGTTAGTCCCTGTTCCAACATAGGCTATGTCTTATTTCCATGCCACTAGCCCAGATGGAATGCAGGAGCAAAATACGTTCTAAAAATTCGCTTCTTGTGTTACTGAAGAGCCTAGAATCATAAAATTTTCCATGGTAGTTATTTGTAAGGTATAAATGATGTCTAAGAACATTTCTTAAAACATTCGAAAATTAAAAGGGATGAAAAAGCGCAAAAAGCATTCTAAAAAACGTTCTAAATGGCGATTTCTACGCAATCTCAGGAAGTACCGAACCGATTTAAAAAATAATGGCGTCAAAATGATGGTAACAGCCCTTTCTTCAACACAGGCTATATTTTGTGTCGGTGCCATTACCCCAAAGGAGGTGCAGGAGCAGAAAATGCTCTAAAAATGCGATTTATGTGTTACTGACGGGCCTAGAAACATGAAATTTGGCATGGTACTTACTTATTAGATATAAATGATCTCTATAAAACATTTCTTAGAAAATTCGAAATTCAAAAGGGTTGATAATGCACGAAAAGCGTTCTAAAACACGTTCTAAATGGCGATTTCTACGCAGCCTCAGAAAGTATCAAACCGGTTTCAAAAGTAATGGTTGGAAATTGATGGTGACAGCCCTTGTTCTAACATAGGTTCTATTTTATGCCGGTGTAATTACCACCCGGTGGTTGCAGCAGCAAAAAAGTTATTTTTTGTTACTGCAGGGACTAGAAACAGGAAATTTGGCATGGTAGTTACTGATTAGGTGTAAATTAACTCTAAAAACATTTCTTGGAATTTTCGTAATTTAAAAGGGGTGAAAAAGCGCTAAACTTTCTAAATGGCGATTTCTACGCAATCTCAGGAAGTACCGAACCGATTTCAAAAAAATAATGGCGTCAAAATGATGGTGACAGCACTTGATCCAACATAGGCTACATTTTATATCGGCGCAATTAATCCAAATGGGATGCAGGAGCAAAAAACGTTCTAAAAATGCAATTTTTGTGTTACTGAAGGGCCTAGAAACGTGAAATTTGGCATGGTAGTTACTTATTAGATAGAAATTATCTCTAAGAACAGTTCTTAAAACATTCGAAATGTAAAAGGGGCGAAAATGCGCAAAAAACGTTCTGAAAATTTTTCTAAATGGCGATTTCTTACGCAATCTGAAGAAGTATCCAACCGATTTCAAAAATAGTGGTTAGAAATTGATGGTGATAGCCCTTGCTCTAATGTAGGCTCTATTTTATGTCGGTGTCCCTACCACCTTGGAGTTGCAGGAGAAAAAACATCCTAGAACTCGATTTTTGTGATACTACAGGGGCTAGCAACTTGAAATTAGGCATGGTAGTTATTTATAAGGTATAAATGATCTCTCAGAACATTTCTTTAACAAGTAAAAATTAAATTTATAAAATCAAAAAGCCCGACTGCGTAAAAAACGAGCTAACTAATTATTTCTCATCAATGTGAAACTATTTTTTATATTACTTACCTATTTTTTTTATTTACTTGTATTGATGACTTTTAAGTTGCGTTAAATTGTTAGTTCCTATCTATAAATACTGCTTTGATGAGGCTTGCGTATAGATTTCTATGAAGGTTAGAGTTGTAGTAAAGCTAGAGATTCTACCTACACAACTTCCAAGTTGTGTAATATTTTAACAGAGCTTCTGACTGTATTATAGTCAATGAAACACCGTCTTCATTTTGAAAGACCTATCCAATGATATGCCACTGAATATGATGCATAAAAATGTTTTTCGTTTCTACCGCCATTTTGTATTTTACGGCCGTCATTTTGAATTTATAAAAACAAAACGTAGCCTATAACCGGCGGACGTTTAAGACGAGTCGATATAGACATCATCCATCCAGCCGTTGGGATGTTTCGAAGGTATAAAGAAAACCACATACCCAGATACGCGTGAAACACACAACCCTTCTTGGAAGGCGGGTAAAAAATTTAAATTTAACCCGTGTTTGCTCGCGCTGTGTATGTCACATCCAGTGCTGCTTTTTTGCAGTTTTTCTCCCTAACCTTTCTTCACAAATGGATGAGTCTTTGTTTAGTTGCCAAGAAGGTCATAATCTTAGAGGCGGGAAAGCGGTTAAATAATTCGAAATATAGATCTATCGTAATCGCCACATATGGGTATCTCACACCCAGCGCGAGCATTTCTGTAACAGCTTTGAGTACAGATAGACGCAGGAAATTTGCAGAATAAATGTAAATAACATTTTTAATATATCTTTAAAACTATATTATCTCTTCCTTTTTCGTAGTGTTTTATATTTTATGTAGATTTTAAGGAAAAAATATTGAAAGAAACCGCCATGGGTATGACATACCCAGAGCGAGTAAAACGGCAGTTTCTCTCGCGCGTGCATTCAATATAGATAGACGCAGCGAATGTACAAAATAAATGTAAGTAACATGTTTAATATCTGTTTAAAATTCTATTACCCCTTCTTTTTTCCTAATGTTTTGTGTTTTATATAGATTTTATGGTAAAAAATTGGAAGAAACCGCCATGGGTATGACATACCCAGCGCGAGTAATCACGTTCGTTTTTCTCGTGCGTGTAATGCCGGGTTGAATTTTCTAAAAATGGGCGATAAACGTTCTAAATACGTTCTAAATTAGGATTTCTACTGAATCTTAGAAATTATCAAATCAATTTCAAAAGAAATGGTTGCAAATTTATGGTGACAGTCCCTGTTCCAACATAGGATACTTTATGCTGTGTCACTACCTGGGGCTTTCAAGAGCAAAAAAACTAAATTGACTAAAGTGCGTTTTTTGTGATACTAAGAGGTTTAACATTTTTTAATTTAGCACTTAAAAGATGCAAATGTTTCTAAGAACCAACGAAAGAAAATTCCAAATTTAAAGGATAAAGTGGGCAAAAATCTTTCTAAAAACGTTCTAAATTACGATGATTTTTATGCAATCTTATGAAATACCAAACCGATTTAAAAAATAATGGTTGCGAATTGGTAGTAATAATACCTGCTCAAACGTATGCTATATTTTATGTGGGCGCCACTACCACCAGAGTTTTGCAGAAGTAAAAAACTTTCTAAATTGCGCTTGCTGTGACACTGAAGAGCCTAGAAACTTTAAGTATAGCACGGTTAGTTATTTATAAAATATAAATGCCCTCTAAGAACTGTCACAAAGAAATTCACAAAATCCTTTTAAAGTAATATATATATATATATATAAATGGAAATAAATTAAAAATTAGCTAGAACGGGCACATTTAGAAATGAACAGTATTCATTTTAAAAAATAATTATCAAAATTGATTCATTAGAAATCTCAGGGCTGATGACTAAATAAACACTAACAAAAACTTTTAAATACATAGATTTTTAAAAAATGCGAATATTGTTCAGATTTTCCCGCGGAACACCAAACTTTTCTCGTGGGTAACTGGTGTTACAGACTAGCGGTCTTCTGAAGCATTTTTTGTGAATTGTTTAAACTACATTAGAAGATTTACATAATCATTTAATACATTTTAGAAGGATTTTAAAAGAATTCATTAAATTTGAATTTATAGGGATTTTGTGCATTATTTATAATCCCACTCAAATCTTTTATTTTAAATATTTTTCTTAGTATTTTGTAGAATTAGGAAATGTACAGATATAATGTTCTTACAATAGAAATCTAGAAACATTTCCGAATTGAAAAATCCCCCCCCCCCACCCCAACGCCAAGAAAGCTGAAAAGATGCAAAGGCAAAAGAAATCATCCTTTTAAAAATATTTTTGTTTTGTGTAACCAATAATGTTTTTGGAACAAGATAAAGTAATGTATCTATAACTCATTCTAAACTGTATTACAACTAATCGATGTATTAAATGAATTTTATAACAAGTTATTTTAATGGTACTTAGAAGTACCGTCCGTAGATAGAGGGTTAAACGGAGCATTTTAAATGCACCTATTATTAAATTCTCGATTCAGATTTTAACTAAACATAATTTAAATATACTATTTTCTCTAAAAGCACAGTAAGATTAACTACTAAAAACTTCCGGAAATTCTTGAAAACTCTAAATGAATTATTATAAAAATTCAGAAAATCCATATTTAGAATTCATTAATTCAAACATCACATTTTTATAGTCCTTTCAAATTCAAAGTAATATAGCACGCAAAATTTCACTAAAGTTAACACAGAATACTTCTATTATTTGAGATATCATGATTAATTCATCATTTAATCTACAATTCATATGCGATAAATATATTTTAAATTTTGTTGACAATAGAATTTTGAATTTAATTTGGAAAACAGTTAAACGTTCTTTTAGGTGAAAATTAATGCCATTGCCGCTATTTCGGTTCATAGAGAATTATTTTTAAAAATTGCTGATTTTTACGCAGTTTGATTTACTTTTCAGGCTATTACATTTAGTATTTGACTGGAACAGAAACGTGTAATGTATTTACTGTCGTATTATTTGTCTAAAAAGATGTTGAGTATTAAGTTAATTTTAAATCATTTAAATATGCAGACCTATTTAAATTTAAATTGTAAAAGAATTATTTGAGCCTTTGACAAAAATCTAGATATTTAATATTAGTTTAAAAGAATGACTTATAATTTCATTTAAAAATAGATTTTTTTTTTTAAATTTATATCTTAATATTGTCGATTGCTATGCATTCCCTACTTTTTTTAAATACTTGGATTTTTCTCCCAAATAATGTGTATTCAAAAGTCATTTTTGTGTTCGCAAACTTTTAAAAGTAAATTTTTATAGACAGGTGACATCTAAGATGTAGGAGAAAAATGTAAGGGGTCCCAAGACTCTTAAAGCTGCAAAATTTTCGAAATTTTAATTCTTTTAGTGTTAAACTCCTATATTTTCTTAATATTTTGATATAATTGTTTCCTTGAAATTGCCATTAGAACAGAAGTTATGGATTTTAGAATTATATCTGCTCCATAGCTGTAGCGGCGTTACCGAAAGTTTGAAGTCATTTTTCTCCAAATGTTTTGGGGCATAAAGCACAGGATATCTCAACTACTGCTGATACTTTTTCATGACATTTTCAAAACATATGTTTCATATTAGTCCGTATGAACTGAACCTAATATTTCATTCAAAAAAATATTTTCTTTATGTGATTATACTGACGAAATTTTCAAAATTTTGTATTAGCTAAATACAACTTTGTATTAAAAATATAAAAATGCTTTAAATACCAATTTATTTAGGTTCAGAGCTATTAGTACAGTGTAAAGTATAATTAGGCACAATTTTTTTTATTCTAGTTACAAAATTTATTTTATAATCCTGCGCGTAAGCTGTTATACCAATTTTCTGCTCGGCACATGTCTGACAGTTTGGAGCTCTATAAATACTAATGCTAAATATTGCCATTTTTAAGCACATAAAAAAAAGAACATACTTATATCTTTCATCCCAATAAAAATTGTGTTTTTAAATCATATATATTTAAATATATGAATCGTTGAAAATTGCCCTTTTTTTTCATTATTTCTAATTTTAAGAGTCCCGAGACCCTTAAGTTTGAGGTCATGTATTTTATATATAATATAATTTCGTAAGGAAATAACATTAATATGTGATCAATTATAAGCATTTAAATTTTATTCATCATTTTATTTGAAAACTGTGGTATTAATAACACCAATAAGAGATTCTTCTTCTATTTTAGTTAATTGTATTTATCATCAAGTGCGAAACTTTGACAGGAAAATTAGCATTTGAAGTTGAAAATCATCATGATGATAGCTGTAATTAATTTGTGTGTCTGAATCTTGTATTAAAAACGCACTAGTTAGTGCCCGTCAAGATTTGATGGTAAATGACTTGAATATGTCATTCGAAAAATTCATGAATTTTTAATTGTTTGCTTTTAAATTAATTATTGAATGACGAATTACTTGACGAATATTGCATAAGTGATTCTTATTTCTTTAAGGTGATAGATGGTGCACTGTTAAAAATTTGCAGCAAATCCTGCAGGTCATCTCATCAAATCTGGCAGGTCATTTAACCGTTTTTTCCGAAAACGGTTACACAACCGTAATTTAACACGATTCTGACCATATTATTGGCCATTTTATGGTCAGAATAGAGTTAAATTATGGTTATGAAACCGTTTTTTCGAAAAACGGTCGAATGACCTGCCAGAATGCTGCAAAATTTTAACAGTGTGCTGCGAGTCTAACCTATACAATGAAGTGAAAGAATTTTAAGTTTATAATTTACAACTAATTATGCTTGCTTTTTATCAGAAATTTACTTAAAAACACCGGGTAGAGAATTTATTTTTACTTACTACGACCTCATTTTTTTTTATAACAATATCTATTTTCATTTGTTTATTTATTTATTAAAACTACATGGCCATTAAAAGATGACATGAATTTTATTTTTATCTGTCTCATTCTCTAAAAACCTAAATTTGAAATTTGATGCAGCTAACGATTTATAATATATATTTTTTATTACTTGAATTTTATTTTACATTTTTATACATTTTTTAAATATTAAACCTAGATATGAAGGTAATTTCTTTTATAGATCTTATAAGAATATTTTCCTTTCTTTCCGTTTTATTTTTTACGCAAATGAATAACAAACTTTTCTTTCTGACACGCACACACACATATTCTTGATAATGGTCAGAAAATATAACGAAAATTTCAGATCAGCTCAATTTATTTAATTGATAATTACATGAAAATATTTTAGCTTAAATATTTAAAATATAAAATCATTACGTTTTCAAAATTTTATTGAGAGTTAAATTTTATTTAATTATAAGGCATTCAAATAATAATAATAATAAAATAAAAATCCTATGACTTCTCTTCCTAATAAAATATGTCATTATTGAAATGAATTATCGACAAAAATATTACACATCTTGCCATGCTTAGGTTCGAACATGTGTCCTGTGCAAGAATTCAGAGCTTTAAAGTGCTACGTTAAAGCGCTACGCTAACGGGAACTCATTTTACTTCCTTCTAAATTGAAGAGGTTCGAAAAACAGTTGACGCATACGAAAGTCTCGAATACATGTCTCGAATTTGAGTTCTGATCTTGCAGAAATAGTTTTGCGTTTTAATGCTTATGATACCTTATTTTTTCAAAGAAGTAGCTGCAACTTAATATGCTAGTTTCCCAATCTTCATGTCTAACTACTGGCAATTCATAAGACTGATCACCAGCAATAACTTTTAGCCCCAAATCACGTTTATATTCTGTGTGTAATATGACCAAAACAATATGACACCCCTAAATAAACTGTATTTAGCTCTTAATATAGACACAATAATTTTTTAATTATTAATAATGCTGAAACAGCCAAATAATATTAACTTTGTGACAGAAAGAAAAGCTTGTTTACAGTAAGATCGTATAGCAGACGAACTTAAAACAACTTCGACCTGTGATGCAATAGTTCAACTGAGTGAGCATCTTTGCGCATGTGCAGCGCGTCACTCCAAAGGCAGACTTGTACTTATGTACTATACATGCGTAACTGTAGAATTTTAATTTAAAATTACGGCTAATTAATAAAATATTTGAAGAAACGAAAGGACGATAACAAATCTGTGGCCAAACATCTTTCATTTAAAATAAGATTGGTGTAATTTGATGCAGTAGTTTCTTCTCACGGACTGTCAAAAGAAAACGCTTAGCGTTTTAAATATATAGATAACTACAAACAATAAGACATAAGATAAATATATTCTACAGTAAAACTCATCTCTAGATGCCAGTCGAAATAAATTAAAAATTTAAAAAAACAGAAGTGGAAAATGAGAATCCATTTATTTCGAGAAAAGATAATTCTTGTATGAAATCAATTTTAATTATTTAAAAATTGCGCATAATATTGTTTGAGCAATATACTATTCATAAAATCATTCATAGACGATCTTTCTAATTTAATGAATTGTGGGCGTTTATCATCGAATGTAACATTTTTATGGGAAATTAACATTAAAAATCTAAAATATTTGATAGAAATCTGTAAGTATTTTACGTGTATAAATCTTGTGTTAAAAGTTGTATAATTTCACATAGCAGAGAATAAAATAATTACATTTTGCAACAATTCTTATCTCTAGCTGCAAATCAAAATAGATGAAAACCTATAAAAAACAGAAGTGGGAAACGAGAATATATACTATTTATTTCCGTTCCTCTATTCTCATAAAACAAAAAAGCAAGCGTACTTTGTAAAAGTCTCATGAAGTGTTCGGTAAATATTAACTGCTATAATTCTGTTATTCTGTTGTAATTGGGAAGAAGGAGTGAGGAGGAAACCCCTGTTAGCATTCGTTGGATTTGGATATCATTCTTAAATGAGACTCAGTCGACAAAGTCAAACAAAGGAAAGGGTCGATGCTCAGGATGGTATTCCCTAAGGGAATCCATTTGGAATATTACATCATTTATCAAGATGAATACGAGGTTCCTTCACACACATCGTTCATTCTGTAAGTGCCTGCTACTGATATGCCTTTTTGTCAAATTTTGAATCGATTCGATATTGTCGGGGGTAAATACGAACAAGTAAGCGATTATATGCAATCCCCTTTCCTAAACAATGCATTAAATGATTTATCGCAAAAGTCCGCCTCCGCTATGGATTGCCTAGAATGCCCACTTGACATGTTCGCTGTTGTGCAAAAGATTATAATGAGACAGGATGTGTCGATTCTAAATAGCGTGCCATATAATGAAGCTGTAAAAGTTGAGTTTTCAGTACTATACCCTCCTTTACAGTAGTACGCAGTGTAATTTTAATAGCAATCATAGGTACTAAGAAGTTCGTGTTTGTCGATTCCAGAAATTAATTTGCCTGTTGACATTTCAAACATTTTCCTTGAAGATGATGAATCGACCACTATTTCCAATGGTATTCATTGCACAGATAAATTGCCTCGTCAGTTACAATGAAGTGAATCCTTAGATTTTAAAATCATGATTCAATATTTAAGATTCTTATTGCACTTCTGTCAGTTATTTGGAATCTTTGAAATATTTAGCAAGACAAGATTTAAATTATTCATTTGAGCTGTATTATTTATTTATTTGAAACTAACTCATCTGTTTGTATTATATGAAACGTCTTTTATAAACAAAACTTTTCAGATTTGTCACGAAATTTTGTTACCGTTTTGCCATTTCCAATGGATTTGTTCTTTATTATTCAGATGATTATATTGAGACAAGATATGTCGACACTAAATAGCATGCCACTTAAGGAGGCCACTGAATTAGAGATTTCGGCGTCTTACCTTCGTTGCAGAAAATAAATCTAATCGTTGCAGAAGGTTTATATAATTATAATTGCAATCATTGGTACTAATAATCTTGCGTTTGTCGACTCTTTGATTCATAAAACTACTATTATATTCAAATGTTGACTCAAAAAACTAAATAAGTGATTATTTCCATTGATTTTCTTGGTTTAGATAAATGGTATCGTAAATTGCAATCGTTACGAATTATTAGATGTTAAAATCGTCATTCCGTATCTAAGACTTCATTTGAACTTTTCTTAGTTATTTGGATTCATTGAAGGTTTTTATCAGATAACATTTGTTTAAATTATGTATTTGAGCTATAACAATAAATCATCTGTTTTCAGTACTGTAAAAGCACTTATTTTCGCGAGCCGTAATTTTCTCGAAAATGAAGATATCGGTGATTTCGCGAGCTGAAAATTTCGCGAATTTTATATGAACTGAACTGAAAGTTGAAAAATTCCGAAACTACTTAAACAGAACCAACCCCCTTTGCATAAGGCAATTTAAGAAACTTCGTTTTGTCCGAAAGGTTCTTCGCCCTCCCTCCCCCTACTCTCCCCATCACTCGGCTTCAAAGAAGCTGGTATAAATATTGTAAGTGAATGACTGCATTCTATTAGTTGTATTATTGTTTTTATTCAAGAAGTAATTGCATCGTATTCAAAAAATAGTTGTAAGTATTTAAGAAATTTTTGTATTTATTTCTTATTTAAGTAACTGTAATCATTAAATTTTGGATAAGAGAAAAATTTCTGATTTTTTATTATTATTTGAGGCGAAAAATATATATATTTCGCGTGGCTTAAATTTTCGCGATTACGACGGGCTCGCGAAAATCGCGAAAATTAAAGCCTCGCGAAAATAAGTGCTTTTACAGTATTTAAAAAAAAAACGTTTTCTAAACAACGCGTTACATGATTGATTGCTGAATTACGTTTCCGCTTTGCATTGATTGGACTGTCGACTTGATTTGTTCGCTGTTTTACGAAATATTGTGATGAGACATAATGCGTCAGTCTTAACTACAGGAAAATTTCGTTACAACGAATGTCACTTTAACGAATTTTTAATGTTAACGAATATTATTTGGATTGTTGAAGAAAATCCTATTATCCTATTTCATTATAAAAATATTCACTTTAACAAATTTTTCCGAAAAGAGAATTTAATCAGCTCTCCCCAGAGGTTCGTTATAACGAGATTTTACTGTAACGTGTCGTGTATCATGTAATGAGGCGAGAGAATTCGAGATTTCAGTATTTTGTAATTCCTTTGCAATGACATGCAATGTAATTGTGTTTTTGCAATCATTGGTAATAAGAAGCTCATGTTTGTGGATTCCTAAAATTAATTTTGTTTTCTGATATGTTCAAACATGTTTTTTGATGATGATTATTAAACATTTATTAATCCTTAATACTCTTAGTATAGAAAAGTGATCTCGTCATAATGATATCAATCACTTGCTTTTTAAGCTGAATTTTCAAGTAAGTCCCATAATGCAAAATTAGATGTCAAGCATTGTTGATATTTATCATGAGATATAAAATCTTAAACTAGAAAATTTCAAATTATGGATTAGTAACAACGTTATTTTGAGAAGCAAAGTTTTTCATTACTATGAAAAAATATAAGTAACTTAAATAAAAGGAAAATAAAACGCAAAGCTAAGTTTTTTAGTGATGCACAGCGTACTAGCATTAAAAAAATGCTCTGTGGAATATCTTCAGATCTATGTCTATTATATTGTTTTATCTCAATAAATCTGTTTTCAATGCGTATAGGTGTAACCAGATAACATAAAATTATTAAAAAAAGCACGTGTAGCATATTTGTCGTGCCAGCTTTAGACAGACAAATGAAGTGTCACGTATATTTGATGCTTGTAATAAGCATAAAAAAAGGTCAAGTGCGAGTATTACTCGCGCTCAGAGGGTTCCGCACAATAAATATATGAATTAATAACTGTATTATTATAAAAACCGTTGCCAAAAGAATAGTAAGACTTTGTAAAAAACTATACAACGTAGGGTTGGGTATAGCTATATATACTGTGAAAGTTTAAATGGGTATAACATAAAAATTCAAAGAGATATGAAGCCTAAATAATATCAAATATTGCTATTCTATATAACTCTTTTTTTTATCTTATCCTAAATTGTTTATGATGAGCTTAATTCGGTTCTGACAATAAAAGTAATGCATATTTAAACTTCATTTGTCATTTAATAAAACTAAATTCAGCGTAGTAATAATCTTTTCTTTTTACAGTGCAGCTAAAACAAAATCCCTGTTCAAAATTTAAACTTGGCATTGTGCTAAGCGCTCTTCGAAAGAAGATCGAAAATTTGCAACGCCGCTTTGGTCCGTGCCGCGTTTTTCCAGATAGGATTTCCTTTCGGAGGGGCTTAATCTTGGAATTTTTTCTGATCTAATAGCATTAATTTGCATGATTTAAACAGTAAATAAAAAAATAATAAACAAGGCTTAACTTAAGGTATATTTCTGCATAGGATACTTGATGCCCATGTCAAAAATTGTTATTTCATATTTTTTCGATTTTTGTTACAATTTGTGGTTTTTAAGAGCACTTACAGTTTCCAAACTGGTTCGAAAACCGGAAATGTTTTTAGGAAAAAACTGCAACAAAAATAAAAAAGCACAAACTAACAATGTTTGAGATGAGACTCTAACATTATTATAACGTATTAGAAAAACGTTAAAAAATATTAAAATGTAAACAAGTAATTTGAATAGGTTTAAAGCACAGGATTAATATTAGCATGCGAGTGTCTCGTATTACGAGTGCAGGGTCTTAAAATGATTAACACCCAAATTAATTAAACATATTATTTTTTTTCCAAAGAAAAAATTAATTGTTGCAGATATGTGTACTCAGAAAAATTATATTTATATTTCACAGTCTCTGATTAGAATTAGAAATAAGTACTCTTGGTATAATAAGTTTACTAGTGCTACAGAAATAATCTTCATGACTTCTCAGCCATGAGGCTGATTACCTTATCAGGCTATGGGACATTCTCACAATCTTTTGACTTTCGGGAATAAATATCTGGTGAAATTAAATTTGCTAAAATAACATTTTAATCTGATAGACGAATGCCTTAATGATTCAAAATAAAGAAAAAATGGTCAGCAGCGAAAATTGTTTTAATTAACTGAGGTTTAAGTTAAACTTGCGACTTTAATTTTCCTTAACATTTTACCAATATAACTTTGTATTTTCTTCTAAATTTTTACTTATAATGAATTTGCATAGTACCCACAGGACATTCAAATAAGAAATAACAACAATGTAGTACTTTTAGTACAAAATTTTGGTATAACATTGTCTTAAAGGGGTGGTAAAGAAGGGACGGAAGGAAAAGAAAGGAGAGGGCATAGGAAAAAAGGGACGGTAATGGGAAAAAAAAGGGATGGGACGCGAAGGAAAATTACCACTATTTTTAGGCAAATCATGTTAAGACTAAGTGATAGCCACAATGTTCATTGATTTTTAGAAACAGTTATTTACATTGGATTAAATTAAAAAAAATTATTTACCTCGAAAAGTGAAGGAATAAACCTTGGGGACGGTAAGACTACCAATAAAGCCATGATGCTTGAAATTGATATTTAAATGCTGCAGTAAATTTCCTGTCAAAGAATTTTAGAAATTCTTTCTCTAGCATACTTCTGCATGAGAAAAAACTTGAAAAAATTCTATGGAAGTCATTTTCTGTATAAGTTTAACAAGCGGGATGGTAAGAAATCTAAAGCCCAGGGACAGAGTTCAAAAAATAATAACAACCCTAAAAATCGGTCCAGGTTAATTTTTTGCTACATATTTATATAAAACAATTGTCCCAGTTTCGGAAAAAAATTACATCGAATTACGTTTACTGAAAAAAAATTATATAGACAGATCCAAACTTAAAAATCAGCATCAGGGACACGGGACGATATAGGAGTTTTCCTGGTATTTGGACCCCCAACATCGCCCAAAACTTATTTATCTCGTTAATATTGTTATGCAATCATACAATGGGATGTTCCCCAGTATATGAAATTTAAAAAAAAGCCACAAGAATATGTACTAAAATAAAAATTATTAGTCAGGGACTTAAAAGTTAAAAGATTGTGAGAATGCTCCATATGCTGCAATGTTCCAAGGAATAGAAATCATTGCAAGGCTACCCAGTCTCTCATCAGCCATAACGCTTCCAGGCAAAAATTTAATTATTTTCGTTGTCTAAAAAGATCATTCAGCACAGGCCGTTGTTACCAGGATTGTAACGAAGATTGTCAGCAAGTATTTGATCATACTGTACTACATTACATTATGCAGTACTCTAAAAATTTTGGGACCTCTGTGTTTGTGTCACCATTAGCAATACTCTCGCACCAAAATTCATATTCAGCTTTCACTTGCGACTTGGTCACTTTATCGACAAAATATTGAGAGAGATTTTCTAATGTACTTGCTTTTTGCGGCGAAGAAAATCCTGGAATAAGTACTTGGAAATCTGTTAGAATGTCTTCATTCGAAATGAATCTGTTATTCAAATTTTGAATAAGAATTTCTGCATAGAGAATAAAGACCATGCCCTTGTAATATTCTTCAGCGGATCTAATTTGAGGGTTTGCACGTGTTGTCTGCCTAAATGTTAGTCTTAGGATCTTTATTTCAGTTTGGCAGACGTCATCAACAGTTCCAAGACAGTTTCGGAAAGCAGGAATCAGCATGCTGTTAGACAATGCAAAGTTTAACCGATGGCTTGCACAATGGACGTATCTAATTTTTGAATACTTCTGATGAATTCTTGACTGGACCCCACTAACATTACCAGCCATATTGGTCGCGCCTGTGCGACGCATTTAAACATGTCAAGACTTAAATCATTACAACGTTCTAATATTGCTTCTGTTACATTTTTGGCGGACAAGTCATTTAGTAAGATGAAACATAAAAAATCTGCCCGAAATATGGGTTTTGTGAATTTTATAAATAGTCCACATATCTAACACAAAGTGCAAGCTGTTCTATTCTTGAAATGCCCATAGTTTCATCAGGAATCAAGCTAAAACTGCTAGAGTTATTTATTTGGTAATTAATTCTTCAGTAACCATATTTGAGCATATTTGAATGATTTCCTTCTGCATGCCTGCCCCCTAAAATCTCTTTAGGGGGCACTGTGAAAAACTGCCAAACAAATCCCTACATATAGAGGTATTCATCCCTAAAGTTGATAATTCTTCAAAAGACAATGAAAATTTCCCAGACAAAGAGACTATTCTGAGCACATTTTCTTTCTATTAAAGATTCATACTCAAACAATTTAAAGCAAAGTTGTTCAGTGAAGAGCCTGGGGGACGCCGGCCATCGGTTTCTCGGTCTTTTTTGAAGGTTTCTCGTTACCCTATCGTTTTTCTTCAAACCATTCCTTTTCAAAATTTCCTGCTATTATCTTTTTTTTTTTTTAAATAAAAAGCCTTTTACAGTTATAACACTATTTTCAAAGATACTTTCTTTAAAATAATCAATTTTCTCATAATTTTACATTATAGGCGGCTATTAAAGTTTTTGTTTCCTTTCTCTACAAAACATTTTAACATTGACCACTCAAAGTTTTCATTATATGCGCGATATAATTAGGATAGAGAAAGTTAAGGAAGATCATAGTATGCAAGCAAATGTTTTATATTTGACTCCAAAAGTTAATTTTTTTGCCATACGTGTAATTATACATACTTTTTTTGGTCAAATTAATAATGTGGAATTACCCTTATCAAAATTTACTGTGCATAAAAACAGTTAAAATTGCGTTTTAAGAACTTATATTTTTAGTGGTAGATATGAATTAAGAACAATATATCCTAATGAGTGATATAACGAATGATTGCTATAACTGTAATCGAATAAATTTATATTTTTACAACAAAAAATTACGTAGTTTTAACGTAATGGAAGATAAAAACAAGAAAAACGTTGTAAATTTTTATTATCATTATAGATAACTTTGCAAAGTCTTTTGTAAACTTTCGGGAGGGGCTTCAGCCCCCTTAGCCCCCTCCCTGGCTACGTGCCTGTTAAAGACACGGGAGGCGTATTGAGAGATCCACTCAATGCAAACTAGTCGCGAATCCTATAGTATTTTTAAGATTAATTCTAATTAAATTATTCTGTGTTTAACAATTTGACGTTTATTGCTTTTATACTGCTACTGTTCATTGCATCACACAAATATGTTATTAAAAGTTGTTATCTAGGCTTTAAAAGCCGATAGTGCATAGAGTACGCCGTCCCTGTCATTATGTATGCCCAAACCACCCGTGTTTTTAAGGGTTAATATCTCGGCTAATTACAGACACTTTTTTTCAAAAATCATTATCAAGAATGCTTTTATACTTCTGCTACGATATGTATCTCCAGCGCTCCTCAACACTTTTGCTAAATGCCCGCAAATGGAAATCTGTGTGTAACGGAAAAATGTGATTTTCTCAAAAACAATTTGACCTAGGGTCATCGCTATAATTTTCCTGCAAGGTTTAGAGTAACGCCTACTACCTCTAATTTTTTTTATAATTTTAGTTTCAGTAGATTCGGAAATAGATGGGTGGGGCATATTTTTGCACTACATTTTCGACGATATCTCTGAAAATTTAATACCTAAAATTTAAAAAAAAAATGTATTTTTGATTTCAGCGATACGAAAGCTTTCGTTTGATACCTCCACGCGATAAACAAAGACAATATATATATATTTTTTTTTTTTTCAAAATTAATGAAAAAATTACCACATGAATGGCGCTACAGCAGCACATATCAAATGCAATAAAACATATTACATCATTTCAAAATGCCTAAACACCATAACTCCAAAAGGAAGGTGTATATCTGCAGAATTTTTTTTAACTATAAAATACATAAAAGAACAAGAAAGACAGGTAAAAAAACAAAAACAGTCTGTTCTTCATCAGTGGGAGGACAGACAAAAAACTAACTCCACCCCCACTTTTAAAATTTGCAGGTTTCTGAACACACGCTCACCCCGCATTCAATATTGTCATTTTATTAACCAAATTCCATAAAAAACTAAAATAACTCAAATTAAAACTAACAAACATAATGTTAACAATACAAAAATTATCATACAAAAAACAAAAAAGCTTTAATAAAAAGGTCTTTTAGAGAAATACTTAAAAAATTGCCATTAAAATAAAAACAAAAGCAATTAACTTAACATACATGAATGCAGAATAAACGTGCGCCCCCCCCCCCCCCCAAACCCGCAAAATAAAATTTCTCAAAACATGAAAAACAGTAATACCTGTATAATGTTTCTCACCCGTCAACAATAAACAAATAATTTTTCCTCCAAAGCCATTGTCAAATACCAGAATTCCAGGTCTGCAACTTTCTTTCGTTTCAATTCATCAATACACACCCGTTCTTTTAACAAGACTTTAGGATGCCTATGTCATACAGAAAGTTCCAGAAAGCTGCCATCACATGTTCATGCCCCTAGTCCACATCGTTGCCATTCACTTTTTAGAACTGTCTTCAAATAATATTTCAAAAACTTTATAGGGTAATAATTATTATAAAATAAATTAGCCAACAACTTAAAGATCTGTTTATAAAAATTATTGTCTCTGCCACAAATTTTATTGAAACGTATTAATTGATTAATGATAATATTTATGTAAATTTTTTTATGTAAATTTGAAAACCAATGTGGCATGCTTCTAGTAAAAAACTGAAAACTATTTCTCTTATCGTACAAATCCAATATCAATTTATTATCAATAATTTTAAATAAAATATCCAAAAATTCTGCATTATAATCACCACTGTTTACTCTATTCAATTTTAGACAATTTGGATATATAATATCATATTGAATGCGGGGTGAGCGTGTGTTCAGAAACCTGCAAATTTTAAAAGTGGGGGTGGAGTTAGTTTTTTGTCTGTCCTCCCACTGATGAAGAACAGACTGTTTTTGTTTTTTTACCTGTCTTCCTTGTTCTTTTATGTATTTTATAGTTAAAAAAATTTCTGCAGATATACACATTCCTTTTGGAGTTATGGTGTTTAGACATTTTGAAATGATGTAATATGTATATTAGGGTGGTCACAAGAAATCAATTTTCGAATTTTTTCAGGGGGACCCCCCAAAAAGTTGCCAATTGACTAGAAAATGAGATTGGCTAAGTTTCAGCTCATTTGGATAATATTAACCCGTGCCTCATTGAGGTTTAAGTTTGAAAAAAACGTGATTTTTCGCAAAAAATGCTGTTTTTCCTTCATGAAATGAATACAATTGAACCTAGAAACATAATGCAGGTCTCATTTTATAAAAAAAAGTTTTGCTTTGAAGAACCACACACCATTTGTTTCTAAAAATGTATAGATTTAAAAATATGCGCATTTTTCAGGACCAGACTTCACCTGAATCCTAAAAATTGACTTTTTATGAAAAAGCGAAAAAAAAATTTGTAACATTCCATTTCATCTGCTTTCCACCTTTTGTTTTTCTTTTTTTCGTTTTGTGAAGTCCAATAAAGGGTTTGATTAAAAAAAAATCCAAAGAAAAGGAAAAAAAAATTAAACTGAAAGAATTTTTTTTTAAAAAAAGGAGGGCAAAGGAAGTATAGAAATGAGAGCAAATAATGCTCAATTGCATTTTATTATTAAAGTTGTGTTACAAGAAAGGAGGAATAATAAAGAAAATAAATTATTTTTCCCTTACAGCTGTCACGTTAACCCTTTCCGGCACAGAAAAATTCTGTTCGTAAAAGGATGAAATGATTGTCTACCCCGGAATTTACAAACGACATTTTTAGAAATTAAAATCACATTACTTTAACCTTTCATTGTAAAAGCAAAATTTTATTAAAATATTCTTCATGCCGTTTGTAAGTTTGGAATTAAAATTACCTGGGACACTGCGCCGGAAAAGATTGAAGTGGTAATGGTTTAGATAAGGTGGCTTATCTAAATAATTTATCTTACTCTTTTTTTACCAAAGTATTATCTAAAAATGAAAATGCAACTTGATCCGAGTTAAGATACCAAAGGCGGTTTGTCATTTTAGAAAGTGCTTTGTCTGTAACCTATTTATCAAATTTTCTGTAGTGAACAAGTGATTTTATTAGTTGCAGGTCTTGAATTGGGGGCTAAAGTGGCAGTGAAAGTATTGAAGCACGCTTTTGCATAAATATTGATTAAAAATAAGAAAAGATCTCTGATACCTTCTTTTTCTAAATTTGTTATTGAAAGATGATCCCTGAAACAATATATTTTAAGAGAATGAATGGCCTGTGCCTCCATCCATCTGACATGATTAAAAGTACCAGGTGCTTTGAAAAAAAGTCTTTTGCAGGAAGGAGTTCTATAAAAATTAAACAAAGTTGGATAAACTCTTTATAATCATCCCTGAGCTGTTAATTTTTAAGAGTTCCTCTAAGAAAATTTTAAATTTCTTCTGAATTAACTATTTATACCTAGTATTTCATCTTCAGTAACATTTGTATACTTACTCTGGTTTAATTTAGACCACCCAATCAGAATTGGTTATTTTTTTTAAATATCTGGCTGAGGGGCAGTGATTGTGCCCATTTTACAATCAAGAACAGCTATTTAAATTATGCTGGCGGCATGGTAAATACAGAAGACTTTTCCTTTAACAATTGCTATAGAAAAATGCAGGTTAACTCTGAGGCGACCTGTGTTTACTGCAGTTGTATCAAAAAATATTGCCTGGATTTTACCAACTTCCTCCCACTCTTCAACTGCTGAAAATACAGCTTTCGCCTGAATTATTCCGATACTATTTTCAAGTTGAGGAACTCGTAGTAACTGTTCTTCATCCCCACAACTAATTAAAACTTTTATCCACTCTACATTTTCTTTATTCAAAAAATGATGAAGCAGTTTTCCACCCCAGTGAATAACAGTTCTCTCTAAACGGGAATTTTTAAATCTGTTTTTGATGAGCTCAGTTTTTTGTTTACGAAACAGTTATTTGCAGAGTCGATGTCTGTGGTTAGCTAGTGGATGTATTCTAAGTCTAGCAGCTTCTCTGGCGTTCAGTTCATTTTGTGAATATTATAAAATAAAATACATAAAACTTGACAATTACTTAGCTGCTTACTGTCGATGATTTGATGAGACATGTGGCCAATTTAAAAAATCTTACATTTCTGCCATCATATCAAGAGGGGGAAGGGATTTTACGGAATGTTTCATCAATTCTAAAAATAGATAACCATAACAGATAACAAAAACAGCCTTGCAATAAAAAGAGAAATTCAGATGTTCAACTGCAACACAAATCGAGAATCTCTTTCTTACTAGACACAGAACTAGATAACTAATAATCAATTATAATTCGTGAAATATTTTTAAAGTTACAAAAATTGTTCATTTATTTTTGCCTATTAATAAAAATGATAGAAAAAAATTATCAAAAGTAATAAAATTTTTAATATGTCATTTTTTACCTATGTTTCAAAAATGCAGAGTTTGAGGTATGGTTCACTAAATGTCCTGAAAAATACTAAATGTTCATTAAATATAAGTTTTCATGAGAGTAAAAGTTCAAGGCAACAACAGTTTCTATGAAATAAAACAAGAATCTGGTTTCTAAAACAAATATTTTTCACGTAAGGAAAGAAAAACGACATTTTTTTGCCAAAAATTGCAAATTTTCAAGAATTCAACCTCGATGAGGCACGGGTTAATATTATTTATTTGAGCTGAAACTTTGCCAATCTCATTTTCTAACTAATTGGCAACTTTTAGGAGGGTCTCCCCGAAGAAAACGTTAAAAAAAAATTCCCCGTGTTGCTTGTGACCACCCTAATGTATATATATATATATATTGCAAATAACGCAATTAGCCCCTCTACATTTTTCCTAAATATATTTGTGAATGTTTAATAATCTGTACATATGTGGGTTAATAATCTTTATTCCTTCCGCCAATTTAAACTTTCCACGTTCCATAGTTTACGCGTAAAATGGCTGTAACAGACGGACAGACAGACACAGGAGTGATCTTATAATGGTTCCGCTTTTAGGTGCGTTCCTAATTATATAAATACATAGCACCTATAGTCGTCGTTTAGTCCGTCTGTCTGTCCGTCTGTCTGTCCGTCTGCATATAACAGCGCAAAAACTACCCGCCCGAATCGTTTGAAATTTAAAATATATAATTGTTGCATAATTTTTTCGAGTCATCTCAAATTTTATGAAAATCGGATGTATAGTTTAATTACAAGGACAGTCAAATTTTTCCGTTACATTACGGCCAATGGGAAAAAATTGCTGTAAGTGCATTTTAATGATGTTACAGCCTTCTGAATGGTCTGAAATTTTAAATATATAATTATTTCAAAATTTTGTGAAGTCATTTCATATTTTATGAAAATCGGATGTATAGTTTAATTACAGTGACAGTCAAAAGTTTTCCGTTACATTAAGGCCAATGGGAAAAAAATATTTCAAGTGCATTTTAATGATGCTACAGACTTTCAAAGAGAATGAAATTTATATGCACTTATGAAGTGCCTTAAAATGTACACTCAGTACAATATGCGGTGCAAAGAATATCTATAAAACTAGTTATAGTACGAAAGCACCTCATTTGCCACGTTTGACGAGCAATTTCCAACTTGTTACTTTTTAAGTACGGAAACCTAAAAAGATTAAATGCTTTTTAAAATGTCTTGGAGATCATATTTATCAAGTTTAATGGTTATATCTTGAGACTTTTTCGAGAAATCATATTTACACGCAAAGACAATAGTCAACTTTTCAGACGCAGCGCTGCTTATTGATTTCGATCGACAAAAAAGTTACAACATTCATAACCAAAACAACATCGTGGAAAAATCATTGTTCTACCGAATTTTGCATTGTGGACGAGAATCGATTACTGATTTATTTTTTTATACTTTTGATCTCAAATAAAAATTAAACTAGAACGGCATGTTTATCAAACCTAATGAATTTATTAAATTTTACTTAAATAAAGATACGAAAAATTCCTCATTAGGCATTATTACAGTATTGAAAATTGTGTGAGATCTGGGTGTCATAAAAAGGACTGACTAATTTTAAAATTCAATAACTCGCAAACGGTGACAGATATTTAAAAAAATTCTTGCAGGAGGGTTATGTATGATGTCAGGAGTTTTTTTTTTTTTACCGTGATTCTCGAATTTAGTTCGAATTACAAACAACGGATGGCGCTGCTAACAATAGGCGCTAAATTCAAGCTGGATTTTTTTGCCTTTCTCTTCTCCCATGCCAAAAAAGAGATTAACCCCTTGAAGGGCGGTGATGCCGTCACAATTATCACATAATTTTAATCCCTAATTGCCACATTGGCACCGGAATTTTATAAGGAAAATTTCATCTTTATCAAGTACGCGAATATATACTGTTACTTGTTTACAAATAAATTCTCTTGTAAATACTGGTGTCATTAAATTATTTCAACATTTTATGAAAGCAAGTACCTTGCCCCTGAAAGGGTTAAAGCGTTGAGTGGCTCCCTAAGTACCAAAAATCGGGCCTGGATTTAGCCTATGTTGCTCGCAGCGCCATCTATTTGTAATTCGAACTAAATTCACGAATCACAGTAAAAAAAAAAACTCCTGATATCATACATAACACTCCTGCAAGATTTTTTTAAATATTTGTCACCGTTTACAGGTTGTTGAATTTTAAAATCAGTCAGTCTATTTTAGGACACCCGGTATGTAAACGTACAAGTGGAACACGTGAAAAATGGACACTAAAATCTCTCCATGTATAAGACAATATAGAAGAAACGTATCTGAATTCTTATCTTCGTAAGTAGCCATTTTACTTAGTAGTCATTTTTCTTTCACAACAAAACACATTTATCCGTTAGAGGCCTTTTTCTTACCCATTATTTCGAGATTAACACTTTGCATAAGTAAAGAAAAGATGTACGGAAGTATGAACATAATGTGCTATGTGTTAAGTATGCAGCATGCACGTAATTTTGAAATTACAGTAGAGTCCCGTTTGTCCGGTAAATATAAACCAAGCTCACCTCTGATAAGCAAAAAACTCCATAAACTAGATTTACATAAATCGTCAGTAACTAAGGAGATGAAATATAAATTTGCACAATTTATTAAGTCTTATGTTACTACTTACAGTTTCTTTTATGTTCAATTCCGTTGCTTTTATAAAATAAAGTAATAAAATTATTCATTTGAAGAAGTCCTTGATAGTTGTTTTATTTATTGGATGATAACCGTTTCTTTGCTGCAATATTACGACATTGCATAGTTGCCAGCTTGTAGGGTTTATTCTGTAGTAAATTTGGCTAATTCAAATCGCCGTAATTTTAAAATTTTCAACGACTAAATTAGGTAAAAATTTCTATTAAATTTTAGTGGAAAATAAACAGTATCAGTTTGCAGCTATGCCACTGCATTAGTGTCATCAGAATTTCAGCTGTAGCTTCTTCATACTGCTTAACCCCTTCGCGATGAGCGTCTTATACAGAATTTTTAATCTTTTCTTACCAGTTTTTCAAAACAGAAGCTTTTGCCTTATTTAATCGGTAAAATGCCCTTATTAAATAAGGTAAAATTTACGATAAAAAATAACTGGTGGGAATAATGAAGGATTCGGAGCACCTTATGCGTCACGTATACGTGACGCTCATCCCCAAGGGGTTAACCCAACACTAACATTGCGTTTTCGCAACATTATATTTCTGATTTTTGCACTGTTTTTGATACCAGTAAAAGAGAAAAGTAAAATGTGTGCCTTATTTAATTAGCACATTTCAGTGATTCATAAAGTAAAAGTAAGTGTTTAACAAAAAGTGGTGCGAACTGAATAAAATTCCTGTAAAACACTCTGGTCCTTAACCCTTTATCTACTGACGGTACTTACCAGGTGTCCCAAAAATGACTGATGGATTTTAATATTCAATAACTTGCAAACGGTGACAGATATTAAAAAAAATTCTTACAGGAGAGTTATGTAAGATGTCAAGAGTTTTTATGCTGCGATTCTGAGTTTTAGTTACAAATAGCAGCGATAGATGGCACTGCAAGCAATAACCGCTAAATTTAGCTCGAATTTTCAGCCCCTCTCTTCTTCCATGCGAAAAAAGGAGAATAAAATGTATTGAATGGATCCCGAAGTACCAAAAATCGGGTCTAGACAGAACACCTATTGTTCTCAGTGCCATCTATTATTTGAAATTCGAACTAAAGTCAAGAATCACAGTAAAAAAAATTCCTGACATCAAACATAATCTTACTGCAAGAATTTTTTTTAATATCTGTCACCGTTTGCAAGTTCTTGAATTTTAAAATCCATCAGTCATTTTTTGGTACACCCGGTTTAAGTACCATTAAAATAATTTGTTATAAAATTCATTTAATACATGGATTAGATGGAATACATTTTAGAATGAGTTATAGATACAATTCTTTCTCTTGTTCCAAAAGCATTATGGGTTACACAAAACAAAAATACTTTTAAAAGGATGATTTATTTTGCCTTGGAATCTTTTCTGCTTCCTTGGCGTTGGGGAGGGGGGGGGATTTTTTAATTCGGAAATGTTTCTATATTTCTGTTGTAAGAACATTGTATTTATAGATTTCCTAATTCTACAAAATACTAAGAAAAATATTTAAAATAAAATATTTGAGTGGGGTTATAAATATTATACAAAATCCCTATCAATTCAAATTTAATCCTTCTAAATCCTTCAACCCTTCTGAAACCCTTCTAAAATTTATTAAATGAATATGTAAATCTTCTAATGTAGTAACACTAGAACGGCGGCGAGGGGTCATTTTGACCCTTGCCGAATGAATACATTTCGATTCGAACCAGAATTTTTTTTTATAATATAAGATTAATATATGCTGCACAAAAATAACTTAAATAAATAAGTTAAATAGTTCTAAATAAAAATTCTGATGTGAAATATTTTTATAAATCTTGAGCAAAATTTCCCGCCGTTCTAGTGTTACATAATTCACGAAAAATTCTATAGAAGATAAAATTTTCATGAATTCATAGTTCAGTAGATAAAGTGTTAATGGGTTAATATACACAATAAAATTTTTAATTGAATTTAAACATTTGGAATGCGTTATTTTATTCTGATGTTCTCATCATTAAAACCTTAAGTACCCCGACGTACCTGCGTACGTTATGAAAACTTCTGTTACAGTACCAGGACGTATGTTCTTACGTTCTCATTTTATGTCCAGTCTGCAATGTTCTAAGCATCTGATTTTTTGCGTGGCTAATTGCTATTGTGATTGATTTTGTGCGGTCTTTATAGCATAAACATACTTAGTTTACTTTTTTATTTTCTACATTTTTGCGTTTTATTGTAATGTAACAACAATTCGAAAAACTTACGAGCTTTACTCGTGTAATAGTTGTTTATTTCGAAAATTATTTTGTTTGTATAATTGTGACTTCAATCACATATCTTAAATTCCGTAGGAATTATTAATTATTAAACTAAATAGCTATTTTAATCTGACATTCATTTTCTTCTGAAAAAGAATCCATTTTCTATCATTAAACATTCTTTCTTTTTGCATTTTCTTTTTAAATCTAAATGTATTGCAAATTCTTTAGCAACCGTTGCATATTTTTTAAATAAAAGCATTTGATTTCCCTGTGATATATTATTCTTTAGATTACTTTACGCGGTAATATTAATTTTGTATCTCATATATAACGTATTTCACGTTCCGTTAAACAGTAGCCACAGTTAACTTGTTATTTCCTTTTAAGAAAACTATTTCATAAATCAAAAAGAATTATTCATTTGTCAGTTGATTACAGAATCGTTTTCCATACTCTCAGTCTAAATAATTTAATGAAAATGTTATTATATTGCTTGATGAAATAATAATAAATATGTTATCAGATTTATTTTACTGGGGTTTTTCATTTTTCACCGAATTCTGTCTTATTTTTACATTTTCGGTGAAATATTGGCGTGATTATTTGTTAATGTATGCCAAGACCACAAAACTCGATTACATGGTTTTTTTCGTGGCAGAAGATACTTAAAAAATTGTATAATGTAAAAGTTGACACCTCCCTACTTTCAAATTTCTACCCGGGCTTGTGGCTTGCTACATGTACGGAACAATAAAAAAAATAAAAACAGATGGTAGTGCTAATGTACAGGTGATTTATTAGTCTCCGGTACGGTATGCTATTTCTTTCTCCTAGCTTATTTTGTGTCGCTTCCAAAAAATAACGTTACCTTACAGGAGCCAGCCATAAAACAAAGCAGTACGATTAAATACTCTATAGCAATTTTTTAAACTTCTAAGCATCGTACATTTTCATCTTTTATACCGTCGTATTGGGAAAAAAAAAGTTCTTTTGAATGCATTTTGTTTGAAAACTGTATCTCCATTTATTTTTGAAATATTATTTTTTTTTTTTTAGTTTTTAGAGCCATTTGCTTTATACTGGCAACGGAAGTACTCCATTTCTGTAGAAAGTAAAAGAAAAATAGTTCTAAATTAGTAATTATATATTTTTTTTGCCATTTTCTCATAACAAACGAAAGAAAATGTAATTAAAATACGTGCTATTTTGAAAAAAATATAAACGAATGATTTCTGTTAAAACAATGGAGCTATTATAAACTATATTTAATTTTAAGTATCTATGAATCATTAGATAGCTGTTTTTTTTTTTTTGTCGATTTTCTTGAGTGACGGCATCTTTTTGTTGCATTTGTGCATTATTTCGCGATAGTATTCTATGCCTTCTTTACTGTAGATGTTTAAGAGTAGATCGTAAATGTGGAATTCTTAAGCGGATGTGAATGACGTCATTTTACAAAAAATAAAACGTGTGCTTTAAGTCTTAAAACTGAAATATGTTTTGTACTGCAGTAGAGTCCCGCTTAACCGAGGTATTTTCTTCTGATGGACTGATGACTTCTATTATTATGAAACAGACATTATAAATGAAGTGTTAGGTGAAGATGAAAGAGCAGCCGTAAAAAGTTAGAACTCTGATTTTTTGGTCAGAATGGGAAATAAATGGCCATTTTTTTTTCTTTATAATTATAAAATCGCCATTATTTTTTTATTCTGACCAGAAAATCAGAGTTCTAACTTTTTACGACTGCCCTTTCATCTTTACCTAACGCTTCATTTATAATGGCTGTTTCATAATAATAGAAGCCATCAGTCCATCAGAAGAAAATGAAGTAATGGAAATGTCGGGGTGACACTAAATTCTGAAAAAGCAGAATTCCTGTTCTCTAGTGATCATGGGCGTACCCAAGGGGAGGGCTGATGGGGCTACAGCCCCCCCCCCCCGAAATTTTCGAAAGTGATATGAAAAAAAGCTGAATTTTTTTCTTTCTTTTTTGGAAATTTTTTAAATTTTTTTTCAATCATACAGCGGACTAGCCATTCTCATTAGTCCCATATTAGTCCACATTGAGATCAAAGAAGAGAAAGGGGGCTGATGGGGTTACAGGCCTCCCCGCTCCTCCCAAAATACTCGAAAAATTAAATGAAGAAAAGGGTTTTTCCTTAGTTTTTCCAGATAAATCTGTAATTTTTTCTTCTGTCATAAAGACAAATAGCCATTTTCGTTAACACCATATTAGTCCACATTGACATCATAACATACCCAAAGATGGGGAGGGGGCTGATGGAATTGCAGCCCCCTTCTCTCGAAATAGTCGAAAATGAATTTAAAAAATAGTGCTGATTTTTTTTTCTTTCTGTTTGAGATAAATTTTCGATATTTCCCCTATCATTCAACCTTCGCCTTAGTTCTATATTAGTCCACATTGACACCAAAGAAGAAAAAGTGGGCTGGTGGGGTTACAGCCCCACCCCCTCTTCCCAAAATAGTCGAAAAATTAAATGAAAAAAGTGTTTTTTCCTTACTTTTTTATATAAATCTGTAATTTTCTCTTCTGTCATACAGCATAATAACCATTCTCGTTAACTCCATATTAATCCACATTGACATCACAGCATACCCAAAGATGGGAAGGGGGCTATTGGAATTTTATCCCCCTCCTCTCAAAATAGTCGAAAATCAAATGAATAAGTGCTGTTTTTTTCTATTTTTGTTTGAGACAAATTTATATTTTTTCCCCTATCCTTGAAGAGGCTAGCCGCTCTCTTCTCTTTAGTTACATACTAATGCACAGTGACACCACATTATACTCAAATGGGTACCTCCTCCCAAAATAGTCGAAAATGAAATTTAAAAATGCTGTTTTTTTTCTTCTCGTTTGAGCTAAATTTGTAATTTTGTTTTCTGCAATCCATATTTTTTTTTAGATAAATCTCTAATTTTTCTTCTGCAATACAGTAAAATAGCCATTCTAGTTAACCCCATATTAGTCCACATTGACATCACAGCATACCGCAAGAACGCGAGGCGGCTGATGGGATTGGGTACCCTCCTCCTCACGAAATAGTCGAATATGAAATGAAAAATGTTGCTTTTTTTCTTTCTCTTTGAAATAAATTTGTATTTCTTTCTCCTATCATTGAACAGACTAGCCGCTCTCTTCTCTTTAGTTCCATATTAGTGCACAGTGACACCACATTATACCCAAAAAAGTGGAAAGGGGCTAATGGGGTTACAGCCCCTCCCAAAATAGTCAAAATGAAATGAAAATTTTTTTTTCCTTTTTGTTTGAGATAAATTTATAGCTTTGTTTTCTGCAATACAACGAACTAGCCATTCTGGTTAGTCTCATATCAGCGCACAGTTACAACACCACAGTATACGCAACGAGGGGAAGGGGGCTGATGAGGTTACAGATCACCTTTCGAAATAATCAAAAATGAAATGAAAAAAAAAAGCTGATTTTTTCCAAAAATTTAAAGCATTCGGTTCCGAAAATTGAAAAAATTCATCAGTTCAAAAATTCGGACACAAAAAAGTCGCGAATTTTGACAAATGGTCGCAGTAAAAAATCAATTTTGTCACGCGTTAGCAGAAAAAATTTCCAATTTCGCCAAATTAGCGTAGAAAAAATGCGAATTTGGTCAAAGGATTGTGGAAAAAACGCGAGTTTCGTGGAAGGGCCACGAAAAAAAAATGCGAATTTTGTCAAAGGACCTCGGAAAAACACTAATTTTTCAAAGGGTAGCTGAAAAAAACGCCAATTTCGTTAAAGGATCACGAAAAACACAAATTTCGTCAAAGGATCGTGGGAAAAACTCGAATTTTACTAAAAGGCCGCAAAAAAACGCGAATTTTGTCAAAAGGCCGCGAAAAGAGGCGTATTTCGTAAAAAAAAACCTGCGAATTTCGTCAAATAATCGCGAACAAAACACAAATTTCGTCAAAGGATCCCGAAAAAAGCACTAATTTCGTTAAAGGGTCGCGGAAAAAAACGAGAATTTCAACAAAAGTCGCTAAAAAGACGAGAATTTCATCAAAGAGCAGCGAAAAAAACTCAAATTTCGACAAAGGACCGTGAATTTCATCAAGTGATCGCCGAAAAATGCGAATTTTGTCAAAGGACCGCAAAAAATGCCCCCCCCCCCCCCACTTAACTTCCTATTCCATCCTAACTTTGCAGCCACCATATTTTATCTGGAACGGTTTAAAGCTTTCGGGTCCATGGATCCATATATGCACCTTCAAAAAGAGCGTGCAGAATCTGTTTATGGCACCAATAAAAAATAAAAGTAATATTTGCTTTCTTTAATTAGGGCATTTTCGTGATTATTTAAGTAAGGGTAATATATGTATTTTTTTTAAGTGGTGCCAACCGAATGAAATTTGTGTAAAAGCCGCCGGTCCCGAAAGGGTGAAAGTCATTATTATTACTTGTGCAATGCACAAATAATAAACAGTCATTATTTTATATATGTGTATAAAAATATTTTGTGTATACAAAAAATATTTTGTGTTTGTTACAATATTAATTAATTGTTAAACAAGAACCGTATCCAGAATTTAGTTTCGGGGGTAGGAAGAACAATTTTATAGATTTTAAGATACAATGACTTTCTTTTAAATGAAAGTATATATAAAAAAACAGTAACACTTTTCAATTTATTTCGACGTGGGACGGCCTGAGGATAGGGCACGTGCCTCCCTGCCCCCCCCCCCCCCCGATGGTTGATTCTGAGTAAAAAAAAAAAAAATCTGAAATTCACAGCAAATTTTCTGAAAGGTTACAGCGGAGGTGGGGAGGGGGAGGAAATCCCTTCCCGGCGCTCATTATTTTTGTTGCAGGTTTGGTTAACTCTGTTTACATTTCAGGTCAATATCAGGCTGAGTGTAGATTCCTGCAAGTTGGGCTCGGATTAACCAGATTTTTAAAAAGTTAGTTCAGCATATTATTTCAGTTAAAAAAAGTATACCTATAATGATAAACATAGATGTTTGTATGCGTTTTTCCGCGGTCCTTTGATGAAATCCATGTTTTTATCAAGACGCTTTGACGAAATTCACATTTTCACCGTGATCTTTTGACGCAATTCGCTTTTTACGTGGCCCTTCGACGAAATTTGCGTTTTTCCGTGGATCTTTGACGAAATTTGCGTTTTTTCTGAGGCCCTTTGACGAAATTTGCGTTTTTTGTGATCCTTTGACGAAATTCCCGTTTTCCGCGGTCCTTTGACGAAATTCCCGTTTTTCCGCTGTCCTTTGACGTAATACGCGTTTGTTTGCTATCCTTTGTCAAAATTTGAGATTTGTTGCGGGTTTTTGACGAAATTTGCATTGTTTCCGCGGAACTTTGAAGAAATTAGCATTTTTTTGGCTCTTTGACGAAATTAGCGATTTTTCTACGTCTCTTTGACAAAATTAGTGTTTTTTCCGCAGATCTTTGTCGAAATTTGTGTTTTTTCAGAGGCCCTTTTGACGAAATTTGTGTTTTTTTTTAGGCCGTTTGACGAAATTTACGTTTTTTCTAAGGCCCTTTCACGAAATTTGCGTTTTTTTTTGTGATCCTTTAACGAAATTCGCGTTTTTCCGCAGCCCTTTGATGGAATATGCGTTTTTTTTTTGCTGTCCTTTGTCAAAATTTGAATTTTGTTGCGGCTTTTTGACGAAATTTGCATTTTTCCGCGGCACTTTGACAAAATTCGCGATTTTCTGTGGCTCTTTGACGAAATTCGCGTTTTTCCTGTGGCCCTTTGTCGAAATTTGTGTTTTTTCTGAGGCCCTTTGACGAAATTCGCGTTTTTTCTGAGGTCCTTTCACGAAATTTACGTTTTTGTGATCCTTTGATGAAATTTGCGTTTTTCCGCGGCCCTTTGACGGAATACGCGTTTTTTTTTTTTGCTATCCTTTCTCAAAATTTGAGCTTTGTTGCGGCTTTTTGACGAAATTTGCATTTTTTTCGCGGCACTTTGACGAAATCCGTGTTTTTTCTACGGTTCTTTGACGAAATTCGCGTTTTTTCTGTGGCCCTTTGGCGAAATTTGCTTTTTTCGCGGTTTTTTGACGAAATTCGCGTTTTTTTCGCGACTTTCTGTCGAAATTCGCTTTTTTCCACAACCTTTTGGCGAAACTCACGTTTTTCCAGTAGCCCTTTCACGAAATTCGTGGATTTTTTTGCGATTCTTCGTCAAAATTTGCTTTTTTACGAAATTCGCGCTTTTTTCTCGTGTCTGACAAAATTCGCGTTTTTTTGCGGCCTTTTGACGAAATTCACGTTTTTTTCTGTGTCCCTTTGACGAAAATTCGCGTTTTTTTGCGATCCTTTAACGAAATTCGCGTTTTTTGTTGCCCTTTGACGGAGTGCACGTTTTTTCGCGATCGTTTTTCGAAATTCGCATTTTTTCCGCGCCTTTTGACGAAATTCGCGTTTTCTCTGTGGCCCTTTGCCGCAATTCGGGTTTTTTCTGTGCTCATTTGACGAAATTCGAGTTTCCTCCAGGATCATTTGATGAAATTCGCTTTTGCTCCGCGATAATTTGACGAAACTCGCGTTTCCTATACAATCATTTGACGTAATTCGCGTTTTCTTCGCGATCATTTGACGAAATTTGACTTTTTTCATGATCCTTTGGCAAAATTCGCATTTTATCCTCGATCCTTTGACAAAATTCGGGTTTTTTCCTCGATCCTTTAACAAAATTAATTTTTTTCGGCGATAATTTGTCAAAAATCGCGATATTTTTTTAAGTCCGAATTTTCGGACTGATGACCGATTTTTTTTAATTTTCGGAACCTCATGCCTTAAATTTTCGGAAAAGCCGGAACAAAATCACCCCTGCCCTTCTCCTCCCCCCCCCCTCTGGCTACGGCCTTATTGTGAAAAATGATTTCTGTTTACAACACAATTCAACATTTTTCATAACGTTTAGAACGTTACGTAAATTTAAGTCAGCCCCCCCCCCCCCCCCCGAAATAAAATCCTGGGTACGCCATTGCTAGTGATTTATTTGTTGTTGTTCTTCACTTCCAGGCAACGGATGAGAACTCAGTTAAATGGGTTCTTGCACAAAACTTTATGTACTCCTGTACGACCGGGTCAATCTGAAATAATGTGTATGGTGGGTTTCTCCGCTACCACATATATATAAATAAATCTTTATTTCATCTTCTCGCATTACATGTAATTAAATAATTCACATGTAATTAAAAATAGTGACGTAAACTATTTTTTAACGAAATTTAATGTATCTGGTATTCAGCATACTCTCACTAAAATGAATCTGGTTCCTTAACCCTTTCCGGCACAGGCAAATTTTCTTGTAAAATGATGAAATCATCGGATTTTACATACGACTTTTTTTCATACGGAGTTTACATACGACTTTTTTAGAAATTAAAAAGTTGTTACTTTACGCTTTCATTGTTAATGCAAAATTTTATTAAAATATTTTTGGTGTCGTTTGTAAGTTTAGAATTAAATTTAGGTATCCCGATCCGGACACACTGTGCCGGAAAGGGTTAAGGTTCCTTTACCTGCCGGCGAAGACACTCATGAGCTAATGCTAATCTTATGGGGAGGAATTTATCTAATATCTCGTTTGAATTTTGACATTTTTATTTTATTTATTTTTTTTTTTTTTCATTGGATAGTTGAGGTCGTCTCTACATCGTACCTTTTTTACTTTTTCGATTTTGGTCGCAGATATTCTTTATAAAATTACTTTCACTTTCAAAACCGGTTCTGAAAATGAAAGTGTCATTCTAACAAATATTTGTAACCAAAATCGAAAAAGTAAAAAGGTGCGATGTAGAGACGGATCTCGGCTATCCAAAGCAAAAAAAAAAAAAAAAAAAAAATTAAAAATGTCGAAATGCAAACGAGATATTAGAGAAATCCCTCCCTATAGGATTAGCATTAGCTCGTGAGTGGAGGGACAGGAGCCTTAAGAGGTTAAGAAACAGTCATGGTCATGAAGTGCTAGGTGAAGATAAAAGGGGCGTTGTAAAAATTTAGAGCTCTGATTATCTAGTCAGAATAGGAGAAAAATGGCCTTAATTGCTTTTATGAGTAACTCATTTAAAGAGGAAATTCGGTTAAGCGGGACTCAAATAATCGGGAAAAACTGTATAAAGTTTTACTAATTTTAGCTACTCTCGCGCGTCCCGATTAAATCTGTCAATAAAGCATTTTTTTTATTAGTCATATGTTATTTTTAATTATAACTTTTTTATTAAATAAAACTATGTGAAAATATTATATAAGCTTTTTAATTAAAATAAAATTTTAAATCGATTCTTTTTTATAATTATAATAATGTTTATAAATGCTAGAATAAATTTACTTAACCAAGAGAGAATTTATTATTACCCGCACAATTAAATCTATGAATAATTATTGTTTATAGCAGTTTAAGCAAGTCCCATGCAGACTTATTACCCAATCTTTTAGCAATACATCTAGACAGATCATAACAATCCCTTTTAACGGAATCACTAGACAGGGCTATTAATGCACCGACTAGAAAATATTTATGTGTTTTTTCCGGCTGGTTTTTCAGTTCAAGAACAATGCAAACTTACTCTAGCGTAATAAGCTAAGCTGAGCATTTTATCACAAGAAATGTTGGCATTATGTGATGAATATCATTTGGGAGTATAGAGCATGCTACTGCTTAGCTTCTTTTCTTTTTCTCCTCTACGTTTAATGGGTCTAGTAAATTTGAATTTTAAAAATTTCCATGCATGAATAAAAAATAGCGAAAAATTGTTTTTCGTGTTTTTTATTCAGATGAGTAAGTTTTTTCTGTTTTAATGAAGTTTCATCTACAGATCTTTAAAGAAAAGCCTTATGAGTAAAATATATCTAAAATATCTATATATCTTATTTTCTACAGGTTGGCTACTAAATACTGTGACACTAAAAAAAATACGTATTAATTTTAATCGTTTTGTAAAATAATTTATTTCTCTATTTTAGCGTTTGGCAATCTTCTATTAGTGCAGACAAATTTTGTTATAAAGTAAATATTTAAAATTATTTTAAAGAGGGAAGCCAAAAGAATGATGATTAAACAGCTCTTTGATCACAGATTTTCCGCAGGTAAAATCTTTAAGCAATTAAAATGCCTTGGTTTTAATGGAACTTTTATATATAGAACTATAAATCGATTATTGGATACTAATAGCTATGTAAAGATCGATCTAGGTCTTGTCGTCCACGCTCAATTCGCACCAAAAGAGTGCATCAAAAGAATTCGGGAAAAGGTGTGAAGAAATCCACAACGTTCTGCAAATAAAATGGCTGCAGAAGAGAACGTGAGTCGCAGAACTATTCAAGTTATTGTAAATGAAGATCTGGGTTATTGCCCTTATCGCAAAAGTAAAATTCAAGGTTTGACTGCTGCACAAAGAATAAAAAGATTACAAAGAAGGAAGAAATTGATGAAGCAGCATGGTAGGAAAAGTGTTGACAGAATTATATTTTCTGATGGGAAGCTATTTTGCACTGAACAGTGTTATGATGCTAAAAATGATGTCGTATATTCAGCAACCCTCCAGGATATATCTGAAACCTTTCGAACTGTTAAACGCTTTCAGAACAAGAATTCTGTTATGGTTTGGGCTGCAGTGTCAAACAATGGAAAATTACCTTTGAAGTTCATCGATAAAGGGATAAAAATCAAGGCGAATAGTACAAACAGGACATATTGGCTACATATTTATTGCCACATGCTGACAGGTTGTATCCCAAAAAGAATTGGACATTTCAGCAAGATTTTACACCTTCGCTCCGAGCTAAATCAACACAGGCTTGGCTCCCTGCCAATTGTCCGAACTTTATCATGCAAGAAAATTGGCCACCTTCTTCCCCGGATCTAAATCCTGTAGATTATTGCATCTGGGGGATTTTAGAGGCTAAAGTAAATAGCAACAAACACAGAAGTTTGGACTCTCTCAAAGCTTCCATATTGCGTGAATCGTACCGATTACCTCTTAAAATGAATCGTGCCGCAGTCGGGCCATGGCATAAGAGATTATCTTTGGTAATCCATAAAGATGGCGGCTAATTCGAGTAAAATTATTTCCAGGTAAACTTTCATCTCTGATGTTCATCGTATTAGTGTAGTTATCATTTTCTATTTTATATTTGTAAAATAAAATGACTGAATATTTGTAACAATATTTAGTAGCCACCTTGTATAAGCACCATATTGAACATTAATCTTCTGTACATTGTTTATGCCTATAATATAATTAAATATTTATATTTCATAAAGTAAACATTATGAAAAGCTTTATTGTAATTTTTTTCACCAAATTTGAATATTTAAACAATAGAATCTCTTATTTTATGTTGAAAGAATAATTGTTTATCATATTTGATTAGTTCAATTAAAAAAGCCACTTTGTTGCGAAATTGATTGCTTATAAATAAAAAGTAGTGAAAAATTGTTTTTCATGTTTCTTATTCAGATGAGAAAGTCCTTGAGGTATCAGATGAGTCAATTTATTTTACTCATAATACTTTTCTTTGAAAATCAGTATATTAAACTTCATTAAAACAGAAAAAACTTACTCATCTGAATAAAAACATCAAATACAAATTTTCACTACTTTTTATTCATAAGCAACCAATTTCGCAACAAAAAATTATGACTTTTTTAATTGAACTAATCAAATCAAGAATTTATTTTGTATTTCAATAATTTATTCTTGTAGATAAAGATTTCCCTCTAAAATGACGTGCACACTTCTGCTATCGTTAGACCATTACCCTGAAGAAGCACCTTTTTTTACTCAGAACCCTTACTTACTACATATTTAATTTATTGGTCTCATGAACTGAAAAATTTTTTGACCAAAAATAATATCATTATGAGCCATACAACTCCGTATACGATCGTCTGATATAGAGAAGTTTAATTTTGATATCCTTGCATTTATACATTTGGGTTTTATTAAAACATTTATTCCCTTAACCGTATTTTGTTAATACGGAAACCAATCGCAATAGTTTGGACTGAAAATACAATATCGTATTAATAGGATAGTCTTTTAACCCAGTAATTCCATACCTTTTTTTTTTTTTTACCACGTCTCCACTTTAGCATATAAAAAATCATGGTACCAGCTAACCAAGTAGGTAAACTTTTGTCACAAATAGGTTCTTAACCTCTTCAGGGACAATTTTTTTTTTTTATACTGAAATAAAAATTACTTTTTTTTGCAATTTATTAATTTTACATTAATAGGAATTCAAAAAGCACAAAAAAGGGAAAAAAAATAAAATTTACAAAAAAATAACGTCCACCTTTGTGGCCGCTGAGGGTTAATGGTAATTTATGAGTTCAATGATTTCATACATTCCGAGCATACCGGTTCTTCACATTTCTCACAAATGTAACGAGTCGTTGCCATCGAAATACCCAAGACCTGAGGACATGAGTTGTGATGTCATCACTAATCGACCGACTTCTCACTAGTGTTGGAACTCACATCGGAAATTTTTGAATAGCAATTTTCTTTTATTTTATTTGTGCAATATCTATTATAAAACAATAATTTAAACTTAATAGTGAGAATTTGGAATCCCTCAATAAAAAGTCAGCCAGATGCGGCAACACTGTGGTATTCCGCATCTGACTGAATTTTTATTTTGGGATTCCGAATTCTCATAAGTAAGTTTAAATAGTTATTATTGTTTTATACGATGATAGATATTCCACAAATAAAATAAAAGAAAATTGCTATTCAAAATTTTCCGGTGTGAATTCCAACACTAGTAAGAAGTCGGTCGATTGGTAATGACATCACAACTCCTGTACTCAGGCCTTGAGTATTTCGATGGCAACAAACGTGTTCGTCTTGCACAATTTTTTTCGAGACAACTTGAAGCATTTTTCAATTCCTTTTTTATAGGATAAACTAGCAAACCCCGCGGCTTTGCTCGCGTAATATTTGAAATATGCCAAGTGATATATATATGTCTAATTTTTATTAAAAGGTACTAACTAAATTTTTATTTTATTAAAAGGTAATATTTTATTTTATTAAAAGGTACTTATTACTTTTAGGAATAATTTTAAAAAATTACTATTTAAAATACAGTTTGATTAAGCATCATTGTTACACTGTATTAGGCAGAAATGAGACTTAAATTAATAAAACGAAATAAAACTAAATAAATGATAGTTTAGAAAATATTTTAAAACTTTTATGCTCAATTAATACGCTCATTTCAGTATTCATTTGAAGTTTTGAATTTTTTAGAAACCATCTTCTTACATCTTAAAATTAACTATCATGTCAAATCCCAAGTCCTACCACCTCTCTCAACATAAAGGGCTATGTTGAAACATGAACAGTCACCATTAATTTGCCAGCATTAATTTTTGAAATCGGTTTGTTATTTCCTAATATTCCACAGAAACGTAATTTAAAAAGCTTTTAAAGCCCTTTTTTAGAACGTTTCTTGTTCCTGTGAACCCCAGGTGGTAGAAACACCGGCATAAAGTATAACCTGTGTAGGATCAGAGACTGTTACCATTGATTCGCAACTATAACTTTTATAATCGGTTTATGTTCCCTGAAATTGCATAGAATCGTAATTTAGAACTTTTTTAGAATGCTTTTCGCACCTCCCCTTCGCTTCACCACTTTTTAATTCGAATTTATTTTCGACGTTCCTTTGGAGGCATTTATATTTTATAAGTAACTACCATGTCATATTTAAAGTTTCTAGCCTTTTCAGTATCACAGCAATCGCAATTTAGAAAGTTTTTAGCTCCTGCAACCCTCTGGTGGTAGTGGAACAGACATAAAATATAGCTTACGATTGAGCAGGTTCTATCACCAAAATTTGTCATCATTATTTTTTAATCGGTTTGGTAATTTATAAGTTTGCTTAAAAATTGTAATTTATAACGCTTTTCACTCACTTCATTTTTTAAAATTTGGAATTTTCTACGACTGTTCTTAGAAAGCAGTTGCATCTTGTAAGTAAATACCATGCCATACTTCAAAGTGTTAGACCCCTCAGTTGAGCAAAAAACGCAAATTAGAACATGTTTTGCTTTTGCAACCCTGAGACGGTAGTGACAGCAACATAAAATATAACTTATGTTATAACAGGGACAGTCACCATTGATTTGCAACCATTACTTTTGAAATAGCTTTGGTATTTCCTTAGATTGAGTAAAAATCGCAATTTAGAACGTTTTTAAGACGCTTTTCGCGCATTTTCATCCCTTTTTAAATTTCCAATTTTTTCGAAACAGTTCTTAAAGATCATTTATATATAATAAATATGTACCTTGCCTAATTTTAAGTTGCTAGCCACTACCGATCACAAAAATCGAAATTTAGAACGCTTTTTTGCTCATGCAACGTCTTGGTGATAGTGATACCGACATAAAATAGCGTCTATGTTAGAGCAGGGGCTGTCAGCATAAATTTCCTACCATTACGTTTAAAATCAGATTCATTCTTCCTGAGATATTGCCGGCAAATCGGCATTTAGAACGTTTTTAGAACGCTTTTCGCACATTTTGCTCCTGCATCTCCTCTGGGGTAGTGGAAACAGATATAAAATATAGCCTATCATGGAGCAAAATCTGTCACCTTCATTTGTACACCAATATATTTGAAATCGGTTCAGTACTTCCTGAGAATGCATAGAAATCGCAATTTAGAAAGTTTTTTACAACGCTTTTTGCGCATTTTGACCCCTTTTAAATTTCGATTTTTTTTAGGAAATGTCCTTAGAGATCACTGATATCTTATAACTAACTACCATTCCAAATTTCACGATTCTAGGCCCTTTTCTAACGCAAAAGCCGCAATTTAAAACGTTTTTCTCCTGCACCCCCTTTGTGGTAGTGGCACCGACATAAAACATCGCGTATGTTGGAGCAAGGGTTGTCACCATCATTTTGACGCCATTATTTTTTACATCGGTTTGGTATTTCCTGAGATTGTGTAGAAATCACCATTAGAATGTTTTTTAGAACGCTTTTCGCGAATTTTCACCCCTTTTACATTTCGAATTGTTTAAGAACTGTTCTTAGAAATCCTTTATATCTAATAAGTAGCTAATATTTCAAATTTCATATTTCTAGGCCCTTCGGTAACGCAAAAATCGCATTTTTAGAACGTTTTTTGCTCCTGCACCCCCTTTCGGGTAGTGGCACCGACATAAAACATAGCCTATGTTGGAGCAAGGGTTGTCACAGTCATTTTGAAACCCTTATTTTGACACCATTATTTTTTAAATCGGTTTGGTATTTCCTGAGATTGTGTAGAAACTACCATTTAGAACGTTTCTTAGAACGCTTTTTGTGCATTTTCACCCCTTTTAAATTTTGAATTGTTTAAGAACTGTCCTTAGACATCATTTATATCTTATAAGTAACTAATATTCAAAATTTCATATTTCTAGGCCCTTCAATAACGCTAAAATTGCAATTTTAGGACGTTTTTTGCTCCTGCACCCCCTTTGGGTTAGTAGCACCGACATAAGACATAGCCTATCTTGGAGCAAGCGTTGTCACCATCATTTTGACACCAATATTTTTTTAATCGGTTTGGTATTTCCTGATATTGTGTAGAAACTACCATTTAGAACGTTTTTTAGAACGCTTTTTGTGCATTTTCACCCCATTTAAATTTCTAATTGTTTAAGAACTGTTCTTAGACATCATTTATATCTTATAAGTAAGTAATATTCAAAATTTCATATTTCTAGGCCCTTCAGTAACGCTAAAATTGCAATTTTAGAACGTTTTTTGCTCCTGCACCCCCTTTGGTGTAGTGGCACCGACATAAAACATAGCCTATCTTGGAGCAAGCGTTGTCACCATCATTTTGACACCAATATTTTTTTAATCGGTTTGGTATTTCCTGAGATTGTGTAGAAACTACCATTTAGAACGTTTTTTAGGACGCTTTTTGTGCATTTTCACCCCTTTTAAATTTCTAATTGTTTAAAAACTGTTCTTAGACATCATTTATATCTTATAAGTAAGTAATATTCAAAATTTCATATTTCTAGGCCCTTCAGTAACGCTAAAATCGCATTTTTAGAACGTTTTTTGCTCCTACACCCCTTTGGGGTACTGGCACCGACATAAGATATAGCCTATGTTCTAAGTTGGACTAACACCATCATTTTGATACCATTACTTTTGGAATCGGTTCGGTAGTTCCAGGGCTTACTTCCTACAAATAAACAATTTTTTCCTCTTTATAATAGGAGTATAGATTATACTTACGATTGTATTTAAGTAAAAACACCACCTCGAACGATAACTGTACACATATGCGTACGTTTGTTAATATCTTACAAAATAAAAAACCACATTTGTTAATTTCTTACAAAATAAAAAACTAACAGTAAATTTCCTTCTTACGTTTCTACAAATTATTAAAACTTAATATATTTAATATATCTGATACTATTTTTATCAAATATTAACTATTTGTCCAAATAATTTAACGACATTGCCTGCCGAAAAATTACTTCACGCTTTTTTTAATACTTTCCAACAAAGTTGAAAAGTATTTATGCATTCGGTTTGTCTGTCCGTCTGTCCGCGCTCTAACTCCGGTAAATATACACGGATTTTCATGAAATTGATAAAGTTTATTTAGGGTTACCAAAGCATTTTTGGTATTGTATATGAAGTATGTAGGATTAATCGTTCATTTACAGGGGCACTCAAAAGTATTCGATTACATTACGGCATATGGGGAAAAATCGTTTGCAGAGTATTTTAATGACATTACGCTATTTCAAATGTATGGAAACTGATATAAATCACTGAATTTCACTACTATCACGTTAGAACAGGGTATTCATAGCATTTTTTATTCATTTACAAGGACACACAAAAGAAATCGGTTACAGTACAGTACAGCCTTTGAGTAATAATTGCTGGAGTGTACAGTTTAAAATTCGGTATGTGCTTTTAAATTTAATTTTTTTTTTTGCATCTTGCTCGTTATATATAAATTCTATACCTCAAATACAGGGTTGTACAAAAGTATTCACGTACCGTTCTCCTTATTAGAGGAATTTGCAGAAGGTAAATTTTCAACTGAAGTATATGTATCTCTTAAGCGAACCAAATTTTTGCATGCATGTAGTTAATAGATTCAAATCTATATATCCTATACAGGGCTGCTGAAAAAATTCGCATAATTTTCCGATTGTGGATGGGAACAGCTTAAATTGAGTTTTGAATTGTATTATGCGTTTCCATATGGTTGAATTAGACGTAATATTTTAATTTTTTAAACGGTGCAGTTTTGTTACATTATTCTGAATGTGTTGGAAAGTGTTTCATAACCTATGCTTGACGCATGTTTTTTCTTACTTGCTATATTTCTAACTGTACATCGAAAATGACATTCTCCGCGCAGCCAAATGATAAAATTTTTACTTCCCTTGTTGGGGGATTCTGTAGTGAATAAGTTATTATCAAATTTTTGTTCTTTTATTATTGACAGTAATTATAATTATAAATAAACAATTAAATTTAAAAATTCTTAAAACCCGACTGCGTAAAAATCGAACTAATTAATTATTTCTCATCAATGTGAAACTATTTTTTTTCAACTCCTACTATAAGCTCACACTCTCGCTATATATATCTTGTTCAAATTTTCAATTATTAATAAAATACTTATATATATTACTTATATATATATATATATACTTATATATATAAAATATATTACTTGTTTATATTACTTAACCTATTTTTTTTTATTTACTTGTATTGATGACTTTTAAGTTGTGTTTAATTGTCAGTTCCTATCTATAAACACTGTATTGATGAGGCCTATAGATGTCTATGATGGTTAGAGTTGCAGTGAAGCTAGAGATCCTACCTACACAACTTCCAGGTTGTATAATATTTTAACGGAGCTTCTGACTGTAAAATAGTCAATGAAACATTGTCTTCATTTTGAAAGACCTATCCAATGATATGCCACTCAATAGGGTGCGTAATTTTTTTTCGTGTCTACCGCCATTTTGTATTTTAGGGCTGCCATTTTGAATTTATAAAAACAAAACCTAGCCTATAACCCTCGGGCCGTTAAGACGAATCAATAGAGATCTCATTCATAAAAATCCATCCAGCCGTTGGGATGTTTCGAGGGTATAAAGAAATCCACATACACAGATACGCGTGAAACACATAACCCTTTTTTTCAGTCGGGTAAAAACTAAACGTCCACAAGTGTGGCCAAGGGTATGAAAAGGTTAAAGTAAGTCTATAAATGCAGTGAAGTCACACATCTTAATATATAGAAGCCTTAATATACAGAAAAGTTTTGTTTTGCTTTGCCAACTTACCTCGGTATAAAACAAAAGTGTTTATGGTCTCAATTTTTATCTTCGCAAAATTTCTTGAAAAAACTGTCATATGTTATATTAAATTTGAAAGCATTGATCAATTTTACAATTGATTTTAGAGCTTCATTGAGAACAAGTAGAAAATGTTTAGACACTAAAATCTCTCTATGGATAAGACAATACAGCAGAAGCGTATCTGAATTCTTATCTTCGTCAAATTTAAGTAGCCATTTTTCCTTCACAACACACTGTAAAAAAACCACTGTAGATTTACCAGAACAAACTCGATCACAGTGAATGCGCTGCATCTTTCTTTGGTTTCCTGACTATATTAACATGGAAAATACAGTAGTTGGGTAAAATTAGCCGCACAATGTGCTGGCAATTTGGACGCATTTTTTTACAGCACAAACCGCTGGCGTCCAAATTGCCGGCACATTGTGCTGTTAATTTTACGCAACTACTGTATTTTCTATGTTAATATAGTCAGGAAACCAAAGAAAGATACAGCACATTCACTGTGATCGAGGTTGTACGCGAGATGAACAGTACTTTGTACTGTAAAAATGTCGTTTTTTTTTTATAGCGCATAACACATTTATCAGTTAGAGGCCTTTCTCTTCCCCATTATTTCGAGATTAACACTTTGCATAAGTAAACAAGTAAGAAAAATCATGCGTTAAGCATAGATTATGAAACACTTTCCAACACTTCCTGAATGCTTTAACAAAACTTCGTTATTTAGGGAAATAAGGTATATAAGTGAACTAAGTAAACATTTTAGAAAACACATAAAACATTTGAAAAACTGATTTCAGCAGTTACCGTCCATAGCAAATATGTATTCCGATTCTTTTGAACAGCCCTGTATTTCATCTGTAGGTTGATATATATACTATATAATGGAGAAATTTAGTTTAGTGAGAAAACACATAAAAGGTTGAAATTTCTCTTTCAGCAATTTATACTAATAGATTTAAACGTACTTGTATACTTTTGTAAAACTCTGAAGTTAACCTAATACCTTTATTACACGCCCCTATTTAGCTAAAGTTTAATTCAAAGTAAAACACTCTTAAAACTACCGGACTCACATTTCCAGAAATTATCATTTATAGACGGCCATGTATCCAATTCTTTGCGTGACCCTCTATGTCATTTTATATATGTTTTACAAACATTTCTTAGTAAACCATGTGCGGTTCAGCGTAAAAATGCCTGACTCATTTAAAAATCACCTTTAAGCAATTTGCAATCATACCCAATAACCATTACGAATTCTTTTGAGTAGCCCTGTATATCAATTACAGCATTTATACACACCATATACAATGTATAAATATAGTGAAACATAAAAGCACATAACATAATTAAAAATGCATTTCCAGCAATCATCGCTACTTTACAGTACTTCGGGTACAATATAGTATCTGAAATCTTTTGTGTGTCCATGTAAATGCTCTGCATTTCGTATTATCCATGAAATAAGTTATAGTAAACCTTAGCGACGTATATCTATTTCATTATACATGTAATAGTTTAACATTATTAAAATACGCCGGAAAAAATTCCCTCCACTTCTATATCATTATGTAAAGGAATTCTTTTGTGCGGCCCTGTAAATGAATAATAACTATTTTTTGGGCCGCATATTGTACAGAAAATGCATATTTAAGTCAACTTGATAAATACATATCAATTTATTATGTTTGAAAGCATGTAACATCATTGAAAATCATTTTAAACGATTTTTCCCATAGGCCGTCATGTAACGGAAAACTTTTGACTGTCCCTGTAAATGAACTAAACATGCTACAAACTTCATTTGCAATAGGGTTCGTGCTATGGTAGAGGTCACTAACATCCAAAAATTTCAGAACGATCCGAGTATATTTACGGGAGTTAGAGTGCGTACAGACGACCAGACGGACAGTCAAACCGAAGTCATAAACACTTTTCAACTTTGTTGGAAAGTGTTAAAAAGAAAGATGTACGGAAGCATGAGCATAATGTTCTACATGTTGAGTATATAGCATGCACGTAATTTTGGAATTACAGTACAGCCCGATTATCCGTTTAATATGGAGCAAAAGTTCACATCGGATAAGCAAGAAATTCGAATAAACTAGATTTACATAAATCGTCAGTAACTAAGGAGGTGAAACATAAATTTACACAGTTTATTAAGTCTTATGTTACTACTTACAGTTCTTTTATGTTCAGTTCCGTTGCTTTTATAAAATAAGGGAATGAACATATTCACTTGAAGAAGTCCTTGATAGTTGTTTTATTTATTGGATGATAAACGGTTCTTTGCTGCAGTATTACGCCAATGCAGAGTTGCTAATTTATTAAATTTTACTTGAATTAAGATTGTGAAAAATTCCTCATTTGACATTATTACAGTATTGAAAATTGTATATAAGTATATGAGATGAATGTATGTAAACATATAAGTGGAACACGTAGAAAATGTTTGGACACTAAAATCTCCCTATGGATAAAACAATTCAGAAGAAGCGTATCTGAATTCTTATCTTCGCCAAATTTAAGTAGCCATTTTTACGTGTGCTCGTAATTATATAAATACGTAGCACCTATAGTCGTCGTTCGGTCCGTCTGTCTGTCTCTCCGTCCGCCCAGATATAACAGAGCAAAAACTACCCAACCGAATGGTCTGAAATTTTAAATATATAATTGTTTTCCAATTTTGTCTAGTCTTTTCAAATTTTATGAAAATCGGATGTATAGTTTAATTACAGGGACAGTCAAAAGTTTTTCGGTTACATTACGGCAAGTGGAAAAAAATATTTAAATTGCATTTTAATGATGTTACAGCCTTTCGAACAGAATGAAATTGATATACACTTATGAAGTGCACTAAAATATACATTCAGTACAATATGCGGTGCAAAAAAATATTTATAAATCTAGTTATAGTACTAAATAAACTGACAGAAAATGATTTATAAAAAATTTGCAATTGCTCCTTGTAGAGCGTACACCTTACATTGGGAACAATTGTTTCAACCGATGTTATATGTATTAGATAAATAGGTAATCTTGTGCGATGGATGCGACACGTGGTAAATTACCAATGTTTTGAGTGGAGGTTCTACGCGTAAAAGATGTAGGTTATAATGCAATAGCTCTTCAACTTGTATGTATACGTAAACTCGGTTATAACGAGAACGACAGAACCGGTTTCTATGCTCATTATAACCAACTTCTCGCAATAAGGGATTTCAAGCTTTAGTACTACGGAAAGAAAAGTATAAATGAGCGTTTAATTAAATCGGTAAAAACAGTTAATCCATCAAATTTATATTGTTTGTTTGTTTGTTTTGGTATAAATTGTTTTTCGCCCGTTAAAATAAAAGCAAAAAATAAAATTATTATCTATAATGCAGTTTTTAATTAATAACAGTAAATTAAAAAAAAATACTATTTATTTATTATTATTGGAACGTCAGAAGAAAGGGGTACATTTTCTGTATTTTTTTTTATTCTCTTTCCCACAACTTTTTAGTCTAATTAAGCTCATTGAATGGAGATATCATTTTCACATTTTGCTTGAAAGAAGCTATGAAGCTTCACAGTAATGTGTGCATAATTAAGTAAATGAATGAAAAAACATGCAATAAAAGAAGCTAAAAACACTGTTTTTACCATTTATTTGTTAATATTAGCGTAGTAAAAAAAAAAAAAAGAGGTTCATTTTCTCTGAACTTAAAAAAAAAAAAAAAATTCTTCACCAAAACATTTTTGCCTAATTAAGTTCATTGAATGCAAAACATTATAATAACCCCCCCCCCCCCCTTTAGCTTCGAAGAAGCATTTAAACTTAACCTCTTCACTCCCAGGACGTACGCTGCGTACGTCCTCTCATTTCAGTAATCAGCGACCAGGACGTATGCTGCGCACGTCCTCTAATTTCAATAATCAGCGACCAGGACGTACACCAATACGTTCACTGCACATCTTACGTCATTATAAGAATAAAGGTAATGTGTTCTGGTTGTGAAGATTTTCCAGGACTGAGCAGTAGAAGTCATTTTGATCAATATCATAAATCTTTAAAATAAATTCCTGAGTTTTATGTATATACCGTATGTATGTATTTCAGTTTATGTATATAATGTGCAAGTTTATTATATTATTTTATACGTATTATGATAATGTTGTAAATCCTTTAACGACCTTAAATTCATTGCTATTATATCTCGGAAGTTAATGGAATTATTTATCACACAAACGTTTTACACCGCACAGCCTGGTATGTAGCCCTTCACCAGCGAAATTAAGCCTGGGAGTGAAGTGGTTAATACAGCAATCTAATACAACTGCATACGTCTGGGAAGGGTCTGTTGCTCCACACTCATTTATATCACTATCATCTTCATGATCTTCTTCATTGTTTTCGGTTGTTCGTGCATAGATTTCTGCAATGATATCTTCTGGACAAGGAATATCATATGAGAAAATATTAATCAGGAAAATTAAATGTGACACTTTATTTAAATATTTCTCACAGCTATTTCCTTAACAAAATGTATATATTTCAAGAAATATGTTGTTTTGGGGGTGGAACCAATTTTTCTTGAGTTTTTTATATTCACCGTAAATTTGGGAATTTTTTTTTTATCCATTATATAAAAAGGGCAATAACAATTAATTTCACTTATTACTTATAAAAATTTTAAATCTTCTATGTATTTAAATTAGTTTTTTCATCAGAAATTTCTGATAGATATTAGGCTTCAATACTATAAAAAGAAAAGTAAAAATGAACTTTTAATTAAATCGATAAAAACATTTATTCCATCACATATTCAGGTTGTATTTTCGTCCATTAAAATAAAAGCACAAAATAAAATTATTAATTATACTGTAATTTTTTATTTTATTCACAATAGAATGTTTTATATTATTAAATAAACGAATAAAAACAAGTACAATAACAGAAAATTTAAAAAAAAAAAAATGCTATTTATTTATTATCATCGGAACGTCAGAAGAAAAGGGAAAATTTTCTCTCTTTCTTTAACTTATTTCACCGCAAACTTTTCGTCTAATTAAGCTCATGGAATGGAGATCATCATCATCATTTTCCCTTTTTGAGTGAAAGAAGCTTTGACGTTTCACAGTAATGTGTGCATACTTAAGTAAATGAATAAAATAACAAACAATAAAATAACCTAAAAAACACCCTTTTTACCATTTATTTGTTAATATTAGCACGGTGAAAGAAAGAGGTTCATTTTCTCTGAACTTAAAAAAAAAAAACCTCTTCACCAAAAACTTTTCGTCTAATTAAGCTTATTGAATGGAAAACATTGTAATTACCCCCTTTCAGCTTCTAAGAAGCACCGAAACTTCATACAGCAATCTAATACTGCATATGACTGGGAAGGGTCTATTGTTCCACACTCATTTATATCACTATCATCTTCAACATCTTCTTCATTGTTTTCGGTTGTTCGTGCATAGATATCTGCAATGATAACTTCTGGACATGGAATATCATATGAGAAAATATTAATCAGGAAAATTAAATTGAAGTACTTGACACTTTATCTAAATATTCTTCACATTTATTTCCTTAAAAAAAATTAATATTTCAAGAAATACTTTGTTTTATTATGTTTAATGTTTTGTTTTGCGGGTGAAACTAATTTTACTTGAGCTTTTTATGTCCACCACAAATTCGTAGTTTTTGTATCCTTTATATAAAAAGGCAATAATAATTTATTTAACTTATTTCTTGTAAAAAATCATTATTATTTATTTTTTTAAATCTTCCATATATTTAAATTAGTTTTTTCTTCGAAAATTTCTTATAGATATCAAGATTTAATACTGTACAAAGAAAAGTATAAATGAATTTTTAATTAAATCGATAAAAACAATTAACCCATCACATTTATTCAGGTTATTTTTTCGTCCATTAAAATGGAAGCACAAAATAAAGTTATTAATCATAATGCAAATTTTGATTTTATTCACAATATAATGTCTTATATTACTAAATAAACAAATAGATACAAGTACAATAACAAAAAATTTTAAAAAAATACTATTTATGATTATTGGAATGTAAGAAGAAAAGGGTAAATTTTCTCTCTTTCCATAATTCTTTTCGCCGCAAACTTTTCGTCTAATTAAGCTCATGGAATGGAGATCATCATCATTTTCCCATTTTGCTTGAAAGAAGCTTTGAAGCTTCGCAATAATATGTACATACTTAAGTAAGTGAATGAAAAAACGTACAATAAAATAAGCTAAAAAACACTCTTTTTACCATTTATTTGTTAATATTTGCAATATTGAAATGTTAATATTGAAAAAAAGAGGTTCATTTTCTCTAAACTTCAAAAAAAAAAAAAAAAAAAAACTTTTTACCTAAATATTTCCGCCTAATTAAGTTCATTGAATGCAAAACATTATAATTACCCCCCTTTTAGCTTCTAAGAAGCATTTAAACTTAATACAGCAATATAATACAACTCCATATGTCTGGGAAGGGTCTATTGTTCCACACTCATTTATATCACTATCAACTTCATCATCTTCTTCATTGTTTTCGGTTGTTCGTGCATAGATATCTGCAATGATATCTCTTCTGAACATGGAATACCATATGAGAAAATATTAATCAGGAAAATTAAATTGAAGTACTTGACACTTTATCTAAATATTCTTCACATTTATTTCCTTAAAAAAATTAATATTTCAAGAAATATTTTGTTTTATTATGTTTAATTTTTTGTTTTGTGGGTGAAACTAATTTTACTTGAGCTTTTTATGTCCATCACAAATTTGCACTTTTTGTATCCTTTATATAAAAAGGCAATCTTATCATTATTAAAAATAGTTAAAAAAATCATTATTATTTAGTTTTTTAAATCTTCCATCTATTTAAATTAGTTTTTCTTCGAAAATTTCTTATAGATATCAAGCTTTAATACTGTACAAAGAAACGTATAAATGAACTTTTAATTAAATCGATAAAAACAAGTAACCCATCACATTTATTCAGGTTATTTTTTCGTCCGCTAAAATGAAAGCACAAAATATAGTTATTATTCATAATGCAAATTTTGATTTTATTCACAACAGAATGTCTTACATTGTTAAATAAACGAATAAAAACGAGTACAATAACAGAAAATTAAAGAAAAATTATATTTATTATTATTGGAACGGAAGAAGAAAAGGGTAAATTTTCTCTCTTTCTATAATTCTTTTGACCGCAGACTTTTCGTCTAATTAAGCTCATGGAATGGAGATCATCATCATTTTCCCTTTTTGCTTGAAAGAAGCTTTGAAGATTCACAGAAATATGTACATACTATGAATGAAAAAACATACAATAAAAGAAGCTAAAAAACACTCCTTTTACCATTTATTTGTTAATATTAGCACGGTGAAAGAAAGAGGTTCATTTTCTCTAAACTTTAAAAAAAAAAAAAAAAAAAAAAAAAAAAAAAACTCTCCACCAAAAAGTTTGTCTAATTAAGCTCATTGAATGGAAAAAATTATAATTCTTCCCCTTTTAGCTTCTAAGAATAACTGAAACTTCATTCAGCAATCTAATACAGTTGCATATGCTGGGAAGAGTCTATTATTCCACACTCATTTATAGCACTATCATCTTCTTCATTGTTTTCGGCTGTTCGCGCATAAATTTCTGCAGTATCTTCAGGACATGGGATATCATATGTGAAAATATTTATCAGGAAAATTAAATTGAAGTAAGTGACACTTTATTTAAATATTTTTTACATTTATTTACTGAACAAAATTTTAATATTTCAAGAAATATTTTATTTTGGGCGAAACCAATTTTACTTGAGCTTTTTTGTCCACTAAAAATTTGCAATTTTTTTAAATTCATTACATAAAAAAGGCAATAACATTTTAATTCAGTTATTTCTTATAAAAAATCATTGTTATTTAATTTTTTTAATCGTGTATTTAAATTAGTTTTTTCTTTAAAAAATTCTTATAGACATGAAGCTTTAGTACTATAAAAAGAAAAGTCTAAATAAACTTTTAATAAAATAGGTAAAAACAACTAAACCATTACTTATTCATGTTATTTTTTCGTCCGTTAAAATAAAAGCACAAAATAAAATTATTAATCATACTACAATTTTTGATTTTATCCACAATAGATAATAAACGAATAAAAACAAGTACAATAACAGAAAATTAAAAAAAATACTGTTTATTTATTATTATTGGAAATTTCAGAAGAAAAGGGTAAATTTTCTCTCTTTGTTTAATTATTTCACCGCAAACTTTTCGTCTAATTGAGCTCATTAAATGCAGATCGTCATCATTCTCCCTTTTTTGCTTGAAAGAAGCTTTGAAGCTTCACAGTAATGTGTGCATACTTAAGTAAATGAATAAAAAAACATACAATAAAAAAAGCTAAAAAACACTCTTTTTATCATTTACTTGTTAATATTAGCACGGTGAAAGAAAGAGGTTCGTGTTATCTGAACTTAGAAAAAAAAAAAAAAAAAAAAAAAAAAAAACCTCTTCACCAAAAAACTTTTCGTCTAATTAATCTCATTGAATGGAAAACATTGTAATCACGCCCTTTCAGCTTCTAAGAAGCACCGAAACTTCATACAGCAATCTAATACTGCAAATGTCTTGGTAGGGTCTATTGTTCCACACTCATTTATATCACTATCATCTTCATCATCTTCATCTTCATTGTTTTCGGTTGTTAGCGCATAAATTTCTGCAAAGATATTTTCTGAACATGGGATTTCATATGTGAAAATATTAATCAAGAAAATTAAATTCAAGTTCGTGACACTTTATTTAAAGAATTTTTAGAATTATTTCCTGAACAAAATTTTAATATTTCAAGAAATGTTTTATTTTTGTCGAATCAATCACATTTATTCAGGTTATTTTTTCGTTCGTTAAAATAAAAACACAAAATAAAATTATTAATCATAATGCAATTTTTTTTTTATTTTATTCACAATAGGATGTCTTAAATTCGTAAATAAACGAATAAAACATGTACTATAACAGAAAATTTGAAAAAAAAAATTACTATTTATTTATAATTATTGAAACGTCGGACGAAAATGGTAAATTTTGTCTTTTTTTCAATTCTTTTCACCACAAACTTTTCATCTCATTAAGCTTATTAAATGGGTATCATTATCATTTACCCTTTTTTTCTTGTAAGATGCTTTGAAACTTCGGAGTAATGTATGCATAAGTAAATGAATGAAAAAACATAAAATAAAAAAAGCTAAAAACACTCTTTTTACAATTTATTTGTTATATTAGCACGGTGAAAGAAAGATGTTCATTTCCTCTGAACTTTAAAAACCTCTTCACCTAAACATTTTTGCCTAATTAAGTTCATTCAATGCAAAACATTATAATTACCCACTTTTAGCTTCTAAGAAGTATTCAAACATCATACAGCAATCTAATACAATTGCATATGTCTGGGAAGGGTCTATTGTCCCATGCTCATGTATATCACTATCCTCTTCTTCATCTTCTTCATTGTTTTTGATTGTTCGCGCGCAAATTTCTGTAATGATATCATATCTTCTAGACACGGGATATCATATCTGAAAATATTAATCAGGAAAATTAAATTGAAGTACTTGACACTTTATTTTATTTATTTATTTATTTATTTATTTATTTTTTATTTTATTTTTATTTTTTTTTTTTTTGCATTTATTTCCTGAATAAAATTTTAATATTTTAAGAAACATGTTGCTTTGTGGGTAAAACCAATTTTTCTCCAATTTTTATGTTCACCGTAAATTTGGGAATTTTTTTTTTTTACCCATTATATAAAAAGGGCAATATTTTATTTGAGTTTTTTTTATATATAAAAAAATTCATTATTATTTCAATTAAAAAAAATTCCATGTGTTTAAATTCGCTTTTTCTTCGAAAAACTTAAACTCTGATACAATATTCCCATTTAGTAAAATAAATAATAAAAACTGTTCCCACCAGAAATCACTATTAATTTATATTCGGAAAAGTATTTTTTCCTTTTTCCTCGAAAAGAAATCTGATGACATTTTGATGATAATCCTCGGATGTTTAGAATCAAAAGTGATCTTCAGGTTCTGTTGCAGCTGTATTTTTCTTCATAACTTTTTCTACTCCAATTTTAATAGATTTAAACATTGTTTTAAAGATTAAATTTTCTTTAAAATTTTATAAAAATGAGTAAAGGACAGTTACAGAAACAACAAATGTATTTTTTGTATACAATTATTTAAGATCAAAAGAGTTTATAACCTGTATCCTCTGTTACAATATTTTTATGTTTTCTATTCTGAATACTGGTTTAAAAGGCACTATTCATATCTATTCATACTACAATTTTAAACTTCATTTTTTTCATGTTAGTATGATAGGTAATGGTGGAAAAATACATTTTCCTTGACGTGTCCCCAAAATTAAAATTCACAAGGTTATCTGCCGGAGATCTTGGATCTATTTACGTTCTCTTTACACGAAGAAAGTTATGGAAAATTTCTACTTCCGGTTTTCGACGAATTTATACGTTTCAGAAGGTCCTGAACACCATTTGACTGTTTTTAGAAAATGTCTATCTATGAATCTGTGTGTCTGTCTGTCTATATGTGACAAAAATTTTGTCGGAGCTGTATCTCAAGAACTAATGCACGGAATTTCATAAAACTTTAGATTCAGTTAGACCTTGACATAAATTGGTGATTATTAGTTTTTGGTGTAAATCGCCCTAAAGATGGTGCTGCTCTGCTGCATTTTTCACTATTTCCGCAATGGCTCTATCTCAAGAACTAATGCATGGATTTCCATGAATCTTCAGATTCAGTTATATATTAAGATAAGTTGTTGCTGATTAGGTTTCACGTAAGTCGCCTAACAGGGGGGCTGCTTTGATCATTTTTCAGGATTTACACGATTTTAGTGTTAGTCATATCTTAAGAACTAATGCAAAGAGTTTCATCAAACTTCAGTCTCTGTTAGACCTTGACATAAGTTGCTGTTTATTAGGTTTCCGCGTAAATCATGTAACAGGTGATGCTGCTATGCAGCATTTTTCACGATTTTCGCGAATCTCAAAAACTAATGCACAGAATTTAATCAAACTTTATATTCAGTTACTCTTTAACACAAATAGATCCTTGTTAGGCTTGGGTGTATACTGACCAACAGATATCGCTATTATGCTCTTTGGGTTGTGAATTTCGGTTGCAAACATCTAAGAGAGATAGCCGAAATTCAATTATTTGTTTGAAAAATGAGATTTCTTTTTTAAATGCACACAAGTTTACGAACCCGTAACTTTAGAATCCCCACGATGGGAATAGATTGTCATTTAATTTTGGCACTGTTATAGCAAATTTTGAAGTATTAATATGATGCGATAGAAGCAGTTTTTGGAATCCGCACATCCGACTAGTTTGTTGTTGTTTTTCTCTTTTTTTCGTTAAAGCACTAAAATTTTCGCTAAAGTAAAGAGTAACAATTACCTGAAATGTTCCTATCTAAGGCTACATTTTCGTCACATCACAAGGGTGTGATTGACAATAGTGCTGCATGTATTTTTTTTTTCCTTTTTTTGTAATTGAAACGAAATTTTTACTTACATCCTTTTTTCATCAAAACACTAAATATTTTCCAACAGAAGCTGAAAATGTCCAGAAATGCTGCAGTCAAAAGACGATAATACCTTCAAATAATTCCTGCAACTTACTGTGTATATTTTTCATGTTTGTTTGTTGTTGTTTGGGGAGAGAAGAGCGATTTTAATTCTTCTTCATTTTTTTTTCTTTTTTCGAGAGTGTAAAGCAAAAAATTAGAATGCATAGAATTATTTATTCAGATTGATTGCTGAATAGCTCCATTTTTTCATAAAACTTACGGTCATTTTTAAGCCAGTTAAGGGGAGGGGGGGGGGAGGGAATCACCTACAGCAGCTCGATATTGCTTGATTTTAACACAATATTTAAAGAAATTGGTGCTGTAAATATTTCTTCAAATTAAACAATTTCTTTAGAATAAATTTTACAAATATTTGTTTACGTACTCCTTTAAATAATTTTAAAGATATATAATTAGAATTTAGTTTAATTAAGACATACTAATTAAGGATTTTCAATGACATACATGTGTTACGCGTAGGATTATGAAAATATACTCGATATATCCACTTAATATTACACATATATATTTTTAAAATATCGTACTTTAACTTCAACATAAAATAATAATCAAGTTTACAGATGAAAAATTTTTTTCAGGCAATTAACATGTTCACGCCGGCGCGGTGGGTCACACTCCACTGTCTCAGAGTTGTCAAGTCTCCGGCTTTTTGCACACCACTATTATTTTAGAGAAAACGTTGTTTCTTTAAATCGCCCAATTGTTCTAATTAAACAAAATAACATTTTCTGTATTAAAATACTGGTACCCAAAAAGCCGGAGACTTTGCAGCTCCGAGACAGTCGAGTGTGACACATCGCACAGGCGTGAACGTGTTAAACCAAAAAACGCAAAATCTATGATAAAATTCCAATAAGAATTTAAAAATAAATATATTACAGGTATTTACTTAAAAATGGGTAGAGGTTATAAATATATATCAGATATAATATAATTCACAATTTTAAGTTTCTGTGTTACTTAGTTTTGGACATATGATGCGCACAATGTCAAAAATATCTGATTTGAGTAAAATAGCTTTAACCCTTTATCTACTGACGATACTTATAAATACCAATAAAATAACTTATTATAAATTCATTTAATACATCAATTAGTTGTAATGCAGTTTAGAAGGAGTTATAGATATATTACTTTATCTTGTTCGAAAAGCATTATTGATTACACAAACCAAAAATATTTTTAAAAGGATGATTTCTTTTGCCTTTGCATCTTTTCAGTTTTCTTGACGTTGAGGGGGGGGGGGGGGATTTTCAGTTCGAAAACATTTCTATATTTTAGTTGTAAGAACATTATATTTGTACATTTCCTAATTCTACAAAATACTAAGAAGAATATTTAAAATAAAAGATTTGAGTGGGGTTATAAATATTATACAAAATCCTTATAAATTCAAAATTAATTAATACTTCTAAATCCTTAACCCCTTCTGAAATCCTTCTATAATTTATTAAAAGAATATGTAAATCTTCTAATGTAGTTTAAATAATTCACGAAAAATTCTCTAGAAAATAAAATTTTCATGAATTCATAATTCAGTACATAAAGGGTTAAAGTTAAAATTTACCTTCATTTGGATAGGTAATCGCTCAATCCTAAAACCGATTTTAATTGGAATATCGCCTTTTTTTCTTTTTAATTTTGGTAACATGCTATTCTTTCATAATAGACAATAAAAAATTTTTGACTTTTTAAAAAGTTTTAAGGTGATCTCTCCCCTTAAGATTGTTTTTGTTATGACGAATCTTAATTTGATTCCTTTAATTACTTTACTCAAAAAAAAAAAGATTCAAATTTGAAATAGAATTTTTTAAAGTGTAAATAATTAACTTCTTTAATTTTTATTACCGATCTCGCATCTCATTCTGCAATGTGGAATTCAATACCATAAAAGATTCAAATGAATTACTTCAAAATTTATTTAAATGTATTCGAAATAAAGTTAAAGTTATGTTTATATTGATATAAAAAGAAGACTTCTGGTCATTAATATTTTGAAATAATTTTCATAAATTCATAATTACATTTCAGAGTTCAATAATAAATTATATTCATTAAATTTTGGTTAAAGTGACGTCACAATAGAAAGTCGATAATATTGTTCATTCTATGTGATGATTTATTTATATTTAATTGACTGATTAAAGTGGAAATTATCTTCTGTTCTAAACTTTCATAAAGGAATTCGTTAAAGGGAACTAATCATTCCATCTTCAATAGATATGAGTTGAAATGTGTTTATTTTATGAAATATATATCAATTACTTTCATACAGTTGTATTGAAAAGAAGTTTATATAAAATGTCTTGAATATATGAAATATTATTTTTATGCATCTATATATCGATGCTTCTTCTTCAATCCAATAACCGAATCGTTACTCATAAAACTATGCTGCTAATTACAAAAACTTGAAATGAGTTAAAAATTTCCTCTTTTTCATTTTTTTTTTCAATCAATAAATACGAATGAAAGTTAGTAAGTATGTCACAAACCGATATAAGAGGTCGCAAATTAGTTATATATTTTTTTCAAAATATGCCAATAGGTGGCAGCACTATCCAACTGTAAGTTGTTAATTTCGAATTTATGAGGCAACAGTTGTACAAAACGAGCAGGGGCGTTAAAAAATTGTTGACGTAGAAAGAAGTGGTTGTTCTGTTGAGATTGATACAGAAGAAACAGTGCGAAAATTTGAGGAAATGGTTAGAGCTGACTGGCGAAAAACAATAGAGAGCATAGCACGTGCAATAAGATGTTCACATGGTTTTAGCCTACAGCCAGACGTTGAATGTGAGGTACATAGATAGCTGAGAAAGCAGTGCAAAGACTTTTATGCAGCAGGTATTGGGGAACTCAGAAAGAGATGAGGAAATGTATCAATATAAATGGCGATTATATAGAGAATTAAACATGCTTTTCAAGTACTATCTTGGTTTCCCTTTTTTTATTGGCTTTACAAGGGAACCACTTTAGGTGTTGCTCGCATCTAGTATTGAAACCTGGTGCATTTTAAAGCTCTATATTAGGAAGTTTGGGAATCGATAAAATTTTTTTGTTAAAATAATATTTTTTGATTTTACAGCAGATTAACTTTCTGAAAATGCAATTTTCTAGACCACTTTTCGGGCTTTTAACGTAACAGTTAAAAAAAAAAAAATAGTTAAAAATATAAATTAGTCAATAATAACTATAAAATGTTGAAAAAAGTTTTAAAATTCCTTCAAGAACCTACTAATTTGATTTTTAAAAAAATACAATATTATATCTACATACTTGGCGGAGAAAGATTGGCGTCTTTTTCGTCCCGTACAGTTTTCCCTAGTACAGTTTTCCCCCGTACAGCACAACCCTAGCTCAGTATTTTCGCTACGCACCGTGTGGTAATGGTTTGGACGTAAACCTATTACAAGTATAAAGCTAGTGAAAATTTTGAAGTGCCATATTTGGCGACTTAACTCTCTTTTGGTGTAAAATTAACAAATAAAAATCCAATAATAAAAAATTATAAATATAAAAAAATATATAAAATATGATTTTAACAAAGAATTTTTATCGGTTCTGTAACTTTTATGCATAGGGGTACAAAATGCACCAGGTCTCGATTCTAGCTGCGAGCAACACCTAAAGTGGTTCCCTTGTTAGTAACCTTGTAACTGACTTGCCGGCGTACATTTCTCAAAGATTTGTGAAGTTTAATTATTATTTTTTTTTTAATATATTGTCCTCAGATCTTATGGAAAATATATTGCAGAGTAAATTATCGAGCACTAGCACATAAGAGGAACAACATATATATACGACACAAACTAACTAAAGCTTTTTACTTCTTTTTAATGTTTGAATTATTTGAGAGAAAAACTTCTCTCATTTTCATTACATATTTACAGTACTTAAATTTTGTAAACGTATTTTATTTGAGTTTCGTAAATTAGTTTACTGTAAATGGGAAATATATTGTTTTATATATATATATATATATATATATATATTTCTTTCCATTATTCGCCTAAGTCAAATGTTTCTTATTCTATGAAAATCTAATATAATCACAAACGAAAATATAAAATAACGTCTTCCCGTTACCCATGATTCGGAAAAGCTTTCTTTCTCTGTAGAAACATCAGAAACAAATATATTTTCGAGATTTAAAAAGACATTTATCCTTTTTTTTCTGCAACTGATTTTCGAAACCATTTCAGAGTAGTTTTAATAATGTATTAATCAGTTTTTCGAACCGAAATATCGGTTTTTAGGATGTTATCAATTCTCAACTAAACATTTTTATATAAGAAAAATATGAAACAACATTTTAACAAGTAATATAAAATTTTTGTTTTTAAAGTCAATTCCTACTTAGGCCATCAAAGAAAAATTTAATATAACCACTTAAGCAAATATTAGTTTTTGTTGCATTAAAATATCTCAATTTGTTGATTTTCTATAAGCAAGTAGGTTTACAATGGAACTCTATGGAAATTTGGCGAAATATTAGAGATATCACCAAGTTGGCGTCACTTTTGGCGACTCATTTTGGCCGCCAAATTTGGCGATATATCGCCAAGTTGGCGACAAAGTTAGCGGTATTTGGCGACAGAACAGGGTCCTCCCTATGGTAACCCCTTATTGAAAATACTTTCATTGATCTTCAATAACCATTGGCCGCCATTTGGTTTCCCATGCAAAACTAAAATTAATTAATTATTTAATTAATTAATTAATATTTGAAAAATCTGTATTAACATCAATTGTCATGAAGTACAAGTTTTAAAAAAATTATTTCAACTTGATAGGATGAATAATGAGTATTTTATTAACGATTGAAAATTTGAACAAGATAAATATATAAATAAATATAGGGAGAGTGTGAGCTAATAGTAGGAATTGAATTTAAAAAAATGATTCACTAAAATACATTACTGAAATATTTGTGACGAAATATACAAATGGTTTTCAAAATATAAAAACATTAAAAAAATAATTCACTTTAGTTCACGTTCACACTTACATTACTAAAAGAGGTGTAACAAAATATACAAATTATTTTCAATGGTTTCTATTTGTATATTTCGCCATACCTATTTTAGTAATGTATTTTAATGAGTCATTTTTGGAATGTTTTTATGTTTGTGTTGTTTTTTTTTAACATAAAGATGTTTGCTTGAGAATCGATAGTATTCCAAAAACTCATATTACATCTTAAGAAAGCGTATGAAACTTACACCTTAAGAAACGTATGTAACACTATGAAATCTACTCGGAAACGTTTCTGAAAATCAGCTGGCAGAAAAAGAAACTGTGTTTTTAAAAATGCTTCATTAAAACTCAAAAATATATTAGTTTCTCAGGTTTCTGGAGTTTGTATATCTCAGAAAAGGTTATTGTATATTTTCGTTCGCAGTTTATATTTTCCTAGATTAAAAAACAATGTTTGCATTATATCCCATTTTTTTCTTTTTATTAGCAATTCCTATTTCATTCCATTCTACTAAATAGAATAAAATACCAAGAAAATTACAAATTAATTAATTTCAAAACTATTAAAATGCATTCGAAAAAAATTTAAAGTTGGGTTTATTAATATAAAAAAAAGCTGCTTTCCAGTCAATGATGCTTTGAAATAATTTGAATATTCATTACAGCATTCAGAATTCAATAATAAATTCCAATCTAAATTAAATACAGGTGCAACTGACTTCCCAAGACAAGGTTAGATATGTATTATTCATTTGTGTAAGGATTTATCTAGACTAAATTGACTGACTTTAATAGAATTTATCTTTTGCTCTAAACTTTCATAAAGGAATTCATTCAACTGAATTAAGCGCTGTCTTTTCAATAGATTTCGACGAAAATTCATTTAAATTATTTGAAACACACATCGTTTACTTTTATAGAGTATAATTGTACAGGAAAGTTAAGTTTACGTACTATGTTTGATTTTGTGATGTAGATGTATATGGGTCATTTTTTCTAAACGACGATATTTTTGTACTTGCTTCAAAAATAACGAATAAACTTGTATAAAAAGTAAACAGGGTGCGAGAAATTTTTAATCACATGTTTTTATGTTTGTATAATGGAACAAAACATACTATTTATAAATATAAACTAATTAAATAAATTAATTTATGTGATAAATGTCATTTCTCTGTGTGTCCCTGACTCCACCTTGACACAAAAGTATTACCTAAAAATTGAAAAGCCAAATATATTTGAGATATATTTGTTGTTGAAATTATTAAAAAAATATCACAGAATACAAAAAATGGAAAAAGTAAAAACTTCGTGTGGTTTATATTTTTCTCAAAAAATGATAAAAACTGTCCTTCAGTTTTGTTGTTATTCCCTTGTCATAAAATGAAAATAATGAATCTAACATCTAGCAACAGTCATATTATCCCAGAATTCCATCTGTGAACAGTGGCCTCTTCAGAGAAGCAACCTTAAATTGTTCTTTATGCAGAAACAAGCATGGTTCTAGTAGAGCTTGGTGATTTTAAGGTTCATCTTGATAAGTATTTTTATTGGCTGTAGTGATTGGATGAGATTTTTCTGCTATTTGAAGAAATTTCCGTCATTTAACTTTAATTAAAACGATCTCTGATATTTCTTTGCATCACTTGAACCAATTCTCTCTTCAGGTGCGTCATTTTTCAGTTTTGCAACACTCGAAAATTTAGTATGATATATCACACTTTGATCGGTAATATCGGTGAGTAGCCATTAGTAGTTTTTCATTTTCCATCTTTTTTGTCTGTAGAAAGTTTTTTTTTTTTTTTCATTATTGTCACTTCGAATTTCTTGATCTCCCAACAAGCAAAGTTACATCAAAGTTGCTTTTAACAAATTATGTACAAAAGCAGTCTTGTACACTTATTTGTAATATTTCTGCTCATCAATTTGTGAAAAAATTGTCCTCATTATCTAATGAGTAAAGTTCTTTAACACGTTCACTGCCATAAGCATCACCGGTCGGTTTAAAAAATTTTTCATTCTGTACCGTGGGCATGACCCGTGGGTCACAGATAGCTTTCCATATAATATTAAATAAAAATCTTGGGCAGGTCAGCAATGACTTTATATTTGTATATGGCACTCTGGTTTAACTGTAACTCACTATATTTTTGTGGCCGTAATCCGAATTATGTATACTGTATTTATTTTACAACAAATAAACCCTTTAAAAACAATTTAATTAGTCTTTTTAAGTTTGGCCCCTTAGTGATCACTTTAAATTCCTATGGCGGCAGTGAAAGTTAACACTTTCATACGTTCGTCGCCGCGTCACCCATATGTGGGTGACGGTTATGTTTCCGTGGGGTCCCCGTCACCCAAGTATGGGTGACGCTCTTCTTGTTCAAGTAAATAGCGTGTGTCTCAAAAAAAGTATGCCTCTCGACTAAATGAAGGACCTGACCGGGATAACTGCAGCGAGATCACAGGCAGCCCTCTAGCCGAAAAGTTTATCGCTCTCCCCATTTTGGAACTAAGTACTTTTGAATGAATCGAAGGTTCGATAACGAACCTTGTTGCAACCGATAACGAATGTTGCAACCAATTTTCTAACTCTCATAGCATAAAACTATATATTCATATCCTCTAGCCTCAAATTCTTGCAAAGTTTGGCGACACTTGGAAATTTGGTCACCAAAATGAAATAGCCATAAATGAGGCTAACTTGGCTATATATATATATATATATATATTCATCTATAGCTGCTATAACTTAATAATTTGGCAAATTCAGTATTGACTAAAACTGGGAATAAATCTTCTCTAATCGGGTTCTTTGCATTTTAGCTTCTTGTTTTTTAGTAAAATTAGCTAAAATCTTAAAACTAAGTAATAGGGAACCCATCTTTTCTTTCCGGTATAGACTAGAATGACTTTTTTGTCGTTTATTCTTTAAAATGATTTTTATATTTCGAATTTAATATCGTAATAGATATAAAAGAATTAATTGAAAAACTACTAAAATTTACTCAAAATAAAGTTAGGGATAGGTTTATCAATCTAGAAAGGTTGCTTCCAGTCTTTAATGCTTTTAAATATTTTGATTGATTCATTGATACATTCAGATTTCAATAATAAATTCTAATCTACTATATTAAATACCTGTGCAACTGACTTCCTGAAACAGGGTAGATATGTATTATTCATCAATGTAATGATTTATTTAGACTAAATTGACAGACTTTAATAGAATTTATCTTGTACACTTAACTTTCAAAAAAGTAATTTGAACTAAACACTACATTTACAATACATTTGAACTAAAAATTATTTATGTTACTTTCATTGCATGTTTATTACTTTCAAAACGTATAATTATACAAAAATTTTTAAATTTACGTTAAATGGTTTGGTCATTTTAACCCCTTGAAGGGCGGTGGTTCATTTTAATCCCTAAGAGCCACCATCGGCTCTAGAGTTTTCAAAGAACGTTTTCTTTTTATTAAGTACGTGAAGAAAAGCTTTTAACTTGTTTTCAAATATATTTTTGTAAATTCTGGTACCATTCAATCATTTCAGTATTTTACGAACAGAAGTACTTTGCGTCTCAAGGGATTATGTTGTCAAATATATAAATGCGTGTATGATTTTTTCCGCCTGTGCAGATATAAATCATATATCTATGAATAAATCTAAGTACTTAATATGCATGGTGTTTGACCTAATCGTTGCCCAATAACTAATTTCTAAACCATTCTTTATAGATTTAATGTAGCCGTACCAGTGGTTGACAAGGTACCAGTAATAAACGCTGTTAAATTTGAACTAAAAAAATAAACTTTGAAAATCGCGTTGAGATCCTCATCGCTCGTGAAGTTGCTGGCACAACTCTTTATAGTCTTAACTCCTCTAGTGTTCATCTTTATGTGACAGTGATCAGATCCAAAGTTCATTTCGAGCAATGCGTCCCATTATCGTGATTTCTTGGAACTTTGGTGAAGTCAGTTCGGAGAAAAGCATTTCCCGAAAATTCCTGTATGTTTTCACCAATCATGATTCCGAGACCCCAAAAAATCTGCAGTTCAAATATTGATTTATATATATATGATAGGATAAAATTTAAATCATTTTTAAATTTGATATTCAAAACTTCTAACTTCTTTTTCTAATGTAGAATCGAACTGTAAAGCTAAGTTTCATTTTTGTCATTGATTGATGTAATGCCCATTTAAAACCATAAATCACAATGAACTACAATTATTGGGCTCATAAAATCAAATTAGAGTTAAAATAAATCTTAAAACCCATAAATAGTAATTTACTTTTTCAAGTATGACAGCTGATTATATTTAGGCTATAAATTCTAATTACTTTTTCTCAAATTTAACAGTTATTAGATGCGTGATTACATTTAAGTTATAAATTATAATCAATGTCAAAATACGATTACATTTAACCCATAAATCCTAATTTGCTTTCCTTTAGCTGACATTTAATAAAACATAAATAACCATTAGTGTCAAAGATGAAAATCGCTATTAGTGGTGGAAGCAGGCTTGAGTCAAACCTGTTCTTTTGAAGAGACCGCACCTATTAAGGAACATTGAGGTAATTAAATGAAATGTTCCTCCCAAATAGATGCGTTCGCCCTCTACTGGAAAATATTCTAAATTCATAACAAAAATCACGTGCACCTCTCAAGAAGTCAGTTTTATTTTAGAGATTTAAGCTGGCTCTAACACATCAAGCGTGTGAGCAAAGAAAAATATGGTTTTTCGGACCTCTGGCGGACTCTCGAGGGTCTTGTACTGCACATGTGCCGAATAAACAAAATTTACTGAAAAGAGCAAGGTTCCGAGTCAGTCATATAATCTACCAGCTATTTGGTTTAATTATAATCAACGGCCAAGTCATTATATATACACTTCCGACCAAAAGTTTGAGACCATACTAAGGAAAACGAGAAAATAGAATAAATCTCAAAAACTTTTTGGTATTTTCAGAAAAAATTTAATCATCAGAAAATATACGACCCGAGAAATAAAACTAATTTAAATATAGACAAAATATCAATTATTGCTTTTAACGTAAATTTTTTAATGGTAAAAACAACTTAAACTGATTTTTAATCGAAAAATCCTCCTTTGAATATTACAACTTTTTTTCACAAATCTCGTCATATCAGCAATCAATTTATCAATTGTGTCTTGCGGTATATTGTTCCAGCTTTCATTTAACGTCTTCCACATGTCTTCATGTGATGAACTTACCGATCATGGACATTTCTATCGAGTTCTTCAAATAAAAGTTCGATCGGATTAAGATAGGGTTTCTGAGGAGGCCACACCGTGTTTTTTAACATACTTTCAGCTTCTTTTTGTTCTAAATAACCTCGGCTTAATTTAGAACTATCATTAGGGTCATTACTTGTTGAAAAATGAACCTTTCACAGCCTGGAGGGAATTGTCTTTGTTTTGAGAATCGTTTTGTCTTGTTATTTTTTCACAATTCCTTGGATCCATACCAAATATACAGTTCCATACCCAAAGAAACAACCCCAGACCATAATAGAGCCACCGTCGTGCTTCACAGATGGCACCACACAATCTGGCAGCATCCTTTCTCCGGCATAACGTCGAACAAAAATTCTCCTTTTTGTTCCAAATATTTCGAACTTGGATTCGTTACTCCAAAGAACATTTTAAAAATCTTGTTCTAGCAACCTCGATAGGTTGCCGGATTTGTTTCTTCTTGTTCTACGGTTTTCAGATAGCAAAGCAGCCAAACAAATTAGCATCGCTCGATAGTCTTTTTTACTGTAATAAGTGTCACAGGTTTGGATGTAGTTTGTTTACTTCAGTGCGTTTCTGGCACTGTTAGGCGTCTATTCCGCTTGCTGATAACAACAATGAAATTATCCTCGGTAGAAGTGGTTGGTCTCGGCTCCCCAGATAGCATGAACATTAGCAGCAAGTTGGATTTTTTTCTGACGTTATCTTGCCGTGACAAATTTGAATTGAGAAATTCGCAGCAAATTTCCCAGAAGGAATACCACCCCCCACTTGCATGAGCAGTTTGTTGTGAAACTGATGGCAAGACTGTCTTTACTTCACGAAAGTGACGAAAACAAAAAATCCCTCTTCCCTCTGGTGAGAGAATAGACAATCAGCACATACGCAGAAATTGCAGAAATTTTATTCGGTTGGCACCACTTTTTCTAAACGCTGTACTTATCATATACCGAAAAAGGATCGTATTGAAAAGCACAAACATTACCTTAACTTGTTTATGGTGATGAAAACTATGCATGCGCCTTCTGACGGTGTGTTCGCATCAATAGACCTGATCAGGTCTATAAACCCCTCCGAAGGGGTTAAACTTATGGTGTAACAGTTGTAAATAAGTAGTAAGGCATGGAAAGATTACTACCTAGCAGTATTTTTGATTACTTGTTTGCCGTTAATTTACAATAAATCTGATACAAAATGAATTTAACTTGCACGATAAGTTAGCTGCAAGTTCAAAGTGTGGTGACTTCGGCGTTTGCGTTATCTTGCTGCAGTCTTGTTATAAACTTTCGGTCTTGTCATGCTGCAACTTTGCAGGTTTTCAAAGCAAGACTGTTGCAAATTTTCTGAATTTAAAAATGCGATCTGGATTGGCTTTCCTGGGCGTGGACGATCCTGATTACTTCCGGTTTCCTTGTATCGAACAATTGTGCAATAAACACATGTCTTCGATAATTTTAACTGAGCGGTAATTACACGTTGAGATTTGCCTACAGTATGTAGAACAATGATTCCAATTTCCCGTTTTCTACACATTTTTAAGACGGCTTGACAGCAGTAACCACAAATTTAGACTAAACAAGAAAGTGAGTGAAGAACTTCGACACAATAGTGTATCTTAATATGAAACACCTAAAAAAATTAAAATAATAGTTAAATAACTGACCAGTAAAAGTAAAACTATAGTTTAAGTGACCAACCTGGGAGTCATAAAAAAATAACAATGGCTCTACCTGAGTTACTCATACTTGGCGTTCGTTGATGTCTGGGAACAATATTTGAAAAAAAAAAAAAAACGTTTATTGCACCTTTTCATGATAATTAAACAAAAGAATTTGCTTTTTGGATACTCCGCAAAGGCTATAGAAGATGTACACTGTACAGGTGCAGTTTGCAATTTATTTTCAATTATTTTTTGAGTATTTACAGATAATAAAAGACTTTCCGAAGTGGTCTCAAACTTTTGGCCTTCAGTGGATATATATATATATATATATATAATGTATATATATATACTTCATCAAAATATGCAAAAACAAATACATTATAAATTCGGAAAGAATGTGTATATTAAAAAAAATAACAATTAATTATAAACTCTTAAAACAATTAAACATTAAACTACACAGGCAAGAAACTGTCTGTTTCTCTTCAGCGGATGGACAAACAGAACTAACTCCACCCCCTACTATAAAAATCTTCGAAACACAAGTCTATTCTGCATTAAAAAACAATATAAAAATTGAAACTTTTTTTTAAAAATATTGACTTTAAGATGTATAAATTGACATGTAAATATTGTAACTTAAATCATATTAAAAAGCAAACAAAGCATTAAAAATGTTATATAAACAATACAAAGTTACTTAAATTACAATGCACAGTTATACTGCAGTATATATGAATGCAGAACGTCTATTGTTCGCCCATACCTACAAGAAAAGATAAAAAATGAGCAAAAATACCTGTCAAATTGCAAATAACAGAAGTCCTTCACCTGGTATCAACAGAATTGAATCTATATTCCATATCCAATATCATAATCTTCAAAAACCAAGTCTGCCCCGCCCTTCGATTCGAGCACCCATGCTGACCGTTCTTTTATAAAAACTTTAGGAAAACACAATCATATAGAATGTTACAGAAGCAGGCATCCATATATGGTCATCTCTCCTAACCACAACGTTGCCATTACTTTTCACGACCATCTTCAAATAATACTTCAAAAAATTAAGTGAATAATTGTTCTTGTTAAAAAAAAAAAAGAAAAAAAAAGCTCAAAATTTAAAATATTTTTTAAAAATTTCTTTTAAAAGTTTTTCATGGATTATATACAAGTGTAAGAATATTTCGGATCCGTAAATACAGTCTTATTTCTCTAAAGCAGATATTAATTTTACAGTTGCATTTTTCCATTGACACCTTTTCTTCTGTCAACTTTTTGACCTCATACCAGCGTTATCGAGAGTTCTGTTTTTCACAGCGTCAGCGATCTCGCTGTCCGCTAATCCATCGCTTTTAATTTCGCGAATTTTTAATTCATTGTTATTTTCCTTTCTCACGTAAATGGAAAGTGTAAAAAAAAGGAGGGGATTTAGGTTTCATACCGAATTTTCGAGGTCACACTGTAAACACAAACAAAATTACAGAAAAATCTCTTTCAAGTTACATATGATTCTGAAAAGCATTCATTATCTTTAGAAATCTCAGAAATGAATATATATATATTTTTTAATTTAAAGAAGTTTTTTTTTATAAAAACACAGTTCTTTTTGCTGCCACTGATTTTCGGTAATGTTTCCTGGTAAATTTTATTACAGTGTAATAATCAGATAGTGTAATAATCCTTGTAGTGTAATAATCTGTTTTCCCCACCCGGAATATAAGCTTTTCGGATGCTATTCATTGTCAAGTACACATTTCCATGTTCAACAAACATGATTTACAGCTAAATATTATACATTAAAGACATTAACATTAAAATTAATGTTATGTTGTTGCTCTTGCATTTATAATTTCAATTAAACATAGATGAAAATGTTTAATTGAGAATTAATAGCACCCTAAAAACCCATATTCCGGTTTAATAAAACTAATTAACCCTTTATCTACTGATGGTACTTATAAGTACCATTAAAATAACTTGTTATAAACTTATTTACTACATCGATTCGTAGTAATACAGTTTAGAATGAGTTATAGACGCATTACTTTATCTTGTTACAAAAGCATTATTGGTTACATAAAAAAAAAAAATATTTTTAAAAGGATTATTTCTGTTTCCTTTGCATCTTTTCAGCTTTCTTGGCGTTGGCTTGGGGGGGGGGGGGGGTTAATTCGGAAATATTTCTATTGTAAGAACATTATATTTGTACATTTCCTAATTCTACAAAATACTAAGAAAAATAATTAAAATAAAAGATTTGAGTGGCGTTATAAACATTGCACAAAATCCTTATCAATTCAAATTTAATTACTCCTTCTAAATCCTTAAATCCTTCTAAAATTTATTAAATGATATTAATATTTGGGAAATTTTTCCAGGGAGAAAAATTCACCTTGCAAACAATATTTGAAATGAAGATCAAATTTCATATTAATTGCTTAAAAAGCGCAAAAATATTTTAAAAAGGCTTGGTGTTTCGGCATGGAATCTTTTTCACTAGGTTGGCTTTTGCGCCTTTTAAGCAATTAATTTGAAATTTGATTTTCATTTTAAATATTATTAAATGATTATGTGAACCTTCTAATGTAGTTTCAGAAATTCACGAAAAATGCTTTAGAAGATAAAATTGTCATGAATTTCTAATTCAGTACATAAAGGGTTAATACCCCCCTAAAACTACTCTGAAACGTTACCGAGAATCATTGACTACGATAGAAAATTTGTTTTTATAAATGATTCTTTAAATTTCAAAAATATATCAGTTGCTATGGTTTCTAAAGATAAAGAGCACTTTTCGAAATCGTATGTAACACAGAAGAGGTTATTGCATGCTTTCCTTTGTACTTAGTTATATTATAAAATTCGAAAATATATGGATTTTTTATGTTTCTAGTGATAAGGAATGCTTTTTGAAGTCATGGGTAACTCGAAATAGGTTACTGCATATTTTTCTTTCTGGTTATATCCTATACAAAACATTTTTCTTTTTACGAGGGTGGTTCAATAATTATTGTCCCGAATGTGCATAAAATATTTGTACTGCGATGGTTGGTGTGGAATATTGAAGCCCAATGTCTTAGATGGCTATATGCTCAATTTCAGCTACCGTAGCTGCTATAGTAACATATATATTTTTTTCGTTTTAGGTGTTGAGAAGTGGCATCTAGCCTGAAAGGTGGGGGGGGGGGGGGGGAAGGCTGGTTTTGAACTTATGGGACCAGACCTGAAACAATTCTGTGATAGCTTTGTAACAGTGGATGGGACGTGGCTATATCACTATGATCCCGAGTCCAAACGACAGTCTGTCTCACCCCCCTCCCCAGACACACACACCCTTTCAAGCTACGTGCCACCTCTCACACCAAAAATGAAAACAAATATGTTAATATAGCAGCTATGGTTCTGAAATTGGGCATATAAGCATCTAAGACATTAGGCTTCAATATTCCACATCAACCATCGCATTACAAATATTTTATAAACAACCGGGACAATAATTACTGAACCACCCTCGTATAGTGTCCCTTATTTAAAATTGGAAGATAGGAAATATAAAAATCTTAAACAGTCAAATAATATTAATGTTTTTTTTCTTTTTTTTTTTTAAGAATTACCTTTTTATTTGACAAAAGTTACAATTCGGAACTTTCTCTTTACATGATAATTAAGATTTCAACAAGAGATGGATCAAAAATTCGGTTTCGTTTTTGGTTCAAAGTCGGCGAAAATGCTGCCGAAAATTCAATGTTTCGGAAATCGATCGAAACTAACTGTATTCGAAAAATCTTGTTTTCTCCATCGGAAAATTTCAACATTACCTATTGACATACAACATACTGACAACATATTGACTACAACATACCCTATTGTTTCGGCTCAATTGAGGTACTCTTTATTTATCGCTATGAACTTCGCTGTTTATAATTATCAGGCATGACCATGACTGACTCAAACCGTGATTGCAAATTATAAAGCAATAAATGCATATATAACAAACTTTGAAGACGCTTCTCAGGTGCTCTTTAAAAACTGCAGAATTAACAGTAATAGAACATTTTTAGTTTTAAACCGCAGGAGGGTTTCGAGTACTCTTTGAGAAAGTTCTAGTATAGCAGATGATCGTTTACAAAAATCATGACCAAAGGTAAATCGATGTAGGTATACCTAAAATGTTTTTTAAATCGAAAGTCATATAATTAGAAAATCATTTTGTGTCGTTGATAAATCAGTAACATTTCATTTTATATGAAAATAAAGTTTTGGTTAGAGGCGCAGAGATCCAACATGGGCCACACGTATAATTAATTAACAATTATGTATATTTAATAATTAATTAAAAATAATCTATATTTCTGTATCACAACAAGGAGGAGTATCTAAATCTATTCTTAAAATATGGTATTCCAACATCTTGGAAAAAAAGTAACATACGCCTCAGCCGTCAGGTTCCATCGCTTACAAAAATCCCATGGACTAAGACTAATTTCGTCAATACAAGCACAGCGACTTGTTCTGATTTCAGGGGCTTATAGAAAATCCTCAACAGCAGCTTTATGCGTGTTAACAGGTATCCCACCCCTGTCTACAGCTTGAAAGAATAGCCACTTCAGGAAGAATTCTACGGCTTAGAATCCCTGTTGATGACCACAATCCCTTCAACTATCAACCAAAAATAAGTTCAATGTACACAATTCCCTTTCAAACTTACTTCAAATGGGCGAATGACTCACATCAGACAGAAGTCGCAATTTATACGGATGGGTCCAAGACTGAGCAAGGGACGGCCTACGCCTTCTGCGTATTGACAATGACGTCATTCACACGGCACAGGTGAAATTAGACGTAGAGAACACAGTATTTCAAGCAGAACTTCTGGCGATTGAGGACGCTGTCCGTTGGCCCAATAGTTCCACCTTTAATAATTTTACTCTCTATTTGGACAGCATTTCAAGCCTCCAATCCTTAGAAAATATCTTCACCACTAATTACCTGGTCGCTATTATCATACAAGCACTGCAATCCTCTTCGAAATCTTTTTACTTTCAATGGGTACGTGGTCACACCGGGGTTTTCGGAAACGAGTTGGCCGACTACCTAGCAAATCAAGCAACTCAGCAGCCAGTTTCCACGACGATTCACAGTAGATTCTTCCCCTTTCCACACTGTAAAAAAAAATCTGTAGTTCTACAGATGTAAAGTTACATGCTTACTAAACTTTCACCTGTAACTGTACGAAAAAAGCTGCAAATCTACAAAACTAGTTTTTGTAAAGCTACAAAAATCTGTAACTTTACAAATGAATCTGCTAAAATTTCAGTAATCTTACTAAACTTTTATTTGTAACCCTGGCTGGAGTTACATGAAAAGTTCTCGGAATCCCAGTTTCCAAAAAAATTCTTAGTAACCTTACAGATTTTTTGATTTTCGGCGCAAAGGTGTGTCTGTTACATGAAATTTTGTTGTTGCCGTTACATGAAAAGTTCTAGGAATCCAAGTTTCCTAGAAAAACTTTAGTAAGTTCACAGATTTTTTTTTACAGTGCACCATCTTTTCTCAAGAAAAACATCAAAACAACTATGCTACAAAAATGGCAGCAAGAATGGGACTACGCACCTACGGGACGTTACACGCATAGTCTCCTCCCAAAGGTATCAGAATCACTTCTATTACATCATCGGAACATTTACATATTTTCAACGAACCACGGCCCATTTCCATCCTATCTGTTCAAGTTTGATAAGGCGCCATCCCCCCAGTGCACATGTGGTCAACTGGGCACATCGCTGCACTATATGCTGGATTGTACTCTTACATCGCATTTCCATATAAGAAAACCACGTACAACATCACTGTCTGCATGGTTCTCATATGTAAGAAAAAACCCAACTCTGATACAAAAAATAATTGACTGTGTTAAACTAATAGAACACAGTCAACACATATTTCAAAATAACGTGCCACCGTTGGATCTTGCAGACTAATGGTATATATATTTTTTAAATATTGTTCCAAGCCATTGATTTTATCGTTTTAATACAAAAAACATTATTACCACTGACATTATGTACATAGACGTCCTGCCACCATGCACGGTGAAGATAAAAACTTTGCTATTGTTAATATCCATATTAATACTTTAATTAAGATAATTGTTATATCTTGTCTATTTCTAGTACGTAATCTTTTAATAATTACCATTTATGTCTCTTTTTTTTCCTAAGTTTTTTTTGCCTAATTGATCACAATCCTATGTTTTTCTGTAAATATTCACTGTTTTATTGTTAATGGTATTATGTGCTTCAAAATATTCATAACCAGTAGTCATATGTAAATATTTTCTGTTAGAGGTAGTGTTGTAAAAACTCATATGGATGTGTGAATTGTGCAATTTTCTAATAACTAGTGTTCTTTTTTTTTTTTTCCTTTAGTTCTTATATAATTTATACCTCACATTGTATAATAGCACTCTCAGACAACTGGGTTGCTATCTGAAATTAATATTGTTATATCTTTTTTTTAAAATCTTTAAATTAACAGGAGTCTAAGTAAACATAATTAGCCAGGCAGGGCTTGTTGAGCTCAAGCCATTAGGTAGGCCTCCCTGCCTGGTCAGAACTTGAACTTGCATCAACAGCTTAAAAAAGTTTTGAACATTTTCGTTTTCGGCCGAAAATAGGAAGATTACCGGAATTCGGTTTCGGTTTCTGTTTCGGTCTTAAAAACCTGTTTCGGTCTATTAATAGTGATGCGGTTTCCGGACCTGACTGTCACAGGGGCACACGGGGTATGGTCCTACATCGTTAGGGGTCCTCACAATGCATTTTGCCTACTCTCAAAAATACAAATTAATGAAAATTTCCCTTTTATAATTCAGAGAAAAAATGATTTTTTCCCATTCATGTAAACTAATATATCTCATAGTTCTTCCCAACAACAATGAAATGTGTGTAAACTTTGAAGCTCTACGAAGAACGGATATTACATCAAAAATATTTTATTCAATCCCTTAGTTTTAGAGTTTTACTTTCTCTAAATAACATGTAGTGTAGAAGATTTTAAATTCCCATAATTTTTTAATGCATTTTTATATGCATACATTATAGGGGAGACTAGGGACGGTTGACCATACGGGAGGCTTGACCCACCCATCAATTTTCATATTTAAAAGGATTTCAGAGTTTTATCAATAGGTGTCAACCAAAGCTACTGGAATGCTCAAACGACAGTCTTTCTTTCATACAGATAATCGAAATATGTGTGGAAAAAATCAGTTGTGGGGCGTTTTCAAACTATAAGTTGTGTTTTTTAGAAATATTTTCTAAGCTTTTTCTAGATAAATTATCTCTCTATTCTAAAAAAAAAGTAACTCCCGCTGTCACCGCCGCCGCCGGTTTTGATTTTTTTGTGACCGGAGGCCTTTCTTCGTTAATATTAACAAAAATAATGCATACAAAAACATGAAAATCGGTGGTTTTATTCAGAAATGTTTGATAAACACGCTGATGCAGACAGTTTTCAAATCGAAGAATTATTTTAAGAGTTATTTAATGCTAAAGTTCGACAAAATCGTTCCACTAAAAAAGTTTTATAGCAGCAAAAACTATACAGGGCAGTGTAATCATTTTTAGATCATTTTATGCGTTAGAATTTGCCGGAGTGCAGATTGCATTAATTTTTTTATTTTGACTCATTTTTTCAGGTTTTATTTCTATTTTAAATTCAAATTTTCAGCATTTCTAGAGATATTTTTTACAGATTTCAGAAAATTGTACTAATTTAAAATGTTGCCATCTGTATAAAAAGCGCAAGCAATAATGTTTGCTTCAAATTAAAAATTTAGTTACACGTGACTATTATAAACAGTAAAAAAACTTTCAAATTAGTATTAAATAATTACGTATAAAAAGCAGGAACTTATTAAAAATTACGTCATAAAAAGTATACACGTGAATTTTATAGGAGAAAGGATATTGTAAAATAATAAATTCATTAACATGCGTTAGAAGTCTTAGGAGAAATTACGTCATATTTACGTCACATTATAGTTATTACATAAAATGAACACAAAATAATATTGCAAAAAAGTTTAAATTTAGAAATTGCGCTAGACATTTATTTGATATTTTGAAAATTAATTTAAAATGTCTCATTTAAAAGAACTTTCTTTTCGCTTTGTTAAAAAATACCAGGAGACAAAGACTCTCTTTACTTAATTCCTTTTATATTAGCTTATTTTGAAATGTTGTTACAGGTGTATACGTCATCAAGTTATTTTTATTTCGACGTTTTATTTGTGTTTTTATTAATGTTGTACGAATTTATTTGTTCTTTCGTTATTTAAAATAAAAATTATATCAATTTGTATAATTTGGCGAGTGGTTTGGCGATTTATAAATTTGGCGAAATTGGTCGACAGGATAATCAAGTAGTACCGCAGCGGATTTGGCGTTAAAATTCCCCAATCAAAGAGAAATGAATAGAAATTCGTTTATAGGGAGATCGCCACTGTTTTTTAAATTATAATTCAATCTTTCGAAATATCTTTAAAACAGATCAAATTAGCGTGCATTTAGAGTCTGCGGTGTCTGGACGGGGGTTGGCGAGCGTAGCTCGTAGGGGGCCGAGCCCCCTAGTATCTTAGAAATTTAAGTAAGTAGGTTTAAAGTAATGTAGAAATATCGAACTTTCATTCCAGGCATAAAGACTGTACAGTAAGTTAGGCTTAACATAACAATGTCCCATTCTTTAGAAAAGGTTTATTTAGGGAGGCTTGGCCCAGTCAATGTGAGGGAGGGTTGCTCAGATGCTCAAGGCTCCCTTAACCAAGTATTTTTGGAAATCTTTTAATTATACACTGCGCATAATGAAAAGTTAATGGTTATATATATAAAATAATGTAAATTTATTCGGTAAAGCTACAGTAAAATGATGTCATGGAAAAGAAAATGTTTAAAACTGACTAAAGAAACATGCGAAAAAATGCTAGATAATGGGAAAGTTGATGGGAACTTTTTTCCATTTAAATATTACTTACAATAAGTAAATAGAAACAATGGGAAAAACTAGAAAGGATGAAAGCAGCAGTCTTAACACTTTCAAAGGCAATGGTATGTTTATAAAACCACTTAATTTTAATTCCGAAACGTCACAATGGCACTAGAATTTTGCTAAAATCTTTTCCATATAATATGTATGTGAAATATAGCCTTTTTCTTATTTCCAAAGAAATTTGTTCATAAATTCCGGTGCTAGTCATTTATTTCAACATTTTAGTACTGAAAGTACTTTGCCCCTTAAAGGTTTAAATCATGTAAATGATAAGTTAAGTGCTCATGCGACTGCAAAAGATCATAGCATCGATCGAAAAACTTTAGGAAGGTATGTAGACAAATTTCCCCAGGATGAATAGAGTGAGATGAAGCAAAACTATGTGACAACTACAGTTGTCAGGTCGAGTGTCATAAAAAGTAGGACAAGTAGACAAAAAAAAAAGCAGGACAGTGGCTCCTAAATCCGGACATAATAACATGAAACACTATGAAAACGGAACCTGTCTCTAACAGAATACTGCCTTAAATGTTAAAATTTCATTTTCCCTGTTGCACAATTATACCTTCTCAGACAAAATCCTGTTTAAAACAAATTTTTTCTCCTCTGACTTGCGATTGTGTCTCAACATGTTTGTTTAAGCATCATATTTTAAAAAATATTTCTTTTATAATAATTAAAACATGTAGTATAAAGTTATTTTGCTTTTTTTAAACTTATTTTATTTTTCTTCACAAATATTGCAATATAAAACAAAGTGGTTCAAGCATCCCATATAGTGGGTCAACCCTCTCATATGTGGGGAGCCTTGACCCATTATTTTTTCATGATTAAAATCAATCATTTTTCAAATTTCTTATATGTTGCGCTTATGTAGCAATTTTATTTTGATAACTGATTGTATAACGAATAAAATGATATATAAAACTTTATTCTACGTTCAATATTTAAAAAATAAAAAATCATTTTGTAAAAAGTGGGTCAACCCTCCCCTATATTCCCCCTAGTCTCCCCTATATTCTTTTTTCATTTTAAATTCCTATACTTTTTTAATGCCTTTTTATATGTATACATAATATATTCTTTTTTGTCCATAAAGTTATGGTATAAATTTTAAAACTACACATAAAGCTGTTTGTTATGTTCATAATACAGTTTTCTTGAGAAAGTGGGCCCCAACATGGACTGTGTGCCCTTTTTCTCACATACAGTTGATCAGGGCCTGTGCGTGTTAGCTAAAAAGAATCATGATTTTGGTATGTGCTACCGGACTTGCTCCACTTTCAAAATCAAATGATTTGTTGAAAACGTTGATTTTTCTTTCAATGGAATATAATTATAATAAAAAGAAATTTATATTTTATTTATGTATGTATTAATTACTTAAAAAAAAAAAATGGACATTTTCATTTTCGTTTTCAGACGAAATTAGGAAAATTACCGAAATTCAGTCTTAAAAACCTGTTTCGGTCGATCCTTAATTTCAACGCAGAAATAAATACAAACTAGTCAGATATGGCAATCCCAAAGCTTTCGTCTATCTCATACATGTTAATACTTCAAAATTCGCTATTACATAGTCGTGCCAAAATTAAATGGCAATCTACAGGCCCTGATTACCAAATAGGCACGAGAAGAAGGTGCTTCCCTTAAATATTTTTGAAGGGCCCCGAAATTGAGAAAACAGGGGGGCCATATTTTATATTGAATTTAAGGAGATGTAATTGCAATGTTGGATTGTTATATATATGTTTATTTTACGTATTAGATTTGAATATTATTGAATTTTGCTTGCATGCAGCAGAAAACATATCATTTAAACTACTACCAAAATTCCAAGTATTTCAAAATATTAACATTTTATATTCTGCATCTATACTGAATTCAACCTATTTATACAACTTACATTTTTATGCTAATATTAGGCAAAATCATTTTTGCATATTTTTCTTGGTTGTATTTAATTTTTGTGTAAAAGGAACATAAAAGAGGTGTTTAATGAAATATATGTAACTCAAATGTGCCACTGGTTTAAAATAATATTTGCAGTATTGGTGAGTTTTCGGGTATGCCGAATTTAGAAAACTCTACTTGAATGAAAGGGGGCCCCGGAAATGACACTGTACTTCCCATGGCTTCAGAGGTTAATCACGCCCTGGCAATCTATGCCCATCATGAGGATTCTAAAGATATAAAATTCCGTGCATTAGTTCTTGAGATATGACTATCGCTCAAATCGTGTAAATCCTAGAAAGCGCAGCTTAGCAGCACCACCTATTGAACGATTATCACCAAAACCTAATCAGCAACAACTTGTGTCAACGTCTAACTGAATTCAAAGTCAGATGAAAATTTGTGCATTAGTTCTTGAGATAGAGCTATTGCGGAAATCTTGAAAAATGCAGCATAGCAGCGCAACCTTTTGGGCGATTTACACCAAAATGAAAACAGCACCAAACCATATTAGGGACTAACTGAATCTGAAGTTTGATGAAAATCCACGCATTAGTTCTTGAGATAGAGCCATTGCGGAAATCGTGAAAAATGCTGTATAGCAGCAGCGCCATCTGTTAGGCGATTTACACCAAAATGTAGTGAGCACCATTTCATATCAAGAACTAACTGAATCTGAAGTTTTATGAACATCCGTGCATTATTTCTTGAGATATAACTATTGTGGAAATCATGAATAATGCAGCTTAGCAGCGCCACCTGCCGGGTGTTTTACACCAAAAAGTAATCAGCACCAATTTATGTCAGGGACTAACTGAATCTAAACTTTTATTAAATTCCTTTCATTAGTTCTTGAGATAGAGCGCCCACAAAATTTGTGTCACACACAGACAGACAGACTCACAGACTCACAAACAGTCATTTTGTAAAAACATGGAATTTCTGGCCCCTAAAACGTATAAATCCGTCGAAAATCGGAATTCGAAAATTTTCACGAATCCATTACTTTTTTCTTGTAAAGATAGAAGAAAGTAAAAAATCTTTATAATAGATAATAAAGATGTAGTTATTTAAACAAATATGTAAAAAGAATAAAATTCTAAAGGCAAACACTTTTTTAATCAATTCTCCCAACACTAGCTAAATTATCTTTGCCATTTTATTACGTAGGAAGTTAGATATAAATAGAATTTTTGGAAATCTAGCATATTTGATAAATATGTTTATAAAATATATTTGATTTTTATACTATCCAAATATATTATATTTCAAAAATATTTGACAATCTCTATATATCATTTTTTTTCTTTCAAACTCAGGGAAGGAAAAGATCCACTACTAAAGTCAGATTTTTTAAAGTAAAAAGACAAACATGGGATGAATATAGAAATTCTCTGAATTATATTTTTTGCAGTGCGTCTAAATCTGTAAAACACAATGACAATCAAGAATTTTTAAATAGTTTAAAAAAAAAATCTTTGGTATTATGATAAAAACGAGGAATTCACTAACTTAAACCATTTTAGTAAAATGTAATTAATTTAGTTCTTTTAAATTTTGCTATCAGCACAGTAAAAATCCAGTGTTTTTTATTGCTGTTTTTGTTTTTTTAATCTGTTAATTTTGCGGAATACTTCTGCAGAATTTCTCTAGCTGTCAGTAAAAAACGTTTATTTTACAGAACCTTTTTTTTTTTTTTTTTTTAAGATTTGGCACTTTTTAGTTAGCCGGGCAAAGGCACCCGATTAACCGAAAAGTACCGAAAATTATTGCTTTTGGAAAAGTAAAATTCTGTATTCTTAAAAGCCGGTTTTTATCCCATAAATTGAATTTTTTTTTTCTTTTACGATGTATAGAAAATTGTGACAATGTTTCGTCAGCATTTTCTGAAAAATTAGCTATTTATTTTTTAGAGTTCATGAAAACTTGATACGAAACATTGCCACAATTTTCTATACATCGTAATAGAAAAAAAAATGACTTTATGGGATAAAAACTGGCTTTTAAGAATACAGAATTTTACTTTTCCAAAAGCAATAATTTTCGGTGCTTTTCGGTTAACCGGGCGCCAGTGCCCGGTTATTTGTTATTTTGCAAATTTCAGCTAGTCTATATTATAATTAAGTACATGAAATTTTGAAAAAGTTCACTCATTGAATGTCAGTATGCTGTTTGATAACTGTATTTAAAAAAATTAACAAAAGTTAATGAAGTTTGTTTTTATTTAGAATTTTACTATTTGAATTCAGTTTTTTGCTAGATATTTTAATACTTTGAATCATATCAAAATACCCCTGTTTATATAAAATTTTTTGAATAACTTAAACCTCAGTTTTCTTTATATTGGCAAACAATACTGATTTCTAATAATAAACACACATATTAAAATATATATGAAAACACACATACACACATAAATAATGCCTGCATTCAACAGTTAAAGGTATATATAAATATTTTACAGACATACATACAATAAATACAACAAACCCAACTGGAGTGAAAAATTAGCCAGAGACAGTACTCGAACCCGGGACCACAGTACTGTGGTCCCGGGTTCGATTCCTGGCTCTGGCTAATTTTTAACTCCAGTTGGGTTTATTGTATTTATTGTATGTATGTCTGTAAAATATTTATATATACCTTTAATCCTGATTTCTAATTGTTTATTATATAATTTTTTAATGCGTTTTTAATAAGGTATTATTCTTCCTTGAGAATTTTTGTTCTGTATAACAATTAAGGCCTATCTAATATTCCTGAAAACTCTATGCCTATAATATAGGATATATATTTTGTTTCGTTTAATTCAGGGATGCACAATTTTTTCTGAATGAGGGGAAACAAAAATTAATATCATGTTGGTAGCCGAAGTAACGTATTGTTGTAAACATGAAAGCACTATGTATTTCAGCATATTTTTTTTAAAGATAATACAATGGTTTCCAAATATTAAGGAAAAATCACAAAAATAGCGATAACTCGTTCAAAAATTAACCTATCCGTATAAAATTTGGATATGTTTTTAACTAAAAGATGCTGATTAAAATTACAAAATGCAAATTAGTGGCGCTGCAATCGGATTGCGTCATCTGTGCAGAGCATAAAAATGCATGCTAGATAGTACGGCTGCTGGTGTCGCTGTGCTTATGAGATAAGAAAACTGAGATAGCCAATTCATTAGTATGACCTCGAGGTATCATTTGTCCGCATAACTGCGATATAGAACTATTGGAAGATTAGATGTAGGCCAAAGTCAGACAGAGGTGGCCAGATGGCTATATGTGAGTTCTTCTGTTGCTCATAGGCTTTGGCAACAATTTCAAACCATTGGTTCGGCCTCCTGAAGGTTCAACAAAGGACGGGCAAAAGCTACGACAAGCACCGATGACCGATATTTGCGGTTATGTGTACGAAGGAATAGAACAGTAACCCCTATCATCTTAAATCCGTCCTTGCTGCAGCCACTGGAAGGTTGGTATCAATGTCTACTGTGCGTAGAAAGCTTCATGAGGGTGGCCTTTACGCGATCCGACCAGATATTTGCGTGACACTCACCTCATGTCTCCGGAGGGTACGTTTAAGGGGGGCACGTCAAAATGTCCACTGGACGGCTGATCAATGGGGGCGTGTTCTCGTCGCAAATGATATCCAGTTTAGCCTCCAAAGTGTTAGTAGGCATTATTTGATTTGGAGAGAACAGGGAACACGCTATCATCCATTAAACATTCGCAAAAGAGATTCGTATGGAGGAGGCAGTGTCTGTGTTTAGGATGGTATGTCTTTGGGCGGACTTACAGACCTCCATGTCTTTTCACATGGAACTGTGAATGCTCAAGTCTATGGAGATGACATTCTTGATGCTTATATGCACCCTTATGCCGGTGCAATAGGTAATGATTTCCTGTTACAGGACGATAACGCTAGACCCCACAGGGTTCGCATCGTAGAAGATTATCTTCAGCACCAAACAATTCAGCGCATGGAGTGGCCAACGCGATCACTGGACATGAATCCCATTGAGCATCTTTGGGATACTTTAGGAAGATGTGTCTCTGCTCTCAATCTCCCTCTTCAGACCCTTGCCACGCTTACAACTGCTTTACAAGAGCAATGGCTCACACATCCCAGCAAACTTATCTATCGCATAATTGACAGTATCACACTTCGCTGTATGTGCTGTATTGCTTCTAGGGGTGATCATACTCCATATTAAGGGTACTTTTCCTATACCAAACTGAGACATTTATTTTGTTTATTTTATAATTGTATTAATTTCTGAAACACCACAATCGTCTGGTAATTTCTTTTCATGTTATTTTATACCTTACTATGTGTTGTAAATTGTATCTCAGTTTTATTAAAATCTACTTGTAACAATTTGAGTAATCGCTATTTTCGTCGTTTTTCCTTAATTTTTGGAAACCAGTGTATGTATGAATTACACAGATTTTACTAATCTAATTATTTTACTCACACAGATTATGCAGAAATAATTTTATTCATTTGATAATGTTACATTCTATTTTAAATTAATCCACATTCGCGTGCCAATTTTGAAGGTTCCAAGGGCTAAATTGGCCTGCAGGCCATAGTTTGTGCATCCCTGCTTTAAATTTACATGTTTATTATTAATTAAATAGGTGTTGGGCAAAATTAAATAAGTTGTGTTGCTTTGGGTTAGACAAAATCTAACTAACCTTGACTGTAGATCACTGTTTTTGTTTTGTTTTGAATTTGTTTTCGTCAAACTATAAATTTAATTGGCAATATTTATACAGAAATTAAAATGCAAAAGAAAAAAATATAATGCAACCAAGAGTAGTTTAATAACTGTTATATTTTAAGCAAAATTTCATTGATATTATTTTTTTAAACCCTACACATTTTTTTAAAATTAAACTTTTGATTTATGATTAGTATATATGCACATTTTTTTCTGATAATTGCAATTTAGTATTTTGAAAAATTGATAAATACTGTGAAACCTCGATTATATGTTCTTGGAATTTGCGTTTATCTGCATGTGAATTTTCTCACAATTTAAGTTTTTCCACTGTTTGCATTTTATATTTTGGTCCCTGACGTAAAAACAAAGTTTTACTGTAATAAAAAACCTCCATATTTATTTTTTCTGTAAAAGTCCTTTTCAATTTGAGAGTACCTATATTATTCAAAACTTGCCGTATCCAGAAAATCAAATTTGGAGAAAATGCCAAAAACTGCATACTGAGTCTATTGGTTTCAATATAAACGAGGATTTTACTATATCAGAATTATAGTTTAAAATGATTACTAGACTCTTAGGGAAAACACAGTTTTTATGATTTTGGATAAGGCGAGTTTTGAAAAAGACGTTCTCATTTATTCTGCAACATAAACTGTGGATCATAAATGTTTGTGAATTATACAAATGCTTATTTGAGAAAGTGGACAATCATTCATTTTCTTTATTATTCTTGTCAGTTTTTTTTTTTTTTTTTTTTTGTAAACTTGAAACATTCACCCAAACAACTTTGTCAACTCATCAAATAAACCTACTTTTTTTTCTGAAAGTGTCACCGGGAATGGGGAGGTAGAGCGGACCCAATTTTTTAGCAGGCCCTGGGCCCAACTTCAGCTTGATCGGGCTCTGCTTCAAAGCACCGTGTGAAAAACATTTTTAACCCTCCCAGTACTAAGATCAAAATATTACTTAAATGCCAAAGATGGGGTCAATTTGACCCCATAGGTAATTATAATGTTTAGGCCAAAAGCTGATCAAAAGATAAAATATCGACATAATACTGGCAATCAAGATTTATTAAAAAGAAGAAAATGTAATTTCCACAATATTATGAATATTTAAATTATCACAAAAATTCAAGCAGAAAAAAGTTTAAAAAAAAAATAAAATTTCATAAGAAGTCATGACAGTAATGCATTTTAACTACCTTCAGCTCTGCTGCTCATCTTTCTGGCAATCAAGACAAAAAATAACACATGAAGTATGACTTTTACTCATAAACTGTCTGCATTTGTTGCACTTCTGAGAATGTTTGGTGTCATTTGTTAATCTGGAGCACACAGCACACCTACCTCGTTTCGCTGTAAGTCTTTCTTTGTTCTTCAGAGTCGATTTGATACTTTTACTTTCTTACTTCCCTTGCACCAAGTTTTATAGCCTGAATTGTAGTCCTTGTAGTCTCTTGGTTCATTTTCGATATCTGAAGCATGACGTTCCAACTAAGGTTCTACCGACTGTCCTCCAAGTTCCTCTAAATGTTTGCGCACATTTTTCATAGTCAATATCTTTTTGCGTATTAAGTTTTTAAATGACAAAAGTATTATAGGCGGCAATACCTATAAAATTGAAAAATAAAGACAATGGCCACCTGCTGGTACTCCGATGGCAAGTTATATTCCGCAACAAGCTTATATAGAATGTCAACGCAGCTATTAATTCTGTTGTAATCCATGATTATTTCTGGCTTAATTTATTTACTCTCATCCCCCCTTACCCTCAGCAATGCTGTATTCGTGATGCATGTTTGAGAGAAGAATTGCACTTCTATTTTTTCGGTATGTATGAGTCCAATATTTAGTTTCTGTTTTTTCCCCACTTTTGAGCAGTAACTGTTTCACTGTTAAGAATTCTTTTGATTTTGTTAAAAAACTTCATAATTTTAATCCGCAGGGTCACATGATGGTTTCTTTTGATGTTAAATCATTATTTACAAACGTTCCGGTTGAGGGGGCTTTAGATTGCCTCAAGAAAAGGCTTTGTGAATTCCATTTCTCTTATTTTGAAATCGAGGAACTTATACTTCTCACTCGCGCTTGCTTGTCGCAAAATACTTTTGTTTTCAATGGTAATTTCTTCCGTATGATTGACGGTTTGGCTATGGGTAATCCTCTTAGTCCAATTTTATGCGATATTTATATGCACTATTTTGAGGTCAAGCTTTTTGAAATCTTAAAATTTCCGTTCTATGTTCGTTATGTTGATGATGTTTATGTCCTGATTGAAATGAATTCGGATATTAATCATATTCTCTCTATTATGAATTCCATTGATCCCTGCATTCAATTTACCTCTGAAATTGAGACCAATAACTGTCTTTCTTTCTTGGATGTCCTTGTTATTCGTTGTGAAAATGGCTTTCAGACTACCGTCTTTCGTAAACCTTTTGCTGTCAGTCTCCCACCTCACAAGTATTCTTCTCATCCCCCTAACCAGAAATTCGCTGCTTTCAATACTTTTGTTTTTCGGGCTACTAATATTTGTTCCACTCCTCAGTTACTTAGTGCTGAACTTAATTACCTCAAAGCTACTGCTGTCGATCGTGGTTATTCCTCTAATATTATCGATTCTATTTATAAGAAATTGACGAAATCCGGCCACTCTGAAAAGCATTCTAATTCCAACTCTAATACTTCAGTTGTATTACCATTTTTTCCTAAAATCAGTCAGCAAGTTGCTAAAATCCTAAGAAGGTTTGATTTTAAAGTTATTTTTTCTCCTGTTAATAAAATCCCTTTTTCAAATCTCAAACACCCCGTTGATCGCCTTGATAATTGGGGCATTTACCAGATCTCTTGTCAGTGTGGTCTTTCTTATATTGGTCAGACTAAACGTGCTCTTAGATTTCGTTTAAAAGAGCATGAAGGTTATGTTAAAAATCAGGAGCTCAAACGTTCTTCTATTGCTCAACATTCTTGGTTTTCTCAACATAGGTTCGATTTTTCCTCAGCCATCATTATCCAAAAATGTTCTTCTAACCTTGATCTTGATTTTTGGGAAGCTTACCATATCATTAAAAATTCTCACTCTTAGGTCAATGACTTATCTAGTACTCCAGATTTTCCAAGTATTTGGAAAGCGTTAATTTAATTCCCCTGTTTTGTTTTCTTTTCTCTACTTCTCCGGTAGATGTCGCTACTTGTCCACCCAGTCGTTTCCACTGCTTCTCTCTCATTGGTTGTTTCGGCGCCTTCGCCGCCCGCATAGGGTATAAAAGCCAGCGCGTCTCTGTCTATGATTTTGCTCAGCCTTGCTTTTTCTAGCACGCTGTTCCTTTTGCACTGAAGAAGAATCTCGCTAGTAGATTCGAAACAGCTGTTTGCTGCTTTTTATATATTATTTGTGCATTTTAAACGTTGGTTTTTCTGCTTTTTAATATGAGTCCAATGTCAGTTGATAGGTGAACAGAAAGTGGTGTGAATAAATTGATCTCTGTTTTACATTGACCAGACACTTAGGAAGCTCCTTGCGATTTTTTACGCATGGTCCCCAACAGAGTCACTTTACATGGTAAAAGGTCTTCGGCAAAAGTTGTATTAGTGAAGAGGTTATCTGTAGTGACAGTACGACCAGACGTTTTCAAGTAATTTACAAGTTTTTTACAACGCGGTGTCCTTGATTTACTTCAAGCTGATCGTCAGTTCAGCCTAAATAAACTTGCAGGCTACAGCAGTAGAATATTGTCGTATTATAGAACATTCAGACTTTGATACCGTATTTCTCAAGTTTGTTAGGCATGTCTACTTTAAAGGGGCATCTGCCTCGAAATTTTACCGAATAATTCCTCATCAACGTTACCGAACGTCGACGCTTCAAACATTTTTTTTTTTTTACAGGGTTTTTTGCAAATATATCTGTCACATCTCGAAGCGGAGAAATTTTATCTTGTTTTTTACATGCATCTCTGGAATTCATATCATCAAATTGAATGACGGAAAGAAGAGTTATGTATCGATTGCGGCTCATAGTAGTTGTATATATAGAACATATGGTACCTAGATCTCTTCTCCATAAATCATGAATTTTTTAACGTCAATCACAGGTATAGTCCCATTATGATCAACAATCCAAGAAAAGCGTGGATTTCCACTGTATCGGTATCTGTCCATGTACGACGTGCACAATCGGGATGAGTTTCCTTCCAATCTTGTACTTTATTTCGGCCCATTTGTTTAGATAATGTAACAATGATATTGAAAATTTCATCATTGATGAATAGAGAAAATGCATCAATGTTTGTCTTGGCATTTTTAGCTAATGCCGTTGGTCTTTTAGCATTTCTAACAATGAGTACAAGTCTTTGAAACACGTTTAATGTATTTACACTACCTTCCAGCTACCTGACTAATACGATCTTCATCTTCACTTGCAATGTTTACATTACTACATTCAGGATCAGATAATTCGTCTACAATTTCAGACTCTGCATCACCAAAAAAAAATGCACTGATTCATGAGAATCTTGATCAAAGAACAAAATATGTGCTTCCTGGATGACAAACCGCGACGATTCATTTCGTCGAATAGTGAAATTTACACACAGCCGAACACAAGAACAAGAAAAAACGAAATGAGGGAGGCGCCTACACTCGCTTGCAGATCTAGTGAACTACATTTGTCAGGATGCCAAATCAGCTTTCTTTCTCTTGAAACGTGATAAATAACAAAAAAAATTTCACTTATTCCCTGGTTGCCTAAGATGGGGTCAGTGTGACCCCATCAATTTTTGCAATTAGAATTTTAATCTATCAATGATGGTATAAAACTTATCAAAATTTAGATTTCGTTTTTATTTTCCATTTTTTCAGAATAACATTTATTGGTTCAAATCACATTTAAATTAAATCGTAAGTATATTTGAAATGTTTTCATAGCTTCAATCATACATCTATGAGTAATATAAAGTTGAACTCGGTTAATACGAGAAGCAAAGGGAATTACAAAAGTCCTCCTATTAACCGTTACCCGTAACGCTAGTGATGATTATGAAAATTTTAAACACACACGAACAAATAAACTAATTACAACTATTAATTTCTCTAATTATCTCAAAGCTAAAATTAACATAATATCATAAAGTCTTCCTCAAAAATTTGGCTAACATTGCAGTAGTCACTGAAATTGTCAACATATCCTTTTAATTTTAACAGATATATAAGATACGTAAAGAGACTGGTTAAAATGTCCAGAGTCCTGATTTAAAAAAGGAAAAATAAAGGTTTTCTTCTATGCTCCGTCTTTTTCATATCTCAGTTGTAAATCTTATGATGAGGCTGTAAAGTGTTGCCTGGCTTTACTCAATAATGCGCTGTCAGTTGACTCAAACATTAGCCTAAATACTCCCCCTCTCACAAAAAAACTTTGCATATCATAAAAATCTTTAAGGCACTACTTAAATCTGAAATAAATTCTGCTTCAAACTCTCCATCTGACAGTATAAAATACATATAACTTAAACCAAAAGATTAACTGTAATAGTATTTTAGACATTATATAATAAATTTCAGAATACTTGATTCGTACTCAGCCCAACAACCCACGCGTAGAATCGAAAATGCTGCGGACAAGAACTTATCGACATAAAATCTTCAAGAAATCTGTGTAATCTAGATTCGTAAATTTATTTTTTTTTCTTAATTTTTATCTGTTGCTGTGTTTCTGTAAATAAAAGCTTGTGTTTCTAAAAATATCTATCCTTTATTAATAATCTGAAGATGTCGCAAGGTCGTATTTAACACGGTCACGTCGGCGCGGTGTGTCACACTCGACTGTCTCAGAGTTGCCAAGTCTCCGTTTTTTTGCACACCGCTATTATTTTAGAGAAAATATTGTTCCTTTAAATCGCCCAATTGCTCTAATTAAATAAAACAACATTTTTTGTATTAAAATACTGGTATCCAAAAGGCCGGAGACTTGCCAGCTCTTAGACAGTCGAATGTGACCCACCGCGCCGGCGTGAATGTGTTAAAATATCCTCATTGCTCCCTTTTTTTCTTTTTTCAAGACCCCAAGATATTCCTTTGCATTTTCTTGGGTCTTAGAGTCTCCTTGAAGATTTTAATTCCGTCTGGTAAAACTGATAAATTACTATATTTTGATAGCCAGTTGAAATGTGGAAATGTTATCGTTGAGAGATAACAGTGTTTGAAAAGAAAGGGATTTCTTTCCTAATTTTACTCTGCTTTTCGCTGAAATGAAATGAACTGACGCTTTGCTCTTATTAGCCGTCATCCTCCATTTGGGGAAGAGTTCCATATCCTGTTCTGGGTTTTTTTGGCGAGCTTTTATTGGCGATAAATGTATCCATGTGGTTGTTGCGGTCTTGAGCATTTGGGGTTGCTTTTATTATTCCTTGAATGCTCCTGGTGGATAAGTAACAATTTTGCACAGATTTTTTTTTTATAATAATTTTTTTTATTTATAATTTTCAGAATTTTTTTTAGCGATATGTTTCTGTAGATGTAATATTATGTACATTACATTTTTTGTCCATATTTATATGTTTTAAAATGTATATAACATTAAAGTTTATAATATAAATGTTATGTCTTATTTCCACATGTATAATAAATATATGAAAGATATAAAAATATAGATAAGTATATAGTATTTTATTTATATGTGTATATAATATGTATTTATATATTTATATCTATATATATAATTACATACATAATACACATAAAAATAATACAAATATAACGTTTTTTTTTTTTTTTAAATGTATGTTCATAAAAATTTAAATAGTACCATGGTTTTTCGCCATCTTGAAAAATTTGGTAAGATGCTAAATCGACCTTTTGGCGCCATTTTGGATTTCTTCGCTAATCGTGCCAACCAGAACAGCATACGAAACTCTTCTCTCCTTTTGAAAATCGTAAAAAGATTCATTCTAAACGTAATCTAAACATTAATTAAATGAAGAATCATTGTCAACGTACAGATTTCTCGTTTTAACCGTACTCTCATTTAAACCGTACTCACATGAAACAAGTTCAACTTTATTAGGAACTAGGTATATTTTACAACAGTGGACTCCTGGTATATCATAAGAATTTAAAACATGTCATTTGCAACTTTAACAAGTGGGTGTCCAGAAATTTCGTGGCTCCAGAAAAATATCTAAAACTAGGTGAACATTCACCGAGTTGGCAGCCGAAAAATAAGCTTTGGGACGTTAAATTCCTTCGAAAAATCTGTTTTTCAAATTGTAACTTGAAAAAAAGAGCAGATTCTGCAGATTACAAATATATATAACTTAATTACCTTTTAACTCTCTAACATTGATTATTGCTAGATTAGAAATTTAAACACTCATTTTAATCTCATTTAAGGGGACAGGCGTTTTTTGCATTTTTCTCAAAATGTGAGGTTTTCGTGTAATGGTACACTTTGTGCAAAATCTATTGCAAGTAGATCTGTGTATTTTTAAAATATGATAGAGCAAGTATTACTGCATCTTTTAAACCTACTTTTTTATTTTTAAACAGAATATTTTTGTAGATGGAGAATATGTATGACAAAAATATGCAAATTCCTGATAAGTAAAATTTATAATTTTGCGAGAATTTGTCATAAAGATTAAAATAGCTTCAGTACATAAATTTAAATACTTTTGATCATTCCACATGATTTCAAGGTAATATTTTCATTAGTTTTCTTAAAGGTTAGCAAAGTGAATACCTCAAACTTTCACGAGAAAAAGTATGCTTATTTACATTGTTATTTTAAATTCATATTTTAACCCAAGTAGTATATATATTTTAATATATATAAAGTTCTTAGTTGTTCCATGTAGGGAGACATGCCGCGCCACCTATAATTTAAAATCACGGTAACCAGAATCTGAAATGAAGTGTGTTCTTTAAGTATTGTGTTAGAGAATTGTGTATGCGAAAAAGCGACTGTCCGCTGCTAGTGTAATATTGTGTTTAATAAAGTGATATATAAAGCAACCAGTGCCTTGGAAATAATTGAGTGAGTATGAGTTTATTCTTAATTAGTAAACTAAAATAAAAAAGAATCATAATGATGTTTGCATATTTTAACGAGATACGGGCTTTAAAAGAATAGCCTATATTCCCAGCTTCTTGGTTGTCGTAGACTTCCCAGTCCTCTTAAAAATAAATAAATAAAATATTTTTCATTACATTTACTGTAAAAGAGTTAGTTAACATAAATAAGGAGATATTCTGAAAAACCGTTTACTTAAAAATCACATAGTTATATATAAAATAATCACTAATTATTGTCATATGCTTATAATTTGTCCTAGCTGGTATGCAAATGATTTGAAAAATCACTGTTTATTTAGATTATATATTTTATAAAATACTCACTAATTATCGCCATCTATTTATTATTATGCAATTGAATAAAAACATTTTTGAAAAATGTATTTTGATTTACGTGTCTGAAAACCCTTCTAAGTATGCTCGTGTTCATCAGTATCGGGAAATAAATAATTTTATATATAAACGGTGCTATTTACTGTTTAAAACAAAATATTATTTTAGAAATTGTCAAATAGTTCATTTTGAATTTGTTTGTACAGAAAAGAATATTTTTGAAAACAAAAAATCAGCTTTGTCGCATTTTATGATTGATGACAGTATATGTAATCAGTAAACAATGGAAAAGAAAAAAATAACTGGACACAGCCCCGCCCCTACTCCTCATCTCAGAGAAATGGAAAAAAATGACAATGTTAAGAATGTCATTTTGAGACATGACTTGGAGGAATTTAAGTTATCACAATTGATTTCCGGATTAGGAAAAAAATTGGAAAATCAGAAATATTCTTTTGAATAAATGTTTTTCGATGTGATAATTAAAAAGAAAATAATATCTGAAAAAAAGTTAAACATGTTGAAGGAATATTATAAGTAAATAATCTTCTTTTGCAAAACAAAACAAAGGGTTTTTCTTGTTGTTTCTTTGAGTGAAATGTCTTTATCAATCAATATATTAACAGTAATTACAAATGTTATAAAATGTAATAAATAAAATAAATATATATAAATAAATATAAAATGTATCTCAAAAGTACAAATGGAAAGCATATGATTTTCTCAGGTGAGGTTGTTTTTTGTTGTATGAGACATGAAGACCACTTTGTATATTGCACATTTTATAAATGTCCAAAGTACAAATATAAAGTATATGATTTTCTCAGGTGAGGTTATTTTCTGTTGTACAAGATATGAAGGCCACTCTGTATTTTGCAACGTTTATAAATGTCCAAAGAACAAACATAAAGCCCAAGATTTTCTCACGTGAGGTTATTTTTTGGTGTATAAGACATGAAGACCACTTAGTATTTTGAAAATTTTATAAATGTCAAAAGTACAAATATAAAACACATGATTTTCTCAGGTGAGGTTATTTTCTGTTGTATAAGACATGAAGACCACTTAGTGTTTTACAAATTTTATGAATGTCTAAAGTACAAACGTAAAGCACATGATTTTCTCAGGTGGGGTTATTTTATATTGTATAAGACATGAAGACCACTTAATATTTTGCAAATTTTATAAATGCCCATAGTACAAACATAAAGCATATGATTTTCTCAGGTGAGGTTGTTTTTTGTTATATAAGGCATGAAGACTACTTTATATTTTGAAAAATTTTATAAATGTCAAAAGTACAAATATAAAGCACATGATTTTCTCAAGTGAGGTTATTTTCTGTTGTATAAGACATGAAGACCACTTAGTATTTTACAAATTTTATAAATGTCTAAAGTACAAAATTAAAGCATATGATTTTCTCAGGTGAGGTTGTTTTTTGTTATATAAGGCATGAAGACTACTTTGTATTTTACAAAATTTACAAATGCCCAAAGTACAAACATAAAGGATGGGATTTCCTTTGGTGAAGTTATTTTCTGTTGTATAAGATATGAAGACCACTTATTTTGCAAATTTCGTAAATATCCAAAGTACAATTATATGATTTTCTCAGGTGAGGTTATTTTTCGTTGTATAAGACATGAAGACTACTTTGTATTTTGCAAATTTTATAAATATCCAAAGTACAAACATAAAGCATATGATTTTTTCAGGTGAGGTTGTTTTTTGCTGTATAAGAAATGAAGACTACTTTGTATTTTTTAAATCTTATAAATGTCCAAAGTACAAGTAGAAAGCATAGGAGTTTCTCCGGTGAGGTTACTTTCTGTTATATAAGACATAAAGACCACTTCGTATTTTACAAATTTTATAAATGCCCAAAGTACAAACATAAACCATATGATGTCCTCAGGTGCGGTTATTTTCTGTTGTATAAGACATGAAGACCACTTAGTATTTTGCAAATTTTATAAATGTCCAAAATACAATCATAGTGCATATGATTTTCTCAGGTGAGGTTGTTTTCTGTTATACAGTGTGCCCACGTATAACCTGACCGACCTTTATTTTCGTAACCTTTGGTCCTAGATGCATACTTCCAATTACAAAAATGGTCAAAATTAGGTGCAGGGTTAAGATAAAAAAAGTTTGAAGCGAAAAAACAATTTAGTAAAGAATTACAGAATCTAAATTTTTATACGGTCCCCCGGTCCTGTAAGTTATATTTAGTAAAATTTCCCTGTTACACTGGCAAGTAAGACAAAAAAAGTCCCGTTATTCTACGATTAAAATTGACCGAGTAATAGCGGTTTAAAGCTGGAGTATATTTTTTGCTGCATATTAGGGGTCATTCACAAATTTAGTAGAAATATAATTTCGTCAGATATATTAAAGAAATGGTTGAGAGTAAAATTAGCATTGCAATATAAATTTGAAATCTTTAATCATTCTGATATATTACTACAATACTACTATACTACAAAACTATACTACTATACTACAAAATGTAAAATTTGTACTGAACATATTAGAGGATAAAAATAACAGATTTTTTGTTAAATAAAAGGATGAAAAACAACAGCCTCAATTCTTTACAAAATGATACATATGTTAAAATACTGTTAGATTACACTGTGGCATGTTTTTTAGCTTTTGAAAATTGATTCTTATGTATTTTTTAGCACTGAATCCGAAAATGACCTTCATTTTAAACTATCTCGTCAGGAATTTTCTCAAATCGCAAATTTCACAGTTAAAAAGCTAAAAATTAAAATTGATCCCCTCTCCCCTCCCAACCTCATCGGACCTCCGAGCTGTTTAGCTGTAAGAAACCCAGTATAAGCCCAAAAATCTAATAAATTATTGAATTAAATAAAATTAAACTGAATAAAAAAGTCACATCTATTTTATAGTATCAGATGTTTCGCTATTTTTTAACCTTGAAATTTACGATTTGCGAAAAATCCTGACATGATGGTTAAAAGTGAAGGTAATTTTTTGAGTCAGCGTTAAAAAATACATAAAATGTAATTACAAAAGTTAAAAAACACAACCATCCCAAATTTATGTTATCTAATCTAAAACTCTTTGTTAAACTTCTTGACAGTAATCTATCCGAATTTTTTTTTTTTTTTGTTATCCTCTAATATAAGTATGTATAAGATGGTAAGAGTCGAAAATCATAATAATATTGCATTGCCATCGGATTTAAGCCAGTATGTAAAATTTAACTTCGATCGACATTTGAATGTAAGTTAAAGTTCGACTACAAATTTTTAACTGGAAAGGCGATCATTGCAAGTTAAATAAAACCTTATGAAAATAACATAATTTTAATTAAAAGAAATCATAACCTCAAATCCTTAAAAAATAAAACATGTGTTAAAATACAATTATTTTAGCTAATCTGAAACTTAACTAATAAAAGTTAATCGCAATATTTGTACGATTTCTTTTAAAGCCCAGATACCTTGAAATAAGTTTAAGTACTTTATACACGACCCCTCAAAGCATGGTGGAAATCATGTGTTTTGATATGCAAAAAAGTGGTATAAGTCATGCATTTCAAAGTTTCATAACTCGGTCAATTTTAATGTTAGATGAATGGGACTTTTTTTGTCGTAATTGTTAGTGTCACAGTAAATTTTTAGTAAATATCCCTTATAGAACCGGGAGACCGTATAAAAATTTAAATTTCGTATTTTTTTATTAAATGTTTTTCTTGATCCAAATCGCTTTAAAAATAATTCTTTACCTTATTTAAACCATTTTTGTAATTGGATGTATGCATCTAGGACCAACGGTTGCGAAAATAAAGGTCGGTCAGGTTATGCGTGGACACACTGTATAAGACATAAAGACCACTTCGTATTTTGCAAATTTTATAAATGCCCAAAGTACAAACATAAAGTATATGATTTCCTCATGTGAGGTTATTTTCTGTTGTATAAGACATGAAGACCACGCCAGCAGTGTGTGCTGTAAAAAAATGCGTCCAAATTGCCAGCCCATTGTGCTGTTAATTTTACGCAACTACTGTATTTTCCATGTTAATATAGTCAGGAAACCAAAGAAAGATACAGCACATTCACTGTGATCGAGTTTGTTCTGGCAAATCTACAGTGTTTTTTTTTTTTTTTACAGTGTAGGACATCTAGTAATAATAAAAAGTGATATGTCTGACTGCTCCCAGTAGCAGAAACAGTGAAGCACGGAAGCGGGCGCTGCAGATTATTTTAAACCTTGCAGATTAATTCACCAACTTAAAAAGAAATGCTGGGCTTAAAAAATAGCTGAAATTTGCTTTAAGTCTCTAGATTTATGGTATTTGTTGTATCCTTATAAATTATATATTCTTTATAAATGGAAATTTTGCTTACTTTAAGTGTTTCTGTTATTTTTTTTATGATAGTAGGCTTATTGGGTCGCAGATAAATTTTTAGTTTGCTGCAGACTGACACAGAAAATTCTGCTTCTGGGTGACTGCTATAAATAACTGTGTTTGCATCTAGTGGAACAACTTCTGAAACACAAAGTTATTTTTAATACTATATCTCAGATGTGTTTTATAAAAAAATCTCTATTCTTCCACTAGATGCAGAAACAGTTTTTCATAGCAGTAAGTCAGACATCTCATTCTCGATTATTACTAGATGTTCTGCTATTCCTCTGAGGCGACGATATCAAGATGTGAGTTAAAAATCAACTTTAAAATTCCATCTTTACACAAAATAAATCAAGTTTTATTAAATGAAAGAGTAATAATCATTATTTTGCGAATAAAACAAGAAAAAGCTTTTCGCTAATATATTTTTAACAATGAATATATATTTAAAACAATTATATATAATTGTCTGATTTATAGATCTTATAAACATTAAAAGAAAAGCTATAAAGCATACGTTTTTCCTTCAGCCAGAATATTTTTTGTTTCAACGAATTTGAAATATGCCACTTTAAATTTTCCAAAACAAACTATTTTAAACGAAAGGAAATTCGTGATTCATGATAGAAAAGGGGGATTCAGAATTTTCTATGATATACAATCTCAAAAACGTCCGAGATTCAGGAAAAAGAACGTTATTTAAGTTTATATATAAAGCAATATTTTCTTTTTGAATTTTGCATTATTTGAATTTTTTTTAAATGTTGCGCAATAATAGCTTGTTGAATTTCCATCTTAAAATTTCAAATTAGAAATTTTCTTTTAAAGTACGCATTATTTGGATATTTTTTTTTTTTTAACTCTGCGCAACAACAACAGTTCGTTGAATTTTCATCTTAAAATTTCAAATTAGAAATTTTCTTTTTAAATTATGCATTATTTGGAATTTTTTTAAATGCTGCCCAACAGCAACAGTTCGTTGAATTTTCATCTTAAAATTGCAAATTAGAAATTTTCTTTTTAAATTACGCACTGCACGTCCCCACGTCCGGTCACCAGTGAACACCTTCTGTTGGAGTGCATAGGTACTCGGCCTCTTAGAAACAAATACTGTCCGAGGCTCTCTCGAGCCTCAGTTCGGAACTATTTCACGGCTCCGAACTTGAGACGGTCCTTAGAGACCTTTCTCAAAGTAATGGAACCCCATTTATGGTAACATTACGACAGTTGTCTCTTAATGGGATGTAGTGAGATGGTCATTCGGTGGTGTCGATTGCTCAACTGTGGTTAGTTTCTTAAGTTGTTGAGGAAGATGTAAGAAGTGAGAAGAAGGAAGAAAGAAGTAAGAAGAAATGTAAATATTGGCTGTAAATAAACTCATTTAAAAATATTGTTTTATTCCTTGATAGTCTAACATGTGTATTGGTTGAAAGGCCGTGTAAATATGTAAATAGTTTGTAAATCCGTACTCGCGGATCCCACCCATATCAAATGTGCTCTGTAGTTGTTGATAATAAAGTTGTGTTAAAAATTGTAGTTGAGTCGTTATTTCACAGGGTACGTAGCCCAATTTGAGGGTGGGGTCGACGAGCTAGGCAGGCCTTCCTTCAGGAGTCTTGGTTCTTGTTATGTACAGATGTGTACCCTGGATGTAAGCCTCGTTGTAGAGTTAGAATGTGCCAGTGTCCGTCTTCTGTTGTAATGGTGGGATATCAAAATTGTAAATAATTTACGGGAACGGCTTTGACCCACGTGGACACGTGGGTCCGATGTTTCCAGAAATTGTGCAATACCGGAAGGAGGCCTAAGGGGGGTCCTTGCCTTGGTGATGTCACATGAAACTCATGTCATGTGCCCTAAGGGCGGTAGCGACCCTTTGTGAGCGAGTCCGAGCGCATATGAAAGATGGTCCCTCGGTATCTTGGACGCCGTGGTGGCCCTTTCCTGGTGCACCGTGTGGTGACCAGCAGTGGTCAAGTACACGTATGTAGTTGCTTTAAATTAAGCATTATTTGGAATTTTTTTTAAACGCTGCCCAACAACAGTTCGTTGAGTTTTCATCTTTCAGATTTCTAATCAGAAATTTTCTTTTAAATTACGCATTATTTGGAATTTTTTAAACGCTGCCCAACAACAACCAGTTCGTTGAATTTTCCTCTTAAAATTTGAAATTTGAAATTTTCTCTTTAATGGGTGTACTTTGATATGACAATAGAAACAAGTTAAAAAAAAAAAGAAAAAAAGAAAACCATATAAACAACTACATGCACGGCTATTGGAGTATTTTCACGTCAGCGTTTTGGAATAACATGGTTAATAACTTTTACTGTTTTCCATATTCACTTTAAAACCCATTGTTGCCAAACGAACGGCCGATTATCTACACCTACACGTGATATATAGGCCAGAGAATATGCTCTCCGTGGGGGTCTTTCAAAGGGAACCTATCCCGTATTTACGCAACGGTCGAAGAAAACCACGGAAAACTCCGAACGAAGCCCGACGCACAATGGAATATTTGAAGAAAGATCCTTGTCAAATTATATTTTTTGCGTTTTTCAGTTAAAATCATTGCTGTTGACTTACTATTAGTAAATATACTTAATTAATGTTATATACAAGTAAAAGTATGCATTTACACATAAAAATAAATATGAAATACAAAGTTTACTTAAATTTTTACTGTTTATAAGAGGAAAGTAATATCTGATAGAGTTGTTTTTCTTACAAAAAATGTTTAACTAAATGTGGTTAATTATACTAAATACTAGCAAAAGCCATGCTTTGTTTCGATTCGCGAAGCATTATTTAATAAAATAAATATTTGAAAGTAACAATATTTCTTTTATATTATTTTTTGCATCTTCATTAGGCAAAAACGTTATTTTATGTTTCAGCGCATTTTAATTTTAGAAATGTAAATTCAGCCAAATAAATAAGAATTTCCTCGGATTTTTTTTATTTATGATATAAGACTCGTATAAATAAAAATATTTTCGAAGCAAAGTTTTACAAAATATTTTTAAATTTTCAACTAAAAGCTCTTTTAAAGATGTTTTTACATTTTCCAATAGCCTTTGGTGTTTTCTCAAATGGTTTGAAATAGGTATGTTTCCAATCTTTGTAATTCACATCAAATAATCTTTGATAGCAATCTTAGAACAATATATTCAAAGAGAGCTTGAAGAACGTTATTTCTTCAAAATTCTATTTCAGGAAAAACATATGAAATGTGCTCTCGTTGATACTAAGAATTATTAACTTATTATATTGGGTTGATTCCTATTTCAACCCACAATTTGGCGAAATCCTGCCAAACTGTCGAGAGTCAACCAGATGTTGCTCTTTTATTGTTGGAAAGTTTGAGCAATGATATTTTTGTGATTTCGCGTTTGTTACGTCAAAGTGATTCATAATTCAATGTTTTATGTGTATTTTTAATGAAGTTTAATGATTTATTAGTTTTTGCGCTAATTAAAATAACAATTACGTCACTAAACTTAATCATGATATTAAAATATAAAAAGCATTGAAAAAAGTCATAATTTGCTTTTTTTTTCTTTTTTTATACAAATAAATAATTGATTACGTCATTAATCGGTTACCTCTGGATAGTAAAAGTGGAAAAGTATTGAAAAAATGTTATCGTCTGCTTGTTTATTCAAAACGTGATCTCTTTTTCTTTTTTTATTCATGAGAGTTGCCGATAGTCGATGTTTTAGTGATCGCTACATTAACGACTTTCGGGTATTTTTGGGATTCCGATACATGGAGATTGCTGCGTCCAGAGATTTTTTTTCTTTTAGTTTTCATGTGAGCGAAGCGCTCATACATGCGGTAAAGTGATCGCTGCATTAACAATTTTCGTGTATTTTGGGAATTCCGATACATCGAGGTTGCTGCGTCCAGTGATGTTTTCTTTCAGTTTTCATGTGCGCCGCTCATGCATACAATAAAGTGATCGCTGCGTTAACAATTTTCGTGTATTTTTGGGATTTCAATACATGGAGGTTGCTGCGTCCGGTGATGTTTCTTTTAGTTTTCACGTGCGCGAAGTGCTCATACATGCGGTAAAGTGATCGCTGCATTAACAATTTTCGTATATTTTTGGGATTCCAATACAAGGATATTGCTGCGTCCAGTAAGTTTTTTTTTTTTTTTTTTTTTTGTCTAGCTTTCATGTGCGCGCAGCGCTCATATGCACGGCAAAGTGAACGCTGCATTAACAATTTTCGTGTATTTTTCGATTCCTATACAAGGAGGTTGCTGCGTCCAGTCATGTTTTTTTTTTTTTTTTTTTTTTTTTTTTTGGTTTTCATGCGGGCGAAGCGCTCATAAGTGCGATGTAGTGATCGCTTCATTAATGATTTTCATGTACTTTAGTTTGTTTTAAATTTTTACATTAATCGTTAAATTTTCTGTAATTTTCCTAAAACGTGTATACAAAATTTATTTTTTGCCGCTCATATAATATTTTTTATATCGATCTTATTAAATTTGTGAAATACAATATTTATATTTAACTCATAAATGCAATATCTAAAAAAAAGAATCATCCGTTTGATTATGGTTTAAATTGATAATTCTGTACTTCCATTATCATTTTTTTTTTGTCCAAAATTGTCTGAACGAATCAAATTTCACATCCCGTCTGTTTCTACGCTCAGCTACGCTCATAAAGGCAATCTACTTTCCCGTGACGTTTTTATCTCTAAAACCATTATTTTCCTATGAGTAACTATATTTAAAAATTAAGGATGGCAACATTCTACCTTTTATTTGTTAGGGTTACATTATGTTAAATGCAAATAAACAAAAAATCGCCATTTTGGCATCTTTTTTTCAAAAATGCCAAATGGTGGGTTGAAATAGGATCATTATTGTTATTATTCAACGTTCGAGTTCGAATAACACTTTATATAACGAATTTAATAATTAATTTTATTTGTTTACAATTGTTTTGTTGCCACTCTACAAAAAAAATTATAATACAATTCTTTTAAAATGCGTAAGTATAGCACGCGTAAATGATTTCACATAAGAATAAATTTTGTATTTGAATTCTTAGCAATGAAAATTAAATTAAAAAAACAGTTTTTGAGATATTTTGGCGGAATAATGAAAATATATTTTATTTATTTAATTAATCATGATTCTATCTTTAATTGCTAATTCCATGATTTATTTTTCTTCTGAAAATATGCGTGTTTAAGTTTTTATTTGCAAAAATGTGTCTGTAATGGAAAAACATGTAAAAGAAAGCAATTAAAATAATAAATGTTTTAAGGTTATTCTGTAAAAAAAATAATAATAATAATAATATTGTGCACATCTATAGATCATAACTTATTTTTATGTTTAATTTCAAGTCAAACTACTGAATAGTTTTTTTGTAAAGTATACGACAAAAATCTAATTTGTCTAGCCTAGTATACTAGGCACGGAAAAAAAGATTTAGTTAATATAGCCCCAGCTAAAATGTTTGGTTGGACTGACCAAATGTTGGTTCGACTAATCAAATCATTTTGTTCGTTCAATAAAATTTTACTGAACGAACAAAATGATTTTGTCAGTCCAACAAAAAATATTTCGATGAGGCAAAATTTGGTTGGCACAACTATTTTTTTTTTGTTGTTGTTGTTGTTTTAACAAAATCGTTCTTTCCATGTAGCCCTATTTTTAATTATTTATGTAAACCAATGTATTAATATACAGAGTGTATCGGAAAAAGTAAAACTTTACGAGGTGATAGAACGCAGCCATATGAGCAAATTTCGTCATAGAATGTATGATCCGAACGCAAGCGGTGAGAAGTTAAAACGTAGTTTTCCACTGTCCCAGGTTGATATATTGGTCGAGGTGGTCCCATAGCTTGGCCGCCAAGATCGCCGGATCTCTCGTGTTTGGCCATTTTCCTGTGGGGCCATATGAAAAGCCTAATCAACGAGTGCCCCATTAAAACCAATATGGATCTTGTCGCCAGAATTGCCATTGGTGCCCTCGACATTCAGGAAATGCGTGGTGTCTTCTAAAATGTACGTCAGTCCCTATCCCGCAGGTGTGAAGCGTGCATTATAGCCTACGGAAGATCTTTTGAGCAATTTCTTTGAGCATGTACATTAATTACATTCCTGTTAATGAAATGGTTTCTGAAGTATCTCCTCTCATTCCTGTGTTAATTCTTTAACTGCAACAGTGGAAAACTACCTTTTAACTTCTCACCGCTAGCGTTCCGACCCTACATTCTATGACGAAATTTGCTCACATACATGCGTTCTATCACCCCATAAAGTTTTGCTGCTTTTTCAGATGCAACCTGTATATATTCTTTGCATTTAGTATTTAGAAAAGTTGAGTCTCTAACGTTAATTTGTAGTATAGAGATTCTAGCTTTTGAGTGTTATTAATACATTACCGAAACAATTTATATTTAAAAATGGCAACTATATGAGGAAGATTTTTTTTTAATTGGGCTTCAAAGCTATCAGTAATATGACTATACTTCAAAAATAGTCCTCACGCCTTTAAAAGCTGTATATTTAAATCAATATAATTAAATTCGAGCTAAAAAGTCTTAAAAAGTACACATTTTTAATTTTAATTTAAATTTTTTTATTGTATCAAAAATAAAACTACTGAGCTCAGCAATTCACGAAGTCGCAAAAAATATACGTTTAAACATAATCAAACGTAATTGCAATGTTAAAACGTAACAATAAACACATTTTCTCCCAAAGAAACCTCCTCTTCAACTAAGGCTAGGTGCCGCCGGATATGTCTCATGTTCTTGAAATAGACATAGAGCGATGCACCAAATAGTCAGCTATTATAAAATATGCGTTTTGCAGTTGTTGAACAAATTTTAGTTTTTGCCTTTTTGACCAGGTTTTTGTGTCAAATACTCCACTGTGCGACGTGGCGATTGGGATCAAGCCCAGCACCTTCCGTCTATCATCTCTGAGAGCTGTACCTCTCGACCACTGGTGGGTCAACGCTCTGTTAAATATCACTCATTTTACCATGCAGTACACGTTCATATAGTAAATTTTATGAAGTGCCCCTGTAAAAATTTGTATTTGTATGACACAGTGATAACTTAAAAAGCATAAAAGTAGTACGGCGTACAGTCGGCCAAAGAACAAATGATCACCCCCCCCCCCCATACATTTTAATCTCCAAATCGCCAGAAACGAAAAAAACGGAAATAACCATTTGACTGGAATTGGCTTTTCTTTCAATTTATGTTTAAAGCAATAGCTCTTAAGGGGTTGTCTTCACACAGAAATTGTGCCAAATGCTGATATTTTCAATACGAAGACCAATTTTTACATCTTATTTAGTTTTTTTCGATAAATTATATTTTAGAATACCAGTCAGTAAGTCACTCGGTCAAGTACACTAGGATTTATGGAGGTTTAAAGTTTGGACCTCCAATGATAGCTTTTGTAACCGTTGCAAAATAGTTTGCAATGAAAGTAGTAATGGTAGCTTTTTATGAATAACTCAAGAACTAATTTTGAAGTCACATATTGGAAACTTCTAGAAATTGATTTCTGTTTAAAAAAATTATAGGTTTCATGCTTCTTTTAGTCTTCGAAAAATTTCATATAAATCGATAAAAAATTCATAATATAATTTTTTTTTGTTCGAAAATTAATTTTAAAAAATTAATATCTTTTCGAAAGCGTTATGAATTATAATAAATATATTTTTTTAAAGAAGTCGATTTCTAAAATCTTCAGATATACGAATCTAAAATTACACCTCATTCCGCAAGTAGTTATGCAAAAAAAAAAAAAAAAAAAAAAAAAAAAAAAAATACCTGCATTGCAATCTGTTTTACAAGGATTACAAATGAATTAAATGTTAGGAATTCCAAATTTTAAATTTGGTAATGCTTAAGTATTTCGCTGAATGACTTCCCATTCGATATTCTGGTGTAAAATTTACCGAAAAAGCCAAATTTGAGGTCAAAATATGAAAGGTTTTTTTTTACAGTTTCACTATGAAAAGATACCCCTAAGGTTATTTTCAAAAAATAAATTGAAATAACACATAACCAATCGAGTGGCTATTTCTGGGTTTTTTTTTTTTTTTTTACTTTGTATTAACGACATACTAAAATTTCGCAGAGACTGACAATTCTTTACGAAAGTTACAGCCTAGAAATTAAAGAAAAGACAAGAAAACGGGCAAGCAGAAAAAAAAATATTGATCCAGATGAATTTTATATGGGGCCACCACCAACGCGAGGGTTTTCTAACAAAAAAAGAATTATCAAAATCGAAGCATACATTCAAGAGTTACATATGTGTACATATATTAAGCAAAACACCATACAAACAAATAACATGACCACATGTTTTTTAAAACTAGGTTAAAAAGAATTAAACAGGTTAAGAGCTGAAAGAACATAAAAATAACTATTGTTTAATTTAGGAATCAAAGAAAAAACAAATGATTTTCTATATCATTATCTGTATCAATTAATAAAATATTGATGTTTATTTTTAAATCCTATAAATGTCAAAGAAAAGAAAATAAAGCATACTATTATCTTTAAAGCAATGCTGTTTTCTGTTTTATAGAATTTGGAAAATTCCCTTTGGATTTGACTTTCAAAAGAACTATTTTAAATGAAACAGAATTTCTGATTAATGATATATCTAGGAAATTGAGAGTTAAATTAAAATAAATGGTAAACTTCATTCCTACGCTTCAATGGTGTGCGGTGCATAGAAGGAATGTAAGAAGTGCGTGCTCCTACTTACCAAGCTTCCGATTTTTTTTCCAAAGTCATAAAAATATAATTTGAGCGATAAAAATTACTTAGGGAATTTTTTTTGTGTCTATGTGTTAATTTGAAAATTTCTTTTATTTAATCTGTTCTATTATTATTATTAATATTATTATTATTATTATTATATGAAAAAATATTAGAAGGTTAGCAGGTATGGGCTAGCAATACTTATATTACTTCTATGGACCTAGCACTCTTGATACGTTCTACACTGGTGAAAACAATTAAAGGGACAAATTGTTTTTTTGCAACTAAAAAAAACTAGCAAAGCAAATAAAACCAAACTTGGCCAAAATATCATTCAATATAAGACTAATGTATGGGAGAACAAAAATGGGCACAACCTGCACCCTAAATGAGGTAACTGGTCACGTGTCCAGTACAGCAGCTGACCGACACCCTGTCAATCAGAGAAAAACATGTCTAATAGAGTGTATAATCGTCTGTAACAACTACACAACTCTCGCATCGGCGTTTCATACTGCTTACCAGGGTCCTTATCAATTTCTATGGCAACTGCACCCACTTTTGCACCAAGGCACCCTTGAGCTCATCGATGGTCCTTGGAGCTGGTCTTCGACCTGCTAATGATCGTCCAAGGGCGTCCCATATGTGTTCGATGAGATTAAGATCAGGGGACATCGCAGGTCACTCCATTCGTTGAAGATCCTACGATTCAAGGTATTCGTCCACCAACTGATCCCTATGTGGACGGGCGTTATCGTCCATAAAAACGAAATTTGGTCCATATGCTCCGCGGAAAAGTCTCAAAGAGGGTGCAAGAATCTCGTCCCTGTACCGCTGACCTGTCAAAGTACCTCTATCAAACACATTATGGCCGGTACGCCCGTCTACCTTGATGCCTGCCAGACCATCAGACCACCTCTAGCATAGGGATCATTTTCGACAATGTTAGAGGGCCGATATCGACTCTCGGGTTCTCTCCAGACGAGAACACGTCTCGAGTCGCTGTCCAGACTGAATCGCGACTCATCACTGTACAGAACCGCCCCAAACTATCCTCTGTCCAAGACAGGTGTTCTCGGTACCATACTAGACAGGACTTTTTGTAGTTCACAGCCAAAGGGATGCAGACTACAGGGCACCTGGCCTACAGGGCACCTGGCATACAGGCTACCTGCATTAAGTCTCTGAGTGACTGTTTTCCGTGAAATGGATGTTCCTGTAGCATTATACAGGAGACGAGACAGTTGTTTCGCTGTCGCGGACCTATCCCTTCTGGTTAAAAGTCTCAAATAATGGCCTTCAGCGGGCGTTGTTGCCCTTTTTAGGCCTTGACCAGGTCCGGGGATCACTGTTTTGGTCTCTGTGAACTATTTCCCCAGAGTAGACACCACATTTCACGGAACACCGAGGTCCTTAGAACAGGTAACCTGTAATTGGCCGGCCTCGATTCTTCCAACAATCTGCCATCTTGTGGCATCATCTAGACGATGTCGACTAGCCATACTAACGATGGGTAAACAAGGAAATTTAAAAAACAAGGATTGGGTTATGCTACGATGCTTCAAAACGCCCTTCCGCTACAAGCTTCGGCGTTCAATGAGGCACCTCTTCACAAACGCGATCACAGCGCCACTTTCTTATGACCACACATACCACTTGCGTGGCAGGTGTGTCCGCGACGAGCTTAACTATCATCTGATACCTTATTTGCGTATAGGGATAACTTATTTTGTTTTGTTTAAAAAAAAAAAACGTTTGTCCCTTTAATTGTTTTCACCAGTGTATACAACTACCTTAGCTGTCATGAAAGTTTTAGCTGAATACAGTTTGGAATTTTTGTAGAACACCTTTTGCATTTTATATTTTCACAAAATATTAAAAATGCGATAAAGTCAAAATTAACAGATCAGCACATAATTCCATTTTATTATTATTATTATTATTATTATTAATGCAACTCAACAAATCCTTCTATATATAAAAAAAAGTTTTGATTTGGAAATGGACCAATGAAAATCTGCGTAGATCATCCGGGTATACTCCTACTAGATCGGCATCCATATTTTTTATGACCAGAGGTCTTTCTTCGTTAATATTAAGAAAACTGTTTCATACAAAAATATAAAAATCAGTAGTATTATAGAGACTTGTTTGATAAACACGCTGATGCAGACAGTTTTTAAATCGAATAATTATTTTAAGAGATATTTAATGTTAAAGATGGTCAAAATCGTTCCATTAAAAAAGTTTTATAGAAGAAAAACTATATATAGAAATTTAAACATTTTTAGATCATTTTATACATTAGAAGTTCCCAATGTGCAGACTGCAATTATCTTTTTAATTTGACTCATTTTTTCAGGATTTATTTCCATTTTAAATTCAATTTTTCAGCATTTCGAGAGATATTTTTTACACATTTTAGAAAAGGGCAATTATTTTAAACTGTTGCCAATTTTAAAAGCAGCGCAAAGAATAATATTTCCTTCAAATAAAAAATTTATTTACACGTGGCTATTATAAACAGAAAAAACTTTCAAATTAGAATTAAGTGATTGCGTGTTAAATATCAGGAAAATATTGAAAATTACATCATAAAAACTACAGTTACCGTGAATTTTAAAAGGGAAAGAAAATTTTTAAATACTAAATTCATTATTATGCGTTAAAAGTCACAAATGAAGGAAATTACGTCATATTTAAAAAGGCCAAATAAATAAAAATTGGCAAAACACTTCAAATTAAAAAATATATTTGCACGAGACATTTATTTCATATTTTGAGATAATATTTTCAACTATTATCGTGAATTCTAATAAGACAGCGCAAATAATATTTCCTTTCTAACAACAAAATTATTTTCATGTGAATATTAAAAAGAGAAAGGAAACTTTGGTGAAAATTACGTCAGATTTAAAACGATACATTTAAAAGAACTTTCTCATAGCGTTGTTAAAAAGTACCGAGAGACAAAGACTCTGTGTACTTAATTCATTTTACATTAGCTTACTTTCAAATTTTTAACTAATTTTTAACACTTTCCAACAAAGGTGAAACGTGTTATTGATTTCGGTTTGTCTATTCGCGCTCTAACTCTCATAAATATACTCGGACCGCACTGAAACTTTTGGTTATTGACGTTTAGTCTAGCACGAACCCTATTTCAAATGAAGTTTGTAGCATGTTTAGTTCATTTACAGGGACAGTCAAAAGTATTCCGTTACATTACGGCCAATGGGAAAAAATCATTTCAAATAAATTTTAAAGATGTTACACCCTTTCAAACATAATGAAAAATATATGCATTTACGAAGTGCACTAAAATATGCAGAATATTCTGTAGCATATGCGGTGCAACGAATAGTTACTATTCATTTGCAGGGCTGCACAAAAGAATTCCATTACAAATGGTATAAGGGGAAATTGTTTGCGGCGTATTTTAATTATACAAATTCATATATAATAAAACTGACATGCGTCGATGAGGCTTACTTAAGTTATTTCATGCGTAATACGAAGTGCATAGCATTTACAGGAACATACAAAACATTTCAGACAAGTATTTTCTATTCGAAGTACTGTATATTAGCGGCGATGGCAGGGAATGCATTTTTAATTATAATATGCGCTTTTAAGTTTCACTATATTTATGCATACTATATGGTGTGTGTAAATGTTATAGTTGATATACAGGGCTACGCAAAAGAATTCGTAAAGGTTACTGAGTATGGCCGTAAATTGCTGAAAGATGGGTTTAAAATGTGTTATGCAGATCTGCATGTAGTTTTCTGTGAAATGTTTGTAGAATATAGATAAAATGATATACAGGGCCACGCAAAGAATTGGATACATGGCCGCCTATAGATGATAAATTCTGGAAATGCGATTTCAGTAGTTTTAAGAGTGATTTAGTTTGAATTAAAGTTTAGCTAAATAGTGGCGTGTAATAAAGGTACTAGGTAAACAACAGGGCTGAACAAAAGTATTCAAGCATGTTTCCATCTATTAGTATAAATTGCTGAAAGAGATATTTCAACCTGTTATGCGTTTTCTTGCTAAACTAAATTTTTTATTATATAGCATATATATCAGCCTGCAGATCAAATACAGGGCTGTTCGGAAGAATTGGAATAAATATTTGGCTATGGATAGTAACTGCTGAAATCAGTTTTTTAAATGTTTAGTTAGTTATCTTATTTACCTTATTTCCCTAAATAACGAAGTTGTGTTAAAATTAATCTAGTGTAATTTCGTATCCAGCGATTTCTGGAGTTGAACCTGACCCGGACCTGAGATTTATTCTGTTGAGCTGAACCAGGTTTCAGACCAGATGCTGTAATCTTCAAGGTTAGCTGGGTGAAAAAAGTTCGACCAGAATCGTCCGGGATAGCTCAGATGGCAGAGCACTGGCGGCTTCAGCCAGGAGGTCCCGGCTTCGAATCCTGGCCCGGACATTTTTTGCCCAGTTGGAAATTTACATCTAATGTAACGAAGTTTTGTTAAAGCTTTCAGGGAGTGTTGGAAAGTGTTTCATAATCTATGCCGTACGCATGATTTTTCTTTCTTGTTTCTAATCAAAGACGAAAACAGCCATTGCATCTCTTAGCAGAGGCTGATTTCGTCTTAAAATTCTCCAATCAAAAAGAAATGAATGAAAACCCGTTTACAGGGAGACCGTCGCTGTTTTTTTAAATTATAATTCAATCTTTTTAAGGCCGATGAAATTAACATGCTTTTTGTAATCTGGGTGTCTGAACGGGGTTGGCGAGCGTAGCTCGTAGGGGGTAGAGCCCCCTAGTTATATAAAATTTTGTACTTTTGGCTGTCGAAAAACATTGTCAAAATATAGATTTTTTTTTTTTAATTTACATGATTTGTCTTTTGATATGGTTGTATTTTGTACGTACAGTTTTTATTTTGTTAATTTGTGCTATAGAATAATATATTATACTTCAAGGTAAACTTAAAAACAATCTGTATGAAATAGATGTTAATAAAGATGAAAATCACAAGCACTATGCAAATGTTACCTACAACTGCTCAAATGCAAATTGCATAGATATGTGGCATAGGCGAATGGGGCATAGAAGCTACGACACAATAAAGTCCATGTTATCAAAGGACTTAGTTGAGGGAATTAAAATCAACAACTGCAAACATAATACGAAATGTGAGGTATGCATCAAGTCAAAAATCAGCGAGTTCCATTTCCTAAATCAGGTGCATATAGAGCTACAAAAAGGCTCGAGTTAGTTCATTCTGATGTATGTGGCCCTATAAATACACCCACAATTGGGGGGAAAAATACTTCGTCACTTTTATCGATGATTATACGCGATTTTGTGTAATTTATTTAATTGCAAATAAAAGTGAGGCTTCAAAAAAATTGAAAGAATACATCTCAATGGTGAAAAACAAATTTGGAAAAATGCCTACTGAAATAAGATCGGACAACGGTGGTGAATATACGGGTAACGAAATAGAAAAATATCTAAAAGAAAATGGGATTCATCATCAGCTCACCGTACTATTTAACCCAAGCCAAAACGGTGTCGCAGAGCGTAAGAATAGGTCGCTACTAGATATGGTTAGAAGTATGCTAAATGAAGCAAATCTCCCGCACAAATTATGGGGGGAAGCCATATGTACCGCGAATCACTTACAGAGCCGGCTACCTTCAAAATCGGTAAGCACCACACCCTATGAATTATGGATGAATAGGAGACCAAATTTGAAATATCTCAAAGTGTTTGGCTGTACTGCATACGCCTACATACACAAATCAAAGAGAGGAAAATTAGACAATAGAGCGAAAAAGAGCACTTTTGTCGGATACGACAGTCGCTCTAAGGCGTACAGAATCCATACAATGACGGAAGAGTAATATTGGCCAGAAGCGTAAAATTTATAGAAAATAAAAATAATCCAGATACTAACGAAAATCTAGATAGAAGAGAATTAATCGCGGAAACAAACAAACAAACACAACAGAAAGACACGAATGAAATGGAAATAGATCTGACACCAACACAAAATGAACTAATTCCACCACCCGCGTCACAACAACGAATTCCACAAGTGAGAAGATCAGAAAGAACCAATAGAGATGTGCCGCCGGACAGGTTTGCTTATGCAGTCCGGCACGATCCAATATATGTACCTAACAGTTGGGAAGATATGATGAGTATAGAAAATCCTATAGAAAAACAGAACTGTATAAAAGCCACAGAAGAGGAAATGAATTCCCTTAATGAAAATGAAACCTGGTGTTTAGTTGATCCCCCAGAAGGAGCAAGAGTAATTGGGTCGAAATGGACTTTTAAAGCGAAATATGACGAATTCGGAAAAATCAAGCGTTACAAAGCGAGATTGGTCGCACAAGGATTTAGACAAAAATATGGAGTAGATTTCGATGAAACTTATGCGCCAGTAGTTTCCCATACAAGTTTAAGAGTCTTCATAACTGCCGCAGCATACCACAATCTCAATATTAGGCAGATTGACATCAAAACGGCATTTTTACATGGTGAATTGGAAGAAAATGTTTATGTATCACAACCTAAAGGGTATATAAACACTAGAGAACCCAATAAGGTTTGTAAGTTAAAAAAGGCCCTATATGGACTAAAACAAGCTGTATAAGCATGGTATTCAAACATTAATGAAACACTAAAAGAATTAAAATTTAAACAGAGCAATGCTGATAATTGCTTATTTATAAGAAAAGAAGGGGAAAACACGGTTTATATAGCAGTATACGTGGACGATATATACTAATCGCAGGAAAAGATGAAAATATAAATGACATAATAGATAAACTAAAATCTAAGTACGCACTTGAAGATTTAGGTCAAATTTTCAATTACCTCGGGATAAAATTACAAAAGACTCACAACGGCTTTAAACTAAATCAAACAGGAAAAATAATAGAAATTGCAAAAAAAATTAACTTAGAAGCTTCTAAGCCATATGGCACTCCAATGGAAACAGGCTTTCAACAATTAGACAATGAGGAAACATAAACGCCAAACAACACTAAGTACCGACAAGCAATAGGTGCGCTGTTATACATTGCTACAATAAGTAGGCCCGATATTTTAGTAGGTGTAAACATTTTGAGTAGAAAAAGAAAAAACGAAACGCCGTCTGAAAGATATTGGAAAGGTGTTAAAAGATTAATAAGATATCTATATTCAACAAAAGACTTAAATTTAGTAATCAGCACGGAAGAACCACCCATTCTGGAAGTATATACTGATGCAGATGGGGGTGGAGATCTAAAGACAAGAAGATCGACAACAGGCAATTTATTCCTTTTAGGAAAGAATCCAATACAGTGGATAACGAAACGACAAACATGTGTTGCACAATCATCTGCAGAGGCAGAGTTCGTAGCAGCGGCGACCGCAACACAAGAATTAATATGGCTGCTAAAACTATTAGAAGATCTTGATATACCGCAAAAATTGCCTATAGTAATTTTCGAAGACAATAAATCTTGCATAAAGATGATAGAATCCGAAAAGTTTTCTAATAAATCGAAGCATATTGACATAAAATATAATGTGATTAAACAGCTGAAAGAAGATAAAATTATTGAATTGCGTTATTGCCCAAGCAAGTCAATGGCAGCGGACATACTGATGAAACCAGAGCCCATGCCTAAATTTCTAAATAATAGAAACAAACTTAAATTACAGAACAATCCTCGTTAGGAGATTAAGGGGGGAATTGTTGACAGCTATTGTGAAATATAATCTCCAAACAAGGACATTAAAACAATCAAGCTAAGTAAATTGTTTTTCATGTGTCAAATATGATTTATAAAAGTAATTATCAAAAGTGTTTATGATCTGAAGGAAGGAAGTGAAAGTGAAAAGTGATTGCACAATCGTAAACAGACATTTTATTATAAACATTTCGCGATACTCAAGAACTATAGACATTGATAGACTCTTATTTTAAATTACTATAAATATAAATATTGATACAAATAATTTGTTATTCTGATTTATGGCACTAATTTCCTGTTCTTTATTGCTAATAATATTTTATACATGTATTTTTCTCTACTTTCACTTGTATCCCAGACTCTCCAACGGAGAGATGTATCTTAAAGCTTTTATTAAATATTAATTTTTCTCTCTATTTAAAAGTTTCCGGACAAATTTAAGATTTACAAGTCACACAAAAAAACACATGTGTCTTTTAAATGACATGAACATCACACGATGACTACATGTGGATAAATCAGAAATATATGAGAAGATCAAGACATAATTACCCTTACCGACGTGTGTTACCAGATGATATACGGATATACATAAATACAAGGTAAGCCCAATTTATCTTACCTATGTTTTGCTTTATATTGAGAAATAGATAATTTATTTATTGGAAATAAAACCGAACATCACGCAATTACTAATAGCAAAGTTTAAATATTGCTATCAATTTTAACAGCCCATCAGCAGCCAATGTAAACACGTATCCATAATGGGACAAGGTCACCAAAAAAAATCCCCCTTTTTTGTGTGTGGGAGGGATGCTTGTCCCCTTACGGGCATGTGTTTCATTGGCTGATGACAGGCTAATAAAATTTCCAGTCTGAAACGCGTCCTGTGGTTTCTTCTCTTTTATAATGATTTATACAAAGTTTTATTATTTAATTGTGATTTATCGCCAGTTTTTTCGGTGATGTTTCATCAGTTCTACAGCCGGTTTTCTCAAACTGGAATATCAGATTTTAGGATGCTATGAGGTCTTCATTAAATACGCAACGGGGGTGGTTAACTTACGCCAAAGTGTTGTTATTTTGCTTGATATGGTAACCCGGATGTGTTGTTTATTTATAAATAAATTGTTTATTTACTTTTATTTCCCCTTTAAAAATTATATAAATTGTTTTGTTCTATAGTTATTAATGAAACTTTTTTTTTTATTTATTGTTATTCCCTTTTTAAAAATGTATGTGTAACTGGTATTCGAAAACGAGGTTTTCGCCAAATTGGCGTCAGAAAAAAAACGCGCCAACGTGGCGCGTATATGACATCTGTGCCTAAATAAATATTATTCAATCTCTTTTTTTTTATGAAGTCCACTCCACTTCTATATTTTTCAATACTACTTGATTATCCCATCGACCAAAATACTATCGCCAAACTATAAGATTAAATGCCAATAATGGCTGATCGTAAATGTCACATTCACTTGACATTAAACACGTAACGTGTGTTTGTTATGTCATCAAGTGATTTTTATTTCGACGTTTTATTTGTATTTTTATTAATGGTGCATTAATTTATCTGTTCTTTTTTTATTTAAAATAAAAATTATGTCAATTTGTATAATTTGGCGAGTAGTTTGGCGATTTATATAATTTGGCGAAATTGGTCGATGGGATAATCAATAGTACCTATTTTCCAATGACAGTCTGGACGGGCGGATCAGCTAGCATTCTATAAAACATGTTTGTTGGACATGAAAATGTTCTCGTGAAAATGGATAGCATCTGAAAAACCAATATTCTATATGAAAAAAATGATTTTATATACTGTAAGAAACTACCCGGAAACATTTCCGAAAATCAGTGCCAACAAAAGAAACATTGCTTTTATTAGTGCTTCTTTAAATAGAGAAAATATATTACTTTCTGAGATTTATAAGTATGAAGAATGTCTTTCGAAATGGTGGATTATTGGAAGAAGGTTATTGTATATTTCCGTATGTAATTATATCATATTTTTCTAGAATAAGAAACATATGTATTTTTATACCGTGTGGGTTTAATACTTAGCCAAGTGTACAACAATATACCTTTAAACCCCTTAATTCTCGCTCCGTGATATTCACGGGCTGTGTCTTTTTTTTTCAGATTATTCAGTTTTGTTTGATTCCCACCAGTTTTATAAAATAGTGTAATTGGCTTTATTATGGTACCATTTTACCTGTTATTAAATAAGGTGAACATTTCTTTTTCAAAAAAGTGGTGCCAATAAGCAATTTGAATTTTTAAACCGTAATTTATTGCGACCGTTAAGGGGTTAATATTAATTATAATTTGATTACTGAGTCATTAATATATTTGAAAATGTTGATTTCTTCCGACAATTGTTTAGTTTCTTTCTATTATTTTTTTTTTCTTTATTTTTGTGCGTTTTATCAAAGAAATCTAGTTGGAATTTTCCAAAACTAATTCATAATCAATTGATGATTAATGATATCTCAAGCGAATTCATATTTTTTTATTATAAAAAAATCACACGAATATCAGAAATTCAGTAAGGAATAACAACAGTACTCACACAACTGATCTTCGGATTAATAAAAAAAATTTGAAATTCAGAAATTTTATTTTGAATGAATATTCATTATAAAATTATGTGAAAAAAATCGCTTGTTATCATTAAACTAAAGATAACATACTAAAACTAAAAAAAAGTATATCTAAAAGCAAATACAGTAGAACCTCGATTATCCGAAGTAATTGGGTCCGACCCTCTTTCGGAAAATCGAAATTTTCGGATAATCGAAAATGCTTCAATTTTAAGATTAAGGAGAAATATATGCAATATTTCTTATTATGGTAACAAGTACTTAATAAAAACAAAGCAATAGCAAAATAGAAACAAGAATGAATTACCCGAATTTTAATTTTGAAATTAAGTACCTTTCATATGTATCACAAGGGATTGAAAAAAAGTTTTGTTTGTCGCAGTTTGCTTTGAAGCTTTATCGCAGAGTTTTTTAATATGATTAGTTCACCAGTATCACAGTCTTTCTGCTGCTCCAGCCATGCCAAACCTTTTACAAAGCATTCAAAGGATTAAGAATAGCTAATTTGTTCGTTTTCTTCGTTCCACTCCGCAGCTTACGGGAGCTCAAGTTAAATTCAAAGGAACCCTAAGAAAGGGGATCGAAAATATTTATATGTACTCGTAGTTCGGAAAGGACCGCTTGCACACAAGGAATATGATAGTTAAATAAAAGCTTTCAAAAGGGATTTTGCACACAAAGAATGTGATAATAAAAAAGAAAAAAAAAGCTTTAAAAATGGATTTCGGTTAACCGAGAGTTTCGGTTGAAAGAGTTTCGGATAAAAGAGGTTCTAATGTAAATGCCTTTTAATAAGCTGATCTAAATGTTTCGTATGCACATTCGGCGACTTTATCAAACTCGTCTATATTTCCCGCGAGTTACCTAGAATTTGGAAATAAACCGGGAGTCGGCAGCACAGACAACCACCTCATCCAGTTGGAGGCTGAAAATCCAGAATTAGCTAAAACTCGATTCCTATATTTAAAACGCAATCGGTCTGCCAAGTCCTATCTTGGTGGAAAACACCTAAAACCCCGATTTTAGCGGTCGACTCGTAGGTTTACCATTGTGTTTTCCTGCACCCAAAGTTATGAAAACATGGCGGACTGGGAACAGGAAAACACAATAGTAAACCTACGATTCAACCGGTAAAATCGGGTTTTTAGGTGTTTTCCACCAAGATGTGACTTGGCAGACCGATTGCGTTTTAATATAGGAATCGAGTTTTAGCTAATTGTGGAATTTCAGACTCCAACTCGATGAGGTGGTTGTCTCATGGTTTGTACGCCTCCTTGAATTTTGCAGACCAGAAAATTTTTCAGCACCAGTATTATCTTATAGAAAATCTCTTCTTAAAAGAAGGCGAAATTTTGCGCGTTTAACCTAGATTTCTGTTTCTATAAAAAGATATTGATAATGATATCTATTATAAAATTATGGGGAAAAAATCAGTTGTTATCATTAAACTAAAGTTATAACATACTAAAACTGAAAAAGTAGGTACATTTAAAAGCATATAAACACCTTGTAATCTACATGTTTCGTACATGTAGTCTACATGATCTACATGTTTCGAACGCACATTCGGTGACTTTTTTCAAACTCGTCTATATTTCCTGAGAGTTATCTAGAACTTGGAAAGAGAAGCTTTATAAAATAAGAAACAATAGGATGAAACAATTCACGTTCACACTGCAAATCTTTATACACTTTTCAGAACACTTTTTAGAACACTTATTTTCTCACCTTTTTTAGAACACTTTAAAGTGCATCTTTTGGAACAATTTTTAGAATACTTCTGAGAACACTCATTTTTTTTTCAGCACACTTTCTACAGCACTTTTTGAACACTTTTGGGAAAGCGTGATTTCACAAGTGAGCCCAAATACATTCTTAATCTGTTCCCAAATATGTTCTTAAATTTAGATTTAACAAATATCCTGAGCAGAACACATTCGGTACTCTTTCGGAACACTTTCTTTATAACGAAGAACTTTTGGAACACATTTCAGTACACGTTAAGGTAACTGGAACACTTTTTTTAATCGAAGTGTTCCAAGTATGTTTTGAATGTGTGCTGGGAATTTGCAGTGTACATAAAAACTATTTCCGCAAATATTTTAGAAATGAAATTGATAAAACAATAATCACGAGATCAAAGGCATAACTAAAGAAGTTTTCGTAAAAAATGTTCGTCTGTGAACGTGAATTGTTTTATCCAATTGTTTCTTATTTTGTAAAGCATCTCTTTCCAAGTTCTAGGTAACCCCCAGAAAATATAGACGAGTTTGATAAAGACGCTGAATGTGCGTACGAAACATGTAGATCAGTTTATTAAGGGGGCTCAGGACTTAAAAACTTTTCAAAAAATTGATTTTTTTTTTATTTTTTTTTTAGTATCTATTTTGATTATTCAATTACTTCAGAACACAGTGCAAAAAACCGCATAAAAATATTTGCATTTTTAACGGAGTTATAAGCATTTATGTAACAATCACTTTCATAGCCGCACCCATCTAATTGCAACTTTAAGTCACGTTTTCTCAAAGCTTGATTTTTGACGACTATCTGTAAGATTTAAAAACTATTTGATGGAATGGCTTTTTTTTTTTTTTTTGTGCATGCATATAACATTATTATCTATAGAATGAATTAATATATTTTAGATAGCTTAATATTTTGCGTATTTATAAGGGGAAAAAATTGTATTTTTTAAGGTTATTAAAATTTTAAAATTTGAGTTTTTTTAATACGGTTTCCTTTGAGTGATAGTTATATCCTTAATTCATTCTGTAGAGTAAAGTTTCCTAATCATTTTAAAGCAAAAATTAGCTTCTTATGGCAATTCAACGTTAAGATATCTTGCTGGTTGTGATATGAAACCTAATTTTTTTTTCGAAAATTGTGTTATATAGATTTTGCTGTATTTTTTTTTCTTTTATTACATCGAAGTACTTCATTTTATAATTTTATAAAACTACAAATGTACCTTAAAAATATCAGGAAGTTTAAATTAGTTACATTGAATACTTCTGTTTTTATATGGATTCGAAACGAGAGCTCTGTTTACATATTTTTTGGTATCGATCAAGGACTGAGCCCCCTTAAAAAGTATTTATATGCTTTTAAATGTACCTACTTTTTTTAGTTTTAGTATGTTATAACTTTAGTTTAATGATAACAAGTGATTTTTTCACATAATTTTATAATGGATATTCATTCAAAATAAAATGTCTGAATTTCCAATTTTTTTATTAATCCGAAGATCAGTTGAGAGTAAATTTCTTACTCAATTGCTGAACTACAATTTTCTGAAAACTATTTCCTCATCTATTTTAGAAACGAAATTGATAAAACAAAATTCACGAGATCAAAGGCATAGCAAAAGAAGGTATCCGAGAAAAATGTTCATCTGTGATGTTGATGTTAATAAAGTCGCCAATTGCGCATACTAAACATGTAGATCAGTTTATTAAAAGGTATTTATATGCCTTTAAATATACTTTCTTTTCACTTTCAGCACGTTATGACTTTAGTTTAATGAATTTTCTTTGATGTGACAATGTCAAAAAAGAAAGGATTTTTCAAAAAAAAAAAAAAATAATAATAATAATTAAATAGGTGTACATAGAAGAAACATTATAATTAAATAATTATTAATTTGTATATAAAACAAAACAAAAGATTTTCGATAATATTTTATTTACCAATTAACATATATTTATAGAAATTATCAGTATTAAAAAAAATAATTTAAGGAAAAGAGAAAACAAAGAAATTAAATAAAGCATACAATTTTTCCAATCGATGTTGTTTTACGTTTCATCGAGCTTGAAATATGTCAGTTGGAGTTTTACAAAACAAAGTACTTTAAGTAAAAATGAATTTATGATTAATGATATAGCTAGTAAATTCAAAATTCAACTGTGATATACAGAATCACAAATATTCAAGAATTGGGTAAAATCAAGTTAGTATGCCTTATCATTTAAAGAATTCTTTCTCTTTCTATTACTCTGCTTTTCTTTCTTTTATTTATCTTTGAGTTTAATACAAATTCTCAGCAATATATTGTTCCAATTTTAGTTATAATTTTACTGATGAACTAAGTGATATGTTTAAAACTAAAACCATTTTTATTCTATACTTTATTAATGGTTTTATTTAATCTCATGGAATTACGTATATGCCAGTTAAAATTTTCTAAAACATTTTTAAACATAAAGAAGTTTATCATTAATTATATATCACGGGAATTGGTGGATTTTCTTTTATTTATTTTCAAAATTAATTTAATGAGCTTCATGATTCAAGAAATATTTTTCTTTTTATATATCCGTTTTGAGTATAATTCTTAAATGCATGCTCAAGAATATATCGCTCAATTTTAATTGTAATTTTACTGATGAACTGTGTATATTTTTAGATTGACGTTGTAACAAAGAAATACCATTATCAGTAGCTTTTTCAGTAGATAATTATCATAGCCTCTATTTTTAATCACCATGTGTAATGTGTAATATTAGTTCATTATAATATATAGACATATGACTGTAAAACGCAAGCCACAAGCTCACTTTTCTACCACTTCACAGAAAATTTAGTGAGTACCACTTCTATATAGACATATGACTGTAAAACGTAAGTGCAGCCCACAAGCTTACTTTTCTACCACTTTACAGAAAATTTAGTGAGTACCACTTCTATGTAGACATACGACTGTAAAGCGTAAGTGCAGCCCACAAACTCACTTTTCTACCACATTACAGAAAATTTGGTGAGTACCACTTCTATACAGACATACGATTGTAAAGAGTAAGTGCAGCCCACTAGCTCACTTTTCTACCACTTTTTAGCTCCTACAGAAAATTTAGTGAGTACCACTTTTTTTAAGAATAATGTATATACATATCAATATGTGAAAATGGGTCGACTGTTTTATAGGTAAAAATAAACGTAAAAATTTCCAATTCCAAAGATAGTCTTTCAAAAAACTCTATAAAAATTTACTTACAATTTTAATAATAAAAATCTTTTTTTTTTGTTTATTTTAACAAACAATCTAGCAGAGCAAGAGAAGTTTTTAATATTAATTACGGAAAAAGCATCAATAACAGTAAATTGCTAACTGAATGACACTATTGAGTTAAGTTTGTTTACATGCGTTATTATTTTGATGCAGTATAGCATGCACGTGTAAAATTATTTGACGATGCAGTTTTGTTACATTATTCTGAAAGGTGTTGGAAAGTGTTTTATATCTATGCTTGACGCATGCTTTTTTCATTCTTGTTCAAATAAGGGGGAAAAAAATAGTAAGTAGAAAATAAAGCAGCTGTAGAATTTTTTTTTTTTTTTCCCGCGCTAAATATTGAAACTGAAGTACTGTGTGTTTGTGTTTTCACTTATTCCGAAAAACTTTTATTATTCATTGAAGTTCAATGGATTCCAGCATGTATTATTGTTTTACCGGATTAAGTATCTATAAACATTTCTTATACACATTCTTTTTTCCAAATCAAGGGAACTTTTTCTGTCATTATTATTCATACTCTTTGGAATTTATATGGTTTCAGGGGAGAATATTCTTCTTTCTGTTATCGGTAAGCTTAAATAGATGAATCACATGCCATTGTCAAAATGATACAGCTTCTTCATTTACAGATTAAGGGGTTTTTTTTTTTCTTTTTTACTGTTATCCTTCACATTGACGTTTCTCTTCATCTTTCCAAATTTCTCTTGAAACTGGGAATCCCTGCAGAGATATCACATATGGATTTATAAAACTGTTTTTTTGTTTCAGTTTTTTTTTTTTTTTTTTAAGTTTAGCATTTATCGCTTTATTTTTAAAATTTGGGTACTTTTTTCCTTTACACATAAATTAAGTCATTTTGGAGCAAATATGCGTTTCAGACAAGATCCAGTGTTGTTTAAATTGTTGCAGAGAGAGATGAAAATGGTTTTATTTTTTTTATTTTTTTGAGTTTAGCATTTACCGCTTTATTTTAAAATTTTGGGTATTTTTTTGCTTTACACATAAATGAAGTCATTTTGGAGCAAATTTGCATTTATTTATTTATTTGTTTATTTACATTTTGACTTCATAAAATAGAGATATCATGCATCGATATTAAAAATCGTTTTTATTTTATTTATTTATTTTTTTTAAATAGGGCTACTTTTGTTTAATAAAGTTTCTTCTCTTACATTTAGAAATTTCTGTTTTATTTTTTAAACTTAGGAGCTTTATCATTTTATTATAAAAAGCTATTTTGAAATAATTTGGCATTTTATACAGAATCGTTTTTGATTAAACCTTCGAATACCTATAGATATACTTTTTTCTTCTTTTTCTATACTTTTTTAAACCGGTTTGTACAACGTTGCCCTAGATGACTGTTTTTGTTGTTGTTGTTTTTACTATTTTTTACCACATCATATACCATAAAATACAATAGTTTTCATGTGATATTTCTGGAATAAATTTAAAATAATGATTAGTTTTTTGATATAGTGATAAGAAGAAAAAAACATCTACACTTGCTACCGTAAGTGGTACACATGTGTACCAATGGTAGTCAAAGTGTTAAACAATTGAATGCAGAAGTGATACAAGTATTTTTCTTACTTTTATTTTGTTAAATGAAGTGGTGAAATGAAATCTTTACTTTCATTCTAACCTCTACGATATTGGAATTAATTATTTTTTAATAATTTATTTTTGTTGCTTATATTATCTGTTTCCCTATTTTGTATAACGTTTCAAAAAAGTAAATTACAGGTGTCATATATCGAATTTAAAACAGAATCACATGCCATTGACAAAATGATACAGCTTCTTCACATACAGATTAGGGTTTATTTTAGTGTAATCCTTCACATTGACGTTTCTCTTCCTCTTTCCATAGTTCTCTTGAAATTGGGAATCCTTGCAGACATATCGCATATGCATTTATAAAACTGTTTTGTTTACGATTTCTTTTTCTTTTTTTTCTGAGTTTAGCATTTACTGTTTCATTAAAAAAATGTTGGTATTTTTTTTACTTTACACATAAATTAAGTCCTATAGGAGAAAATTTGCATTTCAGACAAGATCTAGTGTTGTTTACAAAAAGTGATGCGAATTGTTTTTGTTTGTTTTTTAGTTTAGCATTTACTTTTTTATTTTAAAAAAAGGTTACTTTTTTACTTTACACATAAATTAAGTTATTTAGGAGCAGATTTGCATTTCAGACAAGATCGAGTGCTGTTTAAGCTGTTGCAGAAAGAGATCCAAATGAATTTTTTTTCATTTTAATTTCGTAAAATAGAGTTATCATAAATCGGATATTAAACATCGTTTTTAATCTTTACCATTTTTTAAATGCAGCTGCTTTTCTTTAATAAATTTAGGAGCTTTCTCATTTTATTATAAAATGTCATTTTGAAATAATTTGGCATTTTATACTAAATCGTTATTAATCATTAAATACCTATTTTTTTTTTCCTTTTTTTTTTTTTTTTTTTTTTTTTTACACCAGTTGGTACAGCATTGCGACAGGCAACTGTTTTTTACTATTTTTACCACTATTTTCATAAGATAGTTTTCCTGAGATATTTCTGAAATAAATTTAAAAAGAAAGATTTGTTTGTTTTTTATATAGTGGTAAGAAAAAAAAAATTCGCACTGGCTATCATGAGTGGTATACATGTATACCACTCATATGGTAGGCAATGCTAATTTTATTATTTTTTCATATTATTATTATGTTATTGTTAATTATTTTTTATACATGTATACCAATGTTAGTCAAAGTTTTAATCAATTGAATGCAGAAGGAAAAAAGGTAATTTTCTTGCATTTTAATTTGTTAAATAAAGTGGTGAAATGAAATCTTTTTCATTCTACCCTCTACGATATTGGAATTACAATTATTTTTAATAATTTATTTTTATTGTTTATATTATCTGTTTCCATTCTTTGTATAATGTTTCAAAAAAGTAAACTAAAAATGTCATGTATCGTATTTAAAATAAATATATTTTTTCTGTATTTTTATTTTTATTTGATAAGTTTGATATTTGCATTTAGTATTTGCTGGTTCATTTATTTTTTGTTTTTTAATCAAGTTCTTTTTCACTTTATCGTATTAATTGAGCTATTTTCAAGTAAATATTTAATTTTAAAGAAAACACTTTTCTGAATTTTCATTTTATAAATGAATAAATATTTTCTTTCGTGGCACTTTCTAGACTGTAAACACATATTTTTACAGTGCTATCTTTTTAAATCGAACTAAAAATATTCAAGTCAAATTATTTAAATAAAATTCAAAAATCCGAAATTTCAGAAAATTAGCTGAGGTATAAAGTTGAAAAAAATTTTAAACAAAAAAATCTTTAAACTAAATATAATGAGGAACTTCCTCAAGAATTTAGCGGATGTTCAAGCCAAATTTAAAATTAATTTTCTCAAAACAAAATAAATTGTTTAAATAAAATTTAAAATTCCGAAATTTCAAAAATTTGGCAGAAGTTTGAACAAAATTTAATATTTCGCAGTTTCTCAAAAAATAGAAAAAAAAAAGAAAAAAAGAAAGATTTTTAAATTAAAAAAATAATTGTTAAAATATTTTTCAACAGCTTGAGGCCTTAAAACGGCAAAAAAAAAATAAAAAATATATAAAAATTCTGTAAAATTGAACTATCATATAATAAAATCTATTCATTGGAAGGAATTTCAAACACCGATGCCAAGCTTCGAACATGGAACACTTTTCTATAGCAGGCAAACCCACTTACCACTGAACCATCTTACCACTGAGTGTTACCACTGAACCATCTAGCCAACGGGAAAAAGACAATTTAAATAATATAAGACTTTTTCAAAATTTTACGGTTTTTAGTGTGATCAGAGATATTCAGCTATAAGTATGCAAAATTTCAAGTCTCTAACCTATACAGTTTCCGAGGACGAACGCTATGACAGACAGATAGAGTTGTGAGACGAATAGGGTTTCATCAGATGACCGAAATTTAAAAATTAACAGTCAAATGCAGTATTTGTCTAAAATAAAAATATACATACAAAAAAAAACCTTTCAATAAAAAGAACTCACTAATTTAGTACGCACAAATGAAAAAATATGAACTTTATTTCAAATACCAGTTCATATTTCTTTCTTTCTTTTCATGAATATAGTTTATTTTATCATTACTGATCTTAATAATATCACATGTTGTGTGTACGGAGCTAATTACCCGTAAGGCATGGTGACGTTACAGCGACGTCGTTGTGAAGTCACACTGTGACTTTGTGACCGTCGATGTGACGTCACGTGACGTCGATGTGAAGTCATGGTGACTAGAATGTGAAGTCGTTATGGCCGTTTCAGAGCCCATTTGTGACGTCACATTGTGACCAATTTGGGAAGTCACGGTTAGACCAATTTGTGAAATATGTGTCATATGTGTCTATTCGAGTCCAATCAATGAACCTAGACAATGGAGGCAGGAGTGATTATAAGTAAAAGAAAATTCTGAAGTTCACAGAAAATTTTCACACATTTTGTCATGATACTTTGTCGAAATTTGCGTTTTTTTTCATGATCCTTCGGCAAAATCCACTTTATTTGCACGATTTATTGACAAAATTAGCTTTTTTTCGCGATCCTTTGAAGAAATTCTCGTTTTTCTTCAATCTCTTGGCGAAATTGCGTGTCTTAGATGAAAATCACGTTTTTTTCCACGACCTTTTGAGGAAATTTAGATTTTTTTCGCGATCGCTTGAAAAAATTCGCCTTATTTGCGCGATTTATTTGCAAAATTTCGCCTTTTTGCGGTCCATTAACGAAATTTCCGTTTTTTTCTACAATCATTTGACAAAGATTGCTATTCTTAGATGAAATTCGCTTTTTTCCACGATCTTTTGACGAAATTTGCATTTTTTCGCGATCCTTTGACGAAATTCACCATTAACCAATTAAGTTATTCTCTCTTTTCTATAAACGACATAGCAAATATAATAAATTTTTGCGAGTAAAAGGATAATTAGGTAATATGTTATTTTCTCATTCTACTTTTGCAATAATAAATTTACAGCAAATTGGAGCTAAAGAAGAATGAAAGAATGATATCTGCTCAACAACTACCGTATTTACTCGCGTAATAATTGCACTTTTTTGCCCATTTTTCATTGTGAAAGTCTAAGTGCGACTATTATGCGTAGAAATCTAGTACACAATATTATACAATCTAATGCTAAAACATTACTGGTAAACACATTATAATAAAATTAGTAACTTATCAAATGTTTCCAAATTATGTGCTGTTTATTAAAGATCATTTTTTCTTTTTATGGTAATATTTTTATAGACGTAAAATTTACAAATAATCTTTGTGAAAATTTTGACAAAAAATTCTCATAATAAATAACTTTCAATGAAGGTATCAGTATCACTATTGTAATGTGAATCAGTGTCTGAAGAATCTCTGTCATTCCATAAAATGTCATCTTCGCTTCCGTCCAAAGCGTCGGAGATACTTGTCTTCTTAAAACTTTTTGAAATTATATCGCTTGTTATTAAAGTCAAGCTTTGTAGTATCCAACTACATATTTGTTCCAGGGATCGATGCGTTACGTTTTCATTCGGAGTGTTTTCTTTGTTCTCTATATCCATATATTCGTTTTATATTGCTTTTAAACGGTTTGTTAACCGATATGACGAACGGTTGCAAAATCGATGTGAGTCTTCCAGAAATTATCACAAGATTTGTTTTGCTTTTGAATGTTCCTTCTTTAAATCATCAACAAGATGTCCCCGGAAATTATCGAGTACCAACATGGCTGGATTTTTGAGCAATGCTCTAGACCTTTTCTTCCAAATATTGTGAACCCAATCTTTCATCATCTTTTCATCCATTCAATTTATGCGAAGAAAATATTTTGATGATTTTTTTCTGCTTGAAATCGGGGGGGGGGGGGGGGGGTGAGACTATTACGCGACTAAACACCGTATTATAAAGAATGGAAAGAGAAAAAGAATTAATTGGTATAAAAATATTAAGCTCAGAAAGAGCTTCTTAAGTAGAGGTTGAATAAATGTTTTTGTTTTCTTTACTTTTAAACTCATATACACCAAATAAAGAAATTAGTTAAAGAATGAAAAGACAGTTTTTTTTAGCACTGTATGTTAATAATCATCACTGAGTTGTAACAATGTTGCTCTGATATTTTGAGGATTTTCGATATAGTTGGTTATTTTTATATTTACTCTGTACGTGTAACTAATTTTCATATAAATAAATACAAATATATATATAGACATATATTTGGTTAAGTTATATACATGTGTGTAAGTTTAGATGTTGGTAATTAATAGTAATATTCCTTTGTATAAATGCAAGATGGGCTGCAAACCACATTTACTTATTTTGTTATTTGTGCCCATACCTAAATTATATTTATTTGCTATTTTTATTAATTCTGCAATTACTTACTGTTCCCTCCAAGCAATTTTTTTAAAGTTGCAGCACCCTGCTCTTTTTAAAATTGGCGAAATACACCCTTTAAAAAAGAAAAAAAAAAGTGAAATTCACCTTTAGTTGCAATCAGATATTTCTTATAAAAAACTTCCCATATCACTGTATTTCTAAATCAGTGTGCCCAAGACCTTGCAAAAATTATAGAACTTTATCTCTTTAGAAAATACAAGATATTGTTAAATCATGTCGTTATTTAATTGTATTTTTCAATTTGTAGTTCATAAAATCCTTAAAAATTAATGTCACTTTATTTATCAAATTAACAAACTATATACTTTTTTTCTTACAGCATTACTAAACACATTACTAATACACTTACTCATGAAGCTGTGTCATTATGCTCTGTTTTTACTGATCTAGCACCTCTTTTTAATAAATTTGACAAATAACACCAAAAAGCATTTTTATATGAAAAATATGAATTATTTATTCAAATAAAGTTTTGAAATTCAATAGCGATACTTTCATATTAGCAACATTTCAAGAGTTAATAGCGAAGAAATCGCCAAAGATTTCCCTACCTACAGCAGTTTTTTTTTTTTTTTTTTTTTTTTTTTTTTTTTTTTTTTTTTTTTTTTAATAGTTTTAGTATTTTAAGCGAGCAGTTCGATTACATGTTTATTAAATTTGTTTTTTATTTATGTTCATTTTTTGATGAAGTTTTTAATTTACTATAAAGGTTTTAGAATAACGTGTGGTGAACATTTTATATATACAGTCTGTTACAAATGCAGGTAATCATATTTACTTTTATATGACACAGTAAAATCAAAAATAATGAAAATAATATAAAATAGTTAGCCATTTTTATATGAATAAAGTATAAAAATCCAAACCTTAAGCACAAAATAGAAACACACATTGGTTCATTATTATTATTATTATTTTACTTACAGGATTAGATGATAATTATAAATAACAAGCCCCCTTTAATCAGTCTGTTTTCTAATAGAGTGTATAGTATGGATATTTCGAAGTTTATGCGTATAAAATCATTCAGGAAATAAAATATTAAAAGCATCCAGAAAAAAAAATAACGAAATATATTTTACATTTTACCTTCATTCATTAAAGTATATGGATACGTTTTTAATAATTAAAATCTTCCAATCAAACCATACTTTAATTCTCACTGGGTTGCATAATTTATATATTTGTCAACAAATTGAGACACCGGTTTACTTTGAAAATTTTTCTTTCATAATGTTAAACTGAAAAGTCTTACCAGTTAAGGATATCTCTTTATAAATTTTTATAACTTTTCGCACATCGGATAATACTTATTGACACTGATTTTTCCCCTTTAATACTGCATATGCATGATATCTTTTAAATAGTACTTCTCCATTATGTTAAAAAATTCTTACTTCTTCTGAACAGATATTAATTTTTAAATAAAAATGTGCAACGCAAATTATTTCAGACCATCAAAAAATTTTATTCTATAAAAAGGCCTTTTTATTTAGTACGTTAAATACATTTAAATATTTGCTATTTATGTTAAACTTTGATTATAATATTTTTATACATCATTTTAAAGTTTGAGAAAAATGTGATTTTAACCTATAGTATTTTAAAAGAAAACATATCTGATTAAAATAAATTTATATAATTGATTTTAATTATCTGATTAAAATTGTTTCTAGGCAGTTATTTATTTCAATAAATTAAATAATAAATGTACTGAACTTTATTAGGTTAATGAAATATTTATAAGAAAATGCAGAAATCGTTATAATTTAAAGAAAAGCCCACTCTGGAAAAAAAAATATGTTTTCTTACCTCTTTTTTTTTCCTTAACGTCGTTCTTTAAATTCCGATGTAATCCATGTTTAAGGAAGAACAAATTTTAGAAGTAGAATATATGTCCAATTATAACTACAACAGCAATGATGGGAATCATTTTAAACCACACCAAAGCTACTGTAATTATTTCGAACTGATATTTTTATCTAAAGTACTATCTTGAGATGATTATTCCTATGAATGTTTTAGGTTAAATGTTTATATCTGACAGACTGCATGTTCATAACACTACCTATTGTCCAGCAAAAAATTCCCTCCGTCTGTTCCAAAAATTAAACGCAATATGTTTTGTCTTTAATAGTTTTTATCGTCTGCGGTTTTTTTCGCGCTCTTTTGTATATCAAGGCCTAGAACAGATGGCTTTTCCGTTCTTATACATTTATATGACATAATATTTTTTATAAGCATTGTTCCAATTAAAATTCCTTGTTTCAAGAATTTTTTGATGCATTTAACTTTTTTTTTTATTATGTGTTTCAAAATAGGTTAAGTTTTAAGTTTTCTAAAGCTACTTTTTGTCAAATATGACAATAATGAAACTAATATTTGGAGTATAACAAATTAAAGAATGCTTAAATTTTTAGAGTATTTAAAATTTATTTTAATATGCAATAATGCGAGATCTTTTGAAAATAGAAAAGTAAAGTTTATATTATACGCAAAAAACGCAAAATATATTCATAAAAAAGAAATAAAATAACTGGCGAAATAATGTTTTAGTGGGGGAGTTTGTGTGTGTGTTGGAGGGAATCAGGCAATTGTCATTTTTTTTTTCTATTTTAATTTCCTGTAGAGTAAAACAGCTTGTAAAATAACAGTGCTTTTCAAAATAAATTTCTTTAAACGAAAAAAAATATATATGAATATTCAATTACGCAATGCATTTTACATGTATTTTGTATATTTTATTTTATATTCGGAAAAGTTAAATTTAATGAAAAGGTGTGATACAAGTAGCCCAATTTATTTTTTAAGAATTACTTAAAATAATTAAACACTAGCAGAAAAATTTATTACTGAAAATGTGCAAGTGTTTTTATTTATTATAATAAAGCATTGCTTTATTACAAAACACCGTCCCTTCCCATGTCCACACGCAAACAAATCTTTGCTTTCTCCACCTGTATATTAATTATTATGCCATTTCCGCTGATAAGAATAATTTATAAATAACCAATTTCTCGGATTATAGAATACAGGAGGAAAACATTTTCTTATTATTGAAATCTATACAGTTAATACATTTTTCTAGATTGACCACTAATAACACCAAAAAACATTTTTATATGAAAAATATCAATTATGTATTCAAATAAAGTTTTAAAATTCAATAGCAATACTTTCATATTAGCAACATTCCAAGAGTTAATAGTCGAAAAATTCGCCAAATATTTTATTACCTACAACAGTTTTTTTTAATTCAAATAGTTTTAGTAGTAGGCTAAGCGAGCAGTTCGATTACATGTCTATTAAATTTGTATTTTATTTATGTACATTTTTTGATAAAGTTTTTAATTTTGTTGTGAAATATTAGCCGGAAACAAACACTGAATTATTTTTATTGTTTGAAGTGGAAAGTTTTAATCTTAACATATGTTTTGTCACACTGCGAGTTTACAATATGGCAGGGTTTTTTGTCACATAATGAGAAGCACGTTACATGTAGTGACATAACAGTGACGTCACAATTTTTTTTTAATTGCCAGAAAAATATTTTTTACAGTAAATACAATGTTTTGAAGAATCTTTGTAATTTTTAAAAGTTTTCTAAAAACGTTCACATATCAGTCACAATGTGACATCGCTGAGAGGTGGCATTTTGGTCACAGTTGTGACGTGACCACAGTGACTTACAGTGACGTCACAATGACGTCACTGTGACCATGCATGCTATGAGGGTAGTTCTGTTTTATAAAGGTTATTTACGCATTCATGTTTACTGTAATCACTTTCATTAAACATATTTTTATTTTTATGATAATAAATGATTTTTTTGTATAATTTTACATAATTTTGTATAATATAATTACAGAAAGTTCGTAGAAAATGTATATTTTTTCATATTTATTTTTTAAAAATACAGATGACAATAAAATTAAACTATTTTTCCACTGTCATGTCAGTTAGGTCACCAATATTTTCCTCTAAAATCAACACTTTATTTTAAAGAATAGGAGGTAAATTGAAACTAAATCACCTCATTCATTCATCAATGAAATAAAAATATAGGAAAATAACTATATTTCACTATTGAAAACGGATTTTTTCTAGCAAAAGAACAATCATGGCAATTTTGATCAATCAAACAATTTTGAATAAAGATTTTGAACAGGTTTCTTGAGCGATTGTTTTCTTTTCTCTAAAAGCCTAGACTCCATCACGCCAAAAAGAGGCCCAGAGTCTGATATTTATTTGAGACTCATTTTCCTATGCTGTCACAAACAAGTCGGAAATTGTATGTGAAAAGTGACAATTGAGGTACGTTCGTACTATAGCTATAGTCCATTTTACCTTAACTTGGCAGTGTTTATTACCCTGCAAGAGCCGAATTGCAGCCGTTGTCATAGTAACCAGTGATTGCTCGAAGGGAAGAGGGTTACTAATAAACAAGGAAAAGCGCCATTTTTGCGGGCAAGTATAATGCGTGTGCATAAATCAGTAAATTTTTGTACTTCCGCTTTTGTCGATCACATGACAGCAGAGATCAGGGATTTTGCAATCGGTGGGTGCTGTGAGTTGTCATTAGATGTAAAAATTGAAGGAGATGGAGTGAAGCTTGAACACTGAAATTTTGACCATATCTTCAAGGCATCATTTAGATTAGGGGTGCACAACCTTTTTAAGAGAAGGGCCACTTTAAAAAATGTCTGGGTTGTCGAGGGCCACATCAGTCACACGAAAAAAATTCTATTTCGGGGAGGTGTGGGGGGGGACCCCTCTGGGTTCCCCTACCCAGTCAACATATCCAATTCAGTTAACAAGGATATATCAACAGTTTATGTTTGTATATATAACAAGGATTAATTTGAAAGAGTGATAATATTCCTGGACTTTATTCGGGGGAGTAAATTTTGTTTTATTAAAAGTGCTAAAAAACAAACATAGGCATGAAAATGGCTGGTGCCGAAAAAAAAATGTGAACTTTATGAGCGAAGGGGGCAGGAAAAGCAGATCAACAAGATTTGAGATTTTTTCGCGCCTGATCGACAAAATTAGCGATTTTTCCGCACCGGATCGACGAAATGTGCTATCTACCGCACCTGGTTGACGGAATTCCTATTATTCTGCACCGATCGACGATATTTGCGATTTTTCTGCGCCTGATCGACAAAATGCGCGATTTTTTTCGTGTCCGACCAACAAAATTCGCGATTTTCCGGAGCTCAGTCAATAAAAATTAGCAATTTTTTCGTGCAAGAACAACGAAATTTGCGATTTTTCCGAGCCTGATCCACAATTTCGCAATTTTTTCGTGCCAAACCAACGAAATTTGCTATTTTTCCCAGCCCTATTGACAGAACTCGCGATTTTTCCGTGTCCGTTTGACGAAGCTTGCGATTTTTCCGTGCCCGATCAACGAAATTTGTGAATCTTAACTGACTGAAGAAATTTACAATTTTTCCCGCGGCAAATTGATGAAATTCCCGATAAACAAACGAAACACGCGATTTTTCCGCACCTAATTGATAAAATTCGTGATTTTTATACACCCGATAGATGAAATTCACGATTCCTAACTAACTGACGAAATTTGCAATACTTTCCCGCGGTAAATTGACGAAATTCGCGAATTTTTTCGCAAGACTTACGAAACTCACGATTTTTCCGAGCCCGTTCGCCAAAACTCGCGATTTTTCCTAGCCCTATTGAATTCCTAGCCCAACTTTTCCGTGCCCGATCGGAGAAATTTGCGATTTTTCTAGGCATGACCGACAAAATTCGCGATTTTTCCGTGTCCGATCAACGAAATTCGCGATTTTTCCGCGCCCGATCTACGAAATTCCCAAATCTTATCTTACTGATGAAATTGGCAATTTTTTCCCGCGGCAAATTGTCAAAATTCGCGATATTTTTTCGCGACTGACGAAAATCACGATTTTTCCTCAGTCGATCAAGAAAATTCGCAATTTTTCCTCGCATCATCAACAAAATTTATGATTTTTTCGTCCTCGATCAACGAAATTTCCGATTTTCCCGTGCCTGATCGACAAAATTCGCGATTTTTCCGTGCCCGACCAATGAAATTCGCGATTTTTCTGAGGCCGTTCGCCAAAACTCGCGATTTTTCTGAGCCAGTTTGCCAAAACTTGCGATTTTTCTTAGCTTGGTTCCTAGCCCAACTTTTTCGAGCCCGATCGGCAAAATTTTCGATTTTTATACGCCTCACCGACAAAATTCGCGATTTTTCCGTTTTCGATCAATGAAATTCGCGATTTTTCCGAGCCTTATAGACAAAATTCGCTATTCTTCCGCACCCGATCGACAAAATTAGCGATTTTTCAGCACCGGATCGACGAAATGTGCTATCTACCGCACCTGGTTGACGGAATTCCTATTATTCTGCACCGATCGACGATATTTGCGATTTTTCTGCGCCTGATCGACAAAATGCGCGATTTTTTTCGTGTCCGACCAACAAAATTCGCGATTTTCCGGAGCTCAGTCAATAAAAATTAGCAATTTTTTCGTGCAAGAACAACGAAATTTGCGATTTTTCCGAGCCTGATCCACAATTTCGCAATTTTTTCGTGCCAAACCAACGAAATTTGCTATTTTTCCCAGCCCTATTGACAGAACTCGCGATTTTTCCGTGTCCGTTTGACGAAGCTTGCGATTTTTCCGTGCCCGATCAACGAAATTCGTGAATCTTAACTGACTGAAGAAATTTACAATTTTTCCCGCGGCAAATTGATGAAATTCCCGATAAACAAACGAAACACGCGATTTTTCCGCACCTAATTGATAAAATTCGTGATTTTTATACACCCGATAGATGAAATTCACGATTCCTAACTAACTGACGAAATTTGCAATACTTTCCCGCGGTAAATTGACGAAATTCGCGAATTTTTTCGCAAGACTTACGAAACTCACGATTTTTCCGAGCCCGTTCGCCAAAACTCGCGATTTTTCCTAGCCCTATTGAATTCCTAGCCCAACTTTTCCGTGCCCGATCGGAGAAATTTGCGATTTTTCTAGGCATGACCGACAAAATTCGCGATTTTTCCGTGTCCGATCAACGAAATTCGCGATTTTTCCGCGCCCGATCTACGAAATTCCCAAATCTTATCTTACTGATGAAATTGGCAATTTTTTCCCGCGGCAAATTGTCAAAATTCGCGATATTTTTTCGCGACTGACGAAAATCACGATTTTTCCTCAGTCGATCAAGAAAATTCGCAATTTTTCCTCGCATCATCAACAAAATTTATGATTTTTTCGTCCTCGATCAACGAAATTTCCGATTTTCCCGTGCCTGATCGACAAAATTCGCGATTTTTCCGTGCCCGACCAATGAAATTCGCGATTTTTCTGAGGCCGTTCGCCAAAACTCGCGATTTTTCTGAGCCAGTTTGCCAAAACTTGCGATTTTTCTTAGCTTGGTTCCTAGCCCAACTTTTTCGAGCCCGATCGGCAAAATTTTCGATTTTTATACGCCTCACCGACAAAATTCGCGATTTTTCCGTTTTCGATCAATGAAATTCGCGATTTTTCCGAGCCTTATAGACAAAATTCGCTATTCTTCCGCACCCGATCGACAAAATTAGCGATTTTTCAGCACCGGATCGACGAAATGTGCTATCTACCGCACCTGGTTGACGGAATTCCTATTATTCTGCACCGATCGACGATATTTGCGATTTTTCTGCGCCTGATCGACAAAATGCGCGATTTTTTTCGTGTCCGACCAACAAAATTCGCGATTTTCCGGAGCTCAGTCAATAAAAATTAGCAATTTTTTCGTGCAAGAACAACGAAATTTGCGATTTTTCCGAGCCTGATCCACAATTTCGCAATTTTTTCGTGCCAAACCAACGAAATTTGCTATTTTTCCCAGCCCTATTGACAGAACTCGCGATTTTTCCGTGTCCGTTTGACGAAGCTTGCGATTTTTCCGTGCCCGATCAACGAAATTCGTGAATCTTAACTGACTGAAGAAATTTACAATTTTTCCCGCGGCAAATTGATGAAATTCCCGATAAACAAACGAAACACGCGATTTTTCCGCACCTAATTGATAAAATTCGTGATTTTTATACACCCGATAGATGAAATTCACGATTCCTAACTAACTGACGAAATTTGCAATACTTTCCCGCGGTAAATTGACGAAATTCGCGAATTTTTTCGCAAGACTTACGAAACTCACGATTTTTCCGAGCCCGTTCGCCAAAACTCGCGATTTTTCCTAGCCCTATTGAATTCCTAGCCCAACTTTTCCGTGCCCGATCGGAGAAATTTGCGATTTTTCTAGGCATGACCGACAAAATTCGCGATTTTTCCGTGTCCGATCAACGAAATTCGCGATTTTTCCGCGCCCGATCTACGAAATTCCCAAATCTTATCTTACTGATGAAATTGGCAATTTTTTCCCGCGGCAAATTGTCAAAATTCGCGATATTTTTTCGCGACTGACGAAAATCACGATTTTTCCTCAGTCGATCAAGAAAATTCGCAATTTTTCCTCGCATCATCAACAAAATTTATGATTTTTTCGTCCTCGATCAACGAAATTTCCGATTTTCCCGTGCCTGATCGACAAAATTCGCGATTTTTCCGTGCCCGACCAATGAAATTCGCGATTTTTCTGAGGCCGTTCGCCAAAACTCGCGATTTTTCTGAGCCAGTTTGCCAAAACTTGCGATTTTTCTTAGCTTGGTTCCTAGCCCAACTTTTTCGAGCCCGATCGGCAAAATTTTCGATTTTTATACGCCTCACCGACAAAATTCGCGATTTTTCCGTTTTCGATCAATGAAATTCGCGATTTTTCCGAGCCTTATAGACAAAATTCGCTATTCTTCCGCACCCGATCAACGAAATTCGCGATTTTTCCGCGCCCGATCTACGAAATTCCCAAATATTAACTCACTGACGAAATTGGCATTTTTCCCGCGGCAAATTGTCGAAATTCGCGATATTTTCTCGCGACTGACGAAAATCACGATTTTTCCGCAGTCGATCAAGAAAATTTGCAATTTTTCTCGCACCATTAACAACATTTATGATTTTTTCGTACCCGATCAACGAAATTTGCGATTTTCCCGCGCCTGATCGACAAATTTCGTGATTTTTCCATGACCGACCATTGGATTTCGAGATTTTTCCGTGCCCGAACGACAAAACTCGCGATTTTTCCGCGTCCGATCAGCGAAATTTGCGGTTTTTTCTGTCCAAATTCGCGGTTTTTCGCCCCCGATCAACGAAATTCGCGATTTTTCCACGCCCGATCAACGAAATTCGCGATTCTTATTTGACAAACAAAATTTTCAAATTTTCCCTCTAAAGATGATAATTAAAGATTTTTTTCCTGCGACTTTTGGACAAAAATTGCAATTTTTTCCAGTTAATAATTGATGAAGTTCGCGGGCCACATGTTATCCCATCGCGGGCCACAGGTTGTGCAACCCTAATTTAGATGGTATTACTCGTGGTAGAATAATCGGAAAGTTGGAAGAAGGACGCAAAATGAGAGACGCCCGTGAATTTAATATCGCGTACAGTAGTGTTTCTAGGTTATGGGCGCATTCCAAAAGAGTGGAATATGCACTAGGCGCACGGGAGGTGGTTGTCCTAGCAATACGACGTCCCAAGAAGATCGCTATATTGTTATTTCGACAAAAAAGAACCAACGTAGCACAGCTGGGCAATTAGGAAATTAACTTTTTGCTGCCACAGGAACTAAAATATCGCGGAAAACTGTTGCAAGACGTTTGAAAAAGGGTGGACTATACGCCCGAAGAGCTGTTGTGTGTGTCCCACTCTCGAGACGCCAATTTAGCGCCCGTTTACAATGGTGCCGTATGTATCGCAATTGGACTGATGACAACTAGTCTACCGTACTGTTCTCAGACGAGAGTAGATTCAGTCTATCGTCTGATTGTAGACTCAAACTGATATGAAGCGAGGTTGATAGTGCTTACTGTCACGAAAATATTCCAGAAAGAGATCGACATGCGACTTCAAGTATCATGTTATGGGCAGGCATAATGTCCAATGGCCGCACGGATCTCTATGTGCTTGACCAAGGGTCCATGACTGGTAGACGATACATTGAAGACATTCCTGCTTCCACATGTTTGACTTTTTCGAGGTGCTGTCGGCGAAAAATTTCGTTTTATGGACGATAATGCACCTTGTCTTCGCTCACAGTCTGCACAAGATTGTCTTGAGGCCGAAGATATCCATCGCATAGATTGGCCAGCACGTTCCCTTGACCTGAATCTCATTGAAAATGTATGGGATGCCTTGGGGAGACTTATTGCTGCTCGACAATTTCCTTCCACAAACAAGGAAACTCTCATCCATGCAGTGAAGGAGGAATGGGGCAACTTGCCTCAACAGCTACTGAATCATGTTGTTATGAGTATGTCGCGCCGTGTTGGAAGTTGTCTGGCATTACACGGTGGCCACATCCCTCATTGATATGGCACTGACGATTGTTAATTGTGAGTATTTTGCTTTCTTCGTACAGTCATGTTTTCGGACAATATTCACGTTTCAGAAAAAGAACCTCTGGTAATGCCCTGTATACATCCTTTCAACAAAATTATTATATTAAATCCTGTGTAACATTCTGTTAATACTATTGTTCGCTTCTTGACCCACAATCTCAAGTAGATTCTGATTTACGTGTACATTTCTTCTTGGTCCTTAAGTTTTGTCCACCAGTGTATAATTATAGATATTTGGGTGTAAAAAAGTCACGATGTTTTAAAAAAATCAAAACAATCTGATTTTTTTTATGAAAATCATGTTTTTAAAAAATTAAAATCAACTTTTTATAATTCCCCCCCCCCCCTTCTCCTCCTGCTTTAAAATACAAAATTGTTACCAAGAATTTTATGTTTCCAAAACAATTACATCTCTAATTGCTAATATAATCTATGTTTTTATGACTTAAATACGATTATAACTAGGACTTCCCTTAGAGGGATTAGTCTGAGCGATATTACTGAGAACATAGATTTAATAATAACATGTGGAAGCAAAGAAAATGAGATGTTATCATTAATTGTCCATATACTGCGAAAAATTGAAATGATGAAAATAAACGAATTGTAGAATTACAAAATCTTATATATAAATTCGTATACACTGTTTAAAAAAATGGGAAATCAAACCATTCAAGACAGCCATGCATGGGTATAAAATTGAAAGTACGCAATATATTAAAAGTAAAATAGAAAATGAAACACTAATTTACTTATATCGGAATTTTAACATTATAAAATGAAGTCAAGAGCATAATCAGACGCTCCGCACCAATTTGAGTAACATTAAAAGACAAATATATGATGTTTAAAAAGAATGGACTATACTTTATATGGTGTGTGCTCCCCCGGAATAGTTAATATTGTACAATATCTGTTTTCGACGGATGCAATGAAGTTGTCGATAACATTTAAGGAATTCTCTTCTCAAAATCTAATATAGTATCAAAGTACCGAATACATCAAAAGTGGCATGCAATGCTTCGTTAGAGTGTGTTTTAGATATGCACGATCGGATTTAAATGATGAGTGTATGCTGGCCACTACATACGCTGTATTGTTTTGTTTTCAAACATATTCTGCACAAGTTGAGCTATATTTAGCATGTATTAAATAAAAGAAATCGGCAATGAATACAACATAAAGTATAACACAAGATCTGAATATATCGTCTGCATAACTTTTGAGCTGTCAAAGTGTCATTTGAAGTAATTTATAAATCCATACATATTTATTCAGCAAATCATGCAAGCTAACATACGCCAATATGAACCCGATTACAAAATTTCACCAGAATAAGTTAATATATAAAAAATCTACTAATAATAATGGAGAATATGACCTTATGATAAAATGTCTAGAAAAATGAATCGGATAAAAAATTCATATCACATTTAAAACGGCACTTCCCTCTGTTAGTGGCCTTGGCGAGAGAGAGAAAAGTCTGGAGAAGGAACACTTTAACAAGTACTTTCGGGACACCTACTCACTGTTTTATACAGGTCTTTATTCAATATTTACACAATTTATTTAATGCTAGGTGGGTATCTATCAGTTTTGTTGCATTTAAATCGCATGTTTTGCGGAGGAAATGCAGCATTATGAAATATTTAAAGTTGCTGTACCTAACAATTCCAAATTAATGGGAATTGAGATCGCTTTCCGTTAATTTCATCTTTTTAAATTTTAAATTTTTTAGAAACCATTTATAGAGACAATTGTATATTTTAAAACTAACCCGAAGCAAAATTTCAAGATTTTGGGCTCAGCAGTAACAGAGAAATAGAAAATTTTTGAAAGTTTTTTGTTTCTGCACTGTTTTATATAGCGACAATTTTAGAAATTGTTCTATTGCGAGAATTTACGTCATGATAAATACTGCCATGTCAATTTTCATGTTTATATTCCTAACAGTTCCATGTTCTTCGTTACTTAAATCATCTTTAGATCTTTTTCCGCTTTTTTAGTCTTTCTGTTTTTTAGAATTCGTTCTACAACGAGCATTTACATCTTATTAATTACTACCATGCCAAAGTTCTAGTTTCTAACCCCAACAGTATCCCAATAATTTCAGTATTCCAAATAAATCATAGTTTAGAACCTTTCTAGAAATTTTTACGTTTATCCGTCAAATTGAACCTTTTAGAGAGCATTCATTACGAGTATTTACATCTTAAAAGTAACTACCGCACCAAATTTAAAGTTTCTAACACAATCAATATCGCAGAAATCACAATTTTAGAACTTTTTTGCTCCTGCAGCGATGTAGGTTCTTGCACTGATATAAAATAGTTTTTTTTTCGGAGTAGAGGTGGCCACCAACAGTTTTTTAAGTTGGCTATGTAGTTTCAGAGATAACACCTCACAAAGGTACAAGCATTATTATTATTGTATACTTTATAATATTATAATGCTTTATAATACTAGCATTAGATGTACAGATACAAAAGCCATTTATGTTTTACAAACTAAAGTGCCGGCGTTGCCCAGAATTTGAAGGATGTTTGTTCTGAAAAATCAATTTCAAAATTTAACATACAACACAAAACAAACATTAAAAAAAGCAGTCGAAATGTTGTTGAATGACTCATATGAAAACGCTATATAAAAATGTATAAATGTATATAACAGACGCAAAAGAATACAGCTATAAATGAACTTATTTCAATTTATAATTGGAGCAATAATGTTAAAATACGCCAATATTTCCCTAATCGGGTTTTTATCATGCTTCAATACATTTTTCACACTCATATGACGTTATACTATATCCACCATGCCCTTTATATTTCCAATATGACGTAAAATTTTCCACTTTCACGTGGAAACCTTGAAATAGAAAAGTTATGAAGTTGTATTCACTTTCATTTAAATTCGTCAAACCATTTATTTCATTTTCATATTTCACGTGAATATCTTGCAATAGAAAAGTTATGACGTAACATTCACCTTTTTTTTTAAATTCGGCAAACTATTTATTTCATTTTCATTTTTCACGTGGAAATCTTGTAGTAGAAAATTAATTGTTGTAGTAATAATTTTATTGTGTTTTTTAATTGTTGGCAACTGCTATAACGAAAAATGTTTAAATTTGATAAGAAATTGCTGTTAAATTGGTGGGTTTTTATTAATTAAAAATTAACTATAAGTTATTTCGATTCCGGATTACTTTAGTTGTCTCGGCCATGTTTTAATACACATGTACGTATCTCTTCACAATTTTGGCTTCCAAATTGTGGATTTTTTATAGAATTACAAACAGACAGATAGACAAGTTTTCATTTTTATATATCTTTCTACTCTATAAAAAGTAACTAACGCTGTCACCGCCGCCGCCGCCGGTTTTGAATTTTTTGTGACCGGAGGTCTTTCTTCGTTAATATTAAGAAAACTATTGCATGCAAATATATGCAAATCGGTGGTATTATAGCGAAATGTTTGATCAACACACTAATGCATACGGTTTTCAAATCGAAGAATTATTTTAAGAGATATTTAATGCTAAAGTTGGACAAAATCGTTCCATTAAAAAGAATTTATAAGAGCAAAAGCTATACATGGGAATTTAATCATTTTTAAATCATTTTATTCAATAGAAGATCCCAGTCTGCAGATTTCATTAATTTTTTTAATTTGACTCATTTTTTGAGGTTTTATTTCTATTTTAAATTCAAATATTCAGCATTTTGACAGATATTTTTTACATATTTTAGAAAATGGTATTAATTTAAACTGTTGCCAACTGTATAAGCAGCGCAAACAATAATGTTTGCTTCAAATAAAAAAAAATATTTACACGTTACTATTATAAACAGAAAATAACATTCAAATTAGAATTAAATAATTAGGTATAAAAAGCAGGCACTTATTGGAAATTACGCCATAAAAACTATATTTACATGTGAATTTTAAAGGAGAAAGGATATTGTAAAATAAATTCATTAACATGCGTTAGAAATCTGAAATTGAACAAATTACGTCACATTACACTCACATTACTACAAAATGAACAAAAAATAGTATTGCAAAACAGTTTAAATTTAAAAATTGCGCGAGGCAAAATATTAGAGGTTAAATATTAGATTTTTTCAAAATTCTATTATTTGTCGTTTGATGTGAGGTGTTCAGCTATAAGTATGCAAAATTTCATGTATCCAACTTAATTAGGGGCTGAGTTAGAAAAATTGCTTTAAATACACTAGTTAGAGCCCAGAGGGTTAAATATTAGACTTTTTCAAAATTTTATTATTTGCTGTTTGATGTGAGGTGTTCAGCTATAAGTATGCAAAATTTCATGTCTCCAACTTAATTAGGGGCTGAGTTAGAAAAATTGCTTAAAATACACAAGTTAGAGCCCAGAGGGTTAAATAATAGAATTTTTCAAAATTTTATTATTTGTCGTTTGATGTGAGGTGTTCAGCTATAAGTATGCAAAATTTCATGTCTCCAACTTAATTAGGGGCTGAGTTAGAAAAATTGCTTAAAATACACAAGTTAGAGCCCAGAGGGTTAAATAATAGACTTTTTCAAAATTTTATTATTTGTCGTTTGATGTGAGGTGTTCAGCTATAAGTATGCAAAATGTCACGTCTCCAAATTAATTAGGGGCTGAGTTAGAAAAATTGCTTAAAATACAGAAGTTAGAGACTGGAGGGTTAAATATGACTTTTTCAAAATTTTTTGATGTATCGTGTTATCGCAAGTGTTCAGCTATAAGTATGCAAACTTTCAAGTCTCCAACTTAGTTAGGGGATGAGTTAGAAAAAATGCTTAAAATGCATAAGTTAGAGCCCAGAGGGTTAAATATCAGACATTTTTCAAAATTTTATTATTTGTCGTTTGATGTGAAGATTTCAGCTATAAGTATGCGAAATTTCATGTCTCCAACTTAATTAGAGGCTGAGTTAGAAAAATTGTTTAAAATACATAAGTTAGAGCCCAGAGGGTTAAATATTAGACTTTTAAAAAATTTTATTATTTTTTGTTTGATGTGAGGTGTTCAGCTATAAGTATGCAAAATGTCATGTCTCCAACTTAATTAGGGGCTGAGTTAGAAAAATTGCTTAAAATACACAAGTTAGAGACCGGGGGCTTAAATATGACTTTTTCAAAATTTTATGATTTATCGTGTTATCGCAAGTGCTTAGCTATAAGTATGCAAACTTTCATGTCTCCAACTTAATTTGGGGCTGAGTTAGAAAAATTGCTTTAAATACACAAGTTAGAGCCCAAAGGGTTAAATATTAAGCCTTTTTCAAAATTTTATTATTTGTCGTTTGATGTGAGATGTTCAGCTATAAGTATGCAAAATTTCATGTCTCCAACTTAATTAAATTAGGGGCTGAGTTAGAAAAATTGCTTAAAATACACAAGTTAGAGCCCAGAGGGTTAAATATTAGACCTTTTTCAAAATTTTATTATTTGCCATTTGATGTGTGGTGTTCAGCTATAAGTATGCAAATTTTCAAGTCTTCGACATATATAGTTTCTGAGAACGGTCTCTGTGACAGACGGACAAACAGACAGACAAAGGAGTGAGACAGGTAGGGTTTCGTTAGATGAACGAAACTCTAAAAACATGCTGCGGATGACTGTAACAACATCCTAAAATTACATCACCATCAGCGATCTACCAATCCCGAATTTAGTTTATATTCGTTTCATATATTCTTATTCTTTTGTGCGGCCCTGTAAAATAATTATCAATATTATATACAGTAAAACCTCTGAATAGCGGACACCCCGAGAATGCAGAATTTGTCCTCTATTTAGAGGTGACCGCTACTGAGAGTAAAACATGTACAGTTATTTAAGAGTTGGTAATCGAAAAAATGTCCGCTAAATAGAGGTATCCGCTAATCGGGTGTGTCCGCTATGGAGGTTTTACCAGTAAAACTTCTGAATAGCGAACACCTCGGGAGGGCAGAATTTGTCCTCTATTTGGAGGTGTCCGCTACTGAGAGTAAAAAATGTACAGTTATCTAAGGGTTGGTAATCGAAAAAATGCCCGCTAAATAGAGGTGTTCACTAATCGGGTGTGTCCGTTATGGAGGTTTTACTGCATAATAATATCATCCTTTAGAAGAAAATTGCATGCTGTATGATAGACAGACAGACATCCAGAGAAAGATAACCTCCCGGATCAATAAACAGTCATGTCTTTTGTTTTAATCATCCACAATTGTATGTCATACAACATGCCAGATTTTATACAACAGGCTAAAAACGGTCACCTGGTACGGAATACTGCATTATTATTTGTTTGCCCACCAAAACTTGTTGCCACTGGTTGTTGCAAGGTTTGTGATCACGTGGTTGAAACTGATCTATTCAATATTACTGCGTGGGTATTTTTTTTTTATTTGCTCCATGTGTTCAAACCAGTTGTCTACGAAAACATCAACCGGTGAAAGTGTCGCACACCAAATTTCTGTGACGTATGCAGTTAAATTGTGCTTTTTTAAGGGTTTTTTCTATATAAATTTTAAACGGTTTGGAACTTATTTTTCATAGTATGTGCATTCAGTAGGCGACTCTCATAGGTACCTTCTGGTGCAATCAAAAACGAAATCCGACAAATATTTTTTGAGTTATGCTTGACGAAAGGTTTTTATTAGGCTTTTTTTTTAGTAGGACATGGCGTTAATATCCATCGTAGTAGTAAAGTGTCCGGACAGTAATATTTCGCTGAGTATTAGCCTTCGCTTCGCTCAGACAATTATTAGTTAGAAATTACAAAAAATAAATAAATTGCAAATGAGTAATTTCATTAGTTAGTAGCATGTAATAACATTATGTACATAAAACTTTTATAATAATTATGGAAAACTATATTAAATACTACAGGTATTTACATTTATTAAAATAATTAAAAACTCCTTTTAATATTAAATTGTTAACACTGCTTAAAATTAAGGGGCTACTTCACTCACGCAAAATCACCCGCTTTCTAATATTAATCCTATTGAAAAAAAAATTATATATATCTATATATATATTGTTTGCATTTCAGTATTTTAAATTATTTTTTTTTTCTTTTGCATTGGATACCTGAGATCGATCTCTACAAAGAATCTTTTTTTACTTTTCCGATTTTTATTACAGGTATTTGGAGGGGGGGGAGGGGGGATTTTCATAACATGTTTCAAAAATGAAATTATCCTAGTAAAAATGTCTCTAAACAAAATCGAAAAAGTTATAAAGGTTCTTTGTGGAGATCGACCTCGGCTATTAAATGCGAAAAAAAAAAGAATAAAATATTGAAATGCGAATGAGATATTTTTAAAATCTTCTTCCATAGGATTAAGATTAGTGATCGGGTGTTTTCATGAGTGAAGCCTCTCAATAAATATTAAATAAATGATTCTCTAATTAGGAACATAATATACAGTTTTATGCTTTAATTACTAAAATGATAATTAATAATTTAGTATTTATTACTGAGAGAAAAAATGGCAGGACGCTGGTTCCAATATGTGTTTAGTAACTATATAAGGAAAAAAGTAATAATTTTTTAATCAACTGATGTCATGCTTTCATTCTATTTTAACTCCAATTTGCTGTAAATTTATTATTGCAAAAGCAGAAGGATAAGAAAAAAAGTAATAGCTATTTATTCTTTTATTTTCAGGATTTTATCATTTTCTATGTAAAACGTGCATACTGATAATGCTTTATCCGACATTTTATAATTCAAATGCAAAAGTAACAAATTTTACAAATAATTAATAAACGAACAAATAATAACAATAATTAACAGTAAAAACGCTCAAGTTCGAGTATTACTCGCGCTCAGAGGATTCTGTAAAATAAATATATGAATTATTAACTGTATTATTAAAAAAATCGTTGCTAAAAGAATAATAAGACTTTGTAAAAAACTATACAACGTAGGGTTAGGTATAGCTGTATGTACCAGGAAGGTATGAATGGGTATACCATAAAAGTTCGAAGAGATATGAAACCTAAATAATATCAAATATTGCTATTCTGTATAAATCTTTTTTAAATCTTATCCTAATCTGTTTATGATGAACCTAATTCGGTAATGACAATGAAAGTAGAGTGCATATTTAAACTCCATTTGGCATTTCATAAAACTAAATTCAGCGTAGTAATAATCTTTTCTTTTTATAGAGTAGCAAAAAAAAAACTTATTCAAGGTTTAAACTTGGCACGTGCTAAGCGCGCTTCGAAAGGAGGTCACAAAGTTGCAACGCTGCCTTGTTCCGTGCCGCGTTTTGCCAGATGGGTTTTTAATTAAATTTTAAAGACACGGGAGGCGTATTGAGATATCCATCCAAAGCAAACTAATCTCATAGTATTTATGTGATTAATTCTAATTAAATTAGTCTGTTATAACAATTTGAATTTTATTGCTTTTACACTGCTACTGGACATTGCATTACACAAATATATCATGAAAGTTATTATCTGGGCTGGTACTCTATCCAAAGGTACATAGAGTACGCCGCCCCCGTTATTATGTATGTCCAAACAGCCCGCATCTTTAAGCGTTAATATCTCGGCTAATTATGGACGATTTTTTTCGAAAATCATTATCAACAATGCTTTTATACTCTTGCTACCATAGGTACCGCCAGCGCCCCTCAACACCTTTGATGAATGCCTGCAAATCGAAATTTGTGTGTAACGGAAAAATGCGCTTTTCTCAAAAACTATGTGACGTAGGGTAATCGCTATAATTTTCCTGGAAGGTAACGTCTACGACCTCAAATTTTGTCATAATTTTAGTTTCAATAGATTCGGAAATAGAGGGGGGGGGAACATATTTTTGCACTATATATTCGATGATATCTCTTAAAATATAATACCTAAAATCAAAAGAAATGTAATTTTGAGTTCAGCGTTACGAAAGCTTTCATACGATACCTTATACGATATACAAAGAAAAGATTTTTTTTTCCAAGTAACTTAATTAGCCACTCTACATTTTTCCTAAATATATTTGTGTATGTTTAATAATCTGTAAATATGTGGGTCAATAGTCTTTATTACTTACCCCAATTTGAACTTTCCACGTTCCATAGTTTACGAGTAAAATGTCTGTGACAGATGGACAGACACAGGAATGATCTTAAAATGGTTCCGTTTTGACTTTTTAAGTACGGAACCCTAAAGAAACAAACATTAAAAGTGGAAGCAAGCAGCAAAGTAATATTAAAACTATTCATATGAACAATAAGAATGCGAGGAACAACAGAACACTGGAATCGGCGCGTAAGCCTAAAAAGCGCACCAGATATTTAGCCTTGAAGTTTGGTTACACTGTAAAAAAAACGGAGACTAAAAAACGGAGTACTGGCAATCTAGACGACAGTACTATTTCGTATTTTAACGGAAATTTTCCCGCATAAATTCCAGCAAAACGGAAAATTTTCTGTAATTTATGGGGAAAAGTTTCCGTAAAAATACGGATTTCTGGAATTTATGGGGGGAAATTTCCGTTAAAATTCGGAAATTGTACTGGCGTCTCGATTGCCAGTAGAATCTCTGTTATTTAGTCTTTTTTTTTTTTTTTTTTTTTTTTTTTTAGGGTTCTGCACATAAAAAGTAAAAACGAAACCATTATAAGATCACTCCCGTGTCTGTCTGTCACAGGCATTTTACTCGTAAACTATGGAACGTGTAAATTGCAAATTCAGGGAAGTAATAAAGACTATTGACCCACATATTTTCAGATCATTAAACATTCATAAATATATTTAGTAAAAATGTATAAGTGCGAATTAAGCTACTTGAAAAAAAAACTCTTTTCTTTTTTTATCGTGTGAAAGCTTTCGCAACGCTGAACTCAAAAATTCATTCCTTTTAATTTTAGGTATTATTTTTTCAAAGATAGCGTCGAAAATATAGCTCAAAAATATGTCCCCCCCCCCCCCCCCAGCCTCCCATGTAATTCCGAATCTACTGAAACTAAAATTATGAAAAAATTATACATGCAGACGCTAACTTAAACCTCGAAGGAAAATTATAGCGATTACCCTAGGTCACATAGTTTTTGAGAAAATCGCATTTTTCTGTTACACACAAATTTCGATTTACGGGTATTTAGCAAAAGTGTTGAGCAGCGCTTAAGGTACCTATCGTAGCCGAAGTATAAAAGCACTGTTGATAATGATTTTTGAAAAAAAATTGCCTGTAATTAGCCGAGATATCAACCCTTAAAGATACGGACAATTTCGACATACATAATGACAGGGATGGCGTACTCTATGCCTAATTAACAACTTTTAATGATATGTAAGTGTAATGTAATGTCCAGTAGTAGTATAAAAGCAATAAACGTCAAATCGTTAAAAACTGACTAATTTAAGAGGTCTCGGAACTCTTAAAATTGGAAAAAATGAAAAAAAAATGACCATTTGCAACATTTAATGTCTTAAACTGCATATGATTTAAAACGCAATTTTTATTGGGATGAAAGATATAAATATGTTCTTTCATTTCATGTATTTAAAAAATTGCAAGATGCAGAATTAGTATTTACAGGGGGTCGAAACTGTTAGACATTTGTCAAGCAGAAAATTGGCATAAGATCTTACGCGCAGGATTACAAAAGAAATATTGCAACTAGAATGAAAATTTTAGTGCCTACTTTTACTTCAGATTATAATAATTACCCTGAACTTAAATACATTTGTATTTAAAACTTTTTTATATTTTTAATGCAAAGCTGTATTTAGCTAACACAAAATGTTTAAAATTTCAACAGTATAATGACCTAAAAAATATTTTTTTGAAGATCAAAAAGGAAATTTTAGGTTCAGTTTATACAGACTAACATGAAATATATGTTTCGAAAATTTCATGAAAAAATATTCAGAAGTTTTTGAGGTACCCAGCGCGTTATGCACAAAAACTTGTTTTGCAAAAAAATGACTTCAAAGTTTCGGAAACGCCGCTTCAGCTATTGAGCGGGTATAATTCTAAAAGCCATAGCTTCTGTTCTAACGGGAATTTCAAGGAAACAATCATATGAAAATGTTCAGAAAAGATAGGAGTTTAACATCTAATAAAATTAAAATTTCTAATATTTTGAAGAGACCTGAGACCACTTAATTAGAATGAATCGCATAAATACTATGGGATTCGCGACTAGTTTGCATTGAGTGGATCTCTCAGTACGTCTCGAGTGACTTTAAAAGGTAATTAAAAACCTGTCTGGAAAAACGCGGCACGGACCAAGGAGTTGTTGCAATTTTGCGACCTCCTTTTGAAGCGCGCTTAGCACAATGCCAAATTTAAACTTTGAACAAAGGTTTTGTTTTAGCTACATTGTAGAAAGAAAAAACTATTACTACGCTGAATTTAGTTCTATGAAATGCCAAATGAAGTTTAAATATGCACTGCTTTTATTGTCAGTGCCGAATTAAGCTCATCATAAACAGATTAGGATAATATTAAAAAATGAGTTGTACAGAATAGCTATATTTGATATTATTTAAGTTCCATATCTCTTTGAACTTTCATGGTATACAGTTATACTCAACACTATGTCGTATAGTTTTTTACAACGTCTTAGTATTCTTTTAGCAACAATTACAAGTTCATATATTTATTATACGGAACAACCCTCTGTGCGCGAGTAATACTCGCACTTGACTGTTTATTTTTTACAGTGTAGCCTTGACGGAAGGAGAGGATTTTTACGCCAGAATTTTTACTTTATACTTTCGCTTAAATACATTTTTTTTAATTAAATACTTTTAACAGAGGAATTACTTTAAGTATGTGCTTCAAATCCCGAATTTTGTAATTTATAAACATAAGCATATAAATTCCTAGGCATTTTCACCACTTAAGATTAAAAAATAACGGAAAACAATTTTTTAAGGCGGAATGTTACTGTTTCTACCTTTCACGGTGCTGCCTAGTTGAGGTAAAATAGAGTATAGTCAGATCTTGGTGCTTCAGCTGTTGCACTCTTATAGAAAAATGCATGCATACAAAATGTATTACGATTATATATATCAAATTCAGTAATAGGAAATAATATGGCTCCATCTTAAATAGGACGTAATCATCATGGCAACCTAAAATCCTTACCGATCATGGAATATCATTGAATTAATTTCGTATGATAGGATTTAATAGACTGAAGAAAACTTTTATTAATAGGGGAGAGTGGCTCACTTTGGGACACGGTACACCTCTGACAGCTTTATGTTTTGCCCTAAATTTTAAATTAACTCTTAACTCTTGAAGATGCAAATAGATAGCAGCACAATCTAACTTTCAGACATAGTTTGATTCCATTGATGCAGCAGGCAAAAATTTATTAAGATTTTTATTTCGTAAACATGTCTAGTAACTTTCATGTAAAAGTTTGATAAATCGCACAGCGAAATTTGATTGAAAATATTTTGAAATAAAACGTAATGTAATGAAATTTAAAGCTTTCTCTATAAAAGTGATGTATAATAATAGTACTAATCTTAAAACAGCATGACATTCTAATATTTCATAGTGGGTATAGGGTGCGGCCTTGGGACACAAGATATGCCTATCTAACTTTTATTTGAAATATTTTAACAAAAAGGCATTGTGTTTAAAACATTTCTTATTTAATCTACGTAACATGTATTTATTAATAGTTATTATTTCTTCTTTTAAGAAGTCATTAGGCTTACCAATGGCATAGATTAAAAATTTAGAATACAGAAAAAAAATGTAGCAATTCATGCTGACATTATTCAGAAAGCTGCTGCAAAAATTTTATCAGGTGAAATGTCTTTTCAGTTTAAATAAATTTCTTTTCCTGGAACAAACAATTCCATGCATATTGTAATTCAATTATTGAACTTTTAAGATCTATTTTTAACTGTCCCAAGGTGCTAGATTGTACACCTTGGGACAAAGCACAAGTTTAATAAATATATATTTTTAAAAATTTTCTATAATGGATATAAAATCAAAAGCTATTTAATAATGTAAGCAAAGGTTAAAAGAATGAATACCAAGTAAAGTTTTGACAATTGAAATAAATACTAGGTTGAGCAAAATTTTCTGGGAAATTTGTGAAAGTTGCGTTGTTATGCGGAAATTAACAACAAAAGCAACAAGGATTATTCTTCAAAGTAGAGACCATCATAGTCCACGACTTTCTGCCAGATTCCGGATTTGTTGGAAGTACCATGGCATCGAAATACTTGGAATCCTTGGTCCTTGGAATCGAAAAACTTTTGACATGCTTCTTCAACTTCATTAAAGGATCCAAATCGAGGCCCTTGAGAATCGGCTTTCAGAATCGTTAGACCTTTTCTCCAATAATGCCGGATCAACACACGCAAATCATGCTGTTCAATAGGCATTTTGGAGCCGAAATTCCCGAACTCCTATAGATATACCACTAGTACTCCTATGTACGATACAAATTTTGGTAACTATTAGATTAAAAATTTCCCAGAACTTTTCGCTCAACCTAATAATATATTAAAAAAAAAGGAAAAAGGAAAAAACAAAGAAAAAAAGTGTCCCAAGGTCAGCCACTCTCCCCTATCTTTTTAAGTTTTGATTCTATTTTCATAAAATTTGAAATGACTCGACAAAATTCTGCAGCGATTATATATATTAAATTTCAATCCATTCGGTTGGGTAGTTTTTGCGCTGTCGTATGCGGACAGAGAGACAGACGGGCGAACCAGACGACGACTATAGGTGCCAAATATTTATGAATGAATGGTGCCTAAAAATGAAACCTTTTTGATGTAACGGGATATTGATATGAATATATAAATACATATTCATATACATATTTTTTGTTTTTAATCATCCTATTCTAAAAGTTCAAAATATTGATTATAACCAGAGCAAGATCAAAATAGATTTAAAATTTCAACTTTACAAAAAGGGCATACCAAATTTGTGGTTCACCCCCCCCCCCCCCAGCCACCAATGTTAGGGAGCCCAGAACCGTTACACAAATGACCTATACTTTAATTGTGCTCTGCTAAAATCAACTTTTTTGTTATTATTTCGATAGTAAATCAAATTAGCCTTTACATGTTATCTTTACTTTATTATCTATTTGTCGTTTTCGTGCCATATCTCAAAAAGATATACTTGTCCAAACTAAGTTAAAAACTGTTAAAAGGGATAAAAAATATACTTAACAGGCATATAAATACCTTTATTCAGATCGACATATGTTTCATCGCTCAGACGGCGACATTTTTGAGATCTTTGTTGATACAAATATTATTTTCGCATTTTTTTTTTTTTTTAATAAGAAATTGGTAAATAAAATCACGAGACCTTATGTACAATGAAAAACGAATGCAAACATAAAATAAAATAAAAATGGATATTTTTTAACGTGAATTAATTTCTACTATTGTTTCTAATCCTCCAAAGCATCTCTTTCCAAATTTTAGGTAACTCAAGAGAGGTTGAATCATTGCAAATGTTCTCACTGCGTAAAAAGATCTTTATTGATTCCCGCATACTGGATGGTAAATAAAATCTTGCGGCTAATTTTTTCTACTATTTTTTAAATCAATCTGTGAAGTTTTAAATATATTTTTATAAGATATAAGGTTAGGTGGGGCACTGGGCCATGATTTTACATGACTTTGGAGATTCTGGTAATTCAGCTTCCAAATGCTAATGTTCGTTTGAATTAAAGTCTGAATCTTTGTAAATGTGTTCAATTAGGTTCACTCAAACACAATATTAAAATATTTATTTGCTTAAAAGACGTTATAAAAACATATTAAAAGTAAATTAAAAAATATAGATTTTTTTAATTTACTTTTAATATGTTTTTATAACGTCTTTTAAGCAAATAAATATTTTAATATTGTGATATGGTTAATAGTGGACGTAATTTTGACTTACTACTCACACTTATTTACATTTGTAGGTTCACTCTATCAGACATACATTTTCAAAATTACATTTTAATGTCTAAATATACATATTTATTTATTTCATCTTTCTTTCTTCATAGGTCCAGTCTCCCCATAAAAATGGGGCAACTGGACCAGATAGGTCTGTGTTCCATACGCTTTTTTTTTTTTTTTTTTTTTTTTTTTTAATTATTATTATTATTAATATAGAGCATCAGGTCCAGTTTGAAAAGGTGTAAATAACTTTAAAAAATTTAAACCCAGCAGATCATGTAACTTTTATATCAACTAAAGAGCGTCGTAAGGGAAACCTTTGCTGTCAATGTGTCTAAAAATAGCCCCAATTGTTAAATTATTAGATTTATTTATACAAAAAACATAAGAATTGAGTCGTATTTATGTACTTTAGTGTAGGTAATAAGTACAGAAGTTACATGGGTATTTTAGAAGAAAAATAAACAAGATAAATCTATGAGAAAACGGGTACGTTAGTACTTAAGTATGTCATTCTATTTTTTATTTACCTCCATGAAAGTTCGATATGATGTCCAATAAATCTGTGGAGAATGTAACCATGTTTTTATATTGAACAGAACTATTTTTTATTGGTTTCGATAATTTTCTAATAACGTCGCCTCTTCATCTGTATCGTAAAATTTTGAGTTTTGGCGACCTCTCTTATAAAATTTGATTTGATACCCGCCAACATGCTTTTGTGAAATTTTAGTATGTAATATTAATAAGGTATTGTATAATTTTCTTTAATGAAAGCAAAAAACAATGGAGAAATTAATTTCCCGAAGTAAGAGAAAATCCAAAAAATTATTTATAACTGTTGGAGTAACTGGATCTCGCATGGTCCAGTTACCCCAGATGCATGTTCAAGTTACACCATTCTTGAAAAATCTATGGGGGTAACAGGAATACTGGCCTTACATTTGAAACATGAAGTAAATATGTATAGATAGCTTATAATATTAATGCATTTATATGCCTAATCTTTAAAAAATATATTGTTTAATAAAAGTATTTACCGTATTTTAATAAAAAGCCGAGGAAGTTCAACCAAATCGATGTTGTTTGTAAAAAAAGAAACCTAAATTATCGGCAAACTATCACAGCAAAGACACTATTAAGTTGGCACACGTTGTTTTAAGAAGTGGAGATGGGGGTGCAATGTTGACAAAAGTTAAAACTTAAAATACATCAATGTTTTTTTTTATAAAATAGCCTCTGGACCAGTTACCTCATGGGTTCAGTTATCTCAGCTTACCTTACTTGTTTTATAATAAAAATAACAATTTCAAATTTTTCTGTCATTTGATTTGTTAAATGCAGAAGTGGTTAAATTATTTTCCAGAGTTTCACCTCATAAATAATAGAAAATTTTACTTTTATTCTAAAGCAATAAAAGTTATTTTTTCAGTATTCTATATTGTACTTTTTTTGTCATGTTTCATAAAGCATTAACTTTAATGACTGGTATGAAAAATTTTATTTATTGAGTGAAATTGTACAAAAATTAAGTCATGTTGAGATACATTAGCACTTTAAGCAATATTCTATTCACAAATGTTAAGCTTTAGATACATTTTGTTGGATTTGTTCTCATAAAGGAATGATTGAAATGGAAATGTTACTCTCATTATGTCTGCGCGAAAGTAGTTAAGCTAGTCAGACATTTCAAAATATAATTTTCGTAATTTTAATTTACTGCAAAAATTAAAAAAATATTTTTAATCATTTATCGTAAGAATTTTAATAAAATTAATACTTTAAGTTTTTAATAATTATAAAGAAGGCGCTTGGTGCAATATAATAGAAGCGTAAAAAATAGCAACGTTAAAAGCACCAAAAATTTTAAATTTCAAGCATACCGGTTTCGGTAGCATATAGCATACCTTCCTCAGTGCTAAGGATGGCGGAAATTTACTCACATATATAGGAGAGATGGGGATTCAAGTTAAAGGTTTATTGACCAATAGAAAAACAGAGGATTGCAGGTAGCATCCAATAGGAAAATAGATCTCTAAACCTACTTCTATACACGAACTTAACTTCCTTGAAGCATTTCATATTGTTAATTGTGAATTCGCTATTCCCCCATTATCAGATTGTTGGAAATATTACATAAAAACTTCTTTCTCTTTTTTTTTTTTTTCCTGACTACTTCGGTTCCATTTCCCATCTATTTTCCTATTGGCTGTTACCTGCCATCATCTGTTTTCCTATTGGTCAATAAACCTTTAACTTGAATCCCCATCTCTCCTATATATGTCAGTAAATTTCCGCTATCCTTAGCACTGAGGAAGGTATGCTATATGCTACCGAAACCAGTATGCTTAAAATTTAAAAAAAAAAAAAAATGTTGCTTTTAACGTTGCTATTTTTTACGCTTCTACTATAAGTTTTTTTCCAAATGTAGAAGTTCATCAGATTTTTTCCCTCCAAAATCGAAAGATTTCATGCTGTGCAAATGCAATACATTGGGTTACCTCAGAGTCAATACAGTATATCCCTATTAATGGGACACGGCAATTCTGCAGGATATGCTCCAAATAATGTTCCAAATTATCGAAATGTGCTTAAATGTAAATAAATTTTAAAGAAAAGAAAAAGAAATTTTTAAAAAGTTGTTGTGTTTTAGAATAAAAAGATAAGGGTGGAACCTACGGAATAATAAACACGAAATTTGAATTTGTCTATACATACACTAGATCGCAGCTTGGATCTTCAATCAAAGTCATATAAAGTTTAAAGTCGAAGTTTGATATGTTATGAAGTTTTAAATTTCTTATTAAATATCTTTTCCACTGATCAAAAGTTTTGTTATCAAAATATACTTGAAAAAAGTTAATAATTCAATACATAATAATCCGATTATTTTATCGATGTGAGGATATTTTTAAACATTTGGATACCTATTACTTTCCTTTGTTTTCCATTTTTAACTATAGTGAAAAGGATAATGCAAACAAATGTTTTTTTTTTTCATTTAAAATTGTAACGACATGAAATAAAACTAGGGAAAATCATGTATGGTACATTGAAAAAAAGCATTTTAAAATATAAAAAATGTTTGAAAATTTAACTAATTAGAAAACTTTAATTAAGAGAAACATGGGACTAAAATTTGAAAAAAACAATTTCAACATATACGGAAAAACAAAAAGAAAGTGTAATCATATTATATCGATTGATTTTAATGAATTTTCTAGTTTAGTTTGTATTGGATTTTACCTATATTAGAGACTTTGGTGAATATTACTTTTTCTTAGAACCACAAGCGAAAACAAAAGTTCACTAAAAAATGATTAATCTGGAATTTGCATTAGAAAAGGGGGTAAAAAATAAGTTGTATCTACCAGCGACTGCAAAAACAGTTACTTTTGATAGAAAAAACTCAATAGTTTCAAAAGTGTTATATAATTTTAGAAATCAATAAGCAGAACTGGAGGGGGGGAGGGGATGAGCTCACACTCCCCCGCACATAAAATAATTAGTAAAAAATTTATTCGTATATTTTTATTTAACAGAAAGTCATTGTAGCTGAAAACGCAAAAAATCGTCCTCCCTCCCCCTCAAAATTAAAAAATAATAATAAAAGAAAAAGAAGCATGCCTATGGGCTTGAATTTTCTAATTCTTTCACGGTTTAATAGCATTAGCTTAGAAAAAAAATTCTCTCACGGTTTAATATCATAATCTCAGAAAAAAATTCTTTAATGGTTTAATATCATTCGCTTAGAAAACAATAGACATTCACTAGTTATGATAAACAGTGTAAGTGAATGAAAAGGGTCAAGCTAAATAAAATTACTGTTTACACTTGTAATAAATTATAATGAAAAAAATAATCAAATCAAAACCATCCTACAATGAAACTGCAATCGTGCAAAAATCAGTTCAATCAAAATCGCAAACAGTTTTTTTAGATTTATATTATCTCGGTACATTTTTTAAATTCTTATAATTTTTAGACATTTAGGGAGGAGAAGCTCGCAACCCTCTCCTACACTCAGTGCTGAATTCAGGCTCTTTTCTCCGGGAGGGATTTCTGTGGCTCCGGGGTGGACATTACACAGTTCCGGGGGGAAATTGCACTTTTTGACCATTGAAAACACAAAATCTCTAATTTTCCGGAGGGGGGATCTCATTGCTCCGGGGGGGGATCTCCCCCTCCCCCCCGAGCCACCCCTGAATTCACTGCCTACACTGCCTACACTCGATGCTGCCTACACTGCCTACACTCGAACTGATAAAACAACATACCATTGCTAAAGCCAATTAAAAATATAATTTGTTTTTTTACTCATTACACTGTAAAAAAAGGCAAATGTTTCTTAATCTGCAAAAAAATAATTTAATCATGAATGAAAATATAATGTAACGTTTTCAGTGTCACCTACGATTTCGAAAAGCGTTTCTTTAGTTTTTCAAATATCAGAATTGAATACATCTTTAAACGTTAAAGAAACATTTATAAAAGTTTTTTCTACGGATCAACCGAAACAGGTTTTTAATACCGAAAACCAATTTCGGAAATCTTCCTATTTTCGGACGTAAACTGAAATATCCAAAACAAATTTTTAGTAATTAATACATACTTAATACACATAATTATTAATTAATTATACGTGTTTATTAAATATGCATAATTATTAATTAATTATACGTGGGTCCCTGTACCTCTGACCAAAACTTTTTATCTACCCTATATATATAAAATCCTAATGAAACGAATTTATGAAACGGATATATGAAACGAATATATGAATCGACTGATTAAACAACTGATTATGTTTCAAGCGATTTCTCTTAAAATATGGAATGCTTTGCGATGAAATTAACACCAAAAATCAGCATTGATCCGCAGATCTCAAAACTGGTATTAGAATTTTTAAATTCGAATTAGTTTTCGAAATATTATTTTTTTCTAATTTTATATACATTTTTCTAATGATGGCAACTCAAATTTTAATCAAAGAGATATATTTTTTTTCATATTTCAGAAAAGGTTGACATGGAAACACGGCTATTGTTGTTTATTTGATAATAAATGTTTATTTACTTTTATTTCTTTTTATAAATTATATAAATTATTTTGTTCTATAATTATTAATTATTTTTTTATATTTCCTTTAGAAAATAATAGAAAATAATAAAAAAAAAATACGGTACTACTTAGTTATTCCGTCGACCAATTTCGCTAAATTATATAAATCGCCAAAACACTCGCCAAATTATACAAATTGACATAATTTTTATTTTAAATAACGAAAGAACAAATAAATTAGTATAACACTAATAAATATAGAAATAAAAAGTCGAAATAAAAATCACTTGATGACGTAAACACGTGTAACTTGCTTAAAGTCAAGTGAATGTGACATTTACGATCAACCATTATTGGCATTTAATCTTATAGTTTGGCGATAGATTTTTGGTCGACGGGATAACTAAGTAATATCAAAGATGCATATGTAATTGGTATTTGAAAACGAGATTTTCGCCAAATCTTCGTAAAAAAAAAAAAATCACGCCAAACCTGTTGGGCGTATATGACATCTGGCCAAATATTACCACTCGAAAAAAAAAAAAAAATGCTAACTGGCGAGTTGAAAAAAAGCTATTGGCGAGATTTCCATCCGGCTAGCGTAACGGTACCAAGAATTCTTTGCAACCATAGAAATTTTATGTAGTTTTATTCAAAAAAAATTTTTGATTTTTTAATCAAAATGGAAAATTTACGGTCCCATATTGGCGCGATTTTTTTCTGACGCCAATGTCATATACGGAACGGGCACTTAATTGGCGCCAAAGTATCGTTATTTTGCTTGATATGGTAATCCGGATGTTGTTGTTTATGCTGTTGATGCGTTCCCCAAATTGGCGTCGTTAAAAAATTGCGCCAATATGGAACGTATATGACATCTGTGCCAAACTTTCATATGAACGGCGAAGGGATCAGACCGTATTTGTTTATGGCAGTTGATGACTTGAACTATTATAATATAAATGAAATGAGGGCGATAGAATAATATTTGGCGACTTATCACCTGTACCTGGCTAAATTAATGTACCAAAATGGCACCTAGAGTATAAAAAGCGAAGTGGTCCGCCTGGAACTATGATAGTCACATGACTTAGGCTATTGTTATAGAGATTGTTTTAAAATACCGGGAGACAAAGACTGTATACTTAATTTATTTTATTTTAGCTTCTTTTCAAATGTTTAATTGATCCTCTTTAATCAAAAACAAAAACAACCATTGGATGTCTTAACAGCAACTGATTCGACCTTAAATTTTTGCAATCAAAGGGAATTGAATAGAAACCCGTTTACAGGGAGATCTGCACAGCTTTTTTCAGTATAATTCAATCTTCTCTAATATTTTTAAAACTCATCAGATTAGCGTGTTTTTAGATTCTGCGGTATCTGAACGGGGGTTTGCGAGCGTAGTTTGCAGGGAGCAGAGCCCTCTAGTTTTCATATTAAATAAAATGGAATAAAATATAATCCATCAATGACACAGGATGATTTTATAATTATACGAATTTCATCTAATTAATAAATGTTTTAAGTATACATACCTCGATGTATCTTTTATTATGTTTTTTGTAAATGATCATCTGTTATACTAGAACTTTCTCAAAGAGTATTCGAAAAAATTTTCTATTACTGTTAAGTCTGCAGCTTTTAATGAGCACGTGAAAAGCGTCTTCAAAATTTAGTCATATATGCATTGCTTGCTTTATAATTTGCACACACGTCTTGATTTAGTGATGACTGATAATTATAAACAGTAATGTTCATAGCAATAAATAAAGAGTGTCACATTTGAGCCGATACAGCTCAAATGAAAATATTATATTATCAATTTAAAAAAAATCTTAAATTACGTCCATTAATCATAACCTTGATAAAATATATATTTGAACAAAATATCAAAATATGTATTTAAAATAATTTAATTGCTTAAAGGATGTCAGATATAGATAGAAAACATTAAAAGATTAAAATTGCATGTTTCGATTGATTCACTCAATCATCATCAGAATAAATAAAAATCACAAGCACAATATGCATAATATATATAAAAGACTGGAACAGTGTTTTATATATATTGTGTAATTCCAGTCTTTTATGTATATAGTGTAATTCCAATGTTTTAAATATATTGTGCTTGTGATATTTATTCTGATGATGATTGAGTGAATCAATCGAAACATGTAATTATAATCTTTCAATGTTTTTTTAGCTATATCTGGCGTTATTTAAGCAATTACATTATTTTTAATATATATTTTGATGTTTTGTTTGAATATATATTTTATCAAGCTCATTGAGTAATGTTGAAAATTTGACGAAAGAAGAAACGAGATTCTTAGAATACAGATAGATTTGTTCGACTTTCGATCGGGCCGAATTTTCGACAGCATCTTCGCCGAAAACGAGTGTTCGTCGAAACTCTTTATTTTGGGCCAAAAACGAAAACGAAACCAAATTTTCGGTCAATCTCTAGTTTTTTTTTTTTTTTTTTTTTTTTTTTTTTTTCTGCTGCTCGTAATTTTCAGAAACGTTTCCGAGTACCTCTTTTACAGTGAAATAATCAGTTTTCACAAATCGGAATATCCCTTTTTCAGATTCTATTCATTCTCAAGTAAATACTTTCATGTTCAGTAAATATGTTTAACAAACAAACTTATAAAATTAACAACATTAACATTAACATTAACCTTATTTTGTTACAATTGTATATACAAATTCAGTTACGATATTGAAATTGTTTACTTGAGAATGGATAGCATCCAAAAAACCGATTTTCCGGGTAGAGAGAACTGATTATTGCATTGCAAAAGATACTCGGAAACGTTTACGAAAATTACTGGCAGCTAATGAAAATTTATTTTTATGAATTCTTCTTTAAATTTCGAAAGTAAATGTTTTTTTTAACTATTTGGAAATGGTTGTTGTTTTCGGTCGAGGATGGGGCCAAATGATGCTCGCATTTTATTTTTTTTTAACGAAATTCAATGATGTTCTTTACTTTTAGTAGAATTTTTATTTCAATATGTAATAGAAAGGCATAAAATCGTTAAAAATTGAAAAAGTTACAAAATGGGTTGGCGCAAATTATCAGATATGGAAAAATCCAAAGCCAAAGAGCGACGCCGAAATGAAAATCGTCTTGCAAAGCAAAAAACGAGGTCTTCAACTTATTATGTAGGCCATGAAAATCGAGGTCTTCAACTGATGTGTAGTCCATGAAAATCGAGAAAGGTCATGTCTCGAAGGGCTTCAATCCACTAACCACGGCGTTTTACAATCGGTCGATTCTAACCGGGAAAATTTGAGTTCAACGTAGGTAATTTGTCGCAATCTGTGGATGATTCGGTGGAACTGCTTTCGATTTCTAAACTGTTTTTCTTCTCGAAATGGGACTTGAAGAGTTTATCGATGAAGGTTTTGGTCGTCTTTGCGATCTGTTGTTGAAAAGGATGCGATGGAATTTGTTGGACGAAATAAATTCCAAATGGTCCTGTAATCTATTAAATTACAATTTTTTTTAAAGGTTTTTAAAGAAAAAGGAACGTTTTTTGGCTTGGATGTCTCGGAAGAGGTAATTGTATACACTGTAAAAGAAAATCTCTCAAATTGATAGAAAAAAACTGTCAATTTTGGCGCCAGTGAAAAACCGTTTAATTTACAGAAAATATCTGTAATTTTTCCTTAAAATAATTTTTTTTCTGTAAAAATTACAAAATCCCGCCTTTTTTTAAACAGAAATAACTGTTTTTCTTTAAAATAAATTTTTCCTGTAAAAAAATATAATTTTTTTCTGTAAATATTACAGTTTTTTTTACAATGTATTTTCGTTCATGACTATAACATTTTTTTGTAGATTAAGAAACGTTTGTCTTTTTTGCAGTATTGACTCGCAAGACAGAGTAATGGTCACCGAAGCTGAGTTTTTCTTCTCAGTGTTATTCTTGGACGGACCGTGGATGTGATTCGTTCCATGAATGACTCATTCAAAATGGAAAGTTATCAAAAATAGCAAAAGATAAATTTCATTTTTCGTATACGTTTAGCCTTAGACCCAAATTTTGTGTCGTGTTGGACGATTCATAAAACCACATAAACCGTAAAAAAAGACAAATGTTTCTTAATATCAGAAAATATCATATAACCACAAACAAAAATATACAATAGCCACTTTGGAGTTACCTGCAATTCCGAAAAGTGTTCTTTATCTTTAGAAATCTCAGAAACTAGTATATTTTCGAAATTTAAAGACGCTTTTTAAAAACAAAGTTTCTGTTGCTGGGATTTATTTTTGGAAACGTTTCCATGTAGTTTTTATGCTATATTAATTTTTAATTTTATTTATTTATTTATTTTTTACTGATGCTTTAGTTCATCCTGGCTAACCACCAGAACGAGCCTATACCATGATCAAAAGAAGTATCAAAATCGAAGCATTTTTTCCAAATCTACTAGTTGATAATCACTAAATACTAACTTTTTCTGAAAGTCAGTTAATAAAAAATGACAATTTGTATAAAACCTCTTATCATTCAGCTGCTTTTAGAGAACAACTAAAAATTTGCTCACCCTAACGCCGATATCTTTCTGAATTTTTACGATATTTGACTAGATTTTTTTAATAAGTTGCTTCATAGAGTTGACTATTAAATTATGCAAAATGATCCTTGTTATCGTTCGCGCATGCGCAGATAAAAATTATTTCATACAACTGCTCATATTTCCTAAAATATTTAATATATTTATATTCCAATTGCACTATATTGTTTCTACTATATTTTGTCAATTTTTCTGAAACCGGCGTTAAATTTGGTTGAAAACCCTGCATGTTATAAGCAAAAAACATGCAAGAATTTTTAAATTTTTTTGAATAAATCGCTATATCTCTATTAATATACGTGCTATTCTTACACAAAAGAATACACATATTGCACAATGTCTGTTTATTTACATTCGGTAGCGATAGATCATTTCGTGCATTTTATTTTACAGGATGATCCTAAATATTATTTTTTTCTTTGATTTTTTGTTGGCCCCTAATTGCCCCCCTTAACAAATCGACATTGCTAAATGTGAGGTCATACCTATTCTTTTTAATCCTGAAATTCCAGAAGAATCTGTCAAGTATATTTTTAAATACTATTCAACAAAATGTCTGAAATTGAAAGTTGCCGGTCATTAATGGCCATGTAGTGTATATATAGATTAATTTAATTAAACTTATTTTCGGCTTGTAAAACCTAATCATACCTAGCTCATTTTATTCGTATGAATTTTTACTATTGATTTACAAATTTTATTTTTCAATTCCGCGATGACGGAGCTTTTGATGTCACCGGCTCCCGGGTAATTACACTGTTAAAAATTTGCAGCATTCTGGCAGGTCATTTGACCGTTTTTTCCGAAAACGGTTACACAACCGTAATTTTAACACTATTCTGACCATATTATTCGCCATTTTATGGTCAGAATATAGTTAAATTATGGTTATGAAACCGTTTATTCAAAAAATGGTCGAATGACCTGCCAGAATGCTGCAAAATTTTTAACAGTGTAGATATCGCTCACCCGCAAGAAAAGCAACACATCTCGACAAAAGTAAATTTCTCAGGAGAGGCAAAAAATAAAAGATTAGCATGTTTTTACTGTAACATTAAATTACGAGCACTTAGCTCTGCATGCAGCACTGAAAACGTGATTAAGCATAAAACACTTAAGGGGACACAGGACCTTTGAGTTTGTTAAAATGATAAAAAATATATCTTTTTTAAAGTACCAAAACACAAATAATATGCATTTAAGGTGGTTTTCTGCTGTATCTGCCTAAAGTATATATTCTTAGCTATATTATACAGAAAAATAAATACAGTAGAACGCCGATTATCCGAACAAGTCGGGACCGACCCTAGTTCGGATAAGCAAAAGTTCGGATAAATGGACAGACAATTTAAGGGATGTTTCTGACTATACTAAAACCTTCACACTTTATCCAGGCTTAGACTGGCAGCACCAGTTAGTGCTAGCGCGTTTAAAAACTGGGGGGTTTTTTCGTTTACTTTTTATCATTTAAAATTTTCTTTTTCTCTTTTTTATCATTTTCCGAACTCCAAAGATTATAATTTAAGCAAAAAAAGCTTTCGATTGTTGCTTGCTTCAAAAAAGACTCCCTTTCCAATGCTGCCATATCTCGCATTCTTCTTAAATACGTTAGTTGAATAGGATCAGCGTTTTTCTGCCGTTCGAGCCATTTCATAGCTATTTTCAAACATTCAAAGACTTCGTTATGTGATGGACCTGGGTCAATTTCAGAGCGTTCGTTTTCATTTCTTCAATTTCTTTTTCATCTTAAATCTCATCCACAATCTCATCATCATTTTAAAAAAATTTTGAGAGAAATAGGCTGTTCGGATAACTGGAAGCTCGGTTAATTGGAGTTCCGATAATTGGCGCTCTACTGTATTGTATATACAAAATTAATATTTAAATTTTAAATTTAAAAATTCGTATCACTAAAGCGTGAATTAAACTGCGTGCATGATAAAACACTAAATTATGTATATAGAAAACAAATTTTGAACAAATTAGAAACCTAGCACACCTACTTCTAAATTAAAACCAAAACATATGGAAAAAGGTTTGTTTAAAACTTAATTTTAGCACAAAATAGGAAAAAGTAAAAAATTTTCAAAAAAATTTTCAAGTTTTTCTTGTGCAAAAAAATAAATTACCCAAATATGTTAATTCTTTTGGTTTTAGCCTGAAGACTATTAAAAAACGCATATTTGTTTAATTTCTTAAAGCTGTAGCTTATGTACTTTGAAAGTAACAGTGCGCGCAAACTCTAAATTTACTAATCTGAGAAAACGCGTTTAAAAGTTTCAATAACAACGGACATTCCATCGTACTCATCTTCTATAAATGATCATAACTCAAGAAATAATGCAGACTTTTAAATGCGGTTTTTTGCACATGGTTGAGAAATTTAAAAAAATTCAGAATAAAACAGAATCTGAAAACTGATTTTTTGAAAGTTTAAAGGTCTAGTGCCCCCTTAACCCTTAAATGCCGGGTGTTGCTTTCTGCCAACATACCCAATTTAAGCTTCTAAAATACTAAGAATGATATTGAAGCTATAATGCCTAATGTTGCCAATAAAATACATTCTGAAAATATTATTAAGTATATTTTCAACATGTAGATGGCAACACTTGTGCTGTTTAAGAATAAAGATAGATTTATTTCTCCAATTGTTGCTACTTGTTCTTTTTGTTTTGTTTGGAAGCTTGCGAAATACTCTATTTTGTTCTGCAGTAAGCAAGTAAAATTTATTTCTTATTATAGTTCCTAAAATTCTTGTTTGTTTAATATTATGAAATTTTATCAAGGGAAATTATTTTTTCAATTAAAGACCAGTATTGCCGATTAATAACCAACAGTTTTTTATCCGTAAACCATACTTAAAACAAAATATGATTTTTTAAGTATTTTTCCCATGCTTTATTTAAACAAGTCGGAAATTGCTCGTCAAACGTGGCAAATGAGGTGCGTTCGTACTATAACTAGTTTTATAATTATTTTTTGTACCCCATATTGTACTCAATGTATATATTTTTTAATTTCATAAGTGCATAGTCTATAACATCATTCAAATGCACTTGCAATATTTTTTTTCCCATTTCCCGTAATGTAACGGAACACTTTTGACTGTCCCTGTAATTAAACTATACATCCGATTTTCATAAAATTTGAAATGGCTCGACAAAATTTTGCAACAATCATACACTAAAAATTTCAGACCATTCGGTTGGGTAGTTTTTGCTCTGTTATATGCGGACAGACGGACTGAACGACGACTATAGGTGCTACGTATTTATATAATTACGAACGCACCTAAAAATGAAAGCCGAAAAACATTATTACAATGATTTTTGAAAAGTCAGGCATTTAAGGGTTAAGAAAGAAGAGGTAAATGAAGATTGGAGGGTTGAGTCATTTTACCTCCCCACACAATACACCCCTCTTCTATGGTCACGGATGGGCATATAGTGTAATAAAGTGATTTTCCGGATAACTGCACTTATCAAACTTTTAAGGTAGCAAGACAAACCTATGACTCACCTATTATTGGAATAAAATGCAAAATTAATTTTTGCGAGATGTGTGACTTTTCTTGCGGGCGAGCGATATGATCTTTCTCCTTAAGGGGACGGTGGAGCTTAAAATCCTTAAAAATAATTTTTTTTATTTTTTGTAAATTTCATCTTAAATATTATTCAAGAGTACATTATATGCATTATGGCATGCATTTATCACAAAAAAAAAAAAAAAATTATTTTTGAGAAAAAAATGGAATTTTACGCGTCGCCTTAGAAATCTTCGAAAAGCCCCATGCGTCTTCCATATCAATGAAAATCCCCAATATTTTTTATAAAAGTTTGGTTTATATATAGAAATAAAATAGAGCATCGAATTTTATATATTTGAATTTAAAGGTTAAAAAAAAAATTGAAAAAATTTGAAATTTTTTCGAAAAAATTTCAAAATTTTTCAAAAAAAATTTTTTTTTCTACCTTTAAATTCAAATATATAAAATTCGATGCTCTATTTTATTTCTATATATAAACCAAACTTTTATAAAACATATTGGGGATTTTCATTGATATAGAAGACGCAGGGGCATTTCGAAGATTTCTAACACGACGCGTAAAATTCCATTTTTTTCTCAAAAATAATTTTTTTTTTTTTAATTTTTTTGGGATAAACGCATGTTATAATGTATATAATGTACCCTTGAATAATATTTAGTTGAAATTTACAAAAATAAAAAAAAATTAATTTTAAGGATTTTAAACTCCACCGTCCCCTTAATAAAATGTGAAGTTTTGTTACAGTATTCTGAATGTATTGGAAAGTGTTTCATAATCTATGCTTGACGCATGATTTTCTTACTTTTTTGAATTCCTTTCTTTCCTTTCCTGCAAGACAGATTAAATGGGCATACATAGATAAATAAAACAAACCAATTTCTTTTTTTTTTCTAATTCATACAACTTTAATTACTAAGATAACTGTCGTCAAATATTTCAAAAATAGCCTGATTAAAAATATTTCGTGAAATTTTTTAAAGTCTTAAACGCATCATTCTTAAAATTTGCATGAAATGATATGGAGGAAAATGTGAAATTTGATTAAATTTATCAAACATTTCCCCTGTCTCTTTCTGTTTTCTAATAATAAATGTCAAGTAAATCGATACGAAATTAAATTTCCATTTTCTCCCGTGACACTTTGTCAAAATAAGTTAGTTTTATGATGATAAAAAACAATGATAAAAAACAAAGTAAATTAAAGGATAAGTGGAGTTTTTTTTTTATTGTCTTCTAAGCGAAAGCCTATAAATATTTCTTTGAATCCAAATGTAATAAATAGAAAGGCTTTTTTTTATTGTTCTTTTCATTTCCTATTTTTTTATTCTCCTTGTGTTTTTAAATTATAACTCTTTTTAGGTGCGTTCGTAATTATATAAATACGTACAATCTATAGTCGTCGTTCGGTCCGTCTGTCTGCCTATTCATCTGTCTGTCTGTCTGCCTGTCCGTCCGTCCGCATGTAACAGAGCAAAAACTACTCAACCGAATAGTCTGAAATTTTACATATATAATTCTTACAAATTTTTGTCGAGTCCATTTAAAATTGTATGAAAAACGGATGCATAATTTAATTACAGGGATAGTCAAACGTTTTCCGTTACATTATGGCCAATGGAAAAAAAAATATTTCAAGTGCATTTCAATGATGTTACAGCCTTTCGAACAGAATGAAATTGATGTGCACTTATGAAGTGTACTAAAATATACATTCCGTACAATATGCGGTACAAAAAATATTTATAAAACTAGTTATAGTACGGACGCACCTAATTTGCCACGTTTGACTAACAATTTCCAACTTCTTCTTGTTTGCTTAGATTACATTTGTTTCCTTAATAAACTGAGAAGTTTTGTTACAGTATTTTGAATGTGTTGGAAAGTGTTTCATAATCTATGCCTGACGCATGATTTTCTTACTTTTTTTTAATTCCTTTCCTGCAAGAAAAAGAAAATGGCCATACATAGATAAATAAAACAAATCAATTTTTTTTTCTAATTCATACAACTTTAATTACTGTCGTCAAATATTTCAAAAAAAGTCTGATAAAAAAGATTTCGTGAAAATTTTTAAACAGTCTTAAACGCACCATTCTTAAAATTTGCATGAAATGGTATGAGGGGAATTGTAAAATTTGATTAAATTTATCAAACATTTCCCCTGTCACTTTCTGTTTTCTAATAATAAATGTCAAGTAAATCGATACGAAATTAAATTTCCATTTTCTCCCGTGACACTTATGATGATAAAAAACAAAGTAATTTAAAGGATAAGTGGAGTTTTTTTTATCGTCTTCTAAGCGAAAGCCAAGCTTCTTTGAATCCAAGTATAACAAATACAAAGACTTTTTTTTATTTTTATTTTCATTGCATAATTTTTTTTTTTTTTTTTTTTTTGTTCTTCTTGTGTTTTTAAATTATAAATCTTTTTACTTTCTTCTATCTTTACAAGAAGAAAGTATTGGATTCGTGAAAATTTTCGACTTCCGGTTTTCAACGGATTTACACGTTTTAGAATGCCCAGAACACGATTTGATGGTTTTTAGAAAATGTCTGTCTGTGAGTCTGTCTGTCATTCTGTCACTCTGTCACTCTGTCACTCTGTCTGTGAGTCTGTATGTGACAAAAATTTTGTGGGCGCTCTATCTCAAGAACTAATGCACAGAATTTCACAAAACTTATTATTTAGTTATATCTTGATATAAACTAGACCTGATTAGTTTTTGGTGAAAATCGCCCAAAAGGTGGCGCTGCTATGCGGCATTTTTCACGATTGCTGCAATAGCTATATCTCAAGAACTACTGCACGGATTTTCATAAAACTTCAGATTCAGTTAGTCCAGGATATAGTTTGGTGTTGATTACTTTTTTCTCAAAATCGTCCAACAGGTGGCGCTGCTATGCTGCATTATTCATGATTATCGCAATAGATCTAACTCAAGAAAAAATGCACGAATTTTCATCAAACTTGAGATTTCGTTAGTCCTTGATATAAATTAGTGCTGTTTAATTTTTGGTGTAAATCGCCCAACAGGTGGCGCTGCTGTGCTGCATTTTCACGATTTTCGTAAGAGCTGTATCTCAATAACTATTGCACGGATTTTCATCAAACTTCAGATTTAGTTAGTCCTTGACATGAATTGACGTGTAAATTAGTGCTGTTTAATTTTTGGTGTAAATCGCTCAACAGGTGGCGCTGCTATGCTGTATTTTTTGCGATTTCCGCAATAGCATTATCTCAAGAACTAACGCTTGGATTTTCAACAAACTTCAGATTCAGGTATACCTTGATATCATTTAGTGCTGTTTATTTTTAGTGTAAATCACTCAACAGGTGGCGCTGCTATGCTACATTTTTCAGAATTCCCGCTGTAGCTCTATCTCAAGAACTAATGCACGAATTTTCATCAAACTTCAAATTCAGATATATACTTTGATATGAATTGGTGCTAAATTCATGTAATTTCTTGTACTATTTAAATGATTTAATTGATGTGATTTATATAGAAGAAAGTTTTGTGATGGCCACAACATACCAGTTTATTCTTGTAACTTAGATTAACGTATGTTTTTTTTCCTTTTACGTTTTAACTAAAATTAGTGTAGACGAGCAGACGATTTAAATTTCTTTTTTAAACTAGTCGCATGTACCAATCCCAAAACTTTCTTCTATCTCATACATGTCAATACTTCAAAATTCATTATCACTTTGCCAAAATTAAATAGCAATCTATACTCATCATAAGGATTCTAAAAATATGAAATTCCGTGCATTAGTTCATGAGATATGACTATCGTTGAAATCGTGTAAATCGAGCAAAATGCTGCGTAGCAGCGCCACTTATAGGGTGATTTGCACCAGAACCTAATCATCAACCACTTATGTCAACGTTTAACTGAATATGAAATTTGGGGAAAATTCGTGCATTAGTTCTTGAGATAGAGATATTGTGCAAATCATGACAAATGCAGCATAGCAGCGCCACCTGTTGAGCGATTTACACCAACACATAATCAGCAGCAATATTAATCAAGGTATACTTGAATCTGAACTTCGTGCATTAGTTCTTGAGATAGAGCTATTGAGGCAATCGTTCTAAATGCAGCCCAGCAGCGCCACCCATTGGGCGATTTACACCAACACGTAGTCAGCATAATTTCATATCAAGGACTAACTAAATCCGAAGCTTGTGTGAAAATGTGTGTATTAGTTCTTGAGATAGAGCTACTGCGAAAATAGTGTAAATCCGGCAAAATGCAGCATAGCAGCGCCATCTGTTGGGCGATTTACAACAAAACGTATACAGCATCAACTCATATCAAGCAGTAAATGAATCTGAAGTTTTATAAAAATCCGTGCAGTAGTTCTTGAGATAGAGCTATTGCGGAAATTCTGCAAAAGGCAGCATAGCAGCGCCACCTGCTGGGCGATTTGCACCGAAAACTAATCAGCACCAATCTATATCAGGGACTACCTGAATATAATTTTTTATTAAATTCCGTGCATTAGCTCTTGAGATAGAGTGCCCACAAAATTTGTGTCACATACAGGCAGACAGATTGACGGAAAGACAGACAGATGGAAAGACAGACAGACAGGCTCACAGACAGACATTTTGTAAAAACATGTTTTTTGGAATCTCTGACCCCTAAAACTTGTAAATCCGTCAAAAACCGGAAGTCGAAAATTTTCATGAATCCAATACTTTCTTGTAAAGATAGAAGAAAGTAAAAATAATGTAATTGTAATTTGGAAAAAAAAGGAAAATCATATATCAGGCATAGATGATTAAATACTTTCTAACACTAACATAATACAGTTAAGTCACGATTATCCGAGTTAATATGGACCAAGCTCACCTCGAAAAAGCAAAAAACTCGGGTAAACCGAATTTACACAAATCGTCACTAACTAAAGAGATGAAATGTAAATTTTCACTTAATTCATTCATTTTTATGGTACTAGTAACATTTATTTGATGTACATTTCCGTTACTTTTAAGAAAAATGGGGAATGAAATTGTTTATTTGAAAAAGCCCTTAATAGTCTTTTGTTTGATGAATGTCAATTTTGCTGCGGGTTTTTTTTTTTTCCTACAGTATTACGCTACTGCATAGCTACCAATTTCCAAGATTTTTTTCTTGCCACTAAAATTTACGAGTAAATTTTGCCTAATTCACTCGCCGAAATCTAACAATTGTCAAAGATTAAATATGGCAAAAATTTGTATAAAATTTTAGAGGGAACAAAGTCGTACAAATTGGCAGCTATGCGATTATATTAGTGTCGTGAAAATTGCAGGTGTAACCTCTTCTTTTTGCTCAAAGTATTAAATAGTTTTTTTTTTTTTTTCAATCGAACTTATACCTCTGGAATGGATCATTTTCTTCTGATGGATTGATGGCTTCCATGATTATGAAACAACCATTATAAATGAAGTGTTAGGTGAAGACGAAAGAGGAGCCGTAAAAAGTTAGAACTCTGATTTCCTGGTCAGATTGGGAAAAATATGGCCGTAATTTTTTTTTTTTTTTTCAAAAACAATTATGGCCATTTTCTTCCCGTTCTGACCAGAAAATCAGAGTTCTAACTTTTTACGGCTGGTCTTTCATCTTCACCTAACACTTCATTTATAATGGCTGTTTCATAATAATGGAAGCCATCAGTCCATCAGAAGAGAATAACTCAGTTAAGCGGGGCTCGGATAATCGGGACTTTACTGTATAATAAATACAAAGGCTTTTTTTTATTGTTCTTTTCATTTCCTAATTTTTTTATTCTCCTTGTGTTTTTAAATTATAACTTTTTTTTTATTCTTGTAACTTATATTAACGTTTTTTTTTTTTTTTTTTTTTTTTTTTTTTTTTACGTTTCATGTAAAATTAGTCTAGACGAGCAGACGATTTAGATTTCTTTTTAAAAATTAATGAAATTGAAATTAAGAAAAAAAAAAGAAAAATCATATATCAGACATAGATTATGACACATTTTCCAACATTAACGGAACATTATTAAGAAAATTAATTTTTCTATGCCATGAAATTATATATCTAAATAAACATTTTAAATAAAATACACCGAAAAAGATTTTTTTTCCGTAGACCATAATGTAACGAAATTCATCAGCAAATTAAAAATTTTTAAATTGTCTCACTCGAATATCGAACTCGTCCGGGCGACAATTGACATTTTCTGCAACAAATACTTCTGTCTAACCCAGTGGTTCCCAACGTGGGGCGTACTCCCCACTGGGGGGCAATTCGAAATTTGTTACTCACTCATTCGCTATCAGTTTCTTGTGTCTATTTTTAATATAACGTTACAGACGAAAAATAAATGGAATACAAATAAAATTTAAACAGCCAGTTTTTGCTATTGAATTTTTAAAATATTCTTAATGAAAAGTTTAAAATAGATTTATCACCAGAAAAACTATACGAATAATTTTCTTTCAATATTTTGACATCGTTTTGTAGTATTAAACTTCAGTATTATTTTTCCAGGACTGAATTTTACATTTTTTTGAATGCTTTAGTTTATTTATTGAATGAGCTATCTACTTCTATTCGCTTTGCTATATGTCACACGAAGATTCTTTACACGAGAAACTTCTTAAAAGTATATATAAATTAGATTGTCTTGAACATATTTAACCTAAATAATATATGAAATATCTGAATAAGGCGCTGCCTACTTTATAAAACTTATAAATCTCAAACAGCATATGAATATCTATGGCTCTTGTGCAGGCATCGTACACAGTAAAAACATTTACATGATGACATATACATTTTAAATTCTAAAATTATATAATACATGGAAAACAAATAATCATATTGGGCAAGGAAATTCAGAAAAATGTGTTGTGATGGAGAATGACGGCTACTTAAATTTAATAAGGATGATAATCTTGAAATGCTTCTTGTGTATTGTACTATCCATACAAAGAAAATTGAGATGAATACAAAGAAAATAGAGAAAAATGAATTATAAACTATTTGAATGTTATCAATTTTAACGTTAAATGTAAAGTCTTTCTTCAAGATATTTTGTGAGGATAAAAATGCAGAGCGTATAATACTTTTCTTTAACGTTGAGGTAAGTTGGAAAAGTACAACAAAACTCTTTTTGGCCCAAAGGCGAAGACGTATAATCTCATTTTATTTACAAAATTATGTTAAAAACACATTTCTGACAGAAGATTGACCTCTTTGATAAGTTAAAAAAAGTGCAATGAATAGTTATTGTTATGGCTCTATTACGCTTTCACCGTGTGATTAGAGTTCACTTTTTTAAATAATAAGAGACATACTTTACAGATTAAGGGGGGGCATAGTGACTTTAAAGGGGATTTGGTGGGGCGTGGCTTATAAAAGGTTGGGAACCACTGGTCTAACCAAAGTTTGAGCATTCTCCCTGTGCGTATGCTAACAAGCATACTTCTTTCTGGAATTATGTTAGTGATTTCTTGTCCAATTAAAATGCCAAGCTACTGCGTTATGTTAGTTCGCGTATCCAACAAAACGTTCGTAAGCCGAATACAGTTTCGTTGGCGGAGTTAAAAAACGAGGATAAACAATGCTCGTTACCCAAAAATTCGCTGTATAAGAAACTGGTGGTAAACAGCTGTTTCCCTCTACATTGTTAAAAATATCCCTGTAAAATTACGGCAGCAGAGATTCCAGACATACCCCGTAAAAAAAAAGGTCCATACCCATCATTTTATGTCAACGTGTACACTGAAAATATATGGCGTCGTACCGTATTTTTGCTATCAGATGGACTAGAACTGCAAGAATATGTGGATTGCCCTTAATTTGATGGGCTAGAACTGCAAGAATATGTGGATTGCCCTTAATTTGATGGGCTAGAACTGCAAGAATATGTGGATTGCCCTTAATTTGATGGGCTAGAACTGCAAGAATATGTGGATTGCCCTTAATTTTCTAAGTATCTAAAAATATCCCTGTAAAATTATAGGCAGAGGCCGGCAACAGAGATTCCAGTCATACCGCGTAAAAAAAAAATCCATGCCCATCATTTTGTGCTGCCCGTAATTGTACGGGGAAAAGATATAACATTCGACGTATCTTTTTTTATAGACCGCGGGAGTCACGTGATGCTCGAATGCACCCATGCAGGTGTACGAAAAGAGCATCACGTCACTCTAGAGGTCTGTAAAAAAAGACACTTGGGATGCAGCGTGTTAGCCTGACTTTTTCGTTAGCCTCGTGTCAAGTGAATGTGACATTTACAATAAGCCATTATTGGCATTTAATCTTATAGTTTGGCGATATAGTATTTTGGTCGAAGTGATAATCGAGTAGTACCGAATTCCGTAAAAGAAACATCCTTATAACTCCAAAAATTATAATCATATTAACTAACAGTTTACTGCTTCGGATTAAGCGTCTCATTTACAATTAAAATGTATCTTTGAATTGAAATTTGAATGAAATACAGGGTCATGAAAAATTGAAGCCTGTGAAAAATATGAGTACAAATATCTCGGCAACTAATCATCCGATCGGCTTCATTCTTTATGCAAAAAATTTATATTTTTTTTATTGTATTTATATTCACTCCTTAAAATAAACAAATACCTTTTATCAGAACTAATATTTCGAGAGTCCGAAAAAATAGTTCCGGATAATCGAAGTTAGTGATATTCAATAGGCTTTTTTTTCCATTATTACATACTAAGTACACACCAAATTTCAAGTCTCTATCTCAATTTGTTCGGAAGATAGAGCGTTTACAGACAAACAGACACACATACACACAGACAGACGGACGGCAATTTTTTTTTCTAAAAATATGTTTTTCGTAATCTCCAGTGTCTGAAGCGTGTAAATCCGTCAAAAAAATCTATTTTTAAAACGATTACAAGACTTACCCTATACTACGTATAATGGGTAAGTAATAAGGGATACAATAAAAGGTTAAAGATATATTTTTCAGTGTTTCACGCCAAATCTATTTTGCTAACATTTTTTTTTATTATTATTTGGCTACGGTTTTTTATTCCTTATTCGCCAAATCGCTGATGTTGGTCAAAAGCCAGCGAAAACGCTGCTAAATCCCCTAAAAAAATAGTGAAAACATTTATTTATGTTTCTGTAAGACATAATATCACTCCTGAGTTACATAACAAAAACTGCTTGCTCAAATAATGACAATTTTAAATTACAATTTAACACTGGACATTAACATCTATTCAACGATATAATAATTTTTATAATGCTTTTAATAGTTTGCAAAATTAATAATTACTACCTTATAAAAATAGAGAAAATATGTCAGTCGAGCCCATTGCAAGCAGTATCAACAAAAGATGTTATAACCTCCCGGCGATAACAAATCAGAACAAAAACAGACTTCACGGCCTTCAATGCATGTTATCACACATGTAAACAGCGCATAATAGTTCACCAAAAGGGATACATATCAAATTTGAAATCAGTTAATTCGTTCATATAATTTGGGTTACCTAAAGTATTAATACTTCTATTTTTACTTTTTATGTTAATACAAAATATATGTATATATCAGAACAGCAACATCTATTATTTTGTTGGCCCTAGCAGTTGCCTAGAGGTTCTGCTATCGAAGCTGGTAGACGGGAGGTGCTGGGTTCAAATCCAATCGCGCCTGTTGGCCTAATCGTTCGGAGTTTGCCGTGGTTTTCTTCGAATCTTGGGAATCCTTGCGTAAATATGGGTTAGTCTCCCTTAGAAACACCCCCACGGAGGTCACCCCCTCCCGGACCTATATCTCTCGTGTAAATAATCGGCCGTCAAAACTCTATTATTTTGTTATCATTGTAGTTATATATCCAAAACAATTACGGACATACACTGAGAGATTTCAATTTTTATCCGCAATTCTACGTATTTTTTTAAAAATATAATGACCTCACAAGTTTTATCAATACTTTAGCGTAATTACGACAACGTTGTCTATGGATTTTTTTTGTATCATAAATAGCATTGCTTTTACTTTCATATCTACTGTTACATGCATCGCGACGAGAACCATTTGCTTAATTTTTAATCTTTTACCACGGGTTTTTCAAAACAGAAAATTTTCTCTAAATGTTCTGATTAAATAAGTTAAACCTTTACAATTAAAAATAACTGGTGGGAATAATGAAGCATTCTGAGCACTTTAAGTGGCATGTATACCGGTCGCTCGTCTTCAAGGGGTTAAAAAATAATAATAATAATGCAGAATTTGGTGTAAAGCAGCATTCATTCGTCTTGGGCTCTGAATTGTAAATATTGGAACCTCTTCTTAATATATTAATAAAAGGATCACAAACATGTGAGCTATTTATTTTCTGTGACACGGTTTTGAAACCCATTCCTTTTTTTCGTGATTTCTTGAAAAATAAATTTTCTGTGACACGGTTTTGTAATCCATTTATCCTTTTTTGCTGATTTCTTGAAAAATAAAGATAATTAAATAAAACCCATAAAAACATTTATAATGTTCTATGAGTTATTTATTTTCTGTGGCAGTGTTTTGTAATCCATCCATTTTTTGGTGATTTTTTGAAAAGCAAATTTTCTGTGACACGGATTTGTAATCCATTCGTTCTTTTTGGAAATTTCTTAAAAAATAAAGAAAAATAAACAAAACCCATAAAATCATTTATGAAATAATTTTAACCGCAATCAAAAAATTACAATATCTTACATTGTATAATAATGAAAAAATAATTTTGAAACTCTAAAGCTGAATCCCCTAATTTTGATCGAAATTCCAGCGAAACCATTGTAGAAAAAAAATCAAGACATCAAAATTTTAAGTAATTCATAGTGAACATCGTAAAGGAAAAAAAAAAAGAACAGTTGAAAAGTATTAGACTACTTGAAGAGAAAATGAAATTAGAACGGTGCTAAAGCAATGTCGGAAGCGCCCTCCCACTCCGCTGGTCATAAAAGATCAGATGGGTGTATATCTCTCAGTGGGACGCTTTGAATTTCTGTTTTTAGATTGTTGTTTTTTTTTTCTTACAAACGGAATGGAAGAAAAATATAAAGGAATAAATACTATATTTCGTTTGATGCGTTGAAAGTTTTGTCTTATTAGAGTAATTTAAAATACATTGAACTTTTTACGGAGACCTATTTATAAATGCGTCTTTAAATAAAGGTTTACGAAAGTAAATAAATTTTATAATGTGTATTAGGATTTTAATAATATATTATGCTAAAGCTATAGTTATGAAGGAAAAAATGTCCTGTAAAATTATTTAAATTCTAAATATAAAATCATGTTCATCATTTTGATTGAAATTCCAGCGAAACCCCTGTAGTAATCAAGACATCAAAAAGTTAAATAATTCATAGAGAACATCGTAAAGAAAAAAAAAGAACAATTGAAAAGTATTAGACTACTTGAAGAGAAAAGGAAATTAGAACGGTGCTAAAGCAATGTCTGAAGCGCCCTCCCACTGCGCTGGTCATAAAAGCTCAGCTGGGAGTTTATCCTCTCTCAGCGGAAAGCTCTGATTTTTTATTTTTAGATTGTTTTTTCTTACAAACGGAATGGGAGAAAAATATACAGGAAAAAATACTATTTTTTTTATTTAAATTACATTGAACTTATCGGAAATTATTTATAAATAGGGGAGGTATGATACACTTTTTCTTAACTAATTTTTTACAACCCTTAGAAAGCAATTTTTAAACAAATTTTTCGTGTTTTCTTAAAAAGTGACCTTTTATTCATTTATTAAAAGTATTGTGAATTTAAAAAATAGTCATTCAAAAAATATATCCCAATTATTTTGAATGGTTACAACTGTATCGAATATCCCCATTACTGAGAAGGATTGATATACTAGCAAGGGAGATTTGATACATTGTCATGTAAATTGAAAAAAAAAAAATGCAGACAATTCAATTTATGCGTCATACAATTTTTCATGATAAATCTTGAAATATTTAAGTAAAATTTAAAACGAAATGACATTGACATATTTTTGTTTCAGAAATGTTTTTTACATAAATATTTAAACTATTGCTATCATTTAAACAATCCTATTAACCCACTTTTCAGAAAATAAATAACGAAAAAAAACCCCTAGAGATCTAGCTGCAAGGAAAAATGAAGTGAACAGTGCTGATTTGCACACAATTTAACATAAATTTAGCACATTTAAGATTCCTTTAACCCTTTCATTTCCAAAGCATTTCCAATGCTAAAGTGTTGAATAAATGAATGCCACCAGAATTTACCAACAAATTTAATTAGAAATATGAAAAGGGATATATTTCACTTTCATAGTAAATGGAAAATATTTTACCAAAATGCTGGTGCCAATGTAGCGTTTGGGAAATAAAATTAAATGGTTTCATAAGCATACCACCACCCCTGAAAAGGTTAAAAGAAAAACTAATAACTCTGTCATTTTGTTAAGTAAAATCGGGTAGATTTAATGGTTTTTCAATTTGCCCTTCGTCAATTATAGAAACATTTTCCCACGTTGTTCTCAAATCTAAAGAGGCAACTTTATGATATAAGTTTTAATTTATTTTTATTCGGAAACGCATTAAACTGGCAGATGTTGTTATTCAGCAACTATGTAATCGAAAGACGTTTTCCGTTCTTTTTGTAAACACAATACATCTTTAAGAAAACTTTGTCACGAACCGAATGCACCGACGAAAGCAGAAAAATCAGTCTACGAATGGAAAGAAAATCTTGTCACGTGATCAAAAACGCTTATAACTCGATAGGTAATTTATTTATCAAAAAATGGAAAAATCATTTTGATTCCAAATCGCTTCCATAGTCAGGTCTGCCAATTTTATACCTTTACGTTTAAAAATGTGTATGTCATTGTGTCAGAAAGTTTCGCGCTTATTGAGTAGTGAACTTGAGAACAAACAACCTTAAATAAAGGTTTGCGAAAGTAAATAAATTTGATAATGTGTATTAGAATTTTAATAATATATTATGCTTACTCTATAGATATTAATGCTGCTGATGATTGAAATAAAATAATTAATTATTGATCAAATATAAAAAAAGTCTTGTAAAATTATTTAAATACTAATTATAAAATCATGTTCATCATTTTGATTGAAATTACAGCGAAACCTCTGTAGTAATCAAATCAATACATCAAAAAGTTAAGTAATTCATAGAGAACATCGTAAAGAAAAAAAAATAGAAGAAGAAGAAGAACAGTTGAAAAGTATTAAACTACTAGAAGAGAAAATGAAATTAGAACGTTGCTAAAGCAATGTCTGAAGCGCTCTGACACTGCGCTGGTCATAAAAGATCAGCTGGGTATATATCCTCCCACAGTGGGACGCTTTGAATTTTTGTTTTAGATTGTTTTTTCTTACAAACGGAATGGGAGAAAAATATAAAGGAATAAATACAATTTTTTGTTTTGTTATGGCTTTAAGATGAAAGAATGTTTAAAGGTGCGTAAAGGTTCTAGCTGAAAGTTGTTTCACACCAAGTTTTACTATGGAACTTTTTTATGTCATAAGTAGCATTGCTTTTACTTTGATATGTATTAATACATCCCTGTTTTAAAATAATAATAATAGAGTAGAATTTGGTGTGAAACAATTTTCATTCGTTCTGGGTTCTTAATTCTAAATACCGGGACCTGTTCTGAATATTATAATAAAAAAAGAATCAGTAGCATACGAGTTATTTATTTTCTGAGACACGGTTTCGTAATCCATTTTTTTTCTTTTTTGCTGATTTCTTGAAAAATAAAGACACTTTAATAAAACCCATAAAATCTTTTATGAAATAATTTTGAATGAAAAAATCATTAAGAAACTCTCAACCTGAATTCCTTAATTTCGATCGAAATTCTAGCGAAACCTCTGTAGAAATCAAATCAAGAGATCAAAAAGTTGAGTAATTCATAGAGAACATCGTAAAGAAAAAAAACTGTTGAAAAGTTGACTACTTGAAGATAAAATGAAATTAGAACGGTGCTAAAGCAATGTCTGAAGGGCCCTCCCACTGTGCTGGTCACAGAAGCTCAGCTGGGTGTAAATCCTGTCTCAAGAGGACGCTTCGAATTTTTGTTTTTAGATTGTTTTTTTTTTTTTTTTTTTTTCCTTACAAAAGGAATGGAGAAAAATATAACGAAATAAATGCTATTTTTATTTTAAAATACATTGAACTTACGGGAAACTATTTGTAAATGCGTCTTTAAATAAAGGTTTACAAGAGTAAATAAATTTAATAATGTTTATCAGAATTTTAATAATATATTATGCTAAATCTATAGTTACAAATTATTTTGATGATTGAAATAAATAATTAATTCTTGATCAAATATGAAAAAAATCTTATAAAGTTATTTTAATTCTAAATATAAAATCATGTTCATAATTTTGATTGAAATTCCAACGAAACCTCTGTAGTAATCAAATCAAGACATCGAAAAGTTAAGTAATTCATAGAGAATATCGTAAAGGGGAAAAAAGAACAGTTGAAAAGTATTAGACTACTTCAAGAGAAAATGAAATTAGAACGGTGCTAAAGCAAAGTCTGAAGCGCTCTCCCCGGCGCTGGTCATAAAAGATCAGCTGGGTGTATATCCTCTCTCAGTGGGACGCTTTGAATTTTTCTTTTTAGATTGTTTTTTCTTACAAAAGGAATGGGGAAGAAAAATATAAAGGAATAAATACTATTTTTTGTTTTGTTATGGCTTTAAGATGGAAGAATGTTTAAAGGTGCGTAAAGGTTCTAGCTGAAAGTTGTTTCACACCAAGTTTTACTATGGAACTTTTTTATGTCATAAGTAGCATTGCTTTTACTTTGATATTTATTAATACATCCCTGTTTTAAAATAATAATAATAATGCAGAATTTGGTGTGAAACAATATTCATTCGTTCTGGGTTCCTAATTCTAAATACCGGGACCTGTTCTGAATATTATAATAATAAAAGAATCACTAGCATACGAATTATTTATTTTCTGAGGCACGGCTTCGTAATCCATTTTTTTCTTGTTTGCTGATTTCTTGAAAAATAAAGACACTTTAATAAAACCCATAAAATCTTTTATGAAATAATTTTGAATGAAAAAATAATTAAGAAACGCTCAACCTGGATTCCTTAATTTCGATCGAAATTCTAGCGAAACCTCTGTAAAAATCAAATCAAGAGAACAAAAAGTTGAGTAATTCATAGAGAACATCGTAAAGAAAAAAAAACTGTTGAAAAGTTGACTACTTGAAGAAAAAAATGAAATTAGAACGGTGCTAAAGCGATGTCTGGAGGGCCCTCCCACTGTGCTGGTCTCAGAAGCTCAGCTAGGTGTAAATCCTGTCTCAATGGGACGCTTCGAATTTTTGTTTTTAGATTGTTTTTTTTTTTTTTTTTTTTTTTTTTCTTACAGAAGGAATGGAGAAAAATATAAATAAACAAATACTATTTTTTAATTTAAAATACATTAAACTTACGGGAAACTATTTATAAATGAGTCTTTAAATAAAGGTTTACGGTAGCAAATAAATTTAATAATGTGTATTAGAATTTTAATAATATATTATGATAAATCTATAGTTATTAATGCTTTTCATGTTTGAAATAAATAATTAATTCTTGATCAAATATGAAAAAAATCTCGTACAATTATTTAAATTCTAAATATAAAATCATGTTCATAATTTTGATTGAAATTCCAACGAAACCTCTGTAGTAATCAAATCGAGACATCAAAAAGTTAAGTAATTCATAGAGAACAACGTAAAGAAAAAAAACTGTTGAAAAGTTGACTACTTGAAGAGAAAATGAAATTAGAACGGTGCTAAAGCAATGGGTGAAGCGACCTCCCACTGCGCTGGTCATAAAAGATCAGCTGGGTGTATATCCTCTCTCAGTAGGACGCTTTGAATTTTTATTTTTAGATTGTTTTTTCTTACAAACGGAATGGGAGAAAAATATAAAGGAATAAATACTATTTTTCGTTTTGTTGTGGTTTTAAGATAGTAGAATGTTTAAAGGTGCGTAAAGGTTCTAGCTGAAAGTTATTTCACACCAAGTTTTACTATGGAAGTTTTTTATGTCATAAGTAGCATTGCTTTTACTTTGATATGTATTAATACATCCATGTTTTAAAATAATAATAATAATAATGCAGAATTTGATGTGAAGCAATTTTCATTCGTTCTGGGTTCCTAATTCTAAATACCGGGACCTGTTCTGAATATTATAATAATAAAAGTATCACTAGCATACGAGATTTTTTCTGAGACACTGTTTCGTAATCCATTTTTTTCTTTTTTGCTGATTTCTTGAAAAATAAAGACACTTTAATAAAACCAATAAAATCTTTTATGAAATAATTTTGAATGAAAAAATAATTAAGAAACGCTCAACCTGGATCCCTTAATTTCGATTGAAATTCTAGCAAAACCTCTGTAGAAATCAAATCAAGACATCAAAAAGTTGAGTAATTCATAGAGAACAACGTAAAGAAAAAAACTGTTGAAAAGTTGACTACTTGAAGAGAAAATGAAATTAGAACGGTGCTAAAGCAATGTCTGAAGGGCCCTCCCACTGTGCTGGTCTCAGAAGCTCAGCTAGGTGTAAATCCTGTCTCAATGGGACGCTTCGAATTTTTGTTTTTAGATTGTTTTTTTTTTTTTTTTTTTTTTTTTTTTCTTACAGATGGAATGGAGAAAAATATAAATAAACAAATACTATTTTTTAATTTAAAATACATTGAACTTCGGGAAACTATTTATAAATGCGTCTTTAAATAAAAGTTTACGAAAGTAAATAAATTTAATAATGTGTATTAGAATTTTAATAATATATTATGCTAAATCTATAGTTACGAATTATTTTGATGATTGAAATAAATAATTAATTCTTGATCAAATATGAAAAAAATCTTGTAAAATTATTTTAATTCTAAATATAAAATCATGTTCATAATTTTGATTGAAATTCCAACGAAACCTCTGTAATAATCAAATCAAGACATCAAATAGTTAAGTAATTCATAGAGAACATCGTAAAGGGAAAAAAAAGAACAGTTGAAAAGTATTAGACTACTTGAAGAGAAAATGAAATTAGAACGGTGCTAAAGCGCCCTCCCACTGCGCTGGTCATAAAAGATCAGCTGGGTGTATATCCTCTCTCAGTGGGCTCTTTGAATTTTTGTTTTTAGATTGTTTTTTCTTACAAACGGAATGGGAGAAAAATATAAAGGAATAAATACGGTATTTCGTTTTGTTATGGCTTTAAGATAGAAGAATGTTTAAAGATGCGTAAAGATTTTAGGTGAAAAGTTTTGTCTTTTTAGGGTAATTTAAAATGCATTGAACTTTTACGGGGAACCATTTATAAATGCGTCTTTAAATAAAAGTTTAGAAAAGTAAATACATTTTATAATGTGTATTAGAATTTTAATAATATATTGTGCTAAATCTATAGTTATAAATGCTAGTGATGATTGAAATAAAATAATTGTATCTTGATCAAATATGATGGAAAAACCCCTGTAAAAATTATTTAAATAATAAATATAAAATCGTGTTCATCTCTAAATATTGTTTTATGCAAACTTTCGAAATTTATATAAATATCTTATTTTAGCTATATACACTATATGACCATTAATTACCGGACGCTTTCAATTTTAGACATTTTGTCAAATATTTAAAGATATACTTGTCGGATTTTCCTGGAACTTCAGGATTATGAAGAATACATTGGTATATATTCTTCATACTGGTATATATTCTTCATATATATTCTTCATACTTCAGTTGATAAATACTATATTGGAATATATAGTATTTATCAACGGCGATTTGATCAGCGAGGCAATTTGGGGGCCAGCAAAAAAAATCATAGATTGATAATAATATTTAGGGTCACTCTGTAATATAAAATAAACGAAATGATTTATCGCTGTATAGCTTTCGAATATGTGGATATTGTACAATATGTGTATTCATTTGTGTAAGAATAGCACGTATATTCATGCGGATATATAGATTTTTTTAAGTTCAAAAAATTCTTGCGTGTTTTTTGTTTATATTATTCAAGGTTTCTTACCAAATTTGACGCCAGTTTTTGAAATTTTCACACAGAGTAGTAGAAATAATATAATGCATTTGGAATTTGTGCATTTTGGAGTGCACTAAAATGTAACAAAACTTCACTGTTTAATAAGTTGAAATGGGATGTCTAATTGAAACACATTTGAAACACATTTGAAAACCCAATTTCAGCAATTCCCATCTGCAGTCGGAAAATCATCCGAATTCTTTGAGCATCCCTGTATATGATATGTAGATTTGTATCTATATAAACTACATGCATGAAAAATTTAGTTCAGTTAGAATATACATACCACAGTTGAAAATTCCCCTTCATCAATTTCCGCTAATAAGAAGAATGTTACGTGAATTAAATTGTGCAGCTCTGTATACGAGGTATAGAATTTATACGTAACGTGTAACATGCAAAAAAATTGTTAAATTTAAAAGCTCATATCGAAATTGAAAATGCACTTCGTGCAATTTTTGCTCAGAGACAGTACTGTAACCGATTTATTTTGGATATCCCTGTAAATGAACGGTGAATGCTATGAACGCCCTAATAGTAATCATCTTGTAGTGAAATTCAGTGATTTATATCAATTTCAATACATCACTGTTAAAAGAACGAACTAAAAAACGGAAATTCTACTGGCAATTGAGACACTAGTACTATTTCCGTATTTTAACGGAAGTTTTCCCCCCTTAAATTACAGAAAAATTTCCGTTTTCTGGAATTTACGGGGGAAATTTTCCGTTAAAATACGAAAATAGTACTGGCGTCTCGATTGCCACACTGTTAAAAATTTTGCAGCATTCTGGCAGATCATTCGACCGTTTTTTGAAAAAACGGTTTCATAACCATAATTTAACTATATTCTGACCATAATATGGCCAATAATATGGGCAGAATAGTGTTAAATTACAGGTTGTGTAACCGTTTTCGGAAAAAAACGGTCAAATGACCTGCCAGAATGCTGCAAATTTTTAACAGTGCAGTAGAATTTCCGTTTTTTAGTCCGTTTTTCAATTCCTACTATTAGTTCACACTCTCCCTATATTTATTTATTTATTTATTTATATATCTTGTTCAAATTTTCAATCGTTAATAAAATACTTATTATTCATCCTATCAAGTTGAAATAAATTTTTTTTAACTTGTACTGGATGACAATTGATGTTAATACAGTTTTTTCAAATATTAATCCATTAATTAAATTTTAATTAATTAATTTTAGTTTTACATGGGAGACAAAATAGCGGCCATTGGTTATTGAAGCATTTAATGCATCTTCATATCTATAAGGGGATTAAAATAGGGGGGGGGACTGTTCTGTCGCCAAATACTGCCAAGTTTGTCGCCAATTTGGCGATATATTGCCAAATTTGGCGACCAAAATGAGTCGACAAAAGGGACGCCAACTTGGCGATACCTCTAATATTTCGCCAAATTCCCATAGACTTCCATTGTAAACCTACTTGCTTATAGAAAATCAACAAATTGAGATATTTTAATGCAGCAAAAACTAATATTAGCTAAAGGGATTATATTAAATTTTTCTTTGTTGACCTAAGTAGGAATTGACTTCAAAAACAAAATTTTTATATTACTTGTTTTTCATTGATCTGGAATATCGTAATGTCATTAAAAACACTACAAACGATTTTTCCTCATTGACCATAATGTAACTGAATTCTTTTGAGTACCTCTGTAAATGAACTATTAATGCTACACGCTTCATATTCAGTACCAAACATGCCATGGTAAACATCATTAACATATAATTATTGCATGAAAATCCGAGTATATTTTACGCGAGTTAGAGCGTGGACAGACAGGCAGACAAACGGCCAGACAAAACCGAATTCATAAACACTTTTCAACTATGTTGGAAAGTGTTAAAAAGAATTCCTATCGTCTTTTGGGACAGACATACTCTGTTCCAAAAATTTTAAAAGATAATCTCCACAAAGCTCTCTTTCAAATTCAAAAGCAGACGGCATAATCCAGCTGATTCAACGTTCCATTGTTTAAAAAAGCAAATATACAAAGATTTGCTTAAAAATCATCATCTAATAAAAGTCATCTGTAATACATGAAATATTATTAGATTTTAATTTCGCCAAACTTTTTATGCAATCTGCATATTATTTTCAAGAGGGCTACATTTATTTATTCATTTTTCTATTTTATTACAAATTTCAAATTAAGAATTAAATCAAGTGTAATTAAGAAAATAAAATTATATATCATTTTACGCGGATAAAATTCAGTAATACATCGTTTACATTAACTTAAATTGCAACTTACATTAACTTACATTAGCTTATATAGAATTATATTATTAGCAAACTTTTTTAAAAAGGCAGACTTTTTTTTAGAGCTGTAAATATTTCAAAAATCAAAGAATCCCTACAAAGGAGGCATTTGACTGTCTTGCCAGACAGAGATACTAATACTCGTATGTTTAAAAAATTTTAAAGTATAAATTCTTCAAGGTTCCGTTGCAATCTCAAAAAGCAGGTAGTAAAATCCTGTTATCCAATATTTTAGGTGTCTGTAAAAACAAACGGGCAAACATTTTGTAAATATTTAAAGAAAATATGCATGAAATAATGAGGGATTTTATTTTGGCAAATTATTTAGGCAGTTAGCATATTATTTTCGAGGTGTAACATTTATTTATTAATTTTCTTTTTTTAATTATAGTAAATTGGTAGTAGGCATAATAAAAAGCAAATAAATCTTTCATTTTATGTGGAAAATATTCGCTAATTCATTATTTACTTTTTAAAAACCTTTACTAAATTATATCAAGCTCACTTTTTTAAATGGCACACATCCTTTTTGCAGACAGAGATACTAATGTGTTTCAAAAAATTTAAAGGATTATGGGGTTCTACCCCCTACGAGCTGCGCTCGCCAACTCCCGTTCACACATATCATATTCTAAAAGTACGCTAATTTGATGGGTTTTAAAAAGATAGAATTATAATTTAAAAACAGGTGGCGATCTTCCTGTAAACGAGTTTCCATTCATATTGCTTTGATTGGGGATTTTTAAGGCCAAATCAGCTGCTTTTAAGAGATACAATGGCTGATGTTTTCGCATTTGATTAAAAAAAATAGTTAAAAATTTTAAAATAAGATAATATAAAATAAATTAAGTAAACAGAGTCTTTGTCTCGCGTTATTTTTTAACAACGCTTTAAGAAAGTTCTTTTAAATAAGACATAAAAATGTCTTATTTAATGTATCATTTTAAATCTGACGTAATTTTCACCAAAGTTTTCTTTTTCTTCTTAATATAAACGAGAAAATACTTTTGTTGTTAGAAAGGAAATTTTATGTGCACTGTCGTAGAATTCACATCAATAGTTGAAAAGATTATCTCAAAATAAGAATTAAATGTCTCGCGCAAATATATTTTTAAATTTAAACTGTCTGGAATTATTATAATTTGGCCAATTTAAATATGGCGTAATTTCCTCCATTTACGACTTTTAGTGCATAATAATGAATTTATTATTTTAAAATTTTCTTTCTCATTTAAAATTCACGTGTAAATATCGATTTTATGAAGTAATTTCACATAATTATTTAATTCTAATTTGAAAGGCTTTTTTTCTGTTTATAATAGTCACGTGTAAATAAAATTTTAATTTGAAGGAAATATTTTTCTTCGCGCTGTTTTTAAAATTGGCAACAATTTAAAATAATATACTTTTCTATAATGTGTAAAAAAAATATCTCTCGAAATGCTGAAGACTTGAATGTAAAATGGAAATAAATCCTCAGAAAATGAGTCAAATAAAAAAAAATAAATGCAGTCTAAAATGCAGTCCACTGGGAACTTCTAATGTACAAAATGATCTAAAAATTATTAAATTCCTATGTATAGTTTTTGCTCCTATAAAACTTTTTTAATGAAACAATTTTTAGCAAATTTGACATTAAATAACGCTTAAAATAATTATTAGATTTAAAACCTGTCTGCATCAGCGTGTTTACCAAACATTTCTCTATAATACCACCAATTTTCATAATTTTATATGCAGTATTTTTCTTAATATTAACGAAGAAAGAGCTCAAGTCACAAAAAATTCCTTGTCGGCGGCGGTGACAGCCTTAGTTACTTTTTTTAGAATAGCGAGATAAATTCTTCAAGGTTCCCTTGCAATCTCAAAAGCAGATAGCAAAATCCTGTAATCCAATATATCGGATGTCTAAAAAAAGCAAACTGGCAAAGACTTCTTGAATATTTAAAGAAAGTATACATGAAATATTAGGAGATTTTATTTTGGCAAATTATTTAGGCAGTCAACATATTATTTTCGGGGTGTAACATTTTTTTTATTATTAATTTTCTATTTTTAAAATTAAATTAATAGTAGGCATAATAAAAAATAAATGAATCTTTCATTTAATGTGGAAAAAATTGCTAATTCATTATTATTATTTTTTTAACTTCCCTAAATTCCTATCAAGCTTATTTCTTTAAATGGCACATGTCCTTTTTCAGAGCTATAAATATTTCAAAAATCTAAGAAGCTATACAAAAAAAGCATGTGACAATCTTTCCAGACACTGATACTATGTTTAAAAAATGTTAAAAGATAAACTCTCCTAAGTTCTGTTGCAAACTCGAAAACAGATACTAGCAAAATCTAGCCAATCCAATATTTTATTGTCTAAAACAAGCAAAAACACAGACTTGTTTAAATTTTTTCCATCTGATGCATCGTCTGCAATGCATGAAATATTACTAGATTTTAATCACAAATATACGAGAGTGAAATATAATAAGAAATCCTGCAATAAAATTTCAAACACATCCTCAAAATTTTGAGAACTTTAACACTGCAAATATATATTCTATTCTGCCGCATCTATGTTATATTCAGCTTTCAAGCATGTGAATAATTGGCAGACTTCCATGCTTTGGAAATATCTGATAACATTGAATATTGCTTATACTTCAGATGATTTATATTTTTTCTTTATATGCAATTTTTGATGTGAATCTTAGATTTCTGAATTTTGTGCTTTAAATCATCTTGCATATAACTTTTATTCAATGTTGCATACAAGCTTGTGTGATATCTTTATGAATTTCGTTCTTTATTTTGCATATCATCGTGTCAGAATAACGTTAAGATCAGTAAAATCCTTATTTTGTGCGAAATGCGAAAGGGATAAATAACTTTTTTACATATTTGAGTTAACTTATCTTTTCTTTGGTGTAAAAAATGTGACAAAGCTTGATCAATTTTTAAGGCATTTATATGAAATTAATTTACAATGCATTAGTAATGAATATGATGTAAACGTTATACAGTAGAATCCCAATTATCCGAGTCACGCTTAATAGAGTTTCCGCTTTACCGAGTTACTGAAAATAAAAATGAGATCATTTTCTTTTTAGATTTTAACAACAACAACAAAAAGAAAGAAAAAAAAATCAGAGTTCTAAATTTACGAATGCTTTTTCATCATCACATAGCACTTTATTGGCAATGACTGTTTCTTAACCCTTAAACTCATAGTGTAATTCAAGATTACATTATCCTTTTTTTTTTTTCCATTTGGCGCTTTCTATTGGTCTTTTGGTGCACGATTATGTGTTACTTACGTGTGATAAGATGTATTTAAAGTCATGAAGTCTGTTTTCGTTCTGTTTTGTTATCACGGGGAGGTTAGAACATCTTTTGTTGATACTGTTTGCAATGGGCTCGACTGACGTTTTTTCTCTATATTTATAAAGTAGTAATTATTAATTTTTTAAACTATTGAAAATATTAAAAAATTATTATAGCGTTGAATAGTTGTTATTGTGCGGTGTAAACACTTTAAAATAAGTATATAATTTAACCCTTTATCTACTGACGGTATTTATAAGTACCATTACAATAACTTGTTATAAAATTCATTTAATACATCGATTAGTTGTAATACAGTTTAGAATCAGTTATAGATACATTATTTTATCTCGTTCCAAAACCACTATTGGTTAGAGAAAACAAAAATATTTTTAAAAGGATGATTTCTTTTGCCTTTGCATCTTTTCAGCTTCCTTGGCGTTGGGGGGAGGGGAGGGGTGATTATTCAATTCGAAAATATTTCAATATTTCTATTGTAAGACCATTATATTTGTACATTTCCTAATTCTGCAAAATACTAAGAAAAATATTTAAAATAAAAGATTTGATTTGGGTTATAAATATTGCACAAAATTCCTATAAATTCAAATTTAATTCATCCTTCTAAATCAATGCTTCTAAAATCCTTCTAAAATTTATTAAATGATTATGTAAATCTTCTAATGTAGTTTAAACAATTCGCGAAAAATGCTTTATAAGATAAATTTTCATGAATTCATAATTCAGAACATAAAGGGTTAAAATTATCATTTTTTGAGAAATTTTCGTTACGTAACTCAGGAGTAACATTATGGCATCATTTCTAACAGACACTTAAATAAATGTTTTCACTATTTTTCTAAGGGATAATTAACAAAAGTAGACTCAAATATAATGTTTTCTGAGCAAAATAAAAAATCATGCATTAAAGAGTTAATTATTAATGAGATGTTAATTTTCGGCGTCTGAATTAGGCAAAATTTTCAATTAAGTTTTAATGGTACGAAAAGATCGTAGAAGTTGGCAGCTATGCAATTAAGTAATAGTGCGGCAAAAAAACATTCATCATCCAGAGGACAAAAAACTATCAAGGATTCTTTCAAATGAACAAGTTTCTTCCCCAGATTTATAAAAGCAGCGGAAGTGTACATCAAAGAAATATGCGTAGTACCATGAAAATGAATATGTTGTGTATAAATTTATATGTCATCTCCTTACTTAGCGATTATTTATGTAAATCCGGTTTATCTGAGGGTTTTTTTTTTCTTTTCTTTTTTTTCTTTTTTTTGCTTATGCGAACTTTGTGCATATTAAGGGGGCTGAGGCAGTGGTGGGATTCAGCCGGTTCGCACCGGTTCGGTAGAACCAGTTGTTAATTTATATTGAGTTCGGCGAACCGGTTGTTAAAATGGTACTTCAAATGCGAACATCGCATTTACTTTAATTTACTTTCTTTAAATATCTGTCTGTACAACATTGTTTTTTAAACGTAACTCTGCGACAAGTCCTGATTTATTTCATTTAATAAAATGATGTTTCATTTGCAAAAATAATATATTTTTTCTTCATTAGTCCTGTGAAAGGAAATTCAAATTAAAAAAATTAAATTTTGAAGAATTTAGGGAACTAAATTGGCAGCCTAGGATAATCGTAATATATATCGCATGCTTATTCAAAATTACAATAACTAGTTATATTCGAATAAAAGGTATTTTGCCTTGGCACTGAATTTTCCCTGTTATCACTGATCTATAGCTAATACTTAAATCGTTAGATCTAGGGGTATGCTTCCAACAGCATTATATATATATATATATATATATATATATATATATGTGTGTGTGTGTGTATTGCTCTTCGTCTTCATATCTTAGAAGTGATTTAAATCAAAATAGTTATTTTCATAAATGTAACACATTCAAAATATTTATAAGATCCCTGAGTCCTATAAGTTATATTTAGAAAAATATTTTCCAAGCTCTAACAAACGAAAAAAAATTGTATATGACCTAAACTTTCCGAGTCATGATACTTTGTATTTTACAAATTTCCAGCGTTGTCTGGCTCGGTTCTTTTTTTTTTTTTTTTTTTTTTTTTTTTTTTTTGTTCTAAAGAATGACAAAAATTCCTAAAATTTCTAAATATCATAACTCGAGAAGTTGTGGTCGCGCAAAAATTTGTCTCACTTGCTATAGCGTGGATATTATTTTCTAAATATGTTATATGCAACTTTAGATCATGAACATGGTTTAATTCTTAAACTTACATTTCTGTTATTTTTGTATTATACTGTTTTTCTGATTACAAATTTTCTGATAGAAATTTCGATCAAGGTTTCATGATTGTAGAATATTTATTAAATAAATTACATCATTTTATAGGGAAGCATATTTTAAGAATTTTTTCGCTATAAACAAAAGATCAAAGTTTTTAACAATGTTCTTATAATATTAGAAAGTGTTTCATAATGCATGTGTGATGCTCCAATTCCCTTTCATGTATGTACATAAAAAAGCATTCAAGCAGCGAACCGGTTGTTAAATTATTTAATCCTGCCACTGGGCTCAGGGCTTGGTCGATACATGTAAACAGAGCTCTCGCTTCGAGTTCATATAAAAACAGAAATATTCAATGTAACTAATTTAAACTTTCTGATATTTTTAAGGTATGTTTGTAGTCTTATAAAATTATAAAATGAAGCACTTCAATGTAACAAAATAAAAAATATAGCAAAATTTATATAACACAATTTTCTAAAAAAAATTATTTGTCATATCACCATCCGTAAGATACCTTAACGTTGAATTGACATAAAAGCCTAATTTTTGCTTTAAAATGATAAGGAAACTCTACTCTATAGAATGAACTAAGGATATAACCATCACTCAAAGGAAACCTTATTTAAAAAACCCTAAAAAATACATTTTTTTCATTAAAAATACTCAAAATATTACACTATCTAAAATATATTAATTCATTCTACAGATAATGATGTTATATGCATGCAAAAAAAAAAAAATCTAAGCCATTCTTTCAAATAGTTTTTTTTTTTTTTTTTTTTTTTTTTTTTTTTTTTTTTTTTTTTTTTTTTTTTTCTATCTTACGTATAGTCGTCAAAAATAAAGCTTTGAGAAAATGCGGCTTTGAAAGAGATTGTTGCATAAATACTTATAACTCCGTTAAAAATGCAAATATTTTTGTTTTTTTCCACTGCGTTCATTATTAATTGAATAATCAAAGTAGATACTAAAAGAAATCGATTTTTTGAAAATTTTCAATCCCTGAACACCCTTAACTCGGATAATAGGGACTCTACTCTACTGTATATGTGTTATAATGACTTGAAGAAATGTCCAAATACAAAAAATATGAAAATCATGCACAAATATTAACTTGAAAATACCGGGTGTCCCAAAAAGGACTGACTGATTTTAAAATTCAATAACTTGCAAACGGTGACAGATATTTAAAAAATTCTTGCAGGAGGGTTATGCATAAGGTCAAAAGTTTTTTTTACAGTGATTTTCAATTTTAGTTCGAATTACAAACAATAGATGGCGCTGCGATCAATAGACGCTTAATTCAGGCTCGATTTTTGGTACTTCGTGGCCCGGATAATACATTTCCATCTCCTTTTTCAGCATGGAGCAAGAGAAAGGACCAGAAATCGAGCCTGTATTTAGCGACTATTGCTTACAGCGCCATCTATTGTTTGTAATTCGAACTAAAATCGAAAATCACTGTAATAAAACTTTTGACCTTATGCATAACCCTCCTGCAAGAATTTTTTAAATATTTGTCACCGTTTGCAAGTTATTGAATTTTAAAATCAGTCAGTCCTTTTTGGGACACCCGGTATTAAAAGAGCTTTTAATTTTATGACCATCAAGTAATTTTTTTAATGTAGACATATACACTGAGCATATAAAACATGCAGGTTCTATTAGATAAGTTAACACAGAACGACCATAGTGGTCATTTTGTCCGCTACGAAATAAAAATATTTCGACCCGAACCAGAAATTTCTTTCTAAAATTAGTTAAATATGTATCATGGAGAAATAAGTTAAAAAATTCTGGTGTAAAATATTTTTATAACACTTGAGTAAAATTTGCTGTTGTTCTAATGTTAATATACCCAGTACAGATAAAATGCATAGAATTTCAGTTTCATTAAAGTCATATTTTATACTTTAATCTATTTTAATATTTTGCTGTAATCATAATCTAATTGTATGGACGGGATTAATAAACCGAGCGTTGCATACTCATGAACATGCTTACAGTATAGAAAACTGTATAGCTATATTCTTTGCATAAGCATCTTCAATTTACTGAAAGAATTAAGTTTACTATCTAACTACATAGGTCTACATGATCTAAAAAACACTTTCGGTTAAATTCAAACTCGTTAATATTTAATTCGGTTCCAACAAAAAATATATTTTTGAATAAAATCTATTCCAAAACTAAAGAATTCCATTCTTGCACGCATTCATATTTATTCTGAATAACTTTAAGCTAAAAATATAAAAAAGAATATATTAAAAATAGTTTTTGGATGTTAAAAACTATCATTACTTTACATAATTGAATTACAATTATAAATTTAGCAAAGGGATTAATGTACCATGCAAAAATAGATAACTAATCGCTATATTCTTTGCCTAAACATTTTATATTAATTGAGAGAATTATGGTCACTATCTCTGGGTGCATGTTTACGGTTTAAACGATCTGTAATTTACTTTTTGGTTATTTTATAAATTCCCTAATCCTTAATTCAGCTCTTAAAGAAATTTATTTTTATATTAAAAGCATTCAAATGTATGCAAATTCCTTTATTGCAAGCATTCACATTTATTAAGTATAGTTATAATCGAAAAATCTAAAAATGACTGTATTAAAAATATATTTTTTCAATGCTAAAAACTTCATTCGCGATCTAAGTTGACGAGAACAAACTTCCGAAACTTTTAATCCAGAAGTTCCGCAGCGCTGCTCTTATAATCCTCTGCTTGGGCGATAAGAGGGGGAAAAAAACCACCATGCGCTCTTCAAAATCGATTTCGAAGATAAACTCTACCCACCAGATGGCACTAGTGTACGTTAGGGATTTTTGGAAGACGGAGGATGGAGAGCAAAAGGGGAGGAGCAAAGCACGAACGGATTGTGGGGGATGAAGAAATGAAATGGAGCAACTCATAGGGGGAGGGTATTCCTACCGACATCGGCATGGCTTGCTTTTGTTGTTACAGTCTGGGCCGGCGACTTGGTGGCGCCTAGTATTTGCTCAGATGAGGGTAAAGCATGGATTCTTATGGTGCTTTATAGAATGGGGGGCACACATACGCATACGTGTATGGGTGTGTGTGATCCGTCGGTCCTGGGAATAATACATTGGGGGAGTACATTTACAGATTTTTATCGGGCGAGATTTTTCCCGGGGTTCTGATTAGCCTTTTGTCCGGGATCTGAAAAATTTCCGAAGTTTTTTATTTTATTTTAATGATAATTCCGATCAAAAGTCAATTTCTAGCTTATGGCCTTGAAATTAATAGCGAATTGAGAGTTTTGATATTTAGCTACAGTTAAAATGCAGTTGCAGTATTGCATATTAAAACTTCCTTAAATTCATTTACTTTTGCCATGAAACTGCATCATAACTGTAATAAAATTACAACTTTTAAGATTTTTCTCAATTTCAAAAGTTATTTTAACATACTTTGAAATATATTTAAGTTTTATATATTGTAAAATCTTTGAAAACAGAAAGTGTGTATAATGAAGACTCGATTTAGGCGGAAAATTTTATGACCTTGACAAAAAACATAGGATAGTATACTTTCTAAAATATTAACCTGTCTACAGTAATGTGTTTTAGGTCGTTTGCATTTCCGTCTAAGCAGGTTCTACTGATAACAGATATTTAGCAGATATTAAGATATTTTAACAGGTGTAATTAATTTAATATGAAATATTTTGTAAATATTAATTTTATTTGAAAGATAATTCTAGGTCATAAGTCTATCGCTAGATTTTGTCCTTGAAATTAATGTCGATTTGAGATTTTTGCATTTTGATATATTGTTAAAATATAGGTGCAATCGATATTTTAACAGATGTAATTAATTTAATGTGAGTAAGTCTATGAAATATTTCGTAAATATTAATTTTATTTGAAAGCTAATTCTAGATCGTAAGTCTATCTCTAGATTTTGTTCTTGAAATTAATACCGACCTGAGATTTTTGCATTTTGAGATATTGTTAAAATATAAATGCAATCGATATTTTAAGGGGGCTGGCCACCAGCTTCGGGATTCTCCTCCGTAATTTCGTCTATGGACTTTTGATGTATTTCTATATTTAACATATCTTCTCGGGAAATTCACATTTTTAACATTTTTTTTTTTCCTGTGTACTCTTCTTAAAGGATATCTTTTTTTTTCTTAGTTCTCAAAATATTTCTAAAATCTATGCTGAATTTAATATTTTGTGTGTTAAAAGCGGGCGAACTGTGAGTAAGATTTTAACACATCCTATAAAATTAAGTCTATACTTTAGAAATACTTCGAGAACTAAAAAAAAAAGAGAAATATACGAATGCATCAAATGCCCATAGACTTTACATTAGTGAGGGGAAATCGGAAGGTGGGTGACCAGCCCCCTTAACAGATGTAATTAAATTAAAATGAGCAAGTTACGAAATATTTCGTAAAAAATAATTTTATTTGAAAAATAATTCTAGATCGTAAGTCTGTCTCTAGATTTTGTTCTTGAAATTAATACCGAACTGAGATTTTTGCATTTTGAGATATTGTTAAAATATAAATGCAATCGATATTTTAAGGGGGCTGGCCACCAGCTTCGGGATTCTCCTCCGTAATTTCGTCTATGGACTTTTGATGCATTCCTATACTTAAAATATCTTCTCGGGAAATTCACATTTTTAACAATTTTTTTTTCTGTGTACTCTTCTTAAAGGATGTCTCTTTTTTTCTTAGTTCTCAAAATATTTCTAAAATCTATGCTGAATTTAATATTTTGTGTGTTAAAAGCGGGCGAACTGTGAGTAAAATTTTAACACATCCTATAAAATTAAGTCTATACTTTAGAAATACTTCGAGAACTAAAAAAAAAGAGAAATATACGAATGCATCAAATGCCCATAGACTTTACATTAGTGAGAGGAAATCGGAAGGTGGGTGACCAGCCCCCTTAACAGATGTAATTAATTTAAAATGAGCAAGTCTACGAAATATTTCGTAAAAAATAATTTTATTTGAAAGATAATTCTAGATCGTAAGTCTATCTCTAGATTTTGTCCTTGAAATTAATACCGATCTGAGATTTTTGCATTTTGAGATATTGTTAAAATATAAATGCAGAAATGTATGTTAAACCACACTTGCTCAAATTCACTGCCTTTTGTCTTAAGAGAAGAATAAAATTACAATTTTTTACGATTTTGCTTTATTTCAAAAGTTACTTTTAAGAGCTTTCAAATATATTTAAGTTATAAACAGGGTGTTATCGAATTCGACCAACAAATTCAGAGGGGTGGTAGTAGGCTGTTTTATACGATATTTTCTTCAGATTTAGAAGGGAAAACTGGATTGTTTACAGATTGTTTTCATGTTTCAAACACTTATCGAACAAGAATTTAACAGTAACGCACTATTAAATATTTAGGTACTTGCAAACTTGAGAATACGATAACAAAAAATAAATAGAACTGCGTTTTCTCTATCTGCTGAATTTAGCAATTCCGTAAAGTTTTAGAAGACACAATAGTAAGTAGTCTTTAAAAAAAGTCGAAAAACAGAAAGTATTAGTGAGGTTTTATTTTGCCATTATTAAAAATGTACAAACAATTTAATAAATATTATCTGAAAACCTTTAAAAAAAAATCTCTATATAGTTTGTGGTAAATAATTATGATGAAAGCGAACACTCTCAGAAAGGTATACTCAGATTTCAAGAATTTTTTTTCGTTTTTCACGAAACCGTTTCCTAGGAAATGCGTCGAGCGAATATTTCGTTAAATTGAGAAAATTACTTTCTTTGCTTGTTTGAGGGTACAAATTTCGTCAAAAGTGCTTGTTCGAGTGCAATAAAAGGACTGGTGGTGCCATCTATTGAACCGTTTGGAAGCATCTGTATTTATTGACTGGGGAAAAAATAATATCACTAATCTTTTCCTCTAGAGTGGTTCGAACTCACGACCTCCGGTGTAGGAGTCCATCGCTCTAGTGATCTCACGATTGGGTCCTCGCATAGATGTGATTTTAGAAGCATGTAGCGGATTCTACTGTGTGCTTATATTTTTCTAAGGAAGGTTGCAATTTTATCGATGCTGTTATAATTCCTGAAAGTTTTAATTAATACGACTAATTTATTTTAATGGTATTCCCATGGTTTATGGATAATTAGAATATGGCTTGATTAATATAATTTATTAGAGAAACTTTCTTTGATCAACGAATCATTAAAATATGGTTTGGTTAATTTGTTGCTCAGAAATAGCTAATTTTGAAGTGCATATTGGGGGAGATTTTATTAATTTGAGTAGGTGGTTAAGATTTTAACACTTTATGGTTTACAGAAGGGAGAGGGATCAATTATATGAATATACTTTTTAAATGAAAAAGAGTTCCTGGTATTTTGAAATTTTATTGACCAAATTTCGTTTTTGAACGATTTTGTGAAACACAAGAAATTTATTCTTTTGGAATTAAACTATAACGAACAATAGCAAAATAATAATAATAATAATAATAATAATAATAATAATAATAATCAATTATATGAATATACTTCTTAAATGAAAAAGAGTTCCTGGTATTTTGAAATTTTATTGACCAAATTTCGTTTTTGAACGATTTTGTAAAACACAAGAAATTTATTCTTTTGGAATTAAACCATAACGAACAATAGCAAAATAATAATAATAATAATAATAAACATTCTTAAAAAATTAAACAGCTGAATCAATAACGAGCTATATTTCAGTATTTTCTGAAAAGCGCTAAAAAGTGCTATGTTTTAAATAAATTGCGACAGAAATAACATAAACAAACAAATATCTGCTTGATAAAATCGCAGAATTTGAAGAGGTACAGTAGCGCACCCCTCTCCAAACAGCTATATTATTTAAACACACGGAGCTCAAATTAGTGGAACCCGATTATAGAAGATTAAATACTAATTTTTGTCAATATTGAATATGAATGAGAATTTCGCGAAACTAGTCAGCGTTATCAAAGCTGGTTTTATTAAAGTGATTTATATTTGCCGCCAAATTCGGTGATATCCCGAGTTATATTAATAATTATATGAACCCGAATTATCGGTGATAGCCTGCCATTTTAAAACAACATAATGGGTGCAACAAAGCTCACCAATGAACTTGGTCGAGACCTTAGTAATTCCTGTGCACATGCTCACTCATATCTAAATCGGTTGATATATGCGAGAGCTGTTGCAGGCAAAAAATCAGATTTTTTTTAAATGTCACACACATTCGAAATTCAAACTGCTATATCTCGGCTTTTTTTAGATAAAGGCAAAACAAAAAATAATCTCGAATCTTTGTAACAAGCTGAAACACATAAGGAAAAAAACTTTCCAATTTCTAATTTTTTTTGTACTTCGTTTTAAATTAATTTTTTTTTAAATTTTTAAATGGCCGCCATTTTGAAACAAAATGGCGGATGAAGTTAGCAAACGAACTCGGCCGAGAGATTGCTATGTACTATGCACATGCCTTGTCACATCCTAATCGGTTCATAAATACGCGTGTTATCGCGTGACAAAAATCAGATCGTTTCAAAATGTCAGCCATGCTAGAAATTCAAAGTGCTATAACTCAGCCATTTATTAAGACATAGACGAAACAAAAAATGCTCCGGAATCTTTGTATCAAGCTCAAACACATAAGGAAAAAATCTTTTTCAATTTCTAATTATTTTGTACTTCACTTTTAAATTTTAATTTTTTTTAAATTTTTAAATGGCCGCCATTTTTAAAGAAGATGGCGGATGAGGCTGGCCAACGAACTCGGTCGAGACATTGCTATGTACTATGCACATTCTTTGTCACATCCAAATCGGTTCATAAATACGTGTATTATCGCGTGACAAAAATCAGATCGTTTCAAAATGTCAGCCATGCTAGAAATTCAAAGTGCTATAATTCAGCCATTTTTTAAGATATAGACGAAACTAAAAATGCTCCAGAATCTTTGTATCAAGCCCAAGCACATAAAAAGAAAATATTTTTCAATGTCTAATTTTTTTGTGCTTCATTTTAAATCTTAAATTTTTTTTTAAATTTTAAATGGCCGCCATTTTGAAACAAGATGGCAGATAAAGCTGGCCAACGAACTCGGTCGAGACATTGGTATGTATTATGTACACACGAAATTTCATCCAAATCGGTTTATAAATACGAGAGTTACAGTATGACAAAGATCAGATATATATATATATATATATATATATATATATATATGGATATATATATATGTATATATATATATATATATATATATATATATATATATATATATATATATATATATATATAAATTTTGAACGGAGGGTGGTTTCGGGGTCTGGGGGTCATGATCGGTGAAAATATACCAAAATTTTTCGGAATCGTTTTCCTTCGAACGGCTGCAATTTGCTAAGCTTTTGCAATAGCTTTTTGTAATGAAAGCTACCTAAAACAAAATAAAGAAAAACACGGCACTTAATTTAGTTATTTCTCTCAGGGTTTTCACAAAATGCCTCCCATACTCTAATAATCTGCATAAGTTTGTCCACATTTCGTCGATAATATGCCATTCACTGGCTACCAATTGTACTGACTATCACATTTTCAAGAACATCGACAACTTCCGGCAAAAAAATCTTCAACAACCAAGCAACAATTCAAAATGCCTTCGAAGACACTCGATTGTGGAGTTCAAGAACTCCACGTCTACAATTCTATGCTACCGGAATCAATAAAGCCCGAATATCTAGCCGAAATGTTTCAGATTGCTATACGTAGATTCTAATTATTCTTATTTTGATCAATAAGTGCAGTTTTAAATTGAGATATATTGCTTTAAATTTCATAGTATTAAATCGCAATTCTTTGTACACCAGCCTAATTATTTGTGGAAAAGTTGCATCAAATATTTACAGTGAAAGTGTGTTATGCAATAAAAGTTACACGTCATTTCATCTATATTTCGATTTTGAATGATTTCTCAACAAACAGTATTTAACTGTGTGGTCAACTTTAATTCGTCCGATGCTAAACAGATTTACTCAATATTGAACCAATATCCAATATAGTTATGCTTCTTTGGTATAAGTCATTAAATCGATTTCCTTCTTCTATTGAGGGGCAAAATTTTCCCGAGAAAATCTTCTTTTTAGAAGTAAAGTAATATTGCGCCAATGTTGTTTTATTGGCTATTATCTTGGTCAACATTAGCGTGAAATATTGCCCCAAAGTGACATTGCAGTTTATAGCAACATTAGGTTTGCATTTTCCCAATATTGTATTATATTACCATTAAATATTGTCCTATTTCAATACCAATATTTTCAGTGGAAAGACAATTTTTGAGTAATAGTGACATTTAGTCGCGAATTTTTCCAATTAAAAGCCAATTTTTAACCAATATTGGTTTTCCATTGGAATATTTTCGAATGAATACGACATTAGCGCAATATTGTACCCCAACACAGCCAATACTGACATAGTAGATTGGTTAAAAACTTCTATGAGCTGTCGAAAAAAAAAATCGATATGTAAAACAAGAAAAAAAAATCATGCGTTAAGCACAGATTATGAAACACTTTCTAACAATTCCAAAATACTATAACACTAGATTGGTTATTGACTAAATCTACTGTAATTCCAGAATAGTTTAACAAAATTTTGTTATTTAGGGAAATAAGTTAAATGAGATACCTAAGTAAACATTTTAGAAAACGTATAAAAGATTTGAAAAAACTGATTTCTGAAATTATCGTCCATAGCCAAACATGTATTTAAATTCATTTGTACAGCCCTGTATTTAATCTATCGGTTTGTATATATACTATATGGAATGTAAAAATTTAGTTTAGCCGGAAAAAGCATAATTGGTCGAAATTTCACTTTCAGCGATTTATACCAACAAACTGAAACATATTTGAATACTTTTATACAGCCCTGTATTTTACCTACTACCTTTATATACACCTATTTAGCTAAACTTTAATTCAGACTACAACACGCTTAAAACTACTGAAATCACACTTCCAGAAATTATAATCTATAAAAGGCCATGTATCCAATTCTTTGCGTAGCCCTGTATATCATTTATCTATATTCTACAAACATTATCTTAGTACACTAAATGCAGTTCAGCGTAAAAAGGCAGAACTCAATTAAAAGCCAGCTTTGGGGACAAGGGACCTTTAAAACATTAAAAATCAATTTTTTATTTTTTGTGAATTTCACTTTAAATATTATTCAAGGGTACATTATATGCATTATGGGAAACATTTATCACAAAAAAAAATGAAAAAAAAAATTTATTTTTGAGAAAAAAATGGAATTTTACGCGTCGTCTTCAAAATGCGGCTTGCGCGTTCCATATCAATGAAAATCCCCAATATTTTTTATAAAAGTTTGGTTTATATATATAAATAAAACTGTGCATCGAATTTTATATATTTGAATATAAAGGTTTAAAAAAAAAAATCAAAATTTTTTGAAATTTTTTCAAAAAAAAGTTTTATATTAAAATATATGAAATTCGATGCACAGGTTTATTTATATATATAAACCAAACTTTTATAAAAAATATTGAGGATTTTCATTGATATGGAACGCGCAAGCCGCATTTCGAAGATTTTTAAGACAATGCGTAAAATTCCATTTTTTTCTCAAAAATAATTTATTTTTTATTTTTTTGTGATAAATAGATGCCATAATGCATATAATGAACCCTTGAGTAATATTTAAAGTGAAACTTGTGAAATTTACAAAAAAAAAAAAAAAAAAAAAAAAAAAAAAAAAAAAAAAAAAAATTGAAAAATTTTAAAAATTTAAAATTTTTGAAAAATTTTGAAAAATTTTGATTTTTTTTTAACCTTTACATTTAAATATATAAAATTCGATGCACAGTTTTATTTATATATATAAACCAAACTTTTATTAAAAATATTGGGGATTTTTATTGATATGAAATGCGCAGGGGGCATTTCGAAGATTTCTAAGACAACGCGTAAAATTCAATTTTTTTCTCAAAAAAAAAAAAAAAGAAAAATATTTTTTTTGTGATAAATGCTTGCCATAATGCATATAATGTACCCTTGAATAATATTTAAAGTGAAATTTACAAAAAATAAAAAATTGATTTTTAAGGTTTTAAAGGTCCCTTGTCCCCTTAAGCAATTACGCCGTTACGAATTCTTATGTGTAGCCCTTGTATATGATCTACAGCATTCATACACACAACATAGTATGCAAAAATTTTGTTAAACTTAAAAACGAATAGCATAACTAAGAATGCACTTCTAACAATCGACGCTAATATACAGTACTTCGAAGTATCCAAAATCTTTTGTGTCCTTGTAAATGCTATGTACTTCATACTATACAAGAAGTAACTTGTAGTAAACTTCAGCAGCGTAAATCAATTTTAATATATAAGAAATAGCTAACATAATTAAAATACGCCGCAAATAAGTTCCCCTCCTATACCATTATGTAACGGATCCTTTTGTATGGCCCTGTAACTGAATATTAAATATCCTTTGCACCAAATATTATACGGAATGAATATTTTAGTGCATTTCATAAACGCATATCAATTTCATTAAGTTTGAAAATGTCTAAAATCATTAAAATGCACTTGAAACGATTTTTTCCAATTGGCCGTAATGTAGCGGAATACTTTTGACTGTGACTGTAAATGAACTATACATGCTACAAACTTAATTTTTAATAGAAATCGTGCTATAGTAAACGTCCATAACATACAAACATTTCGGGGCAATCCGGGTATATTTACGAGAGTTAAAATGCGGACAGTCAAGCAGAAGTCATAAACACTTTTTCAAGTATGTTGGAAATTTAGTCATAACTGTCACGGAATCGGACAACCCAAAATAAAGATGTATTCCTTAATTTTATAATCTTTGCATTGAACAGTGGCGGATTTGTCATTACCTCATGGTCTAGGAGCGCCAGAACAATACTAAATTAACGAATTCATCCATCAATACGCTATCCCCAATTAGGTTTAAATTGGTGCAATATTTCGGACATTATCATGATGCTAAGATTTGTGTGATTTTTTTTTTTGTGTATCCCTTTAAACAAACTATATAATTTATGTGCTTTATTAACCCATTTATGCCTTAATTTTTTTTTCTCAAATTTATTGGTAAAGTCACTTTAAAATATTGCAAAGTATACTGGAAAAATACGAAAAAAATATTGCGCTAAAAAAGTTTGTAGTTATTTGATAAAATGTAACGTACTAAATTTGGGAATATGCATAATATTTATAGTAGTTATTAAATGTTTCGTGTAGGTTTGTATAAAATAGGCTTTTAATTTGTGTATCATATACTATAATTAGTAGTTTTATGAGCTACTAAAAATTATATTTATTTCTTTGCAGAGGCTAATACCATTACAATTAATAATAATAATAATAATAATAATAATAATTTACTACTTACGTACTAAATTTGGGAATATGCATAATATTTATAGTAGTTATATGTTTTGTGTGGGTTTGTACAAAATAGGCTTTTAATTTGTATATCATATACTATAATTAGTATTTTTATGAGTTACTAAAAAAATGTATTTATTTCTTTGCAGAAGCTAATAACATTATAATTATTATTAATAATAAACTAGGAATAATCGTATTTGAGGCTTAAAAACCATTTATTTCATAATCATTTTGAAAAGAACTTCCACATAAATAACTGACCCTAAATGGCGAATAAAAATATATACCAATTCTCGCCTAGCTTTTTATATTTTGCACGTAATGCATAAAAATTAGGTTTGAACATATAATTTCACAATTTAAAAAAATAGGTATTTCAAAGAAGTCTACAAGCTAAGATTATGACTTATTTATTTAGATCCTTGATAGAAAAAATGCAAATAAATTTACGTTTTACATGTCGTCATCTTGAAAAGTGAAAAATCCATAAACACCTAAAAAAAGCCTTCATTTAAGCAAATAAATATCCTTCTTATGCTGACATCTCTCGGTAACAGACAAAGAGATTTATAGATAATTATTTCATACAATTTTCATGTTATTAAGACGAAAAAAATTATACAAATCTATTAAAATTCGAAGCGTCCCAAAAATGAGACGCTAGGCATAAATGTGTTAACGAACTCGTTCGAGATATATTTGCGAGATTAATACACTACCCTAGTTGGGTTGAAATTGGTTTAATATCTCGGACGTTATCGCAATGACAAGATTTGCATTATATGAGCCGTTCAGTGCACAAATCGATTAACTCCATCAAATGAAAATGTTCAGTATAAACAGTTAAAGTTATTGTAACTATAAAAATATTTTATCTATATAACATTTTTTTCTCGGGATATTTTGATTGAACTCATTAATTTTCTTTTAATCAAGGGTAACTTTTTATCACTGTAATAAATATATAGAAAATTTACAATGTTCCTTTGTATAAAAAAAAGCCACTTAAAATGGAATTAGTCCGATTGTCTTCTGAACGCCTATAGATAGATATATAAACGAAGACATTTGCAATATATAAATTTCTACAGAAATTAATCATTAAAATTAATATAGTACTTCCTAACAATTATTTCACGTTAAAAATAAACTAGTTGGAGGTACCTATCTCAAAACTTTCTTCTATCTCATACATCTTGATATTTCAAAAGGTAGTTACAAATATTGATACTTCAATATTATACCAACTTTGATTTTCATCTTAAATTTCTGATTCAATCATTCAATCGGAGTAAAAACGAATTAATCTCGATCATGATATTTATTAAAATCAATAGTTTTTCGTTATTCTGTTGTACATCAGCTGTTTGCGAATAGCCTGATTAGCAGGATGAGAAATTCCTGTCGCTGCACGAGCTGCCGATGTACAGTAGAACTACGAAAAATCGAGAAAATTATACAAAAATCGCTATTAGAGCGTCTCCTTCCCACGGAATATTTTGAAATTCAAGGAGGACATGCTTGGAACAGCCAAGAAAATATATATGAAATTTGGTTCAATTCTTTGCATAAATTCATACACTTATCCATAGTACAATAACGAAAATGGCACAAAAATTGCTATTACAGCGCCCCCTCCCGGCGGAATATTTCCAAATTATAGGATGATCTGCTAGCCATAGCCAAAAATATACACAACAAATTTGCTTCAGTTCTATGCATAACTTCATACACTTATCGTGGTACAATAGTGACTCACGGACAGACAGACATTTTGTATAAACTTGTTTTTGGGGATCTCTGACCCTTAAAACGTGTAAAGTCGAAAAATTTTTTATTACAATATGTTCTTCTATTGATGATAGAAGAAAGTAAAAATAAAAGAATTGATTGAAAATTTCTCTCATATGTTGGAAAAGAAGAGGGGAATGGGGACGTCAAAATTAACTCCTGCCTCGAATGAAAAAAAAAAAAAATCATATTTGCGACCCTGCCCCTATATAACCAATATTCATTTGCTACTAAGTCTTGGTTTAAAAAAAAAATCATGAGCTAAATGGAACTAAAATAACTACATGATAGCTAAAAAAAAGGCCGCATTCATTATCTGATGTAAAATTTTCACTGCCCCGGGTGAAAAAAAAATCATATTTTCGACCCTGCCCCAATATAACCAATATTCATTTGCTACTAAGTCTTGGTTTAAAAAAAAAAAACATGAGCTAAATGGAAATAAAATAACTATACACGATAGCTAAAAAGAGAGACCGCATTCATTATCTGATGTAAAATTTTCTACAATCAATAAATGAGACAAATTTCTGCAGAGAGATCCGAAAAAAAGAAAAAAAGACGGAACCTCATCTAGTTAATTATCTCAGGGTTTTCACAAAACGTCTCCCATACTCAAATAATCTGCATAAGAATGTCCACATTTCGGTGATAATCTGTTATTCAGTGGTTTTCCTTGTCCACGGGTTTTGATAAATGAGTTTGGCAAGTCGCCTTACACTTCTATTCTTCGGCTAGGCTTTGTTAATCAGATAAACAGGATTATTTCAATATTCATGTACGTACAATAAATAAGAGGCGAACAAGAAATTTTACACGAATCTTGCATAAGCTTATTTAAAATGCATTCCCTGATTTATCGATATATTGTACTTAATAATTCTGTTATTTTTAAATTATTATTCAAGGATCTGTTAGCGTACTTATTTATGATATGTCCACCTATTTGCAGTAATTAATTTTCTAAATACGCCACAGAAAATTGTGACTAAAGATAAAATTTTAGCTTTGCTATGCATACATGTGAAATATACATTTAAGTCGTTATTTTTTATATTATAACTAAAAACAAATTGCGCGGCTTCCAAGTTCTGTGTTGTTTTTTACACGTTTCAGCGTAGTTCAAAAGTGTTTATGAATTCGGTTTATATGTCTGTCTTTTCATGCTTTAACTCTCGTAAATATAGTTTGATTGCCATGAAATTTATTTATGTTACTGTGGCTTACTATGGCATTTTCGGTATTGAAATTCAAGTGGGTAGCATTTACTGTTCATTCACAGGGACATTCAAGAGAATTTCATTGCATTACGGCCTATGAGGGAAACTCGTTTGCGTTGCATTTTAACAATATTACGTTATTTTAAACATGTTCAAATTTGCATATATCGTTGAGGTATACTAAAAGGTGCTTACTGTATAATCTGGTGTACATATAATTTATAGTTTGCTTACAGTGACACACAAAAGTAATTTGCTACAGTACTGCCTGTGAAGAATAATTGCTCGAAGTGCGCTTTCAGTTGTGGTACGCGTTTTTAAATTTGATTTTTTTTTTGTATATTACTTGGTGTGTATAAATTCTATAGATTATATACAGAGCTACAGAAAATATCTCAGTACGTTTCCGTTTACTGGCGGAAAATGCTGAATGGAAAATTTCAACTGTGCTGTGTATTTAATTGAACTAAGTTTTAACATACTATGTAACATATTTAAAAATCTATGGATCACATACACAGCTGCACAAAATAATTCAGATATTTTTTCGACTATTGATAGTAATTGCAGAAATTGTGTTTCAAAATGTGTTATACATTTTCTAAAAATATCTATATTCACATTATAAATATGTGAACAGTACTTAAATGTTATGTTTGTCATGTGTAGTTCGTCCGTTTTTCTTACTACTTTTACTTATTATATTTAATTCTCTTAAATGTCCTTAGCATTCTTAACTTAAGTTTTACTTTTGTTACTTATCTTTAATTTATGTATATAAATTATATAACCTAAATTCTATAAATTGCAACTCTTATATAAACCTGTAAATAATGAACTTTCAACAATTGTTAAATAATATTGTATATATATATATATTTAATAATTAGCAACGCGTGATATGGAATCCTATGCCAACGGTGGGTTATCTCGCGCTGCAGAAACTGTTTATTTAGGCAGCATCATTTACCCCAATAAACTGTGAAGTTTTGTTACAGTATTCTGAAAGTATTTCATAATCTATGCTGGATGCAGGATTTTTAGTTCTTGTTTAAACATACAGAGGCCAACGTTATGCGAAAAATGTTACTTTTAAACAATTACAAGAATTGCTACTTACGAGCTCGTATGAAACTATGCATATTATGCTTTGATTCCAAACCAAACTAGTATGTTGTGGCCATCACAAAACTTTCTTCTATCTCATACATGTCAATACTTCAAAATTCACTATCTCAGTGTCAAATTAAATGGCAATCTGTGTTCATCATGAGAATTCTAAAAATATGAAATTCCGTGCATTAGCTCTCGAGGTATGACTGTCGCTGAAATCGTGTAAATCCAGCAAAATGCAGCACAGCAGCGACACCTATTGGGTTATTTACACCAGAACCTAATTATCACCAACTTATGTCAACGTCTAACTGAATATGAAGTTTGAGGAAAATTCGTGAATTAGTTCTTGAGATAGAGGTATTGCGCAAATCATGACAAATGCAGCATAGAAGCGCCACCTGTTGAGCTATTTGCAACAACACATAATCAGCAGCAATATTAATCAAATTATACTTAAATCTAAAGTTTGATGAAAATTCGTGCATTAGTTCTTGAGATAGAGCTATTGAGGAAATAGTTCAAAATGCAGCACAGCAGCGCCACCTATTGGGCGATTTACACCAACACATAGTCAGCATCATTTCATATGAAGGACTAACTAAATCCGAAGTTTGATGAAAATGTGTGCATTAGTTCTTGAGATAGAGCTATTGAGGAAATAGTTCAAAATGCAGCATAGCAGCGCCACCTGTTGGGCGATTTACACCAAAACGTAAACAGCACCAATCTATATCAAGGACTACCTCAATATAAATTTTTATTAAATTATTTGCATTAGTTCTTGAGATAGAGCACCCACAAAATTTGTGTCACATACAGACACACAGACAGACATTTTGTAAAAACATGTTTTTTGGAATCTCTGACCCATAAAACGTGTAAATTCGTCGAAAACTGGAATTCGAAAATTTTCATGAAACCAATACTTTCTTCTTGTAAAGATAGAAGAAAGTAATAAAAATGAACGATTTATATTTTGAAGCGTAAAAAGACATTAAATCCTACATCCATACCATAGTGCACAGTAATTCACAAAGTATGTTCCTACATATCGACCCATATGTGTTAGAATAAGCATTCCATGCATTGTGTTATTCATATGTATTTTTTATAAACTTCAGGTTCTAATCTCTATATATGAAAAAGGAAAATCTAAAAATTCCTTTTATTTGATGTAATTGAAATTAAAGAGTTAGTCTTTATGAAAGAAGATAAATATTTCATTTTAATCATGACGCCCTTGTTTCCATAGAAAACTTTTCGGTACGTGCCCTAATACGAGATCCTCATTTTGTTTAAAAATGTTTTAATGTATGTGAAATTGTATAGTGCTGATTGTAACATGAAAACAAATATAAACTTGGTGTTACATGGAAAATGTATGTGTACAAATTTGAACACGTTTTACCTGGTAATTCCAGGAATTCTAAACAATGTTACACAAAAATATACAGAATATCTACATTACAAAGCAAGCCAAATCTATAAAAGTCTTTGAAATCGAGTTTGATTATCTGTTGAAAACGTGAGCTGTAGAACTGCTTATATTTCTAAAACGATTATGTTTCAGATATTGAAAATCGTACTAATATATATTGATTTATATATTAATATGCAAGATGTCCTTCAAAAGTCCTTGACACATTTTAAAATTCAATATAAAATCAAATAATTTTCGTATAGGGGTGCGGTTTGGGCTAAAATGCTTCTCAGGATGAAAAGTTTTATTTTCAAGTGTATGAAAATAATTTGTTCCAAAATCCGATCATAGATGGCGCCACTTCACCGTATGTTTGATTTCAAATATGCGTTTTTTCTGATTTTCGGATTAGTCTTGATGCTGCGATACAGAAATGACGATTCCCAGCGAAAAAGCTACTTGCGTATGTTAGTCCTTCGAATCCAAATCCATCGTTACTGTTCAAAGGAATTTTCGTGCCAAGACGTTGCCATCGAAATACTCAAGGTCAGAGGACACGAGTTGTGACGTCATCACTAATCGACCGCCTTTTCACTAGTATTGGAACTCACACCGGAAAACTTTGAATGGCAATTTTCTTTTATTTTATTTGCGGAATACCTATCATCGTATAAATTATTACTAACTATTTAAACTTACTGTTGAGAATTCGGAATCTCAAAATAAAAATTCAACCAGATGCGGAATGCCATAGTATTACAGCATTTGGCTGATTTTTTATTTGGGGATTCCAAATTCTCACCAGAAAGTTTAAATAGTTATTATTGCTTTATAAAATGATAGATATTCCACAAATAAACTAAAAGAAAATTGCTATTCAAAATTTTCCGGTATGAATTCCACCACTAGTGAGAAGTCGGTCGGCTAGTGATGACGTCACAACTCTTGTCCTCAGGCCTTCAGTATTTCAATGGCAACGGCCAAGAACAAAAAATCCCTTCATCTCGAAACAGCATTTTGAACTGGTATAGGAAATTTTTAGACAATTCAAGCTAGAGAGGGTGTGCACATTGAACTATGCTAATGGACTGCACAAATTATTGCTCTGTAAATGTTTTTGACAAAAAATAATTATCTGCAACTGATTGTTTTTAATTTTTTATGCTTATTTCTGATAATATAAGGTACAGCGCCATCTATGTGCGAAGTTTGGAACTATTTGTTTTATTCTCTTGAAGAAAACTTTTCATCGTAGGAAGCATTTTAGTCCAAATCGCACTCCTGTACGAAAATTACTTGATTTTATATTGAATTTTTAAAATGTGTCAGGGAGTTTTGGGACAGCCTGTATTACTATATAACTTATATATATTTATATAGTTATATGATATATTAATTTTTTCTCCTTTCTCGAGTTATAATTCACAAATATTTGAAATCAATTCCTTGTTTCGATAAAGATTTTTTATATCTGAAGTGACAATGAAAAACATACATATAGATGAACGTTTGAATTACATACTCTGAACGGAAACTTAAAAAAACATTGGCTTGAACTCCACATGAAATCTGCTTTTTGCCGAAGTGAAATTAGAGTACGGTACCTAATACAGAACTTCCCTTTTCCTGAAAGCGAAAAGTCCAAATATTTCATTTTAAATAAACATGACAGATTTGCATATTTTGAGGAATGAAAATTTAACTTTATTTCCAGCACTTGTATTGCTATAATATGTTATAGAATATTATATTGCTGTATATAACTTTATAGATACGAAATTTCAATCCTGTACACTGTTAAAAATCTGCAGCTTTTGCTGCATAGTCACTTCACTGCTTTTATAGAATATCTATATTCTGACCAATGAGATTGCTCCATAATATTGTCAAGTAATCGTTTTCTATAAAAGCGGTCCAGTGACTATGCATCAAAAGCAACAGACTTTTAACAGTGTAGTTATTTTACATCAATAAAACATTTCATAAAGGAGAAAATTGTTATTACCTTAACGTCAACAGTCAAAATTTTATAATCTAATACTTTTCAATCATTTATAAAAGATTATGCTCTTGTGTATTTATATAGTACTCCATTTCCTGATAATTTCCAATTTTTAAAAAATACACATACAATTTCTGCGGTGTTGAAGTCGTTATTTTAAATGACTTTATTGTTATAAATGAAATCGTGGTATAGATATTAATCTGTATTTCCATTTCTAAGAACATTCACATTGAGGATATGATTATACTAATGCTTTAAGATAACAAGGTTCCCCTCCAAATCACATTATGAAGTAACTCCAAACAATATATCTCTCCAAACTGAAAACTTACTACATTGAAACTCCGAATTTGTTATGTTGCCATTGAGGAGAATTGAAATAAAATCGGATACGGTGTTGAGTTGAACGTGGATTACGAAATCGGTCGTGACTATCGAACGAACCGAGAAGTTCCGCACAAAGATGGGTAGTTGAGAGTCCTCGAAAGAGCACCTCATCAATATCGGACGCACAAACACTCGAGTTCAAAATCTCTAGTCAGATGGAGTGGGCTCCACTCCACCCACGCTATTATGTAAACATGCTCAAAAGCCATCTCCTATAGTTATGTGAATTTCATTGAAATATTTGGGAAAAAGAAAATAAATAAAAATAGTCTAAGGAGTAATAAAGTTATGCAATGGTTAATTACATATAATGTCAAATCCCGTTTTTGAATTCAATCAACCTGTTACATGAAATTTAGTATAAACAATTATAAAACAACATTAATTTATCATTCACAAACGGAAAAATAAAAATAAAAAATTTAATCGTACCTTTTATGAAAAATATCCAAAAATAAATTATAATAATAAGCGAGATCAGAAATTGAAAAGTATTCAAATATTGAATATTTTTCAAATATTGAAAAATAGTGTAAAAATTTTAAACATTAGTGAAATCAAGGCATAATCGTCAGACCCAAATTATCTTAAATTCCAGAAAACACATGTTCCATAAAACACATTGCGTCAGCCATAATAAGCTAAAAAATGAAAGATTCTGGCTATAGAACATAAGAAAACGAGAAAAGAGATAAACCCTTTAACCGGCTGGCCCGGATTTTTTCGTTTCTAAAAATCATGTTAAAATGGCTGTAGACAAAAATATTTTAAACAGAATTTTATTTTGGACCATATATAGAAAGAAGTGATATTAAAGATATTATAGTATCAAACTGCGATTAATAAATATATATATTCAGGAATTTACAAGCATTCTTATAAAAATACAGGGAAACCATCGGACGGTGAAAAAAAATAACAGATTAAAACAAATGGATTAAAGAAAGCAATCACCTCCTGAATAAAAATCCAATCACTTATGACACAATGAATTATATACATATGTTAAGGTCAATATGATAAACTCGATTATTTTTAATAATAATCAGTTATCATTAATAATAGCCGCGTCTTTTGGTAAATTTGATAAATATTGCATATTAATCACATTTACCTATTATTATTAATAATTATCAATGAAGTTCGGTCAATATGATTAAATAGGCATAGTAACGAATATGTCCTTTACTGAAATATGTACTATCATTACTGTATGAAGCTAATAACAAAAATAATTGTTAAGAATCAAAATCACTCAATTAAAAGACATGTCCTATTAATAGGGCGCCAGTGTCGAAGGGGTTAAAGATAATTGTTTTTTTTAATTGCTAATCAACCTAATTCCTAATTTTAACCAATTAGGTGAAAATTTTAAATACCAGCACAATTTAAAAATTAAGTAATAGAGTATTAAGATGCACTCATTTAACCTTTTATATCCTAAATTATAAATTTTAAAAACTATCACCTCGAAACTTTTTTGTCTTGCATTACTATGGAACATAAGAAGCTATATGCATTTAAAAAATAAATAAATAATTTTGTTTTTGTTAATTACGAATAATTACTTGATGTCGTACTTCAAAGTGCCGTTGGGTCATAACGCTTAGACAAAAATCGAGACTTAAAAAACTATATCCAAATTTTTCTTATTGTTTTAATGTGACTTGTTATGCCTATATCTAGCGTATATATGTCTATGATGCATATATGACTAGATTATGATGTTGTAGGTGCATCATCAGTTAGCATTTCGCCGTCAGAAGAATATTTATGTAATAATGATAATGAATAATTACTATTGTAATAATTATGATGAATATGCATGATATAATGTAACACTATCGACCGATGGAAAGTGTATCTCAAAGAAATTTCCAAAATTTTAGTTGTAGAAAACTCAAAAGGATTCACAAAAATTCAAAAAGATACTTTTAGACCTATTTTTTCTAATTTGAAATTTTTTACAATTTTGTTTTATAAAAATACGACATATTTTCTAAAGATAAAAATAACATATGTTTTGTTTTATTATTCATCAATGTCAACCATAAATCATCCCATATCTTCCAATACATCTCATGAAAATCTATCTGTCTAGCAACCACGCATCCCTAGTAAATATATATGTTTTTATGCAACATATGTATTCAAAAGTTAAAAATCTAAGTAAAAATCTTGTTCAACGTAATCCCGACGGTACTCGCAAGTACCCCTTTGAAATGTGCTTCGTAAAGTAAACATATTGTCAAGTGATCTATTTAAAACAAGAAAAAAATAGTCGGATGTGACAAAACTTTCTTCTGTCTCATACATGTCAATGCTTCCTGAAATATGCAGCGCAGTAGCTCCATCGGTTAGGTGATTTACACCAAAATCTAATCAGCAGCAACTTATATCAATTTCTAATTGAATTTGAAGTTTGATGGAAATCCGCGCATTAGTTTTTGAGATAGAGCTATTGCGGAAATCGTGAAAAGTTCTGCATTGGAGTGGCATCTGGTTGGGCAATTTACACCAAAAACTTATCAGCAGCAACTTATATCAACTTCTAATTGAATTTGAAGTTTGATGAAACTTCGCGCATTAGTTTTTGAGATAGAGCTATTGCGGAAATCGTGAAAAGTTCTGCATTGGAGTGGCATCTGGTTGGGCAATTTACACCAAAAACTTATCAGCAGCAACTTATATCAACTTCTAATTGAATTTGAAGTTTGATGAAAATTCGCGCATTAGTTATTGAGATAGAGCTATTGCGGAAATCGTGAAAAGTTCTGCATTGGAGTGGCATCTGGTTGGGCAATTTACACCAAAAACTTATCAGCAGCAACTTATATCAACTTCTAATTGAATTTGAAGTTTGATGAAAATTCGCGCATTAGTTTTTGAGGTAGAGCTATTGCGGAAATCGTGAAAAGTTTTGCATTGGAGTGGCAATTTACACCAAAAACTTATCAGGATTAACACGTTCACACCGGCGCGGTGGATCACACTCGACTGTCTCAGAGTTATCAAGTCTCCGGCTTTTTGCACACCACTGTTATTTTATAAAAAAAATATTGTTCCTTTAAATTGCCCAATTGTTCTAATTAAATAAAACAACATTTTCTGTATTAAAATACTGGTATCAAAAAGGCCGGAGACTTGCCAGCTCTGAGACAGTCGAGTGTGACCCACCGCGCCGGCGTGAACGTGTTAATTTACAGCAGGAACTAGCTTAATCTAAAGTTTGATGAAAATTCATGCATTAGTTCTTGAGATACAGCTATTGCGGAAGTCGTGAAAAATGCAGCCTAGTAGCGCCACCTGTTGGGCGATTTACACCAAAAACTAAACAACACTAATTTATGTCCGGTACTAACTGAATCTGAAGTTTGATTAAAATTCGTGCATTAGTTCTTGAGATAGAGTTATTGCGATAATCAAGAACAATACAGCATAGCAGCGCCATCTATTGAACGATTTACGCTAAAAAGTTATAAGCACCAAACTATATCAAGGACCAACTGAATCTGACGTTTTCTGAAAACCCGTGCTTCAGTTCATGAGATATGGGCATTTTGGAAATCATGAAAAATGCAGCATAGCAGTGCCACCTGCTAGGCAATTTACACCAAAAAGTAATCAGCACCAATTTATATCAGGTACTAACTAAATATAAAATTTTATTACATTCCATTCATTTTTTCTTGAGATAGAGCGCCCACAAAATTTGTGTCACACACAGACTCACAGACAAACACTTTGTAAAAACTTGTTTTTCGAGATGTCTGACCCCTAAAACGTGTAAATCCGTCGAAAACTGGAATTCGAAAATTTTCACAAATCCAATACTTTCTTCTTGTAAAGATAGAAGAAAGTAAAAATATGATACCCTTACGTTTAAAATTTCAGATGCTTCCAAGCAAAAGTTAAGGATACTATGTCAGACAACAAAATGAAAGCAAAATTGAGACACACACACTCCAAAATAGCTTCCTAAACAAATTTCAGCTTACTGGAACTGCTATTGCTATCTAGTGATGGTGAATGGGAAGAATTTCCTATTGTTTCCTAAAATTACCATTGCGAATGCATTCAACGAGCTTATTACTTTCTTCTATCTTTACAAGAAGAAAGTATTGGATTCGTGAAAATTTTCGACTTCCGGTTTTCGACGAATTTACACGTTTTAGAGGTCAGAGATTTCAAAAAACATGTTTTTACAACATGTCTGTCTGTGAGTCTGCTTGTCTGTATGTGACACAAATTTTGTAGGCGTTCTATCTCAAGAACAAATGCACGGAATGTAATAAAAATTTATATTCAAGTAGTCCCTACTATAAATTGGTGCTGATTAGTTTTTGGTGTAAATCGCCCAATAGGTGGCGCTGCTATGCTGCATTTTTCGCGATTTCTGCACTAGCTCTATCTCAAGAACTAATGCACGGATTTCCATCAAACTTCAGATTCAGTTAATCCTTGATATGAATTGGTGCTGGTAACATTTTGGTGCAAATCGCCCAACAGATGACGATGCTATGCTGCATTTTGCAGCATTTACATGATTTTCGTAATAGCTCTATCTCAAGAAAAAGTGCACGGATTTTCATCAAACTTCAGATTCAGTTAGTGCTTGACATTGAATAGTGCAATTGAATAGTGGCATTGAATAGTGAATTGACATAGTGCTTGACATAGTGAATTGACGTTTTGCACCTCGTGGTGTAAATGGCTCAAAAAGTGGCGCTGCTATGCTGCATTTTTTTTTCCGCAATAGCTCTAACTCAAGAACTAATGCTTGGGTTTTCAACAAACTTCAGATTCAGGTATACCTGTATATGAATTAGTGCTGTTTATGTTTTGGTGTAAATCGCTCAACAGGTAGCGCTGCTATGCAGCATTTCTCACGATTTCCACAATAGCTCAATGTCCAGAACTAATGCACGGATTTTCATCAAACTTCAGATGCAATTAGTCCTTGACATGAATTGTTGTTTTGTACCTTTTCGTGTAAATCGCTCAACAGGTGGCGCTGCTGTGCTGTATTTTTTGTGATTTCCACAATAGCTCTAGCTCCAGAATTAATGCACGGATTTTCATCAAACTTCAGATTCCGGTATACCTTAATATGAATTAGTGCTGTTTGTGTTTTGGTGCAAATCGCTCAACAGGTGGCGCTGCTATGCTGCATTTTTCAGGAGTTCCCCTACAGCCCTATCTCAATAACTAATGCACGAATTTTCATCAAACTTCAAATTCAGGTTTACCTTGATATGGATTGGTTCTAAATTGATGTAATTTCTTTTACTATTGAAATGACGTGATTTATACAGAAGAAAGATTTGTGATGGCCACATAATACTAGTTTTAATTGGGATAAAAAAACAGTGGTACTTTAAAGTACCGTCGGGGCATAAAGGGTTAACAAAGAATATTAACCCCTTGGGGACGAGCGACACGTATACGTGCCGCATAAAGCGCTCAGAATCCTTGTTTTTCCTCACCAGTAAAATTTTACTGTAAAATTTGCCTTATTTAATTAGCGCATTTTCTCGATTCAAGAAGAATCAAATTTCTGTTTTTAAAAAACGGTGACAAAAGATAAAAAATTTCGTAAAAGGCTCCCGTCCCGAAGGGGTTAAGAAAAAAATACATAAATAGAAAGTTTTCAATTTTGACTCCTATTAAATTAATTTTAATATATAGCAAATATATTAAGAGAAGTTATTGTCGGAATGAGACAATCCTTACACCAATCTACTAGACCGTAAACTGAAACACGTTATCTACAGATTATGTAATGCGTATCATTTATGTTCATTTACAAAGACGGAATAATTTGATTACAGAACGGAATATTATGAAAAACGAAATTTTAAAGAGTGTCTGGGGGTCAAAATTCTCAAAAAATGCTTTTTTTTATTTCTCTTACTAATAGGCCAGGAGGGGGCAGTACACACGATCACCTCATCGAATTCACGGCTGAAATTGCGGAATTAGTTAAAACTTGATTCACATATTTCAGCGCAATCGGTCTGCCAAGTCTTATCTTGGTGGAAAACACCTGAAAACCCGGTTTTAGCGGTTGACTTGTAGGTTTGCCATTGTGTTTTCCTGCATCCAAAGGTATGAAAATAGGAAGGACTGGGAGTAGGAAAACACAATGGTAAACCTACGAGTCAGCTCTAAAATCGGGTTTTCAGGTGATTTCCAACAATAGAGTCAACTCTAAATTCAAGTTTTCAGGTGTTTTCCAACAATATATGACTTGGCAGACCAATTGCGTTTTAATATCTGAATCGAGTTTTAACTAATTCTGGAATTTCAGCCGTGAACTCGATGAGATGATTGTCTGCGCTGCCGCCTCATTGTCTATAATAGAATTTTAAAAAGAAGAACAAGAGATAGGTCCTATGTCGCTCACCCGACCAGAAGTGCCAAAATATCTGACCATCGAAGAGCTGAAGAAAATACATCTTGTCCTAAAGAAAGAAGGACTGCGAGTTCCAAACATAATAATATTATTTTTTTTAAAAACAAACAACAAATCGCAACCAAAATTACATTAGAAATGCAATATTATTACAATTTTAACAAATTATGTATTTTGGCAGATGGAGCTATATCGGCATTTGGAGTTACAAAGGGTTTTTGATTTTTTATTAAATTTTTAACGATTTACTTATTTTGGCAAGAAGAGCTATTGTGGCATTTGGAGTTACAAAGGGTTTTTACTTTTTACATTTGCAGCGACTAGAGTTACAACTGTCTTTACAATTGCAATATTGGAATCCTTGACCACCTAAGTTGCAATTTTATTACGTGCACATTCTCTTAGACTTATTTCACACACTACAATTAAAGGTTTCTTACAAACAGTAAAATTATTCCTTGTGTACAGTTGATTTAAAATACCATGTTTTGTACCAAGTTTATATTTTTTTAACTTTTCTTAAAAATTATAACACCTATTATATTTCGCCTATCAGTCTTACCCCTGTCTACCTGTAGTATTCTCATTCGAACGGTTTCTCCTATTTTGCACTTGAAATTTTTAATTCCGAAAAAGTAACATTTTTTTCGCTTGCTTATTTAGTGACTGTTCAACAGAGCAACGAGATTATTGATTAATTTTCAAGACTTCATCCAGTAATAAAGAAGATTCTTCTTGGTTTTCTTCAAATCTTCGATTTCAACATCACAAAAACGTTTTATTTTTCTCTTTTCTATTTCAGAATTATGTTGTTCCCCTTCAATTTAGCCAACACTCTTATTACTGTTTTTAACTGGGCCAGTAATAGTTTCCCCCAGTACTTCTTTTGAATGATCCAGGTTCACGTTCATATTATCAGCATTTAATACACCTATATTCTCATCCTCGGCCGAGATTGCTGTCTAAAATTTGACATCATTACTAGACTGACTTCTTAATACAACAAGATCGTCTTCATTTGTGTGTTACTTTCTGTCACTTGTTGTGTCAGATCTTCTTCACTCCTGACAAAGTGTCGGTTGGCAAGTAGGGTCTTAAACCTACTTTCGCTTTGGTTTTACAGCCAAATAAAGCTTCATATGGACATCGATCTATTCTAGAGTGATGTGCTCTTTTTTCAAAAATTGAATGAATTTTATTCCTTCTTTCTGACCACTTTGTTGTATTGTTAGTTTCAAGAAAAGTGGATAGCATTTTGTCAATGTTTTGGTTTGCTCTTTCAATTGAGCTTTGCGATTGACTGATTCTTGGTTTTCCCTGAACAATCTTCAATTCGTTCCACATTCCACACACTTTTCCAATAATTTTATTAGAAAATTTCGGCTATAGTCAATTTGCAAAATGCACGGTACTCCAAATTACTGTTCACACATTCTATAGGTGATAAGCAACTTCCTCGGGTCGTTTTACTTTTAGCCCTCTTAATTGAATAAATTTTGTTAAATGATCTTGATAAACCATTATAAAATTAAAGTATCCGACTGCGTGTGAGTGTTTGTAAATGAGGTCAACTTGAACTTGTAATTAAATTCTCTACTTTTAATTGGTTACAAGGAGACCTTTCCTTGGAACGCTTTTTATTTATTTTTATTTTTTTATTATTATTATTATTATTTCTTTGACAAGGCTCACAAAGATTAAAATATATCACTACCATTTCGACTGCAATGTTTTAAATGCTTTGCCTTAACCTCTCTCATCATTCTGTTTCACCCTCCTTAGCCGATTTCAATGAATCTCGTGAATTATTGGAAAGTTCTCCTGCAAACAACTGTAACAAATAATCGGGCCTTTTTCATTTTTAACTGGTACGATGAGTTTTCAACACTACAATATTTTTAATATCATATCTTGATATCCGTTGATAATCTACAGGTGTTTTGCCAGGAGTCTTCACTTTGCTTTTATTAGCTTTTGCAAGGAAACGAATTATATTCTTCTTTAGTACATTATCGATGACTTTTATTTTTTTTTACAGTATGCCCAATTGATCGTCAAGACATAAACTTATGACTTTTAGATTCCAAACAACAGGATATAAATGTTAAGCAACCGACACACACCGTTCACAACTAAGCAAAAGGCACTGCAGATACGTTCTAGATGCTCGCTAGGTTTATTGCCGCTACGCGGCCCGATACCAGGAATCAAACCCGTTCATTCGAGGCTTCCCGGCAGGTAGGGGCATGGTCATCGGTTCGAAAGAAAGAAACTTGTGACTTTTAAATCGACATTTATTGTGGTTATAAACATAGTAAGATGTGTTAAATTTTCGAAACAATTAAGCAGAAGATAGAAATTTACAACAAAAATGATATCAAATTAACGCTACTTAGCACGTAAAATATTCGGAACTGTCGGAAAACTATTAAAAAATGTGGCCACCTACATCTAAAATACGCAATCAACTAACATCATCAAACTGTAGCCAACAGACAAAAACAAACTTGCACTCTCACAAAAGATATTATACGATTCTAAATAATAATTCTCTGACGAAGAATAAATATACGATTCCCAATAGTAAGCCACTGACACAGAATAAATATATAATTCGCAATAGTGAGCCACTGACACAGAATATTAAACATACGCATCTGCAATAGAAATCTTAAGCTAAACGAGATTAAATTTATTACATTGACCAAACAAATTTGGTAATTATTAAAAAACCCGGTTAGTTTCATAAATTCTTATAAATTGATCATATTAACCGGTCTATTTGGATATCGTTTGGTAATTATTAATAATAACCGGTTATTATTAGTAATTACCGATTAACCAAATTGACCGTAACATATATATATTCAATTTCAAATAACTTTAATTTAACTTATACCATATATTTTTAACTGCAAATATTCCGTTGAAACGCACAGGTTAGAATTACTAGCATTTGATTAACAACTTTATTTGAACACTTTATGTGTTTTATGCAGTCTTTAAAATTTACCCGTGTGCAAAAAATAGATATAAAGCTAGTCATACATAAATATAAATAACTCGCTAAAATCTACTTGAAATGTTAAACTGTTGTAGGCCATACTTTATTCAAGATATGATTTTTTATCTATGGCTCTGTAAAATAGCTATAAAGTTAAATATACTATTTTTCTGAAAGATTGGGAAACATGAACATGTTGTAGGGAACCTTCAAAAACTACATCCTGAAATGAACTGCGCGTTTTCAATATTCAATTACAAGTTAACGGTGTCTGCCATAAAAGTAACCATTGCACGAGCGTAATAAGCGAAACCAGAAAATTCTCTGCTATGTTTCTTTGTTTAAGTTCAAAATATCACCAATAGATGGCTCTGCACTTTCTCAAACTGCAATATACTTAAAATAACTTTTCAATTTCAAAACGCAAACTACAAAACTTTTGGTGTTTCAATAGCTTCATATAATGAAGGTTAAAAGCTGAATGAATTATGATCCACTTTTATATGTTAATTTGAGTGCTCTAATACTTTGAGACAGCACAGCGTCATCCATCGGTGATATTTAGAACTAAAATAAAGAAGCATGTTAAAAAATTGCAGACATCACATATAATTCACCTGAAATAATAACTTCTATCGTCGTTATTGTTTACTTGTTATTGAATTTTAAAAACGTTCAAAATAGTCCCTGTATATCGATTTCGTATTGTTTTCAATAGTTTAACAGTTAAAACTCACGTCTAATAATTGTCTCTCATAAAATGTATTATATGATATTTCTTTGTATGTCCCTATTAAAGAACTATAACTTTTAAGTAAACCATCTATACTAATAAAAGAAAGATGTTTGTCTGTGCCCCTGTCTGTATGCGATAGATAGGAAAATCGACTACGCGTAGAGGGCAGAAAATTTGTATAAGGATAATCTAAATCAGGTTCTAATGCACCTGAGGCTCATATTTTTCATTTTTTAATAATTAGCTGAGATATTGATTAAAAACCCCAAAGTACACTCATCAAAAAGAAATTATTTTTCTCAAAATGACACTCAACGCCTTTTCCGAAAGATCGCTAGCAGTATAGATTCAATGGCGAATAACGCTCTTTTATTTCGGGCGTCTTCCGAAGCCCCTATCAGCCAAGCCGTTCAAAATATACGCAAAAAATAAACATACGCCCTTACATTTCGTAATTTTTACTTTCGAATGGTGCTATCTGTATAAAAAGTACGAATCTTAAACATTTCATGAAAATTTTCAAGAAAGTTTGAAATCGTGATTTTCCACTCCTTTATTTTGAAGCCCACATCCACTCTACCATGCTGTACCATTAAAGCTACGAGGACGATACCCAGTTCAGCATCTCTCACTCATATATGTTGGTAAGGCTGCAACTGCAGCACATATGTGAATGAGAGATGTTGAGCTGGGTATTGTCCTCGTAGCTTAATTGGTAGAGCACTTGGAGTGCTATTCCAAGGATTCCGGGTTCGATTCCCGGCTTGGGTATTTTTCACTCTGTTGGTTCTACGCTTTGCTAGCAATATGATGAGTCACGTATTAAATATTCAATCATTCCAAGCGTAATTTCACTGCTGAAAATTAATTGAAAAAATAATTAAAATTATGTAAGAATGTAAGTATTTAAAAAAATATGATTTTATCAATTATCAGTCAATCAATTAATTAATTTAGGATTGTATGAATGTATGATGAAAATCCTTTAGAAATTCTAATAAAGGTTAAATAATATTTCTTTTTTTTTCTTTCCTGTTATCCTAACTTTAAAAAGAAACAGAGTAAAAATGATGTATCTTTTAATAAATTTATTTGATTGCGTTTTTCACCAAGCATCAGAAAAAGCAGTAAATTATTCATAATCGAGTTCTGTACTCACGCCAGAATAACATACTGTAACGGAAATTTTTGAGAAAAAGCATGAATTGTGATTTAAAAAAAAATAAGTGTGATTTAATATAAACATTTAATGGCCATAAAAAAGTTTTAAAACAATCATTGTTTTCTTTTTACTTTGACTTTAATGCTTATTTCTTTTTCTGTCTTAATCACTTTCTCTTTTTACTTCTCTTATCGAGCAATCCTTGGTATGGAAATTATTGCGATGGGTAAAAAAAGAATACAGTATGGAGATTTTACTTTTCTTGATGATTTAGGATCTATGAATTTAGAAAGACTAATTTTGACTATTTCTCAGAAATACTGCTACTTGCCAGATATTTAATGTTTTAAGGTGTGAAGGGAGAAAGAGAAGATAGGGGAAGCTAAAGAAATTAAAGGTTAATGGTGAATGTTTCATACAATATTCAAAATGTTATTCAACAACTATTTTTCAACACTTTATTTTAAACAATAGTGAAGTTTTATATATATAACTGCTACATGTTCTTCGTTACGGACATGACTTTCCCTTTCTCTGGCATAAATTACTTGTAAAAACATACCCTCTTCCCTGATTCATTCCTCAGACTAAATATTTAGAACGTCACTGTAAACGACTAAATTTGAAATCCATCGTAGTGGAGATTGCTTTGAGGCCTGTAGCAGCAACGGCTGTCGCTTCGAATGATCCATATTTATACACAGAAATTGTAGCACAAACCAGACATAGCAATTTTATTTATCTACATTACATTTACATACTACTTTTGAAAACACAATCACAATTACATCCATGTCTTCCCCAGGGACTCGAACCCGGGCCCTCAGCGTGACAGCAGCCTCCGCTTACTGACCACGTCACCAAGCGACACTGTAAACGACATTCTTAGTTTTTCTCTCTAGCTGGAGGATGACAAAGTTGTCCGATGAACTAACTCTGAAGCACTCCACACAGAGCTGACCAAGAACGAAACAATAACTTTTCAGATCCACACCAGCTACTTTAAAACTCTGTTCCTGCGCCTTATTGATTGTCATGGCATAGCACAACTTAACGGGAAATTGGAGAAGTTTGAATTCGAAATGATAATCTGATGGTATGAAAGTAAATAAATACGGTTTCCTCCTGATTGACGTCTGTAAAAATCGTGCCGCAGAGTCTTCATATGTAGTCTGGTGCCATTTCATAGTTTTAGGGAGGGGGGCGGTGGAGATTAGATAGCGCAAAAGCATGATAAAAGCGCTAATCTTGAGTCAGAGTTTATGAGGAGGTAATCCTGCTGGATCGAGATTACTCAAAAACTCAACAGGGTAATGATAATGAATAGCATCATTAGCTTCTATTACAGTGTCCAAAGATTCGTACTTCACGTGTTCAGTAAGCAGCTTGTTAAGCAGAAAATTATTGATGCGATTGAAGGAGTTATTTGTAGGGGTGAGAATAGCTCTTTCCCTTTAGCCACAAAGCACTGTCCGCTAAAGCCTGATGAATGTTGTGTTATATTTTATCAATTAAGCTGATCAAATTTCTTACAACTTTTCAAAGGCTGTTCGGAATTTTTACTCTCCCATTCTCTTCTAAACGAGATTATCTCCAATATCGAGTTATAAATTCGAAAATTCTTCTGACCTTAAGTCACGTTGAAGATGAACACGCATGTTAATTCTCAAGGACAGAACTTTGACATAAGATGGATTGGTACTACTTGATTATCCCGTCGACCAATTTCGCCAAATTGTACAAATCGCCAAACTATTCGCCAAATTATGCATATTGACATAATTTTTATTTTAAATAAGGAAAGAACGAATAAATTAGTAAACATTGATAAAAATACAAATAAAACCTTGAATTAAAAATCACTTGATGACGTAACAAACACATGTAACGTGTTTAATGTCAAGTTAATGCGATATTTACGATCATCCATTATTGGCATTTAATCTTATAGTTTGACGATAGTTTTTTGTTCGACGGCATAATCAAATAGTACCGATGAGGGATTTGAAACAAGCCTAGAGGACTAACATTGCGATTGTTAATTTCTTAAAATATATTCGATACTTCAACAATGGACAGTCCGTGCGGAAAAAATTCTACCTATAATTCATGACTTTTACTCATTTCATTTAAAATACACACATTTAAAATGTATGTCTTTAATAAATTCTATTTAAAATGAAGAAAATAAAAAAAATTATAAGAATAAAAAATACCATAAACCAAAAAAAAAAAAAAAAAGATTTCAACATCAAAGAGTATTTTCTAATTTACAGACGCGAAATTTAAATACTGCTATTGGAGAAAATTACGCATGGTTAATACAAAAGTACACATATTTTCTTCTCACTGAAGAGTTGATACTAAACCACCAAATATTAGTTCAAATCCAAAATTTTTGAAATTTTTTTATCCGTACAAACTTTGTTTTCATATTTAAATTAAACATAGTTTTTATAATGTTAATTTTTTTATTTGACCTTTTTTTAAAGTATAATCAGTAACAATTTCTTTTAATTTTGTTTTTCGATGCGTTTGTACATTTTTATTTTCTGGTTAATACAGCCGTTTTAATTCTTTAACCAAAAGAATTGATTAATAATAATATTTATTTAAATTTCTCCGTTACTATAGTAACGGATGTATTTTAAAACATTATCGCTTGGAAATTTGAGGTTTTGATGACAAAGACATCGTCAAATTAAAAAAATATGAAATATATGACGAACTATTGGACTTAAAGGAATTTAGTAAGTACCATTCGATTTAGCATACAAAAATACACTAAAATAGGTTATCAGTTAAAAAAATAACTATCAAATCAGATTTTTAAGAAGTTTTTTAAAAGTTCATTCTCTTTTTTACTCCCCTTAGGGGTGGAATTTTAGGAAGTCCTTCCTTAGCGGCACTCTATGTCATAAGAAGCATTTTTACCCCAATTTTTACAATTTTACGTTCAGTAGTTTGCACTGTGCGTTGATTAATTCCAAATCCAGACTTTCTTTTATATATAGGGTAATTCCGGGATTTATGCCGCACATTTTTTTAATTTGTGTATAAAGTCCCATGGTGGACAGAAAAAAAAAATCATGCTGTGCTATTTAATGTTGAATATAGAACGCGTGTACTGCGACAAAAAAATTCAAAACAAATAATTAATATTTTTTAACAATTTTTTTTCTAAAACATTACACTGCGGCGCGTCACCCGTACATTCAGGCTGAGACGCCGCACTTGTGCGGTAGTTATGCCGCGCTTGTAATAAGAACAGAATGTAATTATACATAAAAATATTTTTAAAAAATATTCATGTCTGGACTATAATTAACGATGTAATAACAAAATGAAACTAAATGAGTACAATGAAAAGTATTAGTCGATTCAAATTAATAATTGCTTGCCTACTCCCACTATTAACATGATCGACATATTTTTTTACATTAAATTTTAAATGTTATTTCAGCAACAACCTAACATCAATGTATTAGAGAAGGAAAAGAAAAAAAGTAAAATTGTGTTTGCATAATTTATTTGTTAACCCTTTCAGGACCGGTGTCTTTTACACAAATTTTATTCAGTTGGCACCACTTTATTAAAAGAAGTTACCTTTTTTTAAATAACCATAAAAATACTCTAATTAAAGAAAGCAAATATTACTTTTCTTTTTTACTGGTGCCAGAAACAAATTTTGTATGCTCTTTATGAAGGTGCTTATATGCACCTATGGTCCCGAATGGATTAAGTGACCTGTTTTTTCGACTACAATCTACAGAAAAAGTACAGTCTTTATATAACTACATTTCACACATGATGCAACGAAGCCAATTACACTTCCTCTTTTTTGGAGTAGTTTTCTAAACATTCCTTGCAAAGAACATCTACGTTACGCATAATCCAATTTTTCATTATTATCATCTTACTTGCATCTTCCTTGCCCTTCTTACTTTTTATTTTTCCCTTTTTCTCCTTTGGCTTTAGTAAACTTGATAACATGCCTAACATGGTTAGCCTGTACAAAATGAAAATGAAAACTTAATAACACTTAATCATCCCGTACAAAAGAAACTGCGGCATGTATACCGGAATTGCAGTTCAGCATGTATCCCATTTTGTATGATGCAGACGTCGGCTAAGGGAAATGGCGTAACCATACACAAAGTACTCTATACAAACGCTACACTTAGTTTTGACTTCGAAATCATGCATGCATTTAGTAATTAGTGTATGAAAAGTATTTAAACATAGCGTGTTGTAAAGTTTGGACAGTGAAATCTTGCACTTACGTCAACATAAGTATTGTACAAGTTAAGATCGAAATGGGATTCACGCTATACACTGGTTAAAATAATGTCATAGCGCACCTATACTGTGCGTTTGACGACCATCTATCGATAATTACAAGAAATACGAAGGGTGCGGAATCTATCCCGTATGCGACGACTCTCCCGGAGTTACCCTATAGATTACTGTCTTAAATTAATACATTAGTTTTCAACAAAACATCACATTATTATTTTTTATTTATAAATAAATAACTTGTTTTGGGTGATAAATCTCATTATAGGTTTAAGAAATACGAGTCAAAGCCCGTCGAATTCGACGCATGAAAGTGTTTGTTGCGCCCTTTCTTAGCCCACACGCTGATGAATGTTTCTACCCACGATCACCACTCGCACAGACTTGGAAAAAATCGTCTTTTATTCTGATATGCTGCCACCACCGATATACAGGGTGCAATATGTTATCTATCGCCGACCTTTAATTTCTCAACCGTTGGTCCTAGACATATAGTTCCAATTACAAAAACGTTTCAAATGAGGTAAATATTCAGTGGCATTATTTAAAGCAAAAAATCAATTTTGAAAAAGTTACGAAATCTAACTTTTTATACGGTCCCCCAGTCCCTATAGTTATATTTAGTAAAAGTTTACATGTATCATAACAGATATAACACAAAAAGTTTGAAATCTGTACTACAAAAATTGGCACAGTTATTAAATTTCAAAGTTTGGGATTTTTGCACATGATTTTGTCTTTCATTGAGGGATCAGTTAAAAGATGAATTAAAGTACTTCGAGATCAAAATCAGGGTGCAATGTCCTTTTTACGGCAAAACCACCTTTAGCCAGTATCACTAAATTGGAGTATCACCAAAGAGGTTTATTTCATCTAAAAATTTGAGCTAAATTTTAGGGGTCAAACAACATTCAAAAGTCAAAGTAGGTACTGTTTGTTATCGGAAAGCAAAGTCCTCCGCCCTTTTATGCATGCGTCAAGTATGTTTTGATTTTACCAAAATAAGGGTTAGTCAAATTTGTTTAGCTGCGTTTGGCTGAGTGCCAATCTTAGTGACAGCGTACAATAAAACGACGAAGTAGAACTTCGGGAAATACCCATATCAACGTATCACCCCTTTTGATTGTAGAATCGTCCCAGAGTGCTATGCGCGGCATTCGAAAACAAATAGTAGAATTGATATCAGTAAAATAAAACCTACTCACTAAAAACTAGATAAATGGCAGTGTAATGCAAACGATCAACCGAGCTATAACGAGCATCAAAATCGAGATTATGCAAATTACAATAGTACCGCAGCGACACACGTTTGGGATAAAACACGAGTTTCTAGCGGTGAACGTGCTGGTCAGAGCTAAGATCGTGATGGCAGGCTACACATACGCGCAATATGCCGAAATGATAGTTATTTATGGTGAATGTAAAAGGAATGCCAGAGAAGCTGCGAGGGTTTATTCAGAACGTTTTCCTATGGATCGACATCCGACTCATAAAACTATAGCTGATGCATTGCACCGTCTTAGAGAGACCGGCTCTGTTGCACCACGACCCAGAAGAACTAGACGGACAAGGTGTAATGTTCGAGTGACACCGGAGGAGGTGCTGGCATTCGCCCTTTTAAATCCACAACTGAGCACGGCGGAAATGAGCGAGGCATGTGGATACACGCGTCAGCATGTGTGGCATTTGTTACATGCACATGGTGAACATCCATACCATCCAACACTGGTGCAAGCATTGATGCTGGGTGACCACGCACGACGATTTGATTATGGCAATTTTATGCTTAACACCTTAGAGGAAAATCCATCATTTCTCTGTGACATTCTGTGGACAGATGAGTCAACGTTTACACGCATTGGCATTATGAACGTGCAAAATGTGCATTACTGGTCTCTAGAAAACCCTCACATCGCCCGCACAGTACGACACCAGGTACGCTGGTCAACGAACGTGTGGTGCGGTATATGGGGAACTCAGATTGTGGAACCCATTTTCTACGAGGGGACCTTAACGTGCGATCGTTACCTGCACCTGCTACAAAACACGGTAAGTGACTGGTATGAAGAGCTGCCTCACCGACATGCATGCCGGGTGTGGTTTCAACATGATGGAGCACCTCCGCATAAAGCATCAAACGTCCGTGCGGATTTGGCCACCGAATTCGGTCAACAGATCATTGGATATGGTGGTCCGGTAGAGTGGCCACCGCGCTCACCGGACTTGACTCCCATGGACTTCTATCTCTGGGGTTACATCAAGGCACAGGTCTATGTGACTGAGCCTACATCTCTGAATGATCTGAAGCAGCGCATCATCCTTGCTTGTCGCACAGTTACACCTGCAATGCTCCAACGCGTTCAGGACTCAGTATTGTCACGCATTCAATTGTGAATTGCCACCAATGGAGAACTCTTTGAGCAGTATCTCTAGTAGATTCCGGTATTTGATGTATTTTTTTATAGTAGACCATTTTTTCATTCAATAATAAATTGATATTTATTTTTCTGTTTAATTTCAATATTTCATTCTTAGCTTTGTATACGATCCCTAAAAGTCAGCGAAAATTTTTAGATGAAATAACCCTCTTTGTGAAACCCCGATTTGGAGATACCGGCTAAAGGTGGTTTCGCCGTAAAAAGGACATTGCATCCTGATTTTGATCTCGAATTACTTTAATTCATCTTTTAACTGATCCCTCAATGAAAGACAAAATCATGTGCAAAAATGTCAAAATTTAAAATTCAATAACTGCGTCAATTTTTGTAGTACAGATCTCAAACTTTTTGTGTTGTATCTGTTATGATATGTGTAAACTTTTACTAAATATAACTATAGGGACTGGGGGACCGTATAAAAAGTTAGCTTTTGTAATTTTTGTAAAATTGATTTTTTACATTAAATAATGCCACAACTTGATTCTTTACCTCATTTGAAACGTTTTTGTAATTGGAACTATATGTCTAGGACCAACGGTTGAGAAATTAAAGGTCGGCGATAGATAACATATTGCACCCTGTATATACGTGATATAGAGCTTGTTGTGAGAAGGATTATCAAAAAATTCTAAACTTATTCAATTAAAATTAACGCACAATTTATTTACAAATTATTTACATATAATTTAACGTTGTTTACATTTAAGAGCTCGGATATAGACGATCCGGCCCGACACTAAGTTACATATAGGAAGTATTTTCTAAGCACTGTGTTAACTTACTAAAATACTCTATTCCTCACTCAAACTATGGTATCACATTAGGTTTGTCGGAGGATCACACAGGACCCCTCCGCTCAGCATAAACCGTTCCCCGCGACTCACTCAATTCCGCTACAGAAAACTCAATCAAAACACTACGACCTGTTTTTACCAAGTCTATGCTAGAACTCAACCTCCCTCAAGGAGGTCTACCCCGGAACTCATTCTCTCTCTTTCAGTGATGCCTTCCAAAAACAGCCTACTGTGGATATTTTCTCTGCCCACAGGGACCCTTCTCTTATCTAAAAACTTCTCCCTCAGATGGCCTTCACTACTTACGAGATATGGAATTTCTTTGTTTGCCTTATCTGTGTATGCGCTCTTGAATAGCAAGGGATACAATGAACTTGTTCATATATACTATCTAACTAAAAAAACTCAGATCAACTTCCAGACAAGGAAAAACATTATTTTAATCCAGCATACGCAGAAAGTGAAACATATGAAATACAGTAGACAAGTAAAACATAATATCAGATAACAGTAATCATAATTAGTTATCTGCTCACTAGCGTCAGAAACCTGAGAGTGTTTAAAAGAACTGATTGATTGAATTTATAAAATAATAATAATAATAATAATAATAATAATAATTACAATAATTGATCAATATTATATTGACTAGCCTAACTCTTGAAACAAATATTATTTTATCTAAAGTTTAATTTCAACTTTTCAAATTATTGAAAAACTAAACTTTATTCCTATACGTAATCAATAACATGCAATTAAGATAATGAAATTGTGAAGTTATTAATTGAGGCTTTGATCTTTGGTATTACGCAATGAAAAATCAACGAAAATTGCGCCAGTATGACACAATTATAATTTTTGTTTACAACGAAATCTAAAAATAACATACTTTTCAACGTCGCAAAATTTACATGCATACTTTCGATATTCTTATCTTCACTATTTAAAAATATTTTAGAGTGCAATAGATTATTAATAAATATATTCCCAATCTTGTCACTTTTGCCAGTTATAATTTTGCAAGTAAAATATTCACACTCTGGACTTGAGGTTCTATAATATGAGAGACGGCGAAATCCTGAAATATTTTTTTTACACGCATTTGTAGTAAAATATTTAGTTTTTACAAAGAAAATGCTCATTCCCTTTTTATTATGACATCATTTTCACCCACTGAAGCCTTCTAGGATAGTGTCTCAATCTCGGTATCAGCGGAATGAAAACAATATTGAAATGTAACAGCTTTATGAGTAAAAGTGCGTTATCGTGACGTGATTTTCTGTTCAAAAGTTTTAAAAAATTTATTTTTAATTGTAATACGAAAATGGCATCCGTAATGTTATGATAATTTCCACTGTTTCCCTTCTCTCTTCAACAATGGAAGTAACCCGATTACTTTCAATGTGAATAAATTTATTAAAAGAGATTTAAAATTTAAATTTAAATTTAAAAAAGGGACTATTTTAAAAAAATAACACATGTGAGCAAATTTACAAATAAAGTTCATTAAGAGGCTACTTCAGTCAAACGAAAAGACCGGTTCGCTAATGCTAAACCTATGGAAGACATTTATAAAGAAATCTCGTTTGATTTTAAATATTTTTAAATGATATTTTTTGCATCGAATTAATAGAGATGGATCTGTACAAAGGCCGTTGTGTACTTTTTCGATTTTCTTTACAAGTATTTTTAATGAGGACACTTTCATTTTCGGAACCGGTTTCGAAAGTAAAAGCATCCTCATAAAAAAAATCTGTAATGAAAATCGAAAAAGTAAAAAACGGCCTGCATACAGATTGATCTCAGTTATCCAATGAAATAAAATCATTTACAAATATTGAAATGCGACTGGGATATCTTTATAAATTTCTTCCGTAGGATTAGCATTAGCGAACGTGTCTTTTCGTTTGACTGAAGTAGTAAAAAAAATAATTATCGAAATCGGTTCAGTAGAAAGCTCAGGTCAGATGATTAAAAAAACAGCCTTGTCTTTTAAATATATAAATTATTACAGCCCACATTTGCTGCATTCACCTGTGTGTTTTCCTTTTAAAGAAAACATAAAGAAAAATTTGGTATATAAATAAATTTTCATTTAACATCTTAGTTTGAAAAGAAAACTTTCAAATGAGTATCATGCTCGGATAAATTTGGTTTGTATAATTTATAAAATATATTATTCAAACTTCTTTCTTTCAAATAATACTGAGAACTCCTCATTAAAATTGTAATTTTCATGTATGAAATTAAACGCAACATTATTATCCAAAGATTATATTAATATTAACTACACAAAATATTCACTTCAAAAACATGACCTGTTTAGTCACATAATTTCCTTAAAATAATGCAGATATTATTCAAATCCTTATATAATAACATCCACTTCGTAAAATTTCTCTGTTTTTAAATTAAAGATAATCAAAACAAAAAAAATAAATATGCGAGTGGGTATATGTGTTTAGACATGGAGGTGTATATTTGTTTTACCAAATTCAGAAATAACTTATTCATATCAAACAATTGCATTGAGTCTTTACTAAATAATTATGTAGCGGAAACACACGACCTTAGAGATCAATAGGTAAATTCAAACATAGGTAAATCATTAACTCGAGCTATCGACAAAGCGTCCATTGTCTATCAAAGAATGTTCGTTCACGCTATCATTACATTCACTATTATGCGTATACCCACTATTGTGCGCGCATTGTCGAAGGGCTATCACTTCAGTCCAGATTCCTGTTGCAATTATTAAATCTGTACGAAGTCTTGATAACAACTCCTTGAATAACGCTGTAATTTCGCAAACTCGCATTCATATTAGAGAGAATAACAGTGTAGTGACACTGTTTTAGCACGTTTTTAACTCTCTCGAGCTGAGCTAAAACGAAATTAATGACAGCAATCGACAAACAATCTACTAATGCAATGCGATTTCTGACTTCCGTCAAAGGAGATTAATTGTCATATAGGAATTCTGTTGTACTTCAGTTGATTCTCCAGCATTTCTCTATTCAAATGTTTGAACTGATACAATTTCATTAGGGCAGATTTGAAAATTTAAAATGATCTGTAGTAAAGAAAATTTAAAGTCACTTGAATAACATAAAATGAAAATATGAAAATTTTAATTTTGAAGATATGAAAAACAAGGAAGATCTAAAGGGAGAAAATTTTAACGAAAAGAAGAATTTTTCGGAAAAAAATAAAGATGAAATTATGAACGTTTAAAATTTGAAGATAAAGAAATTTAAAATTTGAGAACATGAAAATTTTAAATGTTCTTTTAGTGAGGAAAATTTAAACACGTGGAACGTTTTTCAAATAAAATAATGATGAAAATTTTAAATTTTAAATGTATAGTTTCAAAAATTAACCAAAATAAAGAGGAAAATATTAAAATTTAAAATTTGAAAATATAAAAATTTAAAATGTTCTTTAGTGAAGAAAATTTAAACACAAGGAAAGTTTTTCAAATAAAATAATGATGAAAATTTTAAATTTTAAATTTATATTTTCAAAAATTAACCATAATAAAGATGGAGATATAAAAATTTTAAATTTTATAATATAAAAATTTTAAATGCTCATCAGTGTGGAAAATTTAAACACAGCAAAAATTTTCAAATCAAATAAGCATGACAATTTTAAATTTTAAATTTATAGTTTCAAAAATTAACCGAAATAAATATGAAAATAGGAAAATTTAAAATGATCTCTTGTAAAAGTACCTAAAAACAAGATTTTTTTTTCGAATAAAATAAATATTAAAATATAAAATTTTAAATTATGAAGGTATGAAAATTTTGAAATTTCATATATGAAAACATAAAATTATCTGAACTGAGGAAAGTATAAGAACAAGAAAAGCTTTTCGAATAAAATAAAGCTTAAAATGTAAAAATTCAAATAATGAAAATTGGAAAATTTTAAATTATTCATGCTGACGAATATTTAAGGACAAAAAAAAAGTTTTCAAATAATATAAATGTAAAATTTTCAGTTTTGAAGATTAGAAAATTAGAAAATTTTGAATATTTGTATTTACAAAGTTTATGGGCAAAAGGAAAAAAATTTAAATTGGAAAATTTTAAATTATTCATACTGACGAATATTTAAGGGAAAAAAACGGTTTTCAAATAATATAAATATAAAATTTTCAGTTTTGAAGATTAGAAAATTAGAAAATTTTGAATATTTTTATTTATAAAGTTTACGGGCAAAAGCAAAAAATAAATAGATAGATATGCAAATATGCAAATTTCAATTTTGAAGTTTAGGAAATTTATCAATCTTGAAGAAAATTTAACAACAAAGTTAATACGACATAAACATGAAAACAAACATGAAAGCTAAAAATTTAAAGATTCGAAAGTTTAAAATGAGCTATATTGATAAAATTATGAAAAAATTGTCAAATAAAATAAAAAATTAAATAAATTGCTGACAAAAATAAATAATTAAATAAATAATGATAAAAATTTAAGATTTATAAAAAAAATCGAAATGATTTATAGTAAAGAATGTTTAAGGACAATGAAAGTTTTAAAAAATAAATAAAGGTGAAAATGTAAAATTTAAAAAAAAACTGAGAAAATTTAAGGACACGAGTAGTTTTAAAAAGAAAATAAAGATGAAAATAATAAGATTTAAAATTAGAAAGTTTAAAATGATCTGTTGAGAAAAATGCTTAAGATCAAGAAAAGATTTTTCGAATAAAACAAATATAAAAATACGAAAATTTTAAATTTAAATATATGAAATATGAGGAATTTTATTACATGAAAATTTAAAATGGTCTGTGATGGTGTATATCTCTTGTTTTATTTTACACTATAACAAAAAAAATGAAGAAAAATAGTTTTTAAAATAATATAAAGATTAAAATATGAAAATTAAATTTTGAAGATTAAAAAATTTTAAATTACGTTATTAACTTTTTTTTTTTTTTTTTTTTTTTTTTTTTTTTTTTACATATGGAGGCAATCACCAAATTAGATATCACTTTTGGTACAACATCCAATGTGATCACATTTGAAATAAATGTGTTGACAATTTTGCTAAATTATCTTTAATATTGTTAAATAGTACAGGTAAAATGAGCAAAATTTGAGTAATAGACTAAAACAAGTGGCCATTCACGAAAGTTTGGGAAGAACTTTGTTTTGGCACAAATGACAGAAATGAAGATCCGACGACGATCTCCAAAAAATAAATTTGTTTTACCATGTTTTGTTTTTTTTTTGGGGGGGGGGGGCATTTTCCATCAAGAGGAAGATTTAACTTTTTTTAATTAGGTCAAGTGGGATATCGTTTAACATATTAAATAAGAATAATAAAATTGTGCTCTCTCATAAAGTATAATTTTGGACTTTATATTCGTAAAACCTGCCTTAACTTTGTTACAAGTGCAGTTGCTAACTTGCGAATGGTGTCAATCGATTCAGAAATAAACAGCATGCATGGTAAATATTACCACACTCCCCTAAATTTAAATAAGTTTTGTTTCTCACCCACCATCCTGAGTTAAAATGCTTTCTTTTTCCCACAAAGCCATAGCAAAATAACTTTCTATTTTTGGGACTCGTGAGATCTTCATTTCTAATTCCAAAGCGAAGTTTTTCTCAAATTTACGTGAATGGCCACGTGAATAGTTGTTGTTGTAAAATCCTATCTTACTTGTACTAAAGTATAATTTTCGACTTTTTATTCTTAAAACCTGTCATAATTTAGTATCAAATTATCTTTTCGATTTGCGGATGGTGTCATTCGATTTAAAATTAAAAAATGCATAATAAACGATACCCCATCTGGCCTACTTAAAAAAAAAATTAATTCCCCCTCTCTGAATTAAAATGCACCCTTCCCCCCTCCCCAAAAAAGTGATAAAACAGCTTTACTTTTTGGGGACTCATCGGATCTTCATTTCTAGTGCCAAAACGATGTTCTTCCCAAATTTTGGTGAATGGCCATCAGTTGCCTCTGAAAAATCCTACTTTACCTGTACTAAAATACTTGGACAAAAATCCGCATTTGTTCCTATATTTTTGACTGAATAACTGGAAGATCCTGGTTTCTTAAACATTTTTTTTTTGTTGTTGTTGTTATTGTTTTAAGGAGTACAATCACTCCTGTCCATATTGTCAAAACAGTTTACGAATGTATCATTAAGTTCAACAGTTCATTCAACATATTATAAATGTTGTTGCAATTTTGTTCGAGTCCTGATATGTGTGAACTTTTTACAAGGTCGTTCAAAATATCAGCCGAAATGGGAAATCTGTGAACTCGCTATTATTTTCCATAAAAAGAGCATCAAAAACCGTGAACTCAAAGTGTGGATTAAGTTTTTTAACAAAGATGTTAACTGTATGTCACAATGCTGTCACGTTCACAGAGAGGAAAGTTGTGGATACTGGTATATTCGTCTACAGCAATTTCTGACTTAACATCAAAGTACAGCGTCTAGAATACCTAGTGTGGAAATATGCTATCCAAATAGTGCTAAAAATTTGTATCCCTTAAATGTGCGACGGTACTGCTAAAATCCCAAGTGTCGATCGCAGCGACATCTGCGGGATTTTCGTATTACTAGTATTACATTGTATAGACTAGCAATATCTTGCAGTTGTATAAAATATCCTGCAGATGTCACTGCGTTCTTCATATTTCAGCAGCCCTTCGTTGCACATTTAAGGGATACAATATTTTAGCGCTTTTTTAAGTATTACAGGGATAGCCGATTTCCCCACTATATATTCTTGGTGCTATAATGCAAAGTAGCGTATCTGTGTGCGTACATTTTACTGATCTTCTTAATGAGATAGCAAATTTTAGGCGTTCTCTAAATTAACAATTATCAGGAATCAGTCTGTAGACTAAACCATGACTTACCTGTGAAGAACAAATATTTCATCTCTGTGGATTTTAGTTCCAATCAAATGCCAGACCCTCCTTTTATGCGAGACGTCAGATTCGTAGGATGCAAACCACAGCCAAAGAAACAGAGAAAGGCAGATAGTTTCACCCCTCTGGATGACACATGATCGTGATAGACAAGTTTCACCAATTGTCGAAATGTCATGGTATCAAAACAGGCTAAAAGCAGCTAAAATCGGTGTACTGCACAGACTTCTGAGGTGTGCAGCAGCCTGTCGCTTTCGTTGGCTGTGGATGTAAACTATTGCTTGCCTAACAGCTGACTTCCATGTAGTATCCCATCTGTAAGCAGTTTCCAAGAGATCAAAATATAGTTCTTCTTCTCCACATTACAAGATAGAAAATAAGCTTGCTATTAGATAATGATGAAAGCGATGGTTCTGAGCAGTTTCTGAACAGCCCTGGATAATTAATTAATAGTTCTCGCGATACTATTCCTTTACTTAGATAATAATTACATCCATAGGCAGCTAATATTGAAATGTTGAAATGATTAGCATGTAGTGTGCGAGCTACTTTCAATAGACAGCTGGACTTTTAAACACTTCATTATTTGCCATCGCTTGATGTCATTCTGGCAATGTCGTTGTCTTATTTTTTTTTCTTTTTAACTATTTCGATAAAAAGGCAACTTTTCTGTCTATTATTTTTTTAGGTCAGAAATATTGGTGTATATATGTATTTCTTCGCAAGTTAATTTTACGAGCTTGTCGTATATGCCAGTTACATCGTTGTTTCTATCATCAGATACTCCAGTTCTTAATTTTATTCTTCAATTTTCAGATATAAATGTAAAAAAAAAAAATAATAATAATAATTTGCCTGGATAATTTTGAATTTCGTTTTTGTATGACAAAATATTTCTTGTATCATGTTGTTACTATTTTTCTGAAAATCTTTTAAAGAAAAATTTTGGATTTTACTTAAAGATGTTCCATTTTGTACAGAACATTGCTATTATTAATTGACATTTCCACTCTCAATTATAATTTTCTTTTTCAAAATGAATCGCATATAGAAAAAATAATAAAACTTATTTTGCAAATTTAAGCATTTTCCTAGTGAAAGAAAATTAAAGCTACATTCAGAATGCCATTATCAAACTACGATTCTCTTCTTGCTGAGACCATTTTTTCCCTAATTCGATAGATTGTTACCAATATTTCATTTTTTTTCTAGCAACATTGATGTAACAAAAACTTGTGTTATTCGTTCAAAGATATATATATATACAGTAAACCCTCGATTTAACGGACCTCGGTTCAATGGACTTCGGATTCAAAGGGACTAATTTAAAAATAAATGAATAAATAAAATAAAAATTAAAAATTAAACAAAAATTAAAGTAAAACAAGTGGGTAAGTGTGATGTGATCGCAGATCGCACAGAGGGTTTCGTTTAATATCCCTTTTAAAACACTTTATCCTTAAATTAACAAATCAAAATCGTTAATTTAAAATTATTCCCCTCTCCCTAACCTGAAATGCAACGCCCGTATTTCAAATTTTTATATTTGACAAATGTCAAATATTTATTTATCACTATTATTTATTGGAAGCCTCCATGATAAAACGGCTTCTAAAACGATGAAACACGCTTCGAAAAAAAAAAGTATTACTGCCCCCCTCCCCCTCCCCTACTTGAGAATCAACACGCAACCCTCTTTTAAGCTTTTATATGTAAAAAATCAAGCAGTGAACAACGACTAAGCATTTCTTTTTACTATTTTTAAAAAGCGATTACTCGGTAAAATAAAAAAAAATATTTATTATATCTGTGGCGATACAATGCCTCGTGATCAAATGAAAGAAACCTTAAAAAAAGGGAAAGAACACGAAACGCCGAAAGCGCGCGCTTTGATTCTCACTGCAGCGTGGTTTTCGTTCTAAGCATGCGCAATGATGCTGGCGACCTATGCGGCCATGTGATATGCTTTTCGTTCTATGCATGCGCTAGCGTACCCACGATCCATTTCTGCTTCAGTTCACAAGTGTATTTTGCTACTAGTGCTTTTTTGAAATGGCTTGTAATATTAAACGGAAACGCGTTAATTTATCTATAAAACAGAAACTTGAGTGGATAGAGAAGTTGGAGAGTGGTGTGTCGGTCGCACGTGTTTGCGAACTATACGGAGTTAAAAAACAAACCGTTTCAGACATTCGCAAGAATAAGGAAAAACTAGTGCATTTTTCCCTTAAATACAGCGTGGTTGATTCAAAAAGCGGTTTCTCAGTGGCGGACAGGAAACATGTAAAAGGGGCTCAAAATAAAAACCTGGAGGAGGCAGTATACAAATGGTTTGTACAACAGCGGTCAAGTGGCGTCGTCGTCCGTAGTGTTGAGTTGCGGGCAGCCGCAGAAAAATTAGCGAAACATATGGGTTTAGTGACATTTCGTGCAAGTGATGGTTGGCTTTGGCGCTTTCGTAAACGCCATGGTTTCACTAACAGGAAAACATGCGGTGAATCTTTAAGCGCCGACATCGAACAGGTGGAACCTTTTCAAAAAAAGATAAAGAAACTGATAGAATCCGAGGGCCTACTTTTGTGTCAGTTATACAATGCTGACGAGACAGGACTCTATTTTCGTTCAGTGCCGGAAAATACCTTGGAGTACAAACATGATGCCCAGACGCCTGGCCGCAAGCTAAACAAGGAGCGTATTTCAGCACTCCTTTGTGCTAATGCTAATGGTAGTCATCGTCTTAAACCAATGGGTTGGAAAGGCCAGGAAACCGCGTGCTCTAAAAAATATTAGTATGCAACAACTGCCAGTCATCTATTCTAGTTCAAAGAATGCTTGGTTCACAGGCGATATTTTTTCTGATTGGTTTTTTAACCAGTTTGTTTCTGCCGTGCGCCACTATCAAGAAGAAGTTATGAAAATACCTTCCCACGAAGTAAAAGATCTATTACTCCTTGATAATGCTCCCTGCCACCCTCACGCGGAAAAGTTAGTTAGTAGGGATGGACGAATAAAATGTGATTTCCTTCCTCCAAACACAACTTCATTAATTCAACCGATGGACCAAGGAGTCATTGTTGCCTGCAAGAGGATTTATAAGAAGAAATTCCTTGAAGAAGTAATGGTAGTGTTGGAAAATGAAAATGATGCAGTAGAAGATTTGAGAGGATCCAGAACGCTGCAAAATTTGCGCACCTATAATTTAAAATCAGCTATCTTTAACTTTGCTGCTGCGTGGAGGGAGATGAAGGTAAAGGTATCCACACTGGCTAACGGCTGGTCAAAATTACTCAACGGCGCAGATCCTGAATACGATTTTACAGGGTTTGAGATTTCAGGTTTTAGGAGTACAATAATGGAGGCTGGTGATGATATCCCTGAGAAAGATATAGAACAGTGGCTCGAGAATGACGAAGCAGATCCAGGCTACCAGATTCTAAATGAGGAGGAGATCGCAGAAAGTATTCTGCATGATGATAATGAAGATGAGGTCGAGGACGACAGGAAAAAGAATTAAGCGAATTTCGACCGAAATTATCTAAAGTACGAGAGCATATGGATGACGTCATTACTTACATAGGGGCATCTTCAGATCCCGAAGTGTTTGCGTATTATGAACACTTTAGACAATTTTGAGCTCTTATAATAAAAAAACAGCATTCAAGTGGGAAACAACTAAAACTAGACGCCTTTTTTCAATCCAGCAGTATGGAGCAACCTTAATGTGATGTAAATAACATAAAACGATGCCTGTTGTTTTGGGGGCATTGTAATTTTTTTCCATTTGTTTATTGCTTGTTTATTAATTATTATTTCTGTGTAAAAAGTGTTTAATTCCCATAAAAGTAGCATATGTGTTAATTCGTTTGTATTTCATTACCAATATTGTATTATTAAAAGTAATGTATTGTGTTTATATATATATATATATATACAGTAGTATATATGTATATATAATATATATTTATGTATATACATATATTGTATATATACAATACATGTATATACACTGTATATATTGTATATATATATTATATATATATATATATATATGTAATTTGCACTGTAATAATATATGTAATTACAAGTACGTAATAATATATATATGTACTATAACTATAACAAAATAATATTATAAATAGTACTTTGCAATTTAACGGACACATCTTAGTCCCAATTAGTCCGTTAAATCGAGGGTTTACTGTATATATATTATATATATATATATTTATTTATAAATAAATATGAAAGCTTTAAATTAGGAAAATGTGTTTCAGACTCAAGCAAAATAAAGCTAACACTTCTTTTATAGTTAAAACCATTAGCATAAGTTTTAACAATGTATCTGTTTATACACCATATACAGCTAGTACGACAATGTTGCAAAACTAAGAGGAAAACTAATTTTCTTAATGCAAATAAATTGGCAAACTTTTGCCTATTTATTATACACCATTAAAATGTACTCATCGGTTAATAACTCAACTGTTCGAAAAGTCTACGCTCGTATGCGCAAACGTTGTTCAAGAAAGAGTCTTTATTTCCTTATTCGAAAGATTGTTAACAATATTTCATTTATTCTATAACAACACTAATGTAACAAAGCTTATTTTATCTGTACAAAGATGTTCCAGTCATTAGTAGTTTTATTTTGATAAATTTGTCTGCACCCACTTGAGAAATTCTTGCACTTAAACTATTAAACATATACATATGCGTATGTGAATGTGCATAGCCAAGTATTAATGATTTTGTTTTTAAAAAAATACTCTGATTACTTTGTTAATTATAACAAAGAGTTCGTAAGTATGTCGGGCACGTGTTGGTGATTAACACGAAACCCTCCATTCCACGTGTTGTGTAGAATTTACCCAATACTTTTTTCTATTGTACACATTAACGAAGATTTAAATACATTTAGTTTAAATAAATACATTTTCGTTATTTCAGTTTCGGGAATTATATAATCATTTTTTAACTTCTTGAAATTTAATAATTTTATTACATGCTTTTTAACAAAATTACAATATTTAAAAATAATTGAAATTCAAAATTGCTTTTAGAAACATGGATAAAATTTGCCCAACCCTATAACATTGAAAACTAAATGGAGCATCTAAATTGTCAAATATATTTCATGTGAATATACGAGGCTTGTCTAAATAACGAGACCGTGATTCCTTCTAGTAAACAAAGCAGTAAGAACGGGTAATAATGGCATGCTTAGTAACCTTGAACCTATCTGAACCTGCACGAGAAACCGCAATATTCTGTGACTTTCAGTGCTGATTTTCTTGATTGGGAATCGCCGTTTAGTTTGGTGTAGTCCAGTCATATTAGGAAATTTTGCCATAATAAATTCTACAGAGATAAAATTTGGTACAGCTGTTCATTGATAGCTACGAATGACTAGATAAAAAGTCCTGATGTATAGAAAGTGAGCGAGATGGAGGGAGGGGCAAAACTTATTTTGCCCCTCCCTTTTTTAAAAGTTTTTTGAAAATATCTCAGAAACTGTCGATTTTCACGGAAAAATAACTCCAGCACAAATTAAAGAGCATAAATTCTCTATAAATGACAGGTATACACAGTGGAACCTCAGTTCTCTGTCAGTCACGGGACCGGAGCCTTGACAGATTTTCCACAAAAAAAATCACTTCCTTTTCAAATTTATTTAATTTCTATTGAAATTCGTTAAATATTGTCACGATAAATAAATATCTATCACCCCATTAGCTATAGGCATGATGTCAGCTGTCAATGGGAATAGTGGAGGATTTTCAAGCCATTCAGAGAGCTTCTCAACATCTGTAACATCTCTAGCTTGAGTGGATTTTCGAAAATCAACGTGTTGCTCACTACCGGCAAACAAAACACCACTAAAGTGTTCGAGTGATACGCAAATTCCATGAGTTGCAGTAACTTCCAACACAAACTTGCTCAAAACGCTGTCTGTTATGCCCTTCCTCTCGTGAGGCCACCTGCGCTTTTCATACTGCATATTAATGTTTGCTCAATACACATACCTGACCAAACACCAATCCAAAATGAATCTGTCTGTTATTGTAAAGTAGCCGTCTTCAGTAAATGTTTTGAACTCTTCTTCTGTCATCATACTCGGCCCGGGCGCAGAATAGGCGCAACGCTGCGACGCACGTCGCAGACTCTTGAGAATGTCTGCAGACTATTTTTCAACTGTTAAAATTTAGAAACAAAAAAAAGCGTGCCAGTAATTATTTGCCATATGCCATAATAATACGATCCACGCCACATGCGATTGGCGAAGCTCCGATTCCCTTTAAAATATAAATAATTCACCAAGAAAACTCTAGACACGCGATCGTGAAACGCCCATTATTAAATGAGTCAATCCTCGTAGGAGGGATTTCTATAAAAAATCGGTCATTAGTCCGAACATTCGGACGTAAATATCACAAATTTCGATAAATGTTCGCCGAAAAAACAATTTCGTCAATCGTTTGCAGTTAAAATAGCCAATTTCGTCAAAGGATAGCGAAAAAAAACGTGAATTTCGTCAAAAGATCGCGAAGAAAAAAAGAAATTTTGTCATAAGATCAAGAAGGAAACGTCAATTTCGTCAAAAGTCTACGGAAAAATAGCAACTTTCGTCAAAGGTTGGTGAAAAATGCGGCTTCCGTCAAATGATCGCGGAAAAAAAACACGAATTTCCTCAGAGGGCTACGGAAATGTAGCAACTTTCGTCAAAGGATTGCAGAAAAACGCAAATTTCATCAAAGGTTCGCGGAAAAAACACAAATTTCGTCAAAGAATCTCGGAAAGAACGCGGATTTTATTGAAGGATCGCTAAAAAATGAGATTTTCGTCAAAAGATCGTGGAAAATAGGCGAATTTCGTCAAAAGATGGCGAGAATTTTGTCACAAGATCGAAAAAAAAGCCAATTTCGTCACAGGGCTCCGGAAAACTTTCCACAACTTTCCACAAAGGAAGGCGGGAAAACGCGAGTTTCGTCAACTGATCGGGAAAAAAACGCGAATTTCGCACAAAGATCGCAAAAAAAACGTGGATTTCGCTAAAAGATCGCGAAAAAACACGTATATCACCAAAAGATAGTGGAGAAAAAACGATTTTTTTTTCAAAGGATCGGCGGAAAAAACGCGCACTTCGTCAAAAGATTGAGAAAAAAACGCGAACATCGTCGAAAGATCGCGAAAAAAACACGAACGTCGTCGAAAGATCGCGAATAAAAGCGAACATCATCGAAAAATCGCGTACATCGTCGAAAGATCTCGAAAAAACGCGAATAACGTCGAGAGATCGCGAAAAAACGCGAACATCGTCGAAAGATCGCGAAAAAAACACGAACATCGTCGAAAGATCGCGAAAAAACGCAGACATCGTTGAAAGATCGCGAACATCGTCGAAAGATCGTGATAAAGAAAGGCGGACATCGTCGAAAGGGCGCGAAAAAAACGCGAACATTGTCGAAAGATCGCGAAAAAACGCGCATTTCATCAAAGGATGGAGGGAAAAAAGGTGAATTCCGTCAAAAAATCGTGGAAAAATTTGCTGCAACATTGATGTTTTCACGAGATTTTTTTACAGTTGAGTGGCAGGTTAAATATTAGCCAGCCATGTTTTGAGTGAAAGCATGTTAAATTTTGAGTTGCACAACTAGCTAAGATTGCTAAATAAAACATTGCATTGGAATTACTTATAGTATTTGCATGAATTACTCAAATTTGATTTTCTAAGAATTTCAATCTACTCCAATAACAGCTTTTATTGCTAAAAAATTAGATTTTTTCTGCTTCAAAGTGGCTTTAGTGCACTTTCATTCCTGTATTATCACATCTATATATAATTCTTGATATTATCACATTGTATCAATCTTTTCAAATATTTTAGAAATTGGTGTTCATATGTTATTTTTACGGTTATTCTGTTTTCTAACTTCACAGAAAAATTGACAAATTTTATGAAAGATTTTTCAGATAGTGGTGTTAAAAATTTTGAGGACAAAGGTAAATTATTTAAAAAAGTACTTTCCTTTTATGTTAATCACAAATATTGGAGGGGGTTGAGTGAATGACGGATTGGAAAGAGGGTGTTTGTCCTAAAGTTCTGCAGACTGTTTTTAAAGTTTCTACTTGTGTTGCAGACTGCAGAAAAAATTCTGCTGCTGGGATACTCGGTAGTTTCAACATATCCTTGATATAGGTGACATGATTTGGCATAAGGGAAATAGCTACAAGCGTGAAAAACGGTATCATTTGCTGAACACACTTGAAATAACTATTTCAATTGCCTGATCGTTCAGCTGAGATGTATTCTTTCATCAACGTGACCATGTTGAAGTATTGTATCCAAAGGGCTGCAGTACGTCCATTTCCCCTGAACCCCCTCAACTTATTGCCCAGTTTAATAGCAACAGCTTGTAGATTAGTGTATCGATTTATTGAGTCTAACAAAGGAGGATCAAATGCAAATGCTCCGATGACTTCATTGATAGCTTGCCGCTCTACATCACTAGTATAAACTTCCTGCAATACTATTTTTGCTAAAGCTGTTTGAACTAACAAATGAGATCAGACTGCTGTAGAATACGCATGTCCCTGTAACATCTTCTCAAATGAAAGCGAAGCGTATATTGTCTCCAACATCTCATTCAAACCACTTCCGTTCATGATGAAACTACAGCCTAAATATGACACCAGAAGGTGAAAGCCACCAAGTCCCACGACACATTTTGACAACATAGAATATGTTGGAGATGCTAGATAGAGTGGCTAATCAAACGTTATGAACAACAGCCTCTCATCAATTTTGACGCATAATTCTGCTGTATACTGTTTTGCTGTATAAACAGTTTCATAATTAGATAGTGGTGCATTGATGAAAGGAACCGTAATAACCTTTGTCTTATCATAATTTTCAAGTTTTGTTATTGATTGCGTAAATCCTTTCCATTCAGGGACCCCATGAAGATTCACTCACTTTGCATATATCCACAAAGTGTCACAGGTGTTGGGCAAGGGTATATCCTCTGCTAATACTCCCAGTTCATTCATTTTCAAATTTTTAAAAGTTTGAATTCAAACGGCTTCAATGGAATAACCCCAAACTGCCCAACTGCCTCAGCAATAGGCATTTTAGTCAATTTAATGATTGGCAATCCTCTTTCAATATGTGCTGGTGTGGCACACTTTATACCAACCATGGGGTGAAATGTGTTGAGTCCCTCCATCGTGCAAATATTAAAATCAGCGTTATCGTAAACAAACTGACAGAACACTCCTCGTAAATCCGGTTGGCCATATTAAATGGCAGAAATTTGAAGCAGTCAAGATTCATAATAGGACGAGCAAAACCTCAAATTCGAAATGAGATCGACTATGTTCTTGTGGCCATATTTTCTGTGAAAGAGCACACCAAGGCCGGTCAATAATGGGAAAACAAAAGACCGCTGATATAATGGCATGGCCCATTGTAATGTATTTTCATGTCGAGCGACATCTTTCTGCTGACTTTTCTTCTTCATGTACATGCTGCACATGCTACAGAAAGCAGCTAAGAGATTTAAGAATATCACTTTTGGCATCCCTGAAAAAGTCATTACTTGGAGGATAGCTTGTAGAATCATATACTTTTGACTGGACATCTTCTCTAATGACTGCTGCTGCAGCTTGCACAACTCTTAGTCGCTCATCATCATAATCTTTTTACTTTCTTCTATCTTTACAAGAAGAAAGTATTGGATTCGTGAAAAATTTCGACTTCCGGTTTTCGACGGATTTATACGTTTTAGAATGCCCAGAACACGATTTGGTGGTTTTTAGAAAATGTCTGTCTGTCAGTCTGTCTGTCACTCTGTCACTCTGTCTGTGAGTCTGTATGTGACAAAAATTTTGTGGCCGCTCTATCTCAAGAACTAATGCACGGAATTTCACAAAACTTCATATTTAGTTAGACCTTGATATAAACTGGATCTGATTAGTTTTTGGGTGAAAGTTTCCCAACAGGTGGCGGTGCTATGCGGCATTTTTCACAATTTCTGCAATAGCTATATCTCAAGAACTACTGCACGGATTTTCATAAAACTTCAGATTCGGTTAGTGCAAGATATAGTTTGGTGCTGATTACTTTTTTGTGAAAATCGCCCAACGGGTAGCGCTGGTATGCTGCATTGTTCATGATTATCGCAATTGCTCTAACTCAAGAAAAAATGCACGAATTTTCATCAAACTTCAGATTCAGTTAGTCCCTGATATAAATTAATGCTGTTTAATTTTTGGTGTAAATCTCCCAACAGGTGGCGCTGCTGTGCTGCATTTTTCACGATTTCCACAAGAGCTGTATCTCAAGAACTATCGCACGGATTTTCATCAAACTTCAGATTTAGTTAGTCCTTGACATGAATTGACGTATAAATTAGTGCTGTTTAATTTTTGGTGTAAATCGCTCAACAGGTGGCGCTGCTATGCTTTGCGATTTCCGCAATAGCTTTATCTCAAGAACTAATGCTTGGATTTTCAACAAACTTCAGATTCAGGTATATCTTGATATCGTTTAGTGCTGTTTACTTTTGGTGTAAATCGCTCAATAGGTGGCGCTGCAATGCTACATTTTTTTCAGAATTTCCGCTATAGCTCTATCTCAAGAACTAATGCACGAATTTTCATCCATCTTCAAATTCAGATATACTTTGATATGAATTGGTGCTAAATCGTTGTTATTTCCTGTACTATTTAAAGGATTTAATTGACGTGATTTATATAGAAGAAAGTTTTGTGATGGCCACAACATACTAGTTTTTTTCATACCATGCATCTAAAGTTAAGTTGTTTTCTGCTTTCTTTTTTTGTGACTATATTTAATAAATTTCAATAGACATCTAGTAAATAAATTTGGAAAGGAAGTTATTTTTTTGCGGAAAATCCGTCAAGGCTCCGATACCGTGACTCACGGATAACCGTGGCTTCACTGCGTATACCTTTCGTTTGTAGAGTATTGCATGCTCTTTAATTTGTGCTGGAGTAATTTTTTTTTTCATGAAAACCCACAGTTTCTGAAATATTTTCAAAAAACTTAAAAAAAAGGAAAGGGGAAACTTATTTTTGCCCCACCCTCCCCCCGCTCACTTCCTATCCATCAGGGCTTTTTACCTAGTCATTAGTAACCATCAATGAACAACTGCACCAATTTTTATCTCTGTAACATTTATTATGGCAAACTGTCCCAAAACGGGCTCATTTGATTGGACTAGTGGTGTTTTCTGTAGAATGCCAGAAAAAAAATCCAACTTCAAAAGTTGAAAAACGAGCCAAAAATTTTTAGTAAAATTGCACAAAAGACCAACAGAATGTTTTCATATGCTTACTACGGGATATAGACTGTGGAATAAAGCAGTATATGGGTATGACTGCCTGTCTCATGCACGAGCGTTTAAGTGGCACAAAAGATTCAGCGAGAACCCTGAGAATGTTGAACATCATGAACGCCCTGGGCAATGGATTCATAGCTTTTTTTCGATATCAAATGTTTAATTTTGGCAGAATGTGTTCCAGAAGGGACATCAGTTAATCACGAAAGACGCTTAAAGCATCATTATAAACGGGTTTTGAAAAAGTTGCGAAAAAGAGTTAGAAAGAACCTGCCGCAAATGTGGAAAAATTATTTATTCTTTACCTGACAGTACATCTTCTCACACAGCACTTTCCATGAAACAATCATATTACTATACTTGAAAATCCTCCATATTCGCCCGATTTAGCATCGTGTAACTTAGAGTCAAATCAATGCTTAAAGGGACATAGAGTAACCCCGCCAGTAGTTGATACAATTCCAGTAGTTGATCAATTTTTTAGCTCACAGGCTATCAAAGCCTGATAGCTAATGTGCCCGCCGGTTCTGTATGTATGTACGTACGTACGTATGTATGTATGTATGTACGTAACGCGATAACTCTTGATAGAAATATCCAATTTGCTTCAAATTTTTTTTCTAAGTTCACTCTGATAAGGCGCTTCCCTGATTCGTTTTTGGGGTACATTGGTTAAATATAAAGGGGGGGGGGAAGGGCGGCTGGTCCCCCACCCCCTTAATTTAGATAAATGGGTTTTTCATGCAGAATTATTCGATTTGCTTCAAATTTGGTGTATCGGTTTGTTATGTTAAGAGGCTGCCCTGATTAGATTTGGAGGTTCATTAGATAAGTATAAAGAGGGGAAATGGGGCTACCCCCCGCTTAATTTAGATAAATGGGTTTTTCATGCAGAATTATTCGATTTGCTCCAAATTTGGTATGCCGGTTTATTACGATAAAAAGCTGCCTTGATTAAAGTTGGAGGTTCATTAGTTAAGTATAAAAGGGGAAAGGGGCTAGACCCCCCCCCCCCTCCTTAATTTAGATAAATGGATTTTTCATGCAGAGTTATTAGATTTGCTCCAATTTGGTATACTGGTTTATTATGTTAAGGAGCTGCCTTGATTAAATTTGGAGGTTTATTTGGCTAAGTATAAAGGGGGGCGGGGGCTAGTCCCCCCCTTAATTCAGATAAATGTGGTGTTTATGCAGAATTATTCGATTTGCTTCAAATTTGATATACCAGTTTATTCCGATATGGCGCTTCCTTCATCAGATTTGGAGATTCATTGGTTAAGTATAAACAGGGGAAAGGGGATCAAGTCCCCTCCCCTTAATTTAGATAAATGGATTTTCATGCAGAATTATCCAATTTACTTTTTTTTTCTTTGTTCATTCTTATAAGGAGCTTTCCTGATTAGATTTGAAGGTTCATTAGTTAAGTATAAAGGGGGAAGGGTTAGACCCCTCCTTAATTTAGCGATATGGTATTTTCATGCAGAATTATCTGATTTGCTTCAAATTTGGTATACCGGTTTATTATATTAAGGACCTTCCCTGATTAGATTTGGAGGTTCATTGGTTAAGTATAAAGGGAGGAAACGGGGTCTAATACCCCTTCATTTATTTTTTTAGGGGTATTATTCTTTAAAATAAGAGTAGAATATACAATTAATGTGAATAGCCTGTGATCTCAATGCCATCAGTTTAACTGGGCACTTTTCTTTTTATTTAAATATTACGCCATTTCAGGCGGAAATTGGTTTTATATATAGCATTATACATAATATTTGAATGTTAATGCACATGTTGTCAGCTGCTTGCTGTAAGAGAATCCATTTTATGAGGGGGTTTTTTTATTAGAAAGTGTAAAAATTTAGTTTTTGATTAGTTGGAGACAATTACGGTAAGTTAAAATAATCCACTTCCATCTTGCTTATTTCAACTAATATATTTATAAGAATTGTTGTTAATCTCAGCACAAAGATGATATTTTAAAGATTAATTTTCGATTGATTTCTTTCGCTTGATCAACCACTGGGAAAATGGTTAAAAAAAGGTATTCATTTATAATTTTGTTCGTATTTAATTTCAGTGGATTTCATTTTTGCCTATTATAGGACACTCATTAAGGGTTTTAGCAATCATGTTAGTTTACTTCTAAAACTTAAATGGAAGGAAATATAATAAAAACTCAGTAGCACTAACTTTATTTGATCAACTACTGGCTGGGTCACTCTACTTGATGAGTTGTAGATCTTGAGTCAGTTGATGATGTAAAGAAGAAAATGGCAGATATTTTAAAGCAACTGACAGAAATTGATTTGTGGCATGCCTTCGAACAGTGTGAAACAAGACTACAGTGATGTATTAGTGCAAATGGAGGTATATTGAAGGGAACAAGCATAGCATTTGTAATACAAATAAATAAGGGTGGGTTATTTCATCAGTCTCGTTATTTAATAGACAAACCTCGTACCTTAAGGTAAATGTTATTGCAATTTATAAAGTATATTTATTTTTTATTTTTTTATTTTTTTATACTTTATTACAACTTTTAATTCACAGTTTAACTTTGTTTTTCAATTGAATCTACTATCTATTTATATAAAATCCAAGTCTCTGCATGCCCCTCACAATTTCGGTAGGACCGCCTCATTGTAATGAATAATTGTTAAAAATTACTAATGCAGGGTTACCACAGTAGCACCAAATTCTGACCAACTTGGCGAAATGTCGCCAAATTTGACGAAATATCGCCAAGTTTGGCGACAAAAATAAGTTGTCATATATGAAGCCTCCTTGCTAATAGCTAGCTAATTTGGCGAAATTCCCATTTAAAACCATTAATATTTCATAATCGAGGTCATCGCAATTTAAACTCCGCGCTTTTAAGGGTTTTTCAAAATCTATGGGTGTGAATTTAAAGTGTAATATACAAAAATGTACGTCTTTACATCGTCATCCCGATGCTACTAATAACCCAACAGCCAATAGAGGGCGCTGTACTGTCTGAGCTCCTAACTTCCCGATTTTGATGTGCTTTAGGACTTTTCTAGTATAGGGGCCTTGTGGAGATAGAGAAAACGAAATTTGGCAACATATTTTCTAGCAACTTATTCACTGTTTCATATACACAAGTAATTTTTCAATATTTATACAATTTATTTAATATAAAGAAGCCATTTAATCATTTTTGTATACAAACTGAAGTAAATGGTATATGAAAAAAACAACAATAATATAGATATAAATAAAATGTTTATAGATTATATAAATAAACTTAAAAGTTCATTAATTTTGTTTTCATAACTGTTTACATCATTTGGCAAAAAATCTCATTTCTGAAGCCCAAATTATGACAGCTCAGATGGTAGAGCATTGGCAGCTTCAGCCAAGAGATCCCTGATTCGAATCCTGATCCGGACATTTTTCGCCCGGTCGAAAATTCACATCTGATAAGATTTATTTACCAATTAAAATAATTGTGTTAAAATTAATCTAGTGTAATTACGTATCCAGCGATTTGCATTACCTGCGATTTATTCCGTTGAGCTGAACCAGTTTCCAAACCAGATGCTATAATCAATAAAGTTAGCTAGGCGAAAATGTTTCACCAGATTCGTCCGGGATAGCTCAGATGGTAGAGCATTGGCGGCTTCAGGCAAGAGATCCCCGATTCGAATCCTGGTCCGGACATTTTTCGCCCGGTCGAAAATTCACATCTGGTATGATTTATTTACCAATTAAAATAATTGTGTTGAAATTAATCTAGTGTAATTACCTGCGATTTACTCTGCTGAGCTGAACCAGTTTTCAGACCAGATACTATAATCAATAAAGTTAGCTAGGCGAAAAAGTTTCACCAGATTCGTTCGGAATTGCTCAGATGGTACAGCATTGGCGGCTTCAGCCAAGAGATCCCTGGTTCGAATCGTGGTGCGGACATTTTTTGCCCGGTCGGAAATTTACATCTGATATGATTTATTTATCAATTAGAATAATTGTGTTAAAATTAATCTAGTGTAATTACGTATCCAGCTATTTCTGATCACCTTTTATTTTTAAAATAAGAGTTTTAAAATATGAGTTTTACAATGAAATCCCTTCACCAGGTAGCATATCAGCATAGAAAGAGATTAAAAAGATGCAAGAATATAATTGGAAAATTCAGTGGGGATCAACCAATCAACTACTAAAATTGATGTAAATTTCCAACTGGGTGAAAAATGTGCGGACCAGGATTCGAACCAGGGATCTCTTGACTGAAGCCACCAATGCTCTTCCATCTGAGCTATCCCGGACGAATCAGGATAGCTCAAATGGTAGGGCATTGGCGGCTTCAGTCAAGAGATCCCTGGTTCGAATCCTGCTCCGGACATTTTTCACCCAGTTGGAAATTTACGTCTGATATGATTTATTTACCAACTAGAATAATTGTGTTAAAATTAGTCTAATGTAATTACGTATTCAGCTATTTCTGGAGTTCCGTTATCTGCGATTTATTCTGTTGAGCTGAACCAGATTTCAGATCTGATGCTATAATCAATAAGGTTAACTGGGTGAGAAAGTTTCACCAGATTCGTCCGCGATAGCTTAGATGGTAGAGCATTGGCGGCTTCAGCCAAGAGATCCCTGGTTCGAATCCTGGTCCGGACATTTTTCACCCAGTTGGAAATTTACATCTGATATTATTTATTTACCAATTAGAATAATTGCGTTGAAATTAATCTAATGCAATTACGTATTCAACAATTTCCGGAGTTCCATTACCTGCGATTTATTCTGTTGAACTGAAACATTTTTCAGACCAGATGCTATAATCAATAAGGTTAGCTGGGCGGAAAAATTCCACCAGATTCGTCCGGGATAGCTCAGATGGTAGAGCAATGGCGGCTTCAGTCAAGAAATCCCTGGTTTGAATCCTTGTCCGGACATTTTTCACCCGGTTCGGTATTTACATCTGATATAATAAAGAAAAATCTAACATCAATCATCGGTTATGAAACGCTTTCCAGCACTTACAGAATACTTTAACAAAATGCCAACGATTTTTCTACGTAGACCGTAATGTAACTGAATTATTTTCAATTCCCTTGTAAATGAACTATAAACACTACATACTTCATTTTCAATACCGGAAATTTTAGAATAAACCTTCTTAACATATATTACTTCCATGTTAGTCCGAGTATATTTACTCGAGTTAGTTAACAGACAGACAGACAAAATGTCGCTTACCAAGTTAGTCTAGGATCAAATGGATTATTGAGAGTTTTCTGTTTCGAGGCGTGAAACTGATCCTAACATTTATGCGTGAACGGGCCACTTGTCATTTCTTTTATTTTCTTCATTCTGTATTTCTTTTACTTTCGCAAAGTGTTCCTGAATCTCACTGAATCTGATTGTCGCGGTTACAGCAAGTAATTATATGTTAATTAGGTTTCTAGTCGTCTAGCTGGTATATAGAGGATATCCTAAAATGGATTGACTGATTTTCAAATTCAAAAGGTTTCAAATAGTGACACTAATTACAAAAATTCTTTCAGGGCGAGGGGGGGGGGGGTTATGTAAGATGTCGGAAGATTCTTTATTGCGATATCGGTTTTTAGTTCCAAATAGCAGCGATAGATGGCACTGAAAGCAATAGACACAAAATAGGTGCCCGATTTTTTGGTCTTGCTCTTCTCCCAGCGTGATGCGAAGGAAGGGGGTTAAATATATGGAGTGAGTCCCTAAGAACAAGTTTGCATTGGCGATTGAGACCCGCTTCATATATTTAACCTCCTTCTATTGCATACATGCTGGAAGAACAGAGAGGCCAAAAAATTGGTCTTGGATTTAGCGCCTGTTGCCTGCAGAGCCATCTATCGCGGCTATTTGGAACTAAAACTGGAAATAGCAGTGAAAAAACTCTTGACATCTTACTTAACCTTCCTGCAAAAACATTTTTAATAGCTGTCACCATTTGCAAGTTATTGAATTTTAAAATCAGTCAGTCCATTTTAGGACACCCGGTATATACAGTAGTGGAAGCTAGATCCAGCGCAATTTGTCGGAGACCTCCCTTGTGGCATATGAAAACTAGATTTAAGCTTTCATTGAGTCATCCACATGAAGATAGCCATTCGTGTTCCATTTTGACTGAGTTTGGACTAAAATTCTTCTGCTGGGAGTTTCCCTACGTGGTAAGGTGTTGGGTTTAATACTTCAAATAAATGTATGTTGAAAACTACGGAGTTCTCTTCGAATAATAGCATTGCCATATTCCTAGTGATATTGTGTAGTGCTATTTTATAGTTACCAGTGACATTTTCGTAGCGAGCTGAAATAAACCTTTCTTAGGTTCCAGAATACAAACAATGCAGCCATCTTGTTTGAAGCTTGTGTTACAATTATCATATTTTCTTGGGATTAGTATTCCCATTTCATTATTTCGGTGCTTGAGCTTATAATTTGATCATCGTTAACTCTATTGTTCCACTGGCAAAGTGCCTTACTATTGATTTAAAAAAAATTAGTTTTTTCAACGTTTTGCTATTTTATAGTTTTTCCAACATAGTTGAAAAGTGTTCATGGATACTACTTGTCTGTTTATCCATCTTTCTCACGGCTCTTACTCACGTAAATATAGTTAGATAGCCATGAACTTGATAAAAGTTATTGGAGTGTACGATGGCATGTTCGGTATTGAAAATGAAATGTGTCGCATTTACGGTTCGTTTACAAAGCACAAAAGAATTCAAAAAGGAAACACAAAAGAATTGAGTTACATTACAGTCTATGCGGAAAAATTGTTTTCTATCTATTTTAATGGTACTGCACTATTTTAAAAATATTGAAATTTATATACTGAGGTTCGCTACAAGCTTACTGTAGAATATGGTGTGCATAATATTTATCGTTCATTTACAGGGACACACAAAAGAATTTGGCCAGCGCGTTGTCAGTTGTGGTACGCGTTTTTAAATTTAACTATTTTTTTATTACTTGGTGTCTATAAATTCTATAGATCCTATGCAGGACGTCACAAAAGTTCTCAAGTACATTTCCATTCATCGACGGAAATTGCTTAATGATCATTTTCAACTGTGCTATGTGTTTAACTGAACTAAGTTTTAGAATACTATGTAGTATACATAAAAATATATCATATACAGATCATATACAGAGCTGAACAAAAAAATTCGTATACTTTCCCTACTATTGATGGTAACTGCAGAAGTTGTGTTTCCAAATGCGTTGTTTGATTTCCAAATTGTCTTGAGCATGTCCAAGTTTTCTGTTTCCCTTTAGTTTTTCTCAAGTGCAACACTGGACTTCATCCACTTTAGGTTAGTATTTTTAATAAAATTTTGTTTTTTTACATATTGCGAAACTAGTTATGTCTCTGCTCTTGTACTTATATCTGATATGTACTAGTCCTTTTAAATTGTTTACAAATCATTTTCTCCGTAATGTTCCTATGGGAGATGGTCCTTATACTGCCAAACATCCAATTTCATTTCATTTCCCAGTTCTCTTATACCAGCTTTTTATTTTATGGCTCCTTTCTGCACAATACATGTGTAAATATTTGTGTAAATATTTGAACAAATCTTTAACTTCTGTTTAGAATTATATATCTTTTACTTACTCACTAAATTTATTGTTAATGTTTCTCTCATATTGTACATTTTGTAATTATCTATGTTTTACAGTTATATGCTTATTATTTATTCATATCTTTATTATATCATATTTTTCTTTATTCATATCTTAAGAATGTTCAATATGTTCTCGCATGAACTTCATAAAAAGAATAGGGAATATTACTTACATCTCTCACTCATTCACTAATTCTATCCTCTATCATTTATTAATTTATTTTATTTTTATTTATTATTCGAAAATTAATCCTCATTTTCGGTCTTCTTTTATATTAGTTATTTTCAATAACCTAAGCTTTGAAAATTACCATATTCTACTCCTTGATCTATATGACTGTCTATTACTCCTTAATTATTTCCCTAAAGGTTGGAAGCTTGGTGAATTAGTCTATTTCCTGAAACGAGACAAACCACCTGACGTTGACGAGATGGGAACTTATAGGCCGATTTTACTACTCCCGATCAGCCTGCCTTCTTCCTACCAAAAATAGTGTCTAGCAATTTAATTCCTTACCGTACATACTTTAACTGGATGGATGAGATGTCTAATCAATATCTTCACGGATGGCTCCAAGACCGGCCGGGGGATAGGCTATGCCTTCTGCCTCATGAGGCATTAAGAAATAATTCATACAAAGGTAAAATTAGGCCCTGAAAACTCCATCTTTCAGGCAGAACTCCTGGTGATCAAGGAAGCCATCTGATGGTCAGATAACTCCAACTACAAAAGCTTCATAATATATTCCGATAGCTATTGAAGCCTTCAGTTGCCAGAAAATATTTTTCCTCTAACTATCTAGTTCAAAATACAATAAAAGCTCTACAGTAATCCTTCAAGACTTTCTATTTTCATTGGATTCATGGACACTCTGGAGTGACTGGAAATGAGATTGCTGACAAACTAGCTAACGATGCAGCTCTTGGCTCCACATCACCAATTGTAGGTGTTAGTTTTTTTTTTTCAATATTAGCTCCATTTCTTAAAAAAAGAAACTAAATATATCTGTACTTTAATACTGCCGAGAAGAATAGGATTATGCCCAAACGGGGCGCTATACATACAGCCTCCTCCCAAAAGTATCTAATAAGCTATTACTACACCAGAGAAATATCTATGTATTCGCGACAAATCATGGGCCATTCCCGTCATACCTGTACAATTTTGATAGTGTTTTCTCTCCGAACTGCACCAGTGGCTAAATAGGCAATTCACGGCATTATATCCTAAACTGTACTTTGACCTCACATTTTCGCCTGGGAAAAGCACAATCAACATCACTATCATCATGGTTTTCCTAAGTCTTGAAGAAGCCAAACCTACTCCAGAAAATGATAGATTGTGTTCGACTAATTGAGCATAATCAATATTCATTTCAAAATATTTTGCCGCCAAATGACTAGATGTTCTAATAGTTTTATTAGTGTGTTAATTTTTCATTGCAATTTCCCCAGACTATGAACTTATTCTTCTATGAAGAAAATAACTATCTGTACAGTCCATACACTTTATAAAACTTTGCCGAGATATAAGGTGGTTACATAAGGTGTCTAATGCGCGTTGCTGTGTTGGACTAGTAGATCCCTAGCCCTTGGATAGGAATCCTCACCTAGTAGAACCTTTTTTGTTTAGACAATTTAATGATTTAAATTTTTGTGATGTACTACTAGAGTTTCAGCTCTTGGGTGACCTCCTCAACTATTCTAGTTGAACTTGTTTATTTAGACATCATTTTTCACTTTAACCCTCCAGCCGCAGGAAATACTATTTTCGCGCTCCAGGCGGCTCCTTTTTTAAAAAATTCAGATGCTTGATTTCCACCACTTTTTTAACGGAGTTTCTATTCAGCTTATTCTCGCATTATTTAATCTGTAATTAAATGAAGTGACTATTTCTACTTCAAAAAAGTGGTGGGAATTAAACAATTTTAATTTTAAAAAAGCAACTCACTGAAAAAGTCGCCCGCGGTTGGAGGGTTAATAAATTGTTAAGTTTTGTTATAGTTGGAAAGTGTGTCATAACCTATGCTGGACGCATTATTTTTCGTTCTTGTTTGTTTTTCTTGTTAATTTCTGGTTTATGGCTACTTTCTTAGATGAAGCGCTCGAATGATCCGCCACAGTGTTTAAATACGATTTATTTTTATTTTTTCATTGTTCAATTATTTTAGTAAATTATTTCTTATTCTGAAAAATTCACTTTGACCCATCTTTGAGAAGCAATGTTAAAAGTTACGCAATTCGTTGAATATGTATTGCGAATATTTATTGAAACTTAGCCTGAAATCTTTCGGTCTGGTGATATTTTTGAATGAAAATTGCCCCAACTAAAAAAATTATTAGTCAACTGCATCGCTTTTTCAAAAACAAAACTTATTATATGATAGTAATATTTGATATTTAAATGAAATGACTTTCGAATGCAGATTTAAAAAGCAAGCGAATTTATGATTAGAAAATTGTTATTCAAATAAAAGATGAATAAAGATAAACTATTTTGGAATAGTGGCTTCCACTGTGAATTCCTTTTTAAAGGTTACAAATTTTAAATTTGTAACAATTTTGTTTTAGATAATTTTCTAAATGAAATGTATTCAATTCGTTTCATAATAAGTATATCTTTATTAATTTTAACCGATGATAGGTTTTAGGTCATTCCATGGTAACTTACGTTACATTTAGAGTAATTTGCTGCAGTAATTTTAGTAACATAAAACTAAAAAATATTCAAATGCAAAGATGACATGATTTGTTAATTAAACCTATGCAAAGTTCAATTTGAATGAAAATTACCTAGAAAATGAGAATGAAAATTATATTTTTTATGGTAACTTATGTTCCTTTTTTAGTAATGTTAGTTACATTAAATATAACTGCTAGAATTCAATAAATAACACAAAAATTAGATAAATTTAATCTAAACTGAGCTTTGAATAGGTTTAATTAACAAATTATGTCAATTTTACATTTTGAATTCTATTTTTGGTGTTATATTGCAAAAATTACTAAAGTAAATTGTTCTAAATGTTACGTAAGTTACCATGGAATGACCCTTTTTACAATTGCATTTATTCAACAAATTTTTATATAGAAATGCTAACGGATCGCTGTAAAAAGATACAAATGTTTATTAACTAACGAAAATATAATATAACCACGAAGAACAATATTCAATAACCTCTTCCGAGTTACATCGAAAGTTCCAAAAATCATTTTTTATCTTCAAAAACCAATACAGTTTCGAGATTTAATGAATCATTTATGAAAACAAAGAGGTTTTTTCTGCTACTAACTTTCGGAAGCGTTTCCGAGTGCTTTTTATAATGTACGAGGATGGATACAAAAAAAGGTTACAAATGTGATAAAAAATTATTTATTAACAATAGAACATTAATGGGAAAAGGAATTAAGAGTAATATTTTTTAATAACTTTTGCACATAATCACCAAATTTGCTGATAAATTCGGACAGACGTCAGAGCGATTGGAATGGCGTTTAGAAAAATGTTCTCTCTTGTGCCACTTTGAGAAGGTTACATAAAGCCATCCAACGCAAACAGCATAGCATGTTAAGCGGTGGCGTCATCCTTCTGCATGACATTACCAGTCCCATACTGCTCGCCAAACTCAAGAATTTCTAAAAAAGCTCAAGTAGGAAGTCTGAATCCAACCCTCCTCCACAAAAAAACTTCCAAAAACAGCCAAGGTTTGGCATCCAGTGACTATTTCCTGTTTCCGAAATTGAAGGAAACGCTTATCTGGGACAGGGTATTCTTCAGTGAGGTAAAAACAGCTGCCGAGAACTGACTCAATGAGCACGGACGTGATTTCTACCAAGCCGAGTGAAACAAATTGGTCCTGCGTTCAGATAAATGCCTAAGTAGATTTGGTGATTATTTGGAAAAGTGATCGACAAGTATGCCTCTTAATTCCCTTTTGCAATAAATAAAATTTTCAAAATAATCTTCCATTACCTTTGTAACCTTCTTTTTAGTCCATCCTCGTATGAACCTGTTCCCTGAATCCCGAGTTATCTCGGGTTCATATATATTATAACTAACTATTATCCCGAGAAAACTCGGACGTGGCATAATTTGTCATCTAGGATTTGTTTTATCACGTTTTTACTCGGCCTGAATCTTAAAAAGAAAGAAAGTATTCTTATATAATATAATAAATTATATACATAATTAATTTATATAGATATTTGATTGGCAGTTTTCCAAGTCTTGTTATATGAAATGCAAATATGATGTAATTGCAAAAAATGTGATGATTTTTTACGGGTTTTTTTTTTTTTTTTTTTTTAATTGGCAAAGCAAGAAATTAATAATTTTTTTTCAATCCAAAATATCTAGTCTGTGAGCTATCAACGTCAAAATCGTCATTTTAACAAGGCTCATTTTTCTATGTTCTTCCGTTTTATGGTGTAGTACGTTTGCGGACGGTCTGGCTGTCGGAAGACGTTGCGTTTACCTGCGAGAGAATGGATTATGCAGATCAAAAACTTCAAAATTACGTCATTTTATCAATGCCCATTTTTCTATATGTTCTTCCGTTTTATAGTGTAGTATGTTTGCGGACGGTCTGGCTGGCGGAAGATGTTGCGTTTACCTGCAAGAGAAGGGGTAATGCAGGTCAAAAAACTTCAAAATTACGTCATTTTAGCACGACTAATTTTTCTATATGTTCTTCCGTTTTATGGTGTAGTAAGTTTGCGGACGGTCTGGCTGTCGGGAGATGTTGCGTTTACCTGCGGGAGAAGGGGTTATACAGGAGAAAAAACTTCAAAATTACGCCATTTTAGCATGATATTTGTTTATAACATCTGTTTCTACTAACTATTTGTGATATTAATCCATTATAGCCAGACGTTGGCAACGTTGCTAAGACCTTACCAGACCCAGATTTATAATTAAAAAAACATGTCATCTTCGCGTCATTTTAGCAACCTTAAAAATTGCAACATATTATTCTTTGGCTGTCCGACAACCTATAATTAACTTGCCAAACACAAATTTGGTTGCAAAGTTAATGCCGGACGGCTTTAAATATGGCAACGAAAGTGTCTGTTTCAAGAGTGGTTTATAGTTTTAAAATTATAAGTCACCTTTACGTCATTTTAGTAAGCTTAAAAATAACAAGATATTACTCTTTGGCTAACAGACAACCTATAATTAATTTGTCAGACACAATTGTCCGACAACCTATAATTAACTTGCCAAACACAAATTTGGTTGCAAAGTTAATGCCAGACGGCTTTAAATATGGCAACGAAAGTGTCTGTTTCAAGAGTGGTTTATAGTTTAAAAATTATAAGTCATCTTTACGTCATTTTTGTAAGCTTAAAAATAGCAAGATATTACTCTTAGGCTAACAGACAACCTATAATTAATTTGCCATACACAAATTCGTTTGTAAAATTAATGCCAGACGGATTTAAATATGGCAACGAAACTGATGTTTAACTTTGCTTGCGTCTTGTATTAACTTTGCAACCGAATTTGTGTCTGACAAATTAATTATAGGTTGTCTGTTAGCCAAAGGGTAATATCTTGTTATTTTTAAGCTTGCTAAAATGACGTAAAGATGACTTATAATTTTTAAACTATAAAACACTCTTGAAAGGCACTTTTGTTACCATATTTAAAGCCGTCTGGCATTAACTTTGCAACCGAATTTGTGTCTTGCAAATTAATTACAGGTTCTCTAATAATAAAAGAGTAATATGTTACCTATAAATGTGGATCTGGCAGGGTCTTAGCAACATTGGAAATGTCTGGCAATAATGGTTTAATATCACAAATAGTCAGTAGAAACAGGTGTTATAAACAAAAATCATGCTAAAATGACGTAATTTTGAAGTTTTTTGACCTGCATAACCTCTTCTCCCGCAGGTAAATGCACCGCTTCCCGCCAGCAAGACAGTCCGCAAACACACTACACTATAAAACGGAAGAACATGTAGAAAAATCAGTCTTGCTTAAATGACATAATTTTGAAGTTTTTTGACCTGCATAACCCCTTCTTCCGCAGGTAAACGCAACGTCTCCCGCTAGCCAGACCGTCCGCAAACATACTACACCATAAAACGGAAGAACATGTAGAAAAATGAGTCTTGCTAAAATGACGTAATTTTGAAGTTTTTTGACCTGCATAACCCCTTCTCCCACAGGTAAACGCAACGTCTCCCGCCAGCCAGACCGTCCGCAAACGTACCACACCATAAAACGGAAAAACATATAGAAAAATGAGCCTTGATAAAATCAGGTGACGGAAACATTACTAGCTCTTAGACTAATCGGTTTTTAGGACGCTATCAATCCTCAATTGAACATTTTCAGCTGGGTAACTGAATTTATACATGCAAGACTAACAAAATAATTTTAATTTTACTGTTAATGTTAATGTTAAAACTGTCAATTTTTCACGTTTGTCTGTAAAACATGTTTATTGAACATAAAAATGTTTACTTGAAAAGTATTAGCATCCTAAAACCTAAAAAACTTTTGTCAAAACGTATTATTACACCATCAAAGCTGCTCGAAAACATTTCCAAAAATCAGTGATAGCTAAAGAAACTTTTTATGTACTAGGGAGGCTCCGCCCCCTGTTCGCTACGCTCACCACCCCCCGCGTAATCACTTCTCGATTCCGTTCGGTATGGGAAGCAATCCCTATTTTCTAGCCAATCCCAGACGTAACTGTTTCGCGATTCCTTATTTTCTACGCATTCAATTTTTAGATTCCACTTGGCAAAAAAGTGCTCCTCTCTAACTCCTGACAATTTTATTTCATTATCTCCAAGCGCATAATCATTAGAGCTTACAGAGTTTCATAATTACAAGAATTATTAAATATAAAATCATTAAAAAAAGGTAAAATTTATAATTTATTTGAATAATTACAAATTAAATAAAAATTATATATATAGTGTTACGAATACTGTAAATAGTTAGTGTTTGTGCTTTAAAGTAATGTAAAAAGTTCAATTAAGCTCTATTCATAAGATAATATTAGTTTTTGTTGCAATGAAATATCTCAATTAGTTGATTTTCTGCAAGCAAGTAAACCCTATTGGATTTCAATGGAAGTGTATGGAAATTTAGCGAAATACTGGAAATAGCGCCAAGCTGGACCCCTTTTGGCGACTAATTTTGGTCGCCAAATTTGGCGATATATCACCAAGTTGGCGACAGAGCCGGGTTCATCCCCCTTTGGTAACTCCCCTTATAGCGTCAGAAAGCTCTGACCAACCAAATGCGTTTCGCGGTATCTACGCAGATTTTCATTGGTTCATTTCCAAAGGGTTACTTTTTTATATATATTGAAGGATAAATATTACTTTAAATCGTTTCTCAAGGTAAAGAACGTTTTTTGGAATCGTGAATAACTCGCAGGATGTTATTGTATAATTCTATTCGTAATTATATTATTTTTGCCTAGATTAAGTAAAAATTTGTCTTTTTACAGTGATTACTACTATACATTAACCCTTAAATGCCTATTATGCCTTAAATGCCTTAAATGCCCCTTAAACTTATTTTTCAAAAATCATTGTAATAATGTTTTTCGGCTTTCATTTTTTAAATAAATCATGGGAAAAATACTTTAAAAAATCATATTTTGTTTTAAGTATAGTTTACGGCTAAAAATCAGCTTGTTACTAATCGGCAATACTGGTGTTTAATTGAAAAAATAATTTTCCTTGATAAAATTCTATAATATTAAACACACAAGAATGTTAGGAACTATAATAAGAAATAAATTTTACTTGCTCACTGCAGAACAAAATAGGGTATTTCGCAAGCTTCCAAACTAAACAAAAAGAACAAATAGCAACAATTGAAAAAATAAATCTATCTTTATTCTTAAACAGCCCAAGTGTTGTCATCTACATGTTGAAAATTGATTTAATAATATTTTCAGAATGTATTTTATTGGCAATATTAGGCATTATAACTTCAATATTATTCTAATAATATTTTAGAGCCTAAATTGGGTATGTTGCCGAAAAGCAACACCAGGCATTTAAGGGTTAAATCCTAGGTGATGTCTAGTGGGTTTGCTAAATTACTATTCATGGTCACAATAATTGCCTAATTTGAGATTTTTGGTGATGAAATTACTACAATAAGTTTTTTGTTGCAAAAAATTATGTTTATTTAGGTTTATGAAGTATTAATTTCATTAAATATAATAACGATACTTAAAAAATTATATATAGGATATTAAAAAACGACTATCTACCGGGTGTCCTAAAAGGGACTGGCTGATTTTAAAATTCAATAACTTGCAAATGGTGCTAGCTATAAAAAAAATTCTTGCAGAAGAGTTATGTAACATGTATGAAGTTTTTTTTATTGCGATTCACGATTTTAGTTTAAACTAGCAGCGATAGATGACACTGCTAGCAATAGGCTCTAAATCCAGATCCTATTTTTTTGCCTCTCTTTTTTTTAATACTGATGCGAAATATATGGACAAGATTGCATTAGCAGCTAAGAACCATGCCTTGTATTTAACATCGTTCCTTTACATCCTTCCTGCAATTATGGGAAAAGATAGGAACAAAAAGTCGGTTCTGGATTATCGCCTATTGCTTGCAGCACTATCTACAGCTGCTATTTTGAAATAAAATCAGGAATCGCAGTAAAAAAAAAACTCCTGTCATCTTAAATAACCCTCCAACGTAAGAATTTTTTTTAAAAAGCTGTCACCATTTGCAAATTACTAGATTTTAAAATCAGTCGGGAAACACGGGAAATAAAAGGTTAAAATAAATAAAAATAATACACAATTCTAATTGCTGCGCTTTGAGCATTTCCATATGAAAATCAATTTTGGGGGAATAACGGTGGGAATAATGCAATATGCAGGTTTTCTCAGCTTACTCATGTATTTTATCACTTTCCATGTATTTTTAAGTCTAAAGTGCACATTGTAAAAAAACCACTGTAAATTTGCCAGCACAACTCGATCACAGTTGAATGTACTGTATCTTTCTTTGATTTCTTGACTATTTAAACATGAAAAATACAGTAGTTGCGTAAAATTAACAGTACAATGTACTGGCAATTTTGGACGCATTTGGACCACAGCACAAACTACTGGCGTCCAACTTGCCAGTACATTGTGCTGTTAATTTTACACAACTACTGTATTTTCCATGTTTAAATAGTCAGGAAACCAAAGAAAGATACAGTACATTCAACTGTGATCGAGTTTGTGCGCGAGATGAACAGTACTTTGTACTGTAAAAATGTCGTTTTTTTTTTTACAGTGCATAAACTAATAACAGCTAATATAAATAGTTATTAATACAAAAACAGTGCATTTAGGATTGGCAAAGGACAGGAATAAAAAAAAATTCGGGCCTTTACGCTAAATCCATGGAAACTGATAACAATTGATAGAAACTACTTTTAGTGAGAAAACAGTACATTTAGGATTACCGAACAGGAGAAAAAAGAAAAAACTCTAATATGGAAATCTAGTTCTGTGGAGTATAATTTTTTCATATTTTTGCATACGGAATAAAATAATACTCATTTCTTGCATTGTCGGGCACATTGCAACTCCACTCCCCTAAGTTCCGTAAATTTACAACTACACATGTTATGCCCAGTAACAGAAGATGAGATGCCTAATCATGAAGCTGGTCTATGGCGTAGAGGTCTGCAGGGGCTAGACCGCGGCAAAATGAAGGGGGAATTTCAAACGGGCCGGGCCGGGCTAGCGAATTAAAGGCAATTTTTTAACGGGCCGGACCGATAAAAAAAATTCGGCCCGGTATAAAAATTTAAAAGGATCAAATTAAGCAAGAAAAATATAAACAGTTTACAAAGGACTGGGGCAAGGATGAGTATAAATATGCTGCACGAGCCGATGCTTGATCGACAACATCAGTACAGAAATACTATAATATAACCAGAGTAGAGATCGGCATTGGCAGTTGCATCATGTTTGAACTATGGCTTAATTATTTCAGCAGACTCGGGTCGGTTCAGGATCAGGCTACATTTGCTTTTCACATATTGGGCTTACATGGCGGACCGGTACTAATGCTATTATGCATTCCATGACTTGCAAACTTATAATAATCTAAAACATATAGTAATGTATAATGTTAGATTTTTCCATCAATAAATGTAGGCAGTATTCTGCAAAATCTTAACTGTGTGTTAAGAAAAAATCGGTATTTTCTGTGAAATTAATTCGGGTGTGATTTCTTAATTTTTGCACTGGCCGTGCCTGGGCTGAACTTTTAGTTTTGCAACGGGCCGGGCCAAGATAGTCTTCATTCTGGTCTGGAAATTCTGGCACCTGCAGACCTCTATGTAGGTATAACTGTACATCCTTCCGGTGGAAGATAGAGTGCTAGTTTGCGGTTTTTAATTCCACTTTGCAGACTCTCCAAACATTCTTTTAGTTTGAAATATGTGATGGTAATTGTGCATTACTTTATAAATTTTGTAAAAAATGAACAATAAAACCTCTATTTTTTCTCAAACTTAAAAAAAAATACATAAAAAGAAAACTTATACTTGAATTTCTGAGATTAGTCATGCCATATATTTGGTACTTGATCCACTTCTGTTGAAAATAGACTTCATCTTTGTTATCCCTAGTATTTAAACAATTTTTTTAATTTATTTTTTGTAACGCAATTGTTATTCAAATAAGTTTTCATATAGGTTGCAGATTATAGCGTTTTATCGAAGTAGATTTATTAACAGAACAGATGAATAAAGATAACACGATTTTTTTCATTTAGAAAAAGGCTAGTTTTGGAACTCACGCCCTCCTATAAAAATTTGTAAAATGATGTCATAAATTTCATGAAATTATATTAATTTTATAGAATCCATAAAAAAAATCCAGCTTATATTACTTTTTCTTTTTAATGTTTCAATAATTACTGGCGCATAAAAAGGAGGTTTTAAGGTTTAAACACCTCACAAAACACTTAAAAGTTTATAAAATGCATATAAAACTCATTCTATTAATATGAATACACGATGCGTAAAAACAAAATAAAGGGAAATCACAAACAGTGAAAAGAAAATTAGAATACAACTATTTCAAAGCGTCATAACAAAAGCCCATATTCAATGTAAAATATATGTTAGAGTGAGTGAAGAACAATAGCAACAAAATTCATGCTTCTCCAGTTTCTCCTTTTTAGGATTTCGTTCATCAAACGAAACACTATTCGTCCGGCTCCTCTGTCTGTCTCAGAGTCCGTTCTCAGAAACTATATATGTTAGAGACTTAAAATTTTGGATACTTTTAGTTGAACACCTCACATCAAACGACAAATCATAAAATTTTGAAAAAGTCATATATTTACCCGTCTGGGTTCTAACTTGTATATTTTAAGCTTTTTTTTTCTAACTGAGCCCTTAATTAAGTTGAAGACTTGAAATTTTGAATATTTATAGCCGAACACTTGCAATCACACGACAAATCATAAAAATTTCAAAAAGTCTTATATTTACCCCTCCGGTCTCTAACATGTGTATTTTAAGAAATCTTTCTAACCTCCACCCTTTTCACCCGGGGGGCACTTTTCTAACTTTTGTCTCGTTCATATTACACACCATACCCTTACATATTTTAGTTCCACTTTTTACCGCCAGGGGCGCCTAACGATCCCAGGTGCTATGGGCTCGATCCCCTCGACTAATATATGGGAACGTCCATTGTTACTCTTGTGACCATCAGAGAAAATTTTCATAAATACTTCCAATTATATTATTACAAAATATATTTAGGATAAATCTGATGCTTACACTTAAAAATATGCGTGCTCTACTCACATAAACCATATGCAATTTACATCAAAAAACATTTTATTTGTCTAGATAATAAATTAAAATTTTGTTACTCCTGTGACCACAAAAAAATTCAATATCCAAAAATTGTGTTTGACATAGAAATTTTGTGAATTATACAAGAATATAGAAAAAAAAATTACATAAAATAGCAGAGTAGTTACATCTTTTTAAAAAGGATCAATTACTGAACTCATCTGATAACACATGAATTAGTTATATTTGATTTTGCAAAAGGCTAAGTGTTACTCTTGTGATAGTTTGTCCATAAGGAAATTTTAGCAAACATTCATTTTAAATACTAAACAAAATAATTAAATTATGTTTTGAAAAACTTATTTTTTACACAGAAGTTTATGCTGGTTAAAGTTTAAAATAATATAAAAGAATGTAAAAAATTAAAGTGTAAAATCTTCAAGATTTTATCAATCTGGGAGCATTAATGTCAACCACACTTTGATTTTTTGTATCAAATAATGGGGTCATCAGGTTCAAACTTGAGAATTACTTCTGAACTCCATGGCTCTAAGTACTTTATTTGATAATCATCATCTACTAAGTCAGTATTATCACCGTGAAACTTTAAATCATCCTATTTTACTCATCGTAAGAACATAGCAACATCCCAGTTTCTCATGCGAAACAGAATAAATTATTGTCTTCATTATTAATAATATAATTTACAACTTATCCTATATCTTTATTTATTCCGTAACACATAAATTCTTAATACGAATCATATTATATGAATGTTTTGTAGTAGATAATGTCATTCTTTATGTCTTTAATACATTGTACTTATGAGTGCTCTTCGTTGTTGTAGTTTCTCAATAAAACGTGCTGTTGCTGCTTTATTTCCCCATATCATACTCGGAGTATGCTTGCTTATTTTTTCCGTGAACAATTTTGGCAAAGTCAGCGGTAATTCCTTACAATTTCTTTTTTAGGACAAACTTCATTCCACACATTCCGTTATACAACAGCAGAAATTAAGTCTACAGCATCTTTACAAGGAGCTTTTGAAAAAAAAATGTGCAATTAAGTTAATTGAGGAAGAAGGCTGATTTATTCCTGACATAATTGCAAAGTTCTATTTTTCTTTAAATTGAAAAGCACAACCATGAGAAAAAAACAGCAAAATAGATACAATTTTGGAAAATACATTCCCTCTGTTGGAATTTTAAGCAGGAAAGCATTTATAAAAAATTGGTTAAGTGTTAAATTGCCTGAATAAATAGCCTAAGAATTTAATTTTTCCAACCGAGCGAAAAAATGCCCAAGCCGGAACTTAAGCCCAGATCCTCGGGTGATATTGCCGATGCTCTACCAGCAATGTAAGCCAAGGATCTGAGTCCAAGTCCCGGTTTGGTCATTTTTTCGCTCGGTTGGAAAAAATAAATTCGTATGATAACTTTACCAATCAGTATGATTGTGTTAAAAATAATAGTAAATAGCATAAGATTTTACTTTATGGCATCACACTAAATAAGAACTGAAAATGCAGTCATTTGTGTATTTGAACAGTGGTGAAGAATTTCGCACCAAAATTCCGTCTTGGCATAAAAATGTATAGTTTTCAGGAAAATCTACCAGCATGACGACTCTTTCAAAATTGGTTATTCTTACTATTTTTGGCATTATCAAAATAATTCTGTGTACAAGTTTGAATGAATGTGTGCCACAGAAATGGATTTAGCTGCTTTCAAAAATTTTATAAATAATCAGAAATGGTTTCCTCGACTATTACTTTTCTAAAACTTTTATCAACATTTTGTTATTGACAGTAACTTATAAGAAGTTCTGTATCATGGACTTCAGTTTCAAATGACTCGTCGTTGTTATCTTCGCAAATTAGAGATTCTGAATTCATACATTCTAATTACGATGTACTATAACAGACAAAGTCATTAAATCCTTCACAGGAATGTTTAATGCAGGAAATGCATCAGTCACTGCCTTGTGAATTGCTTGAATGTTTTAGTGACAACGACAAACGCAGATATTTTGAGAAATACTTTTCTATTGTTTTATGAAACTGGGCCTTAAAGCTGCAAAGGAATCCAATTTTTTAATCTACAAAAACGCCTTTAAACAAAAAAGTATTCTCTTAGCAAATGTCTCCTAGGATTGATGAAATTATGTGATCTTTTTCACGCCTAACTAATGCAGATATTTAGCTAAAGAATGATCTTTTCTTATATCTTCATCGACATAAAATTCTCTAAAGCTGTGGAGTCAAAGATTTTTTTCATTACAGAATCTGAGGTTAGCTAGTTTTCTACTTATCCCATTGTCTTTCTGAAGCTTTTGCTGGCTCTAAGATATTTCTTCACTTTATCATAATATGTTTTATTTTGTTTCTTTCCCTCCTCAACATATTCAATTTCATTCTTAGTTTTTCTGTACAATTTTTGTCGCTTAGCAGAATTTTGCCAGCTCTTTAAAACAATGCCGTGTATAAGTAATATTATAATCTTTCCTTTAAGATACACTAATCCTTTCCATAAGAGTTACTGTAAAAATCTCTGTAGATCATATGGCAGAATATAGTAACCGAAGCTTTACAAAGAATGTATCAAAGACCATGTGCTTCAAGTCAAAAAAAAGCACACAAAAACAACACGAGTTGAGTGGTTTTAATTTATATTTAATAGCTTGTTATGATTATTTTATTATCTTAAGTTATAATAAAAATAAATAAAATAAATCCATTCATTAAAAAAGGACGAATAAAGATAATTTATCTTGCTTAAAATATACAAAATATTCTTAATTGTGGTTAAAACTATTTCAAAAGCTGCTGTAATAACGGAGAAAACAACTTAACTTCAAGCATTGTGTTTGTTTTGATTGTAACGCAGTTTTATATCAAACTGAGGACAAAAGCGTTATTTGTTACTCTTGTGACAACACTCCAGATCCTATTCCATGTATAACATAAAAAAAATTATTTTATGTAAAATGTCTTATATCTCCAAAACAGAGAATTAGAAGTTTTGGATAAAATTTTTAACTAGTTTTTATAAAACTAAAACTTTAATATGTTTTCTGTTACCCCTGTGACATTTAATTATCAACTATTAAATAAAATTAAAATTTCATTTAATACCTTAGCTAAAAACGATTAACTATGTATATCTGACGGATATAATAATAACTTGTTATTTTTAATACATAATAATTTCATTTAATGAACAGAAGTAAAAAAAATCCATACAACTCAATAAGTAGACTTTTATGCTCAAATATAAATGAGTTTTAATGCTGTCACTTTCCAGCTCATTTGCGGCATAGACTTATTCTTATGAAATTAAAACTTACACATTCATAAATACCAACTCTTATACTTTAAATTGATGTATCACACATATATTTCCGTTTAAAAAAAAAATTCAGCAAAAATTTCTATTGCGAAGACGCTCCCATATCTACGGATAGATTGTAAAACGGAGTTTCGTTCGGATAGAGGTTTGTTTAGAATAGAATACGCCCCCTGGTTGCAAAATTGTTGCTTTGGAACATATGAATGCTAAATTTATTTTGGCCGCTTATGTTTTTCATTGGGCTCACTTTTACACCATGTATTAATTAATAAATAAATGGATAAATAAAAATATTTTCTAAATAACTTCAAAAACGAAATTATTTATTTTATGAATTATAATGATTCAGAACAGTGCAGATCCTAAGTGCAGATCCTGGCTGCGCCACGAATCTCGGTGTTGAATCCTAGCTATTTATTTGTATATTTGTCAAAACTGATGAAATATATACTTGAAAATGCCAGTAGAAAATTATATGGATAAAATTAGACAATCGGTGTATTTCACATGATTCTTTCTGTGCCTACAATATGCAGTAGCAGGAGCGGATCGAGGCAAAAAATTGTGTTTTCTTTGTCTCTCTTTTAAAAAGTTTCATTTCATACCATGAAAAAGGTTGGCTCTCTTTTGTAAAACTTCATACCATAAAAGCTTTGGCTCTCTTTTACAAAATTTCATACCATAAAAGAAGCCTTCTTCACAAAATTCCATTTAATAAAAACAGGTACTTTCACATAGCTCCATTTCACTTAAAAGGTCCTTTTAGAAAATTTCATCCCATCATTTTTTAACACTTTCCAACATAGTTGAAAAGTGTTTATGAATTCAGTTTGTCTGTCCGGTCTATAACTCGAGTAAATACACTCGGATTGTCAATTAATTGATATACGCTATTGAGGTTTACCCTGGCACGTTCTGTATTGAAAATGAAATGTATAGCATTTATAGTTCGTTTAGAGGGGCACACAAAAAATTCTGTTAAATTACGGTCTTCGGTGAAAAATTGTCGGCAGTGTATTTTAATAAATTTACACTATTTCAAACATGCGGAAATTGATATACATTATTCAGGTGCAATATAACTTTCTTTCTTAGAAATATAGAATGCAAGGCATTTATCATTTATTTACAGGGATACACAAAAGAATTACGTGATATTATGGCCTATGGGGGAAATCATTTGCCGTGTATCTTTAAAATGTCATACTATTTCAAACATAATGTTAGTTAGTGTCCATTGTTGAGGTGCGCGATAAAATACTTACGGTAGTACAATATAAAGTGCATAGTGCTTTTTGTTTATTTACAGGAGCACAAAAGTAATTCGGCTGCAGTACTGACAATGAGCTACAATAGTTGGAAGTGTGTTTTCAACTGTGGTATGCGCTTTAAATATGAACCAAATTTTAGTACATTACGTTGTAAGTATGATTTCTGTAACTCACATACAGGCATGTACAAAACAATTCGTAAGCATTACTGTCTATGGGTTTGAACTGCTTTGTGGTATTTTTTAATTGTGTTATGCATTTTCCAGCTTAAACATTTTTAGTTAGTATACATTATGATGCGTTTGTATATAACTAATTTCATATACTGGGCTACGCAAAAAAAAATGACTATACTGCCGTTTATAAATAGTAATTATTGGAAATGAGATTTTAGTTATGTGTTTCTTAACTGATTAAAATTTTAGCTTAATAAGTAGTGTATATAAAAAATTTTTAGATCATATGCAGGACTGCATAAAATATTTAAGTTGCCATATATGAGCGGCAAAGGCTAAAAACATTTTTTCAAATGTGCTTTTCATTGTATAGTTGGATTAAATTTTAGGTAATGTGGAAAGTATTAAATCTATATATCATAGAGATGTCTGCTAAAAAGAATTCGAATATAGAATCTTATCGACTGTGGACATTAATTATGAAATTGGTGTTCAATTGTGACATGCGTTTTTTAAATTGTTTATTTAGCTATCTTCTTTTATATTATTAAATAATGAAGTTTTGTTCCAGTATTCTGGAAGTGTTGGAAAATTTTTCATAATCTATGCCTGAGGCACGATTTTTGTTTCTTATTTGATTTCTTTAGTACTTGGTACGTGTAATTTATAACCAAAATGAGCTCGCCAAAAAAACAACTTTAGCAGAAGGACTTAAAACAGTTAATATTAATGAATACTTAGTTTGGAGTCGATTAACTGGTTTTGATCTTACAAAATTTATTTTTTCACAAAAATGTACCAAACTTCACAAAAATATCTTTTTTCCCAAAATAGAGACTTTGCGGATGAAAGCAATCCTTAGGTATATAAATCTACGAAAAATTTTTAATAACATGTACGCATGTATATTTAAGTTTATTAGAGTTACCCAGAAGATTCCAAGAAGTGACTGACTCACCATTTCTGATATATATAATATATATGTAAAAAGGGGGGGGGGGGGGCAAAGAAAAGGTATAACCTCTCAACTAAATAAAGTAAACTTATTCATGAGTCAAGATGATGACAGAAAAGCTCTTCTCTGTTATTTTATGACTGTAAAATGTTCATACGGTCATTTAAAGTTGTGTTAATCCCCTATTCAAGTATCTGGTGTTTATTTCTTCATTTATTGTATTTCTAATTAGCTGACTTTTATCGTCTTCAAACCACATATAATCGATTGAAATGTAAGTTATTATACTACTTACTAACCCCAAAATAAATTCGGGGTCTCAGCCGGGATTTGAATTTAAAAAATTTTACCTGGATCTGGATTTTAAAAATCTATTTTTAACGGGAATATAAACAAAAAGTAATTTGAACTGGGTTTTTCGAACTGTGAGTTCGAATTGTGAAGAATATCCGGATAAAAAAACATCTTCTGTATCCGGATCTTTTTTTCGGATCCAATTTCTGCAAATGTGAGTATTCCAACTTTTGATATTTTTATTACATCGTAACGTAAGCAAAATAGAATAAAGCTAGAAAAGTGGAATCGCTTGTACAATCTGTGAATGAAGCTAGAAAAGTGAATTTATTAATTTTATGTGATGATTTATGGATAGACATTTCACAAAGCCCAAAAAATATTGATTTAAATCAAATTGATAACAGAGTCAGAAGATTATGATGAAGATTTCGTTAAAATGCGACTCGAAGTTATTGTCCCTGAAAGAAATGAAAAAGAAGCAGGAAGCGAAAAAAAAACTAGAAGAAGAAAAGAAGAAAGAAAACTAAGCATAAAGAGAACAAAGAAATCCAGAAGCAGAAAAAGAAAAATAAACTAGAAGCAGACAGAGAAGAAATAGAAGAGAGAAACCTAGAGGCAAAAAAGGCATGCATTAAAAAAGCTAAAGTTTCAAAGTAAAATGAAAAATTCAAATTACTTTTCTTCGGCATTTATTTCAGATAAACAAGACTTGTACATTAATGAAGCATTTTGACGGCACAAGTGATATTAGCATTATACGAGAGACAAATTTCTCGGATGAATATCTTTAAACTAGAAAACAGGAATTCTGCTTTTTCAGAATTTAGTGTCGACTCCGATGAAAAAAAAATATATGTACAAATAAATAGTACAAAACCCATTTCAATTTTAAGACTTAAAGCACACACTTTTACTTTATCTAAACTGACGTCATTCGCATCCGCTTAAGAATTCCACATTTACGATCCACTCTTAAACATCTACAGTAAAGCATGCATAAGGATGTCATATCGCAAAATAAATACACAAATGCAACAAAAAGATGCCGTCATTAAACAAACTAAACAAAAAAACGGCTATCTAATGATTCATAGGCATTCATTTGTTTGTAACATTAATATAGACGATTTCAGTCGTGACGTCAGTGATGACATTTTGGTTGGAAACTGACTCCAAACAAACGGTTGATATGTTGTATTTTCTATTTTGTTTGTGTGTTGCAGCTATATCTTATATCTCACATCTAAGTGTTTTAATACTTGATATGCACTGGTAACATTTTCCACAATTTATATTTAAAAAGAAATGACTCATAGCAATCGTTTGTTTGGAATCAGTTTCCAACCAAAACGTCATGACTGAGGTCACACTGAAAGCGTCAACAGGTACTTAAAATTAAATATAATTTATAATAGCTCCATGTTTTAACGAAATTATATTTATATTTATATTATTATATTTATATTTTTCCAAAATAGCGCTATTTTAATTACATTTACTTTAATTCTTTTTTCTTTAATTTTAATTACATTCATTCAAGAAACTCGACAAAAAAATTGGTTATCTAATGTTTCATATGCCTTCATTTTTTGTAATATTAACATAGATACTTAAAAATTAAATTTAGTTTCTAAGAGCTCCATGTTTTATCAGAAATCATACATTTATATTTTTTCAAAATGGTACGCATTTTAAGTACATTTTTTTAAGTTTTTATGGAAAAATGGCAACAAAAAGATATAATTGCTATTTTTCTTTTACTTTCTACAGAAATGGAGTACTTGAGTTGCCAGTATTAAACAAATGGTGCTAAAAACTACAAAAAAATTAATATTTCTAAAATAAATAAAGATACAGTTTTCAAACAAATTGCATTTAAAAGTACTTTTTTTTCCCAATACGACGGTATAAAAATTAAAAATATGCTATGCTTAGAAATTAAAAAAATTGCTATAGAGCATTTAATCGCACAATGATACATCTGCTTTGTTTATTGCTGCCTTCTATAAGCTAACGTTATTTTTTGGAGACGAAATAAGCTGGGAGAAAGAAATAGCATACCGTTCCGGGGGCTAAAAAATGGGTTATGCGTTTGGTAAATTTACCGCCATCTAAAAATTGTAAACATTTCAGCCAAGCAGCAAAAGTATTGAAAATTATTAAAACAAAACTATTGAATAAAATGGGTTAAATTTTGTTGAAAAATTCTTGATTATGTAGCGCACTAATACACAACTGTTCTCAAACTAACCAAAGATTCATATCCAAATAATCGAAATCGCAGAATTAAAACTTGTGGGGAAGAAAAAACACTATTAGCCGCATCACTCAGTCAAAATAAAATGACTAATCTTTTACGAGTAAATATGCGTTAGCTTTATGAATAGAAAATGATTTCCGGAAATCGAAATACTGAAATAAGAAGATGAAATTATGGTAGAAGATATACTAGCATTAGACAAAAAAAACTGATTAATTATTTTTTTATTTACTTTACATTATTAAATATACTGAGTGTCCACTCTCAACGGTAGCCAATGGCTAATTCCTAAACCGTTAGTCATAGACATATAGTTCCAACTACAAAAATGTTTTAAATGTGGTAAAGAAATATTTTAAAAGCAATTTGGGTCAATAAAAACATTTCTTAAAAAAATTGCGTAATTTAAATTTTTATACGGACCCCCGGTCCTATAAGTTATATTTAGTAAAATGCTCCTGTTACACTAACAAATAAGATAGAAGAAGTCTCGTTATTCTACAATTAAAATTGACCGAGTAATAGCTGTTTAAAGTTGGAGCACATTTTTTACTGCAAATTAGGGGTCATTCACAAATTTAGTAGAAATATAATTTCGTCAGATATGATTAAAAAAAATGGTTGAGAGAAAAATTAATATTGCAATATATATTTGAAATCTTTAATCATTCTGACATATTAATGCAAAATATACAGTTTGTAATAAACATATAAGAAGAATAAAAAAACAGAATTTTTTTAAATAAAATTATGAAAATTAACAGCCTCAATTCTTTGCAAAATGATACTTTAAAAAGTTATTAGATTATAATATCCTACAAAAGTTGGTTATGTCATATTTTTTAGCTTTTGATAATTGATTCTTGTGTATTCTGCACCGCTGAGTCCGAAATTGACCTTCATTTTTGACCATCATGTAAGGATTTTTTCTAAATCGTAAATTTTAAAGTAAAAAAAAAGTAAAAATAGCAAAAATTTGATACTATAAAATACATGTGATTGTTGAGTTTTTAACTTTTGATGATTGATTTTTTTGTATTTTTTACCGCTGAATCCGAAATGACCTTCATTTTTAACTATAACGTCGGGATTTTTCACTAACTGTAAATTACAACGTTAAAATTGAACCTCTTCCCCCACCCCATCGGACCCCTCAGCTGTTTAGCTGTAGGAATCCCAGTATAAGCCAACAAATTGAATTAATTAAAATAAAATTTAAAAAAAAAGTTTTACATATGTTTTATAGTATCAGATTTTTGCTATATTTTAGATTTGATATTTACGATTTGCAAAAAAATTCCAAAGTGATGGTTAAAAAGGAAGCTCATTTTCAGATTCAATTCAAAAAGTACATAAAATAAATTATCAAAAGTTAAAAGACACAGTCATCTCCTCTATTGTATAGTATCCGATTTTTGTTATTGCTTAAATTTGACAATTTATGATTTGCGAAATCTCCTGACATGATGGTTAAAAATTAAGGTAATTTTCCGATTCAGTGCTAAAAATACATAAAAGTTAAAAACACAAACATCGCAGTCTTGTGTTATCTAGTCTAAAACTTTTTCTTAAACTTCTTGACGGTAATCTATCCGAAATTTTTTGTGTTATCCTGCAAAATAAGTATAAATGGTAACCACCGGAAATCATAATAATATTAGATTGTCATCAGATTTACGTCAGTATGTAAAATTTAATCTCGATCGGATATTTGAAAGTGAATTAAAGTTCGCGTACAAATTTTGAACTGGAAAAACATACATACGATCGTTCGAAGTTAAATAAAAAATTATAAAAGTAACATAATTTTTGTTAAAAGAAATCATGAAAAGAAACAATCTCAAATCCATACAAAATAAAACGTATGTTGAAATACAATTATTTTAACTAATCTGAAACTTAATAAAAGTTAACTCAGTTGTAATACCTGTAGGATTTTTTTCAAAGTGCAGATACACATGAAGTGAGTTCTTCGAATACTTTAAGTACTTGGTATATGACTCCACGAAGCATGGCCGGATTCATTTGTGTTCAGATGCAGTAAAATGGTATAATATTCATAATTCGGTCAATTTTAGTGTTATATGAACAGGACTTTTTTTGTCTTACTTGTCAGTGTAAAGGGAAAATTTTATTAAATATAACTTATAAGACCGGAAAAAGTTTAAATTTCTTAATTTTTTTTTAAAAAATGTTTTCATTGGCCTAAATCACTTTTAAAATATTTATTTACCTCATTTAAAACATTTTTATAATTGGAACTATATGTCTATGACTAACGCTTTAGGAATTAGCTATTGGACACCATACAAAGTGGACACCCTGTATAATACATTTTATTTAGTAAAAGAACTGTATATAATGCGTGTATCAAAAAAGACATGTTCCAAATTTGCACCTTTTTAATTTACGATTAAAAAAACATCATGCAGAAAAACGCATTTAAAGTTTTAAACATTGATTGGCTCCTAATAAAATGTGTAAATGCATTTTAAAAAATTGCACGTGGAAAAGTAACTTCTTTCTGTAGCTTAAACTTCCGATTTAGTTTAACTTTTGCCGTTTCCACCACCTTTTTCTACTACTTAAATGTTAAATATAAAATTTGAAACAATGCTTTTTCTAACACACCGATTAAGAGTTTTTCTTAGCCCTTACAAATTCAGGCTTTTTATCGCCCCGGCGAGGCCGATAAAAAAATCTGTTTTCTGGGTCCGGGCCAGACCCGGGATTAGCGACTTTTTTCTGAAGACTCGGTCAGGCCGAGCCTAACGTATTTTTTCATACTGAACCGGGTGTTGGTGTGATTTAAGACGGCCAATTATCTATACGAGGGATGTGGGCCCGAAAGGGGGAAGAGTGTCTTCCGTGGGGGGTCTTTCTAAGGGAACCTAACCCGTATTTACGCAAGGATATCCGAGGTTCGAAGAAAACCACTGAAAACTCCGAACGATTGGGCCGAAGGGCGCGATTGGGTTCAAACGCAGCATGAGACCAGTACCTCTCGGTCACAGGTTATAACGAACCGGGACTAAGCTTCCTTATTCCTAGGTCTCCCCTGGGCGAAATTTTCAGTCCCAGTCTCCAGACAACCCGTATTAAAATCATTATCTCTGACTGACCTAATCCGTGCAAAAATAACTAAAATTTGGCTCAGCCCAAAAACTTTTACAACAGATGCATATATTTTTAAATGGCCATTATCTATACTCATATTATAAAGAGGTAAAAGTTGTTTATTTGTAGGAGGTAAGCTCTGGAACTACCGAACCGATTCCAAAAGTAATGGCATCAAAATGATGGTGTTAGTCAAACTTAGAACAAAGGCTATATCTTATGTCCGTGCCGCTGGCCAAAAGGAGGTACATGAGCAAAAAACGTTCTAAAAATGCGATTTTTGTGTTACTGAAGGGCCTAGAAATATGAAATTTGGAATGGTATTTACTTATAAGATACTAATAATCTTTAAGGACATTTCTTAAAAAAATCAAAATTAAAAAGGGGTGAAAATGTGCGAAAAGCGTTCTAAAAAACGTTCTAAATGGCGATTTTTACGCAATTTCAGAAAGTACCGAACCGATTTCAAAAATAATGGTGTCAAAATGATGGTGATAACCCTTGCTCCAAGATAGGCTACATTTTATGTCGGTGCCACTACCGCAAAAGGGTGTGCAGGAGCAAAAACAAAGTTCGAAATTGCGATTTTTTTGTTCTGAAGGGTCCAGATACGTGGAATTTGGCATGGTAGTTACTTATTAGATATACTAAGAATATTTCTTAAAAAATTCGAAATTAAAAAGGGGTGAAAATGCGCAAAAAGCGCTCTAAAAAGCGTTCTAAATGGCGATTTTTACTTAATCTCAAGAAGTACCGACTTAAAAAATAATGGTGTGAAAACGATAGTGATAGCCCTCGCTCCAACATAGGCTGTATTCATATCTGTGCCACTACCTCAAAGGATGTGAAGAAGCAAAAAACGATCTAAATTGCGTTTTTTTGTAATACTGCAGCGGCTAGCAACATCAAACTAGGCATGGTAATTACTTATAAGATATAAATGATCTCTGAGAACATTTCCTAAATAATTCGAAATTTAAAAGGGGTGAAAAGGATTGGGTTGAGTTGGGTTAATTTTTGATGGCCAATTATCTACTCGAGGGATATAAGCCCCGGGGGAAGTGCCCTTCGTCAGGTCTTTCTAAGGAAACCTAATCTGTATTTACGCATGGAAATACATGGTTCGAAGAAAATCACGGAAACTTCGAACGATTAGGCCGACGAGAATGATTGGGTTCGAACCGAGCACCTCCCGTCTACTAGCTTCGAGAGCAGAACCTCTCGGCCACGGGTGGGGAGGGGTGAAAAGGGACGAAAAACGTTCTAAATTGTGATTTCTACGCAATCTTAAAAAGTACCCAACCGATTCCAAAAGTAATGGTTGGAAATTGATGATGACAGCCTTTGCTCCATTATAGGATCTATTTCATGTCGGCGTCATTACCACCTTGCGGTTGCATTTTAAAAAACGTTCTAATTTGTGATTTTTGTGATACTGAAGGGGCTAGCAACTTGTAATTTGGCATGGTAATTACTTGTGATATGCAAGTACTCTCTGAGAAGATTTCCTTAAAATTTTGAAATTTAAAAGGGGTGAAAATGAACGAAAATCGTTCTAAAAACGTTTTAAATAGCAATTTCCATGCAATCTTAGGAAATATAAACCGATTTCAGAAGTAATGGTTTCAAATTGATGGTGACAGCCCAGCTCCAACATAGACTATATTTTACGGTGTTGTCACTTCCACCTGGGCGTTACAGGAGCAAAAAATGTTCTAAATTGCGTTTTTTTTTGTGTTACTAAGGGGGTCTAACATCTTAAATTTGGAATGGTAATTACTTCAAAGATCCAAATGCTTTCTAAGTATTCTCGAAAGAATATTCCAAATTTAAAAAGATGAATTGAGCGAAAAGCTTTCTATAAGCGTTCTAAATTACTATTTTTATGCAATCGTATGAAATGCCTAACCGATTTCAAACATAATGGTTGCAAACTGATGGTGATAGAACCTGCTCAAACATAAGCTATATTTTATGTCGGTGCCACAACCCCTAGACAGTTTCAGGAGCAAAATACTTTCTAAATTGCGATTTCTGCGGTACTGAAAAGGCTAGAAACTTTAAATATAGCACGATAGTTACTTATAAAATATAAATGTCCTCTAAGAACAGTCGAAAATAAATTCGAAATTAAAAAGGGGTGAAGCGAAAGGAAGGAGCGAAAAGCATTCTAAAGGAGTCCTAAATTACGATTTCTATGGAATATCAGGAAATAATAAACAGACAGTTATTGGTTGCTAATCAAGAGTGATAGACTCTGATCCTATGCGGGCTATATTTTATGCCGGTGCCACTACCAGCTGGTTGGCAAGAACAACAAGAAAGCCTTTAAAAACATCTAAATTCCATTTTCCATAGAATATTAGGAAATACCAACCGATTTCAAAGATAATGTTGGCAAATCAATGGTGACAGTCTCTGTTTGTCTGTTTCAACATTTTTCGAGATATTCTATTTCAACTCTGTTTCGGCACCTTATGTTGGTGCCACTAACACCAGAGAGGTGGTAGACTGTTAGACAAGAAGCTTCGAATTTGATATGAGGATTAATTTTAAGATGTAAATGTGTTAAGATGATTTCTAAAAAATCCAAACTTTCAAATGAATACTGAAATAAGTGTATGAAATGAGCATAAAAGTCTCAAAATACTTTCTAAATTATCATTTAATTGGAATTAGTTTTAGTTTTTCTTATTAATTAAAATCTCATTTCTGTCTATTGCACTTTTATAATGAAGTTCAGCCAAACTGTGGCTTAATTTGTAATTTTTGGATTATTTTAAAAAGTGTTTTTCTAATAAAAAATAATCATGCGAATATCACTTCGCATATTTCAACTATTACGCGAGCAAAGCCGCGGGGTTTGCTAGTTTTACAATAAAATTTTTAAATTCATATTTTTAAAGGATAGTAGATTTTAAGACAAAAAAAATTAAGATACAGTAAAACTAGTGAAAAAAATTAGCCTATGACGGAATCCTTTCTTAAACGGAAAAATCTGTTGATTCATGGAAAATGAATATAATAATATCTGAAAAAAATAGACTACATTTACAACTCCTAAGAAGGGAACTTGTCTATAACGCTTTTTTTTTCCTTTCCTATCTGATTCCATCTTAAAAGATTTTACTTTATAACATTTTTCATTGTCTCCAACACATGGAATATGGATTAACGATATTAAGGAGAAGGAATGATTTACGAATAAATAGAGATTCATTAATAAAGCAAATAATCACAGCTTTTGGCGCTTCTTTAAAAATAATAATTATAAACATGAAAACAGAAAAGCGATATAATAAGTATTTTTGGTCAGAACTCCTCCATACGAAACAGCTTTTAACCATATCGATGTAAAAAAAAAACTATGTAGAAATTCAGTCAGGCCGGGGCAGGCAACGATTTGAACTTTTTTCCAGGCAGGGCCGAACTTTTTTTCATATGGGTCGGTTCGGGACCGGACTTAGATATTTCGACCCGTGCAGACCTCTAGTTCAGACCACCAGCATACTTTAAAAACAGGTTTAACGTAAAAGCTATACGCTGCCTATTTTATGTCCAAAGGAGAGGCACTGTTTTATATCGACTTTTAATAGTGTACAATATGTGGATGATCCCTATAGCGCATTCAAAATGAGTCAAAAACTCGTCGCTCAGAGGCGTGGATAAATGGTGTAAGTCACGAATTTTGGATTTTGATATCTCTGCGAATTTTGAAGATACCGAGATGAATTTTTTTGTGTTTAATTCAGGAATGGATAAGGAAAAATTTCCTAATTGGGAATGTTACTCTACGGGGGCCGTATAAAAATTTAATTTTTGTATTTTCTCATTTAGACCGCCCCCCCACCCCCCATGGAGTTAAAACTTATCTCATCAAATTTTGCACCTTTTTTTATGAAACTTTGCAATTGGAAGTATGTACCTAGGGGCAATATTTAAGGAGATAGCCTATTGTTTCGATATTTATGAATCACCCAGTATATATATATATATATATATATATATTAATTCAAGGCTAAATACAGTCGAATCTCGTTATCCCGATACTCTAATGACCAGAAAAAAAGTGTCGTCATAAGCGGAGTGTCGCAGTAACCAGACTTGAAGAAAAATATGTTTATAATAAGCTGTATTTTTAATTAATTGATGACAATTCATAACAGTTCTTGCAGTTTTAAGTAATAAAACATTATTATTAAACAAAATAGACACAAAAATAGAATTGAAAATAATAAAAATCAGATTTATTACGACATTTTTTTATTGTTACATGAAATATTGATGAATTAAGGTTTGCTTGTCCCTAGATGTTCTTCCTACAATTCTTTTTTCAATATTATACAATGAATTGTAATCAATATTAGTTGTTTCAAAAATGGATGTTAGATAAATTCTGATCGTTTCAATGCAACGCAATGCTTCGATTTTAGTCTGATGAAAAACGCCGAATAACCAGAAGAAAGCGTCGCCTGACCAGAACAAAAAGACCGCAAGAAGGCTGAAACGTCTATCTGGAGCTTAAGTGGGTCATTCATAATGTGAGGGTTTATTTATTCAGATGAAGGATTGAAGTAAAAATTTTCATTTATCTCAATCGGTATTTTAGACACTTGTGAAAAGTTTGGCTAACACATTTCTTACCGCTTAATTTCCGTGCTTATAAAATGGATTATGAGAAATTGCCAATTTTCCTAAACTTTCGGGATATCCGGAGTTGAAAATTATTCAACGACGTAAAATCCGGAGTTTATTTACATTACAATCATTTACAGAATATTGGTACTTTGAAAAACTGACGTGATAAGCGGAGTGGGGTGAAAAGCGGGTGTCGGGATAATGAGGTCCGACAGTATTTGCTTATCTTCTAGAATTTTATTTACTGAGAAAATAAAATGATTGCTTTATACAAGAAAGACCAGGCTAACTCTGTTCCTATAAAGGGTTTTTGGAAATTAGACTTGAAATTTTTTAAATTTTTAATTAGACTTCAAAATTGAAATCTTTGTAGAAAATATGCCAGCACTGAAAAGGTGTTTTTATTGTAGTGTTATTTCATATTTCTTGGATTTAAAATGGATTATGTCAGTAAAAATAATTTGTACATAATGCATTAATTAGCAAAGGTTTACAAGGATAAATGGGAACGCTCGTGTGACAATTAGAGCAATTTTTCATAAATAATTCCAATTTTATTCCAACATATAATTAAGAAAAACAAGTCGGAAATTGCACGTCAAACGTGGCAAATGAGGTGCGTTCGTACTATAACTAGTTTTATAAATATTTTTTGCACTGCATATTGTACTGAATGTATATTTTAGTGCACTTCATAAGTGCATATGAATTTCATTCTCTTCTAAAGGCTGTAACATCATTAAAATGCACCTCAAATAATTGTTTCCCAGTGGCCGTAATGTAACGAAAAACTTTTGACTGCCCCTGTAATTAAACTATACACCCGATTTTCATAAAATTTGAAATGACTCGACAAAATTATGCAACAATTACATATTTTAAATTTCAAACGATTCGGTTGGGTAGTTTTTGCGCTGTTATATGCGGACGGACAGACAGACAGACTGACGGACTGAACGGCGACTATAGGTGCTACGTATTTATATAATTACGAACGCACCTAAAAACTGATATAACCAGTTAAATACCATTGCGTTCCACTCACGTAACATGTATCTAATTTGTAACAAAAAGCTTTTTACTTGTCTATATATTAGATGGAAATTTTATTACTCTTGTGGCACTCTGGTCACAAGAGTAACAAAATTTTGATTTGTTATATAGACTGGCAAAATACTTTTTGTTTCAAATTAGATATATTTTATACGAGTGGAGCACAATGGTATTTAACTGGTTATATCATTTTTTATCTTAATTATATTTTGTAATAAAATAATTGGAAGTATTTATGAAAATTTGCTCAAATGGTCACAAGAGTAACAGTGGACGTTCCCAAATCTGTTCCTCACATTTAATTCAAACTCTTTGTAATCTCAAAATATCCCCTTCTTTCTCTTCTTCATTCTTTCGTTTTCAGCTATTTATCATGATGGTGATGACTTATGTAGTGCACTAACCAACAACTCTTGTCAAATCATAGAGAAATTTATATCAAAATAATCAAAATCACTCTTTAAACATTGTTGGGGGATGAAAGATACTCCTATACCAATACTCAGTGAAAATAAAAATTGCATGGAAAATGATTTCAAAAATTCCACTTCAAATACCGAAAGAAGAAACTAAATTCATGTTAGCAAATATGGCAGCATAAGAAGAAGGAAAAATTACAGTCGGACTTCCATTTCACGGACCTCTATTTTACGAGCTTTTCCTTGGAAAGAAGAAAAATTTATAAATTTCGTTGTAAAATAACTTCCAAATAGCGAAATGGATTCTCCATTTAACGAACTGTTCATTGCAATCTATATATTTTTTTCTCTCCATTTCTCAGAATATTTCTGGACATTTCAAACCTATTCTTTATTTTTTGACATTTTAAAATGTCATATAATAAAAATATAATAAATTAATAAATTGTAATATAATAAAAAATAAGTAATTAATTTTAAATATAAAATTATTTTCTTAAACTAAAAATACAGTTTATTTCTGGACAGTAATGTGTTGTTCGATTGTTGTTGTTTTTTCTACAAGTGTTCCTTCTTTCTAAAGAAGAAAGTATTGTAATCAAAATTGTTTTCGACTTCTGGTTTCTGACGGATTTACATGTTTTAGTGTGCAGAGATCCCGAAAAACATCGCTCGTATGTCCATGTGTCCGTATGTATGTCAGAATTGTATCATCGAAAAGTGTATGAAGTTATACATAGAATTAAACCAAATTTTGTGTGTATGTTTTTGGCTATGGCCAGCAGAGCCTCCTTGAATATCAGGAATATTGAAATATTCCTGAAGGGGCCGCTGTAATAGCGATTTCTGTACCATATTCATTAACGTACCATCGAAAAGAGTATGGAGTTATGTATAGAATTGTACCAAATTTTGTGTGTATGTTTTTGACAATAGCGAGCAGGTCGTCCTTGAATTTGGAAATATTCCGCAGAAAGGGGGCGCTGTAATACGTTTTTTTGTCCCATTTTCATTATTGTATCAAGGAAAAGTGTATGAAGTTATGCATAGAATTAAATCAAATTTCATATGTATGTTTTTAGCTATGACCAGCAAGTTGCACGTGAAATTGGGAACAATCAGCCGGAAGGAGCGCTGCAATAGCAATTTTTCTTGATTTTTCATAGTTCAGTTGGACATCAGCTACTCATGCAGCGACGGTCAATTAGCATCCAGCTAACCCAGCTATTCTCAAGCAGCTGATGTACAACAAAATAACGAAAAATATTGATTTTATTACCCGACTGCCAAAAAGGGTTATGTGTTTCACGCGTATCTGGGTATGTGGATTTCTTTATACTCTCGAAACATCCCAACGGCTGGAGGGATTTTAATGAATGAGGTCTCTATCGATTCGTCTTAACCGTCCGATGGTTATAGGCTAAGTTTTGTTTTTATGAATTCGAAATAGCGGCCGCAAAATAAAAAATGGCGGTACAGACGAAAAAAATATTTTACGCACCCTATTGAGTGGCATATCATTAGATAGGTCTTTCAAAATGAAGACGATGTTCCATTGACTATTTTACAGTCTGAAGCTCCGTTTAAATATTACAAAGCCTCGAAGTCGTGTAGATAGGATCTCAAGCTTTATTGCTCTATACTCTAACCTTCATAAACATCTATGGGCCTCATCAAAACAGTATTTATAGATTGGAACTAACAATTAAACACAACTTAAAAGTCATCAATACAAGTAAATAAAAAAATAGGTAAGTAATATAAAAAATAGCTTCAAACAGATAAGAAATGATTAATTAGTTTGCTTTTTACGAAGTCGGGTTTTTTGATTTTTTAAATTTAATTTTTACTTGTTAAGTATTATGATTGTGATTAACTCGTTTTTACTCCGATTAGTAAAATGAAGTAGAAACTTAAGATGAAAATCAAAGTTGATGTAGTATTGAAGTAATAACACTGAAGGATTAACACGTGTAACAACTTTCTGAAACTGTAACATGTATGAGAAAGAAAAAAGTTTGGGGATTGGTACATCCGATTAGATTTTTTAGGAATAAAGTAACTAAAACAAATGGATATAATTTATAAGAAAAACGTCTAACTCTTTATTTTTTAAATGATATTTGGTGTTTATTAATCAAATATCTATATACATGTAATTTCATTTTAATGTTAAATCCCTAATTAATAAAATTTCCCTATACGAACATTTTTGTTAGATTTAGCGACTTTGCTATTCTTATTATATTGCTAATTAATGCTTATTTTTATTATATTGCTAATTCTATTAAATTAGTTTTAAAATACATTTTATTTGAAAAAAAAAAAAACTCTACGTAATGCATGAATTAGCAAAAGCTTCAAAAGATAAATTTATCTAGCTGTTAGTAATCACTAAATATTCAGTCCTTCCCCCCTCTTACACTTCATTCTTTCGTCTCAAGCTATTCATCTTGATGTTGATGAATTATGTAGCGCACTAATAAACAACTCTTGTCAAACCATTCAGGGATCCATATCAAAATAATCAAAATCACCCGTTAAAAGTGGTTGTGGGGAGGGGGAGAAGGGGTTGAAAGACACTCTTACCCCAGCAATCAGTGATCACACGCAAAGACCACTGAATTTCGAAATTAATTGTTCAGACCATTTCCCGGCATTATAAATTATCAGAGACGTTAAAAAAACGATGCATTAGGATACCACTAGAAGACATAGCATAAAAGGGGTGGAAAAGGGGGGCTATCTATGAGAAATTGCGAAGGAGGGGTTGAAGAAAAGAATTGAAGGGGGCTTCTTTTGGCGCCGGGGCGTCTATAGAAGGGGGCTGTTGGCGACCTGCCAGGGGCGCTGTCACGTGATTCCAGTAACTCAATCAGTGCTCTAGATTTTGGGTCTACTTCCAAACTTCGGGAGAAAGAAGCAAAGGAAGAAATAAGAGGAAGAGCAGGAAAAAAGATGCGAAACAAATGGACGGTCTATTCTATCCCCCCCCCCTTTTTTCGATAAAGGGGAGGGTGGGTGATGTTTTGATATTTTCTTTTAGAATATTGTGGATGATTTTAATAGGGAATTTTTAACGCTTAAAATGTTAAATTAAATGAGAGTCAGTCGAGGAGATTTGAATAATTTTTTGGTCGTTTTAATGTACTCGATATGCAGAAGACTGATTTTCACAAGTTCCGGGTTTGTAATATTTTACGGCCATTAGAGACAGACGGTACAAAGCGTATCATACTTGTTTTTTTATTTGTCTTTCGCAAATTGTTTACGCGATTCATAATTTTTCGATCTTTAAAAAAGAAGGAAAGAAAGAAAAAGTCAGGAATGAAACAAAATTTAAAAAGGAACGGTTTTTTTATGCGTTAAAGTGGTTAGATTAATAAATACTTTTATATGTTTAAATTACCTTCATACTGTATAATATATACAGTATGAAAGTAATTATACTTTATCACTATTGACTATTTTATTGAAGGTACTTAATACTTTGTCACTATTTTCTCCAGGATATATCATTATTCTCACGAGCACCTGACATCACGGGTTACAGAACATATCGCCTGGTGAACAGAACATAAAGTGAAAATCATTTTTTTAATTGTTATTATTGCATTCTCTAACATATTTTTTTTTTACTGATGACATGCTCTTTTTTAATACTTAGTACATTATCACGACTTTCACCAAAGTATATTATTATTTTCAGTAGCACTGGGCTTCACGACTTGCAGAACATACTTTAAAAAGAATGTAAAAGTCAGGAATGAAACAAAATTAAAATGGAACTGTTTTTTTTAAAGCACATTTTTATGCGTTAAAATTGTTAGATTAATAAATATTTTTATATGTTTAATTTACCTTCATACTGCATATAATATACAATATGAAGGTAATTATACTTTATCACTATAGCTATTTTGTTGAAGTACTTAATACTCTATGACTATTTTCACCAGGATATATCATTATTTTCATTAGCACTGGGCTTTACGGGTTACAGAACATACTTAAAAAAGAAGGGAAAAGTCAGGAATGAAACAAAATAAAAATGGAACTGTTTTTAAGCATTTTTTTTTATGCGTCAAAGTTATTAGATTAATAAATACTTTTCTTTTAGAATATTGTAGATGATTTTAATAGGGAATATCTAACGCTTAAAATGTTAAATTAAAAGAAAGTGAGTCGAGGAGATTTGAATTTTTTTTTTCCTTTTTTTTGGTCGTTTTAACCCCCTCACTGACAAGGCCGTGTTAATACGTTCACTAAGCTCCAGGTTTCACTGCAATACAAGCAATAATTAAAGTAATATAATTCTATTGATTTAATGTATTTTTAATACATTGAACAATGATTAATACTTCCAAGGATTGCATTCATATTCGTTACTAAGTTTTTTCATAAAATGTTCAAAGAATAATTTTTTTTAGCATTTAAAACAAAATGCAGAGAAAACTACATTACAATTTTGCCCTTTTCCAAGACAGTCGGAGGGTATGTACTCGATATCCAGAAGACTGATTTTCACAAGTTCCGGGATTGTAACATTTTATTGTTGTTAAAGACAGATGACACAAAGCGTACACTGTAAAAAAACGGACTAAAAAACAGATTATACTGGCAATCCAGACGCCAGTACTATTTCCGTATTTTAACGGAAAATTTCCCCCATAAATTCCAGAAAAACGTAAAATTTTCTGTAATTTATGGGGAAAAATTTCCGTAAAAATACGGACTTCTGAAATTTATGGGGGAGGGGTGCCGTTAAAATACGGAAATAGTACTGGCGTCTCGATTGCCAGTAGAATCTTCGTTTTTTAGTTCGTTTTTTTTTACAGTGTATCATACTTGGGTTTTTTTACTTTTCTTTTTGTCTTTCGCAAATTGTTTACACGATTTATTATTTTTCGTTCTTTAAAAAGAAGAAAGGAAGAAAAAAGTTAGAAATGAAAAAAATTAAAAAAGAACTGTTTTTTGTGTGCGTTAAAGTTGTTGAATTAATAAATACTTTTATAGGTTTAAATTACCTTCATACTACATATTCTAGACTTAATACCTCATCACTATTTTCACCAGGATATATCATTATTTTCACTAGCACTGAGCTTCACAGATTACAGAACATTCTTGAAAAAGAAGAAAAAAGTCAGGAATGAAACAAAATTTAAATGGAACTGTTTTTTTTAGCATTTTTTTAATGCGTTAAAGTTGTTAGATTAATAAATACTTTAATATGTATAAATTACCTTCATACTGTATAGAACATATAGTATGAAGGTAATTATACTTTACCACTATTGGCTATTTTATTGAAGATACTTAAGGGGACTCTTCACTCACTTGAAAACACCCGTTCTCTAATATTAAACCTATGGGCAGGCTGTTTTAGAATTTTTCATTTAAATTTGAATATATATATATATATATATATATATATATATATTGCATAGTATAGCTGAGCTCAATCTCTAATATGGCTATATTTTACTTTTTTTATTGCAGATTTTTTTAGTAAAGGTACTTTCACTTTCAAAATCGGTTTCGAAAGTGAAAGTTCCTTTATTAAAAAAATCTGCAACCAAAATCGAAAAAATACAAAATGGTCCCATTAGAGATCGAGCTCAGCTATTCTATACAAAACAAGAAAGAAAAAATCATGCGTCAAGCATAGATTATGAAAAACTTTCCAACACAAAACTACTTCAATTGAAAATTCCCCTTCACCAATTTCCATTAATAAAGAGAGTGGTACGTGAATACTTTTGTACAGCCCTGTATATGAGGTATAGAATTTATATATAACGAGTAACATGCAAAAAATTAATTAAATTTAAAAGTGTATACCGAATTTTAAACCGTACACTCCAGCAATTATTACTCAAATGCAGTACTGCAACCGATTTCTTTTGTGTGTTCCTGTAAATGAATAAAAAACGTTATGAATGCCCTCTTCTAACGTGATCGTAGCGAAATCCAGTGCTTTATATTAGTTTCAGTACATTTGAAATAGCGTAATGTCATTAAAATACTCTGCAAACGATTTTTCTCTATATACCACAATGTAATGGGATACTTTTGAGTGCCCCTGTAAATGAACTATTAATCCTACATACTTCATATACAATACCAAACATGTTTTGGTGACCCTAAATAACTTTTATCAATTGCATGAAAATCCGAGTATATTTACGGGAGTTAGAGCGTGGACAGACGGCCAGACAAACCGAATGCATAAACACTTTTCAACTTTGTTGGAAAGTGTTAAAAAAACGCTTAAAAATATCCAAATTTAAACGAGAAATTCGAAAACAACCTGCTCATAGGTTTCATATTAGCGAGCGGCTGTTTTCAAGTGAGTGAAGAATCCCATTAACACTTTATCGCTATTTTCGCCAGGATATATAATTATTTTCACCAGTACCGGGCTTTACTGGTTACAGAGCTTACTGCCTGGTGAACAGAACATAAAGTGAAAATCATTTTATTATTGTTATTATTAATTCTCTAAGATATTTTTTTTTTTTTTTACAGTTAACATATATTTTTTTCGTACTTAATACATTGTCACTATTTTCATCAGGATATATCATTATTTTAACCAGTGCCGGAATTCACGGGTTACAGAACCTACTGCCTGGTGAACATAAGGTGAAAATCTTTTTATTATTATTACTATGGGGCTCTGCCCCCTGCAAGGTACGCTCGCCAACCTCCGTTCAGACATTGCAGAATCTAAAAGCACGCTAATCTGATCTGTTTTAAAAAGATTAGAGAAGATTGAATTATACTGAAAAAAACCTGTAGCTATCTCCCTGTAAACGGGTTCCCATTCAATTCCCTTTGATTGCAAAACTTTAAGGTAGAACCAGTTGCTGTTAAGACATCCAATGGTTGTTTTCGTGTTTGGTTAAAGAAGATCAGTTAAACATTTGAAAAGAAGCTAAAATAAAATAACTCAAGTAAACAGAGTCTTTGCCGACCGATATTTTTTAACAGCGTTATAAAACGATTGGCATAATACAATTTACTACAATTACTAAAATTTGCTGCTTTAACCCCTTCAAGGGCGGTGGTTCATTTTTGGACCACTTAATTTTAATTCTTAAATGCCACATTAGCACCAGAATATTGGGATGAAAATTTCCCTTTTATTAAGTGAACAAAAGCATTTTTGTATTTCGAAATTTGTTTGTAAATTCTGGTGCCATTCACTGATTTCAAGATTTTACGAGTAGAAGTGCATCCGTGAAAGAATTAAACGCATATTAATGTATTTATTATTTTAAAGTTTCCTTTTCCGTTTAATATTCACGTGTAAATACAATTTTCAAGACATAATTTTCAATATTTTCCTGCTTTTAACACGTACTCATTTAATAGTAATTTTAAAGTTTTTTCTCTGTTTTTAATAGTAATGTGTAAATAAATTTTTAATCGTTAGGAAATATTATTCTTTGTGCTGTTTTTAGAATTGAAAACAATCTCTATAATAATAGCCTAAGTCATGCGACTATCATCAACAGATCCAGTCGGATTCCTTCGCTTTTTATATTCCAGGAGGCCATTTTGGTACTTTAATGTTAGCCAGCCACAGGTGAGATAAGTCGCCGAATATTATTCTATCTCCATTATTTTCTTTATTTTATAATAGTCCAAGTCATGTAACTGCTATAAACAACGGGCTGATTCCTTCGCTTTTCATAAGAAAGGTTCCCATTTTGATTAAAGAATCAATGTTGTTTTTTCGAATAAAACTACATACAAGTTGCCATGATCGCAAAGAATTCCTGGTACTTTTATGTTAGCCGTTGAAAATCTCACCAATAGCTTTTTTTTTAACTCGCCAGTTAGCATTTTTTTATTTTTCGAGTGGTAAATTAAAACGGTGCTACTTCGTTATCCCATCGACCAAAAATCTGTCGCCAAACTATAAGATTAAATACCAATAATGGTTGATCGTAAATGTCACATTCATTTGACTTTAAGGAAGTTACACATGTTCACGCCATCAAGTGATTTTTATTTCGACGTTTTATTGGTATTTTTATTAATGTTATACTAATTTATTTGTTCTTTTGTTATTTAAAATAAAAAAATATGTCAGTTTGTATAATTTGGCTATTTATATAATTTGGCGAAATTGGTCGACGGGAGAAGTAATAACATTAAAACGTTGCTTTGAAGTGGAAATTAAATCTCATGATTTGTTGCATTGTCGCGTGTGCAAATCACGCCGTGTTTGGCGTGATTTTTTTTTTACGACAATTTGGCGAAAACCTCTTTTTCAAATACCTGTTACATATTTTTTTTTAAATTATTTTCTGTTATTTTTAAAATGAAATAACAATAAATAAAAAATTTATAACTATCGAAAAAAACAATTTGTAACATTTTTTGTAAATAAAAAGAAAATAAATTCAAATAAACATTTATTAATAAATAAGCAACAATAGCCAGGTTACCATGTCAGGCAAAAATAACGCCATTTTGGCGCCAATTAGGTACCCTGTTGCGTAAATGACATCTGTGCCTAATATTTTTCTTTTTGTTTCGTTTAAAAAAAAAGAATGAAATAAAAGCCATTTATTTTAAAGGTTTCAATTTTAAATGAAAGTTTCGTATTAAATAAAATGATAATGAAATACAAATGGAATTATGAATAAAAGTAACATGATGCATTTCTTAGCATACATTTATGGGATGCCAAACTCGTCGTCAAATTAATTTAAAATAACCTTTTCTAAAATATGAAAAAATATCTGTTATGATTAAAATTTGAGTTGTCATCATTAGAAAAAAGTATTTAAAATTAGAAAAAAATTAATATTTCGAAAACTAATTCTAATTTTAAAATTCTAATACCAGTTTTGAGATCTGTGGATCAATACGGATTTTTGGTGTTAATTTCATCGCAAAGTATTTCATATTTTAGGAGAAATCGCCGTGAAACTTAATCAGTTGTTTAATCAGTCGTTTCATGGAATCGTTACATAAATTCGTTTCATTAGGATTTTATATATATAGGGTAGATTATTATTGAAATCCCTAATAGATTTTTTTTACAGCTAACATATAGTTTTTCATACTCAATACATTATCATTATTTTCACCAGCAACGTCCTTCACGGGTTGCAGAAACATACTGCCGGGTGAACAGACATAACGTGAAAATACTTTATTATTATTGAATTCTCAAATGGATTTTTTTTTACAGTTAACATATATTTCTTTCATACTTAATACATTACAACTATTTTCACCAGCTCCAGGATTCACGTATTACGGAACATGCTGCCTGCTGAACACAACAAAAGGTGGAAATCATTTTTCTTTTAACTATCATAATTGAAATCCCTAATAGATTTTTTTAATGGTTAACATACATCTTTTTCATACTTAATACATTTTCACCAGGATATATCATTATTTTCACCAACAATGGTTTTCACGGTTTACAGAACTTACTGCCTGGTTTACAGAACATAAGGTGAAAACCTTTTATTATTATTATTATTATTATTATTATTATATTATTATTATTGAATTACCTAATACATTTCTTTACAGTTAACATTTTATTTTTATTTATTTTTTTATTTTTTTTTTTTTAGATTTCCACAAACAACACACCAAAAAGAAATTTTATACTGAATATATCATGTATTCAAATAAACTTTTAAAATCTATGAAAATCTCTACTTTGGGGCCGTTCACATATTACGTAAGCACCTAAGGGGGGGGGAGGGGGTTAGCGATTTGCTTATTTTTGCTGACAAGGGGGGAGGGGGGGTTTGAATGATGCTTACGTAAGAAATTTTCAGAATTTCTAACTTGTAAAAAAAAAAAAAAAAAAAAAAATTATAAAATTTTAAATTGAAAGAAAGAAATAGCAAAAGAATATTAAACTTGAAGTTCTGATATCAGCTATTTTGACCGCACAAGGAAAACATAAACGATTACTTTTATCTAGAGGTGACTGTTCATGTTTGATGCATGAGGGCTTATTATCTCTGAGAACTTACTACTATTTCCAATTGTGAGAATAGAATAGTATAGAATTGAATGGACCGATGCGATATGATGTATTGTGACAATATGAGTTTTCCGAGAAAGCTTCCAAAACGTAAGTAAAATTCCATCATTTTTGTTTCCATCCCTCCTCTGTCAAGCGGTTGAACCCCATAACCATAGTGACCGACTGCTCTACTGTCTGGTGTCTTGTGAGTTTTGAAAACCTCTCAGTAGTGATCTGCACGGGGCGGAGCCGGGCCATACATTTATCTGAAGGCTCGGGCCGGGCCGGGCTTAGTTACTACTCTTTACGGGCCGGGCCGGGCCGGGTTCGGGCCTTACTTTTTTCCTGGGGGATCGGGCCGGGCCCATTTTTTTCTGTATTGAGTCGGGACTGGTTTCATTCCAAGTCTTCAAGGCCCAAAATTTTAAGTCCTGGTTTTGACGCAGCCCGTATGAAAATCATTGTCTCGGCGTGGCCTAATCCGTTCAAAGGTCAGTAAAATTAGGCCAGGCTCAAAAAATTTTGAAAAAAATGTACACATTTTAAAATCGCTATTATTCTACAATTAAACATTCAAATTTATTCTTTTTAAAGAATAGTAGATTTCTACGCTTATTAAAATATAGCTAAATGAAAATATAAGAAAACATGTGAGAAGGAACCTGTCTATGACGAAATTCTGTTATAAACTGAAAAACGTGTTGATCCATACAAAATTAATATACTAATACGTAAGAATAGGATATATAATACATTTACAACTTGCTAAGAAGGGCACTTGTCTATAACGGATTTTTTTTTCTTTTTTATGCAATTCCGTTTTAGAAGATTTTACTGTATAGCATTTTTCAGATTTTTAGCACTTCAATACATGGAATATGGATTAACGATATTAATGATAACGGATTCATTTACATACAAGAAATAGAGATTGATTAAAAAAATAAATGTCGCCACTTCTATAAAAATGAAGATTATAAACATAAAAAAATAGTTAAGACATATTTTTGACTAGAACTCCTCGTACGAGACAAATCTTTAACCAAATCGACATAAAAATCAATGTTTTCTAGAAATTCAATCGGGCCGGGCCGGTCCGAGATTTTAACTGTTTTTCCGGGTCCTGCCGGGCTCGGGCCGAACTTTTAACTTTTTTATCGGGCCGGGCCAATAATTTTTTTGTCCGGGCCGGGCCGAATTTTTTTCTCTATGAGTCGGGCCGGGCCCGGGTCTGGAAATTTCGGCCCGTGCAGACCTCTACCTCTCAGTACTGCATTGTAGTGGTGTTTAAAATGTTTAAAAATAAATATGTGTTTAAAATAAATAAAATCAGAAATATGTCTTCATTTCGAGAAATCTTGTATAAAAAACTTTTTGAAAGTTTCAAAAAGTCTGCATCAGATAAACATTTGAAGGATATCCAATGTAAAACTAATGATGTGTGGCGGCAGTACAAAAAGTCTTCTAAAACTGACAAAGAGTTAGAGGTATTGGTGCTAAAAAGAATTGAGGACGAACTGCGTAAGGCAACCAAAAAGAAATCAGTCTTTCTTTATTATTTTATAAAGGTAATTATTATAATCAATTTATTTTTAAAATTTTAAATATATTTTATCATAACTTTAAGTTTACATAATTACTTGTAAAAATTGGAAAAAGATAGATAAGATAAAATGACCGTGTAGCCTTGGCAAAACATGGTCAGTATGGGAATAAATAAAGACAAAAAAAACGTCAAAAAACGAGTTATTAATTTTTAAATATGGCGTAGCCAAGCTAAGTCTTATTTTTTCTTTTTAAATAACTCAAAAATTAATGCATCCATGGGGGAAAAAAATTAAAAAATATGTTAGTTTTGTAGCAGATAATCTTCTAACTGTTTTCAAATTTTGAACCTTACTAAAAAGGAAATGTAACCCAATTGAATTGAAACCAATGTATCTCAAATTCAAAAACAGATAAATAAGGTTTCCAGTGATCTCAAAAAAGGAAAAACAATCCTTAAAAAGGAAACGCCAAAATGCTGAATACCAAAGAAAACATCTAACCACCAAACGAATAAAGCTTGGAGAAATCTGCCATGATAATCCAGACATTAAAAAAAAAAAAATCTTTCAGGAAATCAGTAGGAAGACCAAGTTTAAACAACCATTATTACTTAGAGCAATAGCAGACATAGCTATTATTGGAAGCACTGCGGGTGCAAAAAGAAGAAGCAAGTGTCAAAATTCTCGATGACTTGACTGCAAAACTGAAAAAGGTTGGTTTTACAATAAGCAGGAGTAGAACATATCTTCGTTTGCTTCCAAAAAATTCCTCAACCATCGAGTGTCGAAGACATGTCCCCACAGTGCCGATAAAACTTTCTTGGATTCTAGCTGATTATCACCGATCTCACATTGATACCCAATTTGCAGTAATATCCATCCATTATTTAGAAACTTTAGCTTCAATTCTTGGACCCATGCAAGTGTTTCTTCTTTCACAGGATGATAAAGCGCACGTACCTTTGGGAATTACAGCAGCCAATAAACAGGCTCTGATACTGATGCATATGGAGTATCGTGTATCCTTAAGCGATCACGACTGGGTCATCGCTGAACGCCGCAAACTTATCCCATGTGTTTACGCTGGTATTGTGACTGCTCCTGGCATGGCAGGTCAAAGTAAAGCCATACATAGTTTATTCTGGTCCAACGTTAATAGCTATAAGAAGTGGGAAACACAGTTCTTCCACAGCAAATACTCATGCTCAGGATTTTCAAACTCTATTAATACTCAAAGATTTTGAAAAATTAGTGAAAACAGAAGAGGGTTTCATCAAACCTGTAATCATAGTTACGGTTTATGGAGGTCCAGACGAGAATCCCCGCTACCAGAAAGTTATACCGTTTGCTATTAACCATTTCAAAAAGCATGATTTGGATGGAATTTTCATAGCGTGCAATGCTCCTGGAAGAAGTGCATATAATTGAGTAGAAAGGCGAATGACACCACTCAGTCGAGAACTGTCTTGTCTTATACACCCTCATAACCATTATGGTTCCCATCTCGATGAGAACGGTCGCACTACTGATGAAGAAATGGAGCAAAATAACTTAGCATATGCTGGTAAATCTCTCGCAGATATCTGGAACTAATTAAACATTGACAGTTATCCTGTTACTGCCACATATGTTGATTCAGGCGAACCGGAGTCTCTTGGTTATGACTTGGATTGGTATTCGAAGGTCGTACAAGAAAGTCAATACTTGCTGCAAATTGCGAAAAAGAGAATTGTTGCTCTCCTGCACGTAGTGGATTATTTCGTATATTAAAAGGACGATTCATTCCTCCTCCAATTAAAATGATACAATCGTCAAATGACATCATTACAAGTGAAGAGGGGGAATTTATAGATTTAAGTCTCCGTCTGGCCTTAAATCTGAATATTACAGAAAAGGGATTTTTAAAGATGCTGTATGATTATTTTTGCTCTTCCATAAAGTTCACGCAATTATCCGCAAGAACTTGTGGGAGTTTTGGCCAATATCATGCATCTCAGAAGTCAGCAAACAGACACAAAAAAATTCAACAGAGTGAAAAAAGCGAGAAGGACTGCCTTATACGACCATTGAGAATTGCTGCTCGTCGAGCAAATGAACTTATGCGCTTCGTAAAATTCGTGGAAGATATGGAAGATGTTGAGTGGATCAATGAAGATGAAGTTGATAAAGATTGCATCCGAAAAGTAAGCGATGAAGATAATCAAGTAAAACTGGAAACCAATATCATAACAGATATGGAAAAATGGTTTGAGCAGCCGTGGTCAGCATCGGAATAGATATTGTCATGTTCAAATTTAAATTTTTAAAATGGCTAAGTTCTTCTAAAATTTTGATCTAAGAAATTTTCTTAAATAGAATTGTAAAGAAATAAAACAAGCGTTTATTATTATTTAGTAGTTATATTAGTCGAGCAGAGTTTTTTAATTTGAATTGTGTCCTAATTTTTTTAAGTAGGGAGGGGGGGTGGGGTTCCAATTTGCTTACGTAATTATTAAGGGGGGGTTCGCGATTTGCTTATTTTTGCTGACAAGGGGGGAGGGGGGGGTCAAAAATTGTCAAAAACATGCTTACGTAATATTTGAACAGCCCCTTTCGTATTAGAGTTGTGGGAAACGTTAATAGCCGATTAAATCGACAAAGATTCCACTACTTACAGCAGTCTTTTTTATTCTGATTATTTCAGAGTTTATGAGCGTAGTTCGACATATCTATTAAATTAGCAGTAAACAAATGCTGTTTACGACTATTGTTTGGAATTAATATTGTTTTAAGTGAAAACGGGTTAATCTGCCGTAATCGTTATACACGAGGTAGAGATAGATTTAAAAAAGAAAATTCATGCTTAAAAATTATTCGAAACACCATAAAAAAAGATAGTAAATTAAGATATAGTTTTCTGATAAATTGCGTTTGAAAGTGTGTTTTTCCGCCATTCGATGATGTAAAAATTGAAATTGTGCGATAGTTAGAAGTTAATAAATTTGCGATAAATGTGAAATAAAATGTTCAAATCGTTTCGACCATAAATATGACGTCAGCGATACTCACGGACATGTTTTTCCTTTATAATATAGATACAGTAGAACCTCGATTATCCGAAGTAATTGGGACCGACCCTCTTTCGGAAAATCGAAATTTTCGGATAATCGAGAATGCTCCAATTTTAAGATTAAGGAGAAATATAAGCAATATTTCTTATTATGGTAACAAGTGCTTAATAAAAATAAAGCAATAGCAAAATAGAAACAAGAATAAATTACCTGAATTTTAATTTTGAAATAAAGTACCTTTTACATATATCACAAAAGTTTGAAAAAATGTCTTGTTTGTCGCAGTTTCGATCGCCTTTGTTTTGAAGCTCTACCATGGAGTTTTTTGATGATATTAGTTCCCCAGTATCACAGTCTTTCCGCCAAACCTTTTGCAAAACATTCAAAGGCTTCAGAATGGCTTATTTGTTCGTTTTCTTCGTTTCACTCAGCAGTTTACGGGAGCTCAAGCCCAATTCAAAGAAACTCTAAGAAAGGGGATCGAAAATATTTATATGTACTCGTAGTTCGGAAAGGACTACTTGCACACAAAGAATACGACAATTAAAAAAAAAAAAAAAAAAAATTAAAAATGGATTTTGGTTAACCGAGAGTTTCGGTTAAAAGAGTTTCGGATAAAAGAGGTTGTACTGTACATAATATAAGATAGATATATGCTTTATAAGATGTAATCTTTCTTGACTCATATGTTTATTTACGTACACCTCATATAATATATAACCCTCTTACAATATGTATGCATGCTGACACAACTACACGCAATAACTTTCAATATTATATAAGAGGTATAAGAACTTTGTTTTACAACAAATGAAAGTAATAGACAGTAATAACGAAGCTCCCATATTCGTGATTCAACTAGTAACTCTAAAAATAAATAGTAAGATATAATAATAAACCCTAAAAATAAATAATAATAAATACAAAAATATAAATAAATAGGATGCAAAAATAAATAATAATAAATTCTATTAGGATAAATCAAATATTTGTAGTATTTAATTTTTATTTGAGATGAATAATAAACAGAAATTGATCAGTAATAGATTATACTTCACAGCATAACAGACGCGATAACAAAGGTTTCTTTCTATGATCATTGCGCTGTTATTATAAATAACCCGACGTTTCTCCGGCGATTGAAAGTAATATGGAACTCTGTCACTTTAAAAAGTATTGATATTCAATCAAAATTTAAAGGGACAACTAAGAAATAGGGGAGACTAGGGACGGTTGACCATACGGGAGGCTTGACCCACCCATCAAGTTTAATATTTAAAAGAATTTCTGAGTTTTAGCAATAGGTGTCAACCAAAGCTACTGGAATACTCAAACAACAGTCTTCGTTTCACAGAGATAATTGAAATAAGTGTGGAAAAAATCAATTGCGAGGCGTTTTCAACCTAAAAGTTGTGTTTTCTAGAAATATTTTGTAAGCTTTTTTCAAATAAATTACATCATAGAAATTTAAGTAAGTAGGTTTAAAGTAATGCAGAAATATCGATCTTTCATTCCAGGCATAAAGACTGTATAGTAAATTAGGCTTAACATAACAATGTGGTAGTCTTTAGAAAAGGTCTATGTAGGGAGGCGTGACCCAGTCAATGTGAGGGAGGATTGACCAGATGCTCAAGGCTTCCTTAATTAAGTGGTTTTGGAAATCTTTTTATTATACACTGTGCATAATGAAAAGTTAATGGTATATACATAAAAGAATGTAAATTTATTCTATAAAGCTTCAGTAAAATGGTGTGATGGAAAAGAAAATGTTTAAAACTGACTAAAGAAAAATGTGAAAAATTGATAGAAAATGGGAAAGTTGACAGGAACATTTTTCCATTTAAATATTTCTTACATTAGGTAAATAGAAACAGTAGGAAAGACTAGAAAGGACTAGAAAGGATGAAAGCAGCAGTCTTAACCTTTTGAGGGACAGTGATATGTTTATAAAACCACTTAATTTTAATTCCGAAACATCACAGTGACATCAGAATTTTTCTAAAATCTTTTCATTTAATATGTATCTGAAATATAGCCTTTTTCTTATTTCCAAATAAATTTGTTCGTAAATTCCGGTGCAAGTAATTTATTTCAACATTTTAGTACTGAAAGTATTTTGCCCCTTAAAGGTTTAAATCATGTTAATGATAAGTTAATTGCTCATGCGGTTGCAAAAGAACATAGCATCGATCGAAAAACTTTAGGAAGGTATGTAGAAATATTTCACCAGGGTGAATACAGTGAGATGAAGCCAAACTATGTGAAAACTAGAGTTCTCAGATCGAGTGTTAGAAAAAATAGAACAAGGACATAGGACAGTGGCTCATAAATAGGGACGTAATAAATGAAACACTATGAAAACGGAACCTGTCTGTAGCAGAATACTGCCTTAAATGTTAAAATTTCATTTTCACTGCTGTACAATTATACCTGTACAGACAAAATCCTGTTTAAAACAAAATTTCTCTCCTTGACTTGCGATTGCGTCTAAACAGCCTCATATTTAAGCCTCATATTTAAAAAAAAATATATTTTTTTATAATAATCAAAGTATGTAGAATAAAGTTATTTTGCTTTTCTTTAAACTGATTTTATTTCTCTTCACAAATAGTACAATATAAAACAAAGTGGGTCAAGCTTCCCATATAGTGGGTCAACTCTCCCACATGTGGGGAGCCTTGGCCCATTATTTTTTCATGATTAAAATCTATCATTTTTTCAAATTTCTTATATGTTACACTTATATAGCAATTTTATTTTGATAACTGATTATATAACGAATAAAATGATATATAAAACTTTATTCTACGTTCAATATTTAAAAAATAAAAAATCATTTTGTAAAAAGTGAGTCATCCCTCCCTAGTCTCCCCTAACTGACAGAAATTTTTAGTAAATTATTATTTATTGCTTTTAATTCAAAATAAATGATATTAAAACAAATAATAATAATAAAGTGAATATTTCATTATTTGTTTTATTATTATTAATATTATTAGTATTTTTACAGTGACTTTTGTTTAGTATTTCCGCATTTTAGCTTTATTAAGCCTGGCTCCCCTTTGGTGGGTAAATTACCTGAGTGCCATAAATTAAAACGCTTTACAAAAAAAATCGAGAAAACGCAACATATCAGCCTATCGAAGTGCGATTTGCAGCTTAAGACTTTTCAAAGCGCCGGATTCTTTTCCGTTGCTTTTTTGGCACAAGAAAAAAATAGTTACATATTTCACCGACATGTGGGACTATTAATGGAGTATATTATCAGAAAAATACACTACTGTTCAAAAAGTAAGCAAAAAACACAAAATGCTAATTTCTGAACACCTTAGAATTCAAAAACAAATTCTATAAATAGCATTTTTAGACAATTGGTACAACAATAACAGCATAGCCAACCGATATGAAATCTCCCTGATGTCACAAATGGTCACAAATGGTCACGAATGTCACAGTCACTACAATGAACTGAAATGTGATACATTTTATTCGTCTTGTTCTTATTCTCATTTAGTCACGCAACTGAGATGTCAATGACTGCTGCTTTGAGACTACTCACCAGGTGACTTTACAATCTATTTACCTTATGACTCTCATGTGACTGTCACTTTGGGAACTTCATTGTAAAGTTATCATGACCCGCTGTTTTGTGGCGAGTTCCCAAAAGACAGAAAATGAAATCTTCTGGTGACTTTTCACAGAGGAGCACAATAGTGTCATCACAGGAATCTCGATCACCTGAAAGTCACCTTCCGTCTCCATTGTGACATTATTTGGTCAGTCATTACAATACAATGTTCACAATAACTTAAAAATTGAGTCTTCAAATGACAGTCACGTGAGAATTACAAGGTGATTTCATTGTAATGTCACCTGTTGACCCATCACAAAGCAACAGTCACAGGGACATTTCAGTGGAGTCACCCTATAACGACCACTTGAGAGTAATAATGAAACTAATGAAAGATCCCACATTTTGTTTCACCTATGTGACTGTGACACTTGTGACCACGTGTGATATGAAGGAGATGTTAACTGTGCTATAGGAACTGTACATATTTGCTACACCTTCATTTTCATTTGAGTACACACATGTTGGAAAATTAACATTTTAGGTTTGTTGTTTTTTTTTTGTACACCAATATTAATTCAACTAGCACATACTAACAACAAGAAGTTTTAGGCTTCACCAATTGTGGATTTGCATCTTCATTCAAAGGGTCATACAACTGTTAAATCATTTAAAAATCCAATTTTTTGAATAAAAAGTATGTATGAAAGAGCAGCATTTTCTGAGGATTAAAAAAATAGGAAAAAACGCACGAAAAAATTTCCCTGACTACGCTGTAACTAAAAATGTGTCAGATATTCTCTTTGAAAGCTATGGTTAAAATGATACTCTAAAGGGCTTTATCTCAAAATTTTAAAAACGTACTTTTGTACGCAAGATGTTTCTTAATATTTTTATAAGCAATCGTTGTAGGATTAAATATAATACATTTATATCTTAAGACAGAGGCCTAAATTTGTGTACATTTTTGCAAAGTTTAAAGTTTAAAGCATTATATATATATATATATTTGAGGGGGGAGGGTTATTAATAATTCTTCTTCTCTTGTGGCTGGAATAATAAACACATTTAGGTTCAGTCTTAAAATACAGATGTAATCTGCAAATCCGTAAACATTCTTTTGGCGCCCCATGTAAACGAAGTATATATGCTACATACTTCATTTTCAATAGGTACTGAACATGTCATTGCAAACCTCATACATCGTTGCATGGCAATCCCAGTATATTTACGTCAATTAGAGTACTGACACACGGCGAGATAAACTGAATTCATAAACACTTTTCAACTATGTTGGTAAATGTTACTAGGTGTGGCGGTTAATAATTCTTAATTTTTTCCATTAAAAAACGCTTATAATTTGGAAGAAAGGAGTCAAATGGTTTATTCAAAGTATGTGCCATCGCTGGCTACACATTTCCCCCAACTCTCTGGCAAGTTGTGGTTACCCTCCCCAAAAAACCGTACATCTTTTGAGGTGATCCAGTATTCAAGCCATTTCTCGGCATCTCCGTTGTTATTGGAGTGTTTCATGGAGAGTGCGGGAGACATCGATGAAAACAAGTGGTAACCAGAAATAACCAAGTTTGGTGAGTACTGCGGGTGAGCAATATTTCCAAGCCAATTATAAAAATTGTGTCTGTAGCCGTTTTTGCTGTGTGTGTGTGAGGGGTGTCGTGCAACAAAATCACTTTTTCGTGTTTTGTAGCACATTTTGGTTAATTTTGGACCAATGCATGGTTGAAATTGATCATTCGTTGAAGGTAGGTAACGGTATGAACTGTTTCACCTGATTTTGGAAGCTCGTGGTACACGACACCCATCTGATCCCATCAAATGCACAGCATTGTCTTCTTTCTAAACCGATTCGGTTTTGCGGTCGATGTTGCTGGTTATCCTTGGTCAACCCTTGAACTTACGTTAGGACATTATCACCGTAAGTTTCCACAAGTATAGGGTGGTCCATCTGTTGGTTCTTTTTTTAACTATGATTATTTCACAGGTTTTTTGTGTCAGCTGTCATGTGTCATGCATGTATGAACTGTCAAATGTATGCCATTTGTAATTATGGACTCGTTGACAACACAACAACGGTGCAACGACACACACTGCTCGCCAAATCATCAACTTATTGAACAAGAAATTTCCAGATCGCGTAATTTCAATAAATTCTGATGTGAATTGGCCGCCAAGATCGTGCGATTTAACCCCAATGGATTATTTTCCTTGGGAGTTTCTGAAAAGTAAAGTGTACGCCAATGCCTCCCGCACAATCCAAGATCTCAAACAACATCCGGTCTGAAATTTTGGCCATGAATCCGCTCATTCTGGAAAAAGTCATCAAAAATTTTGATGTTCGGATGATAGCATGTAAGCAGAGCTGTGGTGGTCACATGTGCGATATTGTATTCCATACATAAATGGGATAGACCCACCTTCTACGTTCAATAATGAATTTCGATCTTCACTCATAAAAAATGTTTTTTCTTTCACAATAAAAAAGAAACAACAGATGGACCACCCTTTATATGACGGCTTTCACTCTCGCGTTTTTCTTTTGATTGAACAAGAAAAACAGCACGCCCGCACATGCTCTTTATTTGGCTGGAGACTTGAGATATTTACCACACGAAAAAAATATGACGCTGTCTGGGGAACGCTTAAACCACGATGACATTTTGAAAGGTATAGTAACAGCCACAAAATGACATAAAAAGTTAGACTGTGGACCAACTCTTTTTTTTCCAGGGCCATCTCCTGAAAAATTAAAAAACTATTAACCGCCATACTTGGTAAAAAAGCGGTAAATTGCCATGAATACAAGCAACAACAGATTTAATATGCTATGATTCCATGCTATTACATTAAAACCTACCTTGGTCGTGAAAGTAACATGAATAACGTGTATTTAAATATTTTCAATGTTTAGAGAAACGTATGGAACAATAGATGTATTAGTCCAGGGAAAATGTACCAATAAAAGGGGTTACCTCGACGAGTGGCTACACACAAAGCAGGGAAAGCAAAAAAAAAAATCGAACAACTTGCCAGTTTCATTTTCTTTGGCTTGTGAAATTATTAATTATAATTAGAAAATAAGAATTAATAATTCCAAGAGCCATCGAAATCGAAACATGCAAGTCGTTCGAATTTTTTTCTTTGCTTTGCCTGCTTTGTGTGGTGTTTTCGTGACGCGTGTTAACGCTCTCTCCCTTATCTAGGGATCGTTGGTTTGGTTGCATTTTTTTTAAATGTTCGGACACTTTCACTTTTGGAAAACTGTTTGGAACCTGTTCTAAAATGACGATAAAGATGAAACTATAGCAATACTTGACAAAATGCAGGAAAATGCTGATAAATGGGAAGTATCTGGCTTTATACCTCTAGATGAACCATGATCCAGATATCTCTTTTATTCAGTATAAGCATATTCCTTTAAAATCGGTTACTAATAATCCTATAACTGTCATCAAAGAGAAAAATATATAATTAAATAGCCTGCAGAAATTATTATTATTACAATATATTTTTTCATTTAGCTGATGAGGTTATATTGCGTACCTTACTTCATTGTGTAGGGAAAATGGAGTTGAATGAGACAGATCATCAATGGGTAAACAAAAATGTTTTTATGGTCTACAATCATAAATAAATTGGTATTTCATTTGATAAATGGTATCGCTAAGATCATTAAACAGATATAGTTTCAAAACAGTACATATTACAGAAGATTAGAATATTCCGCAAAGTGTATCTTTCAACAACAAAAATAAGTTTTTCTGTTCGAGCTTGAAAGCAATTAATAGATAATCTTAAAGTTTTATATATTTTTGCATGCTAAAATGATATAACCTCTTGTTATATTTATTGATATAAGTAGAAAAAAATATTAACAGTATTTATTAAAACTAATCTTTTAAATAGTTTTATGAGAAAATGTGATCTTAAATATTTTATTGACAGAATTTTTAAATTTTACAAGAGATAAATATATAACATTAGTTAGTGAAATAATCTGGTGTCATTTTTATTGTAGCTATTTTATAAGGTAAACGTATTTCTTACATGAAAGATTTTTTTTGTTTGAGCCCCCCTTTTATATGGAAATGCGATCCAATTTTCGCTATCTTTAAAACAGTAAAATATTAAAACGTATGTTATAAATAATTGGTAAATAAAATATACCATTGTTTTGTGTGTAATAAAATATGTTCTTCGCAAATTTTCATACCTATCCCATTACGCGATATCCCTGGCACGCGATAAGAAAATAAAAAAAAGTAAACAATTGCTAGCAAATCGTGCATTCTTTGTTTAAAAATTACTTGTTCCGATAAATGTCAGCATACACCTTGTGCATACGAATTCTTTCATGTAGCCCTGTATATAATCTATAGCATTTATATATATTACATAGTATATCATAGTATCCTCTTCTTATAAAGATACTCTAAAGTGTGGAAAATGCTCTGCGCAAATGAAAATCATATGGAACTGTAATAACAAAGAACCTCAAACTTTTTCCATGAGAAAAATGTGTTTAATTTCTTGAATATCACATTTTCAAAAGTCCTTCCGGCCAGTGCCGGGAGGAAGAGGTAGCTTTCATAATCCTTATTTTAAAAAAGCCAAATTATATCATTCAAACACACGAAGCTCAATTTAGTGGAAACCGAATATAGGAGATTCAATAATAATTTTTATCAATATAATGAATGAGAATTTCGCGAAATTAGTCAGCTTTATCCAAGCTGCTTTTCTTTAAAGTAACATATATTTGAATGCCAAATTCGGCAATTTCTTAAAGGGCCTGTCATTTTAAGACAACATGGTGGATGAGGTTAAGCAGTGAACTTGGTCGAGACCTTAGTAAGTGCTGTGCACATGCTCACTCACATCGGAATCGGTTAATATATAGGAGTGCTGTCGCATGCAAAAAATCAGATTTTTCAAAATGTCACCCACAATAGAAATTGAAACTGCTATATCTGAGCCATATTTTAAGGTAAAGACAAACAAAAAATGCCCCTGAATCCTTATATCAAGGTCAAATACTTAAGAAAGAAACCTTTTTCAATTTCTAATTTTTTTGCACCTCACTTTAAATATATATATTTTTTTTAATTAAATGGTCGCCATTTTGAAACAAGATGGCTGATGAATCTGGCCAGCGAACTTGGTCGAGGTGTTGATGTATACTAGCCACATGCCTTCTTACATCGAAATAGGCGAATACGTGTGTTATCGCGTGACAAATACAAGATCGTTTCAAAATGTTAGCCATGCTAGAAATTCAAAGTGCTATAAATCAACCATTTTTTAAGGTATAAACAAAAGAACAAATTTTCAGAAACAAAAACTGCTCCGGAATCTTTGTATCAAGGCCAAACACATAAAAAAATCTTTTTCACTTTCCAATTGTTTAATACCTCATTTTGAATTTTAAATTTAATTTTTTTTAAATGGCAACCATTTTGAAACAAGATGGCGAATGAAGCTGACCAACGAACTCGGTCGAGACATTGGTATGTACTATGTACAGACCAAGTTACATCCAAATAGGTTCATAATTACGCCTGTTATCGCGTGACAAAAATCAGGTCGTTTTAAAATGTCAGCCACAAGAGAAATTCAAAATGCTATTACTCAGCCATTTTTTTTAGATATAGACGAAAGAAAAACTGTTCCGGAATCTTTGTATTAAGGTCAAACACATACAAAAAAAATCTTTTTCACTTTCCAATTTTTTGGTATCTCATTTAAATTTTTTTATTTTTTTATTTTTTTAAATGGCCGCCATTTTGAAACAAGATGGCGGATGAAGCCGGCCAACGAACTCGGTCGATATATTTGTATGTACTATGTACACACCAAGGTACATCCAAGTCGGTTCATAAATACGCCTGTTATTACGTGAGAAAAATCAGGACGTTTCAAAATGTCAGCCACGCTAGAAATTCAAAATGCTATAACTCAGCCATTTCTTAAGATATAGACGAAACAAAAACTGCTCCGAAATCTTTGTATAAAGGTCAAATACATAAGAAAAAATATTTTTCCATTTTCAATTTTTTGGTACCGCATTTCAAATTTTAAATTTTTAAAAAAATTTTAAATGGCCGCCATTTTGATACAAAATGGCGGATGAAGCTGGCCAACGAACTCGGTCGAGAGATTGGTATGTACTATGTACACACTGAATTGCATCCAAATCGGTTCATAAATACGCCTTTTATCGTGTGACAAAATTCAGGACGTTTCAAAATGTCAGCCACGCTAGAAATTCAAAATGCTATAACTCAGCCATTTTGTAAGATATAGACGAAACAAATACTGCTCCGGAATCTTTGTATAAAGGTCAAATACATAAGAAAAAAATATTTTTCCATTTTTAATTTTTTGGTACCACATTTCAAGTTTAAAAATTTTCTAAAAATTTTAAATGGCCGCCATTTTGAAACAAAAGGGCGGATGAAGCTGGCCAACGAACTCGGTCGAGACATTGGTATGTACTATGTACACACCGAATCACATCGAAATCGGTTCATAATTACGGGAGTTACAGTGTGACATAGGTCAGATATATATATATATATATATATATATATATAACCATTAATTAAACATAACCTACCACCGTCAATTATTATGAATTAAAGCTGTAAGTATTTTAAAAAAAAAAAATTATTATAAGAATTATTATGGAAGAAAAAAGAAATATATATATATATATATCAATTTTGAACGGAGGGTGGTTTCGGGGTCTGGGGGTCATGATCGATGAAAATATACCAAAATTTTTTGAAATCGCTTTCCTCCGAATGGCTGCAATAGGTAGCTTTTTTGTAAAGAAAGCTACCTAAAATGTGGAAGAATAGATATAAAATGTATTTTATGTAATTATCTCGCATAATAATTTTTTCATAAAAATATCATAAAAAATTTTTCATAATACAATTTTTCTCATAATTTTATTTATATAAACATTCCTCATAATAAATATTTTACAAAAAAATACCCTTCCTATAATCATATTACATAAGGAATTTTTGACGAAAAATGCCTATTCTATAATCATCTTGCATATCAAATTTTCTTTTAAATAAACGGTCAAGTGCGAGTATTACTCGCGTACAGAGGGTTCCATACAATAAATATATGAATTAGTAATTGTATTATTAAAAAAAACTGTTGCTAAAAGAATACTAACACATTCTAAAAAACTATGAAAAGTAGGGTTGGGTATAACAGTATATACTAGAAAAATGTAAATGGATATACCATGAAAGTTCAAAGAGATATGGAACCTAAAAAATATCAAATACAGCCATTCTGTATAACTTATTTTTACTATCTTTACAAGATGAAAGTATTGGATTCGTGAAAATTTTTGAATTTAGGTTTTCGACGGATTTATACGTTTTAGGGTACAGAAGTAATGAAAAACATGTTTTTACAAAATGTCTGTCTGTGAGTCTGTCTATGTGTATGTGACACAAATTTTGTGGGAATTTTACAAAATTATCTTAAGAACTATTGAACGGAATTTAATAAAACTTTAGATTCAGTTAGTCTCTGATATAGATTGGTGCTCATTACTTTTTGGTGTAAATCGATCAGCAAGTGGCACAAGTGCTGCAAATTTTCCCGATTTCCGCAATAGCTGTATCTCAAGAACTAATGCATGAATTTTCATAAAAAATTAGTTTCAGTTAGCCCTTGATATAAACTGATCCTGATAAGTTTTTGGTGTAAATTGCCCAAGAGGTTCCACTGCAACTCAGAACTTTTCACGATTTCCGTAATAGCTCTATCTCAAAAACTAATGCACGAATTTTCACCAAACTTCAAATTCAATTAGAAGTTCACGAAAGTTGTCCCTGATTAGATTTTGGTATAAATCGCCTAACCGGTGGCGCTGCTGTGCTGCATTTATCAGGAAGTATTGACATGTATGAGATAGAAGAAAGTTTTGGGATTGACACATCCGACTAGTTTAATATTATCTTAATCTCTTTATAAGGAACTTAATTCGGCACTGATAATAAAAGAAATGCATATTTAAACTTCATTTGGCATTTCATAAAACTAAATTCAGCATAGTAATGACCTTTCTTTCTACAGTGCAGCTAAAACAAAACATTCGTTTAAAGTTTACATTTGGCATTGAGCTAAGCGCGCTTCGAAAGGGGGCCACAAATTTGCAACGCCGCCTTGGTCCTTGCCGCGTTTTCCAGATAGGTTTTTAATTAACTTTTAAAGCCACTCGAGGCATATTGAAAGAGCCATTCAATGCAAATTGCCGTGAATCCCATAGTATTTATGTAATTCATTCTAGTTAAGGGGTCTCAGGGATCTCAAAAATTGGAAAAAATGAAAAAAAAGGCCATTTTTAACATTTAATATCTTAAAATGTATATGATTTTAAAACACAATTTTTGTCGAGATTAAAGATATAGGTATGTTCTTTCATTTTATGTATTTAAAAAATTGCAAGATGAAGAATTAGCGTTTACAGGGTGCTCCAAATAGTCAGACATTTGACAAGCAGAATATTGGTATAAAGCTTACGCACACGATTAGAAAATAAAAATTGTAACTAGAATAAAACTTTTGGTGCCTACTTATACTTCAGATTATAATAATTACCCTGAACCTAAATAAATTTGTATTTAAAGCATTTTTATATATTTAATACAAAGTTGTATTTAGCTAATAGAAAATTTTGAAAATTTGAACAACATAATCACTTAAAAAATTTTTTTTGAACAATAAAAAGGAAATTTTGGGTTCGGTTTATACAGATTAACATAAAACGTATGTTTTGAAAATTTCATGAAAAAATATTCAAATGTTTTTGAGATATCGTGCGCGTTATGCCCAAAAAAGTCAATTGGAGAAAAATGACTTAAAAGTTTCGAAAATGCCGCTTAAGCTATTGAGCCGGTATAATTCTAAAAACCATAACTTCTGTTACAATGAAAATTTGAAGGAAACAATTATATTAAAATGCTCAGAAAAAAAGGAATATTAACATCTAAAAAAATTAAAATTAAAAATTTTTTGAAGCTTTAAGAGTCCTGAGACCCCTTGAATTAGTCTGTTTATAACAATTTGACGTTTATTGCTTTTATACTGTTACTGGCCATTTCATTACACTCATATATCATTAAAAGTTGTAATCTAGGCTTTAAAAGCCGATGGTACATAGTGTACGCCACCCCTGTCATTATGTTTGTCCAAACCGTCCATATCTTTAAGGGTTCATATCTCAGCTAATTACTGACGATTTTTTTCGAAAATCATGATCAACAATGCATTTATACTTCTACTACGATAGGTATCTCCAGTGCTGCTCAACAGTTTTGCTGAATGCCCGTAAATCGAAATTTGTGTGTAACGGAAAAATGCGCTTTTTTCAAAAACTATGTGACCTAGAGTAATCGCTATAATTTTCCTGCAAGGTTTATATTAATGTCTACTCCCTCTAATTTTTTTATAATTTTAGTTTCAGTAGATTCGGAATTAGATGGGGGGGGGGCATATTTTTGCGCTACATTTTCGACTATATCTTTGAAAATGTAATACCTAAAATTAAAAGAAATGTATTTTCGAATTCAGCGTTACGAAAGTTTTCACACGGTACCTCACACGATATACAAAGAAAATATTTTTTTTTTCAAGCAACTGAATTTGCCCCTTTACATTTTTACTAAATATATTTATAAATGTTTAATAATCTGAAAATATGTGGGTGAACAGTCTTTATTACTTCCCCGAATTTGAACTTTCCACTTCCACGTTCCATAGTTTACGAGTAAAGTGGCTGTGACAGACAGACGGACGGACAGACACAAGAGTGATCTTATAATGGTTCCGTTTTTACTTTTTAAGTACGGAACCCTAAAAACGGCTTTTATATAATCATCTTACATAATAAATTTTTCACAAAATTCCTTTCATATAATCACTTTATATAATAAAATTTTCAGTGAAATTGCCTTTTATATAATTACTAGCAAACCCCGCGGCTTTCCTCGCGTAATAGTTGAAATATGCCAAGTGATATTTGAATGACTATTTTTTATTAGAAGAACACTTTTCGAAATAATTCAAAAATTACAAATTAAGCCACAGTTTGACTAAACTTCATTATAAAAGTGCAATAGACAGAAATGAGATTTTAATTAATAAGAAGAACTAAAACTAATTCCAATTAAATGATAATTTAGAAAGTATTTTGAGGCTTTTATGCTCATTTCAGTACTCATTTGAAGTTTTGAATTTTTTAGAAACCATCTTAACACATTTACATCTTAAAATTAACCATCATGTGAAATTCCAAGTTTCTTGTCTAGCAGTCTACCACCTCTCTGATATTAGTGGCACCAACATACAGTGAGCAAAAAAAGTATTTGCACGCAGACGATTTTTAGGTAGATTTCGTAAGAAATCCTACCTATTGCAGTCGTTACTATGGTGCGACTTTTGAAAAATTCCTTCATAACTTTTCATTATATGACCCCAGGAACCCAAAACCGCCCCCACCTAAAAAGTTTATATATATATATATATATATGTATGTACTAAATTTTGTCCGCACAATAAAAGTCGCAATTATGCACGGATCGTCTTCAAACTCGCCAACAACTTTGAGATGGCTAATATTTCGGCGGGGATTGAAAATAGGCAAAATCGGCCCAAGAGAATGGAAATGGGAAGGGTTCGAAATTTTGAATACCATCTTAACATGATTCTGATAAAACCAGCTCTTACACAACAATGACAGAAAAAAATAAATATTTATCGTTATAGCAGTTGCCAACAATTTAAAAAAGCAATAAAATTCGCACCACAACAATTGCTTTTCTATTGCAAGAATTTCACGTGAAAAATTAAATTAACCCTTTCACCGCCCGAGGGTTTTCCAGTAATTTTATAAGAATACTTGTAAATACCAGGATATATATTTTTTAAATCTCAGTTTGATGCTATAATATCTTTAATATCACTACTTTCTATATAAGGTTAAAAATAAAATTCTGTTTAAAATATTTTGGTCTACAGCCATTTTAACATGATTTCTAGGAACGGAAAAATCCGGGCCAGACGGTTAAAGGGTAAATAGTTTTACGAATTGAAAACAAATTGAATATTACGTCATAAGTTTTCTAGAGCAAGATTTCCGCTTGAAAACTCAAAATGAAATAAACAGTTTGACGAATTAACAAAACAAACAAAATATTGCGTCATATTGGAAATAAAATGGACCTTAGCAGGTGAATATGTAACGTCATGTGAGTTTGAAGAAACGTATTAAAACATGATAAAAACCCGATTATGGAAATATTAACTTATTGTAACACTTTGAGGTTCTCTGAATTTGCTTTAGCTATTTTTTAAACCTATTCCATATACATGCGTGTGTGTATTCGTGTATATTAGAATTTTCACAAAATGTTTAGCTCCATGAGCTCATTCTTAGTGAAGGAACTGGGTTTATCTCTAATCTTGATTTGAGTTTTGTTGGTGAATTTAGTACTTAACTTCGAAATCTACCTCCGCCCGTAGGCCCGAGCCGGCAGGGATTTTTTTGCATAAGTAACCATAAAAAGCAAATTTGATACTATTCTCTTAATTATTCATTTATTTAAATAAGAAGAAAATAAAAATAACTACCCATTTTCCTTAAAGAGTAATATTACACATTTTAAAAGATAAATTAATATTTTCTCATACCAAAAAAGTATTTGCACAAGAATCATTGACTGCCAAAAAAGGCATTAAATGTGAACATTATGCAAATGTTTAGCATATCAGTCCCGCAGTACATTAGCCCCGCACTTTAAAGTCACGTAATATATTAACTGGAGCAGGGATTCTGGGGAGTTTTTGCCCTAATGGCGCCGAAAACGTGTGAACTGTGTGTTGCTACCCGTGAGAAGATTATATTTCTACACAATTCTGGATTAAGTTACCGAGGAATAGGTAAAAAATTAAATCTTAACTTTTCTAATGTTCGGTATGTAATTAAGAAGAAAAAAAGAAAATGGTTCGACAATAAATAAGCTGCGAACTGGGCGTCCAAGAAAGCTAAATACCAGGGAAAGGAGAGCCATCATAAAAGAATCTTCAAAAAACCCTTTTCTAAGTGCTCGAGAATTGGCTGTCGATGTCGCTTCAAAGTCGGGAACAATAGTTACACCACAATCAATTAGAAATATTCTTCATGATGCAAATATTCGAGGAAGAGACCCTCGAAAAAAACCATTTATTAGTGAAACGAATAGGGTGAAAAGACTTGAATTTGCAAAAGCTTATGTCAGCAAATACCTAGAGTTTTGGAAAACTGTTATTTTTTCCGATGAAAGCAAGTTCAACCTATATGGCGAAAGTCAAATACTTCTCTTCAAATTAAAAACTTGAAACCAACTGTAAAACATGGCAGTGGTCATATAATGATTTGAGGATGCATGTCTTTAAACGGAGTTGGCGAAATGACCTTTATTGAAGGCAATATGAATGCTAAACAATATATTAATATATTGCGAGATCATTTATCTAATAGTGCTCTGAAATTAGGAATTCCTAATTCATATTATTTCCAACAGGATACCGATCCGAAACACACTGCATATATTACGAGGTTATGGTTGCTTTATAATGTAAAAAATCAATTAAAAACGCCACCACAATCACCAGACCTCAATCCGATTGAAAATTTGTGTCATATTTTGGATGTGAAAATAAGGAAAAAGAAAATTTCTAACAAATCAGAACTTAAGCAAGCTCTTAGGGAAGAATGGCTACAAATCAGCAGTGAAACATGTCACAAATTAATAGAATCAATGCCCAGACGATTACAAGCTGTAATTGAAGCAAAGGGCATGCATACTAAATATTAGCACTGTTTTTAACTTATAAATAATTCCTCTAGTTCTATTTTTATTGCTAGTGTGCAAATATTTTTTTGGCAGTACAAATGCTACTTTTTTATGTTTTCATATTTTAAATATAATTATTAAGTCAGATATTAAATATGTTTATTTGTTTTGTAAAAATGTTGATATTTTTAATTCTTAGTTGCTTTTTATTTATTTATACATATGCTACAACAAATTTACCTGGTGTGCAAATACTTTTTTGATCACATGTAAAATGCCGAAACAGAGTTGAAATAGAATGTCTCGAAAAATGTTGAAACAGAGACTGTCACCATTAATTTGCCTACATTAACCTTGAAATCGGTTGGTATTTTCCTAATATTCTGTAGAAAACGGAATTTAGATGTTTTTAAAGGGTTCCTTGTTGTCCCTGCCAACCATGTGGTAGTGACACATGCATAAAATATAGCCCGTATAAATGGACTATCACTCTTGATTCTCAACCAATAACTTCTGTAATCGGTTTATTATTTCCTGAGATTCCATAGAAATCGTAATTTAGGACTCTTTTAGAATGCTTTTCGCTCCTTCCGTTCGCTTCACCCCTTTTTAATTTCGAATTTATTTTCGACTGTTCTTAGAGGACATTTATATTTTATAAGTAACTACCGTGCTATATTTAAAGTTTCTAGCCTCTTTAGTACCGCAGAAATCGCAATTTATAAAATTTTTTGCTCCTTCAACCTCGACATAAAATATAGCTTATGTTTGAGCAGGTTCTATCACCATCAATTTGCAGCCATTATGTTTGAAATCGGTTTCGTATTTCATACGATTGCATAAAAATCGTAATTTAGAACGCTTATAGAATGCTTTTCGCTCACTTCATCCTTTTAAATTTGGAATTTTCTTATGACAATTCTTAGAAAGCATTTCCATCTTTGAAGTAATTACCATTCCAAATTTAAAATGTTAGACCCCCTCAGTAACACAAAAAACGCATTTAGAACATTTTTTGCTCCTGTAACCCCGGAGTGGTAGTGACAACAACGTAAAATATAGTTTATGTTAGAGCGGGGACTGTCACCATCAATTTGAAACCATTACTTCTGAAATCGGTTTATATTTCCTGAGATTGTGTAGAAATCGCTATTTAGAAAGTTTTTAGAACGCTTTTCGTTTATTTTCACCCCTTTTAAGTTTCAAATTTTTAAGGAACTCTTCTCAGAGAGTATTTACATCTAATGAATAATTACCATGCCAAATTTCAAGTTGCTAGCCCCTTTAGAATCACAAAAATCACAATTTAGAAAGTTTTTTAAAATGCAACCGCAAGGTGGTAGTGATGCCAACATGAAATAGATCCTGTATTGGAGCAAGGGTTGTCATCATCAATTTCCAACCATTACTTTTGAAATCGGTTGGGTACTTTCTGAGATTGCGTAGAAATCGCAATTTAGAAAGTTTTTAAGAACGTTTTTCGTCCATTTTCATCCCTTTTAAATTTCGAATTATTTAGGAAATGTTATTATAGATCATTTATATCTTACAAGTAACTATCATGCCTAGTTTCAAGTTGCTAGTTTCTGCAGTATTACAAAAAACGCAATTTAGATCGTTTTTTGCTACTTCACCCCCTTTGAGGTTGTGGCACCGACATGAAATACAGCCTATGTTGGAGCGAGGCCTGCCACCATCATTTTCACACCATTATTTTTTAAATCGGTTCGGTACTTCCTGAGATTGCGTAGAAATCGCGATTTAGAAAGTTTTTTAGAACACTTTTCGCTCATTTTTACCCCTTTTAAATTTCGATTTTTTAGGAAATGTTCTTAGAGATCATTTGTATCTTATAAATAACTGCCCTGCCTTATTTCAAGATTCTAAGCCCTTCAGTAACACAAAAATCGCAATTTAGAACGTTTTTTGCTTCTGCAACCCCTAGGTGGTAGTGACACCGACATGAAATAGAGCCTATGTTGGAGCAAGAGCTGTCATCATCAATTTCTAACCATTACTTTTGAAATAGGTTGGGTATTTTCTGAGATTGCGCAGAAATCGCCATTTAGAACGTTTTTTAGAACACTTTTCGCGTATTTTCACCTTTTTTAAATTTCGAACTTTTTAAGAAATGTTCTTAGAGATCATTTATATCTTATATGTAACTACCATTCCAAATTCCATGTATCTGGGCCCTTCAGAAACACAAAAATCGCACTTTCGAACTTTTTTCTTTTTTTTTTTTTTTTTTTTTTGCTCCTGTACACCCTTTAGGGGTAGTGGCACCGACATAAAATATAGCCTATATTGGAGCAAGGGTTGTCACCATCATGTTGACATCATTATTTTTAAATCGGATTGGTACTTCTTGAGATTGTGTAAAAATCGCCATTTAGAACGTTTTCTAGAACGCTTTTTGCGCATTTTCACCCCTTTTAAATTTCGAATTTTTTAAGAAATTTTCTTAGAGATCATTTATATGTATTAAGTAACTACCATGCCAAATTCCATGCATCTGGACCCTTCAGTAATACAAAAATCACAATTTCGAACGTTTTTTGCTCCTGCACCCCCTTTAGGGGTAGTGAGACCGACATAAAATGTAGCCTATGTTGGAGCAAGGTTTGTCACCATCATTTTGACACCATTATTTTTGAAATCGGTTTGGTATTTACTGAAACTACGTAAAAATCGCCATTTAGAACGTTTTTTAGAACGCTTTTCGCGCATTTTCACCCCTTTTTAATTTCGATTTTTTAAGGAAATATCCTTAGAGATCATTAGTATCTTATAAGTAACTACCATTCCAAATTTCATGTTTCTAGACTCTTCAGTAACACATAAATCGCATTTTTAGAACGTTTTTTGCTCCTGCACCCCCTTTTGGACAGTGGCACGGACATAAGATATAGCCTATGTTCTAAGTTGGTCTAACACCATCATTTTAATACCATTACTTTTGGAATCGGTTCGGTAGTTCCAGAGTTTACCTCCTACAAATAAACAATTTTTACCTCTTTATAATATTAGTATAGATAGATTAGTATAGATATTACATAATAATTTTTCATAGAAAGTACCTTTTTTTTTTTTAATCATCTTACATAAAATAAAATTTCACATTTCTTATATATATATATATACATATACATAATTATTTTACATTTAAAAAAAGCCTTTTATCTAATCGCCTTGGTAATACATTTTTCACAAATAAAAATAACACTTCACGTGTCTATTACATTTATGGTCTAAACAATCTTAATGAGTTTCTATTGTAACTAGAATTTTATTATTGTTATAGGCATCTTAACTTCATGCAAATTTGCTAAATTTTATTCTTCCGAGATCTAAGCAAAGCTGTCAAAATAAATTTTATCTCGTAGAGAATTATATTTATAACTTATAGTATCCATAAACTGTAAAAATGCGCAAACTACTCTTGTAGTTAAATTGTTTTATAGCATCCTAGTCCACTTCTTAATAGAAATATCGGTATGTGTTAGTTGTACATCAGACTGACTAACATAATTTAGTATCAGTTATTTTAAACTATCTCAGATTAAAAATCTTATAAAAATAAAAACTTGACGATTAATCATTCTTTTTTATACCACTTGCAAACACATAAAAAAGGGATTTAACAAGTTTCTTATCGAAGTCAAATAATAAAACAAGTAAAAATTAAATTTAAAAATTCAAAAAACCCGAAAACTAATTAATTATTTCTCATTAATGTGAAACTATTTTTAATATTACTACCTATTTTTTTTATTTACTTGTATTGATAACTTTTAAGTTGTGTTTTATTGTTAGTTCCTATCTATAAACACTGTTTTGATGAGACCTATAGATGTCTATGAAGGTTAGAGTTAAAGTAAAGCTAGAGATCCTACCTACACAACTTCCAGGTTGTGTAATATTTAAACAGAGCTTCTGATTATAAAATAGTCAATGAAACGTCGTATTCATTTTGAAAGACCTATCCAATGATACGCCACTCAATAGGGTGCGTTTTTTTTTTCGCCTCTATCGCCATTTTGAATTTATAAAAACAAAACCTAGCCTATAATCATCGGATGGTCAAGACGAATCGATAGAGATCTCATTGGTTAAAATCCATCCAGCCGTTGGGATGTTTCGAGGGTATAAAGAAATTCACATACCCAGATACGCATGAAACACATAACCCTTCTTGGCAGTCGGGTAATAAATGAATAATACGTCAAAAAAACATGACTTTTATTAATTGAATTTCACTCAAATTATGTCATATCGATTTGCGATCATTTTATCAAATTATCGCTATCATGGAAACTACTAATCATTTTAACGTGAATAATTATCATTTGAATTTAAATTTCCTTATGTGAGAGAAAATGCATGTGCGAGAAAAAAAAAGTCGCCCCTTGAGCCCGTTTTTAATTTTATCAAAAATCTGTCATACATAAATTTTTGGCCCTTTTTTTAGAAGTAATAATAACTTTAAACTAAGGCGATATGTATTATAATTAAGAAGTTATGGGGTTTTTTCGTTTTTCCCAAAACCCCTCCCTATTTACACCCCCTTGATCCGATTTTGCCCATTAACGAACTTGAGTGAGATTTTATGCCCGTTGACGTTATGTATCAGTTTGGAAAAGATTTGTGCAGAATTATGGAAGTTATCGTGTCCATAAAAAAGTGATATAGATAGATAAATAAAGTTTCTTACTGGGGGTGGTTTTGGGCTCTAGGGGTCATAATCGGAGTAGATCTGCAAAACATTTTCCGAAATTCCAACATAGGGGAGATAGCAATAGATAGTATTTCATACAAAATCTACCTGGGTTGTTTCAAAAAAGGAAAAGTCCAGCAGGAATCTTTGAATAGCAATAACAGCTTTTAATTAAATACTATCAAAAATTACAGAATGTTGATCTGCGTTTCACTTTTATAAGACATAATACAAACAAACAGCATGAAGATTTTATTATTGACAGTTTTCTATTATACAAGAGTACACATAAAAAAAATGATTTCTACAAATACAAATGATGAGGATATTTTTTTATACTCAATTTTTATATTCAACTATACAATTTTTTATATTCAATTTCTAAAATAATCCAGGTTCCGCTTCTAATCTTTAGAATTAAGAAATGAAAAATCAGTGAAATTACGTCATGTTGACAGTCATATCAATAATTCTCCTCAATTTTTTTAATGCAGAAATACATTTCAAGCTAAGCCTAACATCACAAGTGGAAACGTTTCAAAAATATTTTATATACGTATTTTTATGCTTAACCACAGTATATTCAACTAAAAGTATGATTTCTATTTAATTGTGAAGAAAACCCTATTAAAGTCATAATGCATAAAGATTAAAGAAACTCAATAATATTCTCATATGTCGCAATAAATATGAAGTTTTATTCATTTATAAAAATAAAGAACACGTACATGATTTTTTCCCCTAAAATAACTCGCAACTGAAAAAAAAAACGTTCAAAAAGCCCCGTGTCTGAATATTTTTCAATATTTACCTTTTCTCTGCAACAATAGAATCCGATTACCTCCATTTAAAAAAAAAATCATAATAAAAGTTTGAAATTAAAATTAAAATATAAAAATGAGAATGTTTTTAAAAACAGCTAGTGCAGGCACATTCAGAAATGAACAGCTTTCATTGGAAAAAATAATTAGCAAAATCGGTTCAGTAGAAAGCTCAAGGCAAGGTAACTAAAAAAAACAACCTTGTATTTTAAGATGGATGGGTTCGCCCCGGAATGGTTACCTACATTTTTCTACACTTTGATTTTAGATAAGTAGATAGAGTTCAACCAGGTGCATTCAGCATAAAGTTGAATCCATTCCATGTAGCACGTAATATAAAGAAACGAAAAAAGACTAGTGTCTTGTGTATATAAGAATATATTTTAAAAAAATAACATTCGTTTTATGGTTAACGTTGTTAAAATTATCATTTTTATTATCTTGACTTGAAAAAAAAATCATACAATACTTTATACGCAGTGGCCTTAAGGTACACTTTCATAACTTAAGATCAATCTATTAAAACCTACTCGACTTTCCAAACATTGGTGCTATCCAGAGAATAATATATATATATATATATTTCTTATATACATTTCTGACACAATGAAATCAGTTGGATTCGAAAGCTAGACCACCCGTTTTGGAATTGAAAACTGTACCTCCGCGCCACAAATGTTTGAATACAACGCAACAATATTTATCACTTATACTCTGTCATATTTCCTTGGTTATTTTCCCAATAGAATCAGTCGGAAATTCATTTAAAATGGTTTAAAAATCGATTAAATAGTACCTAACACTTAATACTGTTTTTATGACATTAATTTATAACATTCAGCAAATGGGATCTCAATTGGAAGACGTATCGTGTTCACTGACACGCACGTACACACACCAATCATGATTGCGATATTTTTGTTATATTATGTCATCGGAAAGTAAAAGAGAAGTAATAACAACAAATATAACTCGTATGAGGAATTATATGTAACCTTAATGAAAACAAATAAAAATAATTATGCTCATCGAACTTTTATGAATTTATCATACATTCAGAAAGATGAGATAGCTGTAAGTATCACATTTTCCTAATTTGTGTCATATTTTTTGTTATGACAGGAAGAAATAAACTAATTAGAATAGATGATGTGAATAATAAGTTTATTTACAAGTTGGCGGTTCTAAATATCTTTCTGAATTTTCACAATATTCCACTGGCCGTTTTATACAGGGTGTTTCATAAAAGATGGGCAAAACTTTAAGAGGTGATAGTACACATCCAAACAAACAACTTTCATCAAAGAAGTCATGGTCGAAAATAAAATTCAAGGGACCTGGCGCATTTAGAAACTTGGTCCATGCAAACGTTAAAGCTCCATTCCTAGAGTTATCGGGAGAAGAATAACACCTATAGCACGCAAATATGATGTGTGGAAGAATAAGAATGCCTATGCAAAATTTCGTCTCGATTAATAAATACATAAAATCCGCTGATCCGAGCATTCAACTGTCAGTCGGAGTAAGAACGTATCGGAAGATGTTGCCATTCACTAATAGGGAAAAAGCTAATATGCATTTTATCTACGGAACTGTAAATGGAAATGGCTCAGAGGCTCAACGATTGTACGGAACACGGTTTCCTACCTTGTTTTTACCTCTTAATCGTTCTTTGTGTGTTTTTGCCTCGTATAACAACATGATCTTTGGCGCCCTCTAGCATCTTTGCGTTTTATTTCCGACCATGCATTCTTTGATGAAAGTTGTTAGTTTCGATGTGTACTACCACCTCTTAAAGTTTTGTCCATCTTTTATGAAACACCCTGTATAAATTCCCTTATATAGTTGATTACCAAATTATGACAAACGTTTTTGATTCGTGCATGTGCAGTTAAATATTACTTCATACAAATGCTCATATCTCATCATATATTCAATATATTTATTTTTTAGTTATAGTATAATGTTTCTACTTCACTTTGTCAACTTTTTGTAAAGTGGCGTTAAATTTGGTTGAAAGTGCTGCATGCTATATTTAAAACACTTTTGAATTTTTTTACAGAAACGGTTATAATTTCGTGAATATACGTACTATTCTGACACAGATGCATAGAAACATTGTGCACGGCCCACGTAATCATTTTCTACAGAGTGATAGACCATTTCGAGTGCTTTTTATTATTGGGTGATCGCATTTCTTTTATTCAATCTATTGTTGGCGTCCTAGTTACCCTCGGTACTAAATCTTCATTAAAAAAATATGAGATCAACCATCTTTACATCTCAGAAGTTCGGGATGATTCGTTAAATATATCTATGGATATTTGACAATATACTCGAAAACGTCTGTCATTAGCCATAATTTATGAGCAGGAGTAAAGTACGCATAGTATTTGTATTCTATAGCATAGTATACTTGAACAATGATGTATATGTAACTAGATACTGATACAGATAAATCAATAGATAAATAGAGAGAAAAAATATTTTAGTAGAGGCAATATCTCGGACTTCTCTAACTATTACAATGCTTCATGTTCGAACTAGATTCAATCGGAAACTTTTTCAAGATTCTATTTTCTACATCAAATTTTTCCGGAAATCTTAAGAATGATGCTTTGTGAAAACCAATACTATTGAACAAATATTATGAAATACTCCGGTCCCTATTTTCTTTATAAGCAAACTTAATGATGAGAATTGCAAAAATATATGTAATATCTATGCGAAATATTTTTGACTCAGAACTCAGAGCATAAATTCATACATTTCATTAAGTTTTGGTTTGATTCAAGATTTCAAATTATGTCTCTCTAGTGATTTTGCTAAATAATGATTTATAAATTCTGTTTGTTCTATGCTGGTTTTTTGGGTTTCGTGCTTAAAAAGTAAAAACGGAACCATTATAAGATGACTCGTGTATCTGTCTGTCCGCCTATCACAGTCTTTTCCTCAAAAACTATGAAATGTGGAAAGTTAAAATTTGGTAGATATTATAAAGGCTATTAACGCTCATATTTATAGATTATTAACCATTCACAAATATATTTATGAAAAATGTAGAGAGGCTAATTAAGTTACTTGAAAAAAAATGTTTCCTTTGTATATCGTGTGGGGTGTCGTCTGAAAGCTTTTGTAACCTTAAACTCAAAAATACATTTTTTTATTATTTTAGGTATTATATTTTCAGAGATATCGTTGAAAATGTCATGCGAAAATATATCCCCCCTACACCCCATCTATTTCCGAATCTACTGAAACTAAAATCATGATAAAATTAGGTGTAGTAGAAGTTAATTTAAACCTTGCAGGAAAACTATAGCAATTATCCTAGGTGACATACTTTTTGAGAAAATCGCATTTTTCCATTACACACAAATTTCAATTTGCGGGCGTTCAGCAAGGGGTTGAAGAGCGCTGGAAGTACATAACGTCGCAGGCATATAAGAAGACTGTTGATAATGATTTTCGAAAAGAATTGTCAGTAATTACCCGAGATATTAATACTTAAAGACACGGGCGACGTACTCTATGCGCCATTGGATTTTAAAGCCTAGCTAACAACTTTTAATGATATATTTGTATAATGCAATGCCCAATTACTAATTCATATATTTATTGTACGGAACTCTCTGTGCGCGAGTAATACTCGCACTTGACCGGTTAATTAAAATTAAAGCTACAGGCGTGTTTTTTGCAATAATTAAAAATTGCTATCACTACTAATATTTTAAAAATAGTTGCCATGCATAAAAAAAGAATATAAATGTTACTCGATAAATTTTATGAAACCTCCCAGTCTCTCATTCTTGATCACCTTTTATTTTTAAAATATGAGTTTTACAATGAAATCCCTTCATCGGGTAGTATATGAGCATGGAAGGAGATTAAAAAGGTGCAAGAATATAATTGGAAAATTCAGTGGGGATCAACCAATATCAACTACTAAAATTGATGTAAATTTCCAACTGGGTTAAAAATGTCCGGACCAAGATTCGAACCAGGGATCTCTTGGCTGCAGCCGCCAATGCTCTACCATCTGAGCTATCCCGGACGAATCGGGATAGCTAGAATGTTTGTGTTAAAATTATTCTAGTGTAATTACTTATTCAGCGATTTCTGGAGTTCCATTATCTGTGATTTATTCTGTTGAACTGAACCAGATTTCAGACCAGATGCTATAACCAATAAGGTTAACTGGGTGAGAAAGTTTCACCAGATTCATCTGGGATAGCTCAGATGGCACCTTCAACCAGGAGATCCCTGGTTCGAATTCTGGTCCGGACATTTTTTACCCAGTTGAAAATTTAAATCTGATATGATTTATTTACCAATTAGAATAATTGTGTTAAAATTAATCTAGCACTAAAATTGAACCTGCAGGTGATTTCCACCAAGGTATGACTTGGCAGACCACTTCCATTTTAATATGCTAATCGAGTTCTAACTAAGCATGGAATTTTAGACGAGAACTCGGTGAAATGATGGTTTGTGCAGCAGCCTCCACCCGGTTTATAGCTAAACCAGTTAAAGAAGTAAAATTAACAAATCAGTAATGTTTGAAAATTTCTTCTACAAAGAAATTTTAATAAAAAATGTGATTAAGAGTTATTTGAATTCAGCCCAAAATTGGGTCTAAATAGCCCCATTTTTATAAACGTTTTTACCTCCCTCTCCTTCGTTATCAGCACGTTTATCCATAAATTGTAAATTTTACAGTGTTAAGTAATCACTATTGTTATTTTCTTAAGGACTGGATATGAAATGCCAATTTTCTCTTGTGTGTAACTGCAGTATGCAAAGTTGTGACGATATCAGTTATCAGGTCATAAAATTTCGTATGTTTTTATCAAAAAGTAACATATTCTAAACTAGAAGAAGGCGAGAAATGCTGGAATGTAGTTGAGGACCTCCGGTGCTATCTTTGGCTATTAACTGTAAGAATATGGGTGAATCATGTCAATACTCTCAAGTCTCAACATAGTCGACTCAGGACTAAGTTAAAACACTATTTTTGTTTTGTGATCCGAGTAATTCTAAATTCTAGTATCTGCTTTTTATTATTATTATTATTGTTTCTTTTGTTACGACTTTTATATATTTCTAAGCAATATATCTCTTACATAAAATGACAGCGAAATTTTCAAATGATGATAACTGTAATTTCCTGCCCATAGGATTAACATTGAAGAGCGTGTGTTTTCAAATGCGTGAAGAATCCCCTTAACTTTAAAAATGTTTGTAGTATTAATTTGTATAGTTTTCTTATAAAAAATACACTGTTCATTAAAATTTTCGCACTTTTATAAGTACCAGAAAAATTCATCTGTAACATTTTCGTGAAACTGGAATCCCGTTCATATTGTGTCGAAGGCTTTAACGATTTCTTCTTTTGAAGTCTTTAAATTTCTTTTTCGTTATCATTTCCATCGCTCGTTGTACTTTCTTCATTACATTTTTTTACACTTTGCAATCAGTAATCACCAGTAATCAATCAGTAACACATTCAACAGGGTTTTTTTCCCTTGGAGAGAGAGAGGACGGGGAGGAATGAATGACTAAAGATGATAATTTGAAATTAAATTTCGTTTTTCTAAACAAAATACAAATTATAATTTAATAAATAATTTTATTAAATTATGCTCTCATATTTTCTTCGTTATAAATACAGTAATTCCGTAACATTCGCGAGTGTTAGGTTCGCGGAAACCTCCATGAATTTCAAAATCGAGAATGGTGAGACTATCTTCCCGTGCATAAAAGGGGATTATAATGTACGATTTTTTAAAATGGAAAAAGCAATTGAAACTGAAAAAATATATTTATTAAACATTAAAAAGTACATTCTGTAAATAAATTTGAATAGTTATAAACATATTGTACAAAGTTTAGTTGCTAGTTGATGGCTGAAAACAATGGGCTATTCAGTTGCCACAATGTCTTCATCAACGTTGAGAAAGTTCAGAGTTCTGTACTTTTTAAAGCCATCCCATGTTTTTCAGTTGCTACCATTTTTCCATTAGATCTGACAGAAAGGTACACTGAGAAAAAAATATGGTTCTGGCATCTAGAATCTAAATCGTGACTCTAGAAAAAATAGTTCCATGCCATCCCTATAAATTCCAGTTCCCTTTGCTAGAGAGTTCTTGAGTCTCCTACTAGAATTCAAGATCGTCTTCCTATATTCTCGGGGTCAAAGTTATTTAAAAATCTCTGCAAATAGATGCGAACACAAGAGGTTAGTTTTAGTAACTATAGTTCTAGTTTATGAAACCATTCCAGAAATCAAACAACAATTTCTCGCTACTGAAACGATTCATTACCGTTTCATTATAGTTTCGTTACCTAGAAAAGAAGAGACTAGAAATTGTAGATCATTTCGTCTATTCAGCTTAGTTCTTCACCCTATTTGCATAGCTCGGAAATCTATATTTCTAGTTTAAGGAGTCAGAAAATGACTACCTATTCATTCTAGGTGAAAGCGCCATAATTTTTTTCTCAGTGAATCGGATTCAGAAACATCTAATTCAGTATCAGTTTGAAGCTGCATCAGTGCATCAGGCGCACTTCATCTTTTTGATCATTCAATGTAACAAACAAAAATTAAATTTAAAAAATCAAAAAACCCGACTGCGTAAAAAGCGAACTAATTAATTATTTCTCATCAATGTGGAACTATTTTTTTTTATATTACTTACCCATTTTTTTTTATTTACTTGTATTGATGACTTTTAAGTTGTGTTCCTAACTATAAACGCTGTTTTGATGATGCCTATAGATGTCTATGAAGGTTAGAGTTGCAGTAAAGCTAGAGATAATACCTACACAACTTCCAGGTTCTGTAATATTTAAACGGAGTTTCTAACTGGAAAATAGTCAACGAAAGTCGTCTTCCTTTTGAAAGACCTATCCAATGATATGCCACTCAATAGGGTATGTAATTTTTTTTTCGTCTATACCGCCATTTTGTATTTTACGGCCGCCATTTTGAATTTATAAAATCAAAACCTAGCCTATAACCATCTGTCGGTTAAGACGAATCGATTGAGATCTCATTCATTAACATCCATCCAGCCGTTGGGATGTTTCGAGGGTATAAAGAAATCCACATACCCAGATACGCGTGAAACACATAACCCTTCTTGGCAGTCGGGTAAAAAGGGGATTTTGACTTATTTCCATTGTCACCACCAGAGTGTCTCTGCGAGGGTGTGGCGATAGCAAGTGTTTTTCTTAATGTGAAAAAAAATTGTTTTGTTTAAAAACAAGAACATGATGAGTAATGATTAAATTACTTTTAATTAATTTTGATTAGTAATGATTAAATGAAAAATTTCATTTTCATACAACCGGCTAAAATGAATTCACACATCCATCGCAACAGCAACTTCTCCGTTTGAGTGTTGTACACGCACGAAAGTGGAATAAACTTCGTTATATAGAATATATGTTTCGTAATATGGAGATTAATTTAAATGTTAAAGGTGTTCAAAGTCAAGGTTCAGCAGAAACTTTCGTTAAGTAGAAAACTTCGTTAAAGAGAAGTTCCACTGTATATGGAATAATTTTACACTAAATGCAGTAGCCGCAACTTTTGAAAAATTTTGGTGGGCTCAAAAAACTTTGAGTAAAATAACACATTCTACAGGGGTTTTTTCCCCTTGGAGAGAGAGGCGGGGGAGGAATGAATGACTAAAGATGATAATTTGAAATTAAATTTCGTTTTTCTAAACAAAATACAAATTATAATTTAATAAATAATTTTATTAAATTATGTTCTCATATTTTCTTCCTTATAAATACAGTAATTCTTTAACATTCGCGAGTGTTAGGTTCGCGGAAACCTCCATGAATTTCAAAATCGAGAAGGGTGAGACTATCTTCCCGTGCATAAAAGGGGGTTATAATGTACGATTTGTTTTAATGGAAAAAGCAATTGAAACTGAAAAAAAATATTTATTAAGCATTAAAAAGTACATTCTGTAAATAAATTTGAATAGTTATAAACATATTGTACAAAGTTTAGTTGTTAGTTGATGGCTGAAAATATTTATTGATATACGATTGCTTTGAAGAACACATAGATCTTTTATTTATGAAATTCCATATAAGGAAAGATTGCATTCACGATTTCTCTTTTAAATTTAAAATTCCTCACCAGTTAAGGATCGTATTATATTGCTTTCTCAATAAAATGTTGTTGAAACTTTGCAATTTCCCATAAAATTTTTGCAGAAAAATTGCACTTGCAATAAAATTTTGAGTTTTAGAAAGTTTAGAATTTTTTTTTATTTTTAGCATCAAGGCATGTTTTGGAGTTCTCCAAATTACTTATCTATATTTTGCCTCAATACAAGGGTTGAAATTCTCAGAACTTAGGCTATACAATACAATGCAGCTATCCGGTGTCTAATAGTTTATGGAATTTGTAAAAAAATCAGCTTACTTCGTAAAAAAATATTCCTTATAAAACAAAATTCACGAATAACAAAGTTAAGTAACACGAATGTTGAAATGTTCTTCATTTTCTATTTCGCGAATAATCAAAACTCGCGAATGGGATTACTGTGCATTAATATTTATTATAAATAAAAATTGCTAACTATTGAAAGTACAAAAAACTAAATGTCAAGAAAAACATACATTTTAGTCGCCTAAGTGCTTTATTAATTCAAGACATTGAAACAGATGGCAGAATATGCAGGAAATTTGTTTTTGAGAGGAATTTAAATATACATACGCTAAGGGGTTTTCAGTGCTCCTGTAATTATAATTAAGTCCTTACTATTTCTCAAAAAAAATTATTTGAGAATGTCAATAAAACCAAATTCCATTTCAGCGATGAAATAAATAGATAAATAATGAAATAAATCAATTGAAAATGGGTTGGTGGGGGATTAAAATATTGGGTGGTTTGAGCCTCATGGGCCCATATAAGTTGGAGCCAGTGACTAAATATTAAAAATGTAATTGAAAAGAAACATAGCAGAGATATTATCATGATTTCATCAGCATTATTTATTTAAAAAATACGAGTTTTTTTCATATTTTTGTTAAAAAATCACTGTCTCAAAAGTTTAGGCATGTTATGCAAACGTTAACAAATGCTGGATTCGCTTCAAACAACCAACCGTGCCAGTCAACGAACAGTTTTCCCTGAGCAGGAAAAAAAATATATTCAATTTCCGCCGGTTATTTAAAATGGCGAAAGCTACGAAATTCACAAAAGAGAAAAATTTTAATATATTTAAGTTGAAATCGAAAAATAAGTCAGTTATTGTAATTTGATTTGATTTGATAGACTAAAAGTGACTGCTCAGACCAGAAACCTAGTCTGTAGAGAATAGTGTTCCTCCCGATCCCTTTTATTAATGTTTTAAAATATACAATGAAACATTTACAATGTTCATACGTAGCTGAACCCGCCGCTGAACGCGACAAGGGGCGTGCTTGAAAATAAGTGGGCTTAAGAAAAAAAAATTAAAGGCCAAGGAAGGTCCGTCAACGCGACAGGCGGCAGAGACTGAAAAGAAGTTCTGCATTGCAAATTACAGCTGACTGGTACTATGTAAGGTTTGCCGGGCCTCTCAGAAATTTAAATTCTTCAAACCAAGGGATATAGAGAATACTTCCTAGAAATAAGGATTTCGAACGGAAACCAAGTTACGGTCGGCCATGTGTAAAAAGTGTTTAGACTGATCGAAAAATTGGAAGTTTGGTTTAAAAATTAAATATTATCATATCTTTTGTCCATAATCAAATTAAAAATAATATCGTTGTCAATGTCTCAAATAACACAATAAATAAATGCATAGCAGACTGCAACAACGTTATTTTAAAGAAAACGTGTTAAAAACCGTGCCTGAAATTCCACAATACACATAAGACAGAATAAATTGGGCTCAAATGTATATGCCAACGGGGACAAGTGGATCACCGTATTATTCAGCGACCAAAAGAAACGAAATCTGGATGTCCTGATGGCTGGAATTGTTACTGGCATTGTCTCAGGAGGAAACCACCTGCCATCTAGAGTATATGACTAGATGGTAAATATCTAATGGGTGGGAGGGAGGAGGGGGCGATTGACTTTAATGATCAAACCTGCCTTCCAATTCTCCATGGGAAACAAAATTCAAAAAAGTATCAACACTAGTGCTACATTTATTTCCATTTGGTTCATAATCTTTTGGTTCCATTTGGTTTCATAATCTTTTGGTTCTGAGTAGAGGTTTCAGCCAACAGCTTCAATCCACAACTCACATAGTACGAAACAGTGTCTTTCATCCCGACATGTGTTAGATTGACCGGCTTTGAGATCGGATCCAAACCCAATTAAGAATATTTGGGGTATCTTAATTCTTGAAGTATAAAAAAAGGGAAAGCAATGTGATTCTACTACAGAATTAAAAGTAACCATTGAAAATGCATGGTATTCTCTGCTATCAATGAAACTATGAAACAAAAAATTACCTTTTTCTTGTCTTTTGGTAATAACTGTAAACCTCTATTACTGTATGTCTTACTAGTTAAGAAAATGACAGTTTTTTCCAACAAACTTTGTTTCCATGCCCAGGGTTTTGATATATTAATATGGGCGAACGTTATAGTAAATATGTCAAACTCATGTCAAACTCCGACTTACAAAAGCAAACTTTATAAACAATAATTGCCATTTTATCCGTTTCTGAGACATAAGCAATCAAGAAAAACAAATTACAAGCCAAGGACAAAAAATGTGTTATTGTAATATTTCCAAAACCAATTGATTCAGTAGATACACGATTATTTGAAATTATCCTAGACCAAGTAAATACTATTAATAAATAGCATCATGTAAAAGTGAATGATATATTTTTCTATGGTACCTAAACTTTTGAGATACTGTATAGTTACAGACTTTTATGATTTTTTTAATTAAAGTTATGATAATATACACATTTATTCATTTTGAAATGATTTATTAAAATAATTTTACAGAATCTAATAAAAAAATATGCTTTTGTATAATTTTGTTTTGTTATTTAATAAACGACAATTTCTTGTTATGCTTAAAGTTTTGAGACAGACTGTATATGTAACATCAGACTATAGTCTAACATTGGCAAATCTTTCAAATGATGATAACTATAATTTTCAAGGTAATTTAGCTTGAAATGACAATTTATTGCCAAACAAGAAAAACAGGAAAGTGCCGCAGTAATTTATCAAATTAAATACCCTATAAAAGATAAAGCTTATCTTTGCAGTTAATCTTAAACTTCAGTGGTAGCATTTCAAAGGAATAAATAAGACCTTCAGTTTTCTATTAGCATTTTCTTTTACATAACATTATGTAGTGATATATGCTATGATTTGGTATAAAAAATATATTTATCGCCTTTGATATGAAAATTTATTTCAAAAGACATTGTGAATTACAACGCGATTTCAGGTCGAGGGAACTGCACATTTACTATGAAAGTTTTTGTTTTTGTCAAAAGTATAGTTAATATTATATATTAGAATAGTGAATTGCAATAAATAACTATGTTACATATCATACATATAAAGTAGTTAAAAACCTCTTTTTTAGTTATTAAATTTAGCTATGTAGATTTTTTATTCAAATTAATTAACTATATTGTACAATGCATACAAAAATTCATTTTAATATTTTTCTTCATATTTTTTAATATAAAAAAAATATATTTATAGCCTTTAATATGAAAATTTATTTTTATATAATATACTTAATTACGGACCATTGGAAAAATATATTTAATCGGAAAAATAAATATTTTTTTAGAGATAAAAATAAATTTTAAAGTAATATTAAAGTTGAAACTTTTTAAAACTTTGCCAGAATTAAATGAAACGGAAGACCAAAGAATTTATCTTTTTTGTTTTCATTTAATGGAGAAAAGGCAAAACTAGAAAATTTTTACGTTTTTTTGTTCTTTGTCAACAATAAAAAGATTGAAATTTATTTATAGCAGCAATTTTCAAATAATTTAATTATTTCTGAAAGAGATCGTAATCAGAAAAAAATATGAAATACACTCTACATATTAAGTGCAAAAGGTACACATTTTTAATTAGATGAGTAATTCGATAAGGCATGAGTTGAAATCAATCCTCTGACTACGGAAAAAATGACTATACAAAAAATAGCAGTCGTATCCATCGGGCTGGTATGTAAATTTATAGAATAACCAAAATACAAAAAATTACTCATTTACAATCAACATTCTAACAAATAATACAACATAATCAGTACAAAATAGAAAGAAGAAGTATGTTGTAATAATTAGATGCTTATTTTTTATATCTAGTTACTGTTTACATAAACATACACTGTAAAAAAAGTTCTGTATTTTACAAGAAAAGGTGCTGACACCACGGCTGCCACAGTTGCTGTAAAATTTATCAAGTCTGGGTAAAGTCACGTTTCCATTAGCTGCGTTGTGCACGTGATAGAAAGAATTCGATTTTTAGCTCAGTTGTTACTTGAATTTGATTTCACAGCATCGGTGCTTGAAAAATTACAACAGTAAGTGCAGGAAAGATCACAACATTTTTTACAGTGCGTAAGCGAACAAAGGTGTCTTTTGAGTCCAATTAACCCGTATTAGTAATCGGAATGTTAAACCAGCAAAGATTATTCTAAAACAGAAGATTGAAAGCGGGATTCGAACCTCGTAATTTAGGTATCAAGAAAAGAAATTTTATTGTTAAGTTTAGTTTCAGCAGGATTGAATACGAGGAGCAGTGGAACAGACGATATTGAAAATAAAATATTGACAGTAATTGATAAAACAGGAAGGTGTTATCAATATACCTTCGTCAGCATTCATCAAGAATATTAACTGTTTTTTTTCTCTTCGGAGTATTTCTTTTAAATATGACAGAGATATAAGGCGGCCCGTTGAAAAGCTATCCGACTGCAATAGAATATATAATTAAAAAGAGAGGTCCTTTGCTCAAAAAAAAAAAAAAAAAAAAAAATTGGTTGAGAGATTAGGGGAGACCGGGGCTAGTAGACGCATTTTTTAGTTATTGATTTTTATTAACTTTTGTTTAGTTTTTTATGAAACTTTAACTGTACTTTTAAAGAACAGGCATTGGGCTATAAATATCCGGAGTTTTGAGTTTGTAGCTTTTGTAGTTTATGTTTAGTGGAAAATCCTAAAGTAAAAGGAAAATTGTGCTCCAACCTACCCCGTCACGGGGCAAGTTTCCTATAACTATGGGATAAGTTGGCACACGCTTTATAAAAATTTAAATGAAACTCAAATAAGACACGCAGTTAAGAGAAATCAATTTCATTATTACCAGCAAGTTTAAACAAAGGCGTTATTGCCGTACAATATAAATTCTAAATTATACAGACATAAAAATAATGAATAAAACATTAACATTCAGTAACTTCTATCCTACTCGATATCATCATCAGAATTACAGTTGTCACAAATAAAAAATCGAGTGTCTCCGTTTGGGCAAGCCTCGTGTGCCCAAAATCTTACATTGCAACCACTTTTCTCGGTGTTTGCTGTTTTTCAAGCTTCCAGCACACACCAGACACCGAGCCAACTTACCCCGTGTTGAATGCGCCTACTAGCCCCATAATAAATTTCTTCACAAAAGGGACACGTAACCCTCTAAACATAAATAATCCTAGTAAATCACATATGTGGTAGGTACAGTTAATCATGCAATATGAAATATGCACAAGTTAAATCGAAATTATTAAGATAAGTATTAGAAATTAGAAAAATAATGAAGATACAAAAAATTACTTATGAGTGCAAAAAACAGTAAAATCGTAATAAATGTCCACTGCAAGTAGGTGACGGTGCAAAACTACAATGAAGATTATAAAAAAACAAGAAGAATGGTACGAGGGCTGTATGATAAGTACCTGGCCTTGACAAGAAAAATGCATTTTTATGTCTAAAATGGGATTTATTTTTCAACATAATCTCATTTTAGTTCGATACACTTAGCCCAACACTTTACTATTTTTTGTATCCCTCTAAAAAATACGATTTCTCTAACCCTTCAAAATAGGCGTTTGATTCAGCAATAACCTCATCGTTAGAGCCAAATTTTTTTTCCACCAAGCCATTTTTTCATATTTGGAAATAGAAAATAAATGCTAGGGCCTAAATCTGGCGAATATGGTGGATGGAGCAGCAGTTCATATCCTAATTCATGGAATTTTGCCATGGAGACGACACAGATATGCACGCGTGCATTGTCTTGATGAAAGAGAATTTTTTTCTTCGCCAAATGTGGGCGTTTTTATTTCATAACATAGTCCAAACGATCCAATAGCCTGGAATAATATTCTCCATTGATCGTTTTGCCCTTTTCAAGGTAATCGACGAGAACTCTGCCGAGTGCATCCCAAAACACTGTAGCCATGGCTTTGTTCGCAGATAAAGTCGCCGTAGCCTTTTTCGGTGCAGGTTGTCCACGAAAAACCCACTGTTTGGACTGTTCTTTAGTCTCTGGCGTACTGTGATGAATCCATGTTTCGTCAACTGTTATGAACCGATGCCAAAAATCGTTTGGATTGTGCTTTGATTTCGCCAGACATTTTTTTAAATTGACACATGAGTGTGTTTAATGTCAATAGTGAGCAATCGCGGCACCCATCTTGCCGAAAGCTTTTTCATATCCAAATGAGTTGTTAAAGTATTTTGCACCCGCTCAGTTGAGATAGCCACAGTCTCAGCAATCTCACGTACTTTCACTCTCCGATCATTTATCACAATATCGTGGATTTTTTTTCGTCATTTCTGATGTCATAACCTCAGTTGGACGACCTGGACGTTCTTCATCAAACATGCTTGTACGGCAGCGTTTGAATTCAGCTGTTCAATATTTTATGGTTGATAACGAAGATGCAGAGTCCCCATAAACTTCGCTGAGTTCCACTTTAATCTCGTCATTAGTTTTCTATTTCAAAAACAGGTAATTTATCACTGCTCGATATTCAATTTTTTTCATTGTTGAAATATCACCAAAGTTGTTCTATTGAAATGGCTACCACTCACAAACTAAACCCCTTAGCGACTTAGCGATTAGCTAAGTTTGTTGTAAAAGTTCACCATTGCGAAATAAATAATATTTAAACTCTAGTAGCGCCATCTCTGGCCGAGGCCAGGTACTTATCATACTGCCCTCGTACTCTGTGACTGATTGCGCAATCTATCCACAAATAGGCGATTTATGAGGACTGCCTACTTACCCCTGTAACCAACTAGCCCCGGTCTCCCCTACAGATCCTTAATTTCAAAGTCCGTGTAGTTAGACTATGGCATTCTATATACAAATCAGTTTAAAAGTCCTTCGACTGGAATGCTAGACAATAAGAATTTGACATCATGAAAGAACATATAGCAATTTTCAGCATGAAAATATAAAAAAAAATAATTTTAATCTTGTTAACAAAATCATTAGAGTTTTTTGTAGCGTGAATATTGTTATCACACTACGTTGTTATAATGCGATTTCATTAATATTTCTATAGATATTAAAATTGAACTACTAGGTTAATAATTATTATCATTAAGTATTAAAGATCCGGTTTTGGACTGAGAGTTTGATTTATTATATATGAAGCGAAAAGCAGAATAATTAATCAAAGTATGAGCCTAAACTATGTCGATACAGTTTTGACATTTAATGTTCTAATAGCTTGTTAAAGCCGGCACCAAATAAGCATAAAGAGCTAGTGGTAATAAGTCGTGAAAGTCGTTTTCTATAGCTTATTTGGGATAAAATAGTGTTCCTTTCAAAAAAGGTTTCAATCGACTGAAATTCTAGATAATAGGAATTTGACATCATGAAAGAACATATAGCAATTTTCGGCATGAAAATATAAAAAACAATAATTTTAATCTTGTTAACAAAATCATAAGAGTTTTTTGTAGCGTGAATATTGTTATCACACTACGTTGTTATAATGCAATTTTATTAATATTTCTATAGATATTAAAATTGAACTACTAGGTTAATAATTATTATCATTAAGTATTAAAGATCCGGTTTTGGACTGAGAGTTTGATTTATTATATATGAAGCGAAAAGCAGAATAATTAATCAAAGTATGAGCCTAAACTATGTCGATACAGTTTTGACATTTAATGTTCTAATAGCTTGTTAAAGCCGGCAGCAAATAAGCATAAAGAGCTAGTGGTAATAAGTCGTGAAAGTCGTTTTCTATAGCTTATTTGGGATAAAATAGTGTTCCTTTCAAAAAAGGTTTCAATCGACTGAAATGCTAGATAATAGGAATTTGACATCATGAAAGAACATATAGCAATTTTCGGCATGAAAATATAAAAAACAATAAGTTTAATCTTGTTAACAAAATCATAAGAGTTTTTTGTAGCGTGAATATTGTTATCACACTACGTTGTTATAATGCGATTTTATTAATATTTCTATAGATATTAAAATTGAACTACTAGGTTAATAATTATTATCATTAAGTATTAAAGATCCGGTTTTGGACTGAGAGTTTGATTTATTATATATGAAGCGAAAAGCAGAATAATTAATCAAAGTATGAGCCTAAACTATGTCGATACAGTTTTGACATTTAATGTTCTAATAGCTTATTAAAGCCGGCACCAAATAAGCATAAAGAGCTAGTGGTAATAAGTCGTGAAAGTCGTTTTCTATAGCTTATTTGGGATAAAATAGTGTTCCTTTCAAAAAAGGTTTCAATCGACTGAAATTCTAGATAATAGGAATTTGACATCATGAAAGAACATATAGCAATTTTCGGCATGAAAATATAAAAAACAATAATTTTAATCTTGTTAACAAAATCATAAGAGTTTTTTGTAGCGTGAATATTGTTATCACACTACGTTGTTATAATGCAATTTTATTAATATTTCTATAGATATTAAAATTGAACTACTAGGTTAATAATTATTATCATTAAGTATTAAAGATCCGGTTTTGGACTGAGAGTTTGATTTATTATATATGAAGCGAAAAGCAGAATAATTAATCAAAGTATGAGCCTAAACTATGTCGATACAGTTTTGACATTTAATGTTCTAATAGCTTGTTAAAGCCGGCAGCAAATAAGCATAAAGAGCTAGTGGTAATAAGTCGTGAAAGTCGTTTTCTATAGCTTATTTGGGATAAAATAGTGTTCCTTTCAAAAAAGGTTTCAATCGACTGAAATGCTAGATAATAGGAATTTGACATCATGAAAGAACATATAGCAATTTTCGGCATGAAAATATAAAAAACAATAAGTTTAATCTTGTTAACAAAATCATAAGAGTTTTTTGTAGCGTGAATATTGTTATCACACTACGTTGTTATAATGCGATTTTATTAATATTTCTATAGATATTAAAATTGAATTACTAGGTTAGTAATTATTATCATTAAGTATTAAAGATCCGATTTTGGACTGAGAATTTGATTTATTATATATGAAGCGAAAAGCAGAATAATTAATCAAAGTATAAGCCGAAACTATGTCGATACAGTTTTGACATTTAATGTTCTAATAACTTGTTAAAGCCGGCACCAAATAAGCCTAAAGATCTAGTGGTAATAAGTCGTGAAAGTCGTTTTCTATAGCTTATTTGGAACAAAATAGTGTTCCTTTCACAAAAGGTTTCAATCGACTGGAATGCTAGATAATAAGAATTTGACATCATGAAAGAACATATAGCAATTTTCAGAATGAAAATATAAATAAACGGTCAAGTGCGAGCATTACTCGCGCACAGAGGGTTCCATAGAATAAATATATGAATTTGTAATTGTATTATATATATAAAAAAGTTGCTAAAAGAATATTAAGACTTTTTAAAGAACTATATAACGCAGGGTTGGGTATAACTCTATATATTAGAAAAGTGTAATCGGGTATACCATGAAAGTTCAAAGAGATATATGGAACAATATCAAAAATAGCTATTCGTATAACTCTTTTTTAATATTATCCTAATCTGTTTATGATGAACTTAATTCGGTACTGACAATAAAGACAGTGCATAGTTAAACTTCATTTGGCATTTCATGAAACTAAATTCAGCGTAGTAATAACCTTTATTTCTACAGTGTATCTAAAACAAAACCTTTGTTCAAAGTTTAAATTTGGCATTATGCTAAGTGCGCTTCGAATTGAGGTCTCAAAGTTGCAACGTCGCCTTGGTCAGTGCCGCGTTTTTCCAGATAGGTGTTTAATTAACTTTTAAAGTCACTCGAGGCGTATTGAGAGATACAATCAATGCAAACTATCGCGAATCTCACAGTATTTATGCGATTCATTCTAATTAAATATTTCGAGGGCGATGCCCTTAAAAAACGGACACCTAATTTTAATTCCAAAACAGACAAATGGCACCAAGAATATTTAATTAAAATTTTCCTTTTATCATGTACGTGAAAATAAGCAAGTTCGCATTTTCTAATAAATTCGTTTATAAATTCTGGTGTCAGTTCATTATTTCATAAGTTTGTAAATATAATTACTCCGTGCCGGAAAGGATTAAGTGGTCGCAGGACTCTTAAAGCTTCAAAATTTAAGAAATTTTTATTTTTTTAGATGTTAAACTCCTATCTTGTCTGAATATTTTGTTATAATTGTTTCCTTGAAATTCCCATTAGAACAGAAGTTTTGTCTTTTAGAATTATACCCGCTCAATAGCTGAAGCGGCGTTTCCGAAACTTTAAAGTCATTATTTTCCAAATGGTGTTTTTGGGTATAACGCGCAGGATACCTCAAAAACTTCTGAATATTTTTTCATGAAATTTTCAAAACATGTATTCTATGTTATTCTGTATAAACTGAACCTAAAATTTCCTTTTTATTGTTCAAAAAAATATTTTTTTAGGTGATTTTACTGTTGAAATTTTCAAAATTTTGTACTAGCTAAATGCAGCATTGTATTAAAAATATAAAAAGGCTTTAAATACAAATTTATTTAAGTTCAGGGAAATTATTACAATCTGAAGTATAAGTAAGCACCAAAATTTTCATTCTAGATGCAATATTTATTTTGTAATCCTGCGCGTGAACTGTTATGCCAATTTTTTGTTCGACAAATGTCTAACAGTTTCGAGCCCCCTATAAATACTAATTCTGTATCTTGCAATTTTTTAAATACATGAAACGAAAGAACATACTTATATCTTTCATTCCAATTAAAATTGTGTTTTAAAATCATATACATTTTAAGACATTAAATGTTGAAAATGGTCTTTTTTTCATTTTTTCCACTTTTTAGGGTCCCGAGACCCCTTAAATTAGTATGTTTTTAACAATTTGACATTTATTGCTTTTATACTGTTACTGGACATTACATTACACATATATATCATTAAAAGTCGTTAACTCGGCATAGAGTACGCCGCCCTGTCCTTGTGTATGTCCAAACTGACCGTACATTTAAGGGTTAATACCTCAGTTAATTACCGATGATTTTTTTCGAAAATCATTATCAACAATGCTTTTATTCTTCTGCAACGATAGGTATATTCAGCGATGCTCAACAATTTTTCTGAATGCCCGTAAATCGAAATTTGTGTATAACAGAAAAATGCTAATTACTCAGAAACTATGTGACCTAGGGTAATCGCTATAATTTTCCGGCAAGGTTTATATTAACGTCTACTACCTCTAATTTTTTCATAATTTTAGTTTCAGTAGATTCGGAATTAGATGGGGGGAACATATTTTTGCGCTACATTTTCAACAATATCTTTAAAAATATAATACCTAAAATTAAAAGGAATGTATTTTTGAGTTCAGCGTTACAAAAGCTTTCACAGGATACCCCACATGATATAGAAAGAAAATTTTTTTTTTCAAGTAGCATAATTAGCCCCTCTACTTTTTTACTAAATATATTTATTAATGTTTATTAATCTGAAAATATGTGGGTCAATGGTCTTTATTACTTCCCCGAATTTGAACTTCCCACGTTCCATAGTTTACGATTAAAATGGCTATGACAGACAGACACAGGAGTGATCTTATAATGGTTCCGTTTTTACGTTTTAAGTACGGAACCCTAAAAACAATAATTTTAATCTTGTTAACAAAATCATAAGCGTTTTTTGTAGCGTTAATATTGTTATCACACTACGTTGTTATAATTCAATTTTATTAATATTTTTATAGATATTAAAATTGAACTAGTAGGTTAGTAATTATTATCATTAAGTATTAAAGATCCGATTTCGGACTGAGAGTTTGATTTATTATATATGAAGCGAAAAGCAGAATAATTAATCAACGTATGAGCCTAAACTATGTCGATAGAGTTTTGACATTTAATGTTCTAATAGCTTGTTAAAGCCGGCAGCTAATAAGCCAATGGTAATAAGTCGTGAAAGTCGTTTTCTATAGCCTATTTGGGATAAAATAGTGTTCCTTTCAAAAAAAGTTTCAATGACTAGAACAAATAGCAATCAGAGTGTGCAAGGTCTGGGGAATATAGTGATTAAGTTGCCAAGCCCAGCTTCTGTAGTTTGAGCAACAATATTGACCTGTCTTTGTTCACAAATCTCTTTTGCTCCCAAGCTCCTTTAAATATTAAATCATTTCGGCTAAATAATTACAGTAGATATCCGCTGTAATCGATGGCCAAGTGTCATAAATTTGTAGTGGAGAGGAAAAGACCAGCGCTGGACCACCAAACAGACACCATTACATTTTTTGGTGAATATTCAGCTTCGGAATGTGTTTCGGTACATCGCATTCATCTCGCCGAGTTCAGTACTTTGTCTTTATCGCAACAGTCGACCAAAAAAAAAAAAAAAAGAACACATATATTTTAATTTTAAAATGTTACAGAAAAAAAAACAGAAATAGCCGTTTGACTGGAAATTATGTCTTCTTTCAATTTACATTAAAAAAAGTTTAAGGGATCTTCTTCATAGTGAAATTGTACCAAACTTTAAAATGTTCAATACAAACACGTAATTTTGACATCCTATTTGTTTTTTAGGTAAATTTTATCTGAGATACAAAATGGGATGTAATTAGTTCAAATAGCTTAAAAATTATGAAGGTTTAAAACTTGAAATTCCTAATGATAAATTCATTTATAATTGTAATCGTTATAAAACAGCTTTCAATACAGGTAGCTTTTCATGCATAACTTAAAAAACTTTTGCATGTCTCTTTCCAACAATTTGGGTTATAACATTCCGGTTTTTGTTGTTGTTGTTGTTGTTTTTACTGTACGTAAAGGAACTTCGGGCATTGTGGAATGCCATTTCATTTTTATTTGTAATTCAATATAAAACACTGTGGTACATTAAAAGTTAGTAAAGAACAAGGTTTGACTATTTCTGAACACATTTTTAATGCGTTTAAAGTGGAAGATAAGACAATACAAAATGCATATCAATATTTAGCTTTTTCTAAATTACTTAAAGTGGAAGATAAGACAATACAAAATGCATATCAATATTTAGCTTTTTTTTAATTTACACTTTTCAGGTAATTGCAACCAGTCGAGTTTATGGAATAGGGTTATAGGGAATATTAAAATTGCGAGAAAAACTACAATTTAAAAGAATAACCAAAATTATTCAATGAATAAATCATCTAATGAATCATCTAATGAATCAATGAACATCATCTAGAAATCATCATATTCTTTTAAAAATTGTTTGAATATTTAGACTTGTCTTGAAACAATTGTCTAGCTCATATTCCATATGACCCGATACAACATTTGAAAAACATAACCACTTAACTCTTCAACAATTTAGCATAGAGGAAAACTGACTAACACATCAATAAATATAACTGTTCAAGTTTATGCTAAGCTTGGTTAACATCACTGACACACTGTAAAAAAAAAAATTGTAACGTTACTACATAAAATTGGTGGCAACATGCTGCCTCCAATTTTAAGGAGTAATTTAGCTTATATAATAGTGTAACTTAAACTGATGTAACTGGTGTAATGTAACACCAGTTATATCGGTTAAATTACTCTATAAAATGGAGGCAGCATGGCTGCCATCAATTTTAGGGAGTAACGTTACATAATTTTTTTGCAGCACAATGAGATTTTATAATTAACTTGAAAGATAGCCCGTCAAAAATGACGGAATATGAGACATAAAGATATATCCAACACATGTGCAAGGATATGAATTTTTCTCGCTTATTCCGCAGTGACAGATGAACAGATTTTAAAAACGAAACTCATTTAGGTACCACTTTGATTATCCAGTCGGCCAAAAAACAATCGCCAAACTATAAGATTAAATGTCAATAATGGGTGGTCGTAAATGTCAAATTTACTTGATATTAAAAACTTTACACGAGTTTGTTACGTCATAAAGTGATTTTTAATTCGGCGTTTTATTTTCATTTTTATTAATGTTTTACTAATTTATTTTTTCTTTCGTTATTTAAAATAAAAATTATGTAATTTGCATAATTTGGCTAATAGTTTGGCGATTTGTATGATTTGGCGAAAGTGGTCGACGGGATAATCAAGTAGTACCCTCATTTATGAAAAACTGTAATACAGTAGAAGACCACTAATCCGCACAGCTTGGTTCCAAGTGTTGTATGGATTTGAGGCTTTTTGCGAATTACAGGTCATGTCTATATTATAAAACTAGATATATGGCTTCTTTATGCTAAATAAATTGTATAAATATTGAAAAAAAATGCGTGTCTGTATGAAATGAAACAGCGAAGGTTGCGAGAAAATATGTTGCCAATTTTCCTTCTTCGCCAAGGGCCTATAGTGTAAAAGTACCGAAAATTTAACTTTTGTATTTGACTATATAAAACGCGGTACTTTTCCAGTATAAGGGACTTGGCGTACTTTTTTAAAGTTTGTCATAATTTGGGCTCCAGAAATGAGACTTTTTGCCAAATGATATAAACAGCTATGAAAACAAAATTAATGAACTTTTAAGTTTATTCATATAATTTATAAACATTTTATTTATATCTATATTATTGTTGTTGTTTTATATACAATTTACTTCAGTTTGTATACAAAAATAGTTAAATGGCTTCTTTATATTACATAAATTTTATAAATAATGAAAAATTACTTGTGTATACGAAGCAATGAATAAGTTGCTAGAAAATATGTTGCCAAATTTCATTTTCTCTATCGCGCCAAGGCGCCTATACTGGAAAAGTACATAAAGAACATTAAAATCGGACAGTTAGGAACTCAGACAGTACAGCCCCGTCTATTGTCGGTTATGTTATTAGTAGATCGGGATGAAGATGTAAAGACGTACATTTTCGTACATTACACTTAAAATTCTCACCCATAGATTTTGAAAAAAAAAAAAAAAAAAAAGAAAAGAAAAGAAAACCTTAAAAGAGCGGAGTTTAAATTAAATTGGGGTGACCTTGATTATGAAATATTAATAGTTTTAAATGGGAATTTCGCTAAATTAGCTAGCTATCGCCAAGTTGGCTCCATATATGACAACTTATTTTTGTCGCCAAATTTGGCGATATTTCGTCCAATTTCGCGATATTTCGCAAAGTTGATCAACATTTGGCGCTACTGTGGTAACCTTGTATTAGTAATTTTCAACAATTACTCATTACAATGAGGCGGTCCTACCGAAATTGTGAGGGACACACAGAGATTTGGATTTTATATAGATGGATACGAATTTTATAAAACGTACATGCAAAAATAAAGAATAACATTACACTTCAACTCGTTGCTCCGATAGCAGGTATCCAAACAGAACAGACCACAGTGCCTCATGGAAGTACTTGGGAAGTCGTGTGGCAGATTTACGCTTGGCTGAAACACCTTATGGCACAGATATTAAAGTACTCCATGTTGTTCAACCATTCCATAATACCCGACCTTTCTCTTTATGTAATTTTAAAACTATTTTTTTAACTTAAATAAAAAGTAAGAAGAATATCTGAAGAATTGTTTTTTAGCCCTCGATATGATATTTCTTTCTCCCACCAAATAAAGTATCGTCTCCAAAAAATAACGTTCCGTTGTGTAAACCAGCCGTAAAACAAACCAGATGTATCATTGTACTGTTAAATACTGCACTGAAATTTTTTATACTTCTAATCATCGAACATTTTCGATTTTTATACCGTCGTATTGGGGGGGAAAAAAGTACTTTTTAATGCAATTTGTTTGAAAACTGCATCTCAATTTATTTTTCAGATATTAATTTATTTTTGTAGTTTTTAGCGCCATTTGTTTAATTTTGGCAACTCAAGTACTCCATTTGTGTATAAAGTAAAGAAAAAAATAGTTGGAAAATAGTAATTATATCTTTTTGTTGCCATTTCCCCATAACTGCTGAAAAAAAAAGTAACTAAAATACGTGCTATTTTGAAAAAATATAAATGAATGATTTCTGATAAAATATGGAGCTATTACAAACTATATTTAATTTAATTATCTACATTACAAACAAATGAAGGCATATGAGTCATTAGATAGCCGATTTATTTTGTCGAGTTTCTTGAGTTACATCTGTTTTTTTTTTTTGTTGTTTTTTTTTTTGTGTGTGTGTGTGTGTGTGTGTGTGTGTGTATTATTTAGCGATAGTATTACTTGCGTTAAGTAACTTTGACATTGAACAAGTCTTATGAATACTTTACTATAGATGGTTAAGACTGAAATTATTTTTTAGAGGGTCAATCCATTTCAAGTGGTCCAGAAAATCATTAATTCGTTGCTCGACCATTTTTAAAAAATCTGAAATTTTTTGTACAACAACCCTAACATGATGGAAGTTCAAAATGACTATTGTTTTAATTTTATTATTTTTTGTTTGTGCATGGCGGCCATCTTTGTTTCATCGTCTGAAGCAATTTTTTCAGAAGAAGGGTTTACGGAATTGTAAATAATTCATCGTTTATTTATCCAAGTCAAGTGCGGATTGAAGCAATTTGTGCAGAATACATTGGGCAAAAATTTGGTAATAGAGTTGTTTCCGAAAATAAATCCTTATTGGTGAAATTTAAGCATAAAGTTTCAGTTTTTTTTTTTTTTTTTTCAAAAATTTGTCCGTTTACAAAAGGAAATTTTTCTAGCAAGGAAAACTGTGAACATGACATATTTTGTTTTACAAATAGGCCGAAAGTACTTGTACTCACACGCCAAGTTCCAGACTTGGGACTTCGTTTCTCTTCGCTAAAAAAAATCCCAAATTTTTCAAAAATGTCAAAAATCGCACTTTTTAGGCTTTGATATCTCTGGTGGGGCACGAGATAAAAATCTGAAGTTCTGGTTTCTGAGAGTATTGTATGGTAGTGCTATGCACAAGAAATTTCAAGATGGAGATTTGACTGCAAGCTGAGATATGGCAAGGGTAACGTGTCAAATGAATACTGCCAATCTATTGTTTTGTTGTAGTCACAGCTAAGTATTTATCTCAGAGTGTCACTTAAATTTATGTTTTTGATTATCTTTAAATAATAGTAACAGAAAATAAAGCCCTTTGCAAAGCTTAGCAATTAATTTAAAAAATAATTATGCCTAAGGCCATACATTTTTTATGGTTTCAATAATTTTTGTTGTAAGTAATTTTAGTAACTAAAAGAAACTGCAGCACTTTTACATAAAGAAAAAAATATGTTTATAGAAGACCTGAAACAAAAACAGAAGAGGGAAAGAGAAAAGCTTCTAATGTTGTCATACTTGTTGAGACATGATCAAACGTGTCAAAACACATTCTTACTTGTTGGTTTAAAAACCACAATTTTGATCTTTCTCAAAATTTTATTTGTAGGAACCAAGTCTTGTCATTTCTTGATAACTTGATTGAAGATCTTGGCCCTGCTGGCTCATAGAAATAAACTTTGAAATCACTATGTGCAAGTCTCAGTTCATTAATAATTTCTAGCTTACTTCTCATGCAAAAATGTCATTTTCTGCAGTATAAATTTTGAAAGGGATTTGGATATCTTTACTTTCTAAAAATTACTTGAGGCTGATGCATGGTAACATCGTAAAATGTTTCATTTACAGGAATATACTTATGGTAGGAACAAGTTTCAGGTATTGGCAAGCAGCATTAAAATTGTGGTTTTTAAACCAATAAGCAGGAATGTGTTTTGACACATTTGATCATGTCTCAACAAGTATGCCAACATTAACAGCTTTTCTCTTTCCCTATTCTGTTTTTGTCTCAAGTCTTGTATAAAAATAGTTTTTTTTCTTTATATAAAAGTGCTGAGGTTTCTTTTGGTTACTAAAATTACAAAAAAAATTACTGAAACCATACAAAATGTAGGCCTTAGGCATAATTATTTTTTAAATTAATTGCTAAGCTTTGCAAAAGGCTTTATTTTCTGTTACTATTATTTAAAGATAATCAAAAAAATAAAGTTAAATGACACTCTAAGATAAATACTTTGCTGTGACTACAGCAAAACAATAGTTTGGCAGTATTCTTTTGACATGTTGCCTTGCCATATCTCAGCTTGTAGTCAAATCTCCATCCTGAAACTTCTTGTGCATACCACTACCATACAATACTCCCAGAAACCAGAACTTCAGATTTTTATCTCGTGCCCCATGAGAGATATCTAAGCCTAAAAAGTGCGATTTTTGACATTTTTGAAAATTTTGGGATTTTTTTTAGCGAAGAGAAACCAAGTCCTAGATCTGGAACTTGGCGTGTGAGTACAAGTACTTTCGGCCTATTTGTAAAAGAATTATGTCATGTTGACAGTTTTCCTTGCTAGAAAAATTTCGTCTTGTAAACGGACAAATTTTGGGAAAAAACTTAAACTTTATGCTTAAATTTCACCAATAAGCAGTTAGTTTCGAAAACTACTCTATTACCAAATTTTTAGCCCAATGTATTCTGTACAAATTGCTTCAATCCGCACTTGAATTGGAGAAATAAACGATGAATTATTTACAATTCCGTAAACCCTTCATGTGAGAAAATTGCTGCAGACGATGAAACAAAGATGGCCGCCATGCACAAACAAAAAATAATAAAATTAAAATAATAGTCATTTTGAACTTCCATCATGTTAGGGTTGTTGTACAAAAAATTTCAGATTTTTTAAAAATGGTCGAGCAACCAGTGCTGGACCACTTGAAATGGATTGACCCTACATATTAATTTATTTTTGTAGTTTTTAGCGCCATTTGTTTAATTTTGGCAACTCAAGTACTCCATTTGTGTATAAAGTAAAGAAAAAAATAGTTGGAAAATAGTAATTATATCTTTTTATTGCCATTTTCCCATAACTGCTGAAAAAAACGCAATTAAAATACGTGCTATTTTGAAAAATATAAATGAATGATTTCTGATAAAACATGGAGCTATTACAAACTATATTTAATTTAATTATCTACATTACAAACAAATGAAGACATATGGGTCATTAGATAGCCGATTTTTTTTTGTCGAGTTTCTTGAGTTACATCTGTTTTTTTTTTTTTTTTTGTTTGTTTTTTTTTTGTTTGTTTGTTTTTTTTTATTATTATTCGTGTATTATTTAGCGATAGTATTACTTGCGTTAAGTAACTTTGACATTGAACAAGTCTTATGAATACTTTACTATAGATGGTTAAGACTGGATCGTAAATGGGGAATTCTTCAGAGGATGCAAATGACGTCATTTTATATAAAATAAAAGCATGTGTTTTAAGTCTTAAATCTGAAATATGTTTTGTATTATCCATATTTATATACATTTTTTGTTTATCGGGAGGCGACACTAAATTCTGAATAAGCAGAATTCCTGTTTTCTAGTCTTTGTATTATTTATCGCATTTTTTTTTTTTTTTTTTTTTAAGAAAGATTTCGAAGAAAGAAATAAAATAATCCTGAATATGAAAATTCAAAATAATTCACAAAATTATCTTCATTAAAAGCAATGAAATTCATGTAGGAAAAGAATAAATTTTAATCAGATAAGTTATTTTAATTATAAGAATGAAAGCAATAAATTCAACGGACGTATATGAGGAAATTTTAACAATTTTATAAAGCAGAGCATCTAAATTTAAGGATTGGGTGTTTAATAAAAATGGTTTCCGTATGGGCCATAATTATTATTGTCAATTGACTTTGTACTTTTTACACGACTGAAAAGAAGGGTTATGTGTTTCACGCGTATCTGTGTAAGTGGTTCTTTATACCATCGAAACATCCCAACGGCTGAATGGATTTTAATGAATGAGGTCTCTATCAATTCGTCTTAACGGCCCGATGGTTATAGGCTAGGTTTTGTTTTTATAAATTCAAAATGGCGTCCGTAAAATACAAAATGGCGGTAGAGACGGAAAAAAAATTAAGCACCTTATTGAGTGGCATAGTATTGAGTGGCAAGTGGTAGGTCTTTCAAAATGAAGATGATGTTTCATTGACCATTTTACAGTCAGAAGCTCCGTTAAAATATTATACATCCTGTAAGTTATGTATGTAGGATCTCTAGCTTTAGGGCAACTCTAACCATCATAGACATCTATAGACCTCATCAAAACAGTGTTTATAGATAGGAACTAACAATTAAACACAACTTAAAAGTCATCAATACAAGTAAATAAAAAAAAACAGGTAAGTAATATAAACAAGTAATATAAAAAAAAAATATTTTAAGTCAATTCCTACTTAGGTCAATAAGAGAATTTTTTTTCTCCCATTCTTTTTTCCTCTTGAGTGATGCTTAAAATGCCTTGATCAAGAAGAGGGCTCTCTCGATTATTGAAAATTAATTAATTTAATTTAATCAATGAATTAATATTTGAAAAAAACTGGATTAATATGAAGTATCATCCACTACAAGTTAAAAAAAATTATATGAGCTTGATTGGATGAATAATAAGTATTTTATTAACGATTGAAAATTTGAACAATATATATATAGCGAGAGTGTGAGCTAATAGTAGGAATTGAAAAAAAAAAATAGTTTGACATTGATGAGAAATAATTAATTAGTTCGCTTTTTATGCAGTCGGGTTTTTTTTATTTTTTAAATTTAATTGTTTATTTTACATGCTTTCTTTGAACTTACAATTCTGTTCGTTTTTATGTGGCAGTCAAATCTTGTTACTCATATTTCACCCACTTCCTGTCGACATAGAGCTTTGAAATTTGGAATATGTATGTATTCCTGAGGGCAATACATGAATTAGACATTGATTTTTTTAAATTCAATTCCTAAGGGGGGCAACGGGGGGAACGGTTGATTTCCTATGGAGAAATGAGCATCACCTATAAAAATGAGTATTTGTTGTAAAGTACTAATGGCAGGATTGGCACAATAGCGCCAATTTTGGGCCAATTTGGTGAAATGTAGCAAACTTTGGCAACAAAATAAGTTTCCATATATGAAGCCAACTTGGTGATTGCTGGCTAATTTGGAGAAACTTCCATTTCTGCTTTTTAGTGTATTCAAACAATATGTAATTTCTCTACATTTTTGTGTATTTTAATGAATGCATGTTTATTTTTACTTTCTTCTATCTTTACAAGAAGAAAGTATTGGATTCATGAAAATTTTCGAATTCCGGTTCTCGACGGATTTACACGTTTTAGGGGTCAGAGATTCCAAAAAACATGTTTTTACAAAATGTCTGTCTGTGACTCTGTGAGTCTGTCTGTCTGTCTGTGTGTATGTGACACAGATTTTGTGGGCGCTCTATCTCAAGAACTAATGCACGGAATTTAATAAAAATTTATATTCAGTGAGTTCCTAATACAAATTGATGCTGATTAGTTTTTGGTGCAAATCGCTCAACAGGTGGCGCTGCTATGCAGCATTTTTCACGATTTTCGCAATAGCTCTATCTCACGAACTAATGCACGGATTTTGATCAAACGTCAGATTTAGTTAGTCCTTGATATGAATTGATGCTAATTACGTTTTGGTGCAAATCGCCCAACAGGTGGCGCTGTTATGATGAATTTTGCAGTATTTACACGATTTCCCCAATAGCTCTATCTTAAGAGCTAACGCACGGATTTTCATCAAACTTCAAATTCAGTTAGTCCTTGATATGACTTGCTACTGATTATGTGTTGGTGTAAATCGCCCAACAGGTGGCGCTTCTGTCTGCCTTTTTCACGATTGCCTCAATAGCTCTATCTATAGAACTAATGGACGAATTTTCATCTAACTTCAGATTTAGTTGTATGTTGACACAAATTGTTGTTAATTAGGTTTTGGTGTTAATCACCCAATAGGTGGTGCTGCTATGCAGGAATTTTCACGATTTTCGCTATAGCTCTATCTCAAAAACTAATGCACGGATTTTCTCCAAACTTCCGATTCAGTCACACGTTGAGATAAATTGTTGCTGATTAGGATTTGGTATAAATCACCCAATAGGTGGCACTGCTAGGCAGCATTTTGCTGGATTTAGACGATTTCAGCGATAGTCATATCTCAAGAACTAATGCACGGAATTTCATATCTTTAGCATTCTCATGAGATGCATCGATTGCCATTTAATTTTGGCAGTGTGATAGCAAATTTTGAAGTATTAACATGTATGAGATAGAAGAAAGTTTTGGGATTGGTACATCCGACTAGTTTTTTATTTACATTGATATTTATTTAAGTCGTAAATTAGGCTCTAGTAAAAAAAAAAAAAAAAAAAATGGAGGAAATTAAGTTAGTATATAATTAAATTTTACCTTTTTAAATTTATCGCCCTACTGAAATATTTTTTTCAATTTATTTACCGAAAGCAAAGACAATTTTTAAAAAGTCTGAGACGTCTCTATCATTTATGGAATAAAAGAAATAAAAAGTCTAGACCACTAGATAAAAATATTTTATCGAGAACTTAACGGTGCCATTTTACAGATCAATCTTTAAATTTAAAGCTGAAATGCGCACAAGTCATGATATTGGATGTAAAATTACTGCGATACATTCTTTTTTTAATCGGTATTATTGAGAAAAAATGCATTTTGCTTCCTTTTAACAGTTTTTTTTTATGACTTGTCTTAACTTGTCCTCTTGTTTCATAACATGATAAATTCCTTGAAACAACCTTAATATCATACATTACCACTTTCATTTATTTGTACAGATAAACTCGTTGTGTTAAATGGCATTTGAAAGGTATAGAAAGTGGACCGTAATCAACTAAGCAAAGTCTTTTCTCAAAAACTTTTCACATTTTCTTTAGAGCACCTCTAAAAAATTTAATTAAAATCTTCAAAATAATACATACAATTTTTTCATTATTATTTTTTAAACAAAGGCCAAACTGTGCATTTTAAAATATGCACAAAATTCCCAAATATAAAATAACAAAATAAAATTTTATTTTATTTGTTATATACAATATTATTATATGTAGGCGAAACTAGGAAGGGTAGACCCACTTTTTACAAAGTGATTTTTCATTTTTTAAATATTGTATGTAGAATAAAGTTTTATATATCATTTTATTCGTTATACAATTAATTATCAAAATAAAATTGCTACATATAAGTGTAATATATAAGAAATTTGAAAAATGATTGATTTTAATCATCAGACAATAATGGGTCAAGACACTCCACGTATGGGAGGGTTGATCCACTATATGAGAAGTCTGACCCACTTTGTTTCATATTGAAATATTTGTGAAGAGAGATAAAATCAGTTTAAAAAAAGCAAAATAACTTCATGCTACATGCATTAATTATTATAAAAAAAATATTTTTGAAAATATGAGGCCTAAACAATCCTGTTTAGACTCAACCGCAAGTTAGAGGAGAAAAATTTTGTTTTAAACAGGGTTTTGTCTGAGCAGGTGTAATTGTACAGCACGGAAAATGAAATTTTAACATTTAAGACAGTATTCCGTTAGATGTTCCTGTTTTCATAGAGTTTCATGTATTATTATGTCCGGATTTAGGAGACACTGTCCCGTTTTTTGTGTCTACTTGTCCTACTTTTTATGACACTCGACCTGACAACTGTAGTTGTCACATAGTTTTGCTTCATCTCACTCTATTCATCCTGGTGAAATTCATCTACATAGCTTCCTAAAGTTTTTCGATCAATGCTATGTTCTTTTTCAGCCGCATGAGCACTTAACTTGTCATTAACATATTTTAACCCTTTCAGGGGTTAATTAGTACTTTCAGTACTAAAATGTTGAAATAAATGACTGGCACCGGAACTTCCAAACAAAATGAGATAAAGGCTATATTTCACATAGATATTAAATGGAAAAGATTTTAGCAAAAATCTTGTGCCATTGTGGAGCTTAGGAATTAAAATTAGGGGGTTTCATAAACATACCACTGCCCCTGAAGGGGTTAAGACTGCTGCTTTTATATTTTCTAGTACTTTCTAGTCTTTTCCACTGTTTCTATTTACCTATAATAAGTAATATTTAAATGGAAAAAAGTTCCTGTCAACTTTCGCATTTATATTTCATTAAATTTTTTCTTGCAGTGGATACTATAGCAATTTTTCACATCTTTCTTTAATCAGCTGTAAACATTTTTTTCCACCACTCTATTTTACTGTAGCTTTACAGAATAAATTTACATTCTTTTTTTATATTTAACCATTAACCTTTCATTATGCATAGTGTTTAATAAAAATATTTCCAAAACCACTTAATTAAGAGAGCTTTAACATCTGGTCAACCCTCCCTCATATTGACTGGGTCAAGCCTCCCCACATAGCCCTTTTCTAAAGAATAGCACATTGTTATGTTAAGCTTAACTTACTGTACAATCTTTATGCCTGGAATAAAAGCTCGATATATCTGCATTACTCAAAACCTACTTAATTAAATTTCTATAATATATTTTATCTGAAAAAAGCTTACAAAATATTTCTAAAAAACACAACTTTTAGGATAAAAACACCTCACAATTTATTTTTTCCACTCCTATTTCGATTATCTGTATGAAACAAGGACTTTTGTTTGAGCATTCCAGTAGCTTTGGTTGACACCTATTGATAAAACTCTGAAATTCTTTTAAATATGAAAACTGATGGGTGGGTCAAGCCTCCCCTATGGTCAATCCTCCCTAGTCACCCCTAAATAATATAAACAGTTTTTGCATTTATATATAATTGTATATATATATATATTATAAAGGCATTCAAAAATTACTAAGACAAAACATTCCTGCATTATATATGGAGCACCTGGCAAATTCGATGATAGTGCATTTGCATTAAATAAGATAGTGTTTAAATTTATTGCCTTACTGTAATAATATTTTGTTTTTCAAAAGATTTACCGACAGCAAAGACGATTTTTTAAAGATCTTTGAGACATCATAACTAACATTTTTGTAATAAAAGAAATAATCAGTCTAGACCAGTAAAAATTATTTTATCAAGAAGTTGAAGGTGCCATATTATTGATCAATTTTAAGTAGATTTCGTAAGAAATACTACTTATTACATTCTCCCCTATGTTGGAATTTCTGAAAAAATTTCCTCTAGAACCAAAAACCAACCTTATTTCAAAAATTTATATATATATATATATCACTTTTTTACGGACATGATAACTTTCATAATTCTGCACAAATCTCTTCAAACTGGCACATAAAATCAAGGGGCAGAAAATCACGGTCAAGTTCGTTAATGGGCAAAATCGGACCAAGGGGGGGTCGAAATAGGGAGGGGGTTTGTGAAAACCGAAAAACCCCATAATTTCTTAATTATAATACATATCAAATCCGTTTAAAGTTATTATTATTTCTATGGAAAGGGCCAAAAATTTATGTATCACAGATTTTTGATAACATTTAAAATGGGCTCAAGGGGCGAAAAAAATGGGGTTTTACAGAGGAAACATTTCATAACTTCGTCAGTTCTCAAGATATGAAATTTAATTACACTTATTATAAATCTTCTTAATACTATCTACAACTTTTATATGGACAAGTTTTTGGTAGGACCAACACTCTTACTGCAAGAAAAAATTAAAAACGAAAAAAAGGGGTGCATTGAGGAAGAAAAAAATACATAACTTCGTCAATTCACAAGATAGCCAACCCACTTAAATTTATTATATATCCTCTTAATATTCTCTACAACTTTTATATTGACAAGTTTTCTTTTTATATTGACAAATCCTAAAGAAAAAAAATTAAACAAAAATAGGAGTTGACGAAAAAATTTTCTTATTGAGGGTGTACTGAAATCCAAACTGCTTATTTCTGACTCATTTTTAAATTCATTTTTCCTCTCAAATGCATCCAATTGTCAGGTTCTCTTATTCAGAATCTTTATAATGTGCCGTATTTGTCGATTTTTTGATAAAAGCAAAATATATTTCAAATAATGCTGTCAAAGTGGGCAATTTGAACCGAATTTCCCGAAGGTGGTCCCGTGCTGGAAGCTAAAAAGATGGTCGTACTGGGAAAATAATTGCTTTTAAATCAAGTTCTAATTAATTGAACGATAATTAAAAACACGGGTCGCTTATAAACCTCTTCAAAAAATCACGTCAGCAAGTTTCATGTTTTTTCTTTTAAAAATGAATCTGGAGTTATGCCAGAAAATTTCGAGTTGTTGAGCATGGAAAAGTATTTTTTTTAATACCGCCTTAACATGATTCTGATAAAACCAGCTCTTACAGAAAAATGAAATTAAATACTTGTCAAAAGCGGCCAGATAAAATTGTTAAACTGGGTTTATCTCTAATCTTGATTTAGTTTTTGTTGGTAAAATTAGTACTTAATTTCGAAATCTACCTCCAACTGTAGGCCGAGCCGGCAGAGATTTTTTAATTCAACCCTGAAATTTATACCAGTCATGATGGGGTTAAAATTATTGTAATAAATTCTTTTTTAATCAACGTCCTTGAGACTAATTGCATTTTGCTTCCTTTTAAAAGTTTTTTGATGACTCATTGTCTTAACTTGTCTCTTTGTTTTATTACATGATAAATTCCTTGAAACAACTTTTATATCATGTATTACCACTTCCAATTATTTATATAGATACTAGGCGCCCTTGCAGACCAGTTTGGTCTCCCTTAAAATTTATGTTTGGGAAAGCATGCTAAGCATTGTATCATGTTACTTTTATTCATATTTTAAATTACTTGGACTCCTTTAAATATAATTAATATAATCCCTTAAGTATAGCGCCTAGAATATATAGTGTGGAAATTGGCTATCCTTGTTATACTTAAAAAAGTGCTAAAATATTGTATCCCTTAAATGCGCAACGATGCTGCTGAAATATATTGCAGCGACATCTGCAGGATATTTTCTACAACTGCAAGATATTGCTAGTCTATACAATGTAATACGAAAATCCCGCAGATGTCGCGGCGATCGACTCTAAGGATTTTAGCAGTATCGTCGCACATTTAAGGGATACAAATTTTTAGCGTTGTTTGGTTAGCATATTTCCACACTAGGTATTCTAGACGCTGTACCTTAAGCTAATATTAGTTTTTGTTGCATAATATCTCAATTTGTTGATTTTCTGTAAGCAAGTAAACCCTATTGGTTTACAATGGAAGTCTATGGGAGTTTGGTGAAATATTAGAGATATCGCCTAGTTGGCGCCACTTTTGACGGCTAATTTTGGTGGCCAAATTTTGTGATATATTGCCAAGTGGGCGACAAACTTGGTGGCATTTGGCGACAGAACAGGGTCCCCCCTATGGTAACCCCCCTTATAGGTATGGGGATGCATTAAATGCTGTTCAATAACAAATGAGATGCATTTCATTCTAGCGTTGCCATTAAACAATTAAAAAATAATCGCGATTCCTGTGCCACGTATGATAGCGTAATATGTGTACATATATATATAGATATCCTCGCCGAGTTGAACGGTATTTGAAATGGTACAGAGAGTGGGCAGTAATCAACTCAACAAAGTATTTTCTCAAAAACTTTTCTCGTGTTCTTTAGAGAAGGTCTAAAAAACTTTTTTATTAAAATCTTCAAATGAATGTGTACAATTTTTTCATTATTATTATTTCTTTTAAAAGTCCAATTTATAGAAAAAATGTACAAAATTTCCAAATATAAAATAACAAAATAAAAACATTATTTTATTTATTTCTGCATCTATAAGTAACTTATACATTTTGAATTACACATTCTGAAGGTCGAACTATGAATTTATTGAAAAAATCACAAAATTTCAAAATATAAAATGACAAAAAAAAAAAAAAAAAAAAAAAAAAAAAAAAAAAAAAAAAAAAACATTATTTATTCATTTGTTTCTGCATCTATAAGTAACTTACACATTTTGAATTACGCATTCTGAAGGCTAAGCTATGAATTTATAGAAAAAATGCACAAAATTTCCAAATATAAAATAAAAAAAATAAAAGCATTATTTATTCGTTTCTGCATCTATAAGTAACTTAAACATTTTGATTTACACATTCTGAAGGCCAAAATATGGATTTATAGAAAAAATGCACAAAACTTCCAAATATAAAATAACAAAATAAGAACATTATTTTATTCGTCTCTGTATCTATAAGTAATTTACAAATTTTGAAGGCCAAATTATGAATTTATAGAAAAAATCCACAAAATTTCCAATTATGAAATAACAAAAAAGAAAAAAAAAATTAGTTAAATAGTTTTATTTGTTTCTGCATTTAACCTTTTAAGACCCGATGTATTTGTAAACAAAGCTAGTCATGCCTGTAGAAAGTAAAACATGGACTGCAACCGCTACCTGTTGATAAAAAATGATACTTCACTCTATCTGGAAACCAGAACGATCGTTCGATTCGAGTTTTTATTACATACGGCTCAGAAGCAAAAATTTAGATGAATGTCTAACCCGCACGATCGTGCGGGTTGGGTCTTAAAGGGTTATAAATAATTTACACATTTTGAAATTTATTTCGACGTAAATTTTTAAATATAAGGGCATTCAAAAGTTAGTGAGACAAAATATTTCTGAATTATATGTGACGCACCTTACAAATTCGATGATAGTGTATTAAATAAGAATGTTTAAATTTATCACCTTATAGTAATAATATATTTTTTTAAAGATTTACCGACAGCAAAGCCATTTTTTTAAAAAATCATTGAAGCATCTCATAATAAAACATATAAAGAGTCTACCACTAGAGAAAAATATTTTATCGAGAAGTTGACGGTTTAATTTTATTGATCAGTATTTAAAATTTAAAGCTGAAATAGATACAAATTATGATATTGGAGCTGGAAATATTGCGACACATTCCTTTCGAATCATGTCCTTGAGGGAAAATTTTTTACTTCTTTTTTAAAGTTTTTTGATCACTGATTTTCTTAACTTGTTTTCTTGTTTTATAACATAATTCCCTGAAACAGCCTTTATGTCATGTATTACCACTTCCCTTTATTTATACAAATAAAGTCATCGAGTTAAATGACATTTTAAATTGTATAGAGCAACCATACTCAACATCCGTCGGTCGCATGTGGCCCGGCCATATTTTATGTGAGACCCAAGCCACAAAAATTTAATCCAGATTTAGAAAAATTTCAGATAAGGATTATAATATAAACATTTGAGCTCATAAAAGGTATTTAAGACATGTTTACGGTATTTTTAGGGTTATATATTTTTATTGGAAAACAAAATCTGCCCTGTTATTTATAATTAATGTAAAATTATATTAAAAAATCCAAAATATCAGTTGATTAGTCAACAGATCTTTTTGCATATAATCATGCTTGCAGTAAAATGGTGGACATATTTTTTACTCTCCAACACTAGTTAAAGATTATTTATAATTAATTAATTTTTCACTATAATTTTTTTGACGTTTTAAAAAGATAAAAAGTTGTTGATTAAGAAAAGTCTGATTTATTAATGAAAATCTCCTGATTTATTCTTTAGAACTTGTAAATTCTGATATATTATAATATTACGTTTTATTCTTTTTTATATAGCTCACACTGATTATATTAATTTTGTGACATTATTTTGTTATACTACTGTTGTTATTGTACTGTTTAAACTACCTGTTTTTATTTTATTGTGTAAGTACAGTGTATCGACGGCCCCTAACTTTACAAACATATGTTTTCGGTTCAGCTAACGCTGGAAACATACGTTTGCGCTCCACGAGATGAAAAGGTTGAATATGGCTAGTATAAAGATCGGACCTTAATCAACTCATCAAAATTCTTTCCTTAAAAACTTTTGCGTGTTCTTTTGAACACGTTTAAAAAACTCTTTAATAAAAATCTTTTTAAAAAATGCATGCAATTTTTCCATTATTATTTTTTTAACAAAAGCCGAATTAAAAATTTTCAAAAAAAGCACAAAATTTCCAAATAAAAAATAAAAAAATAAAAACATTATTTTATTCGTTTTTTTACATTTATAAGTAATTTACATATTTTGAATTTTATTTCGACGTAAATTTTGTATATATAAAGGCATTCAAAAGTTATTGACACAAAATATTTCTGAATTATATATGGCTCACCTTACAAATTTGATGATAGTGTATTAAATAAAAATGTTTAAATTACCTTACAGTAATAATATAATTTTTTTTTTCAAAAGATTTACCAACAGCAAAACCATTTTTTTTTATCATTCAGGCATTTCTATCATTTATGGAATAAAAGATGTAAAGAGTCTACCACTAGAGAAAAATATTTTATCGAGAAGTTGGCTGTTCGATTTTATTGATCAACCTTTAAATTTAACACTGAAATACATACAAGTCTTGTTAGTAGGAGTAAAAATATTACGACACATTCTGTTTTAATCGATGTTCTTTGAGACAAAATGCATTTTGCTTCCTTTTAAAAGTCTTTTCATGACTCATTGTCTTAAAAGTTTCGGAAAAGTTTTTCTATAGAATAAAAATTTTATCTGGAAGTGTTGCAAAGTGCAATTAATCATAAACATGATAAATTTCTCGAAATAACTCTTATATCGTGTCCATTTATTTGTACGGATAAACACGTCGAGTTAAACGGTATCCGAAATGGTATAGGCGTATAGAGAATAGATCATAATCAACTCAGCAAAGTGTTTTCTCAAAAACTTTTGAACCGATGCCTTTATATACTTATAAAATTCAAATCTTAATAAAGTTTTAGAATGTTTAATTATTTACAAATATATACAAGAAAGAAAAAAATCTTGCTTCAAAATGTTTGCGTGATTATGAAACACTTTCTAACACATTCAGAATAATGTAACAAAGCTCCATCGTTTAATAAATTGAAGTATGACGTCTAATTGAATGGAAACGCATAACACATTGGAAAACCCAATTTCAGCAATTCCCATCTACAATCGGAAAATTATCCGAATACTTTGAGCACCCTGTACACGATATATAGATATATATCTATTTAACTGCATGCAATATCGCATTTCATTGGCTATTCTGAAGTAATGCGACAAAAATTTACATAAAACAAGGTAACATGACACGCGATGTAGACTTAAAAAGCGTTACATATTGGAAACAATATGTTTTAGTCACACTTTTCACGATTACTTTTAAAATTAAAGCGACATACTTTTCAGTCATACTTTTCAATAAGAAAATTTAGTTATAAAAATTTTCGCTTTACTTTAACAAGACATTTTTTCCCAAAGATTTACCGAAAGCAAAGGCATTTTTTTCAAAAGTCATTAAGACATCTCTGTTATTTATGGAATGAAAGAAATAGTCCACTACTAGAGAAAAATATTTTATAGGAAAGTTGACAGTTTCATTTTATTGTTCAATCTTTAAGTTTAACGCTGAAATACACATAAGTCGTTATATTGGGGCTAACAATGTCTTTTTTAAAGGGCGTCCTTCAGACAAAATTCCTTTTTTTCTTCATTTTAAAAGTTTTTTGATGACTCATTGTCTGAAAAGTTTCAGAAAAGTTTGTCGGGAACAATAATTTTGTCTCGGTGCGCTGTTAAGTGCTATTAATGAAATATAGGAGAAGTTGCTTGAAACAGCTCCTATATCTTGTATTACCCCGTGCATTTATTTATATGGATAAGTTCATTGAGTTAAACAGTGTTTGAAATGGTGTATAAATTAGACCATAATTAACTCAGTAAAGTGTCTAGTACAGTGACTCTTATAATTGAATTCTTATTGTATATTTTGGATCTTGAACATCACCTTTTCGTTTAAGTCAGGTTTTTCATTTTACAAATGTTTCATACATTATTGTAGTTCAAAAATAAAGATTACTGCAAAGAAAAATGCCAGAGAATTATTGTGTTATGAGCAAAATAAAATATATTAAGCAGAATTAAGTGCAGTAGTGCTAAGGTAAACATACCTCCTGCCCCAATTTCTTTTCAAAATTGCTAATTTTTAAAAAATTGTTTTAAAAAAATAAATGCATTTTTACGTAACTGTCTTCATAATTTTACATCAGAATTCAATTATAAATTTATTTATATTTTGATAATATATTAATTCCTATTTGACATAACTTCAAAACAAAATACTTAACTTCTGCTTAAAACTGCCAATTTTTAAATATTTGTGCAAAAAATAAATAACATTTTATTTGTTTTCATAGTTTTATGTGTAGGATTCAATTATAAATCGATTTATTTTGCTAATATGTTGATTTATTGTTTATATAACAACAACAGAGAAATTTCTATTTAAAAGTGCTAATTAAAAAAAAAAATTACTTGTTTTCATATTTTTATATTGTAATTCGATTTATTTTGTTAATGTATTGATTTTACATGAAGTAATATTAAAAAAAATAACTAATATTTGTTCAAAATTCCTAATTTTAAAACTTTGCATAAAAACTACATAACAATTTTACTTTTATTCATAATTTTATATCCAAATTCAATTACAAGTCAAGGATTTTTCAATATATAGCATTTTTAAACATAATTGCCCCCGAAACTGATGAGTTTCTTCAAACAAATGAACGTGGTGATACATAATATATAGTGGTGGAAATTGATTTATAAAAATACGGCTTTTTAACAAAAACTTCTATAATATTCAATAAAAATAAATGAAATTCCATCCATTATATACATGCTATGTACAACAAATGATTTTCAAAAATAAGATTGCATGCATTATCATAAACAAACACATAAGGTCAAAATTTAGATTTTCATAACATACAAACATGGAAATTTATGCAATATCACATTTGATTGGATATTCTGAAGTAATGCGACAAAAATTTACATAAAACAAGGTAACATGACATAAGATGTAGACACAAAAAGCGTTATATATTGGGAGCAATATGTTTCAGTCACACTTTGTTCGATTACTTTTAAAATTACACCGACATACTTTTCAGTCATACTTTTCACTAAAAAAATTTAGTTATAAAAATTATCGCTTTACTTTAATAAGGTTTTTTGTTTCAAAGAGTTACCGAAAGCAAAGGCATTTTTTCAAAAGTCATTAAGACATCTCTGTTATTTATGGAATGAAAGAAATAGTCCACAACTAGAGAAATATATTTTATAGAAAAGTTGACAGTTTCATTTTATTAATCAATCTTTAAGTTTAACGCTGAAATACACGTAAGTCGTTATATTTCAGCTAACAATGTCTATTTTAATCGGCGTCCTTCAGACAAAATTCCTTTTTTTTTCCTTTTAAAAGTTTTTTGATGACTCATTGTCTGAAAAATTTCGGGAAAAGTTTGTCTGGAACAATAATTTTGTCTCGGTGCGCTGTTAAGTGCTATTAATGAAATATAGGAGAAGTTGCTTGAAACAGCTCCTATATTTTGTATTACCACGTACATTTATTTATATGAATAAGTTCATTGAGTTAAATAGTCTTTGAAATGGTGTATAAATTACACTATAATTAACTCGGTAAAATGTCTAGTATAGTGACCTTTATAATTGTATTCCTATTATATGTTTTGGATCTTGACTGTCACCTTTTCGTTTAACCTCTTCGGGACCGGCGGCTTTTACACAAATTTTATTTGGTTGGCGCCACTTTTTTAAAAAAACCTACCATTACTTAAACAATCACGAAAACGCTCTATTTAAAGAAAGCAAATATTACATTTCTTTTTTCCTGGTGCCTAAGACAAATTCTGTATGCTCTTTTTTGAGGATGCATATATGCACCCATGGTCCCAAATGGGTTAAGACAGGTTTTTCATTTTACAAACGTTTCAGGCATTATTATATTTCAAAAGATAAAGATTACTGCAAAGAAAAATGCCTGGTAATCATTCTGTTGAAAGCAAAATAAAATATATTAAGCAGAATTAAGTGTAATGGTGCTGGGGTAAACATACCCCCTCCCCCAATTTCCTTTCAAAATTGCTAATTTAAAAAAAAAAATGTTTAAAAAAAATAAATGCATTTTTACGTAATTGTCTTCATAACTTTATATCAGAATTCAATTATAAATTTATTTATATTTTGATAATATATTAATTCCTAGTTGAGATAACTTCAAAACAAATTACTTAGCTTCTGCTTAAAACTGCCAATTTTTAAATATTTGTGCAAAAAATAAATAACATTTTACTTGTTTTCATAGTTTTATATGCAGGATTCAATTATAAATCGATTTATTTTGTTATTATACTGATTTATAGTTGATATACCATAAAAAGATTACTTAATTTATGTTCAAAATTGCCAAGTTTTAAAAATTTGGTTAAGAAAAATAAATGCAATTTTATTTGTCTTCATAATTTTGTATCAGAATTCAATTATAAATCGATTTAATTTGTTACATTGATTTATAGTTGATGCAACATTAAAAAAATACTTAAATTCAGTTTAAAATTGCCATTTTTTGAAAATTCGATTCATAAAAGAATAAATGCAATTATAAATAATAAATATATTACAAATCATCAGACATACAAGTGAAATTACATAAATCATTTAATACAATTAAAAAGCAAACGTTTCAAGCTAAATTTTAGCCCCTCATCAGTGCAACAAAACATTCAAATGACAGAAAACTATATATCATGCTTACAGTTAAAAATTATTAGCAGTTAAAATTAAATAAAGTATAAAAAAATTTTTTAACAATGCTGAGTATTCAGGAGGAAGTGCACATGATTCATTTATCGGCGACGTTTGCTTACGAGTGAACACACCTTCCAGAAAAACTCTACTTTTAATATTATTGCAACCGGATCTGATAACTTTCATATTCGTGAAATCTGGCCTTGCCGAGCATAAACGTACTTACAAATCTGGAAACCTACAGTCTAAAATTGTACAGCATTCTTTGGATACCGACCATATCCCAGATTTCACGAATATGAAAGTTATCAGATCCGGTTGCAATAATATTAAAAGTAGAGTTTTTCTGGAAGGTGTGTTCACTCGTAAGCAAACGTCGCCGATAAATGAATCATGTGCACTTCCTCCTGAATACTCAGCATTGTTTTAAAAAAATTTTATACTTTATTTAATTTTAACTGCTAATAATTTTTAACTGTAAACATGATATATAGTTTTCTGTCATTTGAATGTTTTGTTGCACTGATGAGGGGCTAAAATTTAGCTTGAAACGTTTGCTTTTTAATTGTATTAAATGTATTTATGTAATTTTACTTGTATGTCTGATGATTTGTAATATATTTATTGTTTTTAACTCGTATATCAGACGTTAAACAATGATTATTTATTTTAATTTTAAAATGCAATTATATTTGTCTTCATAATTTTATATCAGAATCCAATTATAAATCGATTTATTTTGTTAATATATTGATTTATTCTTGATATAACAACAACAGAGAAATTTCTATTTAAAATTGCTAATGTGTAAAAGCTTTTGTAATAAATTAATAAAATTTTACTTGTTTTCATATTTTTATATTGTAATTAGATTTATTTTGTTAATGTATTGATTTTACTTGAAGTACCGAACATTAAAAAAAATAACTAATATTTGTTCAAAATTCCTAATTTTTAAAAATTTACATAAAAACTACATAAAACTTTTATCAAGTCAAAGATTTTTCAATATATAGCATTTTTAAAGCATAATTGTCCATAAAACTGATGAATTTCTTTAAACAAATGAACGTGGTGATACATAATATATAGTGATGGAAATTGATTTATAAAAACACGGTTTTTTAACAAAAACTTCTATAATATTCATTAAAAATAAATGAAATTTCATACATTATATACATGCTGACAAATGATTTTCGAAAATAAAATTTCATACGTTATCATGAACAAGCACATAAGGTCAAAATTTAGATTTTCGTAACATACAAACATGGAAATTGATTTATGCAATATCACATTTCATTGGCTATTCTGAAGTAAAGCGACAAAAAATTACATAAAACTAGAGAACAGGTATTCTGCTTTTTCAGAATTTAGTGTCGCCCCGGTGGAAAAAAAATATTAAATAGTTTTTTTTTTTTTCAATCGAACTTATACCTTTGGAATGGATCATTTTCTTCTAATGAACTGATGGCTCCATTATTATTAAAGAGCCATTATAAATGAAGCGTTAGGTGAAGATGAAAGAGCAGTCGTACAAAGTTAGAACTCTGAATTTTTTGGTCAGAATGGGAAAAAAACTTTTTACGACTGCTCTTTCATCTTCACCTAACACTTCATCTATAATGGCTGTTTCATAATAATGGAAGCCATCAGTCCATCAGAAGAAAATAACTCGGTTAAAGCGGAAACTCGGTTAAGCGGGACTCTACTGTAGTTCAGTTTTAAGTATAGCGACTAGAATGCATAGTGTGGAAATCGGCTATGCCTGTAATACTAAAAAAAGCGCTAAAATATTGTATCCCTTAAATGTGCAACGATGCTACTGCAATATACAGATCGCAGCGACATCTGCAGGATATTTTCTAAAACTCCAAGATATTGATAGTCTACACAATGTAATACGAAAATCCCGCAGATATCGCTGCGATCGACTCTTTGGATTTCAGCCGTATCGTCGTACATTTAAGGGATACAAATTTTTACCATTGTTTGGATAGCATATTTCCACACCATGTATTCTAGACGCTGTAGTTTCAAGACTTAAAGCACGCGATTTTATTTTATATAAAATGACGTCATCCGTATCCGCTGAAGAATTCCTCATTTGCGATCCAGTATTAAACAACATCTACAGTAAAGTACGCATAGGATGTCACTATCACTGAATAATACATAAATCCAAAAAAAGAGATTTCGTCATTCAAGAAACTCGACAAAAAAAATTGGTTATCTAATGTTTCATATGCCTTCATTTTTTTGTAATATTAACATAGATACTTAAAAATTAAATATAGTTTCTAAGAGCTCCATGTTTTATCTGAAATCATTCATTTATATTTTTTCAAAATGGCACGCATTTTAAGTACATTTTTTCAGTTTTTATGGAAAAATGGCAGCAAAAAGATATAATTGCTATTTTTCTTTTACTTTCTACAGAAATGGAGTACTTGAGTTGCCAAGATTAAGCAAATGGCTCGAAAAACTGCCAAAAAAATTAATATCTCAAAAATAAATGGAGATGCAGTTTTCAAACAAATTGCATTTAAGGGTGTATTCCGATCCAAACTGCTTATTTTCTGATTCATTTTAAAATTCATTTTTGCTCTCAAACGCATCAAACTGGGAAATTCTCTTATTTAGAAACTATATAATGTGCCGTGCTTCTTAATTTTTTGATAAATGCAGAAAATACTGTAAAAAACGCTGTCAAAGTGGGCGTTTTGAACCGAATTTTCCGAAGCGGGCGATCTGGGAATGAAAAAAATGGTCATACTGAGAAAATAATTGTTTAAAAATCAAATTCTAATTAATTGAGCTGAAAATGAAATCACACGGCATGTTAAACATGTCTTCAGAAATCACCCCAGCAAGTTTCATGTTTTTACTTTTAAAAATGAGTCTGAAAATGTCTCAGACAATTTCGAGCTATTGAGGGTGGAAAAATATTTTTTCGAATACACCCTTAAAAGTACTTTTTTTTTCCTAATACGACGGTATAAAAATTGAAAATGCGCGATGCTTAGAAGTTTAAAAAATTACTGTAGAGTATTTAATCGTACAATGAGACATCTGCTTTGTTTTATGTTGGCTTAAGTTCAAATATGTTTCTGTAAAGTTAAGTTTATTAAAATAAAAATGATTTCTATATTTTCCCAATTAGTTTTCCCAGTTTCTCTGCTCAGCCAATAACACTTAATGTCTTTTCAAAGAAACATTAAAGTTTCAATGACTTGTTTAAAAATGTTTAAAATGCTTGAAGTTCATTTAATTGTGTGTGAGATAACAGTTTACTATTTTTAAATATTGATTACTTACTTAAATTGATGCCATGAACTTTATTTTGCAGTTGTACAGAGTGTGTACTTTCACTGGCCTGTTTGCCACATCACTGTTTACATGTAACTATGGTTGGTTGGCTTCATGGTTGGATGGGTGTGTGGCAGGGAAACCATTTCATGTCAGTTAACCTGCAGTTGGTTGGTTTCACTGCTTCACACTTGCAGTTTAAATTAGCATATTGTTTCTTAACTGTGTGCTTTAACTTATTTTTCATTTAGTATTTAAGCCAGGTGTTTTTGCTTGGAGGCGTGCAGTTGCAGGTGCAGTTGAAAATGCAATGAGCTATCCTGTTGTGACTGATATCATGGTTTGGCAGATTGTTGATACTGGCTTGTGCTGTTTTTTTTTTCTTATGCTGTCTGGTACAGCAATCCTAATTTGAATTTTATTATCCAGGCATGAGGCTAGCCAAGCTATGGAAAGGTTGATCATAGAGGACAAGGTTATTTTGTTGTTACACTTTACATGTTGTTATTACTAATATATTTTACCTCAAGTTATACTAACATCTGGAGAATAAATATGTTACTCCTTTCAAAACTTTGTTTTAACTTGTGACTTTATACACCAGAGTAGCAAGATATGATTATTCTAATACACAGTGATCCACGGCCACACACAAATTGGTAGCAGAACGTAGTTAATCCCGCTCTGCTGTATAAAGTAAAAATGGCTACTGTCAGTGAAATGAACTATTCGTCTTTTGCATTTCCAAAATTAAATAGAGAGAACTTTAAATCGTGGAAGTTCAATGTAAACTTGTACTTAATTAGTCAGAATTTGTCCGAATTTACTTCTGATAAAGTGGAAAGTGAAGTTTTAAATGAATCTGCTTTTAACTTGTGGCTTTATACACCAAAGTAGCAAGATATGATTATTCTAATAAACAGTGATCCACGACCCAACATTTTACGGCTGGCTTATACAACGTAACGTTATTTTTGGAGACGACACAAAATAAGCTGGGAGAAAGAAATAGCATACCGGGGGCTAACAAGGTAACATGACATGCGATGTAGGCATAAAAATCGTTATATATTGGAAGCAATGTGTTTCAGTCATACTTTTCACTAAGAAAATTTAGTTATAAAAATGATCGCTTTACTTTAATAATATAGGTTTTTTTTTTTCAAAGACTTACCGAAAGCAAAGGTATTTTTTCAAAAGCCATCGAAACATGTCTGTTATTTATACAAGAAAAAAAATAGCCTACTACTAGAGAAAAATATCTTATAGGGAGGTTGACAGTTTTATTTTATTGATCAATCTTTAAATTTAACGCTGAAATACACGTAAGTCGTTATATTGGGGCTAACACTATCTTTTTTAAACGGCGTCTTTCAGGCAAAATTCCTTTTTTCTTCCTTTTAAAAGTTTTTTGATGACTCATTGTCTGAAAAGTTTCGGAAAATTTTGTCTGGAACAATAATTTTGTCTCGGAGTGCTGTTAAGTGCTATTTATCAAATATAAGAGAAGTTGCTTGAAACAGCTCTTATATCTTGTATTACCACGTCCATTTATTTGTATGGATAGGTTCATTGAGTTAAATAGTCTTTGAAATGGTGTATAAATTAGACCATAATTAGCTCAGTAAAGTGTCTAGTACAGTGACCCTCATAATCGTATGTTGCCTCCTATTGTATGTTTTGGATCAGGACTAGTGTTGTAGGTTTAGTGTCTCAAAAAGCGAGACAGGGAGACAAAAAAAGCGGGACAACGACTTCTAAACCGGGACATAAAAATGCTGTAAACCTTTTTAAAACGGAACCTGTCTCTAATGGAATCCTGTCTTAACCGTTACCGGCGCGGAGTAATTCTGTTTATAAACTGATGAAATAATGAACTGACACCGCAATTTATAAACGAATTTATTTGAAAATATAATTGCTTATTTTCATGTACATTATAATAGGAAAATTTTACTTAAATATTCTTGGTGCCTTTTGTCAGTTTTGTAATTAAAATTAGGTGTTCTTTTTTAAGGACACCGCGCCGGAAAGGGTTAAATGTACAAATTTCATTGTCCCTACTATAAGAACTAGGGGATCGTACCCGGTCTTCCCGGGTTACCGAATATAGGTGAAAACATTTTTATTGAAAACTAATAAATTTTTTAAATGCAATAATTTTTTTAGATTGCCCACTTACATTAAAAAAGCATTTTTCATATGAAAAATATGGGTTATACAATCAAATAAAGTTTTGAAATTTATCAAAAGAGATATTTTCTTAGAAGCCGCATGCTAAGAGTTATTTGACCAAGATTTTGCTACTTGCGGCATCCTTATATATTCTAATAATTTCAGAGCTTACATTTTTGTTAGATTTGTGTCTCTTTTATATTATTTTATTTATTTATTCATAGGGAAGGTTTTTTTTTAAAGAATATTAGACGTAAGAAAATTATGAACTTTTATGCTGTTTAACTCTTTATGTTGTTTTAAAGGCAAACGGATTAATCTTTCGTAATCGAGCTTTGCGCGATATAGATAAATTAAAAAATATTTCATGATTTAAAATTGTTTTTAAGACCATAGACAATCAGTAAACTGAGATGCACTTTGCAAACAAATTCCATTTGAAAATTTTCTTCCCTATTTGGTTATCTAAAAATTCAAAGTGTACGATTACAAATATGTTAAATTTGTGTTTTTTTAATATTATTCTTTTATATGTTTATAAAGGAAATATTAATTTCGTTAATTCGTCTTTCGCAAATATGTTAAATTTGTGTTTTTTTAATATTATTCTTTTGTTTGTTTATAAAGAAAGTATTAATTTCGTTACGCAAAAATAGTCAGAAACAAATGCTGAACAATGTTGCTTTATGTGCAAAATGTTTATTATTATTATGTATTGAAGCCGACATGTGATAAGATAACTATAAAAAATCATGCTTAAAAATTATTTTTAAAAACATAATTAATCAGTCAATTAAGATACAGTTTTTAAACAAACATTTGAAAGTAGATTTTTTTCCCTATGCGACGAAATTTAAAATGTACGATGGTCAGAAAATTAAAAAATTGCAGTAGCGAAAATTTCAAGACCGAAATTTGATCGTGAGCCAGTCGCAAAATGACGTCAGCGTTACGCACAGATACGTTTGTCCTTTATAATACAGACACGTAATCAGTAAAATATTATAAAGATCAGTTATTAGGATGAGGTTATCAATTGAGGCTTGGTATTCCGGAGTGAAAACAGTAAAATTTATTCCACTCTGATACGATCATAGAATTTTTTCCGCATGAAATCTAAACCCGACATCCTTTTCACCTTCTCAACTTTACATATGCATTTCTCATATCCGTATTCATCATTTTTAAAAAATAGTATTTTAATTTGACCATTTTAAAATCCTTTTAACTCAAAAGTTGAAGTCACGATTGTCAGCAATATCTTTTAGTGCACTCATTCTTAACTTGAGATTCTAATCTCAGTACCGGAGAGTAAAAATTTCCATAATTTATGTTTTTTAGACACATTTGTGTTAAAATGTTTAGTTTTATCTAACCTATTGGTAATTCTATTTTTGGTAAGAAAAGGATCGTTTCTGTTAAATATGACTTCATTTTCACTTAAATAAGCATTTCGCATAGCGTCTGAAACTTAGTATCAGTATACATGCAGAAGGAAAAACAATATGAAAAATTTTTGATGAAAAATACGTGTTTTCAAAAGCAGTGTGTCATTTTCCGTTCAAAATATTATGCCCCTAATGGGATTTTCTGCCACTAAACCCTATACAACAATTTTTATTAACAATTTTGAATTTTTATCAGAAAATGGCATGAATAAAGATAAATAAACCTCATTATTTCTCTCTTGTCTTCAATAATGAAAGTATTCTCATTTTCACCATTTTGAAGAAATTTCATAAATGCTTTTAAAATTAAACTATAAAACTGGGGATATTAAAAAAAACAGCTAGTGCGATCACATCTACAAATGAACAGATTTCAGTTAAAAATATTATTAGTAAAATTGGTTCAGCAGAAAGATCAGGACAGATGACTAAAAACCACACTTGTGTTTTAAATATATAGATTATATAAAATTATAAAAAATTAAATTAAGTAAATTATGTTAGTTTGATAAAATTATAGTAGAATGTCCTAAAGAATAGCATTAAAATTTTATTAGTCGCGAGAATTTTGGGCAAAAACTTCAGGAACCTGGTATTATTTTAAACTTCGAATTATAGAAAAGATCTTATTTGTTGATTGTCTAAATCGGCGAAGCAAATTCATCCAGGAAAGAATCATCAATTTCTGTAAAATAAATTGCTATTATTTGCATGTCACCTCTCTTTTATAAAGACACTCTAATTTTTTGTAAAACATTGAGTTTTATCAGTGTGTGATTTCGATTACATTATTTTCAAAAGTGAAGCATTTTCACCTGTGAAGAATTTCAAAGCAGCTGGGCTGTGAAAATGACGCACTTCTACAAAACATATTTCAGTTTTAAGAATTAAAATACACGCTTTTTTTTATAAAATGACGTCATTTGCACCCGCTAAAGCAATCCAGTCTTAAACATCATATATAGAAAAGTATGCATATGACGTCATTATCGCGGAATAACAGACGATATTGTTGACATAGCACGTATTTTAATTTCAACTTTTTTCAGATTTTATGAGAAAGTGGCAACAAAAAGATACAGTAATCTCCTATTTTCGACTATTTTCCGTTTATTTTCAATAGAAAGGAGTTCTTTTGTTGCCACGATTAGAAAAATGATATTAAAAACTACAAAAAAATTAATATCTCAAAAATAAATTGAGATACAGCTTTCAAACAAATTGCATTTAAAAGTACATTTTTCCCCCTATACGACGCGACGGTGTAAAAATTGAAAATGTGCGATGTTTAAAAGTTTAAAAATTTGCTGTTGCGAAAATTGTGAAACCGAAATTTCATTTCAGATTTCAAAGTGTTGCCATTCGCAGAATGGCGTATGCGTTACGCACAGATGTAGTAAAGTATGATAAGGTATTCCTTTTTCAAAGGGCTATTGTCTTTTGAAACGTTGGTTTTTTTAGTGTTCAGATTTCTTTTTTGCTTTAACCTGTTTCTTCTCTCAAGTCGCCTTTAATCTTGCTTTTGTTGCCACAGTGTGAGGCTTGCCTTACCGTTCGAAATCGACACATAGGGTTTTATATTGTTAAAATTTTCTAAACTTTGCATTAGCTAAATACAACTTTGTATTGAAAATATAAAAATGATTTAAATACAAATTTATTTAAGTTCAGTGTAATTATTATAATCTGAGGTATAAGTAGGCACCAAAATTTCCATTCTAGTTGCAAAATTTATTTTGTAATCGTGCGCATAAGCTGTTATGCCGATTTTCTGCTCGTCAAATGTCTGACAGTTTAGAGCCCCCCCCCCCCCCCCCCCCCCTGTAAATGCTAATTCTGCATCTTGCAATTTTTCAAATATTTGAAATGAAAAAACATACTTGTACCTTTCATTCCCATTTAAAATTGTGTCTTAATATCAAATAAATTTTAAAATATTAAACGTTAATGGAGTTGTTCTGTATGCTTTCAGGCTTACTGTATGTGTTGCAGTTATATTAAGTCAACTTACTGCCTACAAAGTGGGTAGAATAGCATATTTATTACGAAAGAAATCAATGGAACTGTTCATTTCTTCGACGTGTTCGGATTTACATTCCATCCCTATAGTAAGTGCATATCCATTTAGAGGAAACGTGAGATTTAAAAAATTCCTTCATTAATGCAAGAAAGCTCCATGTTTTAAAAAGGTAGAGTGATGGTCTAGACCGGTATCTACATTAATGGCAACACTTCCATCCGCTTCATTACACTGTTAAAAATTTCGTGAAAAATTACCTCTGTTTTTAAAGGCTATCTATTTTCTGACCAATGAGAACGATCCATGGGCGTTTATGTAGCGTTCTCATTGGTCAAAAAATAGATAGCCTTTATAAACAGAGGTAATTTTTCACGATATTTTTAACAGTGTAGAAATGAATCTCTATTGTTCCCTGATATAGGGATAAGATTCTTATGCTCGTATTCACCATCTACCTCAACCTAGAAAACTTGGGTTGAACGCTCAAGTAGTTTTCATCATTAATCTGATTGGACTTCGGTCGTGATCAGGCGTGACCAAAGAAATACAAGGCTAGTTCATGGTGTGACGTCAAGTTAATGACGTCACGACCGTGAGAGCAGTCGGTCGGAGCGCGACCAACAAAATGCATTAAATTACCTGTACTTGTTTACTTTATACTCTAGGATCTTAATATAATTTTTGAAAATAACTTTTTTTTCAATTGTGCCTTTTTATAATAAAAATATATTTTTACATAGAATAGAATTGAAATAAAAAACGTATTAGAATGGAAGCAAATCTAATTTAAACTATCTGATGAGAAATAAGAAATATAGTAATATTTTAAAACATACCTCAAGTGTTAGTCACATAATCATGGAGAACTAGTTAAGTCAAATCCAAGACACAGAGCTCAAGCACTTAAAATCAACTTTATGCAGAACTTTTGTCTGGAGAAGTCTCAGTGAGGAATTTGATGTTAAAAATATTCAACATGCACTCTGTGACACTTTTTGGGCCACAAAAGGTTCATGTCAGATTGATGTGAACACCATTCTCTCTGAATTGTAAAAATCATATAGTTAAGATTCTGAAAAGAAAACATAAATGTTTAAACTCAACAGACAAATTTTAGATCTAGGTTTAAGATGAAAAAGTTTTAGTACATTCTGAGGAATTGTTTATAAATACACACAAACTAGATTTTATTTTGCACATAGTTTATAAACTTAAACACAGAAACATTGTAAAATATGTCTTGTTTTTATTTCAATTTCATTTAAGTAAAACTTCTGGTTCATAATATGTTTATTTGATTGGAAAGAAACGGGGATGTTAGCACACTGTTAAAAATATCGTAAAAAGTTACCTCTGTTTTTAAAGGCTCTCTATTTTCTGACCAATGAGAACTTTTCATTGGTATTAATTTAGCGTTCTCATTGGTCAGAAAATGGAGAGCCTGTAAAAGCAGAGGTAATTTTTCACGATATTTTTAATAGTGCAGCTGTGTTTTGTGTTCGTATATAATTATTTTAGTAAAATACAGCATTGCATGTTTATCAAAAGTAAAAGAAAATCCAAAATTCTTTTTTAACATGTATTTTTTGTCAAGGATTGTGAAAATCTATTTTACAGCAACTTAAATGAAATAGCATTTGCATATTGATAAATAAATAAAATATGGATGTATTTCAAACATACTTTTTTAAATAGGGAATATGTATATTTCAGTACTATTAAAATATTCATCTGAAGGTTATCTAAATTTTTAAAATGCATTTTAAGGGGTCTCAGGACTCTTAAAGCTTTAAAATTTTCGAAATTTTAATTTTTCTAGATGTTAAACTTCTCTGTTTTCTGAACATTTTGATATAACTGTTATCTTGAAATTCAACATTAGAACAGAAGTTATGACATTTAGAACTATACTCGCTCAATAGCTGAAGCGGTGTTTCCAAAGCTTTGAAGTTATTTTTCTCCAAATGACGTTTTAGGGCATAATGCGCACGATATCTCAAAAACTTCTGAATATTTTTTCATGAAATTTTCAAAACGTATGTTTCATGTTAATCTGTATAAACTGAACCTAAAATTTCCTTTTTATAGTAAAAAGAAAATATTTTTTTAGGGTTTTATATTGTTAAAATTTTCTAAACTTTGCATTAGCTAAATACAACTTTGTATTGAAAATATAAAAATGATTTAAATACAAATTTATTTAAGTTCAGTGTAATTATTATAATCTGAGGTATAAGTAGGCACCAAAATTTCCATTCTAGTTGCAAAATTTATTTTGTAATCGTGCGCATAAGCTGTTATGCCGATTTTCTGCTCGTCAAATGTCTGACAGTTTAGAGCCCCCCCCCCCCCCCCCCCCCTGTAAATGCTAATTCTGCATCTTGCAATTTTTCAAATATTTGAAATGAAAAAACATACTTGTACCTTTCATTCCCATTTAAAATTGTGTCTTAATATCAAATAAATTTTAAAATATTAAACGTTGAAAATGGTTCTTTTTTTTCATTTTTTCCAATTTTAAGAGTCCTGAGACTCCTGAAAAAACTGACAGAAAGCCAAGGTACAGTAACATTCTGGATTATACAAAAATTAATAAATCTAATCAAAATGAGAAATTAAAGATGTTTAGAAATAAATTTTACTTCGTTAGATTGCTGTGTAGAATTGTTTTAGGGAGAAAATTAAAAGTAAACATAAGCTACAAAATGTACAAAATATAACATTTAATATGAATGCACAATTTAAAGCTCTTAATTCTATAACGGAAGAAAAAATAAACTGTAAACAGCGTATTTGGTCTATAAAATAAATAGATTATAGCATAAGACAAGCTTTGAAACAAATTTAGTTCTGAAAACATGAAAATATATAACAATTTATCGTTAGGCTTAAACAAACACCCATATCAAGCTCTAGCACAACGATGGCAGATCAAAAAATAGTAATAAATTTAACTAATAAAAAATTTACCAAATCCTCAAAATAATATGTCTAGATGATCACAAAACCCTATAGATTATAAATAAAAACAATACATACCCATTAGAAACCTGTAAAATACTTTAAAAAGCCGTCTTTTAAAGACGTTAGGCACTTTCTTGCTTTACTACGGAGAAGTTGAGTTCAGATGTTCCGGTCCGTTTGACGTCATAAAAGTCATGAAATGGCCTTGTGTATGTCACCGATCAGGTACAATCAACTTAATCGGGAATTTCATTTGAGCGATCGACCGAGGTTTCCTAGATTGAGGTAGATGGTGAATACGAACATCAGACTTTTGCAGTCCCTTACACTGCAGAAATTGGAGATTAATTCATCTAAATGAACGATAATTGCAGGTCAGATCATGCTCGGCTGATCGATGACTTAACGATAAATGATTCCCGAGGATTATTTCGTCAGCATGTTCTCCGTAGAACCTTATTGCACACGTATGAGACATTTTAACTGATTGTCGCCATCACAATTTGTTCAAGAGCTGGAAAAAATTCTTTTGGGTCATAATACTTTAGCGCCTTATTAATGATTTCATGCCTTACGTGTGCTCAACCTATTGTCCATCAGAGGAAACCATGCCTCTTATTAAAAGTAACTTTCTTTAAAGAAATCTCAAATTTTATTCCTTTTTCTGAGATGCACGAATGGTGTATTTCGTAACAAAAACGCATTAAAATAAATACATTTTTCTCTTTTTTTCCCAAAAGTGACTTTTTTTTTTTTTTTTTTTTTTTTTTTGTATCCCTTACAACTTTGGATAATGTATCAGTTGTAAAAACTCTTCCTAATCTGCATTACCTATCTAGAACCTCAATATCCTTTACTTGTTTTGAACAATGCATTCTATGCAAATGACCTCATGGTATTAAGGGTGTATTCGAAAAAATATTTTTCCACCCTCAACAGCTCGAAATTTTATGAGACATTTTCAGACTCATTTTTAAAAGTAAAAACACGAAACTTGATGAGGTGATTTTCGGAAAATTAGGTTCAAAATGCCAACTTTGACAGCATTTTTTACAATATTTTCTGCATTTATCAAAAAATCGAGAAGCACGGCACATTATGTAGATTCTAAATAAGAGAATTTCTCAGTTTGATGCGTTTGATAGCAAAAATGAATTTAAAAATAAATCAGAAAATAAGCAGTTTGGATTGGAATACACCCTTAATGGCGTACCATACAAAAAATATTTATGGAAAGGGCGATTTATTTTCGAATTAATAAAAATCGTCTAATACTTCAGACACAATGAAAAAAACAAATACCATCCGTACTTCTTTGTTTATGCATGCTGTTAGGTTAGGAGAAAAAATTTAGAGTTGCCATGGGCTCCCAAGTACGTAGTTAGGACACTGTCAGTTACTAAATGTTTATTTTATTGAAATTATCTTTTAAATACACATCAGGACTGTGCTTTTTAAGCCATGATATTTATAACCAACAAATATAACACCTCTTTTCTGATTTTCTTTTTCTGATTCAGCATCTTTGAAATAAAAGCAATGCGTTAATTTTGTGGAAAAATTTTGTGCTGATTCATTGTCTTAAAACTTAGAGGGAAATTGTCTGAGAATGCTCCTGAAGACAAATAATCAATTTCGATTTCTTAGATCTCTAAACTATTATGAACTGATGAATGCAGAAACTTTAGAAATTAGCTGAAACAATTTGCCATGTGGCTGCATAATACTATAACGTGAGTCTGTAAAACTTTTTTTAATTCACTTTAGATGTTTTGCTATAAAATTAAGGTTAATGAATGAAGTAATTTGGGGGGGGGGGGGGAAGTCTCCCTATATTTGGGGTTTATTGTCACTCAAATACTAAAACATTCACAGTTTTACAATAATAATCTAGCCTCTCGTGCTGTTATAAACATTAGTTGCGTTGAAACCCGATATGTTGCTTTCGAATTTCGTGTTATCATTCGATTATTTTGGGGGAAAGGAAATCCAACTTTATTTTGCATTTAGAAGGTATTATAGTATTAATTTTATTAAATACAATACTTCAAATAATAAATTACTAGCCTCTCTTGGCGACCAGTTTGGTCTCCCTCAAAATTTATGTTTGGGAAAGCATCCTAAGCATTGTATCATGTTACTTTTTTCATAATTTAATTTACTTGGACGCCCTTAAATATAATTAATAAAATCCCTTAAGATAATATTAGTTTTGTTGCATTAAAATATCTCAATTTGTTGATTTTCTGTAAGCAAGTAAACCCTATTGGTTTACAATGGAAGTATATGGGAATTTGGTGAAACATTCGAGACATCGCCAAGTTAGCGTCACTTTTGGTGACAAACTTGGCGGCATTTGGCGACAGAGCAAGGTCACCCTATGGTAACCCCCCTTATAGGTATAGAGATGCATTAAATTCTGTTCAATAACCAATGAGATGCGTTTCATTCGAGCGTTGCCATTAAACAATTAACAAATAATCACGATTTCTGTGCCACGTACGATAGCGTAATATATATATAGATATTTACAAATTAAGTCAAAAGATTTTCCAATAAAAATGCACATATTCTATAACTGTATCTGCCAAAAGCTTTTCGTTTTCTGTTCGTCGCTTTTTCCAAAATTTGGTTTCTAATTTCGGAGCTGGTAGAAATGGCATCATTTGGGTGAACTTATACCAAAATGGCTTTGTTTTAGAGAATTTATTCAAGCGCATTTTATATTTATGAATTAAGATAAATGCTTAAAGAAGTGTAATTTTTCTCGCTAAAATATTTTGTTTTTAACGTCCTTATCAAAACTTTCAAACGCCATCTTAAGGAAATAGTTGAAAATCTGTTTTTCTACTTTAAATTAAATTAAAGCTGCGATAGATATTTTTCTCTCTTTGCGTCAGTGGAATTTATCTCAATATGTTCCAACCGACAGACGATTTTTTGCTTTCTAAAATAAACTGAATCCTGAAGCTTGAGTTTTTGAAAATAAGTTTATATTTCTTGAAATTTTCTTGAAAAATACAATTCAATCACAATATTATTATCACTATCTATTCAAATAAAAGTTAATTTCAATTTAAAAATGACGTCAAACAAAGAAATCTAATAATTTCTATCTTTTCCATTTTCTCTCTTTTATTCACAAAAATGGAGCAATTTAGTTACCATCATCGCAGAAATGTCATTAAAAATTATGAAAAAATTAATATATCGAAAACAAATTCAAATTTTAAAATTCTAAGACCACTTTTGACATTCTTCGATCCAGGCGGATGAATGGCGTTAATTTGATCGCCCAGCGCTCCATATTCTAGGAGAAGTAGCTGTGAAATGCAAACGGACAGTCACTTTTTAATATTATAGATTGATGAAGTTTTAATTTTGTTGTAAAAAATTTTCCAGAGACAAATGCTGAACTATTTATATTGTTTTAAGTGCGAACGAGTTATTTCATAATGGAGCGTGTACGTGGCGGATATACAGGTTGGCCATAATTAAACTGGCAGTACTCAGAGTATTAAGTAGCGCGATCTAATTGAGAGAATGACGCCAAAGTTTGTAAGAAGATTAAATAAGACGAGGGACAAAAGATTCCGCAAAGAAAAAAAAAATTAGTTTTAAAAGTAACCGCTAGGGGAATATATGGCGCTGTGTAACAGAAAAGAGAGTTCTAAAAAATCCAGAATCCATACTAAAATCGTTAAATGCGCTAAATAAATGGTAATTTTATTTCAGTATTGATTCTGCATTTTTTAAAACTCTCTTTTTTGTTACACAGCACCACATATTCCCCTAGCGGTGACTTTTGGAACTAATTTTTTTCGTGCAGTCCTTCATCCCCCGTCTTGTTTAATCGGCTTACAAAATTTGGCGTCATTCTCTCAATGAGGTCGGGCTACAGAACACTCTGAGATCTGTAAATTTAATTATGACCACCTTGTAGATTATAAAAATTCGTGCTTGAAAATTACTTTAAAACCCATACTAAATCAATCTATTACGATACAGTTTTCAAACAAATTGCATTTGAAAGCAGATTTATTTTTTTTTCTATATGATGGTGTAAAAATTAAAAATGGACTATGTTTAGAAATTTTAAAAATTGCAGTAGCCAAAATTGCAAAACCGAAATTTCATCGTCAAGTGTTGTCTTGCAGAAAATGACGTCAGCGTTACACACGGACACGTTTGTCCTTTATAATATACTAGCAAACCCCGCGGCTTTGCTCGCGTAATATTTGAAATATGCCAAGTGATATTTATATGTCTAATTTTTATTAAAAGGTACTAACTAAATTTTTATTTTATTAAACGGTAATATTTTATTTTATTAAAAGGTACTTATTACTTTTAGGAATAATTCAAAAATTACTATTTAAAACACAGTTCGATTAAACATCATTATTACACTGCATTAGGCTAAATGCAGTGTAATAATGAGGTTTAATCTTAATGAGACTTAAATTAATAAAACGAAATAAAACTAAATAAATAATAATTTAGAAAATATTTTGAAAATTTTATGCTCAATTAATACGCTCATTTCAGTATTCATTTAAAGTTTTGAATTTTTTAGAAACCATCTTCTTACATTTTAAAATTAACTATTATGTCAAATTCCATGTCCTACCACCTCTCTCAACATAAAGGGCTAGGTTGAAATAGGAACTGTCACCATTAATTTGCCAACATTAATTTTGAAATCGGTTTGTTATTTCCTAATATTCCACAGAAACGTAATTTAGAAAGCTTTTAAAGGCCTTTTTAAGAACGTTTGTTGTTCCTGTGAACCCCAGGTGGTAGAATCATCGGCATAAAATATAGACTGTGTAGGATCAGAGACTGTTACCATTGATTCGCAACTATCACTTTTATAATCGGTTTATATTCCCTGAAATTGCATAGAAATTGTAATTTAGGACGTTTTTAGAATGCTTTTCGCACCTCCCCTTCGCTTTAGCCCTTTTTAATTCGAATTTTTTTTTCGACAGTCCTTCGAGGGCATTTATATTTTGTAAGTAACTACCATGCCATATTTAAAGTTTCTAGCCTTTTCAGTATCACAGATTTCGCAATTTGGTAAGTTTTTAGTTCCTGCAACCCTCTGGTGGTAGTGGCACAGACGCAAAATATAGCTTATGTTTGAGCAGTTTCTATCACCAACAATTTGTCATCTTTATTTTTTTAATCTGTTTGGTATTTGATAAGATTGTATAAAAATTATAATTTATAACGCTTTTCGCTCACTTCATCTTTTTAAATTTGGAATTTTCTTTCGACTGTTCTTAGAAAGCAGTTGCATCTTGTAAGTAAATACCATGCCATACTTCAAAGTGTTAGACCCCTCAGTTATGCAAAAAACGCAAATTAGAACATATTTTGCTTTTGCAACCCTCAGATGGTAGTGACAGCAACATAAAATATAACCTATGTTATAGCAGGTACTGTCACCATTGATTTACAACCATTACTTTTGAAATAGCTTTGGTATTTCCTGTGATTGAGTAGAAATCGTAATTTAGAACGTTTTTAGAACGCTTTTCGCGCATTTTCACCCCTTTTTAAATTTCCAATTTTTTCGAAACTGTTCTTAAAGATCATTTATAATACATATGTACCTTGCCTAATTTTAAGTTGCTAGCCCATACCGATCACAAAAATTGAAATTTAGAACGCTTGTTTGCTCCTGCAAAGTCTAGGTGATAGTGATACCGACATACAAAAGCGTCTATGTTAGAGCAGAAGCTGTCAGCATCGATTTCCTACCATTGCTTTTGAAATCAGTTTGATTCTTCTTGAGATATTGCTGACAAATCGGTATTTAGAAAGATTTTAGAAAGCTTTTCGCTCATTTTGCTCCTGCATCTCCTCTGGGGTAGTGGAAACAGATATAAAATGTAGCCTATCTTGGAGCAAGATCTATCACCATCATTTTTACACCATTATATTTGAAATCGGTTCAGTACTTCCTGAGATTGCATAGAAATCGCAATTTAGAACGTTTTTTACAACGCTTTTCGCACATTTTGACCCCCCTTTTAAATTTCGATTTTTTTAGGAAATGTTCTTAGAGATCATTGATATCTTATAACTAACTACCATCCAAATTTCACGATTCTAGGCCCTTCGGTAACGCGAAACCCGCAATTTAGAACGTTTTTCTCCTGCACCCCCTTTGGGGTAGTTGCACTGACATAAAACATAGCCTATGTTAGAGCAAGGGTTATCACCATCATTTTGACGCCATTATTTTTTAAATCGGTTTGGTATTTCCTGAAATTGTGTGGAAACCACCATGTAGAACGTTTTTTAGAACGCTTTTCGCGCATTTTCACCCCTTTTAAATTTCGAATTGTTTAAGAACTGTTCTTAGAAATCCTTTATATCTAGTAAGTAGCTAATATTTCAAATTTCATATTTCTAGGCCCTTCAGTAATGCAAAAATCGCATTTTTAGAACGTTTTTTGCTCCTGCACCCCCTTTCGAGTAGTGGCACCGACATAAAACATAGCCTATGTTGGAGCAAAGGTTGTCACCGTCATTTTGACACCATTATTTTTTAAATCGGTTTGGTATTTCCTGAGATTGTGTAGAAACTACCATTTAGAACGTTTTTTGAACGCTTTTTGTGCATTTTCACCCCTTTTAAATTGCGAATTGTTTAAGAACTGTTCTTAGAAATCCTTTATATCTTATAAATAACTACCATTCCAAATTTCATGTTTCTAGGCGCTTCAGTAACACAAAAACCGCATTTTTAGAACGTTTTTTGCTCCTGCACCCCCTTTTGGGTAGTGGCACCTACATAAAATATAGCCTATCTTGGAGCAAGCGTTGTCACCATCATTTTGACACCAATATTTTTTAAATCGGTTTGGTATTTCCTGAGATTGTGTAGAAACTACCATTTAGAACGTTTTTTGAACGCTTTTTGTGCATTTTCACCCCTTTTTAATTTTCAACTGTTTAAGAACTGGTCTTAGACATCATTTATATCTTATAAGTAACTAATTCCAAATTTCATTTTTCTAGGCCCTTCAGTAACACAAAAACTGCATTTTTATGCAATTTGTAGATTATTTACTTGTTTAAAGCTCTTAAATTTGTGATTGCGTTAATTTAGGTTAATGGTTATTAAATTGGTGTTTTTAAGTGGGTTTGCAGTTTTAGATCCATATTTGTGAACCTAAATTACTAAGCGCCTAAAGGATCAATTTCAGAAAAGATATGTTTTCTGTCATTTACGATGTCATTTTGTTTAGAAAAAAACCAATGAATAAGCAAGTACAAAACTTGTGTGGAAATATGAATTACTTAAAAACAACGTTTAAACACACAATAAAATACATAATTTAATTTTAACAGGCGTATATATTTCGTGAGTTCGAGGACTCACATCCTCAGTGTATAAAATCTATAAAAACAATATCGCCCCAACTACATGTACGGTGAAAACCCAAATGTCAAAATACAATACCAAAAGACCATCAAGTTCCAACAGCGAATGAAATTAAAGCGAAAGTGAAGTGCCGTGACACAACATATCCACCCAGAAAGTTGAGATGTATGGTACAATAGACAAATCATTAACCAAGGAGTTTTTAAATCTATGGATATGAACAGCTTCAAAAAAGTCTAAATCCAGAGGAGGGATGCATTTCTTGATAATGGTAGCTGAGTCAAAATGTGAGTCCTGAAACTCACGAAACGTATACGTCTGTTCAAATTAACTTATGTATTTTATTCTGTGTTTAAACGTTGTTTTTAAGTAATTCAATGAATAAGCATTTGTGTTATTAGTTTAACTTCGGAACTGAAGAGGTTATGTCGGTTCCGCTAACCCTCAGGGGAGTGCAGGAGCAAAACACGTTTTAAAATGGCGTTTTTGTGATACTGAAGGGGTTAGAAATTTGAAATTTGGCATGGCGGTTACTTTTAAGATACAAATGTTTTCTAAAAATAATCAAAATTTAAAAGGGGGGAAATGAGAGGAAAACATTCTAAAAACGTTCTAAATTATGATTTCCATAGAATTATTAAGAATAGAAACTTGAAATTTGACATCACTGAAAAAATGAAGTACTCAAAAATTAGTAAATCGGTGTACTCATATCGAATTCAGTATGTTTGGATCAAAAATGAACCTATTCTTTCTCAATTTTGATATATCACATGTTATCAAACCCAAATGAAACGATAATTTTGTACTTTGTAGTGGTTTATTTCATTCATGGCGGCTTAAAAGATGTTCTTTAATCGAAAAACAAAGTAATATACCGTGGAAATCAGAAGTTTAATATTACATTTTTATTCCTCTGAAGGAAGTAGCGATCTCATCTCACATGATCAGTATAAAGCGAGTTACTAGCTTAGAGTAACTGGCTTGGCCTTTTGCTCCACGCTAACGTTCTCGCCTCCTGATCATGTGGTTCGTATCCCATCGGCGCCACTTACTCTCTCCAAAAATGTAATATTTACTGAAGGTACAGCTGATAGCATAAAATAAGAAAAAAAATGTATTGAATATTTAACAGAGAGCAATTACTTTCAAGTTCTTATTTGAATATGGGATCAAAAATGAGTACATAAGCACTTCATATTTGAATACATACATAAGATCAAAAATGAGTACATATCGGTTCACATTTGAACACATCCATGGAATCGAAAATAAGTACGTGTTTCTCAATTTTTAGTACATTTGGATCGGAGCTATTTTGAGTATGTGACGTATTTAAAAATGAGTACTTTTTACTCAATTTTGAGAATCCATTTTTTGCATAGTGGATACTTCTTTTAAGACGCAAGTGTACGCATTGAACAGTTTTGTTAAAAAATCAAAAATTAAAAGTGCGCAGGAGAAAACAGTTCTAAATTATTATTTTTGTGACACTATAAGGACTGGAAACTTGAAATTTGGAAAGGCGGTTATTTTTCAGATACAAATGGTCGCACTAAAACTTCTAAAAATATTCGAAATTTAAAAGGGTGAAATGAGAAAAAAAGTGTTCTAAAATAAGAATTTTGTAGGATTATTAGGAATAGAAACTTGAAATTTGTCATGTCGGTTACTTTTAAAACGTAAATGTTTGCACAGAACAGTTTTCAAGAAAAATCGAAATTTAAAAGGGTGAAATGGACAAAAAGCGTTCTAAAAACGTTCTTAATTATGACTTCCCTGGAATTGTTAAAGATAGAACCTTGAAATTTGTCAAGCTTGCTAGTTTTAAGACGCAAATGCAGGCCCAGAATATTTTTTTTTTTATATTTGATAATTAAAAGTGTGCTGGGAAAAAAAAGTTTTAAACTTTCGATTTTTAATTATACTGAAGGGATTTGAAACTTGAAATCTGGCATAGTGGTTACTTTTAAGATATAAATGCGCGTTAAGTATGGTTTCTAAAAAAAAAAAAATTAATGTAAAATGGTGAAATAAGTAGTAAGAATTCTAAAAAAGCTCAAAATTGTTATTTCTATGGAACTGTTCAGGATAGAAACTTGGAATTTAACATGGCTGCCACTTTTATGACTCAAATGCCACTCGCAAAACATTTTTTTTTTTTTTTCGAAATTTACAAGGAAGCAGATTAAAAAAATATTTTAAATTTACTTGTGATGTAAAATGACTAGAAACTTGAAATTTGGAATGGCGGTTTCTTTTAATTTACAAATGCTCTCTAAAATAATCGAAAACGAAAAGAGTAAAATGAGCAGAAACCATTCTAAAAAATTTCTAAAATACGACTTCTGTAGAATTGTTAAATATAGAAAATTGAAATTTGACATGCCTGCTACTTTTAAAACGCAAATGCACGCACAGAACAGATTTTTTAAAAATTCGAAAATGAAAATAGTCGCAGAGGAAAAAGCATTTTAAATTGTGATTTTTGTGATACTGAAAGGACTGAGGATTAAAAATTTGGAATAGCGGTTATTTTTAAAATACAAATGCTCGTAAGACTAGTTTCTAAAAATATTCGAAATTTAAAAGGGTAAAATGAGAAAAAAGCGTTCTAAATACGTTCTAAATTAAGATTTCTGTGGAATTGTTAGGGATAGCAACTTGAAATTTGACATGTCTGTTATTTTTAAGACGTAAATGGTTGTACAGAACAGCTTTTAAAAAAATCGAAATTCTAAAGGATGAACTGCACGAAAAGCGTTCTGAAAACGTTCTTAATTACAATATATATGGAATTGTTAAAGATAGAAACTTAAAACTTGACTTGCCAGCTACTTTTAACAATGCACGCACAGAACAGGCTTTTAAAAAATTCGAAAATTAAAAAAGTCTCGGAGAAAAAAGCATTTTAAATTGTGGTTTTTGTGACACTGAAAAAACTGGGAATTTAAAATTTGGAATGGCGGTTAATTTTAAGATACAAATGCTCATAAGACTAGTCTCTAAAAATATTCGAAATTTAAAAGGACGAAATGAGAAAAAAGCGTTCTATATACGTTCTACACTGTAAAAAAAAAACCACTGTAAATTTGTCAGAACAAACTCGATCACAGTGAATGTGCTGTATCTTTCTTTGGTTTCCTAACTATATTAACATGGAAAATGCAGTAGTTGCGTAAAATTAACAGCACAATGTTCTGGCAATTTGGACGCATTTTTTTACAGCACAAACTGCTGGCGTACAAATTGCCAGCACATTGTGCTGTTAATTTTACGCAACTACTGTATTTTCCATGTTAATATAGTCAGGAAACCAAAGAAAGATACAGTACATTCACTGTGATCGAGTTTGTGCGCGAGATGAACAGTACTTTGTACTGTAAAAACGTCGTTCTTTTTTACAGTGTAATTAAGATTTCTGTGGAATTCTTAGGGATAGCAACTTGAAATTTGACATGTCTGTTAAAGACGTAAATAGTTGCACAGAGCAGTTTTTAAAAAAATCGAAATTCAAAAGGATGAAAAGCACGAAAAGCACTCTAAAAACGTTCTTAATTACAATTTATATGAAATCGTTAAAGATAGAAACTTAAAACTTGATATGGCAGTGACTTTTAACAATGCACGCACAGAACACGTTTTTTTAAAATTCTAAATTTAAAAGAGTGCAGGGGAAAAAACGTTCTAAACTTACGATTTTTATGATACTAAAAGGAAATGAAACTTGAAATTTAGCATGGCGGTTACTTTAAGATAAAAATGTTCGCTAAGAATGGTTTCTAAATAAATTCGAAATTTAAAAGGGTGAAATAAGCAGAATGAGTTCTAAAAATGCTCTAAATTATGATTTATATTGAATTATTAAGGATAGAAACTTGAAATTTGTCATAGCTGCTACTTTTAAGACGCAATTGCACGCACAGAACAATTTTTTTATTCGAAATTTAAAAGGGTACAGATTAAAGAATGCGAATGCTCTCTAATACAAATAAATATACATATCTGATAAAATATTTATCCGTAAATGTTTGCACAGAAAAGGTGTTTTTAAACTCGAAATTTAAAAGAGGGGAAATGCATGAAAAGCATTCTGAAAACGTTCTTAATTACGATTTCTATGGAATTGTTGAAGATAGATCTTGAAATTTGACATGCTTTCTACTTTTAACAATGCACCACAGTTTTATTAAAAAATTCAAAATTTAAAAGAGTGAAGGGGGGGGGGATAAAACGCTCTAAATTTACGATTTTATTTATGCTGAAAGGGTTAGAAATTGGATATTTGGTATAGCGGTTATTTTTAAGGTATGAGCTGTCTTCGAAAAGTAAAGGCCTCAGACAGCTGGAAAGAAAAAGTTTTAATGAGCGCGTTGGCAAAACATATAGATCAGTTTCAACTGACGTCACACTTTAGCAACCAGCTTGACAACCTCGTGAATATTTTTTGTTTGCCTCCCAAGTTTCCCGAGTTTCTGCACTTTCATTGGTTGAGCACTAAAAGATCGGTGATTTTGATTGGCTGGTGGAAACTTGGTCGGCATGTGGTCACGTTGTAGCCGAACTTGGACAACTTCACTTATTTTCAGATGTAACTCGCATCATTTTTTGAATATCTTCAAAATATCAGTACACGTAGTCAATCTATTCATCTACTAACGAAATACCTGTAGAACAATTTCTTTTTGAAAATATGAAGTTTTATTTTAATTTGAAAAAAATGTCAAAAGTGGTTCAAATTCAGCGACTGGTCGCCTAAGTTGGACATGGACACTCAGTCTCCTAAATTGGTATTCATAAAATGTTAGGCTGTTTTAATGAGTAGGGAATATAACTAATTTCATTAAAACCAAATTTTTCTATTAATGAAACAATCAACAAAACAACAGCAATGAAATATAATGAAATTAAATGTCTCAATTTAATAGTAATTATTTTATATAAATATATATATTCAAAATATAAATCGAAGTTATAAGTAATTAAGAATAGGAATTGTGGAACTAATTACCAGTTACTTGAATATCATGTAAGAAGTGATACAAGGCTTACACATGAATTTCTTTTGTTCATATTTTTATTCCAGCGCACATAACATGGAATCATATTTGGCAATCTAAACACTAAAACATTTTTTTTTTTACAAATTAGGCAAAACCAGTCACCACTGTCTTGATTTTTCTTTTTATTCTGAATCATCAGACATTTTTCTTGCAACAGAAAGACGTTTCCTTTACCTTATGTCTGTAGTTCTTCCCTTCCATCATTTTCTTTCCCATTAAATTACGCCTTTTTTTTTTTTAATTGATGTTCCAATTGCTTTTGTGCTTTGAGAGCTTCCTTTTTGTCGTTTTTTTTTTTTTTTTTTTTTTTTCATTTCAAGGTTTACTTTATACGGCGAAGATATTAACAGCTGTTGTTTGGCTCCCTCTGTACTTTGACTTAACAGATTTTGGCAAGTAAGATAACATTTGTAATGTTTTTTTGGCTTTTTTGGGAGATTTGTAGCTGCAGCGTTCTTGTGGGTCAATCTCTTTACAACTTACTCTTTCCTTTCCGTCTTCCCGGAGGAAAATGTCTGAATTCAACACTGTAAATCAAATATTCCAAAGGAACAAGAAATTCAAAGAAAATAATTACAAATACATACAAAATAAATGAAATTGCAAACAAAATTTATTGTATAAACATGTCAAAGATATGTTTTATATTTATATAGGCCTAAACTGTATAAAGACATTGATCCAGATATACAAAAAAAAAAAAATAAATAAATAAATAAATGTTCACAAATTTGCATGGCAATAGTAATTCATTATAAAATATCAAAAAATAATAAAACAGTGATAATGTTCAAAGCGTACAGACTAGAGGTCTGCACTGGCCGAAATTTTCAGGCCCGAGCCCAACCCGACTCATGGAAAAAAAATATTCGACCCGGCCCGCAGAAAAAATAATATTGGCCCGGCCCGGTAAAAAACTTAAAAGTTCGGTCCGAGCCCAGCCCGGAAAAAAGTTGAAATCTCGGCCCGAGCCCGGCCCGGCCTGGCCCGAAGGAAATTTCTACAAAACATTGATTTTTACGTCGATTTGGTTAAAAATTTGTCTCGTACAAGGAGTTCTGAGCAAAATATTTATCTTAACTTTTTTTTTTCATGTTTATAATCTTCATTTTTATAGTTTTACAGTTTCTTAATTATTTTTTTAATGAATATCTATTTCTTGTTTGTAACTGTTTCAGTTATCATTAATATTGTTTATCCATATTCCATGTATTGAAGTGTTAAAAACCTGAAAAATGCTATACAGTAAAATCTTCTAAGACGGAATTGCATAGAAAAGAAAAAAAATGCGTTATACAAGTTCCCTTTTTAGCAAGTGTAAATGTACTTTATATTCTTTTGTTACGTATTAGTATATTAATTTTTCATGGATCAATACTTTTTCAGTTTAAAACAGGGTTCCGTCATAGGCAGGTTCCTTTTCATACGTTTTACTATATTTTAATAAGCGTAAAAATCTACTATTATTTAAAAAGAATAAATTTTAATGTTTAAGTGTAGAGTAATGGCAATTTAAAAATATATGCATTTTTTGCAAAAGTTTTTGGGTCAGGCCTAATTTAACGGACCTTTGAATGGACCAGGCCACGGTAAGACAATGATTTTCATATGGGCTGGGTCGAAACTAGGATTAGAAATTTTGGACCGTGAAGACTAGGAATGAAACCATTCCCGGCTCTGTACAACCCGAGTCTTCAGAAAAAAGTATGGCCCGTTCCCTGCCCGGCCCGAGTGCCGTAAAAGGAAAATCAGCCCGTGCAGATCTCTAGTACAGACCTCGAAATTCATTACTTACTTTTCAGATTTATGAGCATATATCTGGTCCAATTTAAGCAACTCAGATTGGTCCAATTAAGGCAACTGCGCCACATTTTAAAACAGATAATCTCAAGACTAAGAACAAAAACGAAATAAAACAAATCCGTGTGAAAAATATGCACAATAAACACGTGAATTTAGATATGTATATGAAAACATAACAACTTACCTTAGTTTTTAAGTGTTCGCTTACGTTTAGTAGGAAGAAATTAGATCAAAACAACTAATTTGAGTTCTTTTTAAATTGTTTGAAAACAGCACGTGTAGGCGGGTCCTTCTTCTAATCACATCCCCCTCAATACTAGGCCTGAGCGCTGAGAGAAAAATGGCGGCAGTCGAAGGCGGATTTTTTTTTAACCTAAGTACGGTCCCTAAAATTTTGACATCTGTATTTTATAAAAGATTTCTATGACTTTTTGAATCTCAGAAAAATGAAGCTGAAGAAACTTAAAAAATATATTGGCACGAATATTTAAGGGACGGCACACACGCTGAAAAAAATCCGCCTTCGGCAGCCGCCATTTTTGTGTCAGCGTCCAGGCCTAGTATTCAGGGGGCGGTGTTCTAATCATAAATGACGTCATTCTGATGAGCACGATTTCAGCGGTAGATGATGTCTCTTTCTGTTATTAACGGCAGAATTGCAGTGGTCCATTTAAAGCAGCGGTCCAAATATGGCTACTCTCACCTAATTTGTAATAGACATTTTATCAATTACAAGTTTTTTGAATGAGTATGCGGTATTGTATTTTTACTTTTCGAAAAACCCTCGTGCAAATTCTCGCTAAGAATGGATTCTAAGAAAATTTAATTTAAGACGGCGAAATGAGCGGAAAACGTTCTAAATTATGACTTATATGGAATTTTACATAATATATTTTAATTAAATAAAATTTAGCTGACATATTTTTAATTCTGACTTCAAATCACTAACAGTCCAATCTATCTATTACTTTAATACATTAATGTCTTCATTATTGAAAAATTAGTTTATTTATTAATTTCTAACTAAATTAAGTGTATTTAAGATATTAAAGGCACTTAAAAATGTGCAGTTTATAATCATGCTTTACCGTATAAAAGCCAAATTTGGTCAAAAAAAAGGTGGTTAAAATCAATAAAAACCACAGGCGCACAGTGGAGTATTTGACGCAAAAACCTGGCCAAAAATGCAAACATTTAAATTTGCTGAACAACTGTAAAACGCATATTTTATAACAGCTCACTAATTGGCTCGTTGATCTACGAGCTACGATCCAAAAGTTCAGGGACAAGGTGTAAAAAACCTTACCTTGAATAGTTCACAGCACCGAAGCACATCCACCTTCAAAGTAGTCACCTTGGGCGACGATACACTACTGCCAGCGTTCGTATAACTTCTGGAAGAACTGCTGGAAGCCATTTTTCGCAACCTCCCGTAAGACCTCCTGCGATGCTGCTTTCACCTCATCTGATGACACAAAACGGCGTCCCTGTAAATGTTTTTTCATTGATGGGAACAGATAAAAGTCACACGGGGCTAAGTCCGGCGAATAGGGGGATGTGGAAGCATACTAGTTCGAGGTCTGTCTGTCCGTATTCTAACTCGCGTTAATACAGTCCGATTGCCATGAAATAGATACATGTTATTGGGGTTTACTATGGCATGTTCGGTATTGAAATTGAAATGTGTAGCATTTTCCGTTCATTTACAGAGTCACTCAAAAGAATTCCGTTACATTATGGTCTATGTGAGAAAATCATTTAGGGTAGACCAGGGCTAGTTGGCCACAGGGGCATGTTGGCCCAGTCGCGATATTTTTTAAACTTTGCGTTAGATGACATTGCCAGTCCAGCCCAGTATGCGTTGCTTCGCTTTCCTCCTCCAACATCAGCACCATTGAAGTCGGAGCGTCCGTTAAAGAATTATTGAGAATTTTCAAAATTTTGCAAAGGTGAGTAAATTTCCTTTCTTATAAATAAATCGATTTTTATTTGTTTGTAGATTACATTTTAGATTTTGATATATAATAATTCAGAAAAATAATTGTTCATAGTTATTGTAGGGCATGTTTTTTTATTGAAATATTTTCAGAATGATTCTTTACAGTCATGAAAAAACAAAAAAAAATGGCGATACTGGGTTAGTTGGCCCATTTGGCACGGGGCATGTTGGCCCGGCGGGCCAACATGCCCCGTTTTTGGCTCTGATTTATTGGATTTTTTATACTTTTAATGAATTATTTTAATAAACATTTATTATTATTTTAATTAATTTATTATTCATTAATAGTAAGGAATTATTTTATTAGTGGAATTCCTGGTTATTCTAGTCAATCTTTTTAAAAAATGAAGTTATAATGTTGTTTACCTCCTCCCCAAATTAAATCAGCTGCTCCTGTTGTACAAAAACATTTGCAACTTTCATAATTATGGAAAAATCCGTTGGCTTGGCCTATAGGCGCAGGTAGATTTCGAAGTTAAGTTCTAATTTCTCCAAGAATTTAACGGATTAACACTAGAAAGTCCAGCTGGTATCAATTGGACACCGATCAAATGGCAAAATGTCGATTCGAACCAGATTTTGTTTCGTAAAATTAATTAAACGGTAACAGGAGAAAACTCGGTTGAATAAATAAGTGAAATAGTTTTAGATAAAAATTGTGGTGTTAAAATGTTTTTATTAAGATTAGGTAAAATTTCCGGACGTTTTAGTGTTAAGGGAAATGTGATTTTTTTTTTTTCTTATACAACCTCCCCTCCCCCCCCCCCCTCACACACACACACGCACACTTTTTTTTTTTGTTTTTAATTTCTTTTTGCTGTAAGAGTTGCTCCTATCAAAAGCACGTCATTACAAAAGTTGTAGATAATATTAAGAGGATTTATGATAAATTTAACTGAATTTGATATCTTATGAATTGACGAAGTTATGATTTTTTTCTTCTGAAAACCCTACTTTTTGCACTCCTTGAAGCCATTTTTAATTATATCAAAAATCTGTCATGCATAATTTTTTGGCCCTTTTCCTAGAAGTTTTGAAAACTTTAAACTGATTGGATATGTTTTCGTGTCCATAGAAAAGTAATATATATATATATATGTGTGTGTGTGTATATAGATAGATAGATAAAGTTTTGAACTGGGAGTGGTTTTGGACTCTAGGGGTCATGATCGGTGTAGATCTGCAAAAGTTTTTCAAAAATTCCAACATATGGGAGATTGCAATAGGTAGTATTTCTTACGAAATCCACCTAAGTTTGGCCTCCCAGTATATACTACCGCTAAAAGTAACAAATCTAACAATCAAAATCTACTCGACTCTGATATTTATCAATTATTAGTAAAATCCCTTTGTTCCCCCGTTCAGAGAAGAGTTTACCACAAATAATGCTTTAATAACATCACATTTTATGAAATGAAAACCTCTTACCTGGGTAGTTATTCGTTGAAACTAAATAATCCTTTTTGTCTCCATAATCCATAAAAGGGGCAGTTTCAGGAAACAATTTTTTAATCATCAAAAAATATCTTTTCCTTTAAGAGACATGTAGTCCCTTCCACAGACAGAATAGAACTACACTTCCTGAACTGTTAATAAAGATCACCAGTTCAAACAAAAAATATAAAAAAATGATATCATCCAACATAATTATATCAAACACATTGCTATATCCTAACTGATTAGAATATCTAAATCTCATTATAACAATAATAAATCATGAATGTAATCAATAATATATACATTTCATGATAAACAAACTGGGTTTTTTTTATACTTGGTTAGGAATTAAAGTTTTATATAAACGATAATTATCATTATTTCAAAGAATCTGGCATTACCCAAAGCATCATGAAGCAATATTACGTTTTACTGACAGAAATTTTAAGGGAATGATGCGTTCGAAAACATAATAAATGAAAGAAAATAATTATTGCACTTAACAGATGTACAAAGGCCTTGATACAATTTATTTATCGTCTGATGTTTATAATAAATCACCTAATTAAGGATGAATGATTTCTTAAATTACTGTATTCTAAGATTTACGGTATTTTAACACCTAACATGCCTTTATTAAAATTTATTACTGTTCCGTAATGTATTAAAGACATTTTTATCAGAAAATAAAATCAATTTTAAAACAATTTTTGGTCGAAGTTAATAATTTGAATAACTCACAGTTTTAAAATTTAATTTTTTTTTTAATTTAGGAGGCTATATTGTGTTTTCTTTCGCAAGAAATAAAAATTAAGATTTCGTAAAATTTTGATCTTTTCTTAAACATCTACACTATCAAAACATTAAAAAGTGACATGGGCCAACTTACCCCGCAATCGGGGCAGGTTGGCCCAAACGACTTGATGTCAATTTGAGCTTCTAAACTAATACTTATAGTTAATATTTTCAAGTTTTACTATTGTGACTTCTTCCTTAAAGTATGCTGATAGTGGTAACATAAAAAAATTTAAATGTTGAATTGTAATTTTTTTTAAATTATTAGAAGAAAAAGCGGGCCAACTAGCCCCGGTCTACCCTACCGTGTATTTTTATGATATTACACTATTTTAAACATATTTAAATTGATATACATCACTGACGTGTACTACAAGGTTCTTACTATAGAATATGGTGTACATGGAACTTATCGTTTATTTACAAGGAAAAACAAAAGAATTTTTCTATAGAAAAAAATGAGCAATAATTAATCTATTGAAGCCCACGAAAAATAGTTGCTGGAAGTGTGTTTTCGATTGTGGTCTACGTTTTTAAATGTAACTATTTTTTAAAAACTACTCGGTGTGTATAAATTCGATAGATCATATACAGGGTCGCACAAAAGTTCTCAACAACATCCATTTATTGGCAGACATTGCTGGGTGGAAATTTCCAACTGTGCTATGCGTTTAACGGAACTAACTTTTAGCATACTATGTAGTATGCATACATATCTGTAGATCATATATAGGGCTGAAAATAAGTCGTATATTTTAAGGACTACTCATGGTATTATACTTATGGTTATTGTAAGGACTACTCATGGTAATAGCAGAAATCGAGTTTTTAAATGCGTTATGTGTTTCCTAAATTGTTCATTTAGATGTCATCTTTCCCCTTATTAAACTGTGAAGTTTTGTTACAGTATTCTAATTGTGTTGGAAAGTGTTTCATAATCTATGCTGTACGCATGAATTTTCGTTCTTGTTGCAGTGATTTATTTGATTTTTTTTTTTATCTCAGATCAAGACAAAGTCGTGAATTCCAGCTTGTTAGTTTGATTTAAAAATTTTATGGCCTCAATTATTCAGTCATCATTTACCGTTTAATGTAAAATCTAAAATTTAAAAAAAGCCGTCACAGTAGATGTCTAGTTAGTGTTTAAAATAATTGTATTCATGCCAAATCATAAGAAAAAACTCCTTTTAGTAAGTGGTTTTGATTTTTTTTTTTTTTTTTTTTTTTTTTTTTTTTTTTTGTGTGTGTGTGTGTGTGTGTGTGTAAAATGGTTACAAAGTTTTTAAAATGCAACTTTTAGGGCATTCTATATTGACAGTTAATGCATCAAAAATTCTTTTAAAGTTATCCATATCATTTTTCTTTATGGAGCTAAAAGAGGACCATTTTTAAGCGCAAAAAAATTGTCAAGTAGATATGACGAATCTATTTTATTTATTTCAATTTCCTTTTACATATAAATCGAAAATGTTAAGAGGGAGAATTGTAGTGTTGAAAAAAAAATGCGTCAGTTTTATTCTTGACCTGAACATAGGATACGATAACTCATAAAATAGTCTGAAAACTTTTGAGCGAAAATATAACATCTCTTTCAATAAAAACCTCTGTAATTTTGATTTAATTTTGATTTTGATTTCGATCGAATAAAAGTTATTCAACGCAGAATTGTGTTTTAAATATTATCATTGGATCGAATACAGGGCGTTCCATAAAAGATTTGTGAGGATTTCGAAAAGTAATTTGCGTCTTAATATATGTGTAGAAGTAATTATAATGATATACTTCTCTGTTATAGGGACTTTGGCGAGATAGAGAAAATGACCTTGGTAAGAGAGAAAAAAATTACATATTTGCATATTTTTTAACAACATATTCACTGTTTCATACACACGAGCAATTATTATTTTTTTAATATTTATTCTGTTTATTTAATATAAAGAAGCCATTTATCTATTTTTTGATACAAACAGGAGTAATTTGTAAAAAACAATGATACATGTATAAATAAAAGTGTATATATATATATGTGTGTAACGAATTAGCCGCTACTTCAGTTATGGATCTTCTGTCGTGGCGTCGGTCAGTGCCCGACCGATGGGGGCAGGTGCGCGAACCGCGGACGCGTGCGTGCCGATTTCTGAGCGAACCCTCGGAACTTCTAGCATATTTAGGTAGTCACAGGCCGTGAATGGTATCCGGGAAATCAAAGTCAGATTAAGAGAGTAGTTGTTCCAATAAAGACACAGTTTTTCCGGGGACCTGATTTATTGTTCCTTCGTTACATCCTTTGGAGAAATCAGGCCCCTTTTGGCTTGAGAGCTGCTAATTTACTTTATGGACATCGGGCTTGGGAATTGTGTACCGCCAAGCGATACTTAAGAGAGCCGAGTGACGTGGAGTTAGTGCATTCTTTTGATGGTAAAAAGCCTTGTCCGGGGACCCGTGCATCGGTATAAATATGCTGTATTTCGCATTATTCCTGCTAGGGGCCGTTGAAGTCAAAAGAGGCGTCTTTAAACTATAATTGGTCGTTAGCTGAATGATTGACTGCCCGGGATAAAGGCTGTGGTTTGAGTTGGCCGATCGAATGCAGCAAGACTTACAAATTGCACTTATTCAGCAAAAGTATTCTTATGAGATGTGCCAAAACGATCTTTGAAAGTTATAAAATGCAATGCGGGAAAACTGACTTAACAGGGGCAACTTCATTCAATCAACTGAGACACAATTACAAAAGCATTTTAAAAGTTTTAATTTTAATTTCTAAATTTAAATTTTAAAAAGGGACAAAAAAAGGGATTTTAAAAAGGGGCTTAGCATTTATCGTTTCATATCCCCCCCCCTACTAAAACAAGAGCCACAGGGATCGCCTGCAAGACCTGTGGGTCTTATCTCATAAATTTTACCCAGGTTTTTTTTCCGATTTTTATTTGCTCCAGCTCTCAAGTCAATGGACCTATTTTTACATTCATATATCAAGTTACATAAAAATATTGTTCACATAAAAATATTGGTTACACTAAAACATTGGAATTCTTTAAATGGTGCTGCAGCAAAATAATAAGGGGACAGTCTCGAGACATGGGACCTTTAATTACACTAAACTGTCTCTAAAGCAAGTCTTTTTTATGTTTTTTGTAAATGTCTCTGGGTATTGTCCATTGAGAAACATCCTTTTTTGGTGTAAAATTGTAACATTAACATATACAGAATATATAACATATACTAAAATACTCAAAGATAAACATACTGAAAACTATATAACATATTCAAATGTAAAAAATATTTACAAATACAAAATATTCAAAAATATAAAAATGTTCAATAATACACAATATTCAAAAATATAAAATATTCAATACTACAAAATGTTCAAAAGTATAAAATATTCAATAATATAAAATGTTCAAAAATATAAAATATGCACTAATACTATCAACACAAATATATGGTCTACCAAAATGCACTTTGGAAAATTTGCATTTCTAAAGATCTGAATTTTCACACTGAGATAAAATAAAAATAAAATACACTATAATACACTACAACAACAAACACATTCCTTCTTATTCTACCTTTCTGTTTCGGTAGGGACTTTACTACTTCTTTGATGCAGCCAAGGGTTATCTTTATGAAAAACAAACTAAGTTGTCTTAAAAAAAAGGAAAACTATAGCTAAAAAATTATAGATATACGCTTGCTATAATTTTCACCATGCCAAGGGTCAGTGTGACATGGATTTTAATACTCTGAGGTGAATATCATCCCAAAAATATGCCTCTTGCACGACCGAAAAAGGAAGGTGGGCAATCGACATTCACCTACAGAGGAGAAGCGAAGCAGTTTTGCCAGATTCTCCGTTCAACCTGGAAAGAGAATCTGGGAAAACAGTTCGGCTAAAGATAGGTGGCCACGGAGCGGAGTACCCCTTCATATGTCACAAAATTATCATAATAGTATTGTTATAAAAAAAATTCTAACAGTACTTTTAAACTGTCACCATCATTCTACGCCGCTGGGGGGTTGGGTTACATGCCCAGCTGGATCCTCGTCCAAATGCTACGAGCAAGGGGGACGATAGGAAAGCAAAAATAAAAATTTGAAAGATGAAAGAGATAGATTGGGTTTTATTCATGGTTGAGTTTAAGATTTTGAGGCGGGTGGTAGTATCTTAACTTGGATGAATGGACAATTTCGGAGTTTCTTTTAAAATGGGGACTAGGTTTATTAATTTCAAAGGATACATCAGAAAGTTGTTTTAAAATGGTGTAGGGGCCAGAATATGGCGAAGTCAGTTTACGGGTATTAGGATAATGAAATTCTTCATACATCACAATGTCACCAACTTTAAACTTTACAGGAAGGAAACGAGCATCATAACGGACTTTATTCTTTTTATGGTAAGCAATTGTTCTCTCTTTAGCCAATTTTCTAGCTTCCTCCACAGGGGGATAATAACTATTATTTGGTAAAGGAGGATCATATGGTAATTTTCCTAACAATAAATAACTAGGGGTGAACTGGGTTACAGAATGGGGAGTATTATTATATTCATATAAGACTTCATCTAAAAGTTTAGTCCAGGGTATTTTCTTGGTTGTGGAATTGACTTTACATTTTAATCAGTGACAATAGTCTGATTTAGGCGTTCAATTTTCCCATTCGTTTCTGGGTGATGGCTGCTTGTCAATCTGTGTTTTACATTGTAAGTACGAAGAAATCTTTTAAACCTGGAAGCTGTAAATGCTCCATTTCTGTCGGTTAACAATCTATCTGGTACTTGTATCTGAAATAATTGCTTCAAAATGTTTGTATAAGTTTCGGCAGTTACACTTTTTGAAGGAAAACCCCACACATAGCGAGTTGCATGGTCAACGACTAAATGCGAATATTTTTTTGTAGAATTGTAATAATTAAATCCGCCAACAGAGTCTACTGCTAAACATTCAAAAGGTATATCTGTTGGGGTCATTAATTGCAATAAGCCAAATCTTTTTTGCCTACATTTTTTGTTTATCTGACAAGTGTGACAGTGTTTTACAAAATTTTCAATGTCCTGATTAATGTTAGGCCAATAATGCTGCGGAGAGATTAAATTTATCATCTTATAAATTCCAGGATGGCCAAATTGTGTGTGGGTTTTTTCTAAGAGGGGTAGACGTAAAGACATGGGGAACACAATCTTATACAAACTTTTCTTTTTAATTACAACAACATCATTTATCTCAGTGTACTTTTTACCATCAACTGTTACATTTTCTTCTTTCTGATTGTCTCTTACTTCATTCAAGTCAAGGAGATGTATTATATGGGGTAAATTTTCTGAAACAGGCTGTCTAGATAGCATATCAGCTTCAACATTAGTGGAGCTTTTTTGGTATTTAATTTCATAGTCAAACATACTAAGTTTTAGGGACCAGCGGAGAAGACGTCCTCTTAAATTTTTAACACTTTTGAGCCAGGTAAGTGCCGCATGGTCTGTATGTATGACAAATTTTTGACCGTGTAAATAATGATAAAATTTATCTAAAGCATCCACAATCGCCAAACATTCTAACTCAGTAATTGCATAATTTTTTTCATAATCGCGAAGATTTCTAGAGTGATATGTTATAGGATGTAATGTTCCTTTTTCATCAACTTGTTTCACAACACATCCCACTCCATGACTTGATGCATCTACAAACAAATGACAAGGTGTTTTGGGATCAAACAACTTTAATATAGGTTTTTCAATTAAAGCATTTTTTAACTTTTCGAAAGAATTTTGACAATTTTGGTCCCATACATAGGGGACATTTTTCTTCAACAAATTGTTGAGAGGGTATCGAATGTTAGCATATTTTGGAATAAATTTGTGATAAACATTTATAGACCCCAAAAAACGTTGTAATTCCTTTACATTCGTAGGTGGTGTTAATTTCTTAATTGTCTCTATATTAGGATTGTCAGGTGTGATACAACCATTCAAGACTTCATATCCTAGAAAATTAATTTTGGATTTAACAAAATTACACTTTGACAACTTTAGTTTAAGGTTTTCTTGGACACAGATATTAAATAAGGTCTCTAAATGACACAAATGTTCTTCTTCATTTTGGGAGAATACAATAACATCATCAAAGTAACTACAGGCAAAGTCAATTTTGTATTTATTAAGGATTATTCTGAGGGTACGGTTAAGCCAAGCAGGCGCGTTTTTCCATCCGAATGGTAAACGATTCCACTCATATAATCCAAAGGTAGTGGCAAACGCCAGCTTCTCCGTATCTCGAGGGTGGATAGGGATGTGCCAATATCCACTGGCCAAATCAAGAGTGGAAAAAACTTTAGCATGTGCCAATTTATCTAACAGGGTGTCTATTCTAGGTAAGGGTTCTGCATCTGTTTTTGTAATGGCATTCAATTTTCGAAAGTCAATACATAACCGGGTTTTCTTCCCTTCTTCACGTTTATACACCAAATATACGGGTGATGAATAAGGGGAATAACTTTCTTTAATGATACCGGCTCGCAATAAATTCTGAATTTGGTCTTTAATTTCTTCTTCTTCCTTAGGGGAAGTGCGATATGCTCTTAAAGAAACGGGGAAGTCTGGTGTTAACTGTATTCTCTGGGGTTCAATGTTTACACAGCCTACATCATATTTATCTTTAGCGAAAATACAGACATATTTGGCTAGAAGAGCAGGTAATTGTTCCTTGACAGTCTGAACATTTGGTACATGTTCAGTGGTCTCGAACAACTCCGGCTCAAAATTTTCTTCGAATATCTCTGCATTTTTAACTGTATTTTCCATTTCTGGCTGGTTAGTATATGTTTCTGATAAATGTAAGGTATGATGGGATGAATTTGTTGAAATATTGTCCATGAGAGGTACTTTCTTTTTCTCTTGCGTGATTTGCATTTTAACACAGTCAATATTCAATTTAAACAGTTTACAGTGGGGTAGCCCAATCAAAGCATAATGTAAGTGATTATTAATTATAAAAAGTTCAACATTCTTAGAGATACGTCCTAATTTCGAACTAACAAGGCATTTTTCTTTCAAAGCTAGAACACCTTGTGTTTGGGTGACCGATATACTCTGCTGAACGTTACATATTTTTAGGTTAAGTTTGTGGGCAAATGACCAGGAATCACACTGATTGAACTCCCTGTATCGATCAAACAAGGTAGTGAGTCCTCACTTTTTACATCAGTAATATTTTGACAATTTCTATTTGATTGTTTATAGCTAGCTTTTTCTTTTTGTATATGTCCGGACATAAGAAACCGTCATTGATTACTAGTTATATTTTCGGATGACTCATTAGCTCTCTAATCTGAGTTGGGGTTCGCAAAGTTCATATTGGGACTAGGGTTTGGAATTGCTAAGACTTGTTGTCGAAAAGGGCAGTATTCCACCCAATGATACGCATTTGGTATTCCTATATTAAGACAAACTTTGTATGGAGAGGGTGACAAAGTGGTCTGGTGATGTACATTCGGTCTCGGTTGAACATTTGACGTCGGTCTAAATGTATTTTGAGGATTTCGTGTTTGATTAGATGCAAAAGGTCGAATGTTGGTTGTTTGATAGGGAACTCTGTAGTTCCACTGTCTGTTAAAATTCTGTCCTGTCTCATATGGGGGTCGAAATGGTCGCCATTGTCGGTATTGATTGGGGTTTTGTGTTCTTGCGTCAACTTTGCTCTCATTAACTTTTCTGTCCAGTTGCAGTTTGCAAATTCTGAATACTAATTCACGCCATGAATGTGTAGTTGAGGGGTTGCTTGCAATAACTAACTTTTGCATTTCTAACGGCAAGCCCTCCGTTAATCCTTCCAAGATAAGCTTCTGGTCTAACCCTAAGGTTCTCCCTATTTTAGTCTTTTTCTGATAGTATTCGTTCAGGTCCTCTCCAATTTTGTATCTAATACGGGAAAAATCAGTTAACGAAAGAGTGTCAGGAATTTCGTAATGTTCATTGAACAAAGTGACAAATTCGGACCAATGCAGCACATTTAAACAATTATTAATGTACAACGTAAGTGCACTGTCTTTTAAGTATTTCTGTATGTGCCTAATTTTCCAGAAGTCGTCTTTTTCCTGTTCTATACAGACACTCTCGAAATAGGCGAGCTACGATAACCAATTCATACCTGACGTAGGCGAAAACGCAATAATATCAGGTTCTATGGACATTTTCGGGCTAGCGGTTACTGAGCTGTGATCAGACCCAGCTTGAGCTGACAGGGTCTGTTCACCTAATGTTGTTACATTATGTGTCTGTGTGGCAACCCCAGACTTCTGACTATCTTTCTCTTCAGGGTTAAGATCTGCACTCTTATCGTTACTCGGGAGCGGATTTTTCTTATTTCCAGAGTCACTTGAATTATTTTCTAAGGGATATGAAACGATAAAAGCTAAGCCCCTTTTTAAAATCCCTTTTTTTGTCCCTTTTTAAAACTCTTAATTCTTTTCTTTTTCTCTTTCTTTTCTTTAATTAATAAAAGAAAGCGCTTACCTGTTATCTTTTACACATTAAAAAAAATAATCCTGCAGAACAAACATCACATACGCAACACCTGTTTCTAAAATTCGATGGAGTCCCAGAACGTGAAACAGTCTCACTATGTCTTTTTCATCTTTTTACTCCTTTAGAAATCGAAACTAATTCGTTCAACACACAGCTGTGCACTTTGAAGATAAAGACCTTCTTCTCTGCGGATGATTCACTGCACTTGACCCGCTTTCCCGTCTGATAGCGAGCGTTCTTTTTGTTTTCTGTCTTTCTTGAAAAGATGTCTAAACGTTTTATTCGTCTCTTGGTTGAAAAAGACTTGCTTTCCGAACACAGATAGATATTTTTCTGATTTATCACTAGAGCAAATGTTTTTTCCGTTTCTTTTCTTTTCTTTTTTAATGACCAGATTTTTTTTTCCTCTTAATTAATCGCTAGGGAAAGACTGTTTTTTTCCGTGTTCTTTTTCTTTTTCACTCATGGAAGGCAGAAAAGGGATTTGAAAACTGTTCTTTTTAGAGATTTCTTTCGTCACTTGTTACACACCTCCTGAGTTCTGTTGGAATTAATTGCTGGTTAAATAAACAGTAGACACGTCATTTTTTAGGACTTCATTACACACCTCCTGATATTTGTGCTGGAACTCTGGGATTTGACCCGCGTAAATGCACCGTCCTGCCGACTTTTCAATGTAACGAATTAGCCGCTACTCCAGTTATGGATCTTCTGTCGTGGCGTCGGTCAGTGCCTGACCGATGGGGGCAGGGGCGCGAACCGCGGACGCGTGCGTGCCGATTTCTGAGCGAACCCTCGGAACTTCTAGCATATTTAGGTAGTCACAGGCCGTGAGTGATATCCGGGAAATCAAAGTCAGATTAAGAGAGTAGTTGTTCCAATAAAGACACAGTTTTTCCGGGGACCTGATTTATTGTTCCTTTGTTACATCCTTTGGAGAAATCAGGCCCCTTTTGGCTTGAGAGCTGCTAATTTACTTTATGGACATCGGGCTTGGGAATTGTGTACCGCCAAGCGATACTTAAAAGAGAGCCGAGTGACGTGGAGTTAGTGCATTCTTTTGATGGTAAAAAGCCTTGTCCGGGGACCCGTGCATCGGTATAAATATGCTGTATTTCGCATTATTCCTGCTAGGGTCCGTTGAAGTCAAAGGAGACGTCTTTAAACTATAATTGGTCGTTAGCTGAATGATTTACTGCCCGGGATAAAGGCTGTGGTTTGTGTTGGCCGATCGAATGCAGCAAGACTTACAAATTGCACTTATTCAGCAAAAGTATTCTTATGAGATGTGCCAAAATGATCTTTGAAAGTTATAAAATGCAATGCGGGAAATCTGACTTAACAGGGGCAACTTCATTCAATCAACTGAGACACAATTACAAAAGCATTTTAAAAGTTTTAATTTTAATTTCTAAATTTAAATTTTAAAAAGGGATTTTAAAAAGGGGCTTAGCTTTTATCGTTTCATATATATATATATATATATATATATATATATATAAGATTATATTTAGCCTGAACTAGCGCACCCCCTCACAGAACAAGAAAAATATAACTGTTTTTTAAAAGTTTAAATTTCAACAAGGAAAATACAAAAAAAAACCTAGGAAAAAACAGGCTGCGATACTCCTCGGCAGTGGGTTATATTTCAAAAGCAGCTGAGCATTCAAAAATGTACATAAAATTCGTATTAGTGACAGTGGGTTTCGGCCAGAACAGTGAGTAGCAAAATCAAATGATAAACATTCCATGGCTACGTATCACATATTCCCCCACCGGACCCTACGCTACATTATTAAATCAATGCCTCACCTAGAACATAATAAAAGGTGCAGAAATTATGGTGGTTGAAAAAAACCACACTCCACCAACTCAGCCACGTTGCCACACCAAAATTATAAAACATAAAACAAACTAAACAGGCAAAACCCATCTTCCAAACCACCAGTCCGAATTCGATCCAAGTCTGTTGCCAATCGACACAGCACATCATCCTAAAACAGTCATTAAACAGGCTTTAGGTTTATATATATATAAGAATTAAACGGCTAAAATGGAAATGGGCTAGGCACATTGCGAGAAGACAAGACAATAGATGGAGCACAAACACCCTACAGTGGTATCCCAGAGATGTAAAACGGCCAAGAAGACGACCTCATGTAAGATGGAGTGATGAAATCAGAAAAGTAGCCGGTATAAATTGGATGACTAAAACACTAGACAGGAAACATTGGAAAAATATGGGGGAGACCTACATCCAGCAGTGGATTGCAAACGGTTGATGATGATGATGATATATATATAACCATTAAATAATCATTACCAACGACCAACAAAAACTGTAAAATTATGAATAAAATGACATTAACAAATTGACAAAAATACAGTTCCCCCCAACACACTTAACATAGATTCCGAAAACATAGTAAAAAACAGCAGAAATTCAATAACAGAAATGGAATAATGGAAATTTGTAGAGCTTAGACAGAATCGTCGATTCTCAAATGCCTAAAGTTCCACAAATAAATTGTGTGGTTTCATCTTCATATTAGCCATAAATTAGCTAAAGAATATGAATTTGGGACAACCACACACATAAAACAGAGAAATAATCCATTGAACACCAATTAAGTTCAAAATAAAACAAGATTAAAAAGGGTAGAGGAAAAATAAAAACAAATTACCAAATTAAAATCCATACTGTCTTAGCAATATGCATAACAAATACAATCATTGGAGATCACCAGCACATGTTGCCAAAAATGTTTTTTATTTGATGGTGGACCAAGGATCAACAATATACATCATAGCCAAGCACACTCCCATTATATATAACCAGCGTGTCTCTATACATAATTTAGAATTGAGAATGAACTGCTCCATGTATTCAAATGATTCAGTGTGGTGCAACCATCTATTGACTTCTATTGACTTATTATAGAATAGAATAGATAGAACCATCTATTGACTTATTAGTAAAAAAAAAAAACTATTATATAATAAAAACTATTAATTATTAATGGATTGAGTTTTAAAGCAAATATGTGTTTAGAGATAGATATATGATAATTAAAAAATAATTAAAAATATGTTAATAAATATATACAATTGTGTTATAAAAAATTAGTAATTGATATATTAAATCAAAATGATATGTAAAATGGTGAAATTCAGGATTATTAATGTTTCACATAAATATTTGTACCTTGCTATAACATATCACAATTTAAATTCCTGTGCTAACATTGCATCCTCACTTAAATTAATTTATAATTAAATATAAAAATTAAAATTAAGATGCTAAGGAATTAATATTAAAAATAATTAAATTTTGAAATTAATAAGTTACATTTAAAGTGTCTACAAACTTTCTTAAAAAGTAAATACACATAATTTAAGGGGAGAGGGAAGAACAACTTAATAAATTTATTAAAACATGCATTTTATTCTCATTTAAGATAGTACACTTTGTATTAGAAATTAATATGATATTCTCCTGAGTATGATAAAATTTAAATACAAGTTAATCGTTAACATTATTAAATATTAATGAATATGAATAAATTTAATATGAATTGATAAATATATAAATATAACTACACCATTATACATACTAGGGGATCGTACCCGGGCTTCCCGGGTTAAAGAATATAGGTGAAAACATTTTTTTTATTGAAAATTAATAATTTTTTTATATGCAATAAATTTTTTAGATTGACCACTTATATTAAAAAAGCATTTTTCATATGGAAAATACGAATTACACAATCAAATACATTTTTGAAATTTGTCAAAAGTGATATTTTCTTATTAGCCGCATGCTAAAAGTTGTTTGCCAAGATTTTACTACTTATGGCATCCTTTTATATTCTGATCATTTCAGAACTTATACATGTCTGGTAAATTTGTGTTTTATTTATATTATTTTATTTTATTATTTATAGGGAAGTTTTATTTAATGGAAATTAGCCGTAAGAAAATGAACTCTTTATTTATTTTTTAAGGGCAAACGGATTAATCTTTCGTAATCGAGCTCCGATATACATAAATTAAAAAATATTTCATGCTTTAAAATTGTTTTTAAAACCATAGACAATCAGAAAACTGAGATGAACTTTGAAAACAAATTCCATTTGAAAAAAAAAATCCTATTTGGTGATCTAAAAATTTAAATTGTACGATTACAACTATGTTAGATTTGCGTTTTTTCAATATTATTGTTTTATTTGTTTATAAAAGAAGTATTAATTTCGTTAATTTGTCTTTCACAAATATGTTAGTTTGGTGGGTTTTTTAATATTATTCTTTTATTTGCTTATAAAGGAAGTATTAATTTCATTATGCAAAAATAGTCAGAAACAAATGCTGAAAAATGTTTGTTGCTTTATGTGCAAAATGTTTATTATTTTGTGTATTGAAACCGGCACGTGATAAGATAAACTTTAAAAAAAAAATCATGCTTAAAAATTATTTTAGAAAATATAATACATCAGTCAATGAATAGAGTTTTTAAACAAATTGCATTTGCAAGTACATTTATTTCCCTATGCGACAAAAATTGAAAATGTACGATGGTCAGAAGATTGAAAAATTGCAGTAGCTAAATTTCAAGACCGAAATTTGATCGTGAAGTATTGCCATTCGCAAAATGACGTCAGCGTTACGCACAGATACGTTTGTTCTTTATAATATAGATCCATCCTAGAAGCAAATCCATCCAGGCGAGAATCATCAATTTCTGTAATATAAATCGCTATTATTTGCATGTCACCTCTCTTTTATAAAGACACTCTAAACTTTTGTAAAACATTGCGTTTTATCAGTGTGTGATTTCGATTACATTATTCTCAAAAGTGAAGCATTTTCACCTGTGAAGAATTTCATAGCAGCTGCACTGCGAAAATGACTCACTTCTACAAAACATAATTCAGGTTTAAGAATTAAAATACACGCTTTTTTAAAAAATGACGTCATTTGCATTCGCTAAAGCAATCTACTTTTACAACCGTCTTAAACTTCGTCTATAGAAAAGTGTGCATATGACGTCATTACCACGGAATAACAGACAATATTCTTGACATAGCCCATATTTTATTTTCAACTATTTTTTCAGGTTTTATGAGAAAATGGCAACAAAGATACTGTATCTCCTATTTTCGACTATTTTCCGTTTACTTTCAATGACTTTCAATAGAAATGAGGTGCTTTTGTTGCCACGATAAGAAAAATGGTATTAAAACTGCAAAAAAAATTAATATCTCAAAAATTAATTGAGATACAGCTTTCAAACAAATTGCATTTAAAAGAGCATTTTTTTCCTTATACGACGGTGTAAAAATTTAAAATGTGCGATGTTTAGAAGTTTAAAAATTTGCAGTAGAGAAAATTGCAAAACCAAAATTTCATTTTAAATATCAAAGTGTTGCCATTCGCAAAATGACGTATGCGTTACGCACAGATATGTTTGTCCTTTATAATATAGATAAAAGTATGGAATCAACATCCATTATAAAAATGTGTATTAGCAATGCAGTTATAAATCAAATTACCAATTTTTTTATAATAAATTAACCATTGCGTATTATCCAGACAACGCAACTCTCCTCCGTATTCTAACATCTACCCACCCAACCGTCCTATAATAATTTTTTATTATTATTTTATATTTTTAATTTTTTATAATTATTTTCTTATTTTATATATTTTTTTGTAATTTTTTTACGCATGTATTAATTTAATACATGGAAATTATTCCAGAGAGAAACATTCGCTTTGCATACAATATTTCAAATGAATCCATCAGTATAGCGCCGAGTCATCAGTATAGCGCACTGACGTTCTACCGACTAAACCACATGGAACGATACCCACCCTGGAAAATTTTTCAGTATTATATGTTGACAAGGCTACAAAAGCAGCACAAGATGGAATATTTATCGTGAGTCACCAACATGGGGCAAACACGAAACCTAATTAAATCCAGCATCGATGAATCTATATTAATATTTGGAAATTTTTCCAGAGAGAGAAACATTCGCCTTGCATACAATATTTCAAATGAAAATCAAATTTCAAAGTAATTGCTTAAGAGGCGCAAAGGTCAACATAGTGAAAAAGAATCCATGCCGGGACTCGAACCCAGCCATCAGTATACCGCACTGACGTTCTACCGACTAAACCACATGGATCGATACCCAGCTGGAAAATTTCTCACTATTATTGTGTTAATTTGTTTTTCAAGATCATTTAAGTACTAATTTCTTTCTTTCTAACCAATGACCAGGGCCCTACCTGCCGGGCTGCCCCAGCTTAACGGGTTTAGTACCTGGCATCGGGGCGAAAGACCGCCTAATCGCCGCGAAGCGGCAATAAACCTGACATCATTGCCTCGATCGTCATCCTATCTGCAGTGCCTACTGCTCGTTTGTGTATACTTTGTTTTGCCGATTACTTAACGTTATATCCTGTTGATTGGCACCTGCACATTGCTACTCATGTTGGTCTCGTAATTTAGAACATTGATCAGATGACGAGACCTTCACCTGGCAAGGCACCTCCAGAGGTATAATTCACATGTAACTTGGAGGACTTTGCACCCACGACGGATTTTACATGCACCAGGCGCCATTAGCGTACATGACGGATTATAGCCAGCAGTAGGTCTCGTACTAATCGTACCTCGTACTCGTTAAGTACTAATTGTAATAATATGACCCAACTACTACTTCAACATCTGCTGTATTTGTAACTGTTGTTGTTCGAATGTTTACTAGTTAGTTTTCTAGACGTTAATATAAAAGGCCTGTGTGGCATATCCTTTATCTGCTTAACTTAATATAAATAAAAGTAGTTAGTATACGATTATGTTTATTTATTTATGAAAGTAAAGAGCACCACGCAATATGACATGGTGGCAGCTGCATTTGGCATCGTAAAGGTCAGATAATTTTATACTTATATTTAAGAACAATTGATTGTATGCGCTTTTGAGAATAATTTTTGTATCCGTTATAATGGATTTAAAGGCACCTTCAAATATGAGTTTAAATGGCAATTTGGCCGAGAATTGGAATAAATTTAAGCAAAGATTTATGCTTTATTTAGAAGCTTCTGAGAAAATAGCTAAGCCTGATAAGCTTAAAGTAGCGCTATTACTAGGAATAATGGGTGAAGAATGCATTGATATATTTAATAGTTTTAAACTTAGTGATGACAATGCAAATAATTTTGAAACTGTTATAAATTCTTTTGACCAGTATTTTCAACCGAAAACGAATACTGTTATTGCGCGCTATAAATTTTTTAACTGTAGACAAAAAGAAGGTGAATCTGTTGATTCGTTTGTTACAAATTTGAAAAATTTGTCTAAAGATTGTTCTTTTGAGGATCAAGAAGATAGTTTAATCCGAGATTTGTTAATTATTGGTGTTAAAGATTCCGCTATGAAAGAAAAGTTGCTAATGGAAACTGAGTTAACCCTTGCAAAGGCAATAGAATATTGTAGGGCTAAGGAGTCCAGTGGTAAGCAAATGGAAATAATGAATAAAAATAATTGTTCTACCACCGTAAATGCTGTTCGTGCAAACAAAAACGAAACACATAGGAAAATATACAATAAGGAAAAACGTAATTATGTTAACCAGCAAGTTAATAAAAGTTGTTCTAAATGTAAAACTGTTCATGATTATGGAAAATGTCCTGCATTTGGTAAAAAGTGTTACTATTGTAACGGATTAAATCATTTCTCGGTTGGCTGTAAAAATAAAGGGAAAAGAATAAATAAAAAAGTACATGAAATTTCTAATAATGATAATTTTTACCCATCGAGTGATGACCGTTCTGTTAAATTGGTTTCAGTTAAGTGCCAGGTTAATTCTTTAAAATCTGAATGGAGAGAAATTGTTCTTATAAATAATTCAGAAGTGTCTCTTAAAATAGATACCGGAGCTGAAGTCAATGTTTTGCCACTTAATATTTTTAATGATGTGAGAAATAATGAAGTTGTTAGTGAAACTAAAAGAAAGTTGATGTCTTATACAGGACACAGTTTAAACGTAATCGGAGTTAGTAAGTTAAAATGTAAAGTTAAAAATAAATCTGAATTTCTAGATTTTTACATTATTGATCAAAAATCGAGTGCTTTATTAGGAATTGAAGCTTGTGAAAAATTGGGATTTGTAAATAGAAACATCAGTGTTGACTCTGTACATGCTAGAAATTTTATCGAAAAATTTAAAGATGTATTTACAGGCAAAATGGGAAAATTACCATACACGTACAAGATAAAATTAGATGCCAATGCTGAACCTAAAATATCAGCCTCTAGAGTTATTCCACATGCCTTAAAATTGAAAGTAAAGCACGAGATAGATAAAATGGTTGATCAAGGTATATTAGAAAAAGTTGTAAAACCAACTGATTGGGTGCATCCTATAGTTATAGTACAGAAGCCTAATAATCGTGTAAGACTCTGTATAGATCCACGTATGCTAAATAAATATGTAAAGCGAGAACATTATCCAATTCCAACCCAACAGAGCTTATTTTCTCAAATTGAAGGAGAATTTTTCACAGTACTTGATGCATCGTCAGCTTTTCTGCAAATACCGCTCGATCAAGAAAGTTCAGATTTATGTACAATTGCCACTCCGTTTGGAAGATACAAATTCTGTCGTCTGCCTTATGGATTGACGAGTTCCCCTGAAGTGTACCAGAAAACAATAGATAATATTTTTGGAGATTTAGATGGAACTTTAGTTTACATTGATGACATTTTAGTATTTGGCAAGACAGAAGCAGAACATGATAGAAGACTTGAAACAGTTCTGAAAAGAGCTCGAGAGTCTGGTTTGAAATTGTCTTTGGAAAAAAGTCAAATTAAAAGAAGTTCTGTAAAATATTTGGGTTATAATTTAACTGGAAAAGGAATTTCAGTAAATGGTGATAAAATTAAAGCAATTGTAGATTTCAAAGCCCCTACTAATAAACAAGAGCTAGAGAGATTTTTAGGCATGATTACCTATTTAGGGAAGTTTATTAAAAATTTATCAGATAAAACAGGAATTTTGAGAAAACTCTTAAGTAAGAAAAATGAATTTATTTGGACGGCTAATGAGCAAGAAGCTTTTGAAAATTTGAAGAAGTTGGTAGCTAATTCACCTATTCTGGCTTATTATAATCCAAATTTGAAATCAGTTGTTTCTGTTGATGCTAGCCAGTATGGATTAGGTGCAGTATTACTTCAAGAAGAACATCCAATTGCCTATGCTTCATGTGCTCTAAACGATACCCAGCAAAAATATAGTCAAATCGAGAAAGAACTATTAGCTGTTGTCAACGGATGTAGAAAATTTCATTACTATGTGTATGCTACTGATTTTATCGTAGAAACCGATCATAAACCTCTCCTCGGTTTACTGCATAAACCAATTGAAAATTTGTCTCCAAGATTACAGAGAATGGCAATTGAATTATTTAAATATAGATTTAAACTTGTGCATGTTCCAGGGAAAAAGCTTTACGTAGCAGATGCCCTCTCCAGAAATCCCACTACCATGAGTGTAGATACAAGTTTTTTGGAAGATGGAGCTGCTATTGTACATACAATTCTATCGACCACTGAAGAACGCACAAAAGAAATGCAGAAGGCAACTTTAGAAGATGAAGATCTTTCGAAGTTAAAGTTGCTAATTAAGAATGGTTGGCCACAACAGTGTAGTCAATTGCCCGAAAAATTAAGACCTTATTGGAATAAGAAAGAAGAGTTGAATTGTTTTAATGACTTAATTTTTATCGGAAATAGATTAGTAGTACCTAAAACAATGCAAACTTATGTGTTATCGAAACTGCACCAAGTACATCAAGGTATCACTGCTTGTCAAGAAAAAGCCAAGACAGCTTTATATTGGCCCAATATGATGGAAGACATCAAGAATTATGTTGAAATGTGTCACATTTGCCAGCAGCATCAGCGTGCTAATTGTAAACAGCCTTTGATGCCTTATGAAGTTCCTAGTCTACCTTGGGAAGAGGTAGGTGTAGATTTTATGTATCTTGCAGGAGATGACTTTTTACAAGTAACTGATTACCACTCCAAGTTTATTGAATTAAGAAAAGTTAATGCTAAAACAGCTTCTGCAGTAATTAGTGCATTGAAACAGATTTTTCGTACTCATGGTATTCCACGAAAAATTCATTCCGATAATGGTCCACCATTTGATAGTCAAGCATATTTTTCATTTCTGAAGTCTTATGATATTTGCCCTGTTACATCATCACCTAAGTATCCAAGATCCAACGGGATGATTGAAAGATCTATTGGGACATTGAAAAACCTTCTCTTTAAAGTGAGAGCTTCGGGAGGAGATCCAAATCTAGCTGTTCTCGAGTATAATAACACACCAAAATTTAAATTGCCTTCTCCGGCAGAGATGCTGATGGGAAGATCTTTGAGAACCTCCATTCCTTGCAAGACGAAATTGTTAAGACCTAGATTTCCGATTAAGAATACTCATCATCAATTACAGGAAAATCAGAGAACACAGAAATATTATTATGACTCATCGACCACAAAATTAAAAGAATTGAATATTCAAGATCCAGTCTATCTTCAATCTGGTCATCGAGAATGGACACCAGGAACTATTGTCCAAAAACACAGTCCAAGATCTTACATTGTGAAATCTTCAGAAGGATCAGTTCTTCGTCGCAACAGAATTCATTTAAGACCTAGGAAGTTAGCGATTGAAGTTCCTGTAAATTCACAAGAAAATGCTGATGCAACGCAAACTTGTAACCTGACTAATACAGAGACTCCAAAAATGTCAAGTCCTCAACCCCATGACAGTCCATTAATCCAGCCTGATTCTCCGTCTGGTCAAACAGTCACCATCAATCCCAAACCTGCTTTGCCAGTACTGTCAACTCAGTGGCGTAGCTACATATTCAGCGCCCTGGAGCAAGTAAAGTTTGTGCGCCCTCCGCCCTCTTGTCACTCGCAAAAAGTTCTGCGCAATTTTGTTTTGAAGTTTAAAATTTATATACTATTCCTAATTCGATTTAAAACCTTACTTTACTTTGAAAGTCAAAGTATTTAAACAAATTATTAAATGCAAATAATTAAAAATAAATAATGAATAGTGGAATGAAATATAATTCTTTAAGTACGAAGTACCCATTAAAATTTTCCTCGAGTTTGGCAATATTTTCTTTTTAAATGTGCCAATGGGCCAGTACAATCTGCCGCCCTTAATATCTATTTTTTCTTTTCGTTGGTTTCGAAGCATTGTAGAATATTAATTTAAAAAAAAATACTCTATTGGCAATATATATATATATTTTCACTTTTTGCAAATGCATGAAACACGTTTTTCTGTTTTCAGTGCCAGAAAATACAAAAACTCCATAAAATTCAAAGTATCATAACTCAGTAAGTTTTGGTCGTACAAAAAATAAATTTTGATTATTTTACCCGTTAAAGTACGAAGATTTTTCTAAATATAATATATAGAATTCAGGGATCAAATAAAAACGTAAACCTCCTAACTTTTAAAAAAATAACTATTTTGACATAAATTATTTTTAAGAGGATGAAGAGCAACTTTGAAAATTGTTTACTATTGGAACTTATTTCTACAGGTAATGATTTAGAAAATTAGCCTTTGGACGAAGATAAAAGATGAAACCGAGTTTCTTAATGGCTTTTGACTATTCTGAGCAATTTTGCTATTCGCTAAAAAAACTAGCCAAATTCAAATAATGGTAGTAATAGATCCGTCATGAAACACTAAGTATATCAAAACACAAGTAATGAGTTACACAGAAAAGATTTACTCGTACAATAACATTGAGAGTGTCGCCGAAAGGAAAAAAAAAAAAAAAAAACATCTCTTGCAATTTGGTGATTTCAATCTTCAGCTTTCTCGCCAACTGAAACATTTAGCACAGCGGCGATCGGCAGCGATAGCCCTGATTGACACCCTTATACAGTGTGATTCAAAGCGTATCGTTCAAATTTCGTGGTGAGGTAGGGAATACTTTAGGAAACCGATTTTACATTAAAAAACAAGTCCGCAAATGTACGCATGCGTATGTAGAGGGTGCTGTGTGTATCCAACCTTCCATTGCGTCCCAATCATTGTTTTGACTTTTCTAAAGTTAGTATTATTTCTTCTCCTATTACCACTTCTCATTTGGACTTCCACGAAGCCTTTTACCAAACCAAATCTCCAAAAATCTTGTTAATGACCTTTATTCAACGCCTTCATTATCTGACGCCTGGAAACTTCTCGTTTAATTTTGTCCTTTCCAGTTCTTTTAACTTTTTTTTAACTTTTTGTTTTCATTTTTATGTTATTCATTTTTTGTTAGTTTATTTTGTTCTTTAATTTTAACTTTCTTCGTTCGCTTTACTTGTCCTGCATTCACTTTACTTGTCCATTTTGTTCACGTAGATGACGTTTCGGACATACTTTCCAATGTGAAATCGGTTTCCCGCCGTATTCCCTACCTCCCCACGAAATTTGAACGATAAGTATTGAATCACCCTGTATATTATTCAAGGTTGCATTTTTTGCTTTCCATACACATTACAATGTAGGGAAGGAAATAGGAAAGTATTATAATCACAATAAAAATTAATGGAAATAACGGTACATTTTTACATTTTCAAATACTCTGAATACGTTCTGACAATTTTTACAATGATTCATCACGTATGCATGTATGTTAGAATTTCCACACATTTTCCGATTCCCAGAGCAGATTTGGTGTGTTTTTGATGATGTTGGCAGGTATATTATAAATCTGCCGCAAGAACTGTATTATTTTCGAAAAAGTCGGCCAACAGGTTTGGTATCTAAATTTTTTCAACCATTCTGATGAACGTTTCCTCTTGTATCTTAATCAAATTATTTTTATTGTTCACGTTCATCTTTTATCTATACAACAACATTTCACCGCGCAAGACAGTAGCGGCTCGACGAGGGATTCACAATCACTTTACTACCAATAATTTCATAAAAAATATAATTCCTCGTTGTTTAACCATAGAAATCCACGATTAAAACAGATCAAATTTTATATACCAATATTCTGGTAGAAAAGTAATTGTGCCTTGAAGATTCGCTATTGTACACAGGGTTGAACTCAATCATTGTGAAATAGGCATACCTCGGATTTTTGGACGGCGCAACATTTTAGAAACTCATTTTATCACCTTGCTAGTACACTGTTAAAAATTTGTGATACATTGAACCAATTTTTATTGCTTCAGCAGCTGCAACCATAAGATGGTGAAATCTTGAACCAACATTTGGAGTTAAAGTCCAACCAGAGCTCGAAATCTTGGAGTGGGATTTCACCATCTTATGATTGCAGCTAATGCAGCACCAAAAGTTGGTTCAATCTACAAGAAAGATTTTTAACAGTTTAGAAATCTATAATATCCATCACCATTCCAGGTTTTCATTCTGGGGATGCTTTCAATTCCGGAAATAGATCCGAAATTAAAAGTGCCCTTAGAAAAAAAAAATCGAAACAGTATAAAGAAAACTGTTTAGACCTCCAATATTCTATGAAAAAAAAAATAAAAATATTGAAATGTAAATGAGAAATTTGTAAAAACGCTGTCATTGGTTTAACAATAGCTTGCGAGCGACTAGTGTTGGAGTCTGAGTATACGGAATTTTAGTATTAAATAAGAATGTTATGAGTAATTAAACCTATTTTAAACTTGTTTGCAGCGAGAGGATAAAAAATCTTAATGCTGCTAGTAATATTTAGAAACGTGTAAATATTATTAATTTGATTTTAAAGCAAAATATCTTTAAAATAAATTTTTATACAGCAAATTCTGTATAAAGCTCTATGTAAGAACACTTCTCTCGTATGCAGAATTTAAAAAACCTCTAGCAACAGGGTATGATCGAATAAGTGAAAAAAAAAACCCTCTTGAAAGGACGCTGCAACTCAACGTAGACACATAAGATAGCTGACCGCCATTCTGATTATGGCATTATTGGACAATATTGAAACAGCCCTTTTCTGTGTAAGTAAGTGTGATTTTTAACGAAAGAGAATGTTTGACTTGCCTTTTCTTTGCCGAAAATAGTCTTTATAAATGTTTTCGTGCAAAAAAAAAAAAAAAAATATATATATATATATATATATATATATATAATAAACGTTTGTATAGGAAAATTATAAGCACAGCAATGTACGATTACACAAAGTCTATATATTTCAAACAAATAATAAATGATTTTTCAAACTAAATAACATACGTATATATATATTGAAATAGAGGCGACGCTCTTTGGTTCTAGATAAGCTGAAAATTCTTGGCGCAGATCATTTTGCCATAGATAATAAGATTACAGAATATGCATTATGTTTAGAAAGTCATTCTGGCCAGTGCCGGGAGGAAGAGGTAGCTTTCAAATTCCTTATTTTTGAAAAGCTAGCTTATGTTATTCAAACACACGAAGCTCAATTTAGTGGAAACCGATTATAGAAGATTCAATACTAATTTTTATCAATACTAAATCCTTATGAATGAGAATTTCGCGAAATTAGTCAGCTTTATCCAAGTTGATTTTATTTAAAGTTATATTTGGTTTCCAAATTCGGCGATATGTGAAGTGCCTGCCCTTTTAAGACAACATGGTGAATGAGGCTAACCAGCGAACTTGGTCGAGACCTTAGTAATTCCTGTGCACACGCTCTCTCACATCGGAATCGGTTGATATATATGAGTGCTGTCGCAGGCAAAAATCAGATTTTTCAAAATGTCACCCACATAATGAAATTCAAACTGCTGTATCTGAGCCATTTTTTTAGATAAAGACAAAACAAAAAATGCTCCGGAATCCTTATATCAAAGTCAGGTACTTAAGAAAGAAACCTTTTTCAATTTCTAAATTTTTTGTACTTCACTTTAAATATAATTTTTTTAATTTAATGGCCGCCATTTTGATTCAAGATGGCGGATGAAGCTGGCCAGTGAACTTAGTCGAGACATTGCTATATACTATCCAAATGCCTTCTTACATCCAAATAGGTTAATAAATACGTGTGTTATTGCGTGACAAATATCAGATCGTTTCAAAATGTCAGCCATGCTAGAAATTTCAAAGTGCTATAACTCGACCTTTCTTTAAGATGTAGACGAAAAAAACTGCCCTGAAATCTTTGTATCAAGGTCAAACACATAAGAAAAACCTTTTTCATTTTCCATTTTTTTCATACCTCATTTTAAATTTTAAATAATTTTTTTTAAATGTTCCCTTTTGAATCAAAATGGCGAATGAAGGTTGCCTACGAACTCGGTCGAGACATCGGTATGCACTATGTACACACCAAGTTACATCCAAATCGGTTCATAAATGCGCCTATTATCGCGTGACAAAAATCAGGTCGTTTCAAAATGTCAGCCACAATAGAAATTAAAAATGCTATAACTCAGCCATTTTTCTAGATATAGACGAAACAAAAGTTGTTCTGGAATCTTTATATTAAGGTCAAACACATAAGGAAAAAATCTTTTTCAATTTTTTGATACCTCATTTTAAATTTTAAATTTAAGTTTTTTTTTTAAATGGCCGCCATTTTGAAACAAGATGGCGGATGAAGCTGGCCAACGAACTCGGTCGAGACATTGGTATGTACTTTGTACACACCAAGGTACATCCATATCGGTTCATGAATAGGTCTGTTATAGGGTGACAAAAATAAGGACTTTTCAAAATGTCAGCCAAGCTAGAAATTCAAAGTGCTATAATTCAGACATTTTTTAAGATATAGACGAAACAAAAACTGCTCCGAAATCTTTGTATCAAGGTAAAACACATAAGAAAAAAATATTTTTCAATTTTCCATTTTTTGGTATCACATTTCAAATTTTAAATTTTTTTTAAAAATGTAAATGGCCGCCATTTTGAAACAAAATGGCGGATGAAGTTGGCCAACGAACTCCGTGGAGACTTTGGTATGTACTATGTACACACCGAGTTTCATCTAAATCGGTTCATAAATACGCCTGTTATCGCGTGACAAATATCAGGTCGTTTCAAAATGTCAGCCTCGCTAGAAATTGAAAGTTCCATAACTCAGCCATTTTTTAAGATATAGACAAAACAAAAATTGCTCCGTAATCTTTGTATCAAGGTCAAATACATAAGAAAAAAATATTTTTCAATTTTTAATTTTTTGGTACCACATTTCAAATTTTAAATTTTTAAAAAATTTTTAAATGGCCGCCATTTTGAAACAAGATGGCGGATGAAGCTGGCCAACGAACTCGGTCGAGACATTGGTATATACTATGTACACACCGAGTTTCATCCAAATCGGTTCATAAATACGAGAGTTACAGTATGACAAAGATCAGATATATATATATATATATATCAACTTTTGAACGGAGGGTGGTTTCGGGGTCTGGGGGCCATGATCGATGAAAATATACCAAATTTTTTTTGAAATAGCTTTCCTCCGAACGGCTGCAATAGGTAGATTTTTTTAATGAAAGCTACCTAAAAGATTTAATGATCCTCTAAAACAAATACTTTCAAGAAAAAAATTCAATTCTTCTGCTTTGCAAACAGAAAAAAACCATTAACAAAAATAATGCTTCAAAAAAGTGTTTTTTTTTTAATTATTAAATAATTTAAGCGTCAAATCTAATGATTGTAGGAAATTTTGTTACTATTAGCTTTACCTGACGGAGGGCGCAGCTTTACCTGGTTTAGGGTGCACCGATCCACAGCCGATTGCCCGGCGGGCCAGTCTCAGCAAAAATGCGACTTAATTTAGTAAAATTCTAATTTTTTTTAAATAATTTATGACCTTGTTTCAACACGGGAAGAATGAAAATTTGTTGAAAATTATGTCATTATAAAAATGTTTAAAACTTTATAAATGAGAGTGCACGTTTTCTTTAAAACACAAGGTCATTATCACCTGTGGTAATATTTCAAACTTTGTTTAAAATTAGGATGCAAGTTTTTATTCATTATTATACTTTTCTGAACGAAAACACAGTATTTCTGAAAACTATTCCGAAAGTTGAGGGGAGTAACACCAGATTTTGCTTTTCATTTTATAATTCAAAAATTCATTGACTACTAATGTGATACCGGATGGTGGTGGTGAGTAAGAAAAGAAGAGGGGGTGTAGAGCCTGATTATGGCCTAAGTAACGTCACATTACTATTTTTGAAAAATGTTTGCATCATTCAATCCTCAAATTCAACGATTAAATAAAGTTTAATGCGGAAAAAATTCGAAAAAAAATGATGTAAATTTGGATAGGCAATAATCAGGTGCTAAGGAACACTAAATTTAATACTTATCTCTTTCTCTCTTTTTAAAGGAAAATGCTTATGCATTTGAAAGTTCGCCTTATTTTCAAAATCTCAAAAACAATAAGCACAAAATTTAATTTGGCACTTCCCCCTCACCCTCTAAATTTTGTCTCCATGGAATATGCCTACATCCGACTCTTATTATTGTTTTGTAATCTGTATTGGTGCATGTTTAGTTTCAACAAAACAGCAAAAAAAACTTCAAAATTTTCGTTTTCTTGGTTTTTCGTTTGTAAAATAGTCAATATTTTTCTTCAACTTGTCAAACCTTTTCTTTTTTCTTTCTTTTTTTTTTTTTTTTTTCAAATCTTAAAATAATTAAATAGCTGTTAAAGGCATTGCTGTTACATTGTAAATATAAGTTTCTCAGCGGTGACTTCTTTGGCTACCATTATTTCCATACAGTAATCATCATAAATTTTTAAAACATTTTCAATAGAAATGTACTAGGAAGATTTTTTGGAAATAGTCGTAGGTAATAAAGTGACCGATGAGAGTCCTGTAAATAAGTTTTGATTACTTTAACATTTGAAAATCTTCAACTGTCGTCCATGGAAAAGTGAAATTTAAAAAAAAATCAGGCATGGTGAAACTGTGTGGAAGTTATTTGAGGCTGCAATACAGTATGAATCAAAATTTAAACTTCGCGATTAGAAGTAATTTCTTTTAACTATGAATAAAAACATGTTTTAAATCGAAACAATTGAGGTTAAACAAAGGATAAAATATCATAGGAATATTCTGCTCGTTACAAGATTCATCTATAATATCCGATTTATAGAAAAAAAAAAAAAATGCAAATATTCTTACAAATCAGTATTTCGCTGTTTCTAATTTCGCGCCCTTAGGATTCGTGCGCCTGGAGCAGTTTGCTCCAACTGCTCCACGGTAGCTACGCCCCTGTGTCAACTCCAAATACACCAAAGATAGAAAGACCTAGAAAAAATATAAAACCACCTGCTCGCTTCAAAGACTATATTTAAGTTTTTTTTTTTTTTTTAAAGACTTTTTATTCGAACACTTCTTTGGACTCTAAATATCTTTTTTAAATTTTGCTGTTTTGAAAAGAAAGGGCATGTAATAATATGACCCAACTACTACTTCAACATCTGCTGTATTTGTAACTGTTGTTGTTCGAATGTTTACTAGTTAGTTTTCTAGACGTTAATATAAAAGGCCTGTGTGGCATATCCTTTATCTGCTTAACTTAATATAAATAAAAGTAGTTAGTATACGATTATGTTTATTTATTTATGAAAGTAAAGAGCACCACGCAATATGACACTAATTATACACTGACGGAAAAAAAATCCCAACACCAAGAAAGACTTGTGTTCGATAAACGAAATTTGGTAGGCGTGTTTATACATCTGAAAGATGACATCGATTGAAATTTCGCGCTTCGCGCATAAGTGTGGCGCTCATAGCGCCACTCAGAACTTGCAGATCAGATTTACTTTAAATGCGTGCTGTAAAGTTCGCGGGCGTTATTTAGCTTCGAAATGTGACGTATTGAGTTGATGTTAGCCAAGAATGCCTTTAACTAGACGAAGAAGCCACTGTCAACAGCTCACCGAGTTGGAATGAGGTCACATATTCGGGCTACAAGAAGGTTTCTTTTTCATCAGAAAACACAACAGATCTCCACTCCGTCCTTCAATGAGCTCTGGCTAGACACCAATAGCGTCGCAAACGGCAATGGCTTGGAGTCAGTAGAATGCACGCTACAGGGCGCCTGGCTCGGAATTGTCCTTGAAGTAACCTATTTCTAACAGTTCATTGTGTCACTGTGGTACCAACTGCAGCTCGAATTTCTGCCGCAGACGCAGTACGATGCGCCACAGTTGTACGCCGAATACGGCAATCTTCCCTCTCAAAAATGCCACGTGGCCGCCTGGAACCCGGTCTTCTTGAGGCAGTACCATCCCTTGACCACTGCTTCCAACAATCATGCACAGTGGAAACATTCCAGAATAGTCTTTCTGCAATATCGCGGAAAGAAATTCCACCTTCTCGTAGCCCGAATATGCGACCTCGTTCCAACTCGGTGAGCTATTGACAGTGGCTTCTTCGTCTAGTTAAAGGCATTCTTGGCTAACATCAACTCAATACGTCACATTTCGAAGCTAAATAACGCCCACGAACTTTACAACACACATTTAAAGTAAATCTGATCTGCAAGTTCAGAGTGGCGCAACTTGCGCCACACTTATGCGTGAAGCGCGAAATTTCAATCGATGTCATCTTTCAGATGTATAAACACGCCTACCAAATTTCGTTTATATAACACAAGTCTTTCTTGGTGTTGGGATTTTTTTTCCGTCAGTATATATTAAAGAATATATGAATTTTTTGGAAAATTATGATTTAATGCATCATAAATTACTTTTTTTAATATTGTTGTTAATTAGATGAGAAAAACATAAATACTTTATTCTAATATATATATATGTGTGTGTGTAATTATTATAAACCTACACAAATGATCATTTGCAATGTGAATATGCAAATTAATCGTTTATAAAAAATATCCAAAATATATTATTACTAGCAGATCTACCCGGCGTCGCCCGTGTCAATTATGACGGCCTTCCGGGTATAATAAATTAAAATGAAATAATACAGCAATAATAATCGATATTTGTGCATTTCCGTCCACAAATCATTATAAAAATGATCAGAAATCGCGACATTTGTATAACAACCACAGTAAAATCCCTCAGCTTTAAATATCAGAATGCTCGTTATCTTGGCTGGTGTAACAGAAAAACATATTATTTTCCCGAGAAGTCGAAGAAAAAAAATCAACCAATTGGCGTAGTATTTAGTAAAATTCGTGTGGGTATAGCATATATATACATTATAAAGTAAAAATTACGTTAGTGAAAAACGCTGACATCGTACTGATGTTATCAACGACCTAACCCATAAATTGTGCTTTACTGTGATTTTTCTTAACTTCTAAACACGCACAATTTCATTTCTTACACTAAATAGAAACAAATACTTTCAAATGAAATTTATTTGAAAATTGTATCTCAATTTTCAGCTTTTAATTAGTTCTGATTTCAATACTGATCATTAAAAATCATAAAAATGAGATACAATTTTCTGAATTTAATCGATTTTAAATTAATTTTCAAGCAGGGATCTTTTTAAATTTGCAACCCAAAATTACGAAAAAAGAGCCCATTTGGTCTGAATGCAATATTAATGATCCCCATGTCCATGAGTAACACCGGCATCATATTTTTGATGGAAATGACCCAACTCATAAATTTTGCTTTTACTGCAATTTTTTTAACCTCTAAACATCACACATTCGATTTTTCAACGTCTAATAGAAAGCAAAAGGTACATTCAATGCTATTTGTTTGAAAAGTGATTATCAATTTACTAATTTTTTATGTATTTTATAGTAATTTTTAAGCAAGAATATTTTTTAAATATTCGTGCAAACCAATTACAAAAGATGAGCCCGATTGCTTTTAAAACAATGTAAATGATACATCATTTGGGAGTTTTTTCGTGCAATATTCCATAAGTAAATCAGCAAACGAAATGAAAACCCATAAAAAAATATAATACGAATTTAACAGATTTGAAATTGAACTATTAAAAATTATATTAAATGTTTTACCTTCAAAATATAGTTAAATTAAGTTTGTACGTCTATTCAAAGCACTTATCGTTAAAGTTCTATTTTAAATATGAAAAATTCAGTAGTTCAATTAAATACCTATTAATCTTGGGTTTTTTTTTTTTTTTTTTTTTTTGGGGGGGGGGTAACTTCTAATTTCGCTATTGAATAATAAACAAAATAAAAAAATATTGAACTATTTTTATCTTCATAAGTGCGAATGGGTTAATCTTCGATAAACAGGCTGTACGTTTTTGGCGTACTTTAACTAATGTGACTTAAACCTTTTATGGCATGAACTATTGCTTAAAAATGTATAGCATCGTTCATGCTTTCAGCGAATATTTGACATATGACTCGATTACGGAATATTAAGATGCAATAATGCTTTGCCTGACTTTTGTGAAAAGCCTCAACTTGTTTTAATTTAAGACTCGCGAAATTCGAATTTCTGGATAAAAAACGTCATTTTGACGTAATGTAGTAAAATATTTAGGCTTCTAAAATCAGAATGCTTGTTTTCTTTAGCGAGTGTAATAGAATATTACGATCTCCATGACAATAAGCGGAAAAAGCAATAAATGCATGCAAATGACCTAACATTTACTGACATTTTATTTCACGTGGCTTCAATGGATGGTAATAATATGAAATTAATTTCAGAAGATCAAAAGTTCCCCCTCAGAATAAAATATCATTAGAAAGTGATGTCAGTTTATATTAGATATTGACGTCATATCTACCAAACGATTTTTTTTTCCTAAATTGTTTTCTTGAAATTTAAACGCATGTATTAAAAGAGATTTTTTAACTTAAAAAAATTCAAATGAAGATACTACGTCATTTGAACACACGTTTAGTTAATGTTTTTATTTTATTTATGAAAAATGTGCATTTTCTGATTGAATGACAACAATTTCGAAAATACAAAATTATAGCAATTCAGCCTGAATTTTTATTATCTTATAAAAAGAAAGTACACGTGTTATCAATTTTTTTTTTATTATTGCACCGCTTTTTAAGTTGTGGCAATAGGAAAGAAAATATTTAATTAGAAATTTAAAAAGAGATATTTCTGTAATGTTAAATTACGGAACATGGTAGAAAAAAGCGGTAAATAGTGTTCTGATGATTTTTTAAAGTAGACAGGGATCTTTTCCACGTTCTAAAACGTATGTACAGCAAGTTTCGTGGAAATCGGTCTAAAATTGAAGATTTGTATAAAGGACATACACACAGAGAACGGCTTTTATATATATAGATATCAAGCGAGACAAGGAATTGAAAATACAGTAAAACACTGTATGTCATATACATACAGCTCCAAGTCAAACAATTGGAATATTTCATTTTATCTGTATTTGGAATTGCAGTTAGCTTTATTTCACAATCGAGAAAAAATACAACGGTTGACGTTTTAATAAATTTGCATGTTATTACAGAAGATTAAAACTGTAAAAGATTAAATTTTGAGTGAATATTGTATTTTTGTAAAATTATTTTCATTATTCAAAATATTAGAATAATGAAATAGGTTGTTCAAAAAATTAGAATACTTATGAATTTTCCTGATTGGTTCAGAAGGTTTCCTAAATCAAGCATAAAATTGGCTTCTGCGGGACTTCTTCTTAAGTTATAAAAGCGCTTTTCATCATCATTGTTTTCATTTTGTGTGAAACATGGATCGTTCGTCCGACATAACGGAGTTTACAAAGCACTGTATTATTGATTTGAGTAAAGCAGGTCGTAATCAGCAGTATATCGCCAGTTACTTAAAATGTTCTCAACCAAGTGTTAATGGAGCACTAAAATAGTATTTTAACGATGCGCATTTTGAAAACAAGCATCTGAATAGGGGCCCAAAAGCCAAAAACTACTCAGAGTGATCATAGAACGCTAAAGAGTATTGCTAAAAAAACCGTTTTAGAAGTGTAAGGTATTTGCATCGAAAGTAGAAAGAACACGTTGTTGTGAGTAAATCTACAACACTAAGACATCTCCATAAACTTGGATTCCAATCTCGTGTACCAAAGATAAAGTCCCTCAGCTACTAAACAAAAAAGGGAGAGAGTGAAGTGATACAAAAATAGGCTTTTATGGGGTATGGATGATTGGAAAAATATATTGTTTAGTGATGAGAGTGTGTTTTGCGGTGGTGAAGGTGTTCGTGTATAGCGAATGAAGCAAGAAGCATATGACAAAGACTGCATGAAACGATCAGTGAAATTTGTAGCCAGTTTCATGGCATGGGCTTCCATGACTGCAAATGGTCCTGGAAGGCTAAGTGTCGTTAACGAAAGGATGATTAAGTCTGAGATATATCAAGAAATCCTTGAGCATTTCATGATACCATCGTCGGAAGATCTGTGTGGTGACAATTTTATTTACCAACATGATTTAACACCTTCACACAGGTCAGTTTCGACCAAGAATTGGCTTAGCTAACACCAAATTAACGTATTTCCCTGGCCGGCTAAATTCTCCGGATTTAAATCCAATAGAGAATTTGTGGAAAATAATGAAGAAAAGAGACTGCAAGATATTGTGCCAAAAAAAAAAAAAAAAAAAAAAAAAAAAAAATTGAGCTTCTTTCCAGCATAAAGTCGACATGGTCGTGTATGGGCAGAAAACATTGTGAACCGCTTGTAGTTGGCGTGGCAACGCGAGTTCGTGCTGTAATAAAATGTAAAGGTGATGCTACAAAATAGTAATTAATGGCTTTTTATCCTTTTTTTAAACACGTATTATTTACAATGCATTATTGTAATATTTTGAACCAGGTAAATGGTTATTCTAATATTTTTATTTTTTTCAAGTGTGAATAATTACTTTAGTTTTCGTATTATTTCCTTTCATTTTTATTCTTAAAGGTTCTACAAACTATGCAGATTCTTACAATATTATGTTTTATCCTGTATTAATTTTTGTATAAGCGATACATTTTATTTCACAATTACTTTTTTTCTATTATTCTAATTTTTTAACTTGGAGTTGTACATATATAACCAAGCATAAAATATTTCTTCAGGTTTGTTTTCATAGCTGTTAATATCATTTGGCAACAAATCTCAATTTCGTAAGTTCGAATTACGCTAAGCTTTTTAAAAAGGTGCCAAAGCTCCTTCAACAAGCAAGTACCACAGCTAGTTATTATTTAAAAGTTCATTATAAATGAGTGAATATCAGTATTTTCAAAATCCGAAAAAACTTCAACCACTTCAACGTATATTTCTCATATCTTTTATTGAAGATCCTTATGACGTGTTTTATAAAATTAATGAACAGATTTCCACTAATATGCAAATGGTTTATTTTTTAAAAATAAAACATTAAATAAAATAGTCTTTTTTGCTCTATTTTTACATATGCCATGACATTTTTTTTTCTTTTAAATTGGTTATTTTTTCGGCAATCTTACACTTAAAGTTATAGAGAATATCTGTAAGAGGCAGCATAAAAAAAAAAAAAAACTTCTGAAAAATATTTATATTTGGAGGTGGAAAATTTGAATGGTTCTAAAATTTTCTTTTAAAAAATAATTTTTTTTCGTATTGTGCAAACATTTTTTTTAATTTATTGATAAAATCATTTTCCGTCATAAAATTATTTAATAATATATAAGGGTCAATCAGTGGCGTGGCGTCCGGTCATCGCTGGATGCGGCGATGACCAAGCAATATTTTAGAACTCTTAATAAGCTTTTAAAACTCTACGATCCAGTTTTAGCAGAACATTTGGAGTTCATGTATAAGTGAAGGTAAGATTTAAAGTTTCTTTTTTGAACATTCAACCATTGAATTTTAGAGTTAATAATTTTTCACCACAAGCTTAAATAATTGCGATGACCACCGAAAATTTTCACGCCACGCCACTGGGGTCAATATCTGAAAATTGGACAATTTGCGTCCACTACCAATAATATTTCATTAATTATACTAAAACCAAAAACTGAAAAATATAATATATTTTAACATTTGTTATAACAATTATCAATGATAAATGGACATATAATGATGTAGAAATAATTAATTTTATGTTTTAAACATGAGAAATCATCATTTCAGTACCTGTCCCCAGGTATAAATATCCAATATTAAATGTATGCCGTAAAAATTTCTATAAATATTATTAACTTTTTCTATTGTATATTTGTACCTATATATATACAGTATGGGAAAATATAATTCTCCTTTATTAGTATAGATTGTATAGTAAAATATTGTAGTGAATATATTGGTCCCTGAGGTTAACCCTCATCTCAGTCCCTCTAAACACACATTCAAGTTAACAGATACTAGGTGGCGCTTGCAAATTATTTCCATTGCAACAGCGACTAAAGTTGAGCTAGCCACCATGGATGAAGGTAAATTGTTTTCATATTTAGAAATATTTAGTTTTTGTTCTGAATTGGGATGAGCATTTTTTACTAGCATCATTCATGTCCCATATTTAACTTTTTATTTATAAAAAAAAAAAGCTTATTGCAACTTTATTTATGTAACATATAAATGTCACATGGCATATTTAATAATTTACATGTGTGCAAAATGGTTCAACAACATGGCTATGCAGCTGTTAAGACAAAAACCTCACCGCAATCCCCATCATCTCAGTCCTAATTATTAGACACTGATTATGATGTTAACAGACACTTTCTTTCATAAAAGTTTATCCTACGCATAAAATATACATCCTTGATCTCAAAACACTACACCATTTAAATGACAAAACATGTATCATAGCATACAACTGTATATGGCAGTTGGTACATTAATTTAAAAAATAAAAATTTTGTAATGAAATTGTCCAGTTTTCAGATATTGACCCATAAAAATGTTATTGTAAAATACTTAAATTACACGGATTATTCAAAGGGTCTAAGTCCCTTAAGTACCTTCCATCATGCTTATAGATGGCAGTGCCATACAAATGTAATGTATGTTCTTAGTTTAACTATTTTTCGCGCTAGTTTCGAAGACCCGTATGATATGCTTATGATGAAAGCACACAATTGGATGACAATTTGAATCACCCCTTGCAAAGAGCAAACAAGATTTCTGGAGGCGAACCAAATTAGAACGGCATTATCCCACCACAAGCTAACGGGTTAGTAGAAAGGATCTACAGTAAAAGGCTTTCTAAATTTTATTAAAGATTCACGAGAATAACAATTGTATTCAGACCTTACCTGCAGTTCTTCTTTGATTGCGATCTGTTGTAAGACCAGATATCAAAGCTAACAAGGGAGGTCTCCATGCAGGCATACTCCGAAAAATCTGAAGAAATTATAGAATGTTCTTCTCATGAGGATAGATATGTTTATAAAAAAATTTCGGCAGAAACTCGATAGAGCGTCTGTAAAAAAATAATAAAAATTTCGTTATTTGGCGATGGAATAAAATTTCAAAAAATACTTTTTTATGTCAAATACTCTTTAAGGTAATAATGTTTTATGTTGAACTTGTTTAAATAAATTTAATTTAAATAACTTTAGTTTTGTCAGTTGTTTTAGTTTGTTTTAAATATAGTTTTGTCAGATATACATTTTTATGAAAGTTAAATATGAAATTTTATGAATTAAAACAAAATTTAAATTAATTAAAATTGTTTCAATTTCAAAATTAAGTCGAATTGAGCACTGTCGATTCAATTTTGTTACTATGGAAACAAAAACTTCTCCGATATTGAAATGTATAACTGCAGCATTCTTCATCTGGAATTTTGGAATACGCTTAAATATATGAAAATATATTTTTCAATATCAGAATATTTTTTTTATATGTGAAATTATTTTAACAGTGATAAACTTAAATAACTGCAGCAACAAGCAACATAAATATGTAATACAAAAAAATGTATTTATTAAACTCTCTCATTGTTTAAGTTTAAATTCATTAAATACTCTTTACACTCATTTTAAAAATCAGTTAACGAGCAATTTTCAGGTGCATTAAAATCGTTTGCTTTTGCCGAGGTAAAGTACTGTTCGTCAAATTGCGTTTCGACGCTTTCGTCTTTTCGCGCCAAATACTCGAAAGTATTTTTTTTTTTTTTTTACAGACTTTCTATTGTAATACCGCCACTAAATTTGACTGATCCTTTATTACATACATAAGTAGTTTAATTAGTATTTTTTTTTCGACATATTCTGAGTATGCCCGGTAAGGAGGCCTTCCTTGTAAGTAATTTTGTACTTCGAATAAAAAAAAAAAAAAACACTGAGGTCCACAATATTTTAGTTGGAGTTTAAGTGTCCATCTAACTTGACGTTTGTTTGGTCGTTTCTACTAAAACGAACTGTCATAGAATAATAGGGGATCGAACCCAGGCTTCCAGGGTTACCGAGTATAGTAGAAAAACATTTTTTTTTTTTTTCAATTACTGAAAACTCTTTTATATGTATATATTTTTTAGATTGTGCACTAACAACAAAAAAGCGTTTTTATATGAAAAATATCAATTATGCAATTAAATAAAGTTTTGAAATTTATCAAAATCGATATTTTTGTATTAGCCGCATGCTAAGAGTTTTGCTACTTACGGCAGCCTTTTTTATTATGATCATTTCAGTGCTTTAAGCGCGTAGTTCAATTATATGTATGTTAAATTTGTGCTTTATTTATTTTATTTCATTTATTTATTTATAGAGGAAGTTTTAATTTTTTATGGAATATTAGCCGTAAGAAAATGCTGATTGTTTTAAGGGCAAACGGATTAATCTTTCGTAATCGAGCTCCGCGCGCGAGATAAGTTAAACAAATTTCATGCTAGAAAACTATTTTTAAAGCCATAGGTAATCAGTAAATTGAGATGCAGTTTGAAAATAAATTGCATTTGAAACTTGTTTTTTTTTTTTTCCTATTTGGCGGTGTAAAAATTTAAATTGTTCGATTACATATAAGTTAAATTTGTGGGGTTTTTTAATATTATTCTTTTATTAATTTATAGAGGAAGTTTTAATTTCTTTATTGAAAATTAGTCAGAAATACAGGCTGAACAATTTTTATTGCTTTATGTGAAAATGTTTATTATTATTATGCAATGGAGCCGGCACATGATAGAGATAAATTACAAAAAATTCAAGATTGAAAATTATTATAAAATCATAAGAAATCAGACAATTAAGATACAGTTTTCAAATAAATTGCATTTGAAGGTAGATTTTTTTTCCTATACGACGACGGTGTAAAAATCGAAAATGTACGAAGGTTAGAAGATTAAAAATTTGCAGTAGCGAAAATTTCAAAACCGAAATTTGATTGTGAAGTGTTGACATTCCCAAAATGATGTCAGCGTTTCGCACAGATACGTTTGTCCTTTATAATATAGTTAGATAGATAGCCATACTTTATCCAGGCCAGGAGTAGTGCATTTTTAAGGCGAAACTCATAGTTTGTGTATAGTTGAAAAAGTCGGGATAAGTTCTTCTCCCTCTTCAGTTCATCTTAGTATTTGAAATCATCTTATTAGATTATCCCGTTTCACTGCTTATACCTTACTATACTGCTTACTGAAGTTGTTCAATAAACTTGCGTTGAATAAACTCTTTTTTTAATCTTGTAGCTATGGATATTTTACACAATCACGGCCCCGAACGTTCCACTGCAATTTAAGTTCGCTGTTATGTTATGAGGTTCATCTCATCTGACTTTTTATATGATGATGATAACGATAAATTAAGTCTTGTGTCGGAACATGCTTTGACATATGATATGTTTTCAATTATTAAACATATGTTTTATGTTATCTTTTAGTATCGGGATTTTAAACTTCAGAACAAGCAAGTTAAAATGTAAATTTAGAATTCATTTAATATCATATTCGTTGGGATTGTTTGTTTGTTTTTTTCACTTAAAATTTTTATGGCTCCTATACTTTATCAGTTATTATTACCATTTAATGTAAAACTTAAAACAACGAAACAGTCATCATTTTACTTGTGTATTTGGTTCTTTACTGAATTAAATAACTCTGGTAAATCATAAGAGCCAAAGCTCCTTACATACAACATCTTAGTTTTGATTTTCTAGAATAAAATGGCTACACAATTTTTAAAATGCAACTTTTACGGCACTTTTATTGACAGTTAATACGCCAAGTATACTTTTAAAGTTATCTATGACATTTTCTTTATGGAACTAACACAGGGGTATTTTTAAAAGTAAAAAATTGACAAGTAGATATGACGAATCTATTTTATTTATTTCAATTTCCTTTTACATATAAAATACGAAATGTTTTAAAGAGAGATTTTTAGTGCTGAGGGAAAATGCCTAAATTTTATTCGTGACCTGAACGAAGGTTCCAATAACTCTTAAAGTAGTTTTTAAACATTTGAAGGGGAAAAATTACTTTTTCACTCAAAATAATATTTCATATTTCTTTGATCGAATAAAAGTATAAGGTGGAATGATTTTTTTATACTAGTATGTATACAGGCCGTTCCATAAGATAATTTGCAAGAATGTAAGATATTTGCTTGTGTATTGATTAATATACGTCGAAGTATAACCTGACCGACCTTTATTTTCGCAACCGTTGATCCTAGATGCATACTTCCAATTACAAAAGTGGTCAAAATTAGGTGCAGAGTTAAGATAAACAAATAAGTTTGAAGCGAAAAAACAATTTAATTGAGAATTACAGAATCTAAATTTTTATACAGCCCCGGGTCCCCATACTTATATTTAGGGACGTTTTGTCTATTCAAAAATATTGCAAACACAAAAAGTTGCGAATCTGTACGACCAATATTCACTGAGAAATTTGAGTTCAAAGTTATCATGCAAAGTATGAGGACCGTATACAAATGGATATGTGAATATATCACCTATCAGAAAGACAAGTAAGTTTTAGAGTTAGATATGATCATATTAAATAAAAGAATGAAAAACAACAGCCTCAATTTTTTACAAAATGATACATATTTTAAAATGTTGTTAGATTACACTATCTTTCAAATTTTGGGTTGAACCATGTTTTTTAATTTTTGAAAATTGATTCTTATGTATATTTTGCGCTGAATCCGAAAATGACCTTCATTTTAAACCATCACGTCAGGATTTTTTCTCAAATCGCAAATTTCAAAGTTTAAAAGCTCAAAGTTAAAATTGATCCCCCTCCCCTCCCACCCTCATCGGACCCCTGAGCTGTTTAGCTGTAAGAAACCCAGTATAAGCCAAAAAATTGAATCAATTATTGAATTAAATAAAATTAAACTGAATACAAAAAGTCTTAAATCTTTTTTATAGTATCAGGTTTTTCGCTATTTTTTAACCTTGAAATTTACAATTCGCGAAAATTCCTGACATGATGGTTAAAAGTGAAGGTATTTTTTTTATTCAGCGTTAAAAAGTACATAAAACGTAATTATAAAAGTTAAAAAACAACAATCACAGGTTTATGTTATCTAATCTAAAACTCTTTCTTAAACTTGTTGACGGTAATCTATCCGAATTTTTTTGTGTTGTCCTCTAATATAAGTATGTATAAGATAGTAAGCGTCAGTAGAAGGAAAAAGACAGTTCTGCTTCACCAGGAGCCAAGAGCAGGGAGCAAGGATGAGTGACAGGTGGGCGGAGTCGAGTGACTGACAGGTTAGGGGAGATAAGAAAGTGATAGACAGGTGGGCGGAGTCGAGACAGACTGGCGCCCGCGCGTCATGCTATAGTAGAGGGGTTAAAACAAAGAAGAGAGAATGAAAAGTGTACTGTAAGAGAGGGGTTAGAACAAAGGATAATGAATGAAAGTCTACTGTAAGAGAGGGATTAGAACAAAGGAAAATGTTAATGAGGATGATTAATGAAGGAAAGTCTACTGTTAGAGAGGGATTAGAACAAAGGAAAGATAATGATGAGGTGATTAGAAAAGATCGCATGCAATTAAAAAAATACTTACCACGGAGCAGCGTCGAGACACGTCCTACCTCTGTGACATCCACCGGGCTAATGAACGAAGAAGCATGCAACAACCGGCTTCATCCAGATAAGGAGCTTGCTTCTGATTGGACGAGAGACGAACCTAGGGGGCAGCACCATCGCTTTCCCCCGAGGGCATGAACACCGGCGCCCTCTCTTGAGAGGATGATTCACTTACCTGCGATGTCGTCATCCTATTTGAACTGACTTAAAGAAGTGAATACATTTTATGAGTTTAACGAAAGAAGTTTTTGTCATTTGCTAATTTCCGAAACATGTTTTTAAAAGCCGAAGTTTCATAGTTTAATCATTTAACGAACACGTTTTTAAATTATTTTTTTTTCCATTTAGTCATTTGCTAATAAACCTTTTTTATTTAATAAGTTAATTTTTGTTAATACATTATTTTTTCGAAACAATTTTACTAATCAAAAGAACACAAATTAGATAATTTTTTTTATTTAGTCATTTGCTAATTTTCGAAATAAATTAGTTAATTTTCATTTAGTTATTTGTTAATTTCCGAACAAGTTTTTTTTTTCAGTAAGTTATTTGGTAATAAAACTTTTTAATAAATTAGTTAATTTTTCTTTCAGTCATTTGTTAATTTCCGAAACAAGTTTTTTCTCAAATAAAGCTTTTAATAAACAACTTTACATTTATTTTCATTTAATTATTATTTAAAAGAATATAAATTATTTTTACTAATCAAAAGAATGCGAAAGTTTTTAACAATAATGTTTTTGTTTAATTATTGTCATGGGTGATTGTTAACTGAAATATATGCTGAATGCAAAAACGGTTTTTTTTTTTTTTTTTTTTTGAAATAAGAAAAGAACTTTTTTTAATTAATGAACAACTGTTTTTGGAAAATGAGAAATATTGTGCTTTGCAACACTGAAAAAGAGTTGAAAATTAATGACTTCACCTAGTTTAAAGCATATTTAACATAAGATGAAGACCTAAGTGCTGTGGAAAGGCTTAAAAATAACATACTTTTGAATCGACCGATTTATGTTGGATTTACAATCTTAGAATTGCCTAAACTTCTAATATATAAATTTCACTATGATTTTATTAAAAAGAGTATAAAGATGATGTAAAGCTAATTTTCAACGACACGAACTCATTGTGTTACCATATACACGCTAAGAATGTTTTGGATGATATGGATCATACTGCAAGCTTATTCGATTTCTCTGAGTATCCAAAGAATCATATACACAAATTCCATTACGGTTTTGTAAAGAAAACATACCTTTAGAATTACAGGTTTTGAACCCATACACTGCAACACACTCCCTTTCAAGAAAATAGATTGTATCAGTACATCCCGGATTTTTTTTTTTTCCTGGACAGGTGAAATACTTGATCATTATCAAATCTCGCTCGGAGCGGACACATTATTGCAACCCGTTGTTTCATCATATGAATATGCTTTCTATATTAGTTTTTTTTAACTACTTATTTTGAGATATATATATTTTATTTATAAGAATGCAAGTTAGTTTTAATCTTTTAACTAAGACATTTTCAGTGACTAAGGAAGTAAAGTTTTGTTTTTTAGAAAAAGTGATATGAACTTTATATTTTTTTTATTAGTTACTAATGAAAGATAATATATATATATATATATATATATATTCAAGTTAACAGAAATTTACGTGAAAGCTTTTGAATTTTCTTAAGTGTTTTATCTAAAAGAATGCGAAGTAGTTGTAATCGCTAGTTTTCTCTCATGTCTCTTACGAGACAAGTGGTTTCTATATATATAGTGAAAGGTTATTCTGTGTGTAACCATACGGTTGCGCATCAACGATGTTTCTTGCCGGTATTGTATCAATTAGTATTTTACTGCTTTTAACTAAGATATTTAAATGATAGATAACGCAAAGTTTTATTTTATTTTTAGAAAAAGTGGTTTGTACTTTATTTATTTTATTTTATTATTAGTTACTAATGAAGGAATATATTTTTTCAAGTTAACAGTAAATTGATGTGAAAGCTATGAATTTTCTTAAGTTTAATCTTATCCACTAATTTGGAGAAATAATTTTAAATGCGCGAGCTACTGAACTCTTTTCAAATAGAACGAACAAGTGCTTTTGATAGTTTGAATCTTATACCAAAAAAGGTTAATGATAATATATTTTAACAAATAACAATGTAGGCAATTAGATAAATGTTTTTAACTAGTAAAATAACTATTTAAAGAAGCTTTTAAATATTAACTTTTAGTAGTGGATTTTTTTTTTAAACAAAATTTTCCAACATGTCAAAGCAAAAACTTACTTCTTCAAAATTGAAAATCTTCATTGAATTCCCGGTCTTGAAAACACGCTAGCAAAATATAGAAAATAACAGTCCGCAAATGATTTCCGAATGAAATTTTACAATGTTGTAATATTATTTTGTTTTCAATGACATCACTTTTAGACCCTTTGATTTGCTGAAACTAGCGAAGCTTTAAACGAATGGGAAGCCAGTCCATAGTTTCACACGTTAGTTGAAATAACAATTGTAGATAATGTTTGTTATCAAGCAACTTTTGAAACGTTCACCCCTCTGGCGAGTTTTAGAAGGGGTGTTTTATCTTTTAGCATCTCCTGTAGGATGCAATCTCTCATAGCGTTCAACTATGAAAACTATGTATTGCTTAAGGCAAAAAAAAAATAGTTTTCAGACATTTCCTATCACCATGTTTCTTATTTCAACAAAGATGTTCAATTAAGAATAGAAGATAAATCTTTTTTTATTTTTAGTTTAAAATAAAAAGAGTATGTTTCGATTCAAATATAAATCTTTTTCCTTTTTATACATTAAAAATCAAGATTCCAATTAACAGAAATTATTTTTTTAATTTTCTGGAGACTGTATTAAGTTTTTTATAATGAGTTTTTACTAAAATTGATGAAATAAACAGATATTTTCTGCTAAAAGAAAAGAATGCTATTATTGCTTTTTCTCAGCTTTTAACCTGTTCAGAACCAGCATTTTTTTTCATGAATTTTATTCGTTTGGCACTACTTTTTATTAATTATTTCAATTAACTTTGTAAATCACAAAAATCACGTAATTAAATACAATCAATTTTACTTCTATTTTTTTACTGATATCAAATTCAAACGTTTTAAGTACTTTCGTGGGTGCATATGCGCTCATGGTTCCGAATGGGTTAAAGAAAGATCGCTTCAAACATAACTAAGATTTGTTTTAAACGTTCATTAACCGTTTCAGTTGTATGAATAAATGTCTCTCATTAAATTAAACTAATGTTATCAAAAATTAAATTCTATTTATTTTTCAAGTTTTCAAAAGAATAACGCTTGATTTTCTTAAAAAGGTTGAAACACAAATAGATATTTTTAAGTTGTTCTTTAATCCAAAGACAACTTTTTAACGAAAGTTTTCATTCATTTTGTTTACAAACTAACAGATGTTGTTATTAAAATACTTTGAAATAGAAAGACGTTTATTTGAAAACAGAATAAACCTTTTAGATAATACTCTGAAAGTAGATGTCTTTAACTAAATTATCAAACATATGAGTGAGAGAAATCTGATTGCTACGTGACAAAAATCGCTTTTAACAATAAATTTTGAGTCAGTTTTAATTTAGAAAAAAGTAAATGGCTAACTTCAATGACATATTTTTAGTTTTGTTGTTAGAAATAATATGTTAAACAAATCACATTGTTTGAAAATATATTTTTCGAGTTTATTTTTTCAACAATTGTTTTTTTAAATGAAATCACAGATAAAACTAATGAAAGCAAAACTTGTGAAACACAAGTTGAATATCGAGAATGATAGAACATGTTTCGAATTAAGTAATGTAGAATGTGAAATTTTAAGTTCAGTTTAATAAAGCAAATAAATAAATTGAAAGACACATTTTGAAAGGATTGTTATAAGTTTGTTAAAACTTTTTTGTTTTAAGAAACACTAGACAAACATTACACTTAAAAGACAAAATAATTATACATACCTTTTGTTGATTGAAGCAAGCAGAATCATTGAAAATAGCATGAAACTCAAAAGTCGACGGTAACTTTAATTAATTTTATGCCGTAAAAGGTACGATAAAGTACCGGAGAGCACTAAGCTAAATGTCCGGTAAACGAGAGCTAAAGAACATACGACCTTCATCCACCAGATCCAAGACACAACTGATGTGCGCGGGTCTAACACCTGCAGATGAAGGTCACTGATTAGAGATCAAGGTCACTGATAACAGATCACGTGACCGCTAACAACCAATCAGAAGCGAGCTTTCAGGTATGCCGACATCTTGTGGCAATACCTGTAGACAATCTGGCGCCAGTTGATTGACAGGGGGCGTCGTGGAATGTTAGGAATGCAGACAGAGTGGCGCCTACCTTCTGCTTCATAGTATTTTAGGGAAAAATATATATATTACGTTGATGTAAAATACATTATTTTTTAAACTAACTGTTAATAATTTTGAAATAACACACTTTTCTCACACAAGCGAAAAAGGAATGTTTCAGAACATGTCTCTGATCATAATTAAACATAACTTTAAGCATAGTTAACCATCTCAGAGTATGATTAAACAAATTCGAACATAACTTTGGGCATGTTTAAACAATCCGAACTATATTTGAACATATCCGAACATGTTCATTCATAACTTTGACAGTTTTTAATCTTTCAGAATTTAAAAAAACATATTTAAAACTATTTTATTTTAAAAATTTTTGTAAAAATTTTAATTTATAATTTTTTTTTAAGGTTTTAACTTTTTTTTGTTAAAACTTTTTTTGTTAAAAATTTTTTAAGCTTTTTTTTTGTTTAAACTTTTTTAACTTTTTTGTTAAAACTTTAACTTTTTTTGTCAAAACTTTTTTTAACTTTTTAACTTTTTGTTGTTAAACATTTTTTTTAAATTTTGTTAAAACTTTTTTTTTTACTTTTGTTAAAAAAAAATTTTCTACAAACTTTTTTTTTAAATTTTGTTAAAACTTTTTTTTACTTTTGTTAAAACTTTTTTTTTATAAAACTTTTTTTATAAAACATTTTTTTTTCTTAAAACTGTTTTTTTCTTAAAACTTTTTTTTTACTTTTGTTAAATTTTTTTTGTTAAAACTTTTTTTACTTTTGTTAAAACTTTTTTGTAAAACTTTTTTACTTTGTTAAAACATTTTGTTTTACTTTTGTTAAAAAAATTTCTGTTAAAACTTTTTTTATATGTTTTTTGTAAAACTTTTTTGTTAAAACTTTTTTAAATTTTGTTAAACTTTTTTTTATATTTGTTAAAACTTTGTAAAACTTTTTATCATCTTTGTAAACTTTCTATAATTTTTAAAACTAATAAATTTTATACATACATATGTGTATATATATGTATATATATAAATATACATATATATACATATACATACGTATGTTTTATATATATATATACATACATACATCATATATATATATATATATATATATATATGTATATATATATCTACTAAAAAACAACTTTTCAAAAGTAAAAAAAAAAGCCAAGCAAAAAAAAAAAAAAGAAAAGAAAAAAGGGGAAAGGTGTGGCTAAAAAATAGTGTGATATCAAATTTCCAAGCTAATATTATGGTACTTATTTAACATTTTTTATTAAAAATTTACCATATGTAAGTCGAGTACCTAAGTATGCGTTGATAGAAAGCCTTTTCTCCTTTACTAAATACATCATAACGTGTTTCTGAAAATTAATTTTTTTTTAATTATGCATGATGGGCTTGGCGGCCATCTTTCCATATTTTACAAAATTTTCTAAGCACACAAGTACATTGTTAAGATCGGAAATTCGAAATTGTTGCTAAAGCAAACATTTTATGCTTTTAATTTATGGAAATGAGTGCCTAGAAATTTGTGTCTTAAAATAAATTTGAAGTAACTTCAGGTTTCATCTTATGATTCTCTTTTTTCGGAGGGGGTTAATTAATTAGTTAAAGCAGTAAAAATCAATTTGTTTTTTTTTCCTTCAAAATAAAAGACTTTCTTAATTTATCTGTCTGTAGCCAAAACTAAAAGTTCAAAATTCTTAATAATGCAAACATATTACGAGCTTGTCTGCTTAGAAATTTGTGTAAAATATGGAAAGATGGCCGCCAAGCCCATCATGCATAATTAAAAAAAAATTAATTTTCAGAAACACGTTATGATGTATTTAGTAAAGGAGAAAAGGCTTTCTATCAACGCATACTTAGGTACTCGACTTACATATGGTAAATTTTTAATAAAAAATGTTAAATAAGTACCATAATATTAGCTTGGAAATTTGATATCACACTATTTTTTAGCCACAACTTTCCCCTTTTTTCTTTTCTTTTTTTTTTTTTTTTTTTTTTTTTGCTTGGCTTTTTTTTTTACTTTTGAAAAGTTGTTTTTTAGTAGATATCAGTTCTTTTTTTTAAACAGATTATATATAATTGAAATAATTCTACTCACTAAAATTAGTCCTTGTATAGCCTTTATAAGCAGGGAACAAACACAATAGTATATACTTTGTTTACCTATCATTCATTTTTTAGAGTAATTAATAATTTAAAAGTAACGAAAGTCAATTTCTTCTTTCAAAGTATCAGTCTTTCTCAATTTATATCGCCTTAAAATTTTCTATGAAGGATGAAAATTTAGTAAAAATCAAATAGAGTCAAAATCAAATATATATTTACAGTTAGTCTGTCAGTTAATTGTTTGTTCTAACTTTTTTTTGCTGACGGTTTTGCAAAATAAATTTATCTTTATAAATACCTACGGAAAATCCGAGAATGAAGCCCCGCAGGCATCTAAAGAATCGAAGATCTGTCTAAAGAAGTAAATCTAGCAATTCTAGACATGATGATGAAACATTTTTGATAAAAAAAAATTAAATTTTTAAAGATATAAACTGTACATATAACTTCATCTTCATTTAGATCGTGTTATAGAGAAGAAAGAATAAATATGTAATTTTACTCAAGTCTGTTTATCCATACCTATTTGCATAAATGTGAGAATATAATTTCGTATAAAAATTCCCGTAAATTGATTATATTTAATAGTCTATTATTAAAGCCGCATAAACATTAGAATAAAATTTTTTGCAGTTAAAAATTGCCTGAAATCTATAGTCTTATCGTTCGTCAAATTTGTTATATATTTTTTTAATACCCAGACACCTTTTCTAAACTCTGACAAAAGATCACAGAAATACTGAAATTTTCCAAATACTTATACCTTTCTATCGTATTTCTTTTTTTGAGTGGGGGGAGGGGTGAGGAAGGGCGCTTAAGAACTTCGTTTTGTTCTTAGAATTCTGAATTAATCATTGAAAAGATCTACCTACATAAGTCTTGTTGCAGAATTTTCATTAGGTAAGAGTTGCATCAACTTATACATCAGTGAATATATTAAATTACTTTTGTAAAATACTAGATGGGAGCCATTGATATTTTCAGAGCATTTGCCTACATTTTAAACTTAAATCATTTACAACTATTCATTAATTTTCTATACGAATTAAAGAAGTCGTTGTTTCCATGGCAACTGTACCTTTCACTATTGCTTGTTTGTTTGTTTGTTTTATTGAACACATATATATCAGATCACGTGGGGATCACGGAGGGATTCGAACCCGCCCCCACCTACATTCTCAAGCGATTAGCGGCGTGGTGTCTTATCCACTCAGCCACGGTGGGCCACTATTGCTTTATCTAATACCTAGATACTCAAATTTAACCAGCTGCGCTTAGAATCATGCTCATAACAGAGTACATTTATATGTAAGAGTGGTGACACATATGCACAAGTCGTGTACTCATATTCAAGTTTTTGTCCAAAGTACAGTAACTCAGTTTTCATTAATAGACATGGAAGATTTCGATTAAACTAACCAAAAAAGTTTAAAAACATTGGCTTTCTGATTTGATTTTATTCAAAATCGTCTTAACCAACCAAAGTTAATGTCCGGGATCCAGAGTGTTTACTGCAAACATAAAAAAGTTTTTAAAAATGCAGGCTTCTGATTGATCAATCTCATCGCGCTAATAGCGTAAAATCTATCTTGATCCCGGCCTATTCAACGTCCATTAAATATTCGAGAAAGCCTTGACAAGTCAGGAAAATATCACACAAAGCAGGCAAAACAAAGAAGAAAAATCATTCATTGGCTCGTTCATATCCACGAGCCAATGAATGATTTTGTTCCTTTGCTTTGCCTGCTTTGTGTGATGTTTTTGTGACGCGTGTCAAGACTTTCTCAAATATTTAGGGGGCGTTTGTTTATTTCACCACCATGAAGCTATGAAAGGAGAGGAGCAGGCATGTCAATCTTCCCGTATGAAAAACTACATAAAAAACGAGTTCTTTCCCCCTCTTCTGCCCTTTTCTCTCTTGATTTTGACCGATAACAGCCCATTTAGCAGTCTCCAGTGCAAGATGCAGCTATATATGGCGGACGCAAGGGGGAGGGTGTTAGCGTTACCAATGACATAATAGGCCAGTTCATGACGTTTAAAAGTCACACGGAGTTGGATCATCTTTACACGATGATTAGTACAAAGCGGTGCGCCGATTTTTTTTGTGTCCATTGCCGTGTACAGATAATCAACGCCGTGTGACGTGATGAGCTGGCCATACTTAGGAACAGCTTCAAATGACGTCATCTACTTCGAGGCAAACGAAAAAGGACAGGCTACCGCGGCGCTACAGCGTCTAGAATATATAGTGTAGAAATCCAATCAGTCGATCACAGCGATATCTGCAGGATATTTCCCAAAACTCCAAGACAATTTGGTCTAGACGCTGTAACATTTTTTTAAACGTTTTATTAACTTGAATTTGACCTGTGTACTTAGCGTCAAACCCGCTGTAATAATACGATGTTTACTTTGACATTTGAAAATATATAGCAGATGTCGCTGCGATAATCTCCCTGGATTTCAGCGTCAGTGCACATTTAAGGGATACACTTTTTAGCGGTTCTTGGATAGCAGATTTCCACATTATGTATTCTAGACGCTGTAGCGGTGCATTACACATGTCTCTTTCTTCTTTAAAAAATATCCTGCAGATGTCGATGCAAATGACTGTTTGGAATTCGACATCGTTTTACATTTAAGGGATTCAATACTTCCGCGCTTTTTTAAGTATTCCTGGGATAGTCGATTTCTACAACATATAATCTAGACGCTATAACGGAGCTATAGTTTCTAGAAGATATAGTTTAAAAATCGGCTTATTAAAAAAGTGCTAAAATTTGTATCCCATAAATGTTGAACGAGGCTGAACGACGACTGTCGATTACAGCGACATTTGGTAATTCCAACATAACTATTTCAAAAGAAAACGTTTCGCTCAGAGAAGATCTAGAAAATGTTGCTCCTATCGACATTTGTCATTCAGTATTTTTCAATATGTATGGGATTCTATTTTTAGCACTTTTTAAAGAATTACTGGAATAGCCGGTTTCCACACTATGACCGTGATCTAGGTAGATTTTTCTGTGTTATCGTAACGAGATTGACCAATCAGAAGCCAGAATTTTTGCTAACTTTTCACTGTTTGCAAAATTGTACCTGGATCCCGGCCTATATTTCTAGACGTTATAACTGAGCTCAGGAATAGTACAGAAAGCAAACTCCGTATTTTGATACATTAAGACCGGGATCTAATTAGGAACAAGTGTGTCTCTATAATGAAGTAGCGACATACGGACAATAAATGTTTATTGGTAAAAGGGATAAAAACAAATCGTTAAAGTTCTTTGCGAGCATGCATTTATCGTCAGGTTAATGCATGCTGAATTATTTCCCTAGTCTAATAGAGATCGTCCATGCCCGTATCTTCTAATGGAGGATATTCCAAATATGGGTTCTAGGCTGAAAAAGTCACGTGGTACCGGTAATTTACCCAAAGAATTTCTAACTGATAAGAAGGGAAACAGGAAACTACACTGTTAAAAATATCGTGAAAAATTACCTCGGTTCTTACAGGTTCTCTATTTTCTGACCAATGAGAACGCTACATAAACGCCTATGAAGCGTTCTCATTGGTCAGAATACAGATAGCCTTTAAAAACAGAGGTAATTTTTCACGATATTTTTAACAGTGTACTACTGCTTTCTCCCATGAACTGTTTCATTGGCTAGCGGGGATTTACATTACGTAGACGGAGCCTTCCCTTCTTTACGCTAGACGTTCTTGCCTTGACCATGTGATCATAACGTAGATTGAATATCCTCTATTCAAGAAAGCGGATTGACGTACTTTCGACAAAAGCTTGAAATGAGCATGCCTCCTGTGCATATATCACCACTCTTATGTATAAAGGCTCTCTGTTATGGTGTTGTTTCTGATACAGCGCATAGAATACCTAGTGTGGAAATATGCTATCCAAACAGTTCTAAAAATTTGTATCCCTTAAATGTGTGACGATACTGCTAAAATTTCAACTGTCGATCGCAGCGACATCTGTGGGATTTTCGTATTACTATTATTAGATTGTATAGACTAGCAATTTCATGCAGTTGTAGAAAATATCCTGCAGATGTCGCTGCGATCTGCATATTACAGCAGTATCATTGCACATTTAAGGGATACAATATTTTAGCGCTTTTTTAAGTATTACAGGGTTAGCCGATTTCAACACTATATATTCTAGGCGCTATAGTTTCTGAGCGCTGTTGGTTAAATTTCGATATTCGTGTTTTAGAGTGAGCAATAGAGAAAAGTACTAAAACTATTGAAACAACAACTTCTTTAATATTGAAATGTATAGCAAAGGAGTTCAGAATCAATGCCTTAAATAGTTTCGAATGCGCACTGTTGTTATGACATCAATACCCTTCCTGGATGTGGAAATGCAAAATTGTGTTCAACATAATTGGCCGCAATCTAGATAGATTTTTCGCTGTTAGCGAAACGAGATTCATTAATCAGAAGCTTGCACTTTTGCGAACTTTTCGCTGTTTGCAGCAATGCAGGCTATTGATCGGTGAATCTCGTTCGGCTAACAGCGAAAAATCCATCTGGATCCCAGCCTAAATTTCTGTAAACATTGCACTTCATCCATGGCACTAAGAAAATGACTCAAAACTTTTATGACAAAGCCGGGATCCAGAAGCAGCAAAAATTCTCAAACATTCTGGCTTCTCATTGGTCAAACTCATTTCGCTAACAGCGAAAAATCTATCTGGATCTCGGCCATAGTTTTCTTAGATGAAATCAATGCAAAAGGATAATATAAAAAATTTTAAAAGACTTCTAAAATCATTTGGCGTATTTATCGCTGTTTGGCATAATTTATAAACTTTAGAATTAATTAACAGTTTTTCGCTAATTAAGAATAGAAAAATTGTGTTTTTAAAGCTGAATTTTACAAAAGCACGTAGATTGAGTAAATATCTGTCCAAAAATGCAATCCTTACTTTTTTATGTCCATTATTTAAGTCTCTACCTTGATTGAACCATAAATTGTGACGAAGAAAATAAATCGGTCATTTTCAGTATCTCGACGTTATTTTAAAAAATCTATATCTCTGTTTATAATTAATTTATGAGGATGAATTTGGTCTCAAATTGAAGATATTTTCCATTAGGTCCTTCTGGTTTTGGTTTTATTTTTCATCGATGATTGGTTCTTTTGATATGGGAAATTTTACGCTGGCATGTTTGGTTGATTTAACATGGAGAAGTTGTCATCAGTATAATAAGCAGTTACGGTGTCTTGCGTTTTATTCTTGGCGTTTGTTTGTTTGGCGAGGTTAGCATTTTTTTTTCAGCTTGGCTTGGCAAAACGACCGTCCTGCTTGATATTAACACAAGAACCCATACATAAACATTTAACTTTCATATATTTAGAGACACGTAGTCGTGGATGTATGCTTTTACTTAAACATTTATATAGATAAATACTACCCTTAAATTTACGTTCATGCAAAAAAACATTATTTTTCTTAAACTGTTAATATTTTTGAAATAACATACTTTTCTCATGCAAGTGAAAAAGAATGTTTCAGAGCATGTCTCTGACCATGGTTAAACATAAATTTAAGCATAGTTAACCATCTCAGAATATGATTAAACATGTTCGAACATAACTTTAGACACGATTAAACATATATCCTGACAATATTTGAACCTATCCAAACATGGTTAAACATGTTTGAACAAACTTTGAGCATATCCGAACATTGTTAAATATATCCCAACTAACTTTGAGCATGATTAAATATACTCGAACTATCTTTGAGCATATCCGAACATGGTTAAACATGTTCGAACATAACTTTGGTCATGGTTAAACATATACTGAAGAAAGTGCGAGCTACCGAACAAAATTCATTAAGAAAGACAAACTCATGAATTTAGTAATCACAAGCCAGTTCCAACTTTTAAAAAGCAACTGATTAACTTAATTTGGAAGAACTGTTATAAGTTTTTTTTAAACACTTTGTTAGAAACTGACGAATGAGTTTAACAAATTTTTGGAAATAATAGAGTATGATAATACTCTTAGAGTACATATACTACTTAGAGTAGAATAATACATTTGATGTCAGAACATGTTTTGAATGAAATCGTGAATTCATAGTATGCTGAAAACGCGAACTTTGAAATTTATAGTTAGGTTAAATGAAGAAAAGTAAAGCAAATTACTAAATTGAAAGACACATTTTGAAAGGATCGTTATAAGTTTGTTAAAACTGTTGTTGTATTAAACACTATATTACACAAAAAAATTTACATACCTTTTGGAAAGAAGTTTCCCTAAGCTTTTGATGATTCGAACAAGCAGACTCATTGAAAAGTAGCAAGAAGCTTAAATTCGACGGTGATTTTACTCAGCAGGATGCCGAAAATAATAGGGATAGATGCCGCAGAGCTTAAAGCCAAATGTCCGGTAAACGGGAGATACGAAACAGACGACCTTCACCTACGAAATCCAAGACACGAATGATGTGTGCGGGGTCTACACCCGTAGATGAAGGTTACTGATAAGAGATCACGTGACCGCTATCAACCAATCAGAAGCGAGCTTGTAGGTGTGACGTCATCGACTGTGCTGCCATCCCCCATCGCAAACGAGGATGATGACATCGTACGACAATACCTGTAGACAACCTGGCGCCATTTGATGGACAGGAGGCGTGGTGGAATGTCAGGAATGCAGACAGAGTGGCGCCACCATCTGCAAGAAACGATCATGTCGAAGCATGCAGCGACTGACTGGCGCCAGATGATTGACAGGTGGGCGGGGGAATGCAGACACAATGGCGCCCTCCTCCACCGCCTACTGCTTTCACATGTCAGGTGATCTTCGCATCCAATCACATACAAGTATTAGATGGTAGAGGGTGCTCGTGTTGTCTTCAAGTACGACGTCATCACTTGTTTTGTGTTTTCTCATCAACCATTTCCCCTTCAGTTGATGTCCTGTGCAGGTGCTTCACAGTAAGTAACACCATTTAAATTTTAAGTTTTTTTGTTAGTAATATTTTTATGTATAAAAAATAACAAAAAAAGACATTTTGTTTAAAATAACAAGTGTCTTTCATCACTTTTTCGAATATCAAGTTTAACTTTATCGAATAACACACTACTTAAATTATCACAATTAGAAATATCCACCTAACAAGTTGTTAAACAAGTTTATTGTTCCGACGAATTTAGTCATGTTTTAGCATGATCTAAGCATGATTAGTCATGCTTAAATAATCTTTTTCTGTTTAAAAAAATTAGATTTAAAAATCTATTTAAGTAAAATATTTATCGGAGAAAAATTTTTACTTAGATTTTTAAATCTAATTTTTTTTAAACATAAATATTTTTTATTAATATTAATTATATTAAATTATATATTTTATTATTATTATTATTTTATTATTATTATTTTATTTTATTATATATTTAATTATATATTTTATTTATATTAAACATTTTCTATTTAAGTAAAATATTTATCGGAGAAAAATTTTTACTTAGATTTTTAAATCTAATTTTTTTTAAACAGAAAAAGATTATTTAAGCATGACTAATCATGCTTAGATCATGCTAAAACATGACTAAATTCGTCGGAACAATAAACTTGTTTAACAACTTGTTAAGTGGATATTTCTAATTGTGATAATTTAAGTAGTGTGTTATTCGATAAAGTTAAACTTGATATTCGAAAAAGTGATGAAAGACACTTGTTATTTTAAACAAAATGTCTTTTTTTGTTATTTTTTATACATAAAAATATTACTAACAAAAAAACTTAAAATTTAAATGGTGTTACTTACTGTGAAGCACCTGCACAGGACATCAACTGAAGGGGAAATGGTTGATGAGAAAACACAAAACAAGTGATGACGTCGTACTTGAAGACAACACGAGCACCCTCTACCATCTAATACTTGTATGTGATTGGATGCGAAGATCACCTGACATGTGAAAGCAGTAGGCGGTGGAGGAGGGCGCCATTGTGTTTGCATTCCCCCGCCCACCTGTCAATCATCTGGCGCCAGTCAGTCGCTGCATGCTTCGACATGATCGTTTCTTGCAGAGGGTGGCGCCACTCTGTCTGCATTCCTGACATTCCACCACGCCTCCTGTCCATCAAATGGCGCAAGGTTGTCTACAGGTATTGTCGTACGATGTCATCATCCTCGTTTGCGATGGGGGATGGCAGCACAGTCGATGACGTCACACCTACAAGCTCGCTTCTGATTGGTTGATAGCGGTCACGTGATCTCTTATCAGTAACCTTCATCTACGGGTGTAGACCCCGCACACATCATTCGTGTCTTGGATTTCGTAGGTGAAGGTCGTCTGTTTCGTATCTCCCGTTTACCGGACATTTGGCTTTAAGCTCTGCGGCATCTATCCCTACTATTTTCGGCATCCTGCTGAGTAAAATCACCGTCGAATTTAAGCTTCTTGCTACTTTTCAATGAGTCTGCTTGTTCGAATCATCAAAAGCTTAGGGAAACTTCTTTCCAAAAGGTATGTAAATTTTTTTGTCTAATATAGTGTTTAATACAACAACAGTTTTAACAAACTTATAACGATCCTTTCAAAATGTGTCTTTCAATTTAGTAATTTGCTTTACTTTTCTTCATTTAACCTAACTATAAATTTCAAAGTTCGCGTTTTCAGCATACTATGAATTCACGATTTCATTCAAAACATGTTCTGACATCAAATGTATTATTCTACTCTAAGTAGTATATGTACTCTAAGAGTATTATCATACTCTATTATTTCCAAAAATTTGTTAAACTCATTCGTCAGTTTCTAACAAAGTGTTTAAAAAAAACTTATAACAGTTCTTCCAAATTAAGTTAATCAGTTGCTTTTTAAAAGTTGGAACTGGCTTGTGATTACTAAATTCATGAGTTTGTCTTTCTTAATGAATTTTGTTCGGTAGCTCGCACTTTCTTCAGGATATGTTTAACCATGACCAAAGTTATGTTCGAACATGTTTAACCATGTTCGGATATGCTCAAAGATAGTTCGAGTATATTTAATCATGCTCAAAGTTAGTTGGGATATATTTAACAATGTTCGGATATGCTCAAAGTTTGTTCAAACATGTTTAACCATGTTTGGATAGGTTCAAATATTGTCAGGATATATGTTTAATCGTGTCTAAAGTTATGTTCGAACATGTTTAATCATATTCTGAGATGGTTAACTATGCTTAAATTTATGTTTAACCATGGTCAGAGACATGCTCTGAAACATTCTTTTTCACTTGCATGAGAAAAGTATGTTATTTCAAAAATATTAACAGTTTAAGAAAAATAATGTTTTTTTGCATGAACGTAAATTTAAGGGTAGTATTTATCTATATAAATGTTTAAGTAAAAGCATACATCCACGACTACGTGTCTCTAAATATATGAAAGTTAAATGTTTATGTATGGGTTCTTGTGTAAAATATATATATATATACATATATATATATATATGATGTATGTATGTATATATATATATATATAACATACGTATGTATATGTATATATATGTATATTTATATATATACATATATATACACATATGTATGTATAAAATTTATTAGTTTTAAAAATTATAGAAAGTTTACAAAGATGATAAAAAGTTTTACAAAGTTTTAACAAATATAAAAAAAAGTTTAACAAAATTTAAAAAAGTTTTAACAAAAAAGTTTTACAAAAAACATATAAAAAAAGTTTTAACAGAAATTTTTTTAACAAAAGTAAAACAAAATGTTTTAACAAAGTAAAAAAGTTTTACAAAAAAGTTTTAACAAAAGTAAAAAAAGTTTTAACAAAAAAAATTTAACAAAAGTAAAAAAAAAGTTTTAAGAAAAAAAAAGTTTTAAGAAAAAAAAAGTTTTAAGAAAAAAAAATGTTTTATAAAAAAAGTTTTATAAAAAAAAAGTTTTAACAAAAGTAAAAAAAAGTTTTAACAAAATTTTAAAAAAAATGTTTGTAGAAAAATTTTTTTTAACAAAAGTAAAAAAAAAAGTTTTAACAAAATTTAAAAAAAATGTTTAACAACAAAAAGTTAAAAAGTTAAAAAAAGTTTTGACAAAAAAGTTAAAGTTTTAACAAAAAAGTTAAAAAAGTTTAAACAAAAAAAAAAAAGCTTAAAAAATTTTTGACAAAAAAAGTTTTAACAAAAAAAAAGTTAAAACCTTAAAAAGAAAATTATAAATTAAAATTTTTACAAAAATTTTTAAAATAAAATAGTTTTAAATATGTTTTTTTAAATTCTGAAAGATTAAAAACTGTCAAAGTTATGAATGAACATGTTCGGATATGTTCAAATATAGTTCGGATTGTTTAAACATGCCCAAAGTTATGTTCGAATTTGTTTAATCATACTCTGAGATGGTTAACTATGCTTAAAGTTATGTTTAATTATGATTAGAGACATGTTCTGAAACATTCCTTTTTCGCTTGTGTGAGAAAAGTATGTTATTTCAAAATTATTAACAGTTAGTTTAAAAAATAATGTATTTTACATCAACGTAATATATATATTTTTCCCTAAAATACTATGAAGCAGAAGGTAGGTGCCACTCTGTCTGCATTCCTAACATTCCACGACGCCCCCTGTCAATCAACTGGCGCCAGATTGTCTACAGGTATTGCCACAAGATGTCGTCATACCTGAAAGCTCGCTTCTGATTGGTTGTTAGCGGTCACGTGATCTGTTATCAGTGACCTTGATCTCTAATCAGTGACCTTCATCTGCAGGTGTTAGACCCCGCGCACATCAGTTGTGTCTTGGATCTGGTGGATGAAGGTCGTATGTTCTTTAGCTCTCGTTTACCGGACATTTAGCTTAGTGCTCTCCGGTACTTTATCGTACCTTTTACGGCATAAAATTAATTAAAGTTACCGTCGACTTTTCAGTTTCATGCTATTTTCAATGATTCTGCTTGCTTCAATCAACAAAAGGTATGTATAATTATTTTGTCTTTTAAGTGTAATGTTTGTCTAGTGTTTCTTAAAACAAAAAAGTTTTAACAAACTTATAACAATCCTTTCAAAATGTGTCTTTCAATTTATTTATTTGCTTTATTAAACTGAACTTAAAATTTCACATTCTACATTACTTAATTCGAAACATGTTCTATCATTCTCGATATTCAACTTGTGTTTCACAAGTTTTGCTTTCATTAGTTTTATCTGTGATTTCATTTAAAAAAACAATTGTTGAAAAAATAAACTCGAAAAATATATTTTCAAACAATGTGATTTGTTTAACATATTATTTCTAACAACAAAACTAAAAATATGTCATTGAAGTTAGCCATTTACTTTTTTCTAAATTAAAACTGACTCAAAATTCATTGTTAAAAGCGATTTTTGTCACGTAGCAATCAGATTTCTCTCACTCATATGTTTGATAATTTAGTTAAAGACATCTACTTTCAGGGTATTATCTAAAAGGTTTATTCTGTTTTCAAATAAACGTCTTTCTATTTCAAAGTATTTTAATAACAACATCTGTTAGTTTGTAAACAAAATGAATGAAAACTTTCGTTAAAAAGTTGTCTTTGGATTAAAGAACAACTTAAAAATATCTATTTGTGTTTCAACCTTTTTAAGAAAATCAAGCGTTATTCTTTTGAAAACTTGAAAAATAAATAGAATTTAATTTTTGATAACATTAGTTTAATTTAATGAGAGACATTTATTCATACAACTGAAACGGTTAATGAACATTTAAAACAAATCTTAGTTATGTTTGAAGCGATCTTTCTTTAACCCATTCGGAACCATGAGCGCATATGCACCCACGAAAGTACTTAAAACGTTTGAATTTGATATCAGTAAAAAAATAGAAGTAAAATTGATTGTATTTAATTACGTGATTTTTGTGATTTACAAAGTTAATTGAAATAATTAATAAAAAGTAGTGCCAAACGAATAAAATTCATGAAAAAAAATGCTGGTTCTGAACAGGTTAAAAGCTGAGAAAAAGCAATAATAGCATTCTTTTCTTTTAGCAGAAAATATCTGTTTATTTCATCAATTTTAGTAAAAACTCATTATAAAAAACTTAATACAGTCTCCAGAAAATTAAAAAAATAATTTCTGTTAATTGGAATCTTGATTTTTAATGTATAAAAAGGAAAAAGATTTATATTTGAATCGAAACATACTCTTTTTATTTTAAACTAAAAATAAAAAAAGATTTATCTTCTATTCTTAATTGAACATCTTTGTTGAAATAAGAAACATGGTGATAGGAAATGTCTGAAAACTATTTTTTTTTTTTTGCCTTAAGCAATACATAGTTTTCATAGTTGAACGCTATGAGAGATTGCATCCTACAGGAGATGCTAAAAGATAAAACACCCCTTCTAAAACTCGCCAGAGGGGTGAACGTTTCAAAAGTTGCTTGATAACAAACATTATCTACAATTGTTATTTCAACTAACGTGTGAAACTATGGACTGGCTTCCCATTCGTTTAAAGCTTCGCTAGTTTCAGCAAATCAAAGGGTCTAAAAGTGATGTCATTGAAAACAAAATAATATTACAACATTGTAAAACTTCATTCGGAAATCATTTGCGGACTGTTATTTTCTATATTTTGCTAGCGTGTTTTCAAGACCGGGAATTCAATGAAGATTTTCAATTTTGAAGAAGTAAGTTTTTGCTTTGACATGTTGGAAAATTTTGTTTAAAAAAAAAAATCCACTACTAAAAGTTAATATTTAAAAGCTTCTTTAAATAGTTATTTTACTAGTTAAAAACATTTATCTAATTGCCTACATTGTTATTTGTTAAAATCAGGGTTCGTAAATATCATGATATTTTCGAAAATATCAAAAATATCCGATATTTTGATATATATCCGATATTTTCGATATATATCCGATATTTTCAAAGCAGTCAACTTACCGCTGATAATAAATGTTTTTGAGCATAATTAGATTAGGAACTAAAATATATTGTACTTAACATGAAAACTTAAACAATATTCTAAAAATGCATTTTTCTTTTTTTTTTTTCCTTAATTATTTGTTCAACATTTAAAAATAAAAGCTTCAAATCTAAAGCTTGAAAAATATATTTGTTTTCCTTTTTAGCTAAAAAGTCACATAAAGAAGAGACAAAAGTTCTTTATCTACAGATTCATACAGTCAATAACAGTTGAAAATTTATTTAATTTACACTGAAATATTGCGAATTATGACTGAAAATATCAAAAATATCTTGGGCACATTCATGTTTTGAAAATAAATATCAAGTATATGAAAATATTAAAAATCTTGATATTTTGAAAATAAATATCGGATATATACTCATGTCCAAAATTAAGGTCACAAACATAAAATCTGTGAAAACTGATGAACTATTTATTCACTGTGTTGCCACGAAATTTGGCACAGAGGCATATTACAATAGGAAAAAGAATATAGCAACATAACAATATGGAAAAGATTTTAATTGTGAATTAAGATGCAGGGTATATGAAAAAGTGAAATCATGAATCAGAGATAAAGCATTTATCTCGGGAAAAGTCTGTCTAATATGGAATGTGACCACCGTGTACTGCTATACAAGCCTCACAACAAGCTCTCATATTGTTTATGAGGGTGTCAATAAGTCTTTGTGGCAAGAAAGGCCATTCTTCCAAAAGCGCGGCTTTTAACTCCTGGCGGGTCCTGGGAAGGGGGTTACGCTGTGCAATGGCTCTTCCTAGACCATCCCAAACATGTTCAATTAGATTGAGGTCCAGAGGCCTCGAGAGCCAATTCATACGGCGAATATCCTCTTCATCAAGAAAATCCTCAACAATGTGAACTCTGTGTGGCTTCGCATTATCGTCCATAAACATGAAGTCTGGACCTACGGAAACCCAGAACAACCTCACATAGGCTTCAAGGACCTCATCCCTATAGAGATGTGCGTTGACAGTACCCGCATCAAAGACTTGCAGTGGTGTATGACTACCCAACATTATGCTGCCCCATACAAGGATTCCTTTGCCACCAAATCTGTCGATTTCTTTTACGAAGGAGGGATGATAGCGAACTACACGTTCTTTCCAGATGAAGATTTGGCGAGAATCACCCTTCGAGGTGAATCTCGACTCATCACTGGAAATAACATTGCCCCATTCTTGTTGTGTCCAAGACTGATGTATTCGGCTCCACAACAACCTTGCTCTTCTGTTGGATGCAGTGAAAGCAACACACACGAATGGACACCTGGTGTTAGGGATGAGGTCCTCGAAGCCTATGTGAGGTTGTTCCGGGGTACTGGAATCCCGGACTTCATGTTTATGGACGATAATGCGAAGCCACAGAGAGCTCACATTGTTGATGATTTTCTTGTAGAAGAGGATATTCGCCATATGAATTGGCTCTCAAGGTCTCCGGACATCAATTCTATTGAACATGTTTGGGATGGTCTAGAAAGAGCCATTTCACAGCGTAACTTCCCTTCCTGGACCCACCAGGAGTTAAAAGCTGCGCTTTTGGAAGAATGGGCTCTGTTGCCACAAAGACTCATTGACACCCTCATAAACAGTATGAGAGCTCATTGTGAGGCTTGTATAACAGTGCACGGTGGTCACACTCCATATTAGACTTTTCCCGAGATAAATGCTTTATCTCTGATTCATGATTTAACACTTTTTCATATACCCTGTACCTTAATTCAGAATTAAAATCTTTCCCGTTTTGTTATGTTGCTATATTCTTTCTCCCATTGCAATATACCTCTGTGCCAAATTTCATGGCAAAACAGTGAATAGTTCATCAGTTTTCACAGATTTTATATTTGTGACCTTAATTTTGGACATGAGTGTATATCCATTGATATATATCAATGAACCTTGGCTGTATATAAATGATTATCTAAATTACATATTATCTTTCAAAAGTTGTTCTGAATTAACTGTCTGTTATAATTATTAGTTCTATTTTTAAAAATAAAAGTTTCAAACATAAAGCTTGGAAAAGATTTGTTTTCTTATTTTCTTAAAGTTACTGCCAGAGGCAAAAATTAATTATCTACAGAGTGACAATATGTGGTCAATAAACAGGTGGAAATTTCATTTACACTTGCTTTGACTGTAGAAAATATCAAAATTATCTTGCACAGTAATATTTTGAAAATAAATATCAAATATACAAAATATCAAGCATCTTGATATTTTGAAAATAAATATCAAGAATTTGAAAATATCGAAAATATCAAAAATATTGATATTTTAAAAATAAATATCGGATATATATCAAGATATATATCATGATATATATCCATTGATATATATCAACGAACCCTGGTTAAAATATATTATCATTAACCTTTTTTGGTATAAGATTCAAACTATCAAAAGCACTTGTTCGTTCTATTTGAAAAGAGTTCAGTAGCTCTCGCATTTAAAATTATTTCTCCAAATTAGTGGATAAGATTAAACTTAAGAAAATTCATAGCTTTCACATCAATTTACTGTTAACTTGAAAAAATATATTCCTTCATTAGTAACTAATAACAAAATAAAATAAATAAAGTACAAACCACTTTTTCTAAAAATAAAATAAAACTTTGCGTTATCTATCATTTAAATATCTTAGTTAAAAGCAGTAAAATACTAATTGATACAATACCGGCAAGAAACATCGTTGATGCGCAACCGTATGGTTACACACAGAATAACCTTTCACTATATATATAGAAACCACTTGTCTCGTAGGAGACATGAGAGAAAACTAGCGATTACAACTACTTCGCATTCTTTTAGATAAAACACTTAAGAAAATTCAAAAGCTTTCACGTAAATTTCTGTTAACTTGAATATATATATATATATATATTATCTTTCATTAGTAACTAATAAAAAAAATATAAAGTTCATATCACTTTTTCTAAAAAACAAAACTTTACTTCCTTAGTCACTGAAAATGTCTTAGTTAAAAGGTTAAAACTAACTTGCATTCTTATAAATAAAATATATATATCTCAAAATAAGTAGTTAAAAAAAACTAATATAGAAAGCATATTCATATGATGAAACAACGGGTTGCAATAATGTGTCCGGTCCGAGCGAGATTTGATAATGATCAAGTATTTCACCTGTCCAGGAAAAAAAAAAAAAATCCGGGATGTACTGATACAATCTATTTTCTTGAAAGGGAGTGTGTTGCAGTGTATGGGTTCAAAACCTGTAATTCTAAAGGTATGTTTTCTTTACAAAACCGTAATGGAATTTGTGTATATGATTCTTTGGATACTCAGAGAAATCGAATAAGCTTGCATGATGATCCATATCATCCAAAACATTCTTAGCGTGTATATGGTAACACAATGAGTTCGTGTCGTTGAAAATTAGCTTTACATCATCTTTATACTCTTTTTAATAAAATCATAGTGAAATTTATATATTAGAAGTTTAGGCAATTCTAAGATTGTAAATCCAACATAAATCGGTCGATTCAAAAGTATGTTATTTTTAAGCCTTTCCACAGCACTTAGGTCTTCATCTTATGTTAAATATGCTTTAAACTAGGTGAAGTCATTAATTTTCAACTCTTTTTCAGTGTTGCAAAGCACAATATTTCTCATTTTCCAAAAACAGTTGTTCATTAATTTAAAAAAGTTCTTTTCTTATTTCAAAAAAAAAAAAAAAAAAAAAAAAAAAAAAAAAAAAAAAAAAAAACGTTTTTGCATTCAGCATATATTTCAGTTAACAATCACCCATGACAATAATTAAACAAAAACATTATTGTTAAAAACTTTCGCGTTCTTTTGATTAGTAAAAATAATTTATATTCTTTTAAATAATAATTAAATGAAAATAAATGTAAAGTTGTTTATTAAAAGCTTTATTTGAGAAAAAACTTGTTTCGGAAATTAACAAATGACTGAAAGAAAAATTAACTAATTTATTAAAAAGTTTCATTACCAAATAACTTACTGAAAAAAAAAAACTTGTTCGGAAATTAACAAATAACTAAATGAAAATTAACTAATTTATTTCGAAAATTAGCAAATGACTAAATAAAAAAAAATTAACTAATTTGCGTTCTTTTGATTAGTAAAATTGTTTCGAAAAAATAATGTATTAACAAAAATTAACTTATTAAATAAAAAAGGTTTATTAGCAAATGACTAAATGGAAAAAAAATTAATTTAAAAACGTGTTCGTTAAATGATTAAACTATGAAACTTCGGCTTTTAAAAACATGTTTCGGAAATTAGCAAATGACAAAAACTTCTTTCGTTAAACTCATAAAATGTATTCACTTCTTTAAGTCAGTTCAAATAGGATGACGACATCGCAGGTAAGTGAATCATCCTCTCAAGAGAGGCCGCTGGTGTTCATGCCCTCGGGGGAAAGCGATGGTGCTGCCCCCTAGGTTCGTCTCTCGTCCAATCAGAAGCAAGCTCCTTATCTGGATGAAGCCGGTTGTTGCATGCTTCTTCGTTCATTAGCCCGGTGGATGTCACAGAGGTAGGACGTGTCTCGACGCTGCTCCGTGGTAAGTATTTTTTTAATTGCATGCGATCTTTTCTAATCACCTCATCATTATCTTTCCTTGTTCTAATCCCTCTCTAACAGTAGACTTTCCTTCATTAATCATCCTCATTAACATTTTCCTTTGTTCTAATCCCTCTCTTACAGTAGACTTTCATTCATTATCCTTTGTTCTAACCCCTCTCTTACAGTACACTTTTCATTCTCTCTTCTTTGTTTTAACCCCTCTACTATAGCATGACGCGCGGGCGCCAGTCTGTCTCGACTCCGCCCACCTGTCTATCACTTTCTTATCTCCCCTAACCTGTCAATCACTCGACTCCGCCCACCTGTCACTCATCCTTGCTCCCTGCTCTTGGCTCCTGGTGAAGCAGAACTGTCTTTTTCCTTCTACTAGCGTCGAAAATCAGTATAATATTGCATTGTCATGGGATTTAAGTCAGTATGTAAAATTTAACTTCGATCGGACATTTAAAAGTGAGTTAAAGTTCGAGTACAAATTTTAAACTGGAAAGATGATCGTTGCAAGTAAAATAAAACCTTATGAAAATAACATAATTTTAGAAAAAGAAATCATAGCCTCAAATCCTTACAAAATGAAACATATATTAAAATACAATTACTTTAACTAATCTGAAACTTAACTAATAAAAGTTAACTCAATCGTAATATCTGTACGATTTCTTTCAAAGCTCAGATATCTTGAAATAAGTTTAAGTACTTTATATACGACCCTTGAAAGCATAGCCGAAATCATCTGTTTTGAGATGCAAAAAAAGTGGTATAAGTAATTGATTTCAAAGTTTCATAACTCGGTCAATTTTAATGTTAGTTGAATGGGACTTTTTTTGTCTTACTTGTTAGTGTCACAGTAAATTTTTACTAAATATCACTTATAAGACCGGGGGACCGTATAAAAATTTAAATTTCGTAATTTTTTAATAAATATTTTTCTTGACCCAAATTGCTAATTGCTTTAACAATAATTCTTTAACTTATTTAAACCATTTTTGTAACTGAAATTATGCATCTAGGACCAACGATTTCGAAAAGGTCGGTCATGTTATACGTGGACACCCTGTATAGTATAAATAAGTATTTTTAAATTCCTTGTTATATCTGTATTATAAAGCAAAAACATATCGTGATTAACGCTCTCGTCAGTTTGGCGGTGGCAATACGTGACCAATAAAATTCGTTTTTATTGTTTTTTTTTTGTTTTTTTTTTTTTTTTTTTTTTTTTTTCACTTCTAAACATGGCACTTCATTTTTTGGTTCAGTTTTCAGTAGAATTGGATAAAAGTTTTCTTTCAAACGCAGGTTGTTTGAAAACTTTATCTCTACTTATTGATTTTTTATGGTTTTTAAAATAATTTTTAAGCATGATTTTTTTTTATCTATCGTGTGCAGCCCGATTACAAAAGTTTGATCCATTTGCACTTAAAGCAACGTAAACAGTCCAGGATTTGTTCCCGGTTAATATCCATAAAAAAAATAAAAACTGCAGCAATAAATAAATAAAATAATATAAATAAAGCAAAGATATAACAGAGATGTAATCTAACTGCATGCTTAAACCACGGAAATTATAAAAATAAAAAAGGATGCTGTAAATATCAAAATCTTTGACGATTTCTTCGGCTATTAACTTTTGGCATGCGACTAATAAGAAAGTGTTGCTTTTAATAAATTTCTAATCTTTATTTGAATATATTATTGATATTTTCTACATAAAAATGCATATTATATTTCAAATGAAAATCAAATTTCAAATTTCAAAGTAATTGCTTAAAAGGCGCAAAGACCAATATAGTGAAAAAGATTCCAAGCCGGGACTCGAACCCGGGCCATCAGTATAGCGCACTGACGTTCTACCGACTAAACCACTTGGAACGATACCTAGGTCGGAAAATTTCTCACTATTACATGTTGGCAAGGCTACAAACGCAGCACAAGATGGAATATTTATCGTGAGTCACCGACCTGGGACAAACACGAAACAAAATTAAATCCAGCATCGATAGAAATTATATTAATATATGGAAATTATTCCAGAGAGAAACATTCGCCTTGCATACAATATTTCAAATGAAAATCAAATTTCAAAGTAATTGCTTAAAAGGCGCAAAGGCCAACATAGTGAAAAAGATTCCAAGCCGGGACTCGAACCCGGGCCATCAGTATAGCGCACTGACGTTCTACCGACTAAACCACTTGGAACGATACATAGCTCGGAAAATTTGAAATTTGATTTTCGTTTGAAATATTGTATGCAAGGCGAATGTTTCTCTCTGGAATAATTTCCATGTATTAATATAAATGCATATTAGTATATAATATTTTATTTAGTATAAAATATATTAAGTAGTCTCAGGACTCTTACAGGTTCAAAATTTTCGAAATTATTATTATTATTATCATTTTTTTTTTTTTTTATGTTAAACTCTCACTTATTCTTAACATTTTGATATAATTATTTCCTTGAAATTCTCATTAGAACAGAAGTTATGGCTTTTAGAATTGTACTCACTGAATAGTTGAAGCGGCTTTTCCGAAACTTTGAAGTCATTTTTCTCCAAATGACGTTTTTAGGCATAACACGCAGGATATCTCGAAAACTTCTCAATATTTTTTCATGAAATTTGCAAAATATATGTTTCATGTTTATCTGTATAAACTGAATAGTCCAAGAGCCGACAGCACAAAAACCTATGTTATCAAGCACAAGAAAAAAAACCTTTATTTTATGGGAGAGTAGAAGTAGGTGAATCTAATGATCCATGTCTGCCGGAAGTGGCTTCGCAATATGTGGCACGGGTCAACTACACAATAGAATTCTCCCCAACTCCAAACGGTCTGTCAGGGCTCAGATGAGAAGGAAATATTTTCTTCTTTGCACTGGCCTGCTATTGATGCATACAGGAATCCATTTTGTTGCCTAAGTGGAAGCATAAATACAGAATGACTGCACGCGAGAGGAAAGACGCGAATAAAACAATAATAAGTGGAATATTTACGTAGCTTGTGCGTTCTTAAAATGCAGTTACATTTTTTTTTTTCAATTTTAAGCCTTCGTGAAGGTTTCAAAATGTATAATATCAATGATTTTTAACCCCTAAAATAACAATTTTTAAATTTAAGAATTTCTTACGATACATATTTATGAATAAGATTATGAAGTTTTAACATCTATCATTGTTTTTCAGTTATACATAAATATTTTTCAACATCAAAGTTAATCAACGCAGTATATAACTGAGATTTTAATTCCCATCAGCAGTATTTGTTTTCTATTTAAAATAAAAGCCACTTTTTATTTATTTATTATATATATGAATACTTTTCATTTTTTAAGGTGGGAGGGGGTATCTTTAAAATTTTTAATGTCATCTAATCCTCCACTCCCTTGCACAGAGTTTAAAATCATGAAATTTTTTTTCTTTTTTGAGCATTGGCTTCTTAGTAATGACAATAAGTATCCGCGTAAAATTTTCCTTACCCACAAAACTTAAAACATTTAAAATATTTTTCTCTTTTCTTGTTTCTTTCAAATGTTAAGTTGTGTTAAATGTTAAATAAATAAATGACTTACCCTTCTCCCAAATAAAAAAATAAATTAATAAATAAAATATAAAAATAATTTCAAAATTTTTAGATTATTATACTGTATTTGTTATTCATTAGAATCGTTGATGTTAATTCTCTCCCATCCCCCCAGCAAATAGAGAATAATTAATAGCTGGTATTAATACAAAAAAAATTCTTTTTTTCAGCTTTTGTAGTCTTAAACCCTGTAAAAAAAAAGGGAACACATTTTCTTATTTCATTGTAAGTTTCACACCTTTGTTTAAAATAAGCTATCTAAATCTGCAAAAATATGTTACCAATTTACCTTTATAAATGTGTGAAATTTAAATAGCAAGATTATTTTCCTTTATAATAATAATAATAATAATAATAAAAAATACTCCGCATTCATAATGCTTATTCTTTAGCTATTATTTTTTCCGTCATTACTCAGCGAATTTAGATAAAACATTAATTACTTTATCAAAGTCAATATTTTTAATAAATATTTCTTTATTAAACTGGGCTAACGACTAATTATTGCCAAATGATAATTTAAAATACTTTTATTGCTTAAAAAATATATAAGTTTCACATTTTTTCTTTAATCGTTTAAACAAACAAATCTTAAAACCTCTTTTTATGAAATTTTCATTATACTAATATTTTCAATAAACAGTATAGTGCAATACAAAATTTTAGTTTTATTTAACCTTTTGCTCTTATTTGTGGAGAGTAACTTGCCATTTTTTTAAAAATCTCTGCTACTAGGTGTGCGAAGTGTTAATGCAACAATAGCTTGGCTTTTTTTTTTTCACCCATCAGTAACCCCCCTCCCCCCCCCCCCCCCCCAAAAAAAAAAAAAAAAAAAAAGAGACAGAGAGAGAGAATTTGGTTCAAAATTCAAGAGATTGTTCTTAAAGAAATTGTTATTCTTGTTCTAGGGATTGTTTTCCTTTTTTTTTTATCTATAATATTTTACATGTTTTCTTATCATGTTTTGAATAATTTAAAGTTTTTTTTTTATTATTTTATGCCAGAATCCTCCCAGATTACGATTATCTTACGATTATTTATTACCAGCTGATTCGATTAAACAATAATAAACTTTGTTTTCACAAAAAAAAAAAAAAAAAAAAAAAAAAAAAAAAAAAAAAAAAGAATGATTTTATTATATAGTCAATCGTATAAACTGCGTGCTTATGTACTTTTTTTGCAATTCACTTCTTATTTAATCAAAAATATAGAATATGTCACTAAGCCGAAGTCTTATTTTTATTCCACGTTTTAAAGCCTTATAAAAGAACAATTTTTAATCTTTTATCATCAATAACTTGAAATGGAAATAAATCTTCGCTTATCTTAAATGCATAAATTCTGCGGATTTCAATATTCAAAATTATTGAAAGAAAATTTAAAGATTGTACACATTCTAAATGTTCCGTACTATACGCAACAACTGTCGTGACGTTGTTAATAATAATGTAGCTCTTGTAAAGATAATTTAAACAAACCTACTTTATTATACATGAACTATAATAACTCGAGAAGTACTAAAAATTTCTTTGGCTTACATCCAGGCAACACTGAGCTAGTTACTCCATACTTTGGACTCAAGAAAAAAAAAAGTAGCTTGAATATTTTATTCATTTTTTAATTATACCTTTAATAGTTTCAATTCAAGAATAACATTTTCAATAATCAATTTTTCCTATGTTTTCCATATATTATTCAAGTTATTAAAAAATGACTCATAATTTTTTCATTCAAGAAATTCCTTATATTTGTATAATTATTTTTCCTTTCTATTATAAGGAATTTTTTGAATGAAAAAAATAATATGTCATGTTTTTAATAGCTTGAAAGTTGTTTTGTCCTTTGAACTATAAAGGACAAAATATAAGTATAAAATACAGGCATTACAAAAGGCAGTTATTTCTGTCGATAAAAATTATCTAAAAAAATATTCATCAGTTAAATGCAGCATTTAATGTTATTAAACTCAAGAGAGAAAAACAAAGGCCGCGCACTTGAATTTTATGTTTTATTTTTAAATATGCAAATTTTTTATCAGAGTTCTTGGCAAAGTCTTTAGGTAAGCAGTTTGAAGATTGTGAAATCTTTAGTGGATAAAAATAGATTTTTAAATTTAAGAGAAATTTCAAAATTTTCTAAGATTTTAGATAAAGAGTATAATTCGAGACAAAAAAGATGTAGTTTTGCATCAAAATGGATGCTTTACTAACTCCGCAGTCAAACCTATTCAGACTATCTTCCTTTAATCTCCTCCTAATCTACCCATCTTGACCTTTGGGGAGGAAAATGCAGGAAAAAGTAATTATACCGTGCGGAGCGCAACTATCCCGCCGGAAGTGAAGTGGGGCATAAGCCAAAATTAATACCACCAGTGGTTGACTCGTAGATTTATCATTGTGTTTATCTTACAACTATCCTCCATGTTTTCATGCCCTTGTTTGTAGGACAAACACAAAGATAAACCTACGAGTCAACCACTGGTGGTATTAATTTTTGGCTTATGCACCACTTCACTTCTGGCAGACATGGATCATTAGATTCCCCTACTTCTACTCACCCATAAAATAAAGGTTCTTTTTCTTGTGCTTGATAACATAGGTTTTTGTATTGCCGGCTCTTGTACTAGAACCTAAAATTCCCTTTTTATTATTTCTACTTTCAGCTCTAATAATTATTGGCTCCCTCATTTTCAAAACAAAGTGACGTATTTGTATAAATAAAGAACATTTAGTTATTAAAATATTCTCGGATGATAAACTTGGAAAAGCTTGAAAGTACTAAGAACTTTTAAATAAATGTATATTTTTAACTTATAACATCTTTTTCATTATTTTAGTCACCTTTAAATAAGACAGTGAACTTTTTTTAAAGTTCACATTATCTATTTTGTGTTCCTTTTTATTGTTAAAGAAAAAAAATTTTAGGTGATTATACTGTTTAAATTTTAAAAATTTTGTATTAGCTAAACACAAATATGTATTAAAATATAAAAATGCTTCAAATACGAATTTATTTAGGCTCAGAGCAATTACTACAATATAAAATATAATTGGGCACCAAAATTTTCATTCTAGTTGCAAAATTAATTTTGTTATCCTGCGTGTAAGCTGTCATACCGATTTTCTGCTCGGCAAATGTCTGACAATTGGAAGCCAATATAAATATTAATTTTGCATCTAATAATTTTTTTAATATATGAATGAAAAAACATTCTTATATCATTCATACCTCTAAAAATTGTGTTTTAAAATCATATACATTTTAAGATATTAAATGTTGAAATTTCTTCTTTTTTTAATTTTTTTCCTATTTTAAGAGTCCTGGAACCCTTTAAGCATAAAAAATTGATTATAGTTTTGAATTTTAAAAAAAAAGGTTTTCATCATCTGTAACCTGGGAAGCTAGGATTGAATCCCTGGTTTAACTAAATTTTCCTTTCAATTTAATAACAACTGTATCAGAAAGCGGTGCATGGCATGCACAATTTTAAATAACAACTTCCGGCTCCAAGCTTCACTCGCCAATCCTCGTACAGAAGCTGCAGGCTCTAAAAACACACTAATTTCCCACTCTTTAAAAAATATTACCTGATTACGGAAGATTGTATTATATTATCGCGACCAGTGGTGATCTTCTGTAATCGGGTTGTTGTTCATTTCCCTTTGACAGGGCGGATTTTCGGTTCCCAAGGACGCATTCACCGCTGTCGCAAAGACTGACGGTGTGATTGGTTAAGTTTTTGTTACTGGTTAAGTAAGATCAATTACACATTTTAAAATCAGCTTGTATAAAATGGTTAAGGGGGTCCGGGACACATTTTAAAATAATTTTTATTTATTGATTTAAAATTTTGAATTTTTTTTTGTTATGGTTAACCATATTATTTGTAAACAAAATCACTTGGTTAAACTTCTCATATTTTTTTTATTTAAAATTTAAAATTTACTAAAAAGTGGGGTAATTTAAATCCGTTATAACTCGAAATATTATTTGTAGAATTTCAATTTATTTTCATTTAAATAACCGGAAATATATAATTTTTAATTTTGATTCAGCATTTTAAAAAACATAATTTAAAAATAAAAAACTAAAAATATTTAAAGAAATTTTTCTTAAATGAAATAACTTTCTAAAAAAAATCATATTCTCAAAAGTAATTTTTTTTTTCAAATTTGATGAATGAAAATTAAAGTAAATTAATTGAAAAAGACATCTTCCAAGTTTGAACCATTTACCTTTAACGGTTCTTGACTTATAACAAATTAAATACGAGAAATAATGAAAAACCCATCATGAAGAAAAATGCATTTCCAGAAGAAGCCCTTTCCATGACAACCATTGTTTGAAAGCTAGATTTTGAAAACAAATCAAAACTGAAAGATTAATTTTTCCTGTTCTAATTAAGATAGAAACATGATTTAAACATCTTTTAAAGCAGAAATAAAAAAAGAAATTTTTAAAGCAATAAAAGTTTTTTAGAAAATATGAAGATTTTTGTGTCCCCCTTAAGTAAAAAAATGTCGCTGACTCCCGTGCTTTCATAACGTTTAAAAGAAAAGGTTTCTTTTGGTCGCAATAAGAAAATCGTTTTAAATATATTATTTGAAATATGACTTCATACTCACCATTACATGCTTTTCACACATAATAATTTAATGATTTTAAAGTTTTCTTTCTTCTTAAATATTCACTTGTAAATAAATTTTTAATTGAAAAGTGCTTGGAAATATTATTATTCGGGCTTTTAAAATTCGGCAAATATAGATAAAAAACGGCTATTTGCAAATGTGAATTTAATCTCTTTTCAGATAATGAAATTTTTAATAAAAAATTTGGAAGAAAACTAAAAAAATCAGACAAATTTAAAAAATGATTGAGCATTTAAAAATATTGAAATGCAAACGAGATAACTTTAAAAGTTTCTTCCATAGGATTAGCATTAGCGAGCTGGCATTTTCGCGTGAGTGAAGTAGCCTCTTAAAAAGTAAAAAAGGGAACCATTATAAGTTCATTCTTGTGTCTGTTTGTTTGTCTGTCACAGCCATTTTTATCGAAAACTATGGAACGTGAAAAGTTCAAACTTGCCAGAGTTATAAAGGTTGTTGATCCACATATTTATTTATAGATTGTTATTGTTAGCCATTCACAAATATTTTTAGGGAAAATTTAAAAATGGTGCTAATAAGGTTACTTGTAAAAAAAAAAAAAAATGTGTATCGTGTCTTTCAAAAAAATCTCGTTACACCGTACTCAAAAATAAATTTATTTTAATTTTAGGTATTATATTTCAGAGATGTCTCAAAAATTAGCTGCAAAAATATGTCCCAATCCCCTGTTTTTTAATCTACTGCAACTAAAATTATGAAAAAATTATGGGCAGTAGGAGTTCATTTAAGCCGTATAGCGATTATCCTAGGTCACATAATTTTTGAGGAAATCGTATATTTTCGTTGCACACAATTTTTACTTTGTAGGGGCTCAGTGGGGGAGTTGACTCGAGGTACTTATCGACGCGAAATCATTCAAAGATTGTTAATAAGGATTTTCGAAAAAAATTGTCAAAAATTAGCCGAGATATTAATTATAAACCTATCTAGACAATAGCGGCACGGACCAAAGCGACATCCTTTCGAAGTGCGCTTGACGCAATGTTAAATTTAAATTTTATGCAAAGTTTTTAGTGTACGGAACCATTTGTGCGCGAGTAAAACCAACGCCCCCTAGATAAGGGAGAAAGCCTTGACACGCGCCACGAAAACGTCACACAAGACAGGATAAACAAAGAGAAGAATTAGAACAACTTGCATGTTTCGATTTCGCTGGCTCGTGTAATTATTAATTCCTTTTTCTAATAATAATTAATAATTCCACGAGCCAACGAAATTGAAACATTTAAGTTGTTCGATTTTTTTTTTGTTTATTTGTTTGTTTTGCCTGCTTTGTGTGACGCTTTGTGTGACGCTTTCGTGACGTGTCTCAAGGCTTTCTCCCTTATCTATGGGGCGCTGGTAAAACTCGCACCGGGCAATTTTCTTTTTTTAATTCTGTCACATATACTTAAAAAAATCAGTACGTGTGTTTTTAAACAATTGAGACTTAAAGTTTCGGAGCTTCCATACTCAAAAATGAGTTCATTTTTCTTATTTTTTTAAATATACAAGGGGGTACCAATAAGTTTTTGCCCTCACATAGAAATAATTGAGTTAAATTTATGAAAAGCTACATTGTATAAGTCGTTTTCTATATAGTCACTGTGCACAGTAACACATTTCTGCAAACGGTATTTCAAACAGAGGGGGGGGAGGATGTATTCCAGGAGGCGCGATAGTCGTCCCAAATTTTTCTAACTTCTGCCGACCCCCACATGTGACATATTGTTGGAAAGGCCTGTGACCACTTATTCGTGTTATGCACCTCCCGAGAGGCATGAATGGTGTCTGCAAAATTTTGAAAAGTGCCCCCGGAGGGCAAATTGCGGGGGAAGGACTCAGGATGTGCTAACATGAATAAATGATCACAGGCCTTTCCAACAATATGTCACATGTAGGGGTCGGCAAAAGTTAGAAAAATGCTCCGCTTTGGGCCTACTATCGCGCCTCCTGGAATACATCCTCCCCCCTCTTTTTGAAATACCGCTTGCAGAAAAGGGTTACTGTGCACGATGACTATATAGGAAATGACTAATACAATGTAGCAATTTCATAAATTTTACTCAATTATTTCTGTTTGAAGGCAAAAACTTATTGATACACCTTCGTAGAAATAAATTTACACTGTTTTAATTAAATTTATTATTTTTTGTGTCGAATATTATATTAAATTAATATTTAATATCTTATTCGTTATTCATTTATTTCATTTAAATTTTTTATGATTTATATAAACTATCATACATTATTTTCCATTTAATGTAAAACCTAAAATAAAGAAACAGTCACAATGTTACTACGTGTCTATTTTGTTCCTTACCGAACTGCATTACTGTTAAATCATAAGAAGAACCTAAGCGCCTTACAGAAAGTAGTTTTTGTTTTCTAGTTTAAGATGGTTACACAGTTTTTAAAGTAACTTTTACGGTCTTTTTATTGACAGTTAATACATCAAATATACTTTTAACGTTATCCGCGACATTTTCTTTTTGGAACTAAAAAAGGGGGCATTCTTTAAAAATAAAAGAATCTGACAAGTAGATATGACGAAACTATTTTATTTATTTCAATTTCCTTTTACATATAAATCCAAAATGTTTTAAGAAGAAGGATTTTAGTGTCAAAGAAAATGTATAAACTTTATATTCCTGACCTGAACAAAGATTGCAGTAGCCCATAAGTAGCCTTTTGAAGTAAAAGGGAATATTTCTTTCACTCAAAATAATACTAAATAAGTTTTTGATGGAAAATATTTTAAAGTGGAATTATGCTTTAAGTGTTATTGAGTGCAAGTACAGGCCGAAATATTTATCCCTTATACAGTGAAATTTCCATTTAAAGAAGTCTCGGTTTTTGTTCCACTTAAACACTTCGTTATGAAGAAAATTCGTTAAATAGAAATCAACTCAAATTCATGAAATTTTTATAATGAAATACACATGCATCATAAAATAAAAGATACACCTAAAATGGAAATATTGGAAAAAATGTATTTTAATTCGGGGAGTAATTTTGTTTTATGTAATGTAGATAAAGGAGAAAAATTTAATTAGAATAATGTCTAGAAAAGCACACAATAAATAGAGGTAAAGAAAAACTGAAACGTAGCGCATCTTGTCTCTTTTTTTCAATTTCTACTATTAGTTCACGCTCTCCCTATATTTATTTATTTATTTATATATATATATATCTTGTTCAAATTTTCAGTCGTTAATTACTTATTATTCATCCTATCAAATTGAAATAAATTTTTTAAACCTTGTACTGGATGACAATTGATGTTAATACAGATTTTTCAAATATTAATTCATTAATTAAATTTTAATTAATTAATTTTAGTTTTACATAGGAGACAAAATGGCGGCCATTGGTTATTGAGGCATTTAATGCATCTTCATATCTATAAGGGAGGTTACCATAGGGGGGGGGGGGCCTGTTCTGTCGCCAAATACCACCAAGTTTGTCGCCAACTTGGCGATATATCGCCAAATTTGGCGGCCAAAATGAGTCGCCAAAAGTGACGCATTAAGTGAAATATTTCAATTATAAGAGTAATATTTATTATATTGAAGTGAAATATTTCTAATATTTCGCCAAATTCCCATAGACTTTCATTGTAAACCTACTTGATTATAGAAAATCAACAAATTGTGATATTTTAATGCAACAAAAACTAATATTAGCTTAAGGGATTATGTTAAATTTTTCTTTGATGACCTAAGTAGGAATTGACTTTAAAAACAAAATTTTTATATTACTTGTTTCTCGGTATTTCAAATTCTTAACTTTAAAAAAGTGTCTGTAATATTACTTTGTACAGGTTTCTTATAAAAACAATGTTCATAAAATTTTTCGCACTCATGTAAGTATTCGAACAATTCCTCTGTAACATTTTCGCGAAACTGGGATCCCCTTCTTATTGTATCGAAGGCGTTTAGCATTTCTTCTTTTAAATGGAAATGATTAAATATATAAATAATTTCATTTTCATACAATCCGTACATCCATCGCAACAGCAACCTCTCCGTTTAAATGTTGTACACGCACGAATGTGTAATACTATTCGTTATATAGAATATATTTTTCGAAATATGGAGATTAATATGCATGCTAATTGTACTCAAAGTCAAGGTTCAGGAGAAAATTTCGTCAAGTAAAAGATTTCGTTAAACAGGGACTTTGTTAAAGGGAAGTTTGACTGTATTTATCAAATTTCCTTAGTGATTTTCTCTACACTCTAAAACAAGAAAGAAAAATCATGCGTCCAGAGTAGATTATGAAACACTTTCTAACACATTCAGAATAATGTAACAAAACTTCCCAAGTTAATTAAGGGGGCCTTCTACATTAGGAGACAAAATAAAACCACTTTTTTATGATTGTTTTGTAAGAAAACTGCACGATGGATCTTTTTGAAATTTGACACTTTATAGTACATATCTTAAGGCAAGAATTTTTTCATTAGATTTTGTTGCTTCTACTCTAAGTTAAAAACAAATATGTTCAACCACATTTTTTGACACGGTGGGCAAAATTTAAAAAAAAACTACTCAATGGATCATCTTGATTTTTTTTAATTAAAACTTATTTAATTGCCTTTCATATGAATTAAAGCTTTTATTAAAATTATTTTTTAAAAAAATTATTAACAAATAAGAACGAATTTTTTTTTTTTTTTTAATTAGCCATTACATAACTTTTTTAAAATAAATTTACGGGTTTCTTTAGTTTAACTAGAAGCTATACTCACGAAGTTTACGAAAAAAAATTATTTTTGTGTTTCAGATAATTCTACAAGGCCCACCTATCATGCCCACCGTCCAGGCGAAATTTTCCAAAGCAGTTGAACATATTTGCTTATAACTTAGAGTAGAAGCAACAAAATCTAATAAAACAATTCTTGTGTATACCTTAAGATATGTACAATAAACTGTTAAAACTTCAAAAAGATCCATCATGCAGTTTTCTTACAAAAAAATCATAAAAAGGTGCTTTTTTTTTTTTTTTTTTTTTTTGGTATCTTAATGTAAAAGGTCCCCTTAAGTTGAAATAAGATGCCTAATTGAACCATTTGGAAACGCATTAACACATTTGGACACCCAATTTCAGCAATTCTTATCTACAGCCGGAAAATTATTCTTTGAGCAGTCTTGTATATGATATATAGATTTGTATCTATAAACTACACGCATGAAAAAATTTAGTTCAGTACGGAAATACATACACTAAGAAAAAAATATATACCGCCTTCACCTAGAATGAATAGATAGTCATTTTCTGAATCCCTAAACTAGAAATATAGATTTCCTAGCTATGCGAATCAGGTAAACAACTAAGCTGAATAGACGAAATGATCTAGAATTTCTAGTCTCTTGTTTTCTACGTGACGAAACGATAATGAATTGTTTTTTCAATAGAGAGAAGTTTTCGCTTGATTCGTGGAATGGTTTCACAAACTAGAATTATAGTTACTAAAACTAACCTCTTGTGTTAGCATCTTTTTGCAGAGATTTTTAAATGAGTTTGACCACGAGAATATAGGAAAACGCTCTTGAATTCTAGTACTCTATAGTATCTCTCTAGTACTCTAGAGTATTCTTTACAAAGAACTCTATAGTATTCTAGAACTCTGTGGTAAAGGGTACTAGAATTTATGACATGGATCTATTTTTTCTACAGCCATTAGATTCTATGTGCCAGAACCATATTTTTCTCAATATACCTCAGCTGAAAATTTCCCTTCAGCAATGTCCATTAATAAGGAGAATGATACGTGAATTCTTTTGTGCAGCCCTGTATACGAGGCATAGAATTTATGCAAAATGAATAACATGCAATTAGTTAAATTTAAAAGCGCATACCGAAATTGAAAACGCACTTATTATTGCTCAAAGACAGTACTGTAACCGATTTCTTTTGTGTGTCCCTGTAAATGAATGATAAATGCTATGAATGCCCTATTCTATAGTAATCATCTTGTATCGAAATTAAGTGGTTTATATCAATTTCAATACGTTTGAGGCAGCATAATGTCATTAAAAAATACTGCAAACGATTTTCACCATTGTCCATAATGCAACGGAATATTTTTGAGTGCCCCTGTAAATGAACTATTAATGCTACACACTTATTTTTATTACCGAACATGCCATGGTAAACATCTTTAATATATATCAATCGCATGAAAATCCAAGTATATTTGCGCGAGTTAGGGCGTGGACAGACAGACGAACAAGCAAACCGAATTCATAAACACTTCTCAACTATGTAAGCGTTAAAAAGACAAATGTTGCTTAATCTAAATGTTTTTCTTTCATCAAGTTTACGAAAATATAATATAGTCTCTTCCTAATTACACGCGGTTCCCGAAAAGCGTTCCGTTATCTTTAGAAGCCTTCGAAACTAAAAGCTGTCCAAGATTTAACCCATTTGTGCCTGAATTTTTATTTTCTCAAATTTGTTGGTAAAATCCCTTTAAAATGTTGTAAAATGAACTGAAAAAAATCTTTAAAAAATTACGCAAAAAAATTTTTGTATTTATTTGATAAAATCTTAGCGTATTAAATATGGGAATATGCATAATATTTGTAACAGTGTAATATGCATAACTATATGTTTTGTCTAAATTTATATAAAATAAGCTTTTAAATTGTATATTATATACTATAATTAGTATTTTTTGAACTACTAAAAAATATATTTATTTCTTTACAGAGACTAATAACATTATAAATAATAATAAATTAAAGTAATTGTATTGGAGGTTTAAAAAGAATTTGTTTCATAATCATCTTGAAAAGGACTTTACATAAATAACTGTCCCCTAAATGGCTAATAAAAATAGGTACCCATTCGTGCCTAGCGCCCTATATTTTGTACGTTACAAAAATGTATAAAAAATAGGCTTGAACACATAATTTCACAATAAAAAAAAATACGTATTTCACAGAAGTCTACAAGCTACGATTATGACTTATTTATTTGGATTATTGGTAGAAAAAAAAACAAAAATAAGCTTACTTTTTACATTTCGACATCTTGAAAATGAAAAATCTATAAACTCCGAAAAAAGCCTTCATTTTAAGCAAATAAATATCCATCTTATGCTACCATCTTTTGGTAACAGATAAAGACATTTATAGATAATCCTTTCATACAATTTTCTTGTTATAAAAGAAGAAGAAAATTATACAAATTTATTAAAATTCGAAACATCCCAAAAATGGGACGCTATGCATAAATGGGTTAAAGAATCATTTCTGAAACAAATGTTTTCTTTTGTTCCCCTTAATTTTCGGAAACGTTTCTGAGTAGTTTTTACAGTGTCTTAATCAGTTTTTTTCATTCCAGAATATCGGTTTTCCGGATGCTATCAGTTCTCGAGTAAACATTTTCAGATGTGCTCGTCAGTTTCTTGAGCTTGGGTAATTTTTAAAGTTAAGCTATCTTGGATTACCATACAAATAGGATATCTGCTTAACCCTAGAACTACCGGAAATTTTACTCAAGTTTTATAAAAACATTCTACACCAGAATTTTTACTTAAAAATATTTAATTTGTTTATTTAACTTATTATTGTCTGATTTATACATTTAGTTTGTTTTGAAGAAATTTCTGGTTTGAATAAATATTTTGAATGTACATGTCGGGTCCAATGGACCCGTCTGGTAGACGGAAGGTTAATGCATCAACATGCCTCATACTAGTACCGTGTCTATGCTCAATAGTATAATCGAAATCAGATAACATAATTGCCCATCTAGCTATTTTTGTACTCATTTCTTTCTTATCCATAGTCATTTTAAATGCATTACAGTTGGTTACAATTTTAAATGGAATACCTAGCACATATACTCTAAACTTTTTCAAGGCTTCAATTACAGCTAAGACTTCTAATTCATAGCTAGTATACTTTCGTTCAGCTTCGGTTGTTTTTTTACTGGCGAAATAAACTGGATGAAACTGATTATCTACTAGCGATTGTTGCATTAACACAGCTCCATAGCCATCTATACTGGCATCACAATGGATTTCGGTCGCGCTTTTGGGATTGTAAATTGAAAGTACTGGTTCTGACGACAAAATGCGTTTGAGTTCGTTAAAAGCTTTCTGTTCTTCTACGTCAATCTTAAATTTAGAATCTTTTCTTAACAGGTCACTCAACGGTTTAGCTATAACCAAATAATTTCTTATAAACTTTCGAAAGTATCCTGTCAATCCTAAATAACTTTGAATATCTTTGGTAGACTTAGGTTCGGGAAAATTTATTACTGCTGTTGTTTTCAGTGGGGAGAGACACAATTTGCCATTTATGATTCTATACCCCAAAAAATCAATCTCACGCTTGAAAAAGTTGCATTTTTTAAGATTTAATTCCAACCCGTATTCCGATGCAGTTTCAAGAACAAGTTTTAATTTTTCTAGACCTTCAGCTTCGTTTTTGGCGGGTATTATTATGTCATCCATATAAATGACTACAGTGTGATCTTTTAATAGGTTTCGAAATACATTATAAATATATTTTTGAAAAACACTAGGGCTATTGGACAGCCCGAATGGACACTTTAAAAATTCGTACTGTCCTTCATGAGTGACAAAAGAGGTGTATTTCTGTGAGCCTTCTTCAACCTCAACATGAAAAGAACCGTTTTTTAAATCTATGGTTGTATATACCTCAGCAGAGTGTAATTGATCTATAACATCATCTATTACTGGTAATGGAAAATGTTCTCGCACTGTCTTCTTGTTAAGACGTCTGTAATCAATACAAAGTCTTATTGTGTTATCTTTTTTCTTAACTAACACAACCGGCGACGAAAAATTAGAAGAACTCTTCCGAATGATTCCCTGAGCTAGCCACTCCTTAATTTGGTCTTCAACTATTTTTTTTCCTCACATGGCGGTAATCTTCGAGGGGACGAACAAACTGGGATTTCATCAGTTAAATTAATTTTCATTTTAACATCTACAGTTTTAGTTTTAATTGGCACATAATTCTCAATTAAAGAGGATAATTCCGAACGCAAATTTCTGTCAGCAATGTGACTTAAATCAATTTTAGATTCATCTAGAGCATTTACAATGTTAACTAAAAAGTCATTAGACTGAACTTCCGTTTTAAACAATTTCACTTCATTCTCAGAAATAGTTAATATACCTTGATGAATAACATCAGTGCCAATAATTAAATCGAAATTAATGTAACTGTCATTAATGACAAAAATGCCAACTTTAAATTTCGAATTATCAACTTAAATTTCTGAATCGAAATAAACTTCTGGCTTAATTGAGGTTTTCCCTAAGCCGCTCAAAGTGATACCCGTAGGTTTTAATTCCACAAAATTCTTCAAATTATCATAAACACTTTTCTTTAACAGAGTTTTTTTACTACCAGTATCTATCAAGGAGGTTAAATGTAAAGAATAAAGCTTTACCTCTTTTAAAATTAAATCTTGGGATGTAATATTGTTAACTTGTGGTTGAGCGTTTTTAACATTTGTATCTTTCGATTTATTACTACACTGAAATGATTTGTGACCATAACCGTTACAACAGAAACAAAGGGGCCCTTTATCTTTATTAACACAGTTAATGCTTTTATGACTATTCCCGCCACAATTATAACAGCGCATATTTGGCTTTACAGGCTTAAATCTGGAGGGGGGGGGGGGGGGTAAACGATAAAAATACAATTTCAAAGTGTTATTAAAAAAATAGTATTATTTCAACAGTTGCAGCAGACTGTTTTAATTACGCACTTTTACTGCATATTTATTAAATTTTTCTTTTATTAAGAAATCTTAATTTTGTTATAGTATATTAGCCGGAAAACCTGGTTTACCCAGAAATATTGTAAAAGCTAATTGTGTGTTTATTAGAACATAAACTAGCTGAACTTTGCTCATCTAAACGCTTCCATATTGTCAATTATTTTTTTTATCAGTTTTTCAAATTTTAAGTGAAAAACACAATTTTTACCCACCGTCCTAAGACGGGTATTTACACCAGTATATATATATATATATATTATAAAGGACAAACGTGCCCGTGTGTAACGCTGGCATCATTTTGACGGCAGTAACAGCAGTCGATTAAATTTAACTTTTACTGCAATTTTTTTTAACTTCTCAACATCGTACATTTTAAATTTTTCACCGTCGAATAGGGAAAATAATGTACTTTCAAATCAAATTTCTTTGAAAACTGTAACGCAATTTCTTTGAAAACTGTAACGCAATTTCTTTGAAAAATGTACCGCCATTTATTCAATTTCTATTATTTTTAAAATAATTTTTAAGCAGGATTTTTTTTATCTATCTCTATCGCGTGCCGACGATTACGAAAAATAAATCCGTTTGCATTTAAATTATTATAAATAGCTCAGCATTTGTTTCCAGCTTATATTCCGTAACGAAATTAAAACATTCACTGATCAATAAATTAATAAATAAAATATCATACGTAAACGACAAATTTAAGACACGTAATTAAACTATGCACTTAACCCATTTATGCCTAGAGTCCCATTTTTGGAACGCTTCGAATTTTAATAAATTTGTATAATTTTATTCTTTTTCATAACATGAAAATTGTATGAAATTATTATCTATAAATGTCTTTATCTGTTACCGAAAGATGGTAGCATAAAAAGGATATTTATTTGCTTAAAATGAAGGCTTTTTTCGGAGTTTATAGATTTTTCATTTTCAAGATGGAGAAATGTAAAAAGTAAGTTTATTTTTGTTTTTTCTACCAATTATCCAAATAAATAAGTCATAATTGTAGCTTGCAGACTTCTTTAGAATATGTATTTTTTAAATTGTGAAATTATGTGTTCAAGCCTATTTTTTTTATGCATTTTTGTAACGTACAAAATATAGGGCGCTAGGCAAGAATAAGTACCTATTTTTATTAGTCATTTAAGGCACAGTTATTTATGTAAAGTCCTTTTCAAGATGACTATGAAACAAAGTGTTTTTAAGCCTCAAATACAATTATTCTTAGTTTATTATCACTAATACTTATAACGTTATTACTCTCTGTAAAGAAATATCTATATTTTTTTAGTAATTCATAAAAATACAAATTATAGTATAATATGCAATTTAAAAGTTTACTTTATATAAATATAGACAAAACATATAATTATGCATATTATATTATTACAAATATTACGCATATTGTTATATTTAGTACGTTTACATTTTATCAAATGAATACAAAAAAAAATTAGCGTAATTTTTTTAGTATTTTTCCAGTTCATTCTGCAACATTTTAAAGTAATTTATACCAACAAATTTGAGAAAATAAAAATTCAGGCACAAATGGGTTAAACCACTGAAATGATCAGAATCAAAAAGGCTGATTGTAAATAGTGATCTTTGGCGATTTCTTCGGCTAACTCTTGGCGCGAGGCCAATACAAAACTGTCGTTTTTAATAAATTTCAAAAGTTTATTGAAGGCACATTTGCTATTTTTCATATGAGTATGATTTTTGGTATTGCTACTGCGCCTTCTAAAAAATATATTAAATGTAAAAAATCTATCATAGTTATCAATTAATAAAATGGATTTCACTTATATTATGTAAACCGGGAAAGCCGGATGTATCTCCTTGTTAATTTTAATGTCAATATTAATGCTGTTAATTTATCATATTTATTGAACATGGAAATGTTTACTTGGGAATTGATAGCATCCAAAAATCCAATATTTCGAGTTGAAAAAAGCGATTTGTAAAATCCGATACTGTAAAATCTGCTCAGACATATTTCCGAAAATTACGGGCAACAAAACAGATTTTTGTTTCAGAAATTCTTTTTTGCTTTTCGGAAATGTATTTGTTTTTACATTTTGGAAATAGATTTGTTTCTGGGGTTTCTAAAAATAAAAGCACACTTTTCGGAAGACGTACGTTCGGAAGATTTTCGTTAAACTTAAGACAGATAAGAGCTGCATTCAGAAACGCTCGCCTTTTTTAACACTTTCCAATTCCAACATAATCGAAAAGTGTTTACGAATACGGTTTCTCTGTCTGTCTATTAACCACCTATCCGTACTCTAACTCGCGTTAATATACTAGTCCGAGTGCCATGAAATTAATATATGTTATTGGGGTTTACTATTGCATGTTCAGTATTGAAAATGAAGTGTGTAGCTTTTACAGTTCGTTTACAGGGGCACTCAAAATAATTCTCAAGATCCCAAAATGCTTGCAGATATGAATTTTCAACTGAAAAACGCAAACAAGCTACTTCTTTTTTATTGGACTCTATCAGCCCTTACACTGTATGACCGAAAATAATTTCTGCAACGTATAGCTCTTTTGTCCATTTTCCATCAAATCCCTTAAATATTTTCCAGAAAAAGTCAGACCCTAGCAAAATATTTATTTCCTGTTCAAGAGTTGTATCAGCAGGTTTATAGACTCTTGTTCTCATTATCTCTAGAACTTTTGGTTCTAGTGTTTTTACAGAAGCTCCAGTTATATTACCAACTACAAGAGCTTCGATCTTTATTAAGTTGATAGGTTGCACAACATTGATTAATTCAAGAGCAACAACTTCGAAGCATGATTCGCAGAGGCGTCTCCGCCCAAAGGGATAAACTAATAAATTTTCTCTTCGCAATGGCTTCACTTTTAATTTTTGCACTAGAAATTTCTTCACAAAACACTTTTCGGAACCACTATCACATAAAACTCCAGCCAACAGGCATTGTTTACCAGCAGACACAGAAACTGTACAAATCTACAATAATGTAGCTTTAGTTTGTTTATTTTTTTGTTCTGACACCATCGAAACAATGGCACCTTTCGTTTCATTTTCAGGATTTTCCTTTATTGTTTCTTTAAGACAAAACAAATAATTATTGGTGTTTTTACCACATTTCGAGCAAGAGCTAAGTTTTGTTCTGCAATTAACTGAAAAATGGGATTTATAACGACATTTATAATAGCGACCTTCTTTCTTTAATTTATATCTTTTTTGCTCATCGGTGAATTTTGAACATTTTAGACCTTCATGATCAGAAGACTTGCAAAATATTGCAAAACTATTCATGCAAACTAAGTCATGCAAAACTATTTTCTAGACGTTTTTAAAGTAGCAGCTGAAGGTATATTTTTCTTTTGAGAAAATTTTTGATATTTATTTGGAGAATTTTCATATTTGGCTTTAGAATTTTCTTAAACCTTGCTGTGTAGTTATTTACTAAATTGGTAGCTTCACGTCATCTCTATTCAATTTTAATAAAATTTATTAAACCTGTTACTTCACAATCTTTATTGGCGTCTCGCTTTTTATGGAAATCATTAGATTTTCTGGTAATAACCTTAATAATATGGATAGTAATGAATGACCGTAGGAACCTGATGTTACTCCTACCGCATCAAGATTTCTAACACTGGTTTCAATATTATCATATAATTTCCTCAGCGACACGACGTGACATTGTTAGTAGATTTTACTGGTAAAAGATTTAAAATTTTATTCATATAACAGTTTATAATATTTTCCCGCTTACCATACCTTTCTTCTAACAACTTTAAATATGTGAAATAATTTTGATCTTTCAATTCGAAACCAGCTACAATATTATATGCAGGTCCAGACAACAACGATTTAAGATATTGAAATTTTCAATTTTTGATAACGATTCATTTGAAACTATCGCATTAGTAAATAAATTGAAGAATTCTAAGAATTGGCTTGCATCACCAGAAATTTTTTCTATGTTTAATTTAGGCAGTTTCAATGCCGACACTTATTTACTGCCGATTTTTTGAACCATTACTTGTTTCAACTAAAACTTTTGGTTTAGCTTCGATTTTACACTTTTTAAGCCTAATCTTAATTTTACATTTCAAACATGATATTTTTCAGAATAATCTTCTACCGATTTTAGCTCTTTTTTCATATTAAGTTTTTTCCTGAATTAGTTCATCTATCTAATTCCTTCAGTAGAGCTTCTTTTCATTTATCACCTCTAAGGAAGGATTCAATTAAGGAATCGCAATCAGTCTTATCAATATCAAATGGATCACATTTAGTGATTAATTTCGTAGCCGCTGCTCGAAAATATATACTTTAATATTACTTCTTTTAAAATAGCTCTTTTACTTTTAAGCTTTCGAGTTAATGCATGTTTAACTTTTAAATCGATTTTCGAAAAATATTAACAAGATAAATGTTTATTTTCAATAAATCAAATGTCAATAGTCATGCAGAATAATAAAAGTATTTCTTGCCTTTTATTCCGAGTTTATCGGCTCCAAAATAATGAAGAATATTCATAATCCAAGCGATTCAATTATATTTAATTAAATTACAGTTCACGAAAATAACAGAGGGAAAGCAAAATTCAAGATGTCACGATTCAACTTATATCACACTATATCAAGATCACGATGCATAAGTGGGTACTACTTAGTTATCCCGTCGATCAGTTTCACCAAATTATATAAATCGCCAAACTGCTCGCCAAATTATACAAATTGACATAATTTTTATTTTAAATAACGAAAGGACAAATAAATTAGTATAACGTTAATAAAAAATACAAATAAAACGTCGAAATAAAAATCACTTGATGATGTAAACACGTGTAACTTGCTTAAAGTTAAGTGAATGTGACATTCACGATCAACCATTATTGACATTTAATCTTATAGTTTGGCGATAGATTTTTGGTCGACGGGGATAACTAAGTAGTACCAATAAGTGTTTTTTAGAAACTCAAGAATCACTCCAATAATTATAAATTTTCTGCTTACATACGATAAATAATTATTTACATTTGTACATATATACAGCTTTTAGAAAAATCATCTTAAATTTCTCGGAATTAACTCGATCCAAGCGCTTGGCATAATATAGGATACATTATCGTTGCAGGCTTGTTTTTTTTTTTTCAAGTTAATATTTCCAAAAAAAAATTTGGAAAAAACCAAGTCTGCAACGATAATGTATCTTATATTATATTATGCCAAGCGCTTGGATAGAATTTCTGAAAACTGTAATTACGTTTCAATAAACATTAAATCGGATTTTATTCAACAGATGGCACTACTACCGTGTTTAAAAATGAACCTTGGGAAACTCCCGCTAAAGAAAGTCGGTATTCGTTTTTGAAAATTGTGTGATGTAGATATTATAACGTGTTAGTTCCTCCTAGATATTTCCCTGATGATGAACAAGTTTTTTATTGTTGGAAAGTGTTGGAATATATTTGTATTTTATTATTGTGAGTAATATGTTATTTTAATTGAGGATTTTTTAATATATTGTATGCACTGATTAGCCGTTCTTATTTTTATTTATTGTAACACAGTGTAATGAGTCCTTTTAGTAATAAATAATTGTGATTTTTGCAGACTTCTGTCAGTCAATGGGTGAGTATAAATAATAAATTTACTATTTTAAACTGATTTCTATTTAATTCTATGCAAAATGAAATTTTTAAATGAGAGAATTAATCTTAAAACAATTTTTAACCCTTTAGTGCACAACATTGCATATATGCAAACAACAGTGTTTTGAATTTAATAGATTTTTTTTATTCGTATATACCTAATTCACACCAGAAAATTAAAATAGCAGTATGTGCTTTAATTAATAACAGGCATTCCGTTTTTAAATAAAGCGAAATTAACCATTGAAACTTTCTGGTGTAAAGTCAAATTCTCTGAACTACGTAATTTCTAGAACGTATTCTATCATGGGAATTAAAAGGTTAAAGGTTAAGTTTTATAAAATAAATAATAATATAAAATAAGGTATTTGGAGACATATTAAAATATTTACTAATTTGCATTGTTTTTGTGTAAAACAGCCACAAGACAGTAGATTTTATTTGTATTGCAGATCAGATGTGCAACAGAAGAAAAGATTGACGTATTATATGAAAAATGTATCTCTGATTTTTTTCATTACTAGGGGGCTCTGCCCCCTACGAGCTACGCTCGTCAACCCCCGTTCAGACACCGCAGACTCTAAAAGTACGCTAATTTGATCGGCTTTAAAAAGATTCGGAAGATTGAATTATAATTTAAAAAACAATGACGATCTCCCTATAAACGGATTTCTATTCATTTCTCTTTGACTGGGGAATTTTAAGGCCAAATCCGCTGCTGTACTACTTGATTAACCCGTCGACCAATTTTGCCAAATTATATAAATCGCCAAAATACTCGCCAAATTATACAAATTGACATCATTTTTATTTTAAATAACGAAAGAACAAATAAATTAGTGCAACATTAATAAAAATACAAATAAAACGTCGAAATAAAAATAACTTGATGACGTAGACACGTGTAACTTGCTTAAAGTCAAGTTAATGTGACATTTGCGATCAACCATTATTGGCATTTAATCTTATAGTTTGGCGAATGATAGATTTTTGGTGGACGGGATAACTAAGTAGTACCAAAAATACATATGTCAATCGCTGTTTTCGTCTTTGATTAAGTAAAATAAGATAAACATTTCAGAATAAGCTAATATAAAAGGAATTAAGTAAACAGAATCTTTGTCTCCCGGTATTTTTTAACAAAGCTAAAAGAAAGTCCTTTTAAATAAGACATTTTAAATTAATCGTTTTTAATCTGACGTAATTTTGACCAAACTATTCTTTCTCTTTTTAATATTCACGTGAAAATACTTGTGTTAGAAATGTAATATTATTTGCGCTTTCATAACAAAAATAGTTGAAAAGTATCCTCTCAAAATATCAAATAAATGTCTAGCGCAATTTCTAAATTTAAACCGTTTTGCAATATTATTTGGGGTTCATTTTATGTAATAACTGTAATGTGACGTAAATATGACGTAATTTCTCCTATTTAAGACTTCTAACGCATGTTAATTAATTTATTATTTTACAAATTCCTTTCTCTCTTAAAATTCACGTGTAATTATAGTTTTTATGACGTAATTTTTAATAAGTTCCTGCTTTTTGTACATAATTATTTAATTCCAATTCCAAATGTTTTTTTTTTTCTATTTATAATAGTCACGTGTAAATAAATTTTTAATTTATTACACGTATAAATATATATATACATATATATATATATTTTTTTTTTTTTTTTTTTTTTTTTTTTTTGAAGCAAACATTATTGTTTCCGCTGTTTATACAGTTGGCAACAGTTTAAATTAATATCACATCCTAAAATCTGTAAAAAATATCTCTAGAAATGCTGAAAATTTGAATTTAAAATAGAAAAAAACCTCAAAAAATTAGCCAAATTAAAAAAAGAAATAGAATATGCACACTGGGAACTTCAAACGTATAAAATGATCTAAAAATGATTAAATTCCCATCAATAGTTTTTGCTCCTATAAAACTTTTTTAGTGGAACGATTTTGTCCAACTTTAGCTTTAAATATCTCTTAAAATAATTCTTCGATTTGAAAACTGTCTGCATCAGCGTGTTTATCAAACACTTCTGTATAATACTACCGATTTTCATATTTTTGTATGCATTATTTTTCTTAATATTAACGAAGAAAGACCTCCGGTCACAAAAAATTCAAAACCGGCGGCGGCGGTAACAGCGGTAGTTACTTTTTTTTAGAATAGAGAGATTTTTCCTGTGTAATAAACCTTTCAGAGAATCATATATATTTTTTTCGAAACAAAATAAAAAATCGCGCATTTAAGGGTTAAATGTTATTAACAGTTTTATACAGCACACTTTCGGAATCGTGTTCGAGCTCTGATCACACAAAATTTTTCGGTCTCGGGTGAGCTTGGATTTCACATCGTTGAGCTCGTGCTCCGAAAAAAAGAGCTCATCTCTAGTGAAAACATCCTTCTGATAAGACAATTTTTTAAAATGAATTTTTGATAGATGGACGGATTTATGGGACACTCTGTACATATTCGGATTGTATAACTTTCGCTATAAAACTATACATGAAGTAATAAATTAGTAATAAATAATTGTGATTTTTGCAGACTTCTGTCAGTCAATGGGTGAGTATAAATAATAAATTTACTATTTTAAACTGATTTCTATTTAATTCTATGCAAAAAGAAATTTTTAAATGAGAGAATTAATCTTAAAACAATTTTACTTTTACATTTTCACTTGAAACATCAGAACTATCGTAATATTTGTTAAAAGTGATAAAAATACATTTATAAGGCAAATAACTATCTTTATTTATTCAGATCGACATGTTTCGTTGCTCTGGCGGTGACATTCTCAAGATTTAAACTGACACAAATATTTTCTCAAATAATTTTAAATTGAAAAACTTGTAAACAAAAATCACGCGATCTCATGCATATTGAAATTAACTGCAATATTAACAAGTTGGAATTTGATCGTCAAACGTGGCAAATGAGGTGCGTTCGTACTATAACTAGTTTTATAAATATTTTTTTGTACCGCATATTGTTCTGAATGTATATTTTAGTGCACTTCATAAGTGCATATCAATTTCATTCTGTTCGAAAGGCTGTAACATCATTAAAATGCACTTGAAATATTTTTTTCCCATTGGTCGTAATGTAAAGGAAAACTTTTGACTGTACCTGTAATTAAACTACACATCCGATTTTCAAAAAACTTGAAATGACTCGACAAAATTTTGCACCAATTACACTGGTTTCCTAAAATTAAGGAAAAATCACAAAAAGAGCGATAACTCGTTCAAAAATTAACCTATCCGAATGAAATTTGGATATGTTGTTAACTAAAAGATGCTGATTAAAATTACAAGATGCAAATTAGTGGCGCTGCAATCGGATTGCGTCATCTGTGCGGAGCATAAAAATGCATGCTAGAAAGTACGGCTGCTAGTGTCGCTGTGATTATGAGATAAGAAATCTGAGATAGCCAATTCATTAGTATGACCTCGAAGTATCATTTGTCCGCATAGCTGCGATATAGAGCTATAGGAAGATTAGATATAGGCCAAAGTCAGTCAGAAGTTGCCAGATGGCTAAATGTGAGTCCTTGTGTTGTTCATAGGCTTTGGCAACACTTTCAAACCACTGGTTTGGCCTCCAGAAGGTTCAGGGAAGGACGAGCAAGAGCTACGACAAGCACCGATGACCGATATTTGCGGTTATGTGTACGAAGGAATAGAACAGCAGTCTCCTCTCATCTTAAATCCGTCCTTGCTACAGTCACTGGAAAGTTGATATCAACGTCTATTGTGCGTAGAAAGCTTCATGAAGGTGGTCTGTACGCGATGCAACCGGATATTTGTGTGCCGCTTGCCTCTTGTCTCCGGAGGGAACGTTTAAGTTGGGCACGTCAACATGTTCATTGGACGGCTGATCAGTGGAGGCGTGTTCTCGTCACAAATGAGTTCCAGTTTAGCATCCAAAGCGATAGTAGGCATTGTTTGATTTGGAGAGAACAGGGAACACGCTATCATCCATGAAACATTCGTAAAATATATTCGTATGGAGGAGGCAGTGTCTGTGTTCGGGATGGTATCTCTTTGGGCGGACGCACAGACCCCATGTCTTTTTACGTGGAACTGTGAATGCTCACGTCTATAGAGATGACATTCCTGATGCTTATGGTCACCCTTATGCCGGTGTAATAGGTAAAGATTTCCTGTTACAGGACGATAACGCTAGACCGCACAGGGTTCACATCGTAGAAGATTATCTTCAGCACCAAACAATTCAGCGCATGGAATGGAATGGCCAGCGTGGTCACCGAATTTGAATCCCATTGAGCATCTTTGGGATGCTTTCGGAAGATGTGTCGCTGCTCTCAATCTCCCTCCTCAGACCCTTGCCACGCTTACAACTGCTTTACAAGAGAAAGGGCTCGCACTTCCCCGCAAATTTATCGATCGCATAATTGACAGAATCACACTTCACTGTATGTTCTGTATTGCTTATAGGGGTGATCATAATCCATATTAAAGATACTTTTCCTATACCAAACTGAGACGTTTATTTTGTTTATTTTATAATTGCATTAATTTCTGAAACACCACAATCGCCTGGTAATTTCTTTTAGTGTTATTTTATACCTTATGTGTTGTAAATTGTGTCTGAGTTTTATTAAAATCTACTTGTAAGATTTTGAGTAATTGCAACTTTTGTTATTTTTCCTTAATTTTTGGAAACCAGTGTATATATTTAAAATTTCAGACCATTCGGAATTCTCTAATATTAAAATAAACTTGCAATATTTTTCCCCATTGGCCGTAATGTAACGAAAAACTTTTGACTGTCCCTGTAATTAAACTATACATCCGATTTTCATAAAATTTGAAATGACTCGACAAAATTTTACAACAATTATGCATTTAAAATTTCAGACCAAACAGTTGGGTAGTTTTTGCTCTGTTATATGCTGACGGACGGACCGAACGACTATAGGTGCTACGTATTTATATATTTACGAACGCACCTAAAAATGGATATTTCTGAACATGAATTATTTTATACTACTGTTTCATTGTTCTGCAGAACATCTCTTTCCAAATTTTAGGAAACTCCGTGGAGGCTGAATCATTGTATATATTCTCACTGCGTAAAGAGATCTCTATTAATTCTCTGATAATGGATGGCAAATAAAATCTTGATGGATAAATTATTCTGTTACTTTTAAAACTAATCTGTCTGACCAATGTAATCAAATACAACAAGAAAACTACAGCTTTGGCCATACTATATAACAATGAACCGTTACAGACTAATTTTAAAAGTAGTAGAATAATTTATCCATCAAGATTTTATTTGCTATTCAATTATCCGAGAATCAGTAGAAATCTTTTTACGCAGTGGGAACATATGCAATGATTCAGACTCCATGGAGCTTCCTAAAATTTGGAAAGAGATGCTCTGCAGAATAATGAAACAATAGTATAAAATAATTCACGTTCACAAATATCCGTTTTTACTTTCTTCTATCTTTACAAGAAGAAAGTATTGGATTCCTGAAAATTTTCGAACTCCGGTTTCCGACGGATTTACACGTTGTAGGGGTCAGATATTCCAAAAAACATGTTTTTACAAAATGTCTGTCTGTGAGTCTGTGACTCTGTCTGTCTGTCCGTCTGTATGTATGTATGTGACACAAATTTTGTGGGCGCTCTATCTCAAGAACTAATGCATGGAATTTAATAAAAATTTATATTCAGTTAATCCCTGATATAAATTGGTGCTGATTAGTTTTTGGTGTAAATCGCTCAACAGGTGGCGCTGCTATACAGCATTTTTCACGATTTCCACAATAGCTCAATCTCCAGAACTAATGCAAAGACTTTCATCAAACTTTAGATTCAGTTAGTCCTTGTAATGAATTGGTGTTTTAATTATTTTTATGTGAATCGCTCAACAGGTGGCGCTGCTATGCTGCATTATTTGTGATTTCCGCAATAGCTCTATCTCATGCTTAGATTTTCAACAAACTTCAGATTCAGGTATACCTTGATATGAATTAGTTCTGTTTATGTTTTGGTGCAAATCGCTCAACAGGTGGCGCTGCTATGCTGCATTTTTCAGAATTTCACTATAATTCTAACTCAAGAACTAACGCACGAATTTTCATGAAACTTCAAATTCAGATATAATTAGATATGAATTGGTGTTATATTGATGTAATTTCCTGTACTGTTTAAATGATTTAATTGACGTGATTTATATAGAAGAAAGTTTTGTGATGGCCACAACATACTAGTTAATATTGAAGTTAATTTCATTATGCGTGATTTTTTCTTACCAGTTTTCAATTTTTTTCCATTTATTTATTTTATTTATTTACTTATTTTACTTTGCGAAAATGTTTGTATCAGTATAAATCCTTTGCGAAAATGTTTGTATCAGTATAAATCTTGATAATGTCGTTGTCAGAGCGATGAAACATGTCGATTGTAATTGATTAAAAAGCATTGATTTACGCATGAAATGCAAATTCAGCACGATTCCTGTATTTTTTTTAATGTGTTGTTTCAATTAAAATGTGTAAGCTATAGTTTATAAAACAGTTTGAATAATAAATTATGGGTAAAAAATTTCTAGTGCATGAAAAATATTTTCAAAATATTCCCCTTACATCATTAATAAAAGACGTCAGATGAAAAATCGATTTATCCAAATACTTGTTGTTCTTTCAAAAATGTTTGGGATAAAGCAACAGAAAGAATGCAGTAACATGAATCTGTTAAAAAAGAAATTGGGATATTTTTGGGAACTGAAACTTAAAAAAATATATATCATAAAATACAGAAAAATTCGTATTAGACGAGCACAGCTAAATCAAAGTATCAGAAATATCGGGTATTTTAAAATTCCTTGTAAATCGTAACATTCTTCTTACCTATAAGGAATAATACAAAATCTGAATATCGCCTATAACGAAGTTTTCTGTCAAACGTATACTACAACAAAATAAAAATAATTGTAATACATACTTCATTAGTATACTTAAAAATAGGATTTATTTTTATATATACAGGGTGATTCAAAAAAAGTTTACCAAATGACATGGCAAAATCAGTCATAGAACAAGGATAAACTAGTGTGTCGTGGTCATCACAAAGCTTTCTTCTATATAAATCACGTCAATTATTTAAATAGTACCAGAAATTACATCAATTTAGCACCAATTCATATCAAAGTATATCTGAATTTGAAGTTTGATGAAAATTCGTGCATTAGTTCTTGAGGTAGAGCTATAGCGGAAATTCTGAAAAATGTAGCATAGCAGCGCCACCTGTTGAGCAATTTACACCAAAACATAAACAGCACTAATTCATATCAAGGTATACTTGAATCTGAAGTTTGTTGAAAATCCAAGCATTAGTTCTTGAGATAGAGCTATTGCGGAAATTACAAAAAATGCAGCATAACGGCGCCACCAGTGGTGGGATTCAGCCGGTTCGCACCGGTTCGGTCGAACCGGTTGTTAATTTGTGTTGAGTTCGGCGAACCGGTTGTTAAAATGATATTTCAAATGCGAAAATTGCATTTAAATTAATTTACCTTTTTTAAATGTTTATCTTCACAACAATATTTTCTAACCACTGACACATTCTAATTTGTTTCATTTAATAAAATAATGTTTTATTTTCAAAAAATATTTTTTTTTCTCCATTTGTTCTGCAAGGAGCAAATTTAACTAAAAAAGTTATATATGAAAATTTGAAGATTTGAAGAATTTTGGGATACAAATCGGCAGCTTAGACTAACCCTAGTAATATGACATGCTTATTGCACATCACAATAAATACTTATATTCGAATAAAAGGTACTTTGCTTTGTATGCTTTATTTGAAAATATACGGAATATTCCATGTTATCGCTGATCAATAACTAATAATTAAATCGTTAGATTTATTGTTATACTCCCAGCTGCATTTCTTTAAAATATTGTTTTTCATGTCTTAGAAGTAATTTAAATTAAGGTAGTTATTTTCATAAATGTAACAAATTTTAGGATCCCTGAGTCCTATAAGTTCTATTTAGAAAAACATTTTCCATGCACTAAAAAATGAAAAAACGGTGAATGGTCTAAATTTGCCGAGTTGTGATACTTTCTATTTTACGAATTTCCAGCGTTATCTGGTCCATTTTTTGTACCAAGAAATGGTAAAATTCTAGATATCATAACTCGAGACATTTTTGTCGTGCAAAAAAATGTCCCACTCATTATAGCATGGATAAAGTTTTTCAAAATATGTCGTAAGACACAAAGGACCGCATTTTTTCTAAGTAAAATACGGTTTTTAAGATGATGAAGAACAGCATTTGAAATATTTTTGAAATTAGAAGTGTTTTAAACTTAATTATTTAGTAATTAGCTATCGGTCAGCGATGAGGATGGATGCTCTTCATATTTATAACTGATATTATCTAGATGCAGGGGTAAATCTGAGTTTAAAAGAAAAAAATATATATATCCGAAATTCACCGGAAATTTTCTGAACGGTTACAGCATAGGAGGGGGAGGGGGAGAAACCCCTCCTGGTGCTAATTATAATATTTAAGTTTTTTCCGCGGCACTTTGACGAAATTCGTGTTTTTTCTGCGATCCTTTGGCAAAACTTCTATTTTATGCGATTCTTTGACGAAATTTCCGTTTTTTTTTTCGTGATTCTTTTTACAAATTTCCGTTTTTTACGCGATTTGTTGACGAATTTAGCGTTTTTCCGCAATCATTTGCCGAAGATCGTATTTTACCCGCGATCATTTAACGGAAATCGCATTGTTCTCGCGGTCACTTGACGAAAATCGCGTTTTTTCCACGATTCTTTGACGAAATTAGCATTTCTTTCGCGATCCTTTGATGAAATTTACGTTTTTCGAAATTTCTTGACGAAATTCGCATTTTGCTACGATCCTTTGACGAAATTGACAATTTTTTTCTACAAACGACTGACGAAATTGATTTTGTTCAGCGAGCATTTGTCTAAATTAGCGATATTTTATGTCCGAATTTTCGGACTGATGATCGATTTTTTTTTTAAATTTCGGAACCGAATGCCTTAAATTTTTAGAAAATTCGGAACAGAATCACTCTTTCCTTGATGACTAGATCTTGTAAATGAAATTGCTCGTCTTTCAAAAGCTGTGCGAACAAGAAGTATAACCTCTTCAGACCCCAGGGTTTATTTTTATATATTTTTTTACTTCAGTTATGGATTTATATTCGCAAAGTGATAACTAAGAAATATTGAAAAGCAAAAAAAAAAAAAAAAAAAAAAAATATATATATATATATATATATATTATATTTATATATATATATATTTATATATATATATATATATATATAAAAAAAAAAAAAAAAAAAAAAAAAAAAAAAAAAAAAAAATTTTTTAACTATAATACATTTTCAAAAAATACATCTGCTGCAAGTACTTTTCCGTGTAACTGCAGAGACCCCACTCTAAAAAATTACATAAACAATGATCATGGACATATAATCACTGGAAATCTTGATATTGTTCATGATTTTAAATTGAAACAACTAATGGGTTATGGTACTAAATATAGACTTCCATCTAAATTTAATGTTAAATCTATTATCAAACAGTTTACATATGATATTGATATTTTTATTTATAAAATTTCTATCTCTTATAATAAGCCTATTGAATATTTTAATCAATGGAAGATATTAGTAATTGAAAAATTAACTATGGCTTTAAAAAATAATATTGCTGATTTGGTTTCTATTAATACACAGCATTATTTCCAACAAATTACTAAATTACACAAAAAAACTTCGTTATTACATATGTAGACAAATCTCCTAACAATTATGCTATTATATGTAAATCATATTATCACCAACTTCTTACAAATTCTATTTCTTCTAATAAGTCTTTTCAAATAACTAATGATACTGTTATTGTAAATAATCGTAAAATTCGAAGTTATTATAAACTTTTAAATATTTTATCTACTAATTTTAATTATCCATATTTAGTTCTTATTCCCAAATTTCATAAATCTCCTATTAAATTTAGGACTGTTACTATTGGTTGTAATACATATAATAATAAAGCCAATACACTTCTCTTAAAAATTCTTAATCAAATATATGAACTTACTACAAACAATGATAATACACATTGTATAAAAAATAGCTATCAACTTGTTAAGATTATAAAAAATCTTCATTCTGTTTGTAATATAACGACATATGACTTCAAAGATCTTTTTAATAATATAGACCTATTAGATTTACATAAAATTATAAATGCATTATTTAAAAAGTATTATAAAAAACTGGAATTACCATCTTATATAGATATTGCATATTTTAAATCTTTAACTAACTTCATTATCTATAATAATTATATATTGCAAGATAATACTTTATATTTACAGAATGTCGGTATACCACAAGGCGGTTGTACTTCCAGCTTACTCTCAGACTTATACTTATCTCATTATGAACGCAATTTTACTAATAATAATCTTCATTTATATCGTTATATTGATGACATCATTTTAATTGAAACTGATCAATCTGCAATTACTCGATTTCCAGTTGATTATCCCACTATTTGGAATTAACGGAAAACCTTTTATCTAACAATACAATTAACTTCTTAGATCTAAAAATTACAATAAAAGACAATAAAACAATCACAGATTTGTTTGACAAACGTAAAGAATTTAAATTCACAGTTAATACATTTACAAATTTTAAATCTTGTCTACATCATTCTGTATTTCGTAATATAATACTTAATCATTTATATAGAATAAAATGTTTATGTTCTTCTCCTCTAATTAACAATAATATTAAAAAACTAATTTATGATGCATTAAATCATGGTTTTCCAAAAAAATTCATATATTCATTAATATACAATTAGTACTTTTCTTACATGATCTATAAACACAAATTAACACATGCGTAAACAAAATTACAAAAAAATTATAAAAATAAAAAAAAAAAAAAATATCTATAAAAAATTAAAAATTGTAAAAGAATATAAAAAAATATTATAGGATGGTTGGGTGGGTAGATGTTAGAGTACGGAGGAGGGTGGTGTTGTCTGGATAATACGCAATGGTTAATTATTTATTTAAAAAAAAAAAAAAAAAAAAAAAAAAAAAAAAAAATTGGGGCTCTTGTATTATTACTATTTTCTTGTTATGTATTTTATGTGTATGTTGATTTGATATTTTATATGTAAGTTGGAGATTTTCATTAATATTATAATTAGCTTAATTATTCATTAATCTAATTTACAATTATTTGATATTAAATTTTAATTTACTTAGGACAATATCATATTAATTACTAATAGTATGCCACTCTTAGTTTAATGTTTTTGATTGTCCCATATTCATTCTTTATGGATTTTTATGGATGTCTGAAAATAATCCACATTCTATATTTGTGCGTTTTAAGTAATGGGATTTTAAGTATTATTTAACCTTCTATATACTTCCACATGTTTGTTATTTCCTGTTCATTATATAAATATCTTATATATAATTCATAAAAAATAATTTTTAGATAATTTTTAATAATTATTTATATTAATTACTGCTGAATTTATTTTGTTTTATAGCATATAGATATATGCTATATATTATCAATGTTCTAACATTATTTAAACTCTTAGTTTACTTTAAATAATTTAGCTAATAGAACATATTGTATGCTTTTAAATATTATTAACAATAGTTTTAAATACTTTGTGTGATTTATATTAGGTTTATAATTCTCTATATATAAGGATTTGTTTGGTTTTGCTGTTTAAACAGTTATTTACATTCACAAGCTTGCAAATTTTTATCTTGCGATAAATGTTTAATATAATTATTAATAGATGGCAGCACTAAAATTGTATTTTCAGATTGCTTTAATTTTTATTTTTCTAGCTACATTTCAGTTATAATTTATACATCCAGGGTGTATTTTTAGCTAAATTTTGACGATATTGTTAAACTGTTATCTATTAATTTCATAGTGCATTTTAAATAATGTAATTAATATCTATTTATCTTATATTAGATTAAATTTGTTTTACAAGGTCTTTCAAATTTTATTTCAAAATGTATTAACTGCATCCTTTGGTATAATTTACTGTGATTTCTTAACTGTTTTATTCACCTTAATCTTTTTGATATACTGGAAGACATGTGCACATGGATTTTTGTAAAATACTGAAATATTAATCGGTATGGTATTTATTATTTCTATTTTATATCCTATAAATATTTAAATACGTTTTATTGATTCTTCCATTTCATATTATTTGTTTCTATTCTGCTTTTATTTTTAATCAATTCACTTGATTTTAGGGGTTGTTCTATAATTCTCTATGTATAAGGATTTGTTTGGTTTTGCTGTTTAAACAGTTATTTACATTCAAAAGCTTGCAAATTTTTATCTTGCGATAGTTGTTTAATATTATTATTCATAGATGGCAGCACTAAAATTGTATCTTTCAGTTTGCTATATTTTTAATTATTCTAGCTCCATTTCAGTTACAAATAATACACCAGGGTGTATTTTTAACTAAATTTTGACGATATTGTTAAACTGTTATCTATTAATTTAATAGTGCATTTTAAATAATGTAATTAATATCTATTTATTTTATATTAGATTTAATTTGTTTTACATGGTATTTCAAATTTTATTTTAAAATGTATTAACTGCATCCTTTGGTATCATTTACTGTGATTTCTTAACTGTTTTATTCGCCTTAATCTCTTTGATATACTGGTAGACATGTGCACATGGATTTTTGTAAAATACTGAAATATTAATCGGTATGGTGTTTATTATTTCTATTTTATATCCTATAAATATTTAAATACGTTTTATTAATTCTTCCATTTCATATTATTTGTTTCTATTCTGCTTTCATTTTTAATCAATTCACTTGATTTTAGTGGTTGTTCGGGCACAGGGGAAAATTAATTTTAGCTTTAGCTTATTTTTCCAACAGAAAACAACCATTTTGCTTATATCATTGAATTCTGTGCCCTCGATAACGTAATTCAATGTATAAGCTTTTCAATTTTTGTCGGTGTCCACTTTTTTCTTTTTTCTTCCATAATAATTCTTATAATATTTTTTAATACTTACAGCTTTAATTCATAATAATTGACGGTGGCAGGTTTTGTTTAATTAATGGTAATATATATATATATATATATATATATATATATATATATATATATATATATATATATATAATAATAATTATGCATTTAATAAATTTTTATTTTTAATAGACTCTCCATATGGTATTTTAACGTATAAAATAATTATTTACTTTTCGTTTCTGTATATTTCCCTCATTTTTGATGCAAGTCATTTTCAAATCCCGTTTTATGGCCGAAAAAATCCCTATAAGAAACAAATTGCTATTTTCCTTTAGTTTGGCTATCTTTTAAGATTCCATTCACACCATTTTCACTTTTTTAATCATCATTTTCATTTTTTTAATTGTGTATCCTATAGGATACTCCAGGTCCGAAGAGGATATGCATCATAAAAAATGAAAACTTATAAAATTTATTAAAATGTTTGAAAAGCTTCGGAAGAAAAAAGCACGTACAAAAGAAAGACGACGAGGGTTTTATTACTTCGTAAATAAGTAATAAAACCAAATACAAATACCAATAAATGCAAATTTGAAATATCAAATTTGTTGAAGATTATTAATGCTTTACTGAGCTCGGAAACATGTTTTCTAAAAAAAAAAAAAAAAAAAAAAAAAAAAAAAGTAACGAATTACAAAAATGATAGGCTACTGAATTCTGAACATTTGAAACAAGCTTACTGAATTCTGAGCATTTGAAACAGGCTACTGAATTCTGAACATTTGAAACGAAATTGTTAGTCATTTGAATACAGGAATAAACTACTTATTTTTCAATTTATTTACTTATTTTCTCCATCACATTAACTCAAATATTGGTGAAGTAATACTTCCATGGAAAGTAGCTGAAGAACCATTATTATATTTAATGACACTTATAATTAATATTAATGATTATCGAGTGTCTTTTTTTACTATATTTTAAATATTTTTCTAAAACTATGGAGTTTTTAAAAGTATTCAAAAGGCTAAAAATATTGTCAGAACAAGTGCTGCAAGTTCAGCCGAAACGGAAAAAGGCTTCTCAAAGATAAATATAATATGGTTAGAGAAGATAAGTCGACTAATTATTTCTAATGTATCAAGCATGAAAATTAGCCTAATTGTCCTAAAAATCTCTAAAAGAACGGATTCCTACTTTTATAATGAATGTATATTAAGAAAGAAGCATGCGTCCGATAATGTTCGAGTAAAGACAAAGAAAATTGAAAGTGAGGATACTTATCAAGTAGCATATGTAAATATCTCAAAAAACCCAAGTTATTTAATATTTTACATCTCTTTTCTAGACTATAATCTAGTTTTTTTCTACATTCTTTGTTTTATTTAAATATTAACGATATGATATAATATACTACCTTTTTAAACTTTTCAACTCATAAATATAAAGCTATTTTCAGAACAGGTTACCCAAAATAATTCAAATTTATTTTTGCTAGTTTCAGTATGAAAATGTATAGAGTGCTGATGAATTTCATTGGCAACTGTTATCCATGGGCATTTATCGTATAAAAAGGTTTTTTAAATATATTGCGTGTTTTTAAATAGAGTTAAATTTCATTATTGATACAAAGTTTCCAGTGTCCATCTTCTTCAAGTGTGAATTATTGTTACTACGCAAATAGTTTGAGTCATTTGAGCTTAATTATAGAAGACGATACTGATGAATATCTCGGTGAAATTCGCGACTTTGGTGAGAAAACCTAACATAAAACACGCATTCAAAAAATCCAGAAATCAAGCACCTAATATTCACAAGAGCCGATTTATCGAGATACACTTTGAAGAAATGGCAAGCTTTTATCACCAAGGCAAGGGTGTAAATAGGAATGCTTGACAATCAATGAGTTAGTATTCTCACGAGAACAGACTTCAGCAACATCTCGAGCTCTTTATTGATGTAGTTTCTGATAGCCGTTTTGATCAGGGTTTCCTGATCGCCGAATATTTATTAAAATAAGTTACGTTCATTCACAGGGAAACATGTTTCAGGAATTTTTTTTTCACTATATCAAGAGATCAATGTTTTTTAACTATGTTCTTATAATATTGGAATGTTTTTCATAATCTATGTGTGGTGCTTCATTTTTTTCACATTATGTATCAAAAATAATTCGAGCAGCGAACCGGTTGTTAAATTATTTGAATCCCATCACTGCATGTATATATTAAATGAGAGAAAGATTTTCCAACCCTCCATTTTTTTCGGCTTCAATAGCCCGATTTCGTTATACAAATAGAAAATAGATGACAGCACCAGCGGCCTAGTTGCAAGATATTTGTAGAAGACTATCATTTTCGTAATTCGTATTTCTTAAACAGTAGATGTAAAATACACAAAATAATGTAATCTCTATATATAAAAACCTTTCTTTATAGATCAAAAATCTAACTGGCCCTATGATATTAGGCAACTTAATTTATTTTTTATTTTTTCATTCAAATCGAATGTAAAGCTTCCTCATTTGTACTACCAGCAAGTAAGAACTTACAATATGCTAAACGTCCTGAAAAGTGTCTCAAAAACTTTTCAGAGAAAAAATAATTATCTCTGTTCTTATTACAAAAGGTAACTAATAATATTAATAAATTATATATATAAAACAAACGATTGTAAATATCCTTTATACTTATATTGACTTTCGACAGATGGCAGCACCACATATACACATTAATGACGATAACTTGTTTTTGGATTTGCATGAGATTTGAAAATTAAAAATATTTTCTTTTTTAATTTTAACATTACTTCGCTCTTTAAAAAGAAATCTTATATATATTCATCTATTTTATTAAATTGAAAAAAGAAATCAATTTTTTTAAGGAATTTTTTGCCAACTTAACTGTGAAATTCTATTGAGTTGTGTTGCAAGTCGCATCCTCTTCTGCTAACGAAACCAGTCAACCAACCATTTAAAATTACATCATTCGTTTTATGCGAGGTTTTATGGTTTCGCATTTAAAAATGTTACAGCCTAAATTTATTGAAGTCATTTATTACTTTTAGATTTGCAAAACACAATGGATCGTTTCATTCAAAAATGAAGTAGGAGTTCTCTTTCTAGCAGTTAAATTTACTGATTTCATTATTAATATTATAAACTGTAAATTTGTTCCTATTTTTTTTTTTTTTTTTTTTTTTTTTTTGTAAATTGTAAACATTTTTGGAAAAAATGGTCTTCAGAGAAGATATTGGGAATATAACACAATCCCAGGTACTTAAGAAATACTTCAGATGGACTGTTGCAAATTTCTTATCATTTCTACACGACAGGGATACTCATATAGTTAGTCCAACATTTCAATTCCAATGCCAACAGTGTGTCCTGGAATTGCAGACATCGGTGTATGATAAATGGATTGGAATTAGATGTTGGATTTCGCCTAAAAGTTATCTTAATCGTGTAAGAATGGGTGTACTTGCACCAGATAGCGAGGAACACAGTAGCTATAACGTTGAGCACAGAGATGATGATCCAATATGTCATTTATATGAGCAGCAGCATTTTATAGAAAAGTCAGAATTGTGCAGAGTTTTACATGCTGGACAGCTAAAAGTGTTTTTGGAAATACTGCAAGAAGATTCTGAAAGGGATGTGATAACAGATGCATTTGATGGTAAGTAATTAAGGGTGTGTCTCAAATTCAAAAGGGCAACTTTCTGAAATAAGTTTTAATTTATCTTTGTTCGAAAATGCGTGAAAGTAGCTGTTGTTGTTGTTCAGAAACTATGTAATTGAGCTGTTTTTACCTTTTTTTTTTTTTTTGCAAACGCAATAATCTTTCAGAAAATAGTGTCAAAGTGGGCGTTTTGAACCGAATTTCCTCGCGAAGAAAGAAAGAGCACTCAAGAGCGGGCGAAAAACTTGTTTGTCACTTGATCAAAATTGCTTATAACTCAATAGGTAATTGATTGATCAAAAAATGGAAATAACAGTTCAATTCCAAATTGCTTCCATGGCCAAGCTTTCCAATTTTAACCTTTCCTTTAAAAAATAAATTTGTAAATGTGTCAAAACGTTTTGCGCTTGTTGAGCAAATCAGTTAAGAACAGCCTGAATAGCAGTGTGGAGCATTTAGGATTTTCTTTCTCTCTTTTCTATAAGATTATATTTGTATTGTGTGTTTTCTGTAATTTCCAACACAGTATAGGATCTGTTATCCACAATGTTTGGAACCTGGGATATTCTGGATAAGGGTTTTTTTCGTAATTCAGAAGAAAAATACAAAATAACTTATTTCACAAATAGTGATAACTATGAATAATATCTAATACATGCTTACAAATTTCTCAATTTAATAACTTATTTATACAAATTAAAAACATTCTAAATTAAAATTCAAATTAGTGCATCAACATATAAAGGGTTTAGTTTTTTACATGAGAGCAAGCAGAATCCTTTGATTTGCATCAAGGCCTGACTAATGCAAGGCAGCTTCCCCAGAGTCCCTGTGGGAACAATCAGAGTCCTGAAGTTATCAAAATTCTTATATTTTTAAACATATAGGAAGGGAGTGCAGTCCCCCTTCCCGTCTCTGCTTCACGTACTCCTTCCACCCATGCAAAAAAATGAACTATATCATTAGAAAACTAGTAATGATTAAAATTTTATTCTAAAAACTTAGTATTCTATTGTCTTCAAAAGAAATTCTGGTGCTACTTGATTATCCCATCAACCAATTTCCCCAAATTGTAGTAAAGGATCGATAATCTGCAATTTTCTGTAATCTGCGTTGCTTAGCAAAACTAAATATCACAAATTTTGCCAATCTGTTGCTGAAATATATTGTGAACTTCTATAAATAGTCGTGGTAAAAAATCTCGAATTTTGTAAATCAATCGCGGGAATTAAACACAAATTTCCACAAATGATCGTGGAAAAGAAATTGCTAATTTCGTGAAACGATCTCAGAAAAAAGTCGCGAATATTGTCAAAAATTACGATTCTTGTTGAAAAATATCGAGAATGTCGGCAAATGATGGCAGAAAAAAGAATTGTGAATTTCATCGATCGATCACAGGAAAAAACATGAATTTTGTCAAAGATCGTAGGAAAAAAATTATGAAGTGATCGCGGAAAAAGATGCAAATTTCGGTGATTGATTGCGAAAAAAAAAAGAATAATAATAAATTTCATCAAATGATTGTAGGAAAAACATGAATTTCATGAAACGATCGTTGAAAAATATTGTGAAATAATTCCAGAAAAAACCTGTAAATTTTGGCAACTGATCACAAAAAAATTTCAAATTTTGTCAAACGACCTTCGAAAAAAAATCTTAAATTTCGGTGAACAATCGAGGAAAAATATTGCAAATTTCATCAAAAGATAACGGAATCACAGCGAATTTTGCCCATCTGTCACTGAAAAATAAACTTCGACAAATGAACACAGAAAAAAATCCAGAATTTCGTAAATCGATTGTGGTAAAAAACATGAATTTCATCAAAGATCGTTGAAAAAAAACACGAACTTCGGCAATTGATCGGCAGAAAAAAAACTTAATTTTCATAATATATGAAATTATCAATGATGTATTTATTACTCTTTAAATATATAATTTCTCTACTAAAAGCATTTGAAAAATTGAATTTTATGAGATAGCATATTAAATTATTAGATTTCATATTTATCTTATACTATACTAAATATGGTATTAAAATGATCTCCAGAAAAAATAAAATGACTCATAATCTATATAGTATTCTATAATCTGCAATATTCTATGATGTGCACAACCTTTGGTCCCAACTTGTGCGGATTAAAGAATTTTGCCTGTATATAAATTGCCAAACTACTCGCCAAATTATACAAAATGACATAATTCTTATTTTAAATCAGGGTTGGAAAAAATACGGGTTTTTTTTTGTTAAAAAAACGGTTTATTTGGTTTAAACCAGGTTTTTTTGGCTTAAACTGGGTTTTTTTTAAATATTAATTTCCTATTGCATACAGATACAGATGCATATCTGTTGATAAAATAAACATTTTTGGATATTATATAAGTAATATAACTTTTGAAAATATTTAAATTAAATAATTACAGTCAATTATATAGAAAATTGAAATCATTTCTAATTTAAACTTTATTAGTAACAGTAACAGTAATTCTTATGTTCAAAGTAAACTGCTCTACACAGTGAAACATTGATACCTTGAAAATCGTATGAAGAATCCTTTGATTAATAATATAATAATCAATCAATAAACATTTGATGCAGTTTCATGAATATAATATAATATAGTATTCTGATTCTGTGGTTGTTATTATTATTATTTTTTTAATATCCAAGTATTTCCGGTTATTTTTTGTTTTCTGAGTGATAACTCCAAGTGTCCAAGTCAACATTTTTGGCCATTAGATTCAGCAACTAACAGAAAAGAGTAATTGGTATTATACAAGCTGTGTTATTCAATTTGATATCTTAAATTATTCTTTTAAATTCTTTAAGGATAATCTTCCCCAATCCCAATCCAGAAAATTTTCTTTTACAACATAACCAAAATCTTGAAGATTATTGTATTTTGTTATTAACTGCTGTAAATAATCTGCATTTTTTAAATGAAAATATTTTATGCTAAATATTGAATATTATTTATCTATTTTATCTTTTCTAATTTCACATGTTTTAAGAAAAATCTTTAGGGTACCAGATATGTTCATCAGCACATGCTAATTTTCATTCTACATGCATAGAAACATGACCTAGGCTCATTATGTCTCATGTTGACTGCTGAGATGAAGTGTTAAAAGTAGAAATTACTTCTATCTATAATTTAAAAAAATTAAATTACAAAAAAGAGAAAATATTATATTAGATTTTTTTCTAAAAAAACCAAATGGTTTTTTTTTGACAAAAAAACCAATTGGTTTAAACCATGGTTAAAACCACTTGGTTTAAACCGTGCCAACCCTGTTTAACCCGGGAGAACTCACTAGTGAGAATGCCCAATTGCTTTTCTTTTACTTTACATTCATATAATATCAACTTTTTTTGGTTGGCTTAGTACTTTTATTCACAAAAGAGGTAAAATAATTGAAATAACATTTTGAAATTTTAAATAAAATGAAAAATGGTTTAAATAAGAGTCTTAAAAAAGTACGACTGTGAGAGAAAATCTCATGCTGCGAGTTCTCCCGGGTTAAATAACAAAGACATAAACAAATTAGTAAAACATTTATAAAAATACAAATAAAACGTTTAATTAAAAATACTTGATGACATAACAAACACTTGTAATGTATTTAATGTCAAGTAAATGTGACATTTACAATCAGACATTTTTGGCATTTAATCTTATAGTTTGGCGATAGTTTTTTGCTCGACGGGTAATCAAGTAGTACCTACCAGAATTCTTTATTGACAAGGCAAGTTAATGTTCTCATAACAGTGCAAGTTAAAACCATTGCTAATTATGACCAATTAAAGGCATTTTCTTTTATACATCTTATAACATATGTAGAGATATGCAAAGTAAAAGTTTGCAAACAATTCTTGTGAACCAATCCATTTTTTCCACTGTTATCCTACTAATATTTTTTTTTAATTTGTGACCATCTTTTTGTGATGCTCTGTATACAGACGTGGGTAGTACCTAGTACGAAATTTATACATACTTACAATATGTATGAAGTTAGTACTAACCACTTCCACATTATTTGCGAACAATTTCTATGGATAGATAGAAGGGGGCTCCCCAGAATGATGTCTTGGCCCATGGCCCTAAATAACCTAAGTCAGGCCCTGATTTGGATTTTGAAACATTTCTATTAAAGTTGGTTGCTTAGGTATGACATGTTTCTTGCACTAACTGTTTCTGTATCTGTAACCTGCCATAATTTGCTATCCATGGAAGCTTCTCTGCTACATTCGAGAAATCAGTAGTTCAATGAAAAATATCAATTGGACATTTGAAATTTTTTTTCCCACCACATTCTGCTAGACATCATCATCATCACCACTTCTATCAGACATATCATTTGTCATGTCACAAATTTGTCACACCTGACCTGGCTCCTAGTGACTTTTGGCTATTTCCAACAATGAAAGACACAATCCATGGCCCAGGAGCGTAGGCACAGATATTTTTTCGGGGGGTAGAATTCGAAAATTTCCCAACTTGAAACAAATTGCTCCAATTTTCGACTAAAATGATATGCACAACGTGTGTAATAATTATAATGATACTTTTGCATAAAAAATTCCTTTCCAAAGAAAAATTCTGAAACTGAAAACATAAAAATTCTAATTATGGGTTTGTTTACTAAAAAAAACAAATACGCTTTTTACTTTCTTCTATCTTTACAAGAAGAAAGTATTGGATTCGTGAAAAAATTCGACTTCCGGTTTTAGACTGATTTAAACGTTTTAGTAAGTCCTGAACACAATTTGACTGTTTTTAGAAAATATCTGTCTGTCTATATGTAATACAAATTTTGTGGGCGCTCTCTCTAACACAAGAACTAATGCACGAAATTTAATAAAACTTTAGAGATTCACTTATACAGTCGAACCTCGTTAACGCGAACACTCAAGGGGAAACTTTTTTTGTTCGTATTAAAAGTAATTCGTGTTATCTGAACTTAACTACATTACATGCAACTGGACGAGGCAATCGGAAACAGTTCGTGTTAACGAGGTTTGACTGTACCTTGATAAAAATTGGTGCTGATTTTAATGTAAATCGTCCGACAGGTGGCACTGCTATGCGGCATTTTTCACGATTTACATGATTTTAGCGATAATTATATCTCAAAAACTATTGCACGGAATTTGATCAAACGTCATATTCTGTTAAACCGTGACATAATTTGATGCAGATGAGCTTTTTATGTATATCATATAGCAGGTGGCGCTGCTATGCAGCATTTTTCACGATTTTGCGATAGCTGTATCTCAAAAACTAATGCACGGAATTTAGTCAAACTTCATATTACACATAAGTTTCACTTCCACATAAATAGATCCTTATTAGGCTTGGGTCTATACTGTCCAAAGCTATCGCCTTTGTGCACTTTGAGTAAGGAATTTTGGTTGCAGACATCTAAGAGGCTGGGTGCCAAAATTCAATGATTTGTTTGAAAAATGCTATGCTTATATCTCCGTTATAAATGCACACAATTCAACAAATCTATACCTTTAGAGTTTGTTATTATAGGCAAAGAATTGTCATTTAATTTTGGCACTGTGATTGCAAATTTTGAGGCATTAACATGTATGAAGTAGAAGAAAATTTTGGGATTGGCACATCCAACTAGTTTTCACTTAAAATTAATTCTTGTGGTCTTCAAAAAAGCCCACCTGTTAATAACATCGCTTAGTTTAATAAAATTCCCTATTTCACTGTCATATTTTAAAAGCATTAGGCTGTCAAGTCTGTCATCCCTCATTGTAGCTTGCAATATATATTTTTTAAATTTTTATTTGACTAAGGATTCTTTCATTAGATGCAACGCCATAAAGATAAGCTGCTGTGAATATTAAGGTACGAGTATATAGTTTGACAGTGTGACCCAAATAGTTTTTGAATTTCATGGCATGAGTAAAAGGTTTGTTAAGTGAGTTGAAATTTGGTTTATTTCTATTTAACTCTGCAAGTCATGTACATCCAGTTTCTCATATCCAGGTGGAAACATTATTAACTTTTCCCTTGCACAATTGTAATTTAAATATGGAATGCATTGCTGCAATATTCTCTTGATATAGGAAACATTGTCATTTAAGCCCATTACTAAATTCCCGAAATTTTCTTGTATTTCTTATAATTCTTTACTGTAAAACTTATGTGTATCAATGTCCATTGCTGTGCTATTATTTTTATCTATTGCCTTTGGTGTGACCGTTTTCCTACAGTGCTTTCGGAACTCTGCTTCTCCAGTCACATACATCCTAATATTCATAATTGTTTGTGAGCTTGTCTGTAAGGAAATCTTTATTTCTTCAAAATTTTATTCAAATGCAATGTATCAGTGTTACAGTGCATGTCCATTTTTTCTTCAGTTGATGGACTGCTTTCATGGTCATATTTCTGTTCCAAATTAAAATCGTCCATTTTTTACCTTTTTCATCCTCGAATGGATTTTTAGATGCTCCAAAATCTTGCACAAAAACTCTTTTCCTATTATGAAGGGTTTCTTCGTGCTGAGATTTATAGTAACTTTTTAGAACAGCTTTAAACACAGAGCATTGGACTTTTGGTTTAAAATTTTATAAACACATATGAATATAAACGAACAGAACTAATATATATTTCCGCACACAAATAAAAGTAAAATGTGACAAATTTATCTAAACTAACGACTTCTTATATCCGCATTTGCTCATATAACGCTTTTTACTTGACAGCGAAGGGTTAACTAATTTTTGCGGCAAAAAAATCATGAAAATGAGTAAAATATTATCCAAAAATCGCAAAATTAGTCAAAAAAATTGTGAAAACTCATCAAATCTTCTTGCCCATAGCTGTGTTTCAAGTAGGTTACTACATTCCCTTCTGTTGTGCTACAAGTGATCTCCAATTTTCAAAAGAAGCTGCAATCCCTTTGGATTAAAATAGCTGGATTCTCTTTTGGGAGGAGAAGGGGGGGGTAGGGGGAAATTTTTGAGATAGGAACAGAGTTTTGGAGGAAATAAAGGAACTGATTAGTCAGTTATTGATCGACAGGAGTAGAGAAATTTCGGTCTGGTAGATGACAATATTTTTGTAGAACTGAAAAATATCATGATAGATTGAGTGTAGATGATTTCTTTTTGTATTTCTTTTGATAATTTAACTTGTTTACTGTTGCAGTACTCAGAATAATCACCAAAACAATAAAAAATTCATAAATTTTTTAATATTACTTTAAAAAAAAGAAAATGTCTCAAAAATCTAGAATTTCCCAACTCTAAGCTCAAATTTCCCAACTTCACATATATTGGGGGGGGGGGAGGCTCCACCCCATAGCGACGCCCCTGCCATGGTTACACATTCACCAGCTGTGCTGCTATTGCTTCAGCAATTTTCCAGTGGTCAAAACAGACTCTTAAAGAAGCCTTCGCTGCAGCCATGGAATCATGGTGTCGACGTTGTGAAAAATATGTATGTCTGCAGGGAGATTATGTCGAGAAGTAACACCAGTTTCATAGTTTTCGGGTAAGTAGTTAGAAAAACAATTGGAGGCCTTAGAAGTTGAATGCACCTCGTAATTCGCAATTACATATTTCCTATGTAATACATGATTACATATTTCCACCAAACGCTTTTCGAACACATATACCCAGTCTCTCTGCTCGCAGGATGTTGCCATTCAGCATTGTCTAAAAAGTTCTTGGACCATAGAGTAGAGGCGACCTTCACGAAGGTCACCTGAGGCCCAACTAAAAATTTACTAAGAACTCTTTAAAAAAAGGGAGGGAGGGTAATTTTGAATGGCAATTACCTAGTGCCTGTCACCCACCGAAGTTTGTCAGGTTGTGCTTGGATCATTTAGCCTTGGAAAAAGCATTTTGCTACACCATAACTGGTCCACAATGACTGATAACTTTATCTTTTATATTTTTCTAGATATTGAAATCTTATTGATTTCTGATTCTGACCCATAATTACACCGGTTCACCCTACAGTCAGAAGATAAAGTTGGGTAAGATGCAGTTTTTTAAAAAATATATGTAAGTTGAGCAATAATGATGATAGGAATCAGGGTTGGCATGGTTTAAACCAAGTGGTTTTAACCATGGTTTAAACCGTGGTTTTAACCATGGTTTAAACCACGGTTTAAACCAATTGGTTTTTTTTACAACAAATCTAACTTAATATTTTTCTCTTTTATAATTTAAGTGTTTTAAATTATTAATAGAAGTAATTTCTACTTTTCACACTTCATCTCAGCGGTCAACATGATACATAATGAGCCAAGGTCATGTTTCTATGCATGCAGAATGAAAATTAGCATGTGGTGATGAACATGTGTTGTATCCTAAAAATTTATCTTAAAACGTGAAATTGGAAAAGATAAAATAGTTCAATAATATTCAATATTTAGCATAAAATACTTTCATTTAAAACATGCAGATTATTTACAGGCAGTTAAAAACAAAATACATTGATCTTTAAGATTTTGGTCAAGTTTAAAAGAAAATTTTCCAGATTGGGGAAGATTATCCATAAAGGATTTAAAAGAATAACTTAAGATGTGAAGTTGAATAACACAGCTTGCAAAATTTGAGTGCTAGTTATAGCATTTCAATAATACCAATCAATCTTTTCTGTTAGTTGCTGAATCTAATGGCCAAAAATGTTGACTTGGACACTTGGAGTTATCACTTAGAAAACAAAATAACCAGAAGTATTTAGATATTTAAAAAATAATAACAACCACAGAATAATATATTACATTCATGAAACTGTATCAAATGTTTATTGATTGATTTTTAAATTATTAATCAAAGAATTCTCTTCATACGATTTTCAAGGTATCAATGTTTCACTTTGTACAGCAGTTTACTTTGAACATAAGACATAGCTGTTACTAATAATGTTTAAATTAGAAATTATTTCAATTTTCTATATAATTGACTATAATTATTTAATTTAAATATTTTCAAAAGCTATATTACTTATATAGTATCCAAAAATGTTTATTTTATCAACAGATATGCATCTATATGCAATAGGAAATTATATTTTAAAAAAAACAGTTTAAACCAAAAAAACCTGGTTTAAACCAAATAAACCGGTTTTTTTGGTTTTTTACAAAAAAATCCTGTTTTTTTTTCCAACCCTGATAGGAATATTACGAAAACAATATTTCTTGTTTTTATTTTGCTATATAAAAGTACATGTATATATATATATATATATATATAAAAAAAAAGCCCAGTAGCATAGTGGTCAGAGCATCTGACTGCCATGTCGCAGGTCGAGAGTTTGACTCTCCATTGGGCAAGATTCATTCAGCCTTTCATCGGCGTCAATAAAATGAGTACCAAGCTTGCTTGGGAACTAAACAACGGGGGTCCAACGTCAGACTGACCACCTGGCCAGGACATATGCTGTATAGCCCAGGGTCAAGAAAACAGGGATAGGCACTGTCGGCACAGATCCTTCATGGATTGTATAGCCACAGAGTTTAGTTTTCTATATACAGTACAGGACCCATTATCCGGAATTCCGAAATCCGGAAGGACCCAAAATCCGGAAGAAAAAAAATTGAAAATTTTCTATAAATTTGTAAATTTTTACTAAAATTTTGCAATTTCTGAAATTTGTCGAAAATTTTACAGATTCCTAATTTTCTTTTTGGTCTATTGTGTTGCAATGTGTAACCACTAAAATATGTTACAGCAGTGATGAGGGAACACGGTGCCCCCTCTCCCCCCCCCAAAAAAAAAATAGAAAAAATCATTTTTCTGTCAAATTTTAGTTTAAAATTAATTTATATTACGATTCGTTTTAAAAAAAAGATATTTCATACCCTCCCTCTCACTTTGATAAAATAATATGACTACACAATTATGTTTCTTGAATCAGGGGTGATTCTAATTTTTAAAAAAAATATCTGAAATTCACAGCAAGTTTTTTGAAAGTTTACAGAAGAGGGAGGGGGGGGGGGCTCTCGGCACTAATTATGCGTTTTTTCCGCGATCCTTTAATAAAAATTCGCGCTTTTACGTGATCTTTTGATGAAATTAAGAGAGTGTTTTGCCATCCGTTGAAGAATTATTTTTGTTTTTGCTATGTTTTGACGAAATTTGTGTTTTTTCCTGCGAGATTTTGACGAAATTTCGGTTTTCTTCCGCAATCCTTTAACTAAATTTGCGTGTTTTTCGCGATCCTTTTACGAAATTTCGTTTTTTTTTAGTCTTTTGACGAAATTTGCTTTTTTTTTTCGCGATTCTTGGACGAAATTTGCAGATTTTTTCGTGATCTTTTGACGAAATTGCAGGAGGCTTTTTCGATCCTTTGAAAAAATTTGTTTTTTTTTTCACTATATTTTGACGCAATTTGTGGTTTTTCTGCGGTGCTTAGGAGAAATTTGTGTTTTTTCGCGATTCTTTGATGAAATTTGCGTTTTTCCCGCGATTTATTGACAGAATTCGGGAGGACCCGAAATCCGGAAAATTCCAAAATCCGGAAAGCCTTCGGTCCTGAGGATTCCGGATAACAGGTCCTGTACTGTATATAAAAAATCGTCGTATGGAATTCCTCAATCTCTGGAAGATTCCTGGCATCTCTGATAGCTTTCTGGCAGCTACAGAAATACGAGCCGCGAAGTCTTTGCAGCGCCATCTGCCATCGCTGTCAAGCTTGCCGGACTACCTCTGGTCGTAATTTCGAACACCTTTTGTAGTAAAACATTTAAATAAACTGTTTTCTGTCACATTAATGTGTTGCTGTTTCTCTGCTTCTTTCTGTTGCTTTTTTCTCTGCTTCTTTTAACCATAACTCGCAAAAAAGGCATTTCCAACGTTACATCCGTATGTGATTCCGAGTCTCTTTGCATCCCTAACACTTCCTGGGAGTATATTAGTCTGGTAGTAAAACACCCAGGAGTAATGTCATTGGAATGTCAGAGATGTGTCGGAAGCGCCCTCTATCAAAAAAATGAGGACATCAAAGCTGTACATCATTTTGAATAAAATAATTACCAAGGGAATGACCTACACACAAACCGCTACAAAATCGATTAGTTTCTTCAATGTTTATGAGCGTTTAAAATTCCCCCCTCTGTTCACAGTTCAATTTTTGCTAGTTACCCGATCTCAATGTTTTCGATTTTGGGCTTAAAATTTAAGTTAAAGTCTAAACTATAGAATAATTTTAACCCCATACAAAATATAACGGTAAAAAGTAGTTGTTCGTTACTCTAAAGTCTAAAGCGCCCTCTATCGGCGATTTTTTAACGTAACCTTTACAATTTTTTTAAAAGAAAATCATGATATAAGGAATGATTTTAGTGAAAACCGCAAACTAATCGACCCTTTTTTCCGTTTTTTATCATCATTTGAAGTTTTGGACCTTAAACTTTAATGGCCCCTAGCTCCTACAGAAGACGTTAACGCCCCATGGTTTCCTATTTAATAATGTTTGTCTTCATGTCTACTATCACCCCTCAAAGTTTGTCGGTGTGGTAGTGAAACACCCTGTATTTAAATCGTCGTTGCATATAATCAAATCCACTATTTAGATCTGACAAAAAAAGAAATGGGGGAAAATCAAGATTAAGGTTTGCTTGAGACATAATAGAAAAAAGTCTCATAAAAATGCCTAAAAAGATATATTATTAATTTTTAGTTTAGACATGTAAAAGTAATATGTATTATAACATAGCTCAGAAAAAAAGCCTGTGTATTAAGTCTGATGGCTGTTTAAATGTTTTAGTGGATGAAAACTTTTATAAATATGCTTTCCATTTTAAGATAAATGTTTTCAGTAGTCTAAAAAGCTGGTAAATAGGTATTTCTGTTTATTTTACTGTCGCGGCGACAGTAAAATAAACAGAAATACCTATTATCTATATTTTTTGACAGAATTCGGAAGGACCCGAAATCCGGAAAATTCCAAAATCCGGAAAGCCTTCGGTCCCGAGGATTCCGGATAACAGGTCCTGTACTGTATATAAAAAATCGTCGTATGGAATTCCTCAATCTCTGGAAGATTCCTGGCATCTCTGATAGCTTTCTGGCAGCTACAGAAATACGAGCCGCGAAGTCTTTGCAGCGCCATCTGCCATCGCTGTCAAGCTTGCCGGACTACCTCTGGTCGTAATTTCGAACACCTTTTGTAGTAAAACATTTAAATAAACTGTTTTCTGTCACATTAATGTGTTGCTGTTTCTCTGCTTCTTTCTGTTGCTTTTTTCTCTGCTTCTTTTAACCATAACTCGCAAAAAAGGCATTTCCAACGTTACATCCGTATGTGATTCCGAGTCTCTTTGCATCCCTAACACTTCCTGGGAGTATATTAGTCTGGTAGTAAAACACCCAGGAGTAATGTCATTGGAATGTCAGAGATGTGTCGGAAGCGCCCTCTATCAAAAAAATGAGGACATCAAAGCTGTACATCATTTTGAATAAAATAATTACCAAGGGAATGACCTACACACAAACCGCTACAAAATCGATTAGTTTCTTCAATGTTTATGAGCGTTTAAAATTCCCCCCTCTGTTCACAGTTCAATTTTTGCTAGTTACCCGATCTCAATGTTTTCGATTTTGGGCTTAAAATTTAAGTTAAAGTCTAAACTATAGAATAATTTTAACCCCATACAAAATATAACGGTAAAAAGTAGTTGTTCGTTACTCTAAAGTCTAAAGCGCCCTCTATCGACGATTTTTTAACGTAACCTTTACAATTTTTTTAAAAGAAAATCATGATATAAGGAATGATTTTAGTGAAAACCGCAAACTAATCGACCCTTTTTTCCGTTTTTTATCATCATTTGAAGTTTTGGACCTTAAACTTTAATGGCCCCTAGCTCCTACAGAAGACGTTAACGCCCCATGGTTTCCTATTTAATAATGTTTGTCTTCATGTCTACTATCACCCCTCAAAGTTTGTCGGTGTGGTAGTGAAACACCCTGTATTTAAATCGTCGTTGCATATAATCAAATCCACTATTTAGATCTGACAAAAAAAGAAATGGGGGAAAATCAAGATTAAGGTTTGCTTGAGACATAATAGAAAAAAGTCTCATAAAAATGCCTAAAAAGATATATTATTAATTTTTAGTTTAGACATGTAAAAGTAATATGTATTATAACATAGCTCAGAAAAAAAGCCTGTGTATTAAGTCTGATGGCTGTTTAAATGTTTTAGTGGATGAAAACTTTTATAAATATGCTTTCCATTTTAAGATAAATGTTTTCAGTAGTCTAAAAAGCTGGTAAATAGGTATTTCTGTTTATTTTACTGTCGCGGCGACAGTAAAATAAACAGAAATACCTATTATCTATATTTTTTGACAGAATTCGGAAGGACCCGAAATCCGGAAAATTCCAAAATCCGGAAAGCCTTCGGTCCCGAGGATTCCGGATAACAGGTCCTGTACTGTATATAAAAAATCGTCGTATGGAATTCCTCAATCTCTGGAAGATTCCTGGCATCTCTGATAGCTTTCTGGCAGCTACAGAAATACGAGCCGCGAAGTCTTTGCAGCGCCATCTGCCATCGCTGTCAAGCTTGCCGGACTACCTCTGGTCGTAATTTCGAACACCTTTTGTAGTAAAACATTTAAATAAACTGTTTTCTGTCACATTAATGTGTTGCTGTTTCTCTGCTTCTTTCTGTTGCTTTTTTCTCTGCTTCTTTTAACCATAACTCGCAAAAAAGGCATTTCCAACGTTACATCCGTATGTGATTCCGAGTCTCTTTGCATCCCTAACACTTCCTGGGAGTATATTAGTCTGGTAGTAAAACACCCAGGAGTAATGTCATTGGAATGTCAGAGATGTGTCGGAAGCGCCCTCTATCAAAAAAATGAGGACATCAAAGCTGTACATCATTTTGAATAAAATAATTACCAAGGGAATGACCTACACACAAACCGCTACAAAATCGATTAGTTTCTTCAATGTTTATGAGCGTTTAAAATTCCCCCCTCTGTTCACAGTTCAATTTTTGCTAGTTACCCGATCTCAATGTTTTCGATTTTGGGCTTAAAATTTAAGTTAAAGTCTAAACTATAGAATAATTTTAACCCCATACAAAATATAACGGTAAAAAGTAGTTGTTCGTTACTCTAAAGTCTAAAGCGCCCTCTATCGACGATTTTTTAACGTAACCTTTACAATTTTTTTAAAAGAAAATCATGATATAAGGAATGATTTTAGTGAAAACCGCAAACTAATCGACCCTTTTTTCCGTTTTTTATCATCATTTGAAGTTTTGGACCTTAAACTTTAATGGCCCCTAGCTCCTACAGAAGACGTTAACGCCCCATGGTTTCCTATTTAATAATGTTTGTCTTCATGTCTACTATCACCCCTCAAAGTTTGTCGGTGTGGTAGTGAAACACCCTGTATTTAAATCGTCGTTGCATATAATCAAATCCACTATTTAGATCTGACAAAAAAAGAAATGGGGGAAAATCAAGATTAAGGTTTGCTTGAGACATAATAGAAAAAAGTCTCATAAAAATGCCTAAAAAGATATATTATTAATTTTTAGTTTAGACATGTAAAAGTAATATGTATTATAACATAGCTCAGAAAAAAAGCCTGTGTATTAAGTCTGATGGCTGTTTAAATGTTTTAGTGGATGAAAACTTTTATAAATATGCTTTCCATTTTAAGATAAATGTTTTCAGTAGTCTAAAAAGCTGGTAAATAGGTATTTCTGTTTATTTTACTGTCGCCCAGGGTTGGCACGGTTTAAACCAAGTGGTTTTAACCATGATTTAAACCACGGTTTAAACCAATTGGTTTTTTTGTCAAAAAAACCATTTGGTTTTTTTAGAAAAAATCTAATATAATGTTTTCTCTTTTTTGTAATTTAATTGTTTAAAATTATAGATAGGAGTAATTTCTACTTTTAACACTTCATCTCAGCAGTCAACATAAGACATAATGAGCCTAGGTCATGTTTCTATGCATGTAGAATGAAAATTAGCATGTGCTGATGAACATATCTGGTACCCTAGATTTTTCTTAAAACATGTGAAATTAGAAAAGATAAAATAGATAAATAATATTCAATATTTAGCATAAAATATTTTCATTTAAAAAATGCAGATTATTTACAGCAGTTAATAACAAAATACAATGATTTTAAGATTTTGGTTAAGCTGTAAAAGAAAATGGTATTTTTCGGTTAGCCGGGCGCCAGTGTTATGTACCTATATATATTTACATACACACATATATGTAAATATGCATGTATATACATATACACATATTGTATATATACACACATATATATATGTAAATATATATGTATATATATGTATATATAACACTGGCGCCCGGCTAACCGAAAAGTATCAAGAAAATTTTCTGGATTGGGATTGGGGAAGATTATCCTTAAAGAATTTAAAAGAGTAACTTAAGATCTCAAATTGAATAACACAACTTGCAAAAATTGAGTGCTAATTATAGCATTTCAATAGTACCAATCAATCTTTTCTGTTAGTTGCTGACTCTAATGGCCAAAAAAGTTCATTTGGACACTTGGAGTAATCACTCAGAAAACAAAATAACCAGAAGTATTTAGATATTTAAGAAAAAAAAATAATAATAACAACCACAGAATAATATATTATATTCATGAACTGCATTTCAAATGTTTAGCGATTGATTATTATATTATTAATCAAAGGATTCTTCATACGATTTTCAAGGTATCAATGTTTCACTGCGTAGAGCAGTTTACTTTGAACATAAGACATAGCTGTTACTAATAATGTTTAAATTAGAAATGATTTCAATTTTCTATATAATTGACTGTAATTATTTAATTTAAATATTTTCAAAAGTTATATTACTTATATAATATTCAAAAATGTCTACTTTATCAACAGATATGCATCTGTATGCAATAGGAAATTATATTTTAAAAAACCCGGTTTAAACCAAAAAAACCTGGTTTAAACCAAAAAAAACCGGTTTTTTTGGTTTTTTACAAAAAAACCCGGTTTTTTTCCAACCCTGCTGTCGCCTTTTCTTTTTTTTTTACCTGGCAGTTTCAGAGGAGAAGTGTCAAATGACAATACACAATAACTTCTTGAAACATGTAAAGCAGTGGTTCCCAACATGGGGCGTACGCCCCACAGGGGGACAATTTCAGATTTTTTGTTAACAAATGTATTTTTTTTTATTGAAAGTAGTGTAGTAGTTTAAAAATAGAAATAATAGATGAGAAATTTTTTAAACAACTGAATAAAAATTAAATTCCGAAGTGTTCCCATTTAAAAGTTCAAAATATATGTACTGACACCGGAATAATTATATGAATTTGTTTTAAATATTTCCACACCTATTATAGATTACAAAATCTTTTTTTAAGCATTTTTTGTTTTTTCCCAGTACTGCCAAGATTCAGTTCCTGTTATGCTTCCATTGTGTTACTGTCGGGGATGTGGGGCAGTGGCCCCAGGCTCCTCGGAAAACCGTCAGAAGTAGATTACAAAATCTTTTCAATTTTCTTGGTTTCAGTATTGTTTTTGTAATTAACATCTCTTTTTAAGAAAGAAAAAACAACTTGTACATTCTATTCATAGTGCATTATGCCCCATGAAAGATATTTCACATATGAAATTTTGTAGGGTATACCTAAAATTGACTATTTGGAGAAGTTTAATCTATAAAATGTTTTGAATTATCTAAATGAGGTACTACTTTTATAAAATTAAAAAATCCTATTACGCATCACTGAAGGAAATGGGTAGAAAGTAAACTTCTTATGTATCTTCTGCAGACCAGATACACAATACGTAAACATACTTCATGACATATGCATTTTGAAATTTAAAGTCAGAGAAAACATGGTGGCCAAATAATAATAATGGGAAAAGAAAGCTCCCTTTCAAAGAAATATGTTATGAGGGAAAAGAAAAATAGTTACTTAAAATAGATAAAAGCTCGAATCCGGAAATATTACTTGTGAATTATGTTATCAATATAGCCTTGTGGATAAACAAATATCACTTGCTCTTAACCCTTTGAGGAGCGGTGGTATGTTTATGAAACCACTTAATTTTAATTCCCAAATACCACATTGGCACCAGAATTTTGATTAAAAAAATTTTGGTTTATTATATGTGTGAAATATGGCTTTTTTCTTATTTACAAATAAATTTGTTTTTAAATTCCGGTGTCATTCATTAATTCCAACACTTTAGCAATGGAATTGCTTTGCCCCTGAAAGGGTTAATGAAGTATTAAAATCCACTATAAAATGTATCAATTCTATCCGATGTAATACAAAATGTGAGAGACATTTCAAGAAATTTTACGAAGATAAAATGTAGACTTTTTATCACTTTTGAATTTGAGGTAAGTTGCCAAACAACAATAAAACTTTTCTGGATGTAAATGCACCAAATGTTTCGCCAATGGGCGTGGTCAAAAAAAGGTTGGGAACCACTGGTGTAAAGACTCTACTGCTAAATTCAAATCATTCCAGGAATTCTTTATAAAAAGCTTTACTTTCAATAAAAGATAATGATTGTCCTGTAGTGTTCGAACAGAAACATCAGATATCTCAGATTGCAAATATTTCAAAGAAATTATTTTGAATAGCCATAGGAAAGTATATCATATTTATGAAACTACATTATATATTTATTTATAGTACTACTAGTAATTAAAAGATTGTTTATTAAGATTTTCGAGGTATCAATGTTTCTCTATGTAAAGCATTTTATTCATGGAACATAAGACAGCTTTTACTAAAAAATGTTTAAATATTAAATGATTTCAATTTTCTACATAATTGATTGTAATTATTTAATCTAAATTATTTTTAAATGAAGTAATATTACTTATATATCCAATGAGGTTTATTTTTATCAATAAATATGAATGTATATGTAATAGGAAAACTTATTTTAAAAACCCGGTTTAAACCAAAAAAACTGGGTTTTTTGGTTTTTTTGAAAAAAAAACGGTTTTTTTACCAACCCTGCTGCAAATTAAAGTTTTGTTTAATATTCTAGTGGGGTGGGGTGGGGAATCACTCAAAGGGTTAAAAGGACTTAATCGAATTTTATGTAGCGGACCAGTGATGGTACATGCAGACCAGTAAATTCTCATGCTTACTGGCCTTCGGGACCAGTGAGTTTTTCTTTTATCAATTCGAATGCTGAATATAGGCATTGGAACAGATGTCATAAATTCCTGGGGCTGCCATCTTGGAATTTTTCTTGCTGTGAAAACCCCTTTTCCGCCAAGTAGTAAATGTCGAAAAGCACCGGTTTATACGCATGTTAGGCTTAACAAAAATAAAATATAAATAATAAACAAAACTCGTTAAAGTGGCAATCATTAAACGTTGTAAAAAACATCACTGGATTCTGCAAACTCCTTCTGCTGCGACCGCAAAAATGCATGAAACTTGCTAAAGTGGCAATCAGTGATCGTCGTATGAGCGCTACGCGCTCATTAACTGAAAGAAAACATCACTGGATTCAGCAGTTCTCACTGTGTAGCATTCTCAAAATTCAGCAGTTCTCGCTGTATAGCAATCTCAAAATGTAAAAAAGTCCTAAGGCAACAAAATATACATAAAATTATCAACATACCTTAACAGACATCTGCTTTCTTGAAAGCTCAAGCATGAAATACCTGTCATAGCATCACCGTCATTTTCCAAAATAGGCTTATGAATACGCATTGACGCACTGTAAACAAACCTCCTTTTCTCATCAAAATTTCCTCATATATCTTAATTACTTCAGCAAGAGCGTTTAAACGGACTACAGAACCCATAGTCAATCAAATACATCCAATAAATTTAACATAAAAATAAAAAGACAGAATGGTACAACACAATATCAAAACATATCCACAAAATCCTAAGCGAATATGAGCTTCTCAGGGGTTGCCAGCAGAACACACACGTCACACGGTGTTCTACATATTGATAAAGATCTCCAACATAAAATCACCAAGAAATCTCAAAACATCCATGATGGCGGCCATCTGGAAATATACGGCATCTAAGCCTAGGTATTTATGCAAGCGTCGCACGCAGGACATTTTGTCAGTTTTTCATAGAATGGCCCTGAAATGACCAGATTACTTAGGTCTAGGATTTAAAATGTGAAGATTTTTATTATCTATTATTCTTATTATTTATTCATCATTAAAAAACTGTCAGCTTACTAAGGTCTAGGGTTTAAAATGCAGAGATTTTTAAACCTATTAAAGGGCCACTCCATATCACGTGCGGTACAGCTTTTCTACATATTACTGCTGTTTTAACAGTGTTATTGTATCCTCAAATTAAAACAACTAATATAAAAATATAGATTTTTTGTTAATTTTAAGTTATATTTTATATTTTAACAACTTAATAAGTTAATAAATTTATTATTAGTTTCGTGGAAACTAGAATTTTGTTATCTCTAAACTCTTCACTACTGCAGCTAAACTTAATTTGACATTTATCTTTGAATCACATTAAACTTTTATTTAAAAAAACCATAAAATTTCTACGTAGTAATTTAGGGTTTATAAAAAAAAGTGTATTTGTTATCACTAAATATTTTATGTGACACTCTTTGTTTGTTTTGTGATAAAATGTATTTTCTTAGAATCTTTAAAATAATAAATGGTTTCTGAAATTCCTTAAAATGAACAAGTATAATTAATTTTTATGCTTTTATATGTTTAAATATGAAATTTTTATATGATATATATTTATTACAGGTATTCTGGCTGCATAGTCTAATGTATGACAGGAGTAAAGATTTGGACTATATTTTTCACTGGTATTTGTTTCATGCAGTAACCTATGCTAACTTTGTCTTTAAAATATTTCAATTTCAAATGAGATAGGTACTTCAACATTATTTCCTGACCTATACCTAATCAAAAAAAATTTGCAGACACCATAATAAAATTGTGTATCATATTTTTTTTTTTAATGCAGCTGCAAAATATATATATAGGTAATGTTTGACTAAAAATTATTTTCTATGATGAAATATATTTTATTAAATAAGAAATAACCTTCTCATATAATGATCAAAATATTCTTAGCATATGTACTGAGAAGTGAGATAAGGATGTAGAGTGGTGTCTCAGCACAAAGTACCAGATACTTAATCAGTGCCTTCAACTATCATGACTGGTGAATTAGTGATTATATGGAAAACAAGTAAATTTTTTCATGGTATCACAGGAATCGAATAGAGACGTTGCACAACTCATAATTATGAAGTTTCAGATTGTTTAGTTTATAATATATATGCTATGTTTCAATTTTTAATTTGGTTCTAAAAACAGCATGATCCATTTTTGGACTCAGAATTTTCATGCGAGGTGAAAAATAAAATAGATGCTTTAACAGTATTCTGCGCTGTGGTCTGACAAAGCAGAAGCTCTAATATATTTTCTCAAATTAAAGCTTTGTCATATAGTTACCACTGTTCAGCGGTATGCAGCAAAGGTCATCTATTACATTTTCTCAAATCTTAATGAAATAATTTCAATTGCTGTTATTACCTGGAAATCAAAAGCACAAAGAATTTCAACTGTTCTAGTAGACATCGGTTGACAAAGAAGATCAAATCCTCCTTGTGTTATGCTAGTGTGACTTTATAAAACAAAAGAGTAATGATATACGGTTAATAAAAGTTGATTGTTGGGATGATTTTGAACAAAAACTTTGTGAGCATTACCATTATCGACTGTTCTTTATGTATCTAATTTGTCCAGGGAAGTATCACCGAGTCAGCTGATGAGGAATAAACTCTGCCTTCGAAGGATCTCAGGATTACTATATAAAAAATTTGAGATTTTTTGGACAATTCCTTCATTTGCCACAAATAACTTGAAGTTTTGCTCAATTGCTGACTTTTGAACTTTTTTAGCAAAAATTTAAAAAATGTTAAATTTAAGTTATTTTAACTGAATTTACTTGAAATGTCATGTTTAGTGTACGAAATGTTTAAATAAGCACTGATTATGTATTTATTTAATAGTTATGCGCATTTTGAATTAGATGACTTTTATAGCTTCTTCACATATAAGTGAGGGAAAAATTGCAAGAATTGTGACAACAGGGAATAAGGATCTCATCATCGATAAAGACTTGGTCAGGAGGCAGAAAAATTAACATGGAAAGAAGATACAAGAGGAGGAAGATCTTACAAGCATCTCTTTTGATGGTAGAAAAAATAAAACGATCTTCATACAAAAAAAGGGAACTAGCAGCACCATCGACAGAAAGATGAAACAAATATCACCATGTTATCTGAACGTGGTTCGGACTATTTTAGTCACTTGACACCACCTGCTGGTCACTGCAGAGAAATAGCATAATCATTATATAATTTTCTAAGCCAGGATAAAGTCTGCTTTGAAAAAAATCAAGAAGAGAACTGCAACATTTGATATGTATTCTTTGTACAAATGAGCTTTCACTCTGACAGCGACATCAACTGTCTAAACTAGATGGTAGAACCACTTGACCTAAGACTTTTACCAACTGAAACGGAGCTAGATTAATAGAGTACTCAAATCTTCAGCCTTTTGCATTTCTGATGCCCATGAAACAGGAATAGGCTCGTAGAAATGGACACGTACATTTTCACACGCCAGTAGTTATATGTGCTTCGTATTATCGTATTTCTCTCTACGGTGCCGCTTGTTTCCCATTTTTCTATGAAGATCGCATTATTATTTCTACCATCAAAAAATATGGTTGTAATTTTTCATACTCCAAGATATTCCTCCTTCTGTATCTTCTTTACAAGTTTCTTTTTCTGTCTCCTGACCAAGTCTTTATCGATGATGAGATCCTTATTCCTGGTTGTCACAATTCCTACACCCTGAAACTCAGATGAAGCACTTAATGCAATTTGCTTATATGATATACCAGTTCTAAATCTGGTGAACGCTGTATGAGAAAGGGATATGCATTTGGGAGTCTGCTTTTGAAGGCTCTGGTTCAAATTTTGATTCAGACGAACTGCCTGCTTCAAAGTTCCCACTTTTTGTATCTTCTGACAATAGCTGTAATTTAGAGCAGAAAAATAATTAAAATCCCATCTTGCAGTTACTCCCAATCTCCTATTTCCCCCCTCCTCCTCATGATGACTGATTGCGTTTTCATTGGTTTCTACTCCACATTCTCCAATCCTACCAAAATTGCTGTCAAGACATGCTGTGGTCCAGCATTCAAATATGTGACTCTGAACACATCGAAAAACCAAAGGAAGAGCGAGCAACATAATAAAGACAAAAGAGATAAACCGACGAACAAACCAAACAATACTTACAATTTTTGCTCAGTTATACGCGAAAAGGCTATAAAAATCACCAAATTCAAAATACACATAACTAATAAATAATAGATAATCAGAGCCTATTTAAACATTTCGTACACTAAACATGACATTTGAAGGAAATTCAGCGAAAATAAATTTAACATTTTTTTTAATTTTTGCTAAAAAAGTTCAAGAATCAGCATTTGAGCGAAACTTCAAGCCATTTGCGGCAAATGAAGGAATAGCCCGAAAAATCTCAAATTTTTTGTGTAAAAAAATTCGGCCCACCCTAGTGTTCATGTAGACTACTTTACTACTTAGAAATGAAAAAGTTTCCAAAGAATACTTGGAACTCTTTAAATAAACAAAATGCTCCTTAAAAACTCCGTAGATTATCGTGAAGTATTCTTTGGTATTGAACAATAATTTAACCCCTTCGGGACGAGCATCTTTTACAGAATTTTTAATCTTTAGTCACCGGATTTTTAAAACAGAAATTTTTGCCTGATTGAATCGGGAAAATGCTCGGACTAAATAAGGCGAAATTTACAATACAATTTTACTGGCGAGAATAATCACCGATTCTGAGCCACTTAGGCGGCACGAATACCCGTCCCCAAGGGGTTATTGAAATATACAAGATTAGAAACAGAAACTTATATCTTACAACAAAAATAAATATTGTTGGTATAATCATCTTTCCTAAGCCTGTATGGCGTGAAATAGATTAACCTTTAAGGGGGGGGGGGGGGGGGGGTTTGCTTGTAGAAGGCTGAAAAAAGGATGTTTTTGCAATTTTTTTCTGGAATAGGAAAAAAGATTTTAGCTCTGGTTTTCTTACATGTTATTACTGTCATGTTATTATTATTATTTGAAGAACACTTCAAAATTTTTAATCAAAAACTGATGATGTGCCTCGAGTTACATGGGTGGATTTCCCACTTCCAATCGGGTGGATCCTATTCATCACCAGAGTCGTTTGTAATCAATTTTCATTAAGGATTATGAAAATAGTCATTGTCTAGTGTGTCAAGCACTTTGAGGTCAAAATGCTGAAAATCAACAAAGTCGCAACCATTTGAAGAAAATTTCTAACCTTTGTTTTCGCACTTTGGCGAGCTTTTAAAAATATTTATTTTTCATAAAAATAGCTGAAAGTGATCCAAGCTCCAATAAATTATTTTACCTTTCATTTAAAAATTCAGCAAGATCAGTTTAAAACTTTTTGCGTTCTGATCCCGCCAAGTTTGAAAAAAAGTCATTTTGCCTAAAATTCATGTATTGCTCCAAAACAGTGTAAGCCTATGGATGTGTTGTGTTAAAGCACTAAATAACTACAAGAAAACTTTAAATTCGTCCCAATCATTTCAGAGGGATAATCCAGACTATAGGGAATACAAAAATGTAAAAAAAAAAAATTTTTTTTTGAAACAAAAAAAAAAGCAAATCCCCCTTAAAGGAAGTAAAATAAAACTCTTCTCATGTTCAAAAAGATAAATTTAAAGTAATTGTTTCCATTTTAAAAAAAAATATTTAAAAAAGTTACTGTATTTCTTTTTTTATATATGCCATGTGGTTTTCTTCCCTTTAAAATTTACTTTTAACACAAGAGTGAAAACCATGGTTTAAACCAAATGGTTTTTTAAAAAAAAAAACATGCTGATTTTTTTTCATCTGGTTTTTTTCTCTTTTTCCCTAATGCAAAATCCAAGTTATGCAGAAGCTACAAGCAAAGCTTTAGAAAAATGATGAATTAATAAATGTGTAAAGTGACATACATTTTTAATCAATCAAATTTTTCTTATAAGCTACATAGTAGACTAATTTTTCTAATATTAATTGGGAAGAAAGAAACAAGTAGTTAGTTATTTTTCTTCTTTTTTTTTTAAGCCTTTTATTTTTAAAAATAGCCAAAATGGCAGATTTGAGCAAAATATAGTGGAGAGTGGGGACTAATGGGACAATTTTAAAATTTTAAGTATTCTGAAGTGAAATTAACAAATTTCTGATTTTTTTTTTTTTTTTTTTTCTTAGGCATAAAAAGGGAAGTATTGACTTTAAAAAAAATAATAATTAGAAGAGGTAGCTTTTGTTCTTTTTTAAATACAATGACTTTTGTACACTATTGTATTCGTCCCATTAGTCCCCGAGGTCTGGGTCTATTGGGACATCCTGTGGGTCTAATGGGACATATCAAAATCAACACAAAAAGGAGAATTGCAGTACCTATTTCACACATTTTAGTTCAAAATATGATGTACATAAGCAGTATAGTATTAATTACTGCATATTAAAATCTGAAAAATTAAAATGAAAAGATATTAAATTTGATGAAATAATTTTGATCTATTGTAGGCTGAGCAATCATTACAATGTCTTTAATTTCAGCCCAATATTTTTGTTCTTTTTGGGGGTACACAAACTTTTGAAAATCACATCTTTTTGTAAGGTAACTGAAAAGAATTCTTAAATTCCACAGTTTATTTCAATAACAAGTGCCACATAATGTCCCATTAGTCCCCATATGCTGATGTTTTATATTATTCTAATCTACATAGCACATGTTTATCCAAAGACAATTTAACTAAGTTTAATATAAAATAAAATATTTGTGTTACATTAATTAGTAGCCTCATGAACAATTTCAGGCAATAAGGAATTATAAGTGTCATTGAAATAAAAAAATCAAAGTTACTTTTTGTAGTTGAAAACAAACTTTCTTCATGCACATTTTCAACAAATTACAAATGGCTGACTTCTTGTTGTTAAAGATAGCAGCTTTGGTGTTGTCATTCAGGTGTAACATAATATTTTCAATGAAATTTAGCCACTGTCCCATTAGCCCCCACTCTCCCCTATACTTTTACTACTTAGATTGCTTGATTAGTTAAGATTTACTAAGAATTACATATGCCTCAATGATGACATAATCATAAGTAATTCTCTCCATTGGTTACTTTTTGTTCTGTATGCTAATGCAATATTTGCTGTGAGTTTTCTTTGCTGTATCATGGCTACTGGGTTTAGTAAGCCTTTGTTTTTCTTGCATTCCTACATTGGGATTGAGGTTTTGCATTATGATTGTATTCTGTTACCAGCAGGGTTGGCACAGTTCAAATCAATTGGTTAACCAATTGGTTTTTTAGAAAAGATCTAATATAATATTTTCTCAGTTTTGTAATTTGTTTCAAATTATTGGATATAAATAATTTCTACCTTTAACACTCTTATCCCAGCAGTCACCGTGAGACATAGTGAGTCTAGTTTATATTTGTGTGCATGTAGAATGCAAATTGCATGTGTTGGTGAACATATCTGAAGCTCTAAAGAGAAAATTTAAAACAGGTGAATTTACCAAAGATAAAATAGATTAAAAATATTCAATATTTTGAATAAATATTTTCCTTTGAGAAAACGCAGATTATTTACAATTAATAACATAAAATGACCTTTAAGATTTCAGTCAAGCTGTAAAAGAAAATTTTCTTTATTGGGGAGATTATCTTTTAAGGCTCTGCTCTACTCAACAAGTGCAAAATGCTTTGACACATTTACAAATTCATTTTTCATATAAAATTGGAAGTCCTGACTATGGAAGCGATTTGGAATCGAATTGTGTTTTCCATTTTTGATAAATAAATTACCTGTTGAGTTATAAGCAATTTTGATCATGTGACAAAGATGTTTTTAACCTTCCTTGAGTAGTTATTTTTCTTTCGTATGGAAATTCGGTTCAAAACGCCAACTTTGACACTATTTTCTGAAAGATCTATTGCATTTGCAAAAGAAACCGGAAAACACTGTTCCATTACATAGTTTCTGAACGACAGCATTTGCTAGTTTCATGCATTTCCGAACAAAAATAAATTAAAACTTATGTCATAATGTTACCCTTTCGGATTTGAGAACAACCTTAAGAATAAAAAAGAAACTCAAGATATGAAGTCGAATAAGAGGACTTTGAGAAATTGGGTGCTAGCGAAGCACCTGTTTACTTTTAACTAAAATATGCAGTAAGATATACTTAAATCGTTTGTTGCATAATCAAATCCACTATTTAGATCTGACAAAAAAATGGGGAAAATCAAGAGACAGGTCAAATGAGACATAACAGAAAAAAAGTCTCATAAAAATGCCTAAAAATATATAATTATTAATTTTTAGTTTAGACATTTAGAAGTAATACGTATTATAACATAGCTTAGAAAAAAGCCTGTGTATAAAGTCTGGTGGCTGTTTAAATGTTTTAGTGGATGACAACTTTTATAAATCTACTTTCTATTTTAAGATCAATGTTTTCAGTAGTCTAAAAAGCTGGTAAATAAGAATTTCTGTTTATTTTACTGTTGCCTTTTTTTTTTTTTTTTTAACCTGGCAGTTTCTGAGGAGAAGTGTCAAGTGACAATACACTATACTTCCTGAAATGTGTAACGACTCTACTGCTAAATTCAAATCATTCCAGGAATTCTTTATAAAAAAAGGATTACTTTCAATAAAAGATAACAATTGTTCATGTAGTAGACAGAAAAATAACAGAAAAATCAGATATCTCAGATTACAAATATTTCAAAGAAATTATTTTGAATAGTTATGGGAAAGTATATTATATTTATGAAATTACACCATATATTTATTTATAGTACTAGTAATCAAAAGATTGTTTATTAAGATTTTCAAGGTATCAATGTTTCACTATGTAGAGCATTTTATTCATGGAACATAAGACATAGCTTTTACTAAAAATGTTTATATTTTAAATGATTTCAATTTTCTACATAATTGATTGTAATTATCTAATTTAAATTATTTTTAAATTAAGTTATATTACATATATATCCAACAATGTTTATTTTTATGCCTATGTAATAGGAAAATATATTTTTAAAAACCCGGTTTAAACCCAAAAAAACCAGGTTTAAACCAAAAAAACCGGGTTTTTTGGTTTTTTTGAAAAAAAACCCGGTTTTTTACCAACCCTGATGTAAAATAATGAAATACAGTACTAAAATATGTCTTAGTTTTTGCGATTTTTTTAGTGTGTTTCTGTATTTGGATAATTTTAAAGTGTGTTTGTAATCAAACAATTTAAAGTTTTATAATTAAATTATCAAAATATTATGAAGGTTAAAGAGAAGAGGTTGCATGGGGTCTTAAATTTTTAATTAAGTAAATTTTAAACATGCTAATATTTCGAATTTCATAATGAAATTTATAAAAGTGAAAAAATTGTGTGACAAAATAAATATATTTTCAAAAATTCCGATTTTTTAAGGACCTATTAAAAATAATAATAATATTCTTTCATAATTTTTTAAAAATTTAAATATCTTGTCTAGCCTGGGAGGGGCTTCAGCCCCCTTAGCTCCCTCCATGGATGCGCCAATGTTTGCTGACAATTTTGTATTCAAATTTATGAAACCAGTAAGCAATATATTGTGAATATTGTGCAATTTTAGCCCTAGCTATTAGATTTCAATAGAATAAAATCTGTTTTCTCTCTAGGTGAGGGATTAAAACCTAGAATAAGTGTATGTGTTAACACGAGGACATAGCTTGTATGAAAAAATACAGTAATTCTTTTAAAATTCTTGTACTCCTTAGAATTTTTCTAGATTCCTTGGATTTTTTCTTCTCACGTCTGTATGAACCCTTTAAAAATCTTATTTCACCAGTCATTTGATATCCTGTTGCAATCAGAGCCATCTATGGGAAAAAGTTGACACCATAAGCTGGTTCACTTTACCCGTTTAAATATTGATGTTACATTGAAACATCGTGTAAATACATTTTTTTATGGAAGATATTAATTTCAAAACTCACCTTATCCAAGAAAAAAAAATGGCAGACAAAGTCTATTGTTCCCAAATTTTAAGTTATGAGGCGAGTTTTGAAGCTAAACCAAGATTTTACAATGCCAGAAATACATGATAAAACTAATTTTATTGTAGATTGTAGTGTGTTTGTTTTTGTTTGACTTAGGCGGTGAAGGGCAGGTTTACTAACAAAATAGATAAATGGAGAAAATGCTTTTTTGTTTTATAGATATAAGGTGAGTTTTGAAACTCATGTCCTCAGTGGTATATTATATTTCACCTTTTAATGATTTTATACTTTTACTACTAAAATATATGATTCATTAAAGTATTTTTTTAAATGGCATTTTTATCATGTGATAATTTTTGCTCCAATTTACATTTTTGTAAGCCTTATGTTGAAGAATGTTTTTTAGAATAACATCAAAATAAAAAATATTTTTATCTATGACAGGTGTGTGTGTGTATGTTCCTTTATATAACGCTTAACATTTTAATGTTGCAAGTGTTCTGCCATTAAAAAAATATTTTTTGATCAATCTAATAGATTTTGCTTTTATTTGATCTTTATTATGTAGTCAGATATAATAGGAATCAGGGTTCGGTGATATATATCAATGGATATATATCTTGATACATATCCAATATTTGTTTTCAAAATATCATGAAGGATATTGATATTTTCATATATTTGATATTTATTTTCAAAATATTTCGTATGATATTTTCATTCAAAACAAGTGTAAATGAATTTATTTACTGTTATTGATTGTGTCATTCTGCAGATAAGAACTTTTGCTTTGGTAGGCCTTTTTTAGCTCCCCCCCCCCACCCCCCCACCCCAAAAAAAAAAAATTAATAATAATAAATATTTTCCAAACTTTACATTTGCAACTGAATTTTTAATTGTAGAACTAATAACAATGTGGGGACAATATTTACTTAAAACAGCTATTGAAAGATAAACTGTGTAATTTAGGGAAGTTATTTATACAGGGTGTCTACAGAATCTGGAAATCAGCAGGGGTGCAGAAAATGTTTCTACTCCCAACATTTCCCCCAATCCACAGGGGCGCGCCAGCAGTATCCAGCACCTGTGTGCAGAACTACAGTTGGCGCCCTATACCCCACCCCCCCTCCGAAAATAAAACTTTAAAAAATATATGAATATCTATAAATGCTGCCATCATTCTAGAGTTTTCCCCAGGTCAAGTAATTTTTTTGAACCACAAAATTTATTTAATGAAATTTATCTTGTTTCTATAGTGTTCATATTTTATTTCATTTATTAAATAAAATTTCTGGTTTCAAACATGTTTAAATTTCTTGAAAAATAAGGAATGTTGGCAGCTATGTAAATAAAATTCGAAGCACAACAAAGCCTATACAAATGGAACCTGTCTATATCAAAATCCTACATTAAACGGTAAAATTTCATTATCCCGAAGAAAATAATATAATACAATAGCAATAGATTCCATCTATACTAATAAAAGAAAGTTGTTTGTCATTTCTAATTTTCATATCTATATTAATAAAAGAAAGTTTTTACTCTGAATGTGTTGGCTAAGAAAATCTACCACACATATATTTCTTAAAATTTGGTTAAGAGTTGACGATTGCACGTCCAAATGCACCTGAGGCTCAGATTTTTCATTTCTTTATAATTAGCCGAAATATTAATTAAAAGCCATAATGATCATCGCAAAATGGCGAGCTTCCTCTCTTCAAAGCGATCATGCCTGTGGATTTCCCTAGACGTTAAGCGGTCCTTCATACGGAAGAAAGCGTAGCGTTCTATTTTTACTGCATTTTGAAATTGTGACGGCCGAGTCCCCGTAGAGTTAAAAAAAGAAAAAAAGGAGAAAGAAAATTGCCTTACCTTTCCTATTCCAGCGGTGTCATTCATTTCTACTTCAAAAAACCTTTTTGTTTGCCCGCGATTCGCGTCGGCTTTCAGGTTTTCCATTTTTCTAAAGTTTAAAATTAAAAAATACTAATACATTCTCAGTATTTTCCTGCTTCTAGCGATGTCTCTGGTGTAAAAAAATATTGATAATTACCCTAAAAAAAATCTTGAAGTCATTTCAAGGATTCGCAAGAGATGTTTTTTCTCTTGGGCAAGTTTTTACCAGATATCGTTTCCTTTTAAGAGATATGTGCTTTGGATATTACTTCGCGTTTCAAAAAAGTGGGGGGATTGTGCGCATTTTAAGATATTTATGTTTTATCAAGAATTTTTGGTCAGAATTGAAAGTTTTATGCTAAATACCAGAAATTAAATACAAATTCGAGGTTCGCTTGAAAAATCAAACCTGATAGGGGATAGCAATCCCGCTGTACGCTACCGAAGATAAATGGGCCCTCAACTTGAGGTTAGTTGGATGGATTTTCATTTAAAAATGAAAAATCGTTTAAATTCAAGGATGCACCCTGAAGAAGGCAATTCTGCTGACAATATTAGGTTCGTTTGGAAAGATTTCCATTTCATAGCTGCTAACTTTTACGCTTTTTTCCTACCGCTATATTTTAATAGAAAAATATGTCTTATTTAATCATAGAAAATTTATGATTAGATAAGGCAAATTTTTCTGATTAAAAATAGTGGTAGGAAAAAGGCGTAAAAGTTGACAGCTATGCCATTCAAAAATATAAAATCAAACCAAACCGGACAGTGCGTTTGGAAAAAATATAAAATCCTTCAACATTTGATTTTAGGCATATAAGGTTATTATCATTGACCCGGGCAATGCCAGGAGGGTCAGTTAGTAAGGCATAAAGTACACAAAAATTTAAAGCTCTTTTTTTCATGAATCTATATTTGTTCATTCATATTACAGCCACTTTCTTTTGTCATTCTAGTTTCTGTAGCGTCTAAGGTAGTATTCTGTATGTAGCGTATTTCAATATTTTCAATTTTATGTTCTGAATTGAAATTAACAAATTTTACAATCATCAAGGTTTTTATCCAGTATGTGATTAGACACGAGCGTACGCAAGGAGTGCAGAGAAAAGCCGCCCCTCTTAATCTTTGAGAAAGTAGGAATTTTTGGACAGTTATGGCCAAATCGATCCCATTTTTACCATCTCTTCCCTCTTAACAAAATTTTGTTTCCCCCATGATTATAGGTCCAGAGTACAAGATAGTATAGGTAAAAAATACCCTGGACTCCAAAAGTTAAGATATAACTGGTTTTTTGCGTCTAATTTGCATATGAATGAAGGTAGAAACAACAAATTTGGAGGAAATGTGCACTAAACAGTTATTTATTGAATGCAACATAGAGATTTACATAAGTTAAACACAAAAACAATTTTCAACAAAAAAGTACTCTTGGTAAAAAAGTCCATTCTTGGACAAAACAGTACATCATAGTATTATGTGGTAAAATGTCTTAGAAACATTACTAAAATGGGTTCTAATAAGGAATGTGTCCACCCTTGGAATGCATTGACGACACCGACTTTCCATGCTGTCAGTTAAGTTGTCGGACATCGAAATGGGAAGCAGGGACCAGACACGAAGTAAGCCTTGTTTCAGCTCATCTAACGATCTTGGAGGAGGACTTAAAGCAGCAACTTGTCTCGTAAGATAGTCCCAAAAATGTTTTATCGGATTTAGGCCTGGAAAGTGAGATGGCCATTCCATTCGCTCCAAACCGTGACTCTCAAGATAGTCTTCAACAACTACAATTATCATCCGTCAAAATGAAATCGTTGCCAATAGCACCAGCATATGGGAGGACATATGGATCAAGGATCTCATCCCGATATCTCACACCAGTCAGAGTTCCTCCATGGAACACATGCAGGTCAGTGTGACCACCGAGCGAGATCCCTGCCCAAACCATGATTTCACCACCTCTGTCCCTGTGTGTTTCAACAGTGTTGGATTGATGGTATCTGGTGTGTTGTTCCCTACAGATCAGTAGATGCCCCCCGAATCGCTCTCCAGAGTGAATCTGGACTCGTCAGTGAAGAGTACTGAAGCCCATTGCTGTCTCTGTCTTGTTCAGGAAAAGTGTTCTATGTTGTACTTTAACTTTTGGAGGCCGGTGTACTTTTTATCCATACTATCTTGTACTATGGACCTATAATCATTGCAGAAACAGAATTTTTGTTAAGCAGGAGGAGATGGTTAAAATAGGCTTAATTTGGCCATAATTGTCCAAAAATTCTTACTTTCTCAAAGAATGAAAGGGGCGGCTTTTCTCTGCACCAATTTTCTTGGTGCTGCTCAGTTTTTTTGTCCAATAGATAATAGGTTCTACAGAAGTGATCATTTGTAGAAGCGTTGAAAAAAGATATTGATTCGGCTGTCTAAAGTAGACTTTGAGCACGAAAATCATAGCGTTAAACCTACAGCACGGAATTCCAAAATCTTCACAAATGGCTGATGCTTCATTTTTACCAGTTAAAAATTGTCCTATAGCTGACTCCAGTCTCTCTAATCTAAAATCTCTACATTGAACAGCATACTCATACAAATTCTGTTTTTACACTGTTTCTCTATTAGAGCTGTCCAATGAGTCTCCTGCGAACAAGGCGGCCGTTTTCTTGGCGCTCATTCGAATGTTTCCTCTTACTAGCTATTTTTTTAAAATTAACAAGAAGGAAAAATCATGCGGTAAGCAGCGATTATGAAACACTTTCCAACACATTCAGAATAATGTAACAAAACTTCACCATTTAATAAGTTGAAATATGACGTCTAATCGAATTATTTGGAAGCGCATAACGCATTTGACAATCCAATTTCAGCAATTCTCTCTCTACAGTCAGAAAATTATCCGAATTCTTTGAAACTACATGCATACAAAAATTTAGTTCACTTAGAAAATACACGCCACAGTTGAAAATTCCGGTAATAAGGTGAATGGTATGTGAATTCTTTTGTACAGTTTTGTGTAGGAGGTATACAATTTACACACAACAAGTAACATGCAAAAAATTAGTTACATTTAAAAGCGCACACAGAAATTAAAAACGCAAGTCCAGCAATTATTGCCGAAGACATAGTTAATCATCTTGTAGTGAAAATAAGTGATTTATATGAATTTCAATACATTTGAAATAGCATAATGACATTAAAACACACTGCAAACAATTTTTCCCCCATTAACCAATGTAACGAAATTTTTTTAATTTCCATGTCAATAATCTGTCAATGCTATGTTCTTCATAAATACAGAATATGCCTTGGTAAACATCATGCCTTGGTAACATATACCAATTGCATGAAAATCTGTATTATTTACGCAAGTTAGAGCATGGACAGATGGACAGACAAACCGAATTCATAAACTCTTTTCAACTATGTTGGATGGTGTTAAAAATCTATTTTAAAGGATAATTTCTTTAAAATCAATAATATTTGAATCTTTAATCTTTCCATTATTATCAATGACCGTTATTTAGTGTTAATTATTTAATAATATTAATTTGTTATTTAGTGATTAAGGTTTCTGGTACCTTCACCTACAAAGATTTTGAGATAAGTTGTTCCTCTGAAAAATCTAATTTTAAATTTACTATGATTTATATTATTTCTGGAAATTATTTTTAAATAGAGTTTCTGAGTCGTCAGGAACTTATGGATATCACCGTGAGATGTATCTATGTGCATCATAAAGACGCTTGTGACTTGTGATGGATAAGCCAACAACTACACTGCTCAAAACAATTAAAGGATATTTGAAGTTTTATATAAAATAAAGATGTAAACGAAATTTTTTTTGCCGAAAATAGAAGAAGAGAATCACAAATGCAAATTTTTCTGGTTTTCAAACTGTGGAGTATGCAAATTTTGAGTTTGACGTCAAAGACGTCGCTTCAGCGGCAGCGAATGAAATTTGACTTTCAACTGGATAAAAGAGAATGAAGACAAGGATGATCGCATTCAGTGATTGCTTTGTTTCGATGAGTACGATGTCTCAGCGAAGTCATTTGACAGATTCAGAAGCTTTGAGAATTGTTGGTAGGTTAGAAGGGGGCCAAACTCAAGCCGAAGTAGCGCAAGCCATTGGAGTGTCACAAAGTGTCATTTCCAGGATCTGGAACCGTTTTTTGGAGAGTGGATGTGCAGGCCGAAGACCAGGGCAAGGTCGTAGACGGGCAACAACACCCAATGAAGATCGGTATTCAGCGTTAACAGCTCGGAGACACCGAACCATGAACGCTACTCTTCTCCAACAACACCTTCGCTCGGCTACAGGCACCACGATTTCAACTCAGACTGTCAGAAACCGGCTCCATGCTGTAGGTCTGTATGCTCGCCGACCGATGGTATGTGTTAGATTAACATCAAGGCATCGTCGCGACTGCAGGGAGTGGTCAACCGAGCATGTCAACTGGAGGAGAAATGAATGGAGCAATATTCTGTTTTCTGACGAGTCCCATTTTTCTGTGCATCTGGATAATAGGCGTATTTTCATCTGGAGGGACCGTGGCAGTAGGAATAATCCTGCGTTCGTGCAAGAAAGTGTCAGATTTGGCGGTGGAGGAGTGTTGGTGTATGGTGGCATCTCCATTGATGCGCGCACTGACCTCTACATCATTCGAGATAGAGCTCTGACTGGTCGCCGATATAGGGATGAGATCCTCAGACCTATTGTAGTCCCTTACGCTGCAGCAATCGGAGATAACATCATTTTAATGGACGATAACTGCAGGCCACATCGTGCAAACCTGGTGGAGGATTTCCTTTTCGAGGAAGGAATCGTTCGAATGGAATGGCCAGCGTGTTCTCCAGACATGAATCCAATCGAGCACGTTTGGGACGCTCTAGGAAGACGAGTTTCTGGCCGCCAACAACCCCCACAAACTCTCCAGGAACTGGAAAGAGCTCTTCTGGAAGAGTGGGGCAGAATACCCCAACTCGTCATTAATAGCCTCATTGAGTCCATGCCTCAAAGGTGTTCAACGTTGCTGGCCGCCCGTGGAAACCATACCCCCTACTGAAAATGATTTTCTTTGAAGAAAACACCTTTTCTTATTCTTTTTTTCTCATATGCACAAATTGTGTTTTTTTCCTTTAGTACACAAATGCGCAATAAAATGCATTTTTTTCTGCCAGACATGTGTAATTTATTCTCATATAACCTACTATGTCTGTCGACCATGTATCAATCAGCTAAACAGTTTACCAGATACAAAATCCACCTAAAACTGCAATATCCTTTAATTGTTTTGAGCAGTGTATTTATGGCCTGATTATCGCAGGCAAAACTTGTACCCGTATTTCATCTTAGTAATTAAATGTAATTTCATCTTATTTATGACAGAAATTCTGCAGTAATGCGACGATTGCTATTTAAAACTAAAAAAAGCGGAATTTAGCCCCTTTGGTATTAAAACTGCAGTATGCGTTACCATTACTTCAGTGAGATAATAGAGTTGCATGTTTTCAGCCATGTGAATTAAGGCGCCTTTCATTGTTTGCAACTAATTACGTGCGCCTCTATTTATTGAAAGGTTAGACAGGTCTGTGTCTAAATCACTCATTAGAAGACTCAGAAGTAGAGTAAAACGAAATAAATAAATAAAGAAAGAATTGAATGTTTATAAGTAAGTTTGTCTCACGTAAATCTACAAAACATAATTCAGATTGTCAAGAAACTATAAAATATATTAGTATAATTAAATGAATACTTTTTTCTTTTAAGTATTTCCTCCTCAACTGAAATCTTTGGCGCCTTTACTACTTCGGTGCCTGTGTGCGCCGCACACTTTGCACAGGGGGTCGGCGCGCCCCTGCCAATCCACATGAAAATTTCCCCAAAATTTTACGGTATGTTATAGGTAAATGCTGTATTATCGTACGTATAGAAAAATTTTCCAATATTTCTCAACTTATGTGCGAGTATATATAACAAGGGTTGATTATGAGCGGAAAAAAAAAATTCTGAAATTCACAGCAAATTTTCTGAAAGGTTACAGCGCAGTGGGGAAAAGGGAGGGGGGGAATTCACTCCCAGAACTAACTATGTTTTTTTTCGCGGCCCTTTGACGAATTTCGCGATCTTTTGACTAAATTTGCGCTTTGTAGCGATCTTTTGGCGAAATTTGCATTCATTTTGCGATCATTTGACGAAATATACGAGTTTTTTTCGAGTTTCTTTGAGAAAATTCGTTGTTATTTTGCCATGTTTTGACGAAAATCGTGGTTGTTTTGCGATCATTTGACAAAATTTGCGGTTGTTTCGCGATCTTTTGTCAAAATTTGTTGTTGTTTCGCGATCATTTGATAAAATTTGCGTTATTTCGCGATCTTTTGATAAAATTTGCGTTATTTCGCGATCTTTTGACAAAATTTGCGGTTATTTTGAAATTCGTGTTTTTTCCGTAATTCTTGGACAAAATTTGCGGTATTTCTATGTCCGAGTTTTCAGATTGATGAACGATTTTTTTTTACATTTTCGGAACCAAATGCCTTAATTTTTCGGAAAATTCGGAGCAGAATCACCCCTGATATACGGTACCTATTATTCTGAGATCGATTTTGTAAAGGTCGCCATACGGATCTTTTTATTTGTAGTGAAATTTTTCTATCACGGGGAATTATGGAATTTGTTGTTAAAATCGAAATCAATTGTATATACTTCTGCAAAATTTCCCCAGGTGGTTAAAATTTCCCCCGATCCTAGATCGCCGGATCGGACATATTCTGCACCCCTGGAAATCAGGAAATCATGGAAAAATCCAGGGAGGTTTATCAATCTGGAAAAGTACTCAAAAATCAGGGAAATTTGTCTATATGTGAAACTATTTTCATTTTCACCTTGCCAACGAGGCCGATTCGTCTATTTTGTATACCAAATTTTTTCACATGTTGATTAGTCCCAATATTTCAAAAAACCCTTTCCCAATATTTAAAAAACATGCACATAGTATGAGTTTTTGATATAATGCAAATTAAGGTGGTCAGATTTCCTCATTTTCTGTTGATAGCGCTTACATTGAAGGCAATTTACCCATTTTTAAATGATACATTAGCATAACCTGACCATGTGGCCAGCTTAATCCAATTAGCTATCCCATCAGATGTAGATAAGTCTTAGAATTGAGTATTTTTCAGAAAATGAGGAGGTTTTCTGGTCACCATATATCCATTGGCCACTGTATGAAGTAGGGTGTCAACGATTTAAATCAGTTGATTTAAATCAGCGATTTAAATCATGATTTTAATCAAGTGATTTAAAATAAAAATCATTGATTAAAATCAAAAAAATTTTAAATGTTTAAAATGACATAAAAAAGTATTCAAATCTAAGATGAACATAATTTGGAAAGTTTCTACAGGTATTGTGACTTATGAATACACAAAACAAAGCTTTAAATAATTGTTTCGAAGCGTAATTCCTGAGTATTGTGAAAAAAATAAGTAAAGTAAGTTTGTAAAAAGTATGGTTTTTTATCTAACAAACATAAAAAGCATTTAATTTTAAAATGATATTTAAATCTAATATAACTTACAATGTCATCATTTCCTTTTAATAATCAAGTTATTCATTCTTTTATATACAATAAACATAGCAATAGAGTGTCAATGATTTTAATCAATTGATTTAAATCAGATGATAAAATCACATATTTTCTGATTTTTTAAAATAGTGTGAAAAAGCATTATAATCAGTAATGGAAATTATCACTAAATCAATTTTTGTAATCTATTTATAAATTATGTGCGAGTTTGCTGTGTATACATTGCTACAATTTTTGATCAATTTGATATACATACGCTTTAGAACCTGTGTAAAATTACTGGCTGCTTTATGAATTTATCAAACTATTATTTATCACCTTTTATCAACCACTTTTTCAAAAATGTAGATTGTGTTCTTAATTAAACAGTTAATTGTTTAATAATTACAAAATTTAATCTGTATCATCAATTTGAAAATAAATGCAATTTATCAATAACTTTAAAATATAAGCAGTACAGTAAACTCTGTCTAAGGCGGAATCGGTCGGGACTGAGAAAAATTTCCGTGGTAGACAATATTCCGGCTTATGCAAAGAAGCTCCCAGCCCCCCCCCCCCCCCCCCCTCCAAAAAAAAAAAAATCCCTGGAAGATGACGGTCTTTCTTTTATTGATTCTCCTGACTAGAAAATCGGTTGAAAACTGAAATTCTGAAAGATCCTTTGTCTTTTTAAAGATAAATGAGAAACTTTATTCAATTTCTTAGTACTACTGTAATACATTCATATTGGAAGTTTATACACACACACACACCAAAAAAAAAAAAAAAAAACCTTCGAGAATGTGAAAGAATGCTATAATTTTGAATTTGAGTACAATCTTAAAGTATAATATATTGTACTTTCGACGTAATCATTTTCATAAATGTTCATTTTACTAGAAATATTAACTTTTAGATGCAATTTTGCATATGAAAAAATGGCATAAGCATAAATTCCTTAAAATTTAAAGTTTCTGTTCTTTTGAATTAACTTTTTTAAAAGCTTACGGAATTTTAGCTAACGTGCTCGACATTGAGTTATTTGACTTATCAGTTTTAAAGTTTAATAAACAAAACGCTTTTCATTTTTAAATTATCCCTTTTCCGCCTTATGCAAAATTTTGGTTTCGGTGGGACCTTAAAATCCTTTCCGTTTCCGCGTCAGACAGATTCCGCCTTATGCAGGATGAATTAATGTAATTTTCTATGGGTTCGCCGGGACTTGAAAAAATTTCCGTGGTAGACAGATTTCCGACTTATACAGAGTCCGCCTTAGGCAGAATTTACTGTATTTAATATTGGTTTACATAATTATTACAAAATATTAATGCACATAATTTTGTATGTTACTAAAGAAATTTTTAATTTGCAGTTTTTTGTAATTTCTATAATTACATAATTAAAATTTTATTAATTAAAGCAAAAAAACATAGATTATGTTAGTAATTGGAGGGTTATTCATTTTTGAAATGCTTGATTCTTGATAGATGTTTAATATTTTAACACAGGGAAAAAAATCAAAAAAATCAGATTTAAATAAAAAAAAATCTGATTTTTTTAAAAAAATCATGATTTTTTTACACCCTATGAAGTTAGACTAAATTTTGAGTTCAGATTTATAAAACTGTCAACCAATACTTAATTAATATTAGACAATATTTTTGCTTTTCTCTTGTTTTTTTCCCCAAATGAGGCAATAGCAAGCTGGATAAGTGTGTTATATGAGGAATCGGCATACATGAAAAAAATATCGTATGTGTATTGTTAATAATGGAAATCAGGGAAGTCTGATAACGATAGTCAGGGAAACCATGGAAAAATCAGGGAATTTTTTTTTACAATTTCTGTAGACACCCTGTTAGCTTCATTACAATCTTTTCTGGTTTTGGTTTTCTTCAATTTAAACAGTGCAACAGGTTAGCGAATTAAAAAAGCACACAAGCTTACATTTGTATTCCAATTCTTCAATAAAAACAAATTATTTGGTGTGCAATTTTGATCTATAAAACATAATATTTTCTTGAAACATAATGGATCCCATAGTTTGTTTGTTTGTTTTTAGTGTAAAAAGCAAATTGTGTCTGTTTTCAATTAGTTGATTTTTAATTTTGTTACATAAGTGAAAAAAAGAACAGACATTTAGAATATTGTTTTATTAAATTTTCATGCTAAGTGCAATATGTTTTAGTTTCTAATTTACATTAGGTCTGAAAATATTTATAATCATCAATAAGTTGACTATTTTGAAAATATTGGATATTTTTGACATTTTAGAAGATATCATGATATTTATGAACTCTGATAGGAATAGAAAAACTAAATTGTTTGTTATAGGCTGAGTTCTTGTAACAAACTAGTGAAGAATTGTTATAATGAATATAAAAGAAAGTTGAAATTCATTTACAGCATTCGAAATCCTTTGTGGTCCGCTGGTCTGAGACCACCAAAAATTCAGTCAGACCACTAATTTGAAAAATAGGACCAGCAACTTTTTTTCCCTCTCTGACAGGTAAACTTAAATTTTCCTGTACCTGAGAAACCGCAACCAAACACAAATCACACAATTTTATTTATTTAATTTTTTTAATTGCATTAAACTTTAGTCAGTTGAAATGAATAATCAGAAATAAAATAACTGTTTAATTTTTAGCAAATTATAATTTTACATTTTATTATGCTGAAAATTTTGGATAACCTAAGTTTGGTTTATATTCTAGGAGGGAGGCATCACTCAAAGGGTTAAAGAGACTTAATAGAATTTTATGTAGCGGGCCAGTGATGATGACTGTGGACCACTAAATTCTCATGCTTACTGGTCCTTGGGACCAGCTGCTGATTTATTTAAAATGATTAGATAATCCCTGAACAAGCAGTAATTTTTATATTCTAAAATTAGCAGAATTAAATTACTAATCACATTGACCCAAGTATATGTAATATAATGGAGGATGTACATAAATGAATATCCCAACTTTACAGGGGTATTAAAAGAAAACCAAAACTAGTATGTTGTGGCCATCACAAAACTTTCTTCTATGTAAATCACATAAACTGCACTAATTGATATCAAGACATACCTGAATCTGAAGTTTGATGGAAATTCATGCATTAGTTCTTGAGATAGAGCTATAGTGAAAATCCTGAAAAATGCAGTATAGCAACGCCACCTCTTAAGTGATTTTCACCGAAACATAAACAGCACTAATTCGTATCAAGGTATACCTGAATCTGAAGTTTGTTGAAAATCCAAGCATTAGTTTTTGAGATAGATCTATTGTGGAAATCGTGAAAAATGCTGCATAGGAGCACCACCTGTTGAGCGATTTACTCCAAAAAACTAATCAGCGCCTATTTATATCAGGGCGGCCACAAAATTTGTGTCACTTACAGACTGACAGACACATAGAGTCGTAGACTCACAGACAGACATTTTGTAAAAACGTGTTTTTGGAATCTCTGACACCTAAAACGTATAAATCTGTCGATGAAAATTCGTCCATTAGCTCTTGTGATAGAGCTATAGTGGAAACTCTGAAAAATACAGCATAGCAGCGCCACCTGTTGAACGATTTGCACCAAAACATAAACAGCTCTAATTCATATCAAGGTATGCCTGAATCTGAAGTTTGTTGAAAATCCAAGCATTAGTTCTTGAGATAGATCTATTGTGGAAATCGTGAAAAATGCTGCATAGGAGCACCACCTGTTGAGCGATTTACTCCAAAAAACTAATCAGCACCTATTTATATCAGGGCGGCCACAAAATTTGTGTCACTTACAGACTGACAGACACATAGAGTCGTAGACTCACAGACAGACATTTTGTAAAAACGTGTTTTTGGAATCTCTGACACCTAAAACGTATAAATCTGTCGATGAAAATTCGTCCATTAGCTCTTGTGATAGAGCTATAGTGGAAACTCTGAAAAATACAGCATAGCAGCGCCACCTGTTGAACGATTTGCACCAAAACATAAACAGCTCTAATTCATATCAAGGTATGCCTGAATCTGAAGTTTGTTGAAAATCCAAGCATTAGTTCTTGAGATAGAGTTATTGCGAGAATCGCAAAAAATGCAGCATAGCAGCACCTCCTATCGAACGATTTACACCAAAATGTATAAAACGTCAATTCATGTCAAGGACTAACTGAATCTGAAGTTTGATACCAATCTGTGCATTAGTTCTGTAGATTGAGCTATTGTGGAAATCGTGAAAAATGCTGCATAGCAGCGCCACCTGTTCAGTGATTTACAATAAAAACTAATCAGCACAAATTTATATCAGAGACTGACTGAATATATTTTTTTATTAAATTCCGTGCATTAGTTCTTGAGATAGAATGGCCACAAAATTTGCATCACATACAGATAGACTAGACAGACATTTTGTAAAAACATGTTTTTCGGAATCTCTGACCCCTAAAACGTGTATATCCATTGAAAGTCGAAAATTTTCATGAATCCAATACTTTCTTCTTGTAAAGATAGAAGAAAGTAAACAGTACAACCTTTTGTTCATCGAAAATCACAAATAATAGTTGAAAGTTTAAATTCAACACAGTTATAAGTGTTCACTGTGAGCCCGTCCAGAAACATGAACGATATTGAGGCAATATGATAACTCATCCCACACTTTTTTTTCAGCATGTCTGGTATGAATCTTTGAATGGCTGCAGATATACATGTCCTAAGTTCGTTAACATCAGTTGGTAGCGGTGGAACAAACATCTGATCTTTGGTGAAACCCCACAAAAAATATCATGCAAGGAAAAGTGTGGAATGTGTTATCATATCACCTCGATATTGTTCGTGTTTCTGGAGGGGCTCACATTGAACACTTATAACTGTGTTGAATTTAAACATATTGTTATTTTTGATTTCCGAAGAACAACAAGGTTGTGCCTTTTTAACACTTGCATTCGGTTTGTCTGGCCGTCTGTCCACAGTCTAACTCCCATAAATAGACTCGGATTTTCATGAAATTGATAAAGGTTATTTAGGGTCACCAAAGCATGTTTGGTATTATATATGAGGTATGTAGGATTAATCGTTCATTTACAGAGGTACTCAAAAGTATTCCATTACATTATGGTGTATGGGGAAAAATCATTTGCAGAGTATTTTAATGACATTATGCTATTTCAAATGCATTGAAACTGATATAAATCACCGAATTTCACTACCATCATGTTAGAACAGGGCATTCAAAGCATTTTTTATTCATTTACAGGGACACACAAAAGAAATCAGTTACAGTACAGTACTGTCTTTGAGTCATAATTGCTGGAGTGTACGGTTTAAAATTTGGTATGTGCTTTTAAATTTAATAAATTTTTTGCATCTTACTCATTATATATAAATTCTATACCTCAAATACAAGGCTGCACAAAAGTATTCACTTACCGTTCTCCTTATTAGAGGAAATTGCTGAAGGTAAATTTTCAACTGAAGTACTATATGTATCTCTTAAGTGAACTAAATTTTGGCATGCATGTAGTTAATAGGTAGAAATCTATATATCCTATACAGGGCTGCTGAAAAAATTCGCATAATTTCCTATTGTGGATGGGAACAGCTGAGATTGGGTTTTTAAATGTGTTATGCGTTTCCATAGGGTTGAATTAGATGTAATATTTTTATTTTTTAAATGGTGCAATTTTGTTACATTATTCTGAATGTGTTGGAAAGTGTTTCATAATCTATGCTTGACGCATGATTTTTTTCAGACTTGTTTTTTCTTTTAATAGCCTTGTAAAGTTGGGATATTCATTTATGTTCACCCTGTATATAATTTCTAAAAACTTTTCGCCCTGAAAATGTATATACTGACCGATTAATGTTGTTTTATGGAGTGTAAGAAATCTCAGCTAAAATGTAATAGCTCTTTTCTTGTGTTTTACGAGTTATTACACAAATAATACTTCTTGTGTGAAATAGCTATTAGTTAGGAAATTAAATTTAAGGCATGAACCAGAAATATTATTTTTAAAATGTATAAAATAAAAACAAATTATCTGTTAAACCTATTTTACAATTATTAAAAAAAAAAAAAAGGTTTTAAAACTTTCTTAAAATATGATTTGCATAATATTAATGTATTATTTATAAAATAGTAGTTTGATTAATAATAGTTTATTTTTAAAATGTTACTTTTTATAGCTCTAGTTCAAACAATGTGAATATTATGGGGAAGAGTTCCATATCCTGTTCTGGTTTTTTTGCCGATAAATGTTTCGATGTACTTACTGCGATTGGTTGATTGCCTTTGGGGTTGTATTTTTTACTATTGCAATGGACTTTATTTATGTGTTTTTTTGCATTTAACATTTTTTTTTAAACGTATAACTTTTTGTTTTTTTTAAATGGTATTTTTCTGTAGATGTAATATTATGTAAATATATCTTTTGTGTATTTTAATATGTTTTAAGGTGTTTATAACATTAATGTGTATAATGTAATGTTATGTTTTAATTTGCCATGCATAATAAATAGATAAAATATGAAATAGATAAAATTATGAAAATACATCTAAGTATATAGTACTAATTTATAGGTGTATATTACAGCATCTAGAATACCTAGTGTGGAAATATGCTATCCAAACAATGCTAAAAATTTGTATCCTTTAAATGTGCGACGATACTGCTAAATTCCCAAGTGTCGATAGCAGCGACATTCTGCAGGATTTTCCTATTACATTGTATAGACTAGCAATATCTTGCAGTTGTAGAAAATATCCTGCAGATGTCGCTGTGATCTTCATATTTCAGTAGCATCATTGCACATTTAAGGGATACAATATTTTAGTGCTTTTTAAAATATTACAGGGATACAGTACACAGGGCGATTTCCACACTGTATATTCTAGGTGCTATAGTGTATATATTATGTATAATTACATAAATAAGTATAACATACATAAAAATAATACATATTTTTATAAATATGTACTTATTCTTTTAATATATTGGATGTATAACGTTTATTAAGTAAATATATATGTTTATAAATATTTAAAAACCATGTTTTCCCACAATCTTGAAAAATTTGGTAATAAGCTAAAATGGCCTTTTGGTTCCATTTTAGATTCCTTCGCCAATCAAGCCAACCAGAATAGGATATTGAACTCTTCCCATATTATGTTTATTTTACTTTTATTTATTTATTTATTTTTAAAAAGCTTATGTAGTAAGCTTTCTCATAAGTTTTTTAATATTATTATTTTTATTTATTTAATGTATTTTGTTCATATGTAGATCTTTAAAAAAATCTTCATTTTAATTTATATTACTCATCAGCCATGTTATCGTCGGCAGATTATAGTTTATGCATAGAGTTTTTCCCAGGTTTCAGGGTGCTGCTGTCATGAAAAAGGCACATTTTATGTTCTTAAAATCATGCTTTAGATTCTATAGGGCACTTTTTAGGTTCTTAAGATCATACTTTAGATTCTATAGGGCACTTTTTAGATTTTTAGGGGTGCTTATTTTATTTTTAAAGGCACTTTTAATATTTAAAAGTCAGCAAACTCTTTTCAAGTAAACAATGAGTCAATTTTTACTAAGCAAAGCAAATTTTTTACACAAAAGGCAGATAGAGGACAATTTTTTTGACTGTGGATCAAGAAGGATGTTTTTTTTGTTGTTGTTGTTGTTGTTGTTTATAAAGGGCACGAAGAGTACTGTTTTTTTTTTTTTTTGTTTTTTTTTAACCAGAGGGCAAGCAGTATACAGCAACCTCTTGAAACTGCATGTGAAAAACTCTGGCATAAAACAGTAAATAGGATACCAGAAACTGTCTGTGATTTGTTTTTCTTAAATTTCCAAGACTACTATATAAAAAAAAATCTGTGTATTAAGTGTTATGAACTAATTATGAAACATCACATTAATTACATAATATTTTAATTACTCCATGCACTGCATGCCTATTACAGATTCACAGAAAAGAAAAAAAAAACAAGATTCCTATGTGCACTTGGTGCACAAATGGAGCATTTAACAGCCAACAATATATTAACAATAATAGTTATCACAATTTTTTAATAATAGATATACTTTTTATTCATTTAGTAATGTATTTTTCATGACTTACTTCTGGCAGCAATGACTACTGCAGTAACAAGCTTTCTTTCTTTGAAAAAAAGAAATTCATCAGTGTCCACACTTTGCATATATCACAATAGTTGCATTGGATTTAGCATCAATAAAGAGCTAAACATTTAAGCTAACAAGCCCAATTAAGCAGTTCACGGAATACATTACAGTCAACTCTGTGAAATCCGCACACTTATGGACCGAGGGTTTTATGGATTATACATTTTAGCGGATTATAGATCATCCCTTTGTTTACATTTTATTTTTTAAAGTCTGACTCTAAATTAGGAACAACTGTACAAAAATTATAATTACAATGGACAAGAAAAACATAATGTAACATTGGTTTAATAAATTTAATAATTAAGATTAAAGAAAAGTTAAATTATATATACAATTTTTACTGATTATTCATTATTTTAAACATTGACACAACTCACAACACAATGGCAGTTTTGGTTTGTTGTCAATAATTTTCTTCTGTAGTCTATGAGCATTCATTACCTTTTGATCCAAGATAAAATTTTGTTACTCAAGGCAATTTAAATATTTATATACAATTTATATTTAAATATTTATTCATTGGAAAATTGCTAAAAAAAATATATTAAATTTAGCTTTTGAGTTGAACTTTTAATGACAATTTTCATTGTTTACATTCCAACATGTAGTGTGGATAACAGACATTTGTGGATTATACATCAGCCGATTTCACAGAGTTGACTGTATTTTTTCAATTTCCTGTGCATGAATTAGGCAGGTTTGTTTATGATTCTACAAAAATTCATTTCAATAATCGTACTTCTCTTGTACAATAATCACAATTCACTGTTTCTTAATATCAAACTACAGATTTTGTCATGTAAATACTTTATCATTTAAGAAAAAAAGAAATACTTTGTGACCAGGAAAAAAAATGCCCTTAAAATATTAAAGCTACACAATTGTACAGTATTTAAAAGAAAGGGAAAAAATCCAAATGCAAGTCATAACTCCAGTTCTAAAAGATGCAGGATAAAGCTGTTTGCACCTAATTTCTTTTGTTTTGTTCATTTTATAGTTTGAATTTTCGGGAGGGACACGGACTATATGCATGTTTTTATTTGTATATAAACTTTGAAATAATCAATATATATTTTTTTTTAATTCTCTAGAAATTTAAATTCATTGTCCATTGATTCATTTCTTAAGTATTTCATATGTTGCTAATCATTCAAAATTAATAATAACTGTTTTCCATTTTGTTTGTGTTTTTGTTTTTTTTCAATGCAAAATGTGTGTATAAAATTATTGTGTTGTTAATGAACTTTTAAAACTTAATTTGAATTTTAATATGTACTCTAAACGCAGCCTTTTATGACAGAATAAACCACATATATGGTATTTCCCCCCCCCCCCCCTTATGTCAATTAGAACTAAAGTCATAACCAGTGTTAGGATTTTTTTCCCCCTGCACTGTACTATTCACATCAATACAAGCATGAAATCATTAAAAATGGCACAACTTAATAACCATACAGGTCTTTTAGATGCATGTTTTTCATATTCTATACTTTATGGCATTGGCAGACTACTTAAAGGATGCTTACACTATGATCTCATCAGCAGAAACATCTCAATTGCATTGATTTTTATTTAACTTTTGCAATAGTCTCAAAACTGCTAATGTGCTAATTGTATCCCTTTTTCTTTATAAAAGTTCAAATACATTAGAGGTATGACTGTAGACTATATTTTGATAGTTATTTAAATTATAGATCAATTTCCTTCATAGATTTTTTTTTATAGATCAAATTCTTTGATTTTGGTTTTATGGTTGAAATACAGGTTCGGATCAGCAAAAAAAAAAAAAAAAAATTGCCAGGTTTCAGGTGATCAGAATTCTTTTTGTTGAGTTTAAATCAGTTTTTGGGTTGACTTTTAGTGGATTTTCCTTGTAGTGACTTCACTGCCAATTAAATAACATCTGAAATAATTGGCTAAATTCTTGCACAATATAAGATGTTTATGCAATTAAAACCATCATGCAAACATGCATGCTTTTTTATTAATTGCATGATTTTAGATACTAAAGCTTGCAATCAGTAATTTTTATTTATTTATTTATTTTGGTGGGGAATAATTACGAAGTGTATTTTATCTTGGTGTGGAATTAATTTTATGTAAACTAATTTAAATGAAAAAGTTTAACACAAGTATAATTTTGTCTATGTTGATAGTGACACCAATATATTAAAAAGGTTTTTTTGTTTAGTTTCAAGAAAACCAAATCTCAGGATATTTCTGAACTAATGCTATTTGGTTATTACTAATACAAAAGTGCCAATAAATCAAGTTTTTACAAATATAATTGTTTTTTTCTGCCTGAAATATCTGCATTATTCAAAAAGTTATTAGGGGAAAAAATTCTCTTATTGGATGAAACTTGAGTTCAATTGTATTCTAAACATTTTACTAGCCTTTCTAAAGAATTTAAAACATGAAATTATTTACAACTAGTGTTAAAATAATCACATTAATTTAAATCATATCACATTTTTCTATTCATACAATTTTCGAGTTTTACCCAGCCTCAAACATTTCTGTAATTAATCACAGATAAATAAAAAAAAAAGGAAAAAAAAACATATATACAAAGTTTTAACAATCATACTTTTAAAAAGAATAATATCCAGAAAGGAGATTAATACCATAATCTGTGACAGACAATTTATATTAGATATACAGTAGACTGTCTCAAATCCGCAACCTTAAAATCCTCAAATGCCTAAAATTCACACATTGTTACAGATGTAAACAATGAAACTTACAATTAAAATGTAGGTGAAAAATTCCAGATTTTTAAATTTTTATATCATTCCATATACATTTTACTGTGTAATTTTGGTTAATATGACTGAATTCATACTTTCTCATGAAGAAAGTATAAATTTATTTCCCAAAAAATTCAAAATAGTGCTGTTATCAGTGGCAATTGCAATCTTGTTACCAAATACATTTAAGTATTAATAAACTTTTTTTGGTTAAGTCTAGTTAAAAATCAAATAAAATTTCGTTATTTTAAAATTTTTATGTAAATTATTAGTGTGCCTTTATGAGGTGAGTATCAATGAATAATTAAAGAAAAATGTATCTCACCATTTAGTTTTCCCTTATTACAGGGTGGCTACTAAATACTGATACAAATATTTAGACATTTTATTTTACAAATATAAAATAGAAAAAAATAATTACACTAATATGATGAACATCATACATGAAAGTTTACCTATAAACAAATTCACTCAAATCGACCGCCATCTTTATCAATTACCAAAGATAATCTCTTATGCCATTGTCCGAGGGCGGCACGAATCATTTTAAGAGGTAATTTGTCCCATTCACGCAATATGGAAGCTTTGAGAGAGTCCAAACTTCTGTGTTGTTTGCTATTTACTTTAGCCTCTAAAATCCCCCAGACACAATAATCTAAAGTATTTAGATCCGGTGAAGAAGGTGGCCAATCTTCGTGCATGATAAAATTCGGACAATTGACCTGGAGCCAAGCTTGTGTTGATTTAGCTCGGTGTGAAGGTGCAGAATCTTGCTGAAATATCCAATTCTTTTTTGGATACAACCTGTCAGTATGTGGCAATAAATGTGCAGCCAATATGTTCTGTTTGTAATATTCCGCATTGATTTTTACCCCTTTATCTATGAATTTCAAAGGCAATTTCCCATTGTTTCACACTGCAGCCCAAACCATAACAGAATTCTTGTTCTGAAAGCGTTTAACAGTTCGGAGAGTTTCAGGTATATCCTCAAACGTTGCTGAATATACGACATCATTTTTAGCATTATAACACTGTTCAATGCAAAATAGCTTCTCATCTGAAAATATCATTCTGTCAATATTTTTCTTACCGTGCCGCTTCAGCAATTTCTTGCATCTTTGTAATCTTTTTATCTTTTGGGCATCAGTCAAACCTTGAACTTTTCTTTTCCGATAAGGACGAAAACCCAGGTCTTCATTTATAATAACTTGCATAGTTCTGCGACTCACGTTCTCTTCTGCAGCCATTTTATTTGCAGAGCGTTGTGGATTTCTTCGTATCTTTTCACGAATTCTTTTGATGCGCTCTTTTGTGCGAACTGATCGTGGGCGACCAGACCTAGGTCGATCTTTACAGCTATTAGTATCCAATAATCGATTTATAGTTCTATATATAAATAATCTATTAAAACCAAGGCATTTCAATTGCTTAAATATTTGACCTGCGGAAAGCCCGCGATCAAAGAGCTGTTTAATCATCATTCTTTTAGCTTCCATTTTAAAAATAATTCTAAATATTTGATTTTTACAAAAATCGTCTGCACTAATAGAAAATTGCCAAACGCTGAAATGCAGAAATAAATTATTTTACCAAACGATTAAAATTAATTCTTATTTTTTGAAGTGTATCAGTATTTAGTAGCCACCCTGTAAATATGTACTTAACCTTTTAAAAAATTTCTCAATTTTTATTATTTTACTTTATTACTTTACTTAATTATTTTACTTTATTGTAAGCGTTCATTATAACTTTGAGTGTGTTAATTATTACATAAAAATTACTTTTTTAAAAATGTAAACAATACTATGACCAGAAATCTGCATAACATCTGGTTCCAAGCTATGCGAATTTGAAGGAGTCTACTGTATTGGCATTAGCAGCTTGAATACAGATATAAATGCATATGCATACAGGCATAAACTTTAAAACATTCATACACTTTGAACATTAAAATATATAAAAGATGTTTGTAATTTGGTAAATACAAATAATTCGGTTGATTCATATTATTATGAAATGTCTTGTGGTACAGAATAAAGAGAATCCATAAAGCAAACTACAAGAATGCTTCTTTGCTTTTGAAAAGGAGATAAGCTATTTAGTATACATAAAAGCAGGGCCGAAACTAACCTTTTTTGCACCTGTGGCAAACATGAATTTTGCCCCCACCCCCCCTCTCTCTCTTCCACGAAGTATATTTACAAAGAGAATTTTACTAATTTTTTAATAGCCGACTTATTTTTAAATTTAAAATATGTAGTCATAAAATATGTAATACTGAACTACGTAATCTACAATGGCAGATCCAAGGGGACATCACGGGAGTCATGAATCCCATCTGAACACCAACAAAAATATTCTAAAGATCATTTTAAAAATGAAATATACAGTAGAGTCCTGATTATCAGAGTCCCACTTTAACCGAGTTATTTTCTTCTGATTGACTGATGGCTTCCATTATTATGAAACAGCCATCATAAATGAAGCGTTCGGTGAAGATGAAAGAGCAGCCGTAAAAAGTTAGAACTCTGATTTTCTGGTCAGGATGGGGGAAAAAAATGGCTATAATTTTTTTTTTTTTTGAAAAAAAAAATTATGGCCATTTTTTTCCCATATAATTTTTTCCCCCCATATACTATATAAAATAAAATGTAATTAATTCCTCAACAACATAGAATGATTTTCTCATTATATGAATTTCATCTCATTAAAAAATATTTTAGGCATACATACCTCGATTTATCTTTTTTAATGATTTTCGTAAGTGATCATGTGTTATACTAGAACTTTCTCAAAAGCATTCAAAACACTTTTGCGGTTTCAAACTAAAAAATCTCTTTAATGTTAAGTCTGCAGCTTTTAAAGAGCACATGAAAAGCGTCTTCAAAGGTTAGTCATATATGGATTGCTTGCTTTATAATTTGCACTCACATCTTAAATCAGTCATGACTGATAATTATAAACAATGAAGTTCATAGCAATAAAGAGAGTCTCATTTGAGCTGATACAGCTCAAATAAATGAGTCATGTAGAAAATTCCGAAGAAAAAACAAAAATTTTTGGAATACAGATAGTTTTGGTCTGGCTGAATTTTTGACAGCATTTTCGCCGAAAATGAAAACAAAACCAAATTTTCGGCCGATCTCTAATTATAACTTCCTTTATGTTTTAACGTTAAGTAATAATAATAATCTGTTGGCAGTTCTTTTATTTTAAACATATATTTCACTCTTAAAATTCAAAATAGAACTTTACAGAACGAATAATTTGTAATAAAATATAAAAAATACTAGAAAGTTGTTATGTCTGTTTAATCCAGTTGTAATATGACTTTTTCTAAACGTCTTTAAAGATTCTTCCTCAGACTATTGTCATATGAATAGTATGTCTTCAGTAAACTTTTAACTTTAGTGATTCAGATAGAGAGTTTTAGTAAAAGTAATTTTTTCTGAAAATTGAAAAAAGTTTGGACCTGAAAGTGTTAAACATACACATAAATTCTAGATTCATAATGCACAAAAAAAAAAATTGGAGAAATCATTTTTGCATATAACAATACACTTGAATGAACAAAATTTTAAAAACTTCAAGCACCTGGAATAAAACTCATAAGTAAAACTGGCAAGAATTTTAAATAGCACCATTAATAAAAAGCAAAAATATGTTGATACAAAATTTACAAATTTCATGTTTAAAATTTTCAATGGAAGAAAATAATAATTGGTATTTACTTCAATCCATGGAAAAGTTTAACTTAAAATCATTTCATTTTGTATTTGGATATGCATCAATCTATCTTTCCTGCTTTCCTCCATCATTGAATTAACCATAAGTTAATAATTATAATAAAAACAACATCATTAAAAATTAAGGATGTGTTGATTAATAGAGTTAATTGGTTTGGTTAACTCAAAAAAATTTCTTTCAGAATTCGATTTTTTTTTTTAATTAATCAACTAAGGAAAAAATTAAAAATGCAATTCTGTCTATAAAATAATTTTCTGCAGTTATTTAAAAATATATATAACTATACTAGTTACATTTATTATTTGGTGAAGGTTTAATTAAATAAATATTAAAATCATTAATAATGCAAAGTAAAAACCAATTCAAAATCTGATTAATCAATTAAGAAACTTTGATTAACTCAGTTAAAAATGCACAAATAATATGTGAAAAGCAGCAAACAGCTGTTTCAAATCTACTAGTGAGATTCTTCTTCAGTGCTAGATAGAGCAAGACACAGCGTGCTAGATAAAACAAAGCTGAGCAAAATGACAGAGACGCGTCGGCTTATTTACCTGATACGGGTAGCGAATGCGCCAAAAACAACCAATGAGACAGAAGCAGATGAAACGACTGAGTGGATAAATAGCGACATCTAACGGAGAATGAGAGAGAGAAAGAAACCAAAATGAGGAAATTAAATTAATGCTTTCCAAATACTTGGAAAATCAGGTGTACTATATAAGTCATTGACTAAGCCGGCGCATCTGTCATTTTGCTCAGTTTTGTTTTTTCTAGCACGCTGTCTTGCTCTATCTTGCACTGAAGAAGAATCTCGCTAGTAGATTCGAAACAGCTGTTTGTTGCTTTTCACATATTATTTGTGCATTTTTAAACGTTGGTTTTCTGCTTTTTAATATACCTGCACAAAGGCTTTAATTGCTATTTTAACATATTAAAAATGTCTTAAATTAAATCTTTATACTGATTTCTACGCTCTTTTATTACTACACTCAACCTGAATTTTGTATGTAAAAATGGAATTTTGTACTCGATTTTTAACTCTTTTCTTGATATGCTAGAATTATAAAAATTACATTCACAGGTGTGTGTTTCTGCTGATGGCAATACAACATGTTAATATTTTTAGAACTTAATTATGCATTAACCTTTTCGGGACTGGCAGCTTTTACGCAAATTTTATTTGGTTGGCTCCACTTTTTTTTTTTTTTTTTAAGTTTACTTAAATGATCAGGAAAATGCTCTAATTAAAGAAATCAAATACAGTACACTCCCTCTAATCCGCACAGGTCGGGACCAAGGGTTTTGCAGATTATAGATCATTTCTTTGTTTACATTCTAATATTTGGAATTTATCAACAAATATTGTAATCATACTGCAAATGAATAACACAGAAATGAAAGAAAATCTTTTATAGATATAAAAAGCTATATTCATTATCAGGAATACATTTAAATGATATAATAATACAAAATTAATGGAAAGCATTTCTATTTATTTTTAAATCTATCAAACTTCAAAGTGATATGGGTTTGCTTTATAGTTTGTGATTTATGCTATGCAGTATATTCTTGAAGCCTTTTAATAGTCAGGATTTCTTGATCAGTAACAAAAGTTTGTTTTTCTAAAAAACTAAGATATTTATCCTCAAGAGCTAATCCCTCTTTGGAAGAAATTTTATCTTTTATATAGTCAGCGAATGTGTTCAGAATATAGCAGTCTAATAGTTATTTATAAGATAAGATACATAAAACATTTTAGTCTAATGAATGCAGAAATGCATTAAAAATTTCATCAGGGCAGTCAACTTTTATCATGGCCAAAGTGTACATTATTTTGCTTAAAAAGAAAATTAACTGTTTGTTTATATCTGAAATATTAATAGGATTATAGGCGTTTGCAGTTACGGATTAGAGGGAGTGGACTGAACGACTGTTCTGTTTTACTGGTGCCCAAAAGAACTTATGTATGCTCTTTTTGGGGGTGCATATATGCACCCATGGTCCCGAATGGGTTAATTTAAGGCATTTTTCCGTTAGCCCACCACAGGTGATAAATTGCCAAATGTTCTCTGTAATATATACAATTGTATATGATTAATACAATTGTGCACAACACAAGTTGAAACAGCAATGGATTTAATTATGTGCCAATAAGTCCTCGCCATAAGGCAAATGACTGTAAAACTGCAACAATGAAACAGTTTAAAAGCTAAAAAGTAGAAAATAAATTAAATGAAAAATGTAATACGTAAAAAAGAAATGCTCTTTTATCAATTAATAGTTTAACGTTATTTAATTTACGATTATACACAGAAATCAATTCAGAAATCCTAAAAAGTTAGTTAATTAATGTTTTATTTTTTCTTTCCTATCTTAAAAAACAGCAAAAATTACATATTTTTTAATAAATTGGCTTGCTTGCACTTTGTACCAAGCATAAAAAGAACGCTGAATTGAATAATAATTAAGTTCAGTGACTTTGCAAAATTAATGTATTATAACAGAAATTTTTGGAAAAAAGCATGAGATGCAGTCAAAAGATTAGGCGTTATTTTCAAGATGAACATTGGATGCTTATAAAAGAGTGTTTTAAAAAAAATATTTTTACTTTTATACTTCACTTTTATCTTTATTTTTGATATTAATGATTTCAATCTTTCAGTAGGCACAGGTGATTGATTTTTTTTGCACAAGTAAATGTGTGACAATTTTTTTATGCACAGTAGCTACAAGTGAGTATTAGCCCCCGGTATGCTATTTCTTTCTTCCAGCTTATTTTGTCTCCAATAAATAACGTTACCTTGTGTACGCTAGCCATAAAACAAAAGCCGATGTTTCATTGTGCGATTAAATACGCTACAGCATTTTTAAAAACTTCTAAGCATCGCACATTTTCAATGTTTATACTGTCATATTGGGAAAAAAATATTTTTTAATGCAGTTTGTTTGAAAACTGCATCTTCATTTGTTTTTGAAATATTAATTTTTTTGTAGTTTTTAGCGACATTTGTTTCATTTTGGCAACTCAAGTTCTCCATTTCTGTAGAAAGTAAAGAAAAAAATGTTGAAAAATAGCTATTATATCTTTTTGTTGCCATTTTCTCATAAAAATTGAAAAAAAAATTAATTACAATACATGCTATTTTGAGAAAAATATAAATGAAGGATTTATGATAAAACATGGAACTATTATAAACTATATTTAATTTTAAGTGTCTATATTAATGCAAATGACGTCATTTTACATAAAATAAAAGCGTGTGCTTTAAGTCTTAAAATTGAAATATGTTTTGCAGTAGAGTCCCGACTATCCAAGTCCCGCTTAACCGAGTTATTTTCTTCTGATGGACTGGTGGTTTCTATTATTATGAAACAGTCTTTATAAAAAAAATTATGGCCATTTTTTTTTCCATTCTGACCAGAAAATCAGAGTTCTAACTTTTTACGTCTGCTCTTTCATCTTCACATACCGCTTCATTTATAATGGCTGTTTCATAATAACAGAAACCACTAGTCCACCAGAAGAAAATGGAGCAATGGAAATGCCGGGGGCGACACTAAATTCTGAAAAAGCAGAATTCCTGTTCTCTAGTATTTTTTTATGTTCATTTGAAATATTATATAATGTTTTAAATGTTTACTACAATATAATTAAATCAAAAATTAATTTATTTAGAGTTAATCATTTATTCTGTTAAGATTTTAAATATTTATTATAAAAACATAACAGAATATTATTCATGCTCAGTTGGATATTTAAAAAAACGTATACTCATATTTAAACTAAAATTTTTGTGCCTTATTAAAATATTATATTAAAATTTATTTATTTTTATGGGGGAAAAAACTTTTTTAGATAGTTAAATTTTTAACTTTTATTAAAAATGTTAGGTTTGTTTTTTTAATAATCAAATCAAAATTAATCAAATTGACTACTACATTGTCAAATATAATTATTAACAAAGTGTCAGATTATTTTTTTTTTTCCTTAATGTTGTTAAAATTGTAAATCATGGATACAAAGAAAATAACTTTATTCTCTTTTCTTTTTGTTAGATTTTAAATTAAATAAAATAAACTGGAACTTCAAAGTTACTGTTCAAACAAACTTGTTTTTATTAAACAGAAACTTCATTTAAAATTAAATGTGCAAAATTACAAAAGTAGAAATTTTTTAAAAAGCTATGTTTATTCAATGACTTAATTGCATACAATTTCAAAACACTCAGTTGTTAAAATTATTATAATTTATTTTGTTATATAAGTAGTTAACTGTGGAATCAAATAAAACAAATTGATGAAAAAATTGGTTGCAAACATTTTCCTAATATCTTCTAATTAATGTACTTATTCAAAATAAATATATTAAATTTAAAAAATCAAAAAACCTGACTGCATAAAAAGCGAACTAATTAATTATTTCTCATCAATATGAAACTATTTTTTATATTACTTACTTTTTTTTTATTATTTACTTGTATGGATGATTTTTAAGTTGTGTTTAATTATTAGTTCCTATCTACAAACACTGTTTTGATGAGGCCTATAGATGTCTATTATGAAGATTAGAGTTACAGTAAAGGTAGTTCACAACTAAAAATCCAAAGTTCACAACTTCCAGGTTGTGTAATATTTAAACGGAGCTTCTGACTGCAAAATGGTCAATGAAACATCGTCTTTATTTTGAAAGACCCATCCAATGGTATGCCACTCAATAGGGTACGTAAAAAAAAAAAAAAAAAATTCATCTCTACCGCCATTTTGTTGTTTACGGCCACCATTTTGAATTTATAAAAACAAAACCCATCCTATAACCATCGTACGGTTAAGATGAATCGACAGACACCTCATTTATTAAAATCCATCCAGCCGTTGGCATGTTTCGGGGGTATAAAGAAATCCACATACACAGATATACGTGAAACACATAGCGCTTCTTTTCAGTCGGGTAATAAATTTCACTGGGTTTAGGATAAAGGCAATTTGCACATATCTGCCTAAAAATATTTGTTAAAGATCTTTTGTACCATCAGAAAAATCTATAATAAAGATCTGTGTGCTGTTTTCTAAAAAGAACATTGTGTTCAGAGCTACAAGATTTGGCAAGAAAGTACCTATAACTCTCAACTTTTGCACTTCAAACCAGTTTTTGGATTAGATGATTTTCTTTAAAACACTTATGCAATTTTTTTTTTTTTTTTTTTTTTTTCATGTTAGCAGAAGGAATTCTTTTTCAATCTTTTAGCCCAATATAAAGAACTTCGCCTTCTTTTTAATAAAGTTTATTTGGGATTCCTACTGTGATTTTTTTTTGTTTTGTTTTTACGTGTTTTGCAGCCATTTTTTGACATTCCTAATAGGAGTCCAGTTTCAATCTTTTAGCTCAATGTAATAAATTTTGTCATCGGTGATTTTTGAATTTCTTGTGAGGTTTTTATGATTTTTAGCCTTTTTTTTATTATTTCAGAGCAATTTTTTGGCATTCGTAAAAGGAACTCTATTTTAATCTTTTTGCCCAATATAGTTAATTTTATCCCTTGCGATATTTGAAATTTTTTTTATTTTAGCATTTTTTCATATTTTGCAACAATTTTTTGACAATAAAAAAAAAGATCTAGTTTTAGTCTTTTAGCCCAAGATTGTAAATTTTGCTGTCAGAGATTTTTAAATTTTTGCTGTGCTCTCTGTGATTTTTAAATTTTTGCTGCAGTTTTTAATGCTTTGCAGTACTTTTTTTTTTTTTTTTTTGGTGGGGGGGGGGGGGGGGGGGGGGTACAATTTCTTTCTTAAATGGAAAGAATTCTCTGGTAAATTTTGCTATTGCAATGATTAAATTCAGGTTGGAAGAATGCCAAATCGGTTCCCATAACAATGTAAACAACAATGTTTAAAATAATAATTTAATAGTTAATAAATTTAATCTGGTCAAAATATAAAATCACAATAATGCAAGGTTTGTTTGATTCAAGAACAGAGCAGGCCCCCATGTTCATTTAATTTGAGGTTTGTTTGGGGAAAAAACAACCAGAAAAGCTCCACTAATAAGGAATTTTGGTTCAAATGCTTATAAAAATCTCAAATGGTAATTTTGCTAGTGAAAATATGTGTTAATTTTTTTGAATTTATTTGCTGTACATAATAAAAAGCTTTTTGAATTTCGACATGTGAAAAATATCCATTATAAATTTAAAGAAAAAACAGATATAAAAGTTTTTCAAAATGTGAGATAATAATTTTTTCTCAACATAGAATTACAGTGCATAAAAAAAAAAAACAATTAGTTATTCCTAATTATTTTTCTTAAATATAACTTAGAATAAAATAATCAGCTATTATTTTCTTCTTCCATATAAATTCTTCATATCATACTTCTAAAAGTTCAACAGTTGTTATTCAAATTTTGTTTAATTGAAATGCTTAGCCTCTTTATTCAGAAATTCCCTTGAACAAGTCACCTTCACTTTATGTCAAGATTGATGCAGAGCTATATGAGGCACTCAGAGCCAAAGTAGATCAATTCTATTTTTTTTGTTCAACCGAGCTTTGAGTTTAATTTTTCAGTAACCGCCACTACTTTGCAGAAAAGGCAGCCAAGCACCCATCGGAGGTCCCTATATCCTTTCAATTCTTCACCTGAAAGGTAGTGGCGGACTTGATCATGGAAAATGTCATCAGAAAAATTTAAAAGCTAAATTCTACAAGTTTAATTTATCGACCAGTAGGTTTGGATGGTCCGAGACGTTTAATACATCAGAGGACCCTTGATGTCTTTGAGCTCATTATAGCTCTTGGCAGAGGTTGGGGCAGGTGGTGAGACAGACTGCTGATACTTCACAGTAAACGCGGCATTCTGTTCATTGGAAGCCCCTATACTCTTTCAACACTTGACCAGAATGGTAACAACAGACTCAATCATGGAAAATGTCTTCAGAAAAATTTAAAAGCTAAATTCCACAAGTTTAATGTATCAACCAGCAGGGATGGGCTGGGATATTTAATACGCCGGAGGACACCCGATGGTTTCGAGTTCATTATATCTATTGGTGGAGGTCACATAGGACAGACTGCTGCTACTTTGCAGAAAAGGCCCATCTGCCCATCCACACTTCCAACAATTCGTCAAGAATGATAGCGGCAGACCTGATCACGGAAGATGTCACCAGAAAAATTTTAAAGTCACATTCCACAGGTTTAATGCACCGACCAGCAGGTTTGGATGGGCCAGAGCATATATAATATGTGGGAGGATGCCCGGCGGCTTCGAGTAAATCAGTCAGACTGCAAATTTTCCTTTCTAATTTTAAACTTATGGGCTTGCAATGCATCTGTATTTTTCCAATTTCTCCTCTAGAATTATAATTTTTAACTTCTTTTTCCTTTATGCTGTTTTTGAAGAATGTTTCTTTCTTTTTTATTTGACTTAATATTTTTTAAATACACAATTAATTTTATTATAAGTATTAAAATAATTTACTTCCAGCTCATCAGCTTCACTTAGATATTTGAAATATAAAAGTAAGTACATATTTTAGAACTAGTATATTGTGAAATAAAAGAGAAAGAAGCGTCCTTCATGAAGAGTATATACAGAAAATAAAAGCTAAAATTTTTTATTTGCTGAGGAGAAATTTTAAAAATACAGGTGCATTTTAAATCCATGGATTTAACATTAGAGAGATATTTGAGGTGTAACTGATGAGGATCTTTAACTCCACCTCTAAAAGTATTTGAATAATATTTTGTGGATTTGATCTACTTATATTCTGAATGTCTCATGTAATTGTATGGATTTGTTAAATATTTCTATTATTTATAGTTAAAAGGCTAATCTTATTCTATTTTTAAAACGTAAAGTTAATTGTGCATGCCGCTTAATCTAATAGGTGCGCAGTACATTAATCTAAGACACTGAACACGTCAAATTTAATTTCATTGATTAAAGAGCTTTTTTTTTATTACATAAATATTTATTTTATGTAAAAATTAAACTAACAGATAAGTTTTTAGAAGTAATAAATTAAATACACAATGTTTTAATTTTTTACTTCTACTGATTTTTATGAATAAAAAAAATATTTAGTATGGCTGTTTATCAAATTTCTCAAAGGTAATTTCAAAGTTATTCTTTAACTATAAGGCTATATTTAAACAAAATCAAAATAAAGCTAAACAAATACTTAACAAAAAACAAAGGATTATGAATAATTTTAAATAGACATCAAAACAGTACAACAAAAGTCTTTAAAATTTACATTTCTCTAAATTATTATACAGAAGTATACTAAAAAAAAGTAAATTTAGAGTCACAAACAATTAAATATACAATGAACATTTATCAATAAATTTCATTATATCCTCTACATTTTTATAGTAACATCATTAAATAATTTGAAATCATCAACAAAGCGTATGCACTAGAAAAATCTGCATGGAATATTGTGTAATAAATAATTATATATTTCACATTTAAAAGAAAAAAATCTGAATTTCATTTGTATAGAATTATATAAAAAAAATAACACCAAATTTTGAACAAAAAAATTGCATAATAATTGAAGACACAGGTTGAAGAAGATGCTATGCTGGAAAAATTAAAATTTCAGAAAATTTAAATGAAATCTTTTTGTATTATTATTATTATTATTTTTTATACTTAGTAGCATATTTTTAAAATATGGTGTTAGACTTTCTTTAAAAAACTTGCTAACATTTAATTTAAAAAAATAATTATTTTTATTACATAAATTATTAAATATGAAAATATTAAAAAATAATGTCTGGTATCTTCAAAAATAACTAGAATCTTAGTATATTTTTAGCTTTACTATACATGATATTTACCTCATAATACTTTCTGCCATAAAAAAAAAAAAAAAAAAAAAAAAAAAAAAAAAAAAAGTGAGAGAAAAATGAAACATAACATCTTCCTTAACTCATATCTTCTATTATAAAGAATCACACACAAATTAGATAGAAATATAGCCCATATGAAATTGACTGAAATTTTGATATGTTGTAGTTTATGCGATGCTAATCAAATTCTCACTGAACACAGTCCTGAAAAATGACTAGTTTTGGTGCTATGAGTATTGGAAGTTTGTAATTCATATTATGTAACTACCAACAATTTTTTTTTTTTTTTCCCTCCCAAGTCAAATAAATATAGTTGGAACCAAAGGAAATGTTTCTTTTTTCCATGTGGTTCTTAATTAGCTTTTATTATTTAATAAAATTTCTGGTTTCATTTTAATTTGAAAAAATACATTTGCACCATTATATAACTGCCAACCTCCCCCCCCCCTTTTTTTCCCCCTCCAAGTCAAATAAAACCAGAAATTTTATTGAATAATAAAAGTAACTAAGAACCCCCTAGAAGCAAGAAACATTTTATTCAATAATTTTTCTAGATCAAATTATGTTTACATGAGCTGACAAAAACTGAAAGTTTGACAGCCATGTAATCTGAATTAAGATTACATGGCTCTTTAAATAATCATAGCTTCAAAACAAGCCATTTTCAGGATTACGTCCACTGAGACATTTGATCAGCATATGAAAATTTCAGCCAATTCCACCAGGGTAATATTTCCATATAATTTCTGCATGTTCCTTTTGAATTACTTAAAAAAGAAATTAATACCATATGCTAAAACAACAATTGGTAATAATTATGTTTCTTTCATCTTTATATATATATATATATATGATCACATAATTTTTTCTCTTTAATTTGAATGGCTGATATATATATTGCTGTTTTATTATCATTATTATTCATTTATGCAACATGAAATTTAAATAATAAAAACCTCTTAGGAAAACTAAAAAAGTTTTCAAAAATCACAGGAAGTATCATTGATGTCCTGGTGAAGACTAAGGAAAAAATTTATCCATCTAAAAAGCTTACCAGTACAAACAATGCTAGCAAAGAAACTCATATAAAAAAGTTCATGTAAATTGTTTATATTCAATATTTATTAATTGTTATCACAAACTGTTGTTTGAGGATCCCTTGGCTGAAATGTCTCATGAAAACTAGTGACTTCAGATTCACACAATGAATCGATAGATAATGGAACAGATGCAGAAATGTGGGGTGATCCTAACTTGCATGGTGTATTTTGAATTTGCTTGTATTGTGTATTAGAAGCCATAATACGATCATCGTAGAGAGAGAAGCGTGTGTTTTTAGATTGATTAGGGTTCATTTCAGAATTCTGATCTCCAGTGTTATTGGATGAGCTATCTTGTATATTATTTATACTGCTACTGGATGATACAGCTTTCACAGGACTGGGTAGAAGTGCTGCGGCAGCATTTTCATAATTTTCTAACTTTGCTATTGGTAACGTATTAGGTCTTTTCATTCTAGAATTGTTCTCAGAACTCAATTGGGGGTGTGTTTGACTTTGTACAAATCCGTTTTGATAAGATGATCTTTTACTCCTATCGGTTTCTAAATTTTTAACACAAGTATCCTCTGTAGGTACAGTTTGGCAATAGACCTGCCTGTTAGCAACAGGTCGTACCACAGTCTGTGTCATGCTAAATTCATCATTAGGGTCCATTATATAAACTTCAGTGTCCATACTTTGTGTTTTGGTTAAATTTGTAAAACCTAATGGCTTTGGAACAGTACTATTTATATTGTGTAATTTCGGCACATTGACTGTTGGTGGAGGAAGGGGAGGATTGACAGCTTTGGGAATAGTTGATGCATCCATTACTTTTGGAACAGTTGAAGTTTCACCATGGGATGAGCCTCGTGGAAATTTGAAAAAATTCTTAAATCCAACGATGATACCTTTCTCTTCTTTAGCTAGTTTTCTACCACCTTTAGTATCCCTAACACACCCATGTCCATTAGCCATCTGTAACGAATGGCCATTACCAGGAACATTGGGTTGCTTAGGCATCATGCTTACTGTGTGAACTGCATTTTGTAAATATGGTATAGGATTCACAGCTCTAGTTGAATGGCTCAAAACATCATTGGGAACAAGAGCATTACTTTCAGATGCTTCATTAGTTTGTAATGTATTGAACAAATCAGCATCTAAATTAAAACTATTTGCCGAGTTGTTACGTGTGCTGAATTTGTCGCCTCTTTCCACTAAAGAGTTGCCACTAATAGTAACATCTTCAACAGGTTCCATTATTAAATTACGCTCCATAATAGGATTCTTTCCTTGATATGGTTGCAATGGCACAGTAACTTTTAAACCTGTTGTCACATTATTGTTTGTAGTTAAATTTTTTAAATTATAGCCATTACTATTAGAATTACTAGGGCATGATTTAGGAGTCAATTCAGTTGGTGACATAGTAACACTAGTTTCAGCTGTGTTTTCAGATAAGCTGAAATCACCACTATACCGACTATCAGATGTCCAATTAGTGGGACTTAAAACATCAGAGTTACTTCTCATAACTGGCATCTCAAAAGTTGACCCTCTACACCATCCATTGGCTGAAGTTTGCACTGTATTAGTTGTTGCTGTAAGAGACTGAGATGTAGTTGGATTTATTGTAGGACTAACACCTTGAATAGTAGTACCAGCTGAGAAAAGAAAAAGTAAAAAAGGATTAATTCATAAAGTACCGAATAAAATAATTTCTGTACAATGTTATACATTTAAAAATATTTAAAATACTCATTTATATAATCTACGTTGTTGCCCTAATTTTGTTATTTAACACTTCAGTACCACATAACATGATTTCTGTTATTGTTTTCTAATAAAATAGGGGGCTTAGCTCCCTGCTGGCTAACACTCACCAACCCCCACGAATTGTGTTTTGCTCACTTGTTTACATTAACTCTAGTCGGAATGAATATTATCATAGATAATTTTAACATGAAATTTGCAAATATTTTTAATGTATAAAAAGGTAATGGAAAACTTCCTTGAAAATAGAAATAAAAATGCATGTTTTCGCCTATAATATTGCACAGTGCAGAATAAAATAGGGAGCTCAGCACCCTGCTCGCTAATGCTCGCCAACCCCCCTGAGTTGCGCTTCGCTCACTCGTTTACATTAACTCTAGTCAGAATGAATATTATCATGGATCATTTTAACATGAAATTTACAAATATTTTTAATGCATTAAAAGGTAACGGAAAACTTCCTTGAAAATGCAAATAAAAATGCATGTTTTCACCTATAATATTGCATAGTGCAGCTTATAAATAATTTTAATATATAAAATGTACAAATATTTTTATAGTATAAAAAAGTATAGGAAAATTTCGTTAAATGCATTTTTTCATTTGTAAGATTGCACAGCATGGCATAAATTTATTTAAAAGTCTTTGAAAAACATTATGGGCATGCTAACGAAATGTAAACAAAACATTTTCTTCTGTAACTAAAAGAGAGTCTTATCAGAAAGCTGATTCGCTGAATGCATACACCACAGGAAAATGACCTAATCGCATTGCTATTCATACATCGATCAAACGATTTGTCTTTAAAAAGATGTTCTCTCTGCATGCTGATTTGCTGAATGGATCGGGTGGTGTGACCATAAATTAACCACTGAGGATCGTTGTTATGGTTGTTTTCAAATGGCAAGCTATAAATTCAGCCTCATTTTGGCGCTATATAAGAGAAATATATATATATAGATCAAGACCATATCAAGATCATATCAACATCAAGATTGACTTCCTTAATAATTGAATAAAAGGTACTTGTTTGTTATAGTGGTATTGACAAAAGTAGAAAATTTTTCATAGATATTTTCTGGTAATCTATAGAAGGAAACCCTTTAATTAGCAATTAAAACATTTTTTTCCAACGATAAGGAAACCTCTCAGAAGAAGTACAATGAGGAGGTGCCAAGGGCACAGGCATGAGAAACCGTATGTGAGGTCTTTTGATGTATTTTCAGTAAAAAAAGCAATTATCTAATTTCATGATGGCTAAGATACTAAAGGTTAATAAAGATCCTCCTTTAATTTGCCATCATTCACCTTGAAAGATGAACTTTGAAAAAATCCCTATCGGAAGTCATCCAATACTCGAGACGAAGCCAGGCACCATAAGGTAGCACAAGAACAAACGAAAGAGCAAATCCATATGATAAGTTGAAACAAGCCCTACTGATGGTGTGCCGGAATAGAGAAACTTGAAATCCCCCATTTGCTGACCTTTGTGCAAATCGGGATGCTGGTGAGAGAACAAAGATGATTTTGGACTGAGAATCGGAAGAGATAGGTTGTCTTATCAGTTGAACGGAAAAGAAAACCCTTGAATCCTCATTGTGACAGAGTCCATACAGTCAACGTTCTTTCGGAATACACAGGGTCCAATCAAGGTGTTGCGAAATCGCATCTGTTTTGCATTGGAGAGAAATCAAAAATGAGCCGAGATCATGTGACTCGGTTGTGTGGCGCCAGAGCGCACGAAAAAACTATCAGATTGATACTGGAATTCTTTTAGATAAGTATTAAAACTTGAATTGTGTTCGAACGGGGGAAAAAAATGTTTCCTCGTAAATATTTAAGTAAACTCGAAAAGCTTGGTTGAGAAAAAATGTTTCTCGGAATTAAAAATATTTATATGAAGAACTGTAATTTAACGTAGAAGTGATACTTGAATATATTTCTTAGAAATGATCAGAATATATTTATGCTTGGCCGAAATGCAGTTTATAGCATTTTCGGAATACATATCTTATTTTTAATGTTAAATGTTCTTATATGTCGTCGTTGTGATGTGGTGCTGTCAAATAAAAAATAGAAAGACACTCAAGTTTATTTACTTTCAAGAATTAGATTAAGCGAAATATGTTTTTTTCTCGAAACCATTTTATTACTTCGAATGATGTTTCAAGATAGTTTTGAAAAGAATAAATTTTCATGGTGCCGAACACCTGGACTTTAGATTTGAAGTAGATTTCAAGATTATATAAGTATTAAATTAATGAGTGCTCCATAGGATTTCACAGTCTCCGAATTTGGATTGCAAATATTGGATTACCCGTCATCAGCTTATTCGTCTTCTCGTCGCGGATAAAAAAAGGTACTGTAAACCATTTTGTTCTATGCATGAAAGTTATTGTATAATTGTAAATTATGGATGTAGATAAATTAAAAAGTAAAAGAAAGGTCATGAAGATCTCTATAACCAAGCTCATTACAAAAATTGAATCTTATATAGAAAGTATTGATTTTGAAAATAAAAGTAATTTTGATCAGTTGAATGAATATTTAAATAATATAATAGAAAAGCAAAACGAATTAAAAGTAGTAAACAATCAAATTCAAGATTTAATCGATGATGGAACAGTTTTTGAAACTGAAATTCAAAATTGCATTGAATATGACGATGTTATTAATGAAGCTAAATTTAAAATTAAATTGAATTTGAAAAAATTTAAAATTGATTCGGATCAGCCTGATACTAGTTCTGTATTTAATGCGAGTACAATCCCTTATGTTAGTGCTAGGCCGGCAACAATAAATTTGCCAAAAATAACTATGCCAGTCTTTAAGGGAGAACCAAACACCTTTTTAGAATTTATGAATAGTTTTAAGAGTACAATTGATTCGAATGAGAATTTAACCAAAATTGACAAATTCAGTTACTTAAAATCATTTTTGTCAGGTGAAGCGCTTAGATCAATTTCCGGTTTGGTGCTAAACGAAACTAATTATCAGCACTCTTTAGACTTACTGCAGAATCGATATGGTAAACTAGAAATTTTGATAAGCGGGTTTTTATAAATAAGTTGTTAGAACTAGAACCGGTAAAATCAACTGCGAACATAAAATTGTTACGGGATTTATATGACGAATGTGAGGTAAGCATTCGGAACTTGAAAGCCATTGGGGTGGCGTCAGATAATTTTGGGTATTTATTAATACCAATTATCTTAAAACAGTTACCACATAACTTAGTAGTTGAATTTCAGAGGAAGAAAAATGCGGAAAAAGCTGGTGACGTGAATGAATTAATGAATTTCATAAAGTTTGAAATAGAATCGCGCGAAGCAGCTAATGCAGTGTCAGGGCTTTCCTTAAAAAATCACGAAGTAACACGATATGAAAAAAGGGCTCCTAGGATAAAACCTAATGTTCCCACTTCAGTTGCGCTTAATACTGTTGTGAAAAATGTTTGCATTTTTGTAACTCTTATCATTCAAGCTTAAAGTGTAACGAGATTACCGATGAACAGAAAAGATATAAGTTGAAAAAAGATGGGAGATGTTACCGATGCTTCTTGAAATCGCACTTAATATCTTTGTGTAAGGTAAAAATACCGCCTTGTGAATTGTGCAAAAGTAATCAGCATAATTATTTATTTTGCCCCACTAAAAAATCGACAAAAATGAGTCCCGATGATGGCTTAGTGAAAGCCGAAACGTCTAAAAATGACAAAAGTCAAGCCGTGTTTTCATATGTAGTAAAAACAAATAATTCACCCGAAAAGTATGCAACATTGTTGCAAACTGCCTGTGTACAAGTGCAGGGAACAGGAAATAAATTAAACACGAGAATTTTATATGATTCTGCATCCTCCAGGACATTTATTACAAAGAGTTTAACCTCAGCGTTAAAATTAAAACCTGTTGCTAAGGAAACACTTTTGGTTTATACATTTGCGAATCGCGAAGCCATAGAAAAGGAGTTTAATGTCGTAATTTTAACTATTATTAGTTGTCATCATCCTTATGAAAAAATAACTGTAAGAGCGCTGGTTTCTGAAATTATTAGCGGTACTAAGATAATGACTTCTGTTGATTATAAGTTAATAGATAAATTACGATTAGATAAACATGTATTGGCTGACACATTTATTCATTCGAAACCTGTTCAGATATTGCTTGGGGCAGATTATTTATTTGAAACTATAATAGGATCTGTCGAAAAAAATAATCGTCAATTATTTATGCAGCCAACAATATTTGGTAAAACCTTGGTCGGTCGAGTTGACAGTAATAATTCTAACACAACTTCCTGTTTAAATGTAATTTGTTTACCTCCAGAAAATGATCTTAGGAATTTATGGAACATCGGAATCATTTTTAAAAATGATAGATATATGACTCCCTTGTTATGGTGTAATGAATTAGATAAACAAAATTTGTTTAATAATTACGAGGTTGCAAAAAAGCGTTTTGCGGGTTTGGAAAAAAGATTAAAGAGTGATAAATCTTTGTTTTTGAAATATAATGAAATTATGAAAGAGCAATTGAGTGAGGGAATTATTGAGAAATGTAGTGATAATTGCTCTATCGATTATGTAATGCCCCATCAATCAGTGTCCCGACCGAGTTCTTCTACTACAAAAACCAGGATAGTTTTTGACGCGAGTAGCCGAAAAAATGGGGGAAAAAGTCTAAATCAGTGTCTTTTTGCGGGGGAAAATTTAAATCCTAATCTCATAGATGTGCTATTAAATTTTAGACAGTTTAAAATTGCTTTCACGGGGGATATTGCTAGAGCCTTTCTACAAATACAGGTATCAGAAAATGATAGAAATTATTTATGTTTTTTGTATTTTGATGACTGTGACATAGATCAATGCACCGTTTTATACCATTTTAACTGTCACTGTTTCGGTGTGACCAGCTCCCCTTATGTTTTAGCCTCTACAATTAAAAAACATATTGGTAATTATAAGGAAACGGAACCCACCGCTTATGAAATGATTAATAAATATTTATATGTGGATGACTTAATTTATGGAGCATCCACGGTTGCAGAAGCCATGAAACTAACAACTACTGCAGTTTCTATATTTAAAGATGCTAATATGCAATTGTAAAAGTTTGTTACTAATTCACCAGAATTAAGGGAATCGTGGAATGGTAACCCGGTTATAGAAATTAATGAAAATTGTGTAGAATCTAAAGTATTGGGGTTAAACTGGAATATTGAAGAGAATTTTCTGGCCATAGATTTGGCATCTTTAGTGTCACTTGGTGACAGCTTGGAATTTACCAAAAGGCATGTTCTCCAAACTGCCGCCAAAATATTTGATCCTATTGGATTTATGTCACCATTTTTGATTAGAATTAAGATTTTTCTACAAGAATTATGGCAGAGTGGGTTGGACTGGGACGACGAATTTAATGAAGAATTTAAAATTAAATACAGAACATGGTATCAGGAAATAAAATTGCTTGAAGAATTAAAAATACCTAGATATTATTATCACTCGGGTGAAGTACAGGACAGGGTAGAACTTCACATTTTTTGGGACGCTTCCTTAAAATCCTATGGAGCGGTAGCCTACTTCCGATTTAAATCATCCGAAGGGCTCTTTAAGACTTGTTTTGTTATGGCTAAGGCTAGAGTGGTCCCGTTGAAGAAAATAACTCTCCCTAGGCTCGAACTTTTAGGTGCTCTAATAGCTGCTAGGATAGCTAATCACCTAAAAAGTATTTTCTCTATCAAAAAAATAGTAATGTGGACTGATTCAACCATCGTATTACATTGGATCCAGGGAGTGGCGTCCAAATGGAAGCCATTCGTTGCCAATAGGGTAACGGAAATACAGGGAATGAGCGACCGTAGTTCATGGAGGCATGTAATTAGCAGGGATAATCCTGCGGATATGCTGACTAGGGGGCTATCAGCTAAGGAATTATTGAACTCAAATCAATGGTGGTGTGGCCCTGAATGGCTTAGTAAATCTGAAATTTGTTAGCCTAAGGATGATAAGTATAAAACAAAATCAGTCAACCCTGAAATTGAAATTGAAGCCAGAAGTAAAATTTTGGTTAATGCAACAATTGTTAAGGAAAATCTAATTGAAATAAACAAATACAGTAACCTGAAAAAACTATTACGAGTAACTGGCTATGCTATACTCTTTATCAAAATGTTAGAGAAAAAACGCGAGAGAAATTGTAATCTTATGTCTGAGGAAATCCGAGAAGCAGAAATTTATTGGATAAAAAATTGTCAAAATGAAATTTTCTCGAGCGAAATCATATGCCTGAAAAATTCTAAACCGTTTCCTAGAGATTCTAAATTACTTTCCTTGAACCCTTACCTCGATCCAGAAGGAGTTTTGCGAGTCTTTGGAAGACTCAGTAAGACTGATTTATCGGTGGATGAAAAGCATCCAATAATTCTTCCGCCAAAAACTAAATTGGCAGAGCTAATAATTTGGGATGCTCATAATAAAGTTTTTCACTCTGCTGTTGCCCATACACTTCTACAAATTCGAGAAAGGTTCTGGCTACTAAAGGCTAGACAAACCGTGAGAAGTGTGCTTAAAAACTGCATTGTATGCAAGAGGTTTTCTTCAACTCCAGTAGACCAAACGGTAGCTCCATTGTCAGCTGATCGTGTAGAACAGGCAAATCCATTCAGTGTGATAGGATGTGATTTTGCAGGACCTTTGTACGTAAAAGACAGTGATAATAAGCAATACATTTTGCTGATTACGTGTGCAGTAACCAGAAATGTCCACCTGGAGCTTGTAGACAACTTGTCAACTTCAACATTTTTGCTAGGATTCCGTAGATTCCTCTCACGACGAGGAATGCCAGCTGTTATATATACAGATAATGCTCAGACGTTCAAACGGGCCGAAAAAGACTTAAGGAAACTTTGGTCCATTATAACTCATCCAGATGTGCAAGAATTTTTTTCTTCCCATTGCATTAAGTGGAAGTTCATAGTCGAACGAGCAGCATGGTGGGGGGGATTTTATGAACGTATGGTTAGGACTATAAAAACAGCATTGCGGAAAACTCTTGGCAAATCATCCCTGACTGTGATTGAACTGAATACTGTACTAGTGGAAATTGAAGGCATGGTCAATTCTCGCCCTATAACCTATTTCTCGCCAGAAGGTCCAGACCCCCTACCATTAACCCCTGCTCACTTCTTAATTGGGAGAAGAATATCTTCTCTGCCACCAGTTCGGCTTCACCTTGACTCGAATATCTCTTCCAGGAAAGAGTTAATTAGATCTTACAACTATCGTGAAAAATTAATGCACTTGTTTTGGTCTAGATGGAAAGGGGAATATTTATTAAATTTGAGGTCAGCTCATTTAAGCTCGAACAAAACTAATTTTCCTCAATTTAAATTAAATGACATTGTACTAATCAAAGATGATAGATTACCCAGAAATTTCTGGAGTCTAGGAAAAATTATTGAATTATTTCCTGGAAGAGACGGCAAGGTGAGGTCCTGTAAAGTCAAAACTGAGAAATGTATTCTCAAAAGACCCATCCAATTGATTTATCCTCTTGAACTTGGAACTGATTGTGACTCTAAAAATTAATTCATATATTAATCTTATTTTTTCTTCTTATTTAGCTTAAATTTGATTGTAACGTGTTTAAATACCCTGAAGTATGTATAACATTTCGTATTTTATATTTGTATTTGTATTAATTTCATTATTTTATATTTGTATTAATATCATACATTTTAATTAATTGTGATGAACACCCATATGTTCATGGGTGGGCAGTGTTGCAAAATCGCATCTGTTTTGCATTGGAGAGAAATCAAAAATGAGCCGAGATTATGTGACTCGGTTGTGTGGCGCCAGAGCGCACGAAAAAACTATCAGATTGATACTGGAATTCTTTTAGATAAGTATTAAAACTTGAATTGTGTTCGAACGGGGAAAAAATGTTTCCTCGTAAATATTTAAGTAAAGTAAACTCGAAAAGCTTGGTCGAGAAAAAATGTTTCTCGGAATTAAATATATTTATATGAAGAACTGTAATTTAACGTAGAAGTGTGATACTTGAATATATTTCTTAGAAATGATCAGAATATATTTATGCTTGGCCGAAATGCAGTTTATAGCATTTTCAGAATACATATCTTATTTTTAATGTTAAATGTTCTTATACGTCGTCGTTGTGATGTGGTGCTGTCAAATAAAAAATAGAAAGACACTCAAGTTTATTTACTTTCAATAATTAGATTAAGCGAAATATGTTTTTTTCTCGAAACCATTTTATTGCTTAGAATGATGTTTCAAGATAGTTTTGAAAAGAATAAATTTTCACAAGGACTTGTTCACAAAAGAGGTGCATCACATACATAATAGTTTACCCTGGAACTTTCTCACACTAAGATTTAACAGGACAATTGTGTTATTGTTTTTTGTACCAAATCTTCCAATCAATTAGAAGTGAACATCGAGAGTTCTAAGCAAATTGAATAAACATTGTGACTTGCAATGTTGTACAACATCTGACAATTAGTGCTTAAAGAGCTTATCAGGCCCTGCTGTACTTAGAGACATTTGAGTTTTATAACCAGAGAAAACTGTTTTCATGAGTCGTACATTTGAATATATGTATTCTATCAGGACCGAAACTAGCCTTTTTTGCACCCGGGGCAAGCATAGATTTTGCCCCCCCACCTCTTCCGCAAAGTATATTTACAAAGAGAATTTTACTAATTTTCTAATAGCCGACTTATTTTAAAATTTAAAATATGTAATACTGAACTACATAATCTACAATGGCAGATCCAAGGTGGAGGTCACGGGGGTCATGAGCCCCCTCTGAACACCAACAAAAATATTCTAAAGATCATTTTTAAAATGAAATATACAGTTAGAGTCCCGATTATCCGAGTCCTGCTTAACCGAGTTTCTGCTTTCACCGAGTTATTTTCTTCTGATGAACTGATGTCTTCTATTATTATGAAACAGCCTTTATAAATGAAGTGTTAGGTGAAGAAAAATGGCCATAATTTTTTTTTTTGTAAAAAGAACTCTGATTTTCTGGTCAGAATGGGAAGGAAAAAAATGGCCATAATTTTTTTTTTTTTTAATTTAAAAAAAAAAAAAATTATGGCCATATTTTTTCTTCCCATTCTGACCAGAAAATTAAAGTTCTAACTTTTTACGGCTGCTCTTTCATCTTCACCCAACACTTCATTTATAATGGCTGTTTCATAATAATAGAAGACATCAGTCCATCAGAAGAAAATGATCCATTCCAAAGGTATAATCCTTCATTTGGCGCCCGGGGCACATGCTCCCCTGCCCCCCCCCCCCCCCTTAGTTTCGGCCCTGTATTCTATATTCTGATTGACGTTATTTACCAACTATATCATTAATTTTTATTACTACCAGGGCTGCAGAGTCAGAATCAGGCCTATTTTTCAGCAAAAGAGTCGGAGTCACTAAAAAACAAGCCAACTCTGACTCCAGCCTTTTTTGATAGACAGTTTGAAGTGAAATTAAACCAATTATATGTATTTTTAAATCTAGAAAATGGATTTATTATTGTTACTTTTGGACTCTACCAAGCTACCTAAGTTAAAGATGCCCAATATAGAGTAGTAGATAGAGTAGTTGTCCAGTAGTAGATAAAAACCGTTTTTAATTGAAAACTCTAGTAGATATTTTACATTTAGTATGTAAGTACTTTTCCTCAGATTTTTGGGGTTACGAAACCCAATGTAGAGAGATCGGCAAGGGCACAAAGCCCTCAAAATGAAGGCAATTTTTCAAACACATCAGGTCAGCAAAATAAAGATAATTTTTTGTTAAAGTGCCGGGCCAGACTGATAAAAAAAATTAAGCAGGCTGTCTGGACTAATATAACAAATTTGAAAGAATCAAACCAGCAAAATAAAGACAATTTTTGTTAAAGTGCCGGATCGGACTGATAAAAAAATTAAGCAGGCTGTCCGGACCAATATAACAAATTTGAAAGAATCAAACCAGCAAAATAAAGACAATTTTTGTCAAAGTGCCGGACCAGACTGATAAAAAAAATTAAGCAGGCTGACCGGACCAATATAACAAATTTGAAAGAATGAAACCAGCAAGATAAAGATAATTTTTGTTAAAGTGCCAGATTGGACTGATAAAAAAAATTAAGCAGGCTGTCCAAACCAATATAACAAATTTGAAAGAATCAAACTATGCCGATAAAATACAAAGAAGACTGGGGTGAGAATAAGTACAAATTTGCTGCATGATGCTAGTTTGACAACATCGATACAGAAACGTAACATGTCTAATTTAGAGATCTACACTGTTTGGTTAGATTGCGTCTGAGCCTGAGTTGAATGTTTTCAGCAGACTTGAGCTTTGTCACAATCAAACTTCAGTCAATCTTACATTTTCCCTACATACTCAGTGCGAGCCGAGCCATAACTAGACTTATTCCCAGGACATGTCGAATGCAATTTGTTTTGTAAAAATAGTATTAGCTATAATGAATTTCTGTTAACAGAATCTTTAAAAATATAAATTACAGAGTATAAATTACACAGAAATGTTTTTTTTTTATCTTTTTTTTTTTTTTATCTTTTTTTTTTAACTATACAGCTTCAAAATTTATGATGTTTTGACCACCTTTCTTCTTTTATTCTAAACTATATTAATTTTTCTTATGTCTTCATTTGAATGTAATAGTCTAAGTGTCTAAGTAATCATTCATGTTGCTGTTCTGTATTGTATGGCTTGTGAACCTATCATAATCTGAAATATACAGTAAAATTTCCCCATAAATATATATGCAGTATTCTTTAAAATAATCTTAATTACGTATTATAAAAATCTGATTTTTTTTTCAGAAATTGAGTCAGGCTGGGCCTGATTTGATTTTTAAAGGGCTGGACTAGTTTTCAATGCTTTTTGAATGGGTCGGGGGCATGAACGGGCGAAAATACAGACAGACAGGGGCAAAATTTTAAGGGTCCAGGCCAAAGTGGGCAATATATATATATATATATATATATATATATATATATATGGTGGTAGGTTATGTTTAATTAATGGTTATATATATATATAACCATTAATTAAACATAACCTACCACCATCAAAAACCGTAATATTATGAATTAAAGCTGTAAGTATAAAAAAAAATTTATAAGAATTATTATGGAAGAAAAATAAGAAAGTGGACACCGACAAATAATGGAAAAGCTTATATATTGAATTACGTTGTCAAGGGCACAGAATTCAATGATATAAGCAAAATGGTTGTTTTCTGTGAGAAAAATAAGCTAAAGCTAAAAATTATTTTCCCCTGTGCCCAAACAACCATTAAAATCAAGTGAATTGATTAAAAATGAAAACAGAATAGAAACAAATAATATGAAATGGAAAAATCAATAAAACCTATTTAAATATTTATAGGATATAAAATAGAAATAATAAACACCATACCGATTAAAATTTCAGTATTTTAGAATAAATCCACGCGCACATGGCACCCAAAATATCGTAAAGATTCAGGTGAATAAAACAGTTAAGAAATCACAGTAATTGATACCAAAGGATGCAGTTAATACATTTTGAAATAAATGTTAAATAACTTTTAATATAATATAAAATAAAATAAATAGAAAGTAATTACATATTTAAAATGCACTATTAAATTAATTAAAAACTGTTTAACAATATTTAGCTAAAAATTCCCCCTGGTGTAGTAAATTATAACTGAAATGTAGCTGGAAAAAGTAAAATTTAGAACTTATCGTCGAAATACAGATTTTGGTGCTGCCATCTAGTATTACTTTTATTATTCAATTGTCACAAGATAAACAGTTGTAAGCATTTGAATGTAACAATTGTTTTATTAACAGCAAAACCAAACATATCCTTATATATAGATAATTATAAACTGAATATAAACCACACAATGTATTTTTAAAAAAACTATTGTTAATAAAATTTAAAAAGCATACAAAATATTCTATTAGCTAACTTATTTAAACTAACTAAGAATTTAAATAATTCTAGAACATCGATAATATATAGCATATAGCTATATGCTATAAAACAAAATAAATTCATTAATAATTAATATAAATAATTATTAAAAATATAAAAATCTTTAATAAAAAATATTATATATAAGATAATTATAAAATGAACAGGAAATAAAAAACATGGGAGTATATAGAAGGTAAACAGATACTTAAATTCCGATTACCTAAAAAGCACAAATATAGTGTGTGGATTATTTTCATACATCCATAAAAATCCTAAAAGTATGAATGTGGGACATTCAAAAACATTAAACCGATAATAAATTTTATAACACAAAGTGAAAATAGATAAATATTAAAATATTAATAAGAATAGAGGAATAATAATAAAAATAATTACCCAATTTTAATACATACAGTATAACTTTATTTATATTAAATATACTTATATGTATATTAATCACTATAAAAATGGCATACTATTAGTAATTAATATGATATTGTCCTTATTAAATTAAAATTTATAACAAATGATTGTAAATAAGATTAAACAATAATTAAACTAATTATTAATGAAAATCACCAATTACATATAAAATATCAAATCAACATCCTTATAAAATACGTATCAAAAATATAGTAATAATACAAAAGCCCTATATATATATATATTTGTTTTCCTATTTTCTTTTGAAGCCCTAAGAACAGAATGAATGCCAAAATAGTAAAATTTTCGCTTTATTTTTCTTGTGTTACCTCATAATTTTAACCAATAGGGAACATCAGTATATTAGTCAGCCCGGAGTCAGAGTTGGGCCTTTTCCCATACCGACTCCACAGCCCTGGTTGCTACCATCTTTTTATAACTGCATGAACCTACAACATTATTTAATTATTTTACAAGTTGACTGAATTTGTTGATTTATGAATGAAGTCTTATTTGCATATTTAGCTTGACTGGTTTCTTGTATCACGCTACCCTTTTTTACATCTAAATAGATGGAGACCTTAGTATACTATTCACTATTTCATATACACAAGCAATTTTTTTTTATATTTATACAATTTATTTAATATAAAGAAGACATTTATTTGTAAGTAATCTGTATATAACAGGGTTCCCAGCATCATGGAAAGTCATGTAATTTCAAAGTAGTCAGGGAAATTTCAAAATATAACGGAAAAGTCAGGGAATTTACAAACATTTTCTAAAAAGTCTTGGTGAAAAAAAGAAAAATAACGCGAAATTCATAAAAAAAAAAAAAATGAAGAATGATGCGAAATTCATCAAAAAAATGAAAAATGATGCAAAATTCATCAAATAGTCTTGGGAAAAAAATCACTAATTTTGACAAAGAATTGCAAAAATAAGTAGCAAATTTCGTTATATGCCTGTTTGGTCAGGGAATTTTTTTTAGATTTGGTCATGGAAAATCAGGGAATTTGCCAGTCATGTTTTGCTGGGAACCTGTATAAAAAACAATAATAATATATATGTAATAAAGCAGAATCATCATCATTTTCTTTCTCCAGACATCAGATTAATTTGGTGTGTAGCTGTGGCATAAGGATAGGATACATTTTGTATTGGATCTGTTTATTCCATTTCTGTTACACATTGCTCTTTTTCATAAGTCAAGCCCTGTTGGAGAGAGTTTCCATTTTAATGGCCCATATTCCGAAACTGGGCACTGGAATCGTGGCTTAAGAGGACAAATGATTTGAGGAAAAAGCTCTCTTCTGCTTGTGCAGCCCTTTTTCGTTAAGCATCCTTATAGCTTCTCCCAACAAGGCCATGTGCATACTTTTCCTGCGTAAATCTTAAACTTTAGTTCTTTTTTAATATTTTGCAGCCCCACATTTTGCAATAGTACCTAAATTAAGGGTAATAAGATAAATTGCACCTTTTTTTGGTGATGGGGAATAATGTATATACATTCATTTAAATGCTTTTCAATAACGTATAAAATGTAGTTTATGAAGAAAACGTGTACAAATCTTATTTTTTTCGCTTTATTTGACACTAAACTTCTGGCAAAAATGTTTGCTATTTAGCATCTAGAATATAATTAAACATATTTATGTTACTTAATACAGTGAATGCAATGAAAATTTTATTCTAAGACTTCAATTAAAAACAAAATAAGAATCATAATAACATATTTTATATACCTTTATAACGATCCCATAACACTGGTAGCTCAATTAATCTTTCTTCAACACACAAGGCAGTTAATCGAGCTTCAGCATCTTGATCCCAACAATCTTCTATTGTTTCTTTAAGAGCTCTAATTGCCTATTAAGAGAGTATTTTTGTAAAGAAAAATTACAGAAATAATACATTTTAGTTTTATGTTTGGGTTTCAGTCAGGGTTCAGTGATATATATCAATCGATATATCTTGATATATATCATGATATACATCCAATATTTATTTTTAAAATATCATGCAGTTTGATATTTTCATATATTGACATTAATTTTCAACATGTTGCATATGTTATTTTTGATATTTTCAGTCAAAACAATTGTAAATGAATTTTTTTAACTGTTATTGATTGTGTCATTCTGTAAATAAGAACTTTTGCTTTGACAGGCCCTTTTTAGCTGCTGCCCCCTCAAAAAAAAAAAAAACTTTTCTCAGCTTTACATTTGAAGCTGAATTTTTAAATGAAGAATGTAGAACCAATAATTATGTGGGACAATATTTACTTAAAACAGCTATTGAAAGATAAACTGTCTGATTCCGAGAAGTTATTTACTGCTTCATAGAATCTTTTCTGGTTTTGGTTTCCTTTAGTTTAACCGCTTCGGGACGAGCGACCAGTATATGTGCCACGTAAGGTGCTCAGAATCAGTTATTATTCTCACCAATAAAATTTCATCATAAATTTTGCTTTATTTAATTCGAGCATTTTCCCGTTCAATAAGGCAAAATTTTCTGTTTTTAAAAACAGGTGATAAAAGATTAAAAATTCTGTAAAAGTCATTCATCCCGAAGGTGTTACACTACACAATAGGTTAGAGAATGAAAAAGGGTACAAGCTTACATTTATATTCAAATTTTTCAATAACAACGATGTATATTGTATATAATTTTGTTTTATAAAACACAAAATTTTCTGGAAACTTGATAATTAATCCCACAGTTTGTTTTTTGTGAGTGTAAAAAGCAAATTGCGTCTGTTTTCAGTTAGTTGATCTTCAATTTTGTTACATAAAGGGAAAAAAATACATTAAGAATATTGTTTTATTAAGTTTTCATGCTAAATGCAATATTTTTTTAGTTTCTAATTTATATTAGTCTGAAAATATTTATAATTATCAATAAGTTGACTATTTTGAAAATATCGGATATACAGTGAAGCACCATTTATACGTTTTTCAAGGAACCAAGAAAAGGAAACGTATAAACGAAAATCACAAAAATACAAACATTTCCCTAATTACCAACAATAAAAAAATCATAGATAAATTAAAATACATGAAATACAAGAGGTATGTAATACTAAACTTCTTATTCCGGATATAATTTACAACTTACTGCTATTCATATTCATTCACTATGTACAAAATATTTTGTTATTTTAGGTTGTACGGAATTTTTGAATTGCACAGAAAAAAGTTCATTGTTCAGAGTTAAAAGTGCCATCTTAACATTATCATTCAAATCGCTGCTAATGAGGTATTCTTGCATGGTGTTAAAACCTGCCAAAGCTTGTTGAAAACTTGGCAGTGGCTTTTCGGATCAGTTATCCTCTTCTTCACTGCTAGTTTCCTCATTTGCAATCATTTCATCAATTGTTAAAAGAGAACATGTTGCAAGTTCCGAATCACATTGCACAAAATCTTCAAATGTAGTAACATCACTTAAATTTGACCAGTTTTCTGGTGGAGCAAAATGATCAGGTTCGGCGTTTTCAATAGGATTGACATCCACTGGTGTTAAAAATCCGCCAAGGGCGAAGCAGTTTTTTATCGTTTTGGGTAAAACATTTTGCCAAGCCATCATTATGAAATAGCTTTTAAGATGTTAATGTTCACATTTTCGAAGTCACCGTGGTCTAAACTGGCGATAGCAGTTTTCACCAAAAGTTTTCGATAATGTTGTTTTAGGGATTTTATGGCTCCTAAATCCAGTGGCTGCAATTTGCAGGGAAGAATTTGACAGTTATGTTTTTAAGAAAGTCCATATTAGGTGGATGAGCTGGACACTGATCAATGAATAAAATGATTCGCCGCTTTTGGTTTCGCATTTTATCATCTAATTCTTTTAACCAATCGGTAAAGAAGGACATTGTCATCCATGATTTTTAATTAGCCAGGTACATTGTTGGTAATGTTTTCACATTTTTGAAGCAGCAGGGCTTTTTTGATTTGCCAATAATCAAAGGAGGCAATTTTTCTGATCCATCTGCATTGGCACAGAATAGCACTGTTAATCGCACTTTACTCTTTTTTCTACCATGGCACATATCCGATTTGATTGCAAGAGTTTTTGATGGCAGAAGATTATAAAATAAACCGGTTATTGAAAATGTCTTTTTGTTCATATCCCTTTATCAGATCTGGCAATTGGTTTTGAATCCAATCATCCACTGTTTCGCAATCAACATCTCCAGACTCTCCACTTATAGCTTTGCTTGTTATGCCATGTCTTAATTTAAACTTGTGAAGCCATCCTGAAGAAAATGATGCATCGCATTCCACATTTAGCTTCTTCGAAATTTCTCATGCTTTCTCCATAAGCAAAGGACCGCTGATGGGAATTTTTACACTATGACACTGATTAAACCAGTGTAAAAGCAATTCTTCAACATCAGCGAATTTTCCGCTTTGAATTCGAAGTTTTTTTGAAGCACTACATCCACTTTGATGATGGCTTTCCTCGATGATCTTACGCTTATAAATTAGCGTGTTTAAAGTTGAAACTGGTAAACCTAATTCTTTGGCAAGATCCACTCTTTTTAAATGTTGGTTTTCATCCACTTTTTTTTAAATGCACATTTTTTCCTTCAACGACAGAGATTTTCTATTGCGCAAAGTCATTGTGAACCGCTAGTGAACGATACAAATCCAGGCACTGAAGTTGCCAGGAAAAGAACTTGCCCTGCTAGGTCTGGGGAGAGTACAACAATAACCCTTATCTATAGAAAGTGGGATGTTCGCATTCCTTATGGGTACGGCTTTTGTTCAGCTGAGCAGGTGTTGGTCAAGGTCACGAGCCTTTTGTAAAACTGGACAATCGGGAGTTGGGAATATGAGAATGAAATGCACATTTTCTCTCTTCTTGACTTGTTGAAAAAAACGTATAAATGAAATTTGCGATTTAAGGAAAAACGTATAAATGAAATTATTTAACGTTAATATCCATTGGATTTTGTCGGGACCATTCAAAATAACGTATAAATGATAAAAATGTATAGACGAGAAACGTATAAGCGGTGCTCCACTGTATATTGAAAATATTGGATATATATTGAAAATATCGGATATTTTCAAAAATATCATGATATTTACGAATCCTGGTTTCAGTAAAGCAGCAGAAGAGTTACAAACAATATTCTCACTGACTTTTAGCGAATCTTTGTAATTTGGCTGATAAGTGAAAAAAGGAAAAAAAAACTGTAGTCAAATGGAAAAAAAATAGCAAAATGGATTCATCATGAAACATTGATTCTAAAACCTTTCTTTAACCTCTAGTTCTTTAACCAATTAGGTTTGGCATCTGGTGCCAGGATACTGACTGAACAGTACTTGAAGCAGATTTGGCTGATGCTAAAATGAACTAACTAGTGGCAATATATCTGTTAAAAGGGGTGAGAATAGCCAAACTGCAAAAAAGAGGAAAGTTTTTGCTTTGCTCTCTCATACCTGAAAATTCCCTCTTTTTATCATGTGAGAGGAAATTTTTCAGGGCATTAGTTTTGTGATTGATTATTTATTGTTGCTGGGATGTAACAAATAGGACTGAAAAATAAAAACTTAAAGATTTTAAGTTTTCTATGCTTAGGAAGGAGCGAGAAATTTTGGAGGTAAATGTAGGAAATTTAGATGATTGATTACTTGTGATTGACTATTATAACAAAGCAGCAAATATAGCAAAAAAAAAAAAGTTTTAAAGAGTTTAAAATTTGAGAGATGATGAAGAAGTAGAAATTTTGAAGGGAACAGGTTATTTAGATGATTGTTTATATATTTTTTGTTCATATGAGGGTAATAAGCCAGAAAAATATTTAAAATTAGAGTTTTACTGATTTTAGGCTTTATGGTTATAGCGCTGGGAAAGGAGCTAATAAAAGGGGGAAAGGTGATTTAGATGATAGATTATTTATAACTACAATATAAATTTAAAAAGTAAGACTGGAAATTTTCGAAAACAAACTGAAAGATTTTTGACTGTGTGCTACAAAAAGCATCAAAAGAAAATTTCGCAACACAACTTGAAACTGTATGTTTGGTAGATTATAAATCATTGTTCTGTTTACATAAATTTTCTTTTATGGCCAAATCAAATCAACCAAAAATTTTCAATATTCAACCTGGCCATTTCAGATTTCAATGAAACTGCCAGGAATCATTGTCCCTGATGATATAAATGAGAATATATTTTTATAATTTTTTCATCTCATTAAATTTTCATACAATTAATTATTTAAATTTTGAAAAATCATCATTATTTGACTTGCAGAAATGTTTTTAATTTTGAATTTCTCAAGTTCTATCAGGCATAGAGAGTTCTATAACCCATCATTTTAAAGAGAATTTCATAAGGTTTGATTTGATATGCAAGTTGACTATGCTTCATTAAAAATAATAATTTTTTTAAAAATTTGAAATTTAAAAATTTTTAGATAGTGCTTTTTAAAAGCTTTTTAGATAGTGCTCTACGCCTGATAGAACTGAGAAATTCAAAATTGAAAACATTTATGCAAGCCAAAAAATGATGATTCTTCAAAATTTAAATAATTAATTGCATGAAAATTTAATGAGATAAAAAAAATTATAAAAATATATTTTCATTTATATCATCAGGGACAATGATTCCTGGCAGTTTCATTGAAATCTGAAATGGTCAGGTTGAGTCACTGTTTGATTTAGTGTGGAAATGACCCTTTAGTATGATTTTAAATTAACAATATTTGCATGAAAGTGAAAAGCCACAAAGTAAATATGATACAAGAGTATAATAATTAAAAGAGAATTACGTACAAATTTCTTTAATTTTTAAAAATTGACACAATCCTGTATTTTATGATGAATATTTTTTTTTCTGAATGCTACAATGAGTTATTATCTCTGATGAGATAAAATGCAAATGAAATCATCTACAGATGCTCTGAATACAGGAACATTACAAATAAATGCTTTGTTTGAGCTAATTAAATTACTGTTATTTATATTTTCCCAATCACCTAGTATTTTCATTATAGCATAGCTTAAAACTGTAATTAACCTTTTAATATTTGGATTTAGTTATTATTTTCCCCATAGCAAAAATTATTAATTTAATACATACTACGATGAAATACATTATTTTTCTTTTTAAATATAGAAATTCAAAAATTTTCAAAAATTAATAATTGATGAAATTACTACTATATTATATTTGTTCTATGGGCCTAACTTTTTAACGTGATTTACATCCTAAAATGAATGCTGGATTTCAAAGTTTTAGTTTCCTGTTCTATATTAGGAAACTAAAACTCTGAAACTCTTACAGTATTGTCTCTGTTCTCCTTACTTCTGTATTAGTGTTAAGGATTTTCATCTTTTGCAAATAAGAAATAAAAATATAATTAAACACAAAATAATACATCTTCTTTCTTTTCATCAATATCTTTGCTTTTGTAGAGAAATAATAAAATAAATATGTATTAGGTTTTTGTTTTTTTGTTTTTTTCGATTTTATTAAGATGTTATGATATGGCAAATGGACTCAGATAGTAACTCATTGCATCAAACTTAGCATGGTAGATGTATTATTTTTTTTTTTCTATTATATTTTATAATGTTACACATACTCTTCCTATAAATGCCATATATTTCAGTAAAGGGGAAGTTCTGGACAAATTTGGGTTTTCTTTTAAGAAGGTTCCTTCACAAAATTCTATTTCATAAAAGAGTCTCATAAAATTTTGGGATTTTAAATGTGTAATTTGCAAACAAAATAAGCTTATCAAAAAGGAAAATTTTAGCAGAAGCTAATGTTTGTAATTAAAATACTTAGTTTGGATTCAACTAACTGAATTTGATGTCTCAAAGCAAAATTTTATTTTTTCACAAAAATTTTATAATTTTACAAAATATTATTTTTTTTCTCCTACAAAATGGAGAACCATGGGAGAAAAAAAAATCTCTCATCAACATCTGGCATTATGCAGTATAACTATTAATATAAACTACTTAGAAAACAGTACACTGAAGAAAGATTTATTTCTGATGTGTCCTAAATACAGCAGAACCTCTTTTATCCGAAACTCTTTTAACCAAACTTTTAACTCTGTTAACCGAAATTTATTTTTAAAGCTTTTCTTTTTTTCTATTATCACATTCCTTGTGTCCAAATCCATTCTGAAAGCTTTTTTTTTTCTACTATCACATTCTTTGTGTGCAAATTCATTTTGATTTTCTTTTCTTTTTTTTTTTTTTTTTTTTTTTTTAACTGTTATATTCCTTGTGTGCAAGAGGTTCTTTCCGAACTATGAGTATATATAAATATTTTCGATCCCCTTTCTTAGAGTTCCTTTGAATCTAACTTGAACTCCCGTAAGCTGTGGAGTGGAATGAAGAAACCAAAAAAATTAGCAATTCTGAAGCATTTGAATGTTTTGCAAAAGGTTTGGCATGCTAGAGCAGCAGAAAGGCTGTGATACTGGTGAACTAATAACATTAAAAAACCCTATGATAGAGTTTCAAAGCAAAGGCAATCAAAACTGCGACAAACAAAACATTTTTTCAAACCCTTGTGATATATGTAAAAGGTACTTAATTTCAGAATTAAAATTCAGGTAACTTATTATTCTTTCTATTTTGCTATTGCTTTTATTGTTTTAAGCACTTGTTGCCATAATAAGAAATTGCATATATTTCTCCTTAATCTTAAAATTGAAGCATTCTCAATTATCCGAAAATTTTGATTTTCCCAAAAATGGTCAGTCCCAATTACTTTGGATAATTGAGGTTCTACTGTACATTATAAAAAATACAGAAAACATAAAATATAAACACTGCTACAAAATTTAAAAGATAAAGTTTTCTTTCAAGGTAAACTAAAGCACGTCTTACTGGATTAGTGTCTTTCCAAATGTCTGGGAAGAGGGGGCGAGCTTTGTGCTTTGCAACTAGAACTTGCATCTGCTCCATTGTGGGATGGTTACCTATCTCTGCTACAAAAGGAGCTTTGTATTCTGGCACTTCAACACCTAAAAAATTTTTAATTATTTTACTGAAAATTTTTAAACTGTAAATGATAACACAAAACTAAATTCACTTATTATATTATTCCTTTTTTTATTTGGCATCTACATGCAATAAAAATAATTTCATTTGCTATAAAAATCAGTACTTGTACATGTGTTTTAGTAGCATGTGTAAGTAAACTAACTTTTCAAAAACTTTCAACAGAAAAAAACCAGTTCATCTATTTATTAAAAAATTCTATGATTTAGGCAAGCTATTGATATTTAATGGCTTTTATAATTACATCATCAAAAACAAATAACCCCATATACCTTATTGTTATGAAAGAAGTAGAAAAGAATCTTTTGAAGAAACTAGGTTAAAGCAGGCTCGGACAGGTCCGCTGACCCATTGGCCTGAAGCTGACACAAATTTGAATGCTTTGCACCCTAACAGATCTAATATTTTCTTATTGACTGTACACTAGAATCCTAAGCAGGTTGGGTTTTACCCAACATGAACTTGAAAATTCTGATTATAGTCAACCAGAACCCAACAAAAAATTTTTGTCAATCTGAAACCTGAATTGAACCCATAGTGAAATAAAATTAATTCATGTTTTAATACAACTATGGAAAAGTAGTCTACAATTATTTCTATAATATCAATTTTATCTTTTTTTTTTTTTTTTTTTTTATAAAATTTTCTTATTCGTGTATTAAATTTTGAGTATTCATTTATGAAACATCATCAAATTACAGACACATAACACAAGAGAGCAATTTTCATTTTAAAAAAAAAAGAAGATATATCAAAGGAATAATTGCATGAGCGGAAACCAATACTTTCTACATTTGTAAATGATTGAAGAAGAAGACATTCATCTGTAACTGAAACCATGTTTCTTGAGAAAATAAAAGAAGTAATAGAAGGTAAGACATTTTTGTGTAGATTTTGTTGTTGGTTGGAAAATGGAATCTTGCATTTCAATGAAAAGTACAAGGTATGTATCTACAAACTTGAGGACTCTTCTCTCAGTTATGGAAAGTTAAATATTTCTCCTGCTTTCTAATTATGGTACAAATTTTACAAATCTGTGAAGAGGGGGAATGTTTTCTTTCATTCAATGTTCTCATTGAGTAAATTTACTCAATTGTTTTAGTAATCTACTGAAGCAACTATTTTTGCTTTACTTTTTCTGTAGAAATTTTGTATAATATAATATCAATTCAGTAATTTAAGAATGTATAAAGATATTTTTTTTTAGAGAGATAAAATACCTTAACCCCCCTCCCCTCTCATTATCTCATACATTTCAAATGTTAGCACCTGAATTTGCAATTACCTTTGTAACATGTAATACTTTTATAAAAAGCAAAATAAGCATAAATTTTTGTTTTTAAAATTTCTATTTCTGCGTATGTTTTGTTCTAAATATAAATTACTTTTGAATGAATTTTGCAGGCTGAATTTTGAGCATGTCTTTTGAGGAAGACTATATTTTGTTTTTTAAAAAAAAATGCAGTAAATAAACAACATTTATTTGTTAGATGTTAACAAAAATTGTGTCTATCATGTTATTATAAAGAATTTGATAACTAATTCATATGAAGTTAAGAAATATTTTTTTTATAAAGAAGTTTGAACACGTATTCTTGCTTCTTATTAGTCATAAAAGTAAAATTTATTTATGTAATAATTTTTTTAATATTTTTAAGATATAAAGAATCAATTAAATAATTTTTAAATTACAGAAATCAAATCATAAGGAATTTTAATCAGTAATTATGGAAGCATATACAATTCTAAAGTTTTTCTAGGAAGTCCACAAATCAGTTGAAATTTCAAATGAATATAGGGTCAATTAATGTTTCTAACAAAGTAAAACAAGGAAAATAGATTTATCATGTTATGACCAATCTGTTTTGTCTACATTAATATATATATATTATTAATAGATTTAGGCAGGTACAGATTAGCATATTTAGATAACTATTGAAAAAAAAAAAAAAAAAAGCGAAATGGAAAGTCATAGTGTTAGTATACTACAACTTAATCTCTGTTAAGTTTATTTCTAGAGTTTTTTAATATCAAAGGACTTGCTATGGAAAATCGCTTAGAAAATGGATTTGACAAAGTTTCAAACATGCAAAACGGATATAGGTGAGTTTTCTATTCACACTCAAAGATATAATACAAAGTCATATTTCTACTTGGTGCAATGCACATGGGTTGAATATTGAAATGTCAGATACTAGCCAAGCAGGTAAAATGACTTAAATTGGTCAAAATATTTGTGTCCTTTTAAAATTCAAGGTCTGCATCCTTTTCTTTGATTCAGTTCAACCCTCGGTCAAAGCAGATCATCATGTCCTTATTTTACAGCAGTAAAAGAACATAATTTGATAGTAAAGTTAAAAATACTTTCATTTATTATTTTGGTTATAAACAGCTAAAATTTTAAATTAAAAAAACATTGAAATAGGAGAGATGTCTTTGTATTAAAATCTTCTCAAAACACAAGGAAAGTTCTGTGATGCTACACACAGTTTATTTATTATGCATCTTATACAGTAGAAGATCTTTATAATGCAAACCTAAAAACACAAGGTTGTGCGTTGTATAGAATTTTGCGTTATATGGATCACATCATTAAAGTTACCTTGTAAATATGACCAAATATGTCTGAAATATATCAAAATACATTAGAATATCTTTATACTGCATTCCTTGTTACCAAGAGTTATCCAAATTATAAATTTTTGCATAATATAGGTCAGACATTGTTAAATTTTCTTTATAAACATGATCCAAATATAACTGACCAAACCATCCCTTATATTACTCATTTTGAAAAATGTTTATTGTAATAATAATTTTTTTTTCATTAAAAAAGTCTTAAATTAGGAGGTAAAGATGAACTAATATACCAAATTTAGTCCTCTAGAGATTAGCAATATTTTTACAATGATCAAATGCAGGTGCTTTTTAACTGCAAAATTTATTGTTTACATCTGAAAAGTTGTGCGTTATATGGAGAATTGCGTTATATAGATTTGCGTTATAAAGATCTTCTACTGTATTACAAATTAATCATACGTGAAATCAAAATAACAGTTATTACTAACAAACTAAAATCTAAGAATAACATTCTTCTGCTGAAACAGCTGTATCGTACCTTGGAAAAGATCTGTACACCTAGTCGCTAATTCCCATAAAATTAAACCTAATGCATATACATCTATTTGTTTCAATGAGGATTCACAATCTCTCAAATTCACAGCACCTTCTAATACTTCAGGAGCCATATAACGCAGTGTTCCAACCTATAAGAATAACATAAATTCGATTATAATATAAATTTTTAAAAATGAGTCCAAATTAAAATGAATAAGATGTTTTACTATTGAAAATACAAGATACATGATTGCTCTGTAAGAATCAATGAAAAACTGTAGGGGAAGGGACCAGAAAACTCAATCATGTCTACAGTTTAAAAAAAACAAAACAAAAAAACAGTCAAATATTATTTATATTCAAGAGAGCAACCTTTAAAATAGATTTTTACTTTAAAGAAAATTTAGTCACCAGAAACATTAGAAAAGGCATCAAGAAAGCCTCCAAAGGTTACTATATTGAACAGACTTACTCTACAGCATCATAAAGAAATAAAAATTTTTATGTATAAAATTACAAAAATGTGGAAAAAGGAATGGAAATTACTGATAATTAGATACAAGCTTACATCCATGAGAGATGTGGACTCTGCATTTTGCTCTTCTCCATTTATATAATATTTGGAACCAGACACACAAATTGCAAATTCAAAATCACACAGCATACATGTTCCATCACCTTTAATCAGGATATTGCGGGAAGTCAAATCTCTATGTACAACACACATTTTTGTTTTATCTGAAAATAAATCATAACAACGACATTATGATAGAATACATTAAAACATTTTAGTAGCATATCAAGTAAGTAGAAAAACTTTTATACAATAGGTAATACATCAGTTGTAAAAATAATTGTAAATAAAAGCACTAACCAGAAAAAATAACATGCAACAATCAGATCTTTACAAATGAGATACCTTTTCACTGCAAAAGCAAAATCGTGGAGAAAAAAAAAAACAGCTTTAGGGAAATCTCCCCATCCCCTCATTTTGGAAGATAAACAAACTGATACAAGTTTAAATTATTTTATCTTTCCATTTATATTTACAATATTAATTTTTTTTCCTTTTTTTTTCTAGGGTTGCAACCTTTCATAGCTAGTTTAATTCCTTTCATTGTACATAAGGATTTTATTCTTTTCAATAGATTAAGTTAATTATATTTGGTAGACATATTTTGTATGTCACAAGCACAATTAAAAATAAAGCAAGTATGTAAATATTCAAGGTCTGGCGAACTTATGAATATTCAATTAAGTGAGAAATATTGCACATTAAGCACCTCCCCTCCCCCTCCCTGCAACATCAGGGAGAAGCATCCAATCCACATTCGACATCGTCCTCAATAGTTATAATGGGTTCTAAAATTACAACAGGTGTATTTTTAAAAGTTCCACCCCCACTTCTTCAAAAATTAAGTGTGTATTATCACAAAAGCAAAGCAGAACATAATAAAACTTTAAGCATTCAATATAGTATGAAAAATAATAATATTTCTTTTTATAAAAATAAGGAAGAAATATCCTTTCATTCCAATTGTTAAACAATTTTAAATTACAATAATATAAAAAAATATTAGATGTGTGTGTTAAAAAATGAAGAAAAAAAGTCCTTAAAGCATTTTTCATCCATTGTTGTATTAATTTTTTGTTAACATCATTTTATAATTTTTTAGAATATATATTATATGAGAATTTCAGTTTTCAATATTTCCCTTTAAGTTATTTTGAAAACTTTGAATTGTATTTTATTTTAGAGGGACGTGTGTGTATATTTTTTCTGTTGTAAGTTGAATAAATGTTGTAGTTGAATAAATGAACAGCTTTGGGGAATACACTATATTGCCATTAATGACTGGCAACTTTCAATTTTAGACATTTTGTGGAATATTTAGAAATATACTTGACAGATTCTTCTGGAATTTCAGGATTAAAAAGAACGGGTATGACCTCATATTTAGCAATGTCGATTTGATAAGGGGGGCAATTAGGGGGGTCAACAAAAAATCAAAGAAAAAAAATAATACTTGGGATCACCCTGTAAAATAAAAGGCACGAAATGATCTATCGCTACTGAATATAAATAAACAGACATTGTGCAATATGTGTATTCTTTTGTGTAAGAATAGCACGTATATTAATAGAGATATAGCGATTTATTTAAAAAAATTAAAAAATTCTTGCAAGTTTTTTGTTTATAACATGCAGGGTTTTCAACCAAATTTAACTCTGGTTTCAGAAAAATGGAGAAACTATAGTAGAAACAATATAGTGCAATTGGAATATAAATATATTAAATATTTTAGGAAATATGAGCAGTTGTATGAAATAATTTTTATCTGTGCATGCGCGAACGATAACAAGGATCATTTTACATAAATTAATAGTCGACTCTATGGAGCAAATTATTAAAAAAAATCTAGTCAAGTATCGTAAAAATTCAGAAAGATATCGGTGTTAGAGTGAGCAGATTTTTAGTTGTTCTCTAAAAGCAGCTGAATGATGAGGGATTTTCCACAAATTGTTATTTTTAATTTAATTTTTTTTTAATTTTCTTTTTTTATTGATGCTTTAGTTCTTGGATAACTATCAGAACGAGCCTATACCATGATCAAAAGAAGTATCAAAATCTAAACATTTTTTCCAAATCTACTTGTTAATAGTCACTAAATACGAACTTTTTTCTGAAAGTCAGTTAATAAAAAATGGCTATATAGTGTATGTGTACATACATAACAGAAAACAGATTTTTGCTGTTGTCATTCACTTTTCTTAATATTTTGTAACTGAACAAGAACCTTTATAAGAACTTCAAGCAGCTTTGTATTAAATAAGTTCTGATCAGTAATACATTAAAGGGGAATTTGATTTTCTTTTCGGTTGAAAAAAATCGATTTTTCTTTTTTTTTTTTTTACAGTATCTATTCCCTATAGTGTGCAGATTATCTGTATGCAACAATTTGACTGAATTGGAAGTCCTTTCATAGTTATTTAGTACTTTAGTGCAACACGTCCATAGACTTAGACTGTTTTAGAGCACAATAAATGCATTTTACGCAAAATGACTTTTCTCAAACGGAGCAGGATCAGAATGCAAAAACTGATCTTGCTAATTTTTTTTTTTTTTAATTAAAGTTGATATAATTTATTGGAGTGAAGCTTGCACCTAGTTAGAGTGTTCAGCTATTTTTATAAAATATAAATATTATTAGAAGCACGCCAAAGTGCTAAAAAAGAGGTCAGAAAAAGACTTTTTTTTTTTTTTTTTTTTTTTCCAAATTGCTGCCACTTTGTTGATTTTCAACTTTTTTTTATCTCAAAGTGGTTGAAGATCCAGACAATATTATCTACTTTCATAATCCTTAATGGAAATTGATTTCAAATGACCCTGGAAATCTATTAGAATCCCATAATCCTGTAAACAAAATCGAAAAAGTAAAAAATGGCTTTTATACAGATTGATCTCAGCTAGCCAATGCAAAAATAATCATTTAAAAATATTGAAATGCAAGCAAGATCTATTAAAAAATTTCTTCCATAGGATTAAAATTAGTGAACAGATGTTTTCGCATGAGTAAGTAGCCTCTTAACTACAAAATTCATTGTCTGAAAAGTTGTGCATTATATAGAGAATTGATTTATAAAGATCTTCTATTGCATAACAATATAATAACTGTAAATAAATTATTCAGTCATATAAACAAGGATAAATTTTCAGCAAATTTCAGTGGAAAAAATTCCTTTTAACAAACTGAAAATTTAATGATATTATAATTATATTACAATTTATTGTTTAATTTAAAAAATCCACTACATTAATAATATTTCATGATAATCAATGGGTAAATGACCTTCTTTTCGAATTTCCATGTGTAAATGAGCAAGTCCTTGAGTTATGCATTGAGCCATCTTGCAAAACAAAGACCAATCAATAGTATTGTTTGTTAAATAATCTTGTAAGCAGCCCTTTGGAGCATAAGAAAGAACAAGCAGATATTCTGGTCTTTCATCTGGGCCAGTACGCTCTTCTGCCCCTGAAATTGAAAGAAAACAGTTCTGAAGAAAACAAAGCACAAACTTTATTCGAAAAAACATTTATATGTATGACATAATAGAATCATATGTGTCCTGAAAACAAAATCCCGCAAGGGACAACATTTTGGAGAAAATATATTTGTAATTTGTTGCTAAGATCACATTTTTTAACTCCTTCGGGACGTATATGGGACACATAATGTGCTCAGAATCAGGAACTTGATTATTCCCACCAGTAATTTTTGATTGTAAATTTTTCCTTATTTAAACAGGGCATTTTCTCAATTCAATTGCATAAAAATTCTGTAAAAGACACTTGTTGCGAAGGGTTCAAAGTGAAAAATATCAGCATGAAATAAACTAAATTAAGAATTTTTGTCAAAACACCCTATGCAATATAATTTTTAAACGTATCAACTAAAAAGCAATACAAAACTGCAATAAATAAGAAATATTAATAATCCAAAAGTAAGCTTCAACCAATTTTTTTTTCTTTTACCCTTTCCAGCATGGTGTAATTTTGCTTGTGAAATGATGAAATAGTAGACTGACACCAGAATTTACAAACGAATTTATTAGAGAATAAAAAGTTGCTTATTCCCACATACTTTTTAAAAGGAAAATTTTAATTAAATTTTCTTGGTGTCAGTACTCTTAAAATTAGGTGTATTTTTTTGCGGACAGGCACCACCTGCTAAAGGGTTAAATGAAGAATTGAAACATTTTGCCACCCTTTTTTGTCAAGAGTATTCCACATCTCTGAACCAGCCATTTCAGATAATTTTTGAATATGTGATTGGTAAAAATAATTGAAACTAAAAATTATCTTTAATAAGGGATTCAGGCGGGCGAGACTCCTGATGAAAAATCCTTAGTTCATTTTCCTCTTGGAGTTTTATTATTTTAAGCCTCTTGAAAATACTACATTTTTATGTTTTTCGAAATCATCAGAGTAAAAGAAAAATTATTTAATCAAATTTGAAAATCCATGTAGGGACAATTGCCCTCCCTTGCTCCTCTTTCAGACACCCATGAATACAGTACATGAAAATAGTAAGCAAAATATTCTCAATTTTTGAGTATTTTCTCAAATTATAATAGGTCTGAGTATTTAAGCCTCAATTTTGAAAACACTTGTACACTCTCTCTCTCTCTCTCTTTTTTTTTTTTTTTTAAATATAACTTCACTTTAATGTAACTTAACTAATATACAACTTTTCTTTTACATAAAGTACACAATATTCTATATATATTAAAAGTACATGCCTACTTTATATAATTTTTCTACTATATAACTTCACTTTTATTATATGGATCCATGGTAAATCATTTTCTCATAAGAATGCAGATGAGACATATCATAAATAGATTCAATACGTGTGCTATGCTATTATAGGTGAAAATAATTCAAGCGTGCAAGTCTTTCAAACTGTTTGGACAAAAATACTCCCAATTGGTACATGACATTAAATAAATAATTTCTTTCAAAATCTATAAAATGTAAAATGGTATAATATGAAATTATATTTATTGCCAATAATATTTTCAACTATAAGTAGTTACTTATACATCTATTCATTATAAATACAATTGTGTTCACTCTGAAAAGAAAAAATGCAGGGTGCTAGTCATCAATAAGGCACTAGTTCAATAGAAAAAGACATTATTTCAAGAGAAAATGGTACTAGGTTTAGTAAAAATGCAAATATATATAATTTTTTTGTATGATAAATAAAATAACATTAATTTCAAATAACTTATGAATTTTAAATAAATAGAAATACACTACTATAGGAGAGACTTTTATGAGAGATCGAATGGTACATTTACGGGTGCACTTCACTATTTTTAACAAATTGGAAATTGTACGCCAAACATGGCAAATGAGGTGCGTTCGTACTATAACTAGTTTTATATATATTTTTTGCACTGCATATTGCACTGAATGTATATTTTAGTGCACTTCTTAAGTGCCTATCAATCTCATTCTGTTTGAAAGGCTATAACATCATTAAAATGCACTTGAAATCATTTTTTTCCCATTGGCCGTAATGTAACGGAAAACTTTTGACTGCCCCTGTAATTAAACTATACATCCGATTTTCATAAAATTTTAAATGACTCAACAAAATTATGCACCAATTATATATTTTAAATTTCAAACGATTCGGTTGGGTAGTTTTTGTGCTGTTATATGCAGACGGGCTGAATGATGACTATAGGTGCTACGTATTTACATAATTACAAATGCACCTAAAAAGAGCAGGATACATTTTACTGATTTTAAAAAGGATGGGCAGGCTGCTGCACTCTTAAATAATCACGTAGGAAACACTACAGTCGTACGTAAAGAGAAAAAAAACTTAGTTCAGGTTCTCATTTTGAAATACCTTTCTCTTTTTCTGTTTCATTATTATTTATATACCGGGTGTCCCAAAAAGGACTGACTGATTTTAAAATTCAATAACTTCCAAACGGTGACAGATATTTTAAAAAATCTTGCAGGAGAGTTATGCATAAAGTCAAAAGTTTTATTACAGTGATTTTCGATTTTAGTTCGAATTACAAACAATAGATGGCGCTGTAAGCAATAGTTGCTAAATACAGACTCGATTTTTGGTCCTTTCGCTTGCTCCATGTGGAAAAAGGAGATGGAAATGTATTATCCGGGCCACGAAGTACCAAAAATCGAGCCTGAATTGAGCCTCTATTGATCGCAGCGCCATCTATTGTTTGTAATTCGAACTAAAATCGAAAATCACTGTAATAAAACTTTTGACTTTATGCATAACCCTCCTGCAAGAATTTTTTAAATATCTGTCACCGTTTGGAAGTTATTGAATTTTGAAATCAGTCAGTCCTTTTTGGGACACCCGGTATATATAACAATAGAAAATGTTAAAGAAACAATATAGTTGTTTTAAATCGGATAATACTTATAGAATTGTTGTTTAAAACATGATGTTTTAAATCTTAAAAATGGTACGTTTTAAAGTATATGTTTGCAAAATTTATCTTAAAAAACAAACACAATCTTGTGATAGCCGGCAGTTTTTTTTTTTCTTTTATGAAAGTTCGAGCCCAGAGAAGCAGCCAAATATGCATTCTATGTTTGGAACTTAATAAAATTTAAATGGGACTACCAGTTAATCTACATTTTTCCAAAAGAATAATGATAAAAAAAAATAGTCAAAATCGGAACAATGTGACAATTGAAGAGCTCAGATGATAAAGGTGATAAGTGACACAAACATTATTTTGAGAAAATGAGCTGTAAAGTTCCAAATATGAATTTGTGTTTACTGTAAAATGCCTCCTTTATCAATTAAAATATCTGTGAACATTAAGTTTTTTTAAATAGTAACTTAACAGATAGTAAAGGATTATTGATTATCTTCAGTTGCATGATTAACTCATTTTTTTTTTTTTTTTTTTTTTTTTTTTTTTTGTTACATACCACCTTTATCATTTGAGCTCTTCAATTATGTGTGAGCAGATAAATGTATGAGAAAAAAAATTAAAAAGTAAGATTTTTTCATAAGTTAGTTAACACTCTCATGAATGAGTTATTTTAAAATGGATGAAAAAGGTAATTTGGTCTTAAAATAAATTTATAATAGATTATTAAGGGCACATGTCACACATAAGAACACGCTTATAAAAATCTTAAATTTGTTTGTTACCCTATATTCTAGCGTTGAACCCTTTATCTACTGGCGGTACTTATAAGTACCACCCACTTTGAGCTTTCATCTCATAGTGAGTATTACTAATATTCTAATGGTACTTTGCAGGAAAACTCTTTGAACACCACTTTTTCAGAATATATGGCAGCAGTAGTTCTAGATTCGTTATTTTAGTGAGGAAGGAGGTTATCTTTGAAACAATCGGTGTATTTTGTGCTGACATTTTGTACGGATTATCATGCTTGTCTTTTTATTGCTGCAAACGTAATAAAGGACACAAGCTAAGTGTTTGATTTTTTTATGTGTTCACAATGACCTTAGAATACTATTTGACTAGCTATTTTAAGTGAACGGTGTTTGTAATTGATTTAAAAGTTGGATTACTCAGCGGTACTTAAAAGTACTGTCAATACATGGGTGTTGGAGAAAACTTCTTGCTTACCGTTTTCCGTCTGTGTAGTATCTGTTTCTTTTATGTGCTTTATAATGTAATTACTAAATTGCAGTGTAGTAATGTTTTTTCTGGTATTTCTTTTCTTTTCATTATTATGTTTTGCAGGAAATCGAAAAAGTGGTGGCAACGGTTAATTTTTCCTATGCTAAAAATGGTGTATGTAAATTCATGTACTGCATATGTGGATATGCGAGAGAGCATGTCATCCCTGGAATATAAGCATTGCATAACTAAAAAACTGCTAAAAAAAATCAAAACCTTAAAAAAAAATTTTTTTTTTTTTTTTAAATATCATCAAATTTGAATTTTTACTGATTTTTCATGTGTAAAATAAAATCATGTCTATTTAATAGTTTTTTATTGCTAACTTATGAATATCATCTGGTTATTCAGAGTTTTTAAGAGTTTAAATTTTATTTGAAATATCGTACGGATTTTTCTATTATGAGAATATTTTAGGCATAGTGTATTGACGATACTTTAAAGTACCATTTTAATTAATTAGCTCTAATGAGTTAAATTCCTCACAGGTGAGTATCTTTTTTTATGAATATCCTTTAATTTTCATTGTAGTAACAAAAAAAAAATACATTCCAAAAATTGCAGTAGATCATAATGCAGTAAATAAAGGGTTAATGCACAATTTTGAAACAAGAAAGCTGATCAAAATTTACAAGTGTGTGTTACGTTAATTTTAATATACAAATAAAAAATCTAATATAGAAATAAAAGATTAAAAGTTAAGAAATTATAAGCATAAGAATTCAGATATCTATATTAAATGAACAAGAAAAGAATACATAGTTAGTTAAAATGAACTTGTATACAATTTCTAATTCTTTGTAGAGATTTTGGTGAACCAACAAACTTGGAAATAGAATATGGAGCATTCTCACAATCTTTTGACTTTCAGGAAATAAAAATCTGGTGAAATTAAACTTGCTAAAATAACATTTTAATCTGATAGACGAATGCCTAAATGATTCAAAATAAAGAAAGAATGGTCAGCAGTGAAAAATTTATTTAACTGGGGTTTAAGTTAAACTTGCGAGTTTAATATTTTTTATCATTTTACTCTATAACTTTCTATTATCTTCTAAATTTTTACTTATAATGAATTAGCATTAGCATAGTACCCACAAGATATTCAAGTAAGAAATAATAACAATGTAGTATTTTTAGTACAAAATTTTGGTATAACATTGTCTTAAAGGGATGTTAAAGAAGGGACAGAAGGACAAAAAAAGGGATGGTAAGGAAAATTACTACTATTTTTAGGCAAATCATGTTAAGACTAAGTGATAACCACAATGTTCATTGATTTTTAGAAACAGTTATTTACATTGGATTAAATAAAAAAATCCTCGAAAAGTGCAGGAATAAACCTTGGGGACAGTAAGACTACTAATAAAGCCACAATGCTTGAAATTGATATTTAAATGCTGATTTAAATTCTGCAGTAAATTTCCTGTCAAAGAATTTTAGACATTCTTTCTCTAGCATACTTCTGCATGAGAAAAAACGTGAAAAAATTCTGTGGCTGCATCTGAAGTGATTTTCTGTGTAAGTTTAGCAAGAGGGATGGTAAGGAATCTAAAACCCAGGGACAGAGTTCAAAAAATAATATCAAATCCTAAAAATGTGTGCAGGTTAATTTTTCACTACATATTTATGTAAAACAATTGTCCCAGTTTCGGATAAAAAAAATTACATTGAATTACTTTTATTGAAACAATTTTATACAGATAGCTCCAAACTTAAAAATCAGCATCAGGGACACGGGACGGTATATAAGTTTTCCTGGTATTTGGACCCCCAACATCGTCCAAAACTTATTTATCTCATTAATATTGTATTGGTGTTGCCCCACCAGTGGCCGAGAGGTTCTGCTCTCGAAGCTGGTAGACTGGAGGTGCGAGGTTCGAACCCAATCGTGCCCATCGGCCTAATCGTTCAGAGTTTTCGTGGTTTTCTTCGAACCATGGATTTCCATGTAAGTAAGGTAAATACGGGTTAGGTTCCCTTAGAAAGACTCCCACGAAGGGCACCCCTTCCCTGGGCCTATATCCCTCGAGTTGATAATTGGCCGTCAAAATCAACCCGTTAATATTGTTATGCAATCATGCAATGGAATGTTCCCTAGTATATGAAATAAAAAAACACAAGAATATGTACTAAAATAAAAATTATTATTCAGGGACATAAAAGTCAAAAGATTGTGGGAATGCCCCATATGTTATCACTTTGCATTTGCTCATTTTTTTTTATGTTACTAAGTTATATTTTTTACAAATTAATATACTCTTTTAATTTTCTTTATAAAATTTTGATGCTATATGTCTCATGAGAAGTTTCTTTGCAAAGAGTCAGGTGAGTATAATGTGGTAAATATATGAAAAATGGGAAAATATACTTTTAAATCACAGATATGTTCATTCTGTGACAAAAGCACATTGTATGCTGAAATATACAGTGTTTAATATGAGTTGTAGTTTTTCAACTGGGTGAAAAATGGCTCAAACCAGAAATCTCTTGGCTGAAGCTGCTAATGATCTGCCAACTGAGCTATCCCGGATGAATGTGGAGGACCTCATTAACTCAGCTAATCTTATTAATCATAGCATTTGCTCTGATATGAATCAGCTCAGCAGAATAAATCGCAGGTAATGAAAAATGCTAGATACATAATTACACTAGATCAATTTTAACATAATTATATTAATTGGTAAATAAATCATATGAGTTGCAGTTTTCCAACCAGGCAAAAAATGACCTAAAAAGTTACCTGAGTCTTTTTTTTCAACATAAAATTTTCAAGCTAAAGCAACTAACATATAAAAAAAATTTTAAGTTCATAACCTGAGTATAATTACCCAGTAGCAGAAAATTCTCCATGTGTCTGCAACAGATACTCCAGGGGCAGAAAATAATCTGCAGGTAAAGTATTTTACAATTGAAGCGTTAATCAAACGACACTTACCTTTGACGTTATTGTGCATTTTATTAATTTTACTGATAATAATCTTAAGTTTTTGTGTTAAGTAATAAAGAGTTAAACATAATATAAAGCGAAATAAAGGTTCATTAGAAAAATAATCTGCAAACTAGAAAAGAAAATCTGCTACGCCCGTCTCCCGTCTCGAACTTTCTGCTACAGGGTATAATTATAGACATTTATTTGAGTATATTATAAACATTATGAGTTGTACATGTTAATATTACTACACAGTGCTACGAAACAACAAAATAAAAATTTCAATCTGCAAAAGAATAATGGCAGCAGTATGAGTGGCTAACCTGATGATATATTAGGAGCTCCCGAATTCAAAGGGCTCCTCAGTATCCAAAAATTGGTATACAACTGCATTTTTGACCAGAGAATAAACTAATTTTTTTCTTTATTTTTTTGGTATAATGATGTTTATAGTATTTCAAGCACACATGTATTTTTTTTTTAATGTAATTATTCAACAAATTTGTTTCCTACTACACTTTTTAGGTCCCTCATTTGGATCACTACCAGTGTCGCAGATTCTCTCAGTGGCACTGCTGAGGCTTAACTGTTATTAACATAAATTAATTAACCAAAAGTTTGCTACATTGAATATATTTTCTCAAATTAAACTTACCAATAAGCTTAGGAAGGCACGGATGATCCATGAAAGGAAGACAATAGATATATCTCTCACTGACATAGTTTTGGCGATGCTGGGAAGAAAATATTTTAACAGCAACAGACTGGTTATAGAGAGTGCCACGATAAACATGGCCATAACGACCTCGGCCAATGCTTTCCGCAATCTTTAGACTGTCCAGGTTGAAGGTTGGAGAAGGAGGCAGGGGGGGTTCCATCAAACACACAGAGTCTGGACTAGGTTTTGCAGAAGTTGAACACATATGGTACGCAAAACAGGCAGCAAGAATGATTATGATCGCTAATGAACACATAGTGGTGACAGCTATTATCACAGTTTCTGTATTATAAGAAGCATGTTCCACATATCTTGGAGCTGAAATAACATCCATAATCATAATGTAAGTACAGGTAATCAGTCATTAAACATAAGTTACTCAAAAAAGTGAGCAAAAAATTTAATCATATAAAGTGACAATTTAATATCTTGGCATCTTTTTCTTAAATGTAATACTTTTAAGGCTGTTCAAAATTCCAAAATGACTACCTTCTGATACATTTTTTAATTTATTTTTACGCACAAAGTTGAAAAGTTCTTTTATTCATAAATTGCACAATTGAACAGTATTTTTCAGTAAAGGCAAGCCTTTCAAAGTTGGCACTTTGAACGGGATTATTGTACAATGCACAAAAGGAAGAAACTGCTGACACGAGAAAACAATTGTTTATAACTCAAAATGTTACCTATTTATCACAAAAAAAAAAAAAAAAAAAAAAAAAAAAAAAAAAAACTGTTTGAATCCAATGAACTTTAATAATCATACTTGGAAGTGTCATGCTTTTATATATAAAAGCAAGTCCTTTAATGTGTCAGAAAGTTTCCCATTGCTGAGACAGGAAAGATATTTTTTTGAGTTTTTTATGAAATCAAATTGTGCTTCTCTATCGACAAACAGCTGAAAAACTCCATTCTGTTTTTGTTTTTTTAACAGTCTTCTGAAAAATACAAGTAATGGAATAGTGTATTAAGACAGAATCTTTGACTTCATTTACATATCTTAAGAATGAATAAGCAGAAAATTTCGAGAAAATATTTTTGGAAATCTTTTCAAAAAAATTTTTAGCATTAGAAAACTTTTAAAAAATCTGCTTTTTTGGAAGGCTGCGAGAACAGTTTGCTGTTTTACTGTATTGGGAGAGGGGTCATTTACACTTTGTGGCTCTAATTTTAGTCACTTAAAATTGTATAAATTGACCGAAGTTTTATATTGGGGATAACTTAATTGCAAACACCTAATGAACCATAGCATATTTGCCTTAAAACAAAAAGAATATTCACTTGCACCTAAAGAAGGAACAATTTTAATATTATCTATAAAAAATTTGTTATTTGTTGAGTTTTTATTATACTTTTATACATATATATATATATTTTAAACAAAATTTTTTAGTTTAAAATCTGATATGAAATTTCTTTATGCTTTTTAGTTTTTACTATTTGATGCAAAATATGATAAGACAAAAATGTTTTATCAATTTAATAAATATATTAACAGCATTTTAATGTAAGTTATCTATGTGATTAGTCCAATGAATTATTACACAGTACTGTCTCAAAAATCTGAAATGCATAAAGGCTAATTCTATAAGTAATTTTATTTGTATTATTACTTTTGTTTTGCCATTTTAGATGTCAGGATAAATAAATTTGCTCAAATTTTTTTAGAATTTTACAAATGAGAAATTCTATAATTTCAGGTTTACAATATACACTGGTGTTCAAAAGTTAAGTAACTAACAAAAATGCTAATTTTCGAACACATGAGTGTTCAAAAGAAAATAATAGTATAAACATCAGGTGTAGCAACTAGGTACTATCCCTATAACACAGCTAGTCGATGTGACATCTCCTTCACTTCACAAATGTTTACAAGTCTCACCGTCACTACCATGAAACAAAATGCGGTATCTTTCATTCATCTCACTATTGCTCTCCAATGATCATCATTTGGTGACAGTGCATGTTGTTTTGCAATAAGTCACCAAATGACGTTATACCCTGTTCATATCAGACATTTAAGATATGTTAGACTGCTGAACACTCTGAGAAAGTTCCACAAACTCACTGAGAGAGTTCCGGTTTTATTTTATATGCATGTGCACACTTTACATTTGTTCAGATCTCAGACACAGTGACGTTCATTCAGTTATCTTAGACAAGTTTTACAATGCAAACAGACCCATAGCCAGGAATTCCCTTTGGAGGGGGCTTAGTCTTGGAATTTTTCTGATCTAACAGCAGTAATTTGCATAATTTAAAGCTTAAATAAAAAAATAAGTCTTAAACTAAGGTATTTCTTCATAGGATACTTAATGTCCATGTCAGCACTTCCCGTTTCCAAACTGGTTCGGAAATCAGAAGTATTTTTTAGGGAAAGACTGCAGCAAAAATAAAAAAGCACACACTAACAATGTTTGAGATGAGCCTCATATATTCTATGAAAAAAAGGTTAAAACATATTGAAATGCAAACAAGTAATTTGAATAGATTTATATCACAGGATTAATATTAGCATGTGAGTCTGTTGGATTTATTTGTTTCACTTGTCATATAGTTCATAATTTTCTCGTCCATCGATGGAATTAATCACACATATAAATTTTTCAAAAGGAAAAATTAATTGTTACAGATATATGTAATCATAAAAATTATATTTTTCTTGCACATTCTCTGATTAGAATTAGAATAATTATAAATGCAGGGTACAATAAGTTTACTAGTGCTGCAATCATCATGACTTCTCAGCCATGAGACTGATTACCTTATCGGAATGTACTGTAATGTCCCAAAGAATGGAAATCACTGCAAGGCTACTCAGTCTCTCATCGGCCATAACGCTTCGAGGCAAAGATTTAATTCTTTTCATTGTCAAAAAAGATCTTTCAGCACTGGCTGTTGTTACCGGGATTGTAGCCAAGACTGTCAGCAAATGTTTGATCGTATCGTAATACGTTGCATTACAGTACTCTAAAATGTTCTGAGACCTCTGTATTTGTGTTAACATTATCAGTTCTCTCGCACCATAATTCATATTCAGCTTTCACTTGCAACATTGTCACTTATCGTCAAAAGTTTGAGAAAGATTCTCTAATATGTTTGCTTTTTCTGGAGAAGCATATCCTGTTAGAAGTACTTGGATTGTTTAATGTTAGTCTTTTGATCTTTATTTCAGTTTGGAAGTTGTCATCAACAGTTCCAAGGCAGTTTTGGATGACAGGAATCAGTATTCTGTTGGGCAATGCAAAGTTTAACCAGTGGTTTGCACAATGGACGTATCTAACTTTTGGATACTTCTGACGAATTTTAGACTTGACCCCACTAACATAACCAGCCATATTGGAGACTCCCTCATGTGCCTGTGCAATGCATTTAGACATGTCAAGATGTAGTTCATGACAATGTTGTAATATTACTTCTGTTAAATTTTCGGCGGACAAGTTATTTAATATTTATTAGGATGAAATTACAAAAATCTCCACGAAATATGGGTTTTGTGAATTTTATAAATAGCTCGCATATCTAACACAAAGGGCAAGCTGTTCTGTGTATGTGCTTGAAATGTCCTTAGTTTCATCCGCAATCAAGCTCAAACAGATCACGTTGTTTATTTTGGTAATTAGTTCTTCAGTAACTCTATCCGAGCATATTTGAATGATTTCATTCTGAATGTCTGGGCTGAAGTAAGTAGCATTTCTATGGCTGTTTATAATATGTCGTTTTAATTCACCATCTCAAGATTTTGCTCTAAATCTTAAAGCATTCTTAGCTTGCAGTCTTTTTTTTGTCAGTTTCTTTAACGTTAGCGGACCGCTATCATTGATTACCTCTAAGTGGCATTTCTTGCTCTGCACAAAATAAGATTGTTAGAATGTTACATGTTTCCCCCTAGAAAACTCTGTAGGGGATGCTGTGAAAAAACTACCAAAAAATCCCTACATATATCCATCCCTAAAGTTGATAATTCTTCAAAGGACAAAAAAATTTTCCCAGACACACAGACTACTCTGTGTACATTTTCGTTCCATTAAGGATTCATACGTAAACAATTTAAAGCAAAGTTGTTCAGATGTCTTTGAAGGTTTTTAGATACCCTATCAATTTACTTCAAACCATTGCTTTTCAAAATTTCCTGCACTAGTTTTTTTTTTTTTTTTTTAATAAAAAACCTTTTACAGTTATAACACCATTTTCAAAGATACTTTCTTTAAAATTATTAATTTTCACATGATTTTACATTATAGGCGGCTATTAAAGTTTTGGGCTCCTTTCTCTACAAAACATTTTAACATTGACTACTCTAAATTTTCTCTATATGTTTGATATAAAGAGACTAGCGAAAATTAAGGAAAATCATAACATGCAAGCAAATATTTTATATTTGACTCCTACAATTAACTTGTACACCATACATGTATTACACTTATTTTTTCTTAGTCAAATTTATGATAAGGAATTGCCCTATAGAATTTTACTGTGCATAAAGACAGTTAAAATTGTGTTTTAAGAAGAACTTTTATTTTTAGTGGTAGATATGAATAAAGAACATTATATCTGAATAAGCGATATAACGAGGAATTGCTATAACTGTAATTGAATAAATTTATATTTTAACAACTAAAAATGTACGTACTTTCAATGTAATGGAAGATTAAACAAGAAAAACATTGTCAAGTTTTATTATCATTAGAAATACATTTACAAAGTCTTTTTAAAATTTTGGGTGGGGCTTCAGCCCCCTTAACCCCCTCCCTGGCTACGTGCCTGGATGTGAACAGGCATTCAATTCCGGGAGGGTACCACCTCAAAAATGGCGACCTAAGATACCTTAAGTATCCAATCTGAACAGGATATAACAATGAAGTTATCTTGTGATTCTCATATAATTGTCATTTGAAGATTCAATTTTGAAGTCATCGAGCATGTTGCACTGTGATTAGTCACCAAATGACATCACAATGAAGTCACATGGTTGCTCTCAGGTAAGGTGTAAAAAAATCATGATTTTTTAAAATTTAAATCAGATTTTTTTGATTTAAATCGGATTTTTATGATTTTTTTTTCCAGCATTCAAATACTGGATAGCTACCAAGAGTTTTAGGTTTACAAAACAATTAAACCACTAATTGCTAACATAATCTATGTTTTTACACTTTAATTAATAAAATTATAATTATTAGTTAGTAATTACAGAAATTATAAAAACTGCAAATTAGTAGTTTCATTAGTTAGTATCATAACATTAATATTGTAATAATTATGTAAAACTTTATTAAATACTAGTGATATTTAACATTTATTAAAATTATTAATAACTGCATTTAATATTAAATGGTTAACACTACTTCGAATTAATAATTATTTAACAATTATCTCTCTAATTAGGAACATTAAGCTTTAATTATTAAAATGATAATTAATAATGTAGTATTCATTTTAGAAATAAAACTGCTTAATATACTGCATATACTGCTTAATTAAAAAAAATTATATAAAAATATTTAAAACTTGATTTAAATATTTTAAATAAAATTTTAGATACCTTAATTTCAGGCACCCTATACTGCCCATAAAACTTTGATTAAAGTTAGGTCAATGCGATGGCATTCTCACGGGTGCGGCGATTATGATATTTTTTCACTTATTTAGGCCAATTTGAGGAGTGTGACATTTCTTCCATAAAATACGGTACAAATTGTATTTTCAATACCAAACATGCCATCTCAATAACATATATAATTAACATGGCGATCCAAGCAATTCTTTTGAGTGTCCCTGTAAATGAACTATAAATGCTACAAACTTCCTTTTCAATACTGAACGTGCCATGGTGAACCTCATCTCAATAACATATATAAATTACATGGCAATCCGAGTATATTTATATGAGTTAGAGCACAAACAGACAGAGGAGCAGAAAAGCTAAATTCATAAGCACTTTTCAGCTATGTTGGAAAGTGTAAAATTAAAAAGGTTTAAATAAATGTTTTTGACAATAGGGATAAGTTTTCTTTTTTAATTGTTATTTGTACTTTTAGTCATACTGTATATATATATTTTAACTGAATATGGCCTTTATACCCTCAAATTCAACTTATTCTATAACCTCTAAAATCCAGAAATGCTGAGTCTGGATGATTCTGGATTTTAGAGAGACTACAATAATATGATTATAAAATGAACATTAAACAAATGTATAATTATAAAAATTAGTTTACAGAACAGACATGGATAAGTTTCTTACTTGCTTCATTTTCTTCTGAAGGAAAAAACCCATCAGAGACATTAACATTACACATGCTGCCAATGCAACAGCAAAACTTGGTGGTTGTGTTGTTGACAGCTTTTGGAGGCCGCTTATTAGAAATGCAGGCACCTTCACTACAGTCGAACTCAGCGGCACTCCAGCAACCTTATAAAAATAAAAATATTAATTAAATTAATGGTTTCAGAACTTCATTAACATTTCATTTAATGCATATATACAATCTGGCATTTGGCATTGATATTTCAGATAGTACATTTTCCCTGTGAGTTATAAATTTGTATATAATTGTTTGTTGTATGTTTAAAAAGTTGAAGACCCAAAATCCACACAACATGGGACCAAGCCTTATGTGGATTTCAGGTCATTACAAAGAAAAATACTATATCTCCTTCTAGATAAAAAGAATAGGTACAGATGTCCTATTCGTCCCATATTGGCGCGATTTTTTTCGGTTGCCAATTTGGCGAAAACATCAACAGCATAAACAACATAATCCGGGTTACCACATCAATCACTTTGGCGCAAGTTAAGTACCAGTTGCCTATATGATATTGGCGACAGAAAAAAATCGCGCCAATATGGGGCGAATATGGCATCTGTACCAAAGAATATAATAAAAAAACATATGAAAGTAATGTAAACATGGTTAAAATTCTTAATGAAGACACATGAAAGTAACCATATCATTTAATTTTTAAGTCAAAAAGACACTGCTGTGAGGAAGCTGGGAAATCGATGAACATACAAATTATATTTTTTATTTTGAAAACATTTGTTGTGCATTAACTTGTTTTAACATTTTTCAATGTTGTAATGCAAGTTTTTTTTTTTTTTTTTTTTTTTTTTTTTGCATATTTCCTCAAGTTTGAAATGCAGCTCAGAATGTCAGAATTAAGAATCATCTTTAAAAATTCAGTTTTGCCATCGGATACACATCGGATTAATCTTTTGTGTGGGATGTCATCACCAATTTCATGCAAGCAACTTGTTTTATATCGCAGTTTTGAAAAATTATGGGTGACGGATTTCATTGTTTACACTCGAGAGACTGAGTGGATTTTGAGTTTTCTCCTTTATCTTTTCCACATGACAATTTCTTCCATTTTTTATTACCATATCATTTATCTTAAATATTTCATTACAGTAGACTCCCTCAAATCTGCAACCCTAAAATCCACACATCATCGCAGATGTAAACAATGAAACTTTCAGTTCAGATGTAGGGGCAAAATTACAGAAATTTTTAGTTTTATATCATTCCGTATGTATTTTAATATGTAAATTCTCAATAACATACTGAACTTGTAATTTTTCATGAAGGAAATATAAATTTATTTCTGAAAAAAATCAAGATATTGATATCACTGGTAATTGCAAGCTTTTTATCAAATACAGTTGAACCTCAAAAATTCAGAATCGGCGGGACCGCGGCGATTCCGGATTTTCAAATTTTCTGGATTTTGGAGATCTGTTAGAAAATATTTTTCATGGCAATATAATAACATACAAAAAGCATTTTTTTCCCCCTAGTGCAAATAAACAACAATCAAATTGCCGAATTAAGTTATAAAATACGAATGATACATTAAAACATAACACTTATTGAAATTAAATATACATATTAAAAAAAACACAATAAATTAAAATATATAGTACACAATAGATAATACATAAGTGATTTTATTCCAAATTTTCCGATTCCAAATTACCGAATTTAAGTCATTCGGTTCTGAACATTAAAGAAATATCAGCCACCATTCCGAAAAATGGGACATAAAAAAATCCTCAGAAAAAAAGAAATCTGGATAAGAAAACAAACTTCTTAACATAAAATCCTCTTAATGGATGTTAAATATGAGTGAAAATGTGTAGTTTACATCACGAATTCTTTATCTGAGAAGGTTTAGTGCCATTTCTAGAGTTTCATGAAAAGGGGGGGTGGTGGTGTTCTTTGAGATAACATGTAAAATTGCACGATTCTTCCGAGAATATATTTAGATAATTTCTTCAAACAATCTTGGAAAAATATCGTGAATTTCGTCACATATCTAAGAAACAATTAGAGATTTTTTTTCCAACTGATCGCTGTAAAGAGTTGCTAATTTAAATAATCAGTTAAAGAGAGAAAAATATCAAATTTGTCTATCATTCGCTAAGAAAAAACGCGAATTTTGTAATAGGTTGCGAGAAAAAAAAATCAGAGTTTCGATGAACTATCAAGGGAAAATATCACAAATTTCGTCAAAAGAGTGAAGAAAAAAAGTATTTTGTCAGTCAGTCACGGAAAAATATCACGAATTTCGACGAACGATCGCTCCAAAAAAAATCAATTTTGTCAATCAATCGATGAAAAAATTGCCAATTTCTGCAAACGATCGCGAACTGAAAAAAAAAAAAGCAAATTTTGCAAAGGATTGCGGAAAGAGGAGAAAAGGGGGAAAAAAAAAACGAGAATTTTGTCAAAATATCACACAAAAAAAAACTCATCTTGTTTTTTAGCTCACAGGCCATCAAAGCCTGAGAGCTAATGTGCCCGCCCGTTCTGTATGTATGTATGTATGTACGTACATACGTATGTATGTATGTATGTATGTACGTAACGCGATAACTCTTGATAGAAACATCCGATTTGCTCCAAAATTTTTTCCTAGGTTCATTGTGATAAGGCGCTTCCCTGATTAGTTTTGGGAGTTCATTGGTTAAGGATAAAGGGGGAAAAACGGGGTTAGTCCACCTCCCCTTAATTCAGAAAAATGGGTTTTTCTTGCAGAATCATTCGATTTGCTCCGAATTTGGTATACCGGTTTATTGTGTTAAGAAACATCCCTGATTAGTTTTGGAGGTTCATTGGTTAAGGATAAAGGGGGGGAAACGGGGTTAGTCCCCCCCCCACCCCCCCCTTAATTCAGAAAAATGGGTTTTTCATGCAGAATCATTCGATTTGCTCCGAATTTGGTATACCGGTTTATTATGTTAAGGAACATCCCTGATTAGTTTTGGGGGTTCATTGGTTAAGGATAAAGGGGGAAAAACGGGGTTAGTCCACCCCCCCCACCCCCCCTTAATTCAGAAAAATGGGTTTTTCATGCAGAATCATTCGATTTGCTCCGAATTTGGTATACCGGTTTATTATGTTAAGGAACATCCCTGATTAGTTTTGGGGTTCATTGGTTAAGGATAAAGGGGAAAAAGGGGGTTAGTCCACCTCCCCTTAATTCAGAAAAATGGGTTTTTCATGCAGAATCATTCGATTTGCTCCGAATTTGGTATACCGGTTTATTGTGTTAAGGAACATCCCTGATTAGTTTTGGGGGTTCATTGGTTAAGGATAAAGGGGGGGAAACGGGGTTAAGCCACCCCCCCACCCCCCCTAATTCAGAAAAATGGGTTTTTCATGCAGAATCATTCGATTTGCTACGAATTTGGTATACCGGTTTATTATGTTAAGGAACATCCCTGATTAGTTTTGGGGGTTCATTGGTTAAGGATAAAGGGGAAAAAGGGGGTTAGTCCACCTCCCCTTAATTCAGAAAAATGGGTTTTTCTTGCAGAATCATTCGATTTGCTCCGAATTTGGTATACCGGTTTATTGTGTTAAGAAACATCCCTGATTAGTTTTGGAGGTTCATTGGTTAAGGATAAAGGGGGGGAAACGGGGTTAGTCCCCCCCCCCCCTTAATTCAGAAAAATGGGTTTTTCATGCAGAATCATTCGATTTGCTCCGAATTTGGTATACCGGTTTATTATGTTAAGGAACTTCCATGATTAGTTTTGGGGGTTCATTGGTTAAGGATAAAGGGGGGTTAGTCCACCCCTTAATTCAGATAAATGGGTTTTTCATGCAGAATCATTCGATTTGCTCCGAATTTGGTATACCGGTTTATTGTGTTAAGAAACATCCCTGATTAGTTTTGGAGGTTCATTGGTTAAGGATAAAGGGGGGAAAACGGGGTTAGTCCACCTCCCCCCCCCCCCCCTTAATTCAGAAAAATGGGTTTTTCATGCAGAATCATTCGATTTGCTCCGAATTTGGTATACCGGTTTATTATGTTAAGGAACTTCCATGATTAGTTTTGGGGGTTCATTGGTTAAGGATAAAGGGAGAAAAGGGGGTTAGTCCACCCCCTTAATTCAGATAAATGGGTTTTTCGTGCAGAATCATTCGATTTGCTCCGAATTCTGTATACCGGTTTATTGTGTTAAGGAACTTCCCTGATTAGTTTTTCGAGTTCATTGGTTAAGGATAAAGGGGGAAAACGGGGTTAGTCCACCCCCCCCCCCCCCTTAATTCAGATAAATGGGTTTTTCCTGCAGAATGATTCGATTTGCTCCGAATTTGGTATACCGGTTTATTATGTTAAGGAACTTCCATGATTAGTTTTGGGGGTTCATTGGTTAAGGATAAAGGGAGAAAAGGGGGTTAGTCCACCCCCTTAATTCAGATAAATGGGTTTTTCGTGCAGAATCATTCGATTTGCTCCGAATTCTGTATACCGGTTTATTGTGTTAAGGAACTTCCCTGATTAGTTTTTCGAGTTCATTGGTTAAGGATAAAGGGGGAAAACGGGGTTAGTCCACCCCCCCCCCCTTAATTCAGATAAATGGGTTTTTCCTGCAGAATGATTCGATTTGCTCCGAATTTGGTATACCGGTTTATTATGTTAAGGAACTTCCCTGATTAGTTTTGGGAGTTCATTGGTTAAGGATAAAGGGGGGGGAACGGGGTTAGTCCACCCCCCTTATTTCAGATAAATGTGTTTTCCATGCAGAATGATTCGATTTGCTCTGAATTTGGTATACCGGTTTATTATGTTAAGGAACTTCCCTGATTAGTTTTGGGGGTTATTGGTTAAGGATAAAGGGGGGGAAACGGGGTTAGTCCACCCCCCTTAATTGAGATAAATGTGTTTTTCATGCAGAATGATTCGATTTGCTCCGAATTTGGTATACGGGTTTATTATGTTAAGGAACTTCCCTGATTAGTTTTGGGGGTCCTTTGGTTAAGGGTAAAGGAGGAAAAGGGAGCTTAGCCCGTCCCTCTTAATTTAGATAAATGGGTTTTTCATGCAGAATGATTCGATTTGCTCCGAAGATGGTATACCGGTTTATTATGTTAAGGAGCTTCCCTGATTCGTTTTGGCTATTCATTGGTTAAGGATAAAGGGGGGCTAGTCCACCCCCTTAATTTAGATAGTTTTTTTTTTTTTTTTTTTTTTTTTTTTGCAAGATAATTCGATTTGCTCCAAATTTGGTATACCGGTTTATTATGATGAGGAGCTTCCCTTATTAGATTTTTAGGTTCACTGGTTAAGTATAAAGGGGGGTTAGTCCACTACCTTAACTCAGATAAATGGGTATTTCATGCAGAATCATTTGATTTGCTCCGAATTTGGTATACCGGTTTATTATGTTAAGGAACTTCCATGATTAGTTTTGGGGGTTCATTGGTTAAGGATAAAGGGGGGTTAGTCCACCCCTTAATTCAGATAAATGGGTTTTTCATGCAGAATCATTCGATTTGCTCCGAATTTGGTATACCGGTTTATTGTGTTAAGAAACATCCCTGATTAGTTTTGGAGGTTCATTGGTTAAGGATAAAGGGGGGAAAACGGGGTTAGTCCACACCCCCCCCCCTTAATTCAGAAAAATGGGTTTTTCATGCAGAATCATTCGATTTGCTCCGAATTTGGTATACCGGTTTATTATGTTAAGGAACTTCCATGATTAGTTTTGGGGGTTCATTGGTTAAGGATAAAGGGGGGAAAACGGGGTTAGTCCACCCCCCCCCCCCCTTAATTCAGAAAAATGGGTTTTTCATGCAGAATCATTCGATTTGCTCCGAATTCTTTATACCGGTTTACTGTGTTAAGGAACTTCCCTGATTAGTTTTTCGAGTTCATTGGTTAAGGATAAAGGGGGAAAACGGGGTTAGTCCACCCCCACCCCCCCCTTAATTCAGATAAATGGGTTTTTCCTGCAGAATGATTCGATTTGCTCCGAATTTGGTATACCGGTTTATTATGTTAAGGAACTTCCCTGATTAGTTTTGGGAGTTCATTGGTTAAGGATAAAGGGTGGGGGGAACGGGGTTAGTCCACCCCCCTTAATTCAGATAAATGTGTTTTTCATGCAGAATGATTCGATTTGCTCCGAATTTGGTATACGGGTTTATTATGTTAAGGAACTTCCCTGATTAGTTTTGGGGGTTCTTTGGTTAAGGGTAAAGGAGGAAAAGGGAGCTTAGCCCGTCCCTCTTAATTTAGATAAATGGGTTTTTCATGCAGAATGATTCGATTTGCTCCGAAGATGGTATACCGGTTTATTATGTTAAGGAGCTTCCCTGATTCGTTTTGGCTATTCATTGGTTAAGGATAAAGGGGGGCTAGTCCACCCCCTTAATTTAGATAAATGTTTTTTTTTTCTTTTTGCAAGATAATTCGATTTGCTCCAAATTTGGTATACCGGTTTATTATGATGAGGAGCTTCCCTTATTAGATTTTTAGGTTCACTGGTTAAGTATAAAGGGGGGTTAGTCCACTACCTTAACTCAGATAAATGGGTATTTCATGCAGAATCATTCGATTTGCTCCGAATTTGGTATACCGGTTTATTACGTTAAGGAACTTCCCTGATTAGTTTTGGGGGTTCATTGGTTAAGGATAAAGGGGGGAAAGGGGGATTAGATCACCCCTTTTAATTCAGATAAATGGGTTTTTCATGCAGAATGGTTCGATTTGCTCCGAATTTGGTATACCGGTTTATTATGTTAAGGAACTTCCCTGATTAGTTTTGGGGGTTCATTGATAAAGGATAAAGGGGGAAAAGGGAGGTTAGCCCGCCCCTCTTAATTTTGATAAATGGGTTTTTCATGCAGAATGATTCGATTTGCTCCGAAATTGGTATACCGGTTTATTATGTTAAGGAACTTCCCTGATTAGTTTTGGGGGTTCATTGGTTATGGATAAAGGGGGGTTAGTCCACCCCCTTAATTCAGATAAATGGGGTTTTCACGCAGAATCATTCGATTTGCTCCGAATTTGGTATACCGGTTTATTATGTTAAGGAACTTCCCTGATTAGTTTTGGGAGTTCATTGGTTAAGTATAAAGGGGGGAAAACGGGGTTAGTTCACCCCTTTTAATTCAGAGAAATGGGTTTTTCATGCAGAATGATTCGATTTGCTCCGAATTTGGTATACCGGTTTATTATGTTAAGGAACTTCCCTGATTAGTTTTGGGGGTTCATTAGTTAAGAATAAAGAGGGGAAAGGGGCTAGTCCACCCCTTTTAATTCAGATAAATGTGTATTTCATGCAGAATGATTCGAATTGCTCCGAATTTGGTATACCGGTTTATTATGTTAAGGAACTTCCCTGATTAGTTTTGGGGGTTCATTAGTTAAGAATAAAGGGGGGGAAGGGGGGCTAGTCCACCCCTTTTAATTCAGATAAATGGGTTTTTCATGCAGAATGATTCGATTTGCTCCGAAGTTGGTATACCGGTTTATTATGTTAAGGAACTTCCCTGATTAGTTTTGGGGGTTCATTAGTTAAGAATAAAGGGGGGAAAGGGGCTAGTCCACCCCTTTTAATTCAGATAAATGTGTATTTCATGCAGAATGATTCGAATTGCTCCGAATTTGGTATACCGGTTTATTATGTTAAGGAACTTCCCTGATTAGTTTTGGGGGTTCATTAGTTAAGAATAAAGGGGGGGAAGGGGGGCTAGTCCACCCCTTTTAATTCAGATAAATGGGTTTTTCATGCAGAATGATTCGATTTGCTCCGAAGTTGGTATACCGGTTTATTATGTTAAGGAACTTCCCTGATTAGTTTTGGTCGTTTATTGGTTAAAGATAAAGGGGGAAGGGGGCTAGGCCACCCCCCTTAATTTATATAAACGGGTTTTTCATGCAGAATTATTCGCTTTGCTCCAAGTTTGGTATACCGGTTTATTATGTTAAGGAGCATGCCTGATTCGTTTTTGCGATTCATTGGTTAAAGAGAAAGGGGGCTAGTCCAGCCCCTTAATTTAGATAAATGTTCTTTTTTGCAGGATTATTCGATTTGCTCCAAATTTGGTATACCGATTTATTATGATAAGGGGCTTCCCTGATTAGATTTGGAGGTTCACTGGTTAAGTATAAAGAGGGAAACAGGGGCTAATTCCCCTTCACTTATTTTTTTTAGGGGCATTATTCTTTAAAATAAGTGTATAATATACAATTAGTGTGAATAGCCTGTGAGCTCAATGCCATCAGTTTAGCTGGGCACTTTTCTTTTTTATTTATTTTCCTACTGCATTCTAAGTTCTTTTCATAGGCTTTCATTCAATTCCTCCTCTAAAGTTCTTTTCAAAGAAACAAAACTGAAACGAACAACACATCGAGATCGGCAAATGTGGTCATAAAGCAATGTGTTACTCGGTTGATCATCTGTTGGAGAAGGAGCAGGTGTTAAGGTTGTATTCCAATCCAAACTGCTTATTTTCTGATTTATTTTTAGATTCATTTTTGCTCTCAAACGCATCAAACTGGCAAATTCTCTGGCAAATTTAGAAACTACATAATATGCCGTGCTTGTCGATGTTTTGATAAATGCAGAAAATATTGCAAAAAATGCCGCCAAAGTTGGCGTTTTGAACTGAATTTTCCGAAGTGGGAGATCTGGGAATGAAAAAAAATGGTCATACTCAGAAAATAATTATTTAAAAATCAAATTCTAATTAATTGAGTGAAAAATGAAATTACACGGCCTCTTATACATCTCTTCAAAAATCGCCTCAGCAAGTTTCATGTTTTTACTCTTAAAAATTAGTCTGAAAATGTCTCAGAAAATTTCGAGCTGCTGAGGGCGGAAAAATACTTTTTCGAATACACCCTTAATAGAGTGACTATCAAGTGTTTTTATCTTTCAGTTCAATCAAAATAAAATAAAATTGCATGTTTGTTTCTTCAGTTATAAATATGTACTTTAGCGATTTTATTCGAATTAAAATATATGAAGCTCCGAATCATCAACGTATCAAGTCAATTCTTCCCTTTTTCTTTATGCCGTTTTTTATCTTTTCAGTTTTTGTAATAATTAGTCTTTAATTAACGGTCAATCATTGTAAAAATGTACCAGAATATATCTATATTTATTTATTTAGTGCTTATAGGTGAAAGAATTTAACTGCATTTGGTGAGAAATATGAAAGATACGGCAGTCTTATTTTAAAAATTAATAAAATTGAAATCAGAAAAATGTCCGGATTTTAGAGATTTCCGTAATTTGGATGTCACGGAGCCCCGCCCCTCCCCCGAAATTAGAAAAAAAATTATTTTTCTTTGAAATTTTAGTTTAAAATTAATTTATATTAAGACTCTTTAAAAAAAAATCGTCAGATATTTTACCAAAGCTGTTCCGAATTTTCCAAAAATTAAAAAAAAAAAAAATTGGTCTTCAGTCTGAAAATTCGGAAATTAAAAAAAATCGCGAATTTCGACAAATAATCATTTAAAAAAAAATTCCCGAAGGTCAATCGTTCGCGGAAAAAATCGCCAATTTCGAAAAAGGATTGCGGAAAAAACGCGAATTTAGCCAAAGGATCGCGAAAAAAACGCTAATTTCGTCGAAGAATCACGGAAAAAACGCTAATTTCATCAAAGGATTTCGAAAAAACGCTAATTTCGTCAAACAATCACAGAAAAGACGCTAATTTCGACAAAGAATCGCAGAAAAAACGCTAATTTCGTCAACAAATCGCAGGAAAAAACGTGAATTTCGTCAAAGAATTGCGAAAAAACCCGAATTTGGTCAAAGGATTGCAAAAAAACGCAAATTTCTTCAAAGGATTGCGAAAAAAATGCAAATTTCGTCAAGGGATCGCAAAAACCCGAAAATTTCATCAAATTTGTCAAAGAATCGCGGGAAAAAGAGAATTTCGTCAAAGGATCGCAAAAAACATTAATTTCGTCAAAGGATCGCGGAAAAAAAAGACTAATTTCGTTCAAAGGATCGCGGAAAAAACGCGAACTTCAGGAGGACCTGAAATCCGGAAAGTCTTCGGTCCAGAGGATTCCGGATCCGGATAATACATATACTGTACTGTATTAATAATGAGCTGTTTCAAAGGGAAATTCTGTAAAGACAATACTAGCACATACGATATAGTTTATTAGGATCTGATGTGAAAAATGACAGTAGTGCGATAAAGCCAAAATAAACTAGTGTCAATAAAAATCTGCTTTTTCAAGAAATAAATTTAGAAATCCTAATCTGCATAGGAAGAGAAAAATTTTGAGAAAATAAACTAGTTGAGGATGCTAAAATTCATCTTGTAATATAAAATTACATAAATGATTCATTACTTAAAAGATGAATAAAAAATTTAAAAGATGTTAAAACTTGAGTACTATTGGCAAATACTTAAAAATCATCAGGATTTAAAATTTAAACAGCTGTTAAGAACGTTACTTGTCCATATCTCACTCATAAAACTCTCGCTTCAAAACGTAGTACATGTGGGTGCCATGGTCGATTCCAGTAACACGACAAAAGACGGAAGAGATGTGGGGGAGGAGAAAGGGTTTTTTTTGTTTTTTAATCATAAATTATTGCAGGATTATGAAATATTTACTATTATTATATGATTTAATTTATAAAATTAAACGTGAATAGAGAAAATGTGCATTATTCTACAATAATAGAAGAAACAATTAATGTTAATGGCCACAGGTAGACAATTCCCGTAAAAAAAAAAAAAATTAGAATTAATTGTTTAGGGGGTAGGGAGGGGAAGCATTCTGTCTCATTTTTCTGGAATTCCATAGAAGATTTTCTATAAATAATTCCATAGACGATCCTCTAGAGCACTCTATAGGAAACACGTACAGAAAATTTATAGGAATCTGAATACTGAATTTTAAGATGAATAACTGGTGAATATGATGATGATGAGTTTAGATGAATAAGATGATAAGATGAATTTTAAGAATACTGAATTTTATACAGCATTTATGGAAAAATATATAACATTTTCAGAATATCATTTAAGCAATACGTATAGAATTCTATATATAAAAAAAAAATTACAGAATTTTTTTTTTTTATAGCAGTCTTCTCTACACTTGAAAATTTTCTAAAAAATCTTTTTTGTAAACATATCTAGATTTCTACAGAAATATTTTATATAGAAATAATTCTATAGAATTTCACAAAGATATAAAACGCTTTCTTAAGAGTTCCATTAACAAATCTATATCATATGGCAGGCAATGTTGAAAAGTAATTACCCTGTGCTACGATGACAGTGGTGTTTTTGTTAGAGTAGTCCTCCTGCCAAAGGGCATAGCAGAACTTGGTCGTTTGGCATCTCTCGGTTCGATTATCTTCCAACAGTTCACCAGCAACAAAGGGTTCCATATCACCATCGTCGTAGGTTGGCTTTTCAGCAACGGAAAATTTAATGAAGGATTTTTTCGAATATGCACACAATGTTCCATGACCATCCACATAACCTACAAAAAGAAACAAAAAAATTATTACTTCTGATTTAAAAGTGTATAACTTTAATTAGCTCATACACAAAACATTGGACTTGAATTTTTTTTTTTTCTGTGAGAGAAGGCCCTTACAAACATTTATAAACTACAATGATGCAGCGATGACCACCTAGGGAACTCAGCTTTCGCTTTAGAGTGTTAGTGCAATCCCGAGGGGTAGACCACATCCACTCCTCCCGATTCTCAACCAGAGTCTGAGAGGAAGCGTCGGGTCCCTGATCAAGCTGCTGAGATTTATTTCGGTTACTGTGAGATTTACAATCACAATTGGTTGCCCAATTTTTCTCTGCGAACCGAAGATTTCCCATCGAGATATATGACTGTATGTAGTGATTACATGAGGATCATTTCACCTAATGTGATTGCATAATTGTTTACAATTTTCTTGGATATATATACGTCACAGTACATTTAACACACAATATTTAACATGACAATTAGAAACACATTACAACACAATATCAAACACCTACTATTTACATGACTGTATGTAGTGATTACATGAGGATCATTTTAATGTGATTGCATAATTATTTACATTTTTCATGGATTTATATACGTCACAGTACATTAAACACACAAAATTGAACATCACAATTAGAAACACATTACAACACACCTACTATTTACAATTTGCACATACTAGAGCTAGAGTTTGGAGAGATGCACAAGATAAAAATTCAAAAGTGATAGAAGTTTCTGGCACCCGCTAATAACCCGTTTCTCCCTCCATGCTACACCCTAGTGATGGAGTCGGCTCTGGATTTGAAAAGATGTACTCGTTTGTTTCTAAAAACCTCATGCATTGTATAATCTTGTTGAGTAGTTGCGGTTTCTCTTTTACATCCCGCCACCAACTTGCTAAATTCATACGTGTGTGTTTTTTGAGATGATAATGCGATGTTAATGTACAGTATAATGCATAGTGTAACGATGTTGACGGCAAGCCACAAATGCATAGTGGGGAGTCTCTTTTGTTAATTTTGTATAAGTGTTCCTGAAAGGGGCCGTGATTTGTTAAAAATATGTGTAAGTATCTATTGTTTACGAAATACTTGTGGTCAAAAAAAAATATTTCTGAAATTCACAGCAAATTTTCTGAATGATTACAGCAGATGGGGGGAAATCCCTTTCCGACACTAACTATGCGCTTTTCCGCGATCCTTTGGCGAAATTTGCGTTTTTTTCGCGATCTTCTGTCGAACTTTGCGGGATTTTTTTCGCGATTTTTTGACGAAATTTGCGGGGTCTTTTTTCGCGATTTTTTTGACGAAATTTGCGTTTTCTTCGCAATCCTTTGACGAAATGTGTATTTTTTTTCTTTCGCGATTCTTTGATGAAATTCGCGTTTTCCCGCGATCCTGTGATGAAATGGGCGATTTTTTCTGCGAACGATTGACGAAATTGATTTTTTTCAGCGACCATTTGTCGAATTTCGCGATATTTTTTCGTGAATTTTTTAATGTCCGAATTTTTGGAATGATGACCTGTTTTTTTTAAATTTTCGAAAATTCCAGCCTTTGCAATGATAAATTCAGGTGGCGGCTCGGAGGGACATTCCCCCCCCCCCCCCCAAGATTTAGGATTTTATGCTTTTTAAAAGGAGGTGATACGTATAGTATTTGATATTAAATTGTTAACACTGGTAAAAATTAATAATTATTAAACAATCGACTCTTAAGTGGTTTACCCGTATTTTTTCGTTCCCTAAAACATTTTAAATCTGGGGTAGACAAAAGCATTTTGAATAAGATGAAGGTAAAATAAAAAATCCCTGCTGGCCCGGCCTACAGGCAGAGGTAGATTTCGAAGTCAAATATACTAATTTCACAAACAAAAACTAAATCATGATTAGAGACAAATCTACTTTAACAATTTTATCTGGCCGCTTTTGACGAGTTTTTATTTCATTTTTATGTAACAGCTGGTTTTATCAGAATCATGTTAGGGCGGTATTCAAAAAAATACTTTTCCATGCTCAACAACTCGAAATTTTCTGGCATAATTCCAGATTCATTTTTAATAATAATAATAATAATAATAATAATAAAATAAAAAAAATATGAAACTTGCTGACGTGATTTTTGAAGAGATTTATAAGCGACCTGTGTTTTTATTTTTTGTTCAATTAATTAAAACTTGATATACAGACAATTATTTTCTCAGAAGGACAATATTTTTCGTTTCTAACACAATCGCTTCAGGAAATTCCGTTCAAAATTCCCACTTTGACATCATTTTTTGAAATATATTCTGCCTGTATCAAAAAATCAATCATTACGGTACATTATATAGTTTCTGAATAAGCAAATCTACCAATTAAATGCGTTTGAGAGCAAAAATGAATTTAAAAATGAGTCAGAAAATAAGCAGTTTGGATTTGAGTGCATCCTTAATACAATGATTTTTCCAACACAATCCGCTTCGGTAAATTCGGTTCAAAATGCCCTTTTTAACAGCATTTAAAAAAATATATTCTGCCTCTATCAAAAAATCGACCATTACGGTACATTATATAGTTTCTGAGTAAGAAAAGGTACCAATTGGAAGCCTTTGAGAGCAAAAATGAATTGTAAAATGAGTCAGAAAATAAGCAGTTTGGATTTGAATACACCCGTACTAAGATGATTTTTTTCTTCAACCGCTATGTATTTTTAATTTGTTTTTGCTGTAAGAATTGGTTCTATCCAAAACTTGTCTATATAGATGTTGTAGACAATATTAAGAAGATATATGATAAATTCATGGGGATTTTATATCTTTTGAATTGACGGAGTTATGGATTTTTTTCTTCTTCAAACCCCCTTTTTTTCGTTTTCAATTTTTTTTTGCGGTACGAATTGGTCCTATCCAAAACTTGTCTATATAGATGTTGTAGACAATATTAAGAAGATATATGATAAATTCATGGGGATTTTATATCTTTTGAATTGACGGAGTTATGGATTTTTTTCTTCTTCAAACCCCCTTTTTGTTTTCGTTTTTAATTTTTTTGCGGTACGAATTGATCCTATCAAAAACTTGTGAATATAAAAGTTGTAGATAATGTTAAGGAGATTTATAATAAAATTAATTGGATTTGATATCTTGAGAATTGACGAAGTTATTATTTTTTTCTCCCAAAAACCCTATTTTTTGCGCCCCTTTAGCCTATTTTTAACTTTATCAAAAATCTATGATACATAAAATTTTGGCCCTATTTTTAGAAGTAATAAAAACTTTAAACTGATTTGATATGTACAAAAATTAAGAAGTTATGGGGGGTTTTCTGTTTTCACAAAACCCCTCCCAATTTCCATCCCCTTGGTCCGATTTTGCCCATTAACGAACTTGACCGAGATTTTATGCCCATTGATTTTATGTATCAGTTTGGAAGAGATTGGTGCAGAATTACGAAAGTTATCGTGTCCAGAAGAAAGTGATATATATAGATAGATAGGTAGATAAAGTTTTTTACTGAGGGTGGTTTTGGGTTCTGGGGGTCATGATCGGTGTAGATCTGCAAAAATTTTTCATAAATTCCAACATAGGAACGATCCCAATAGGTAGTATTTCATACGAAACCTACCTAAAAGATATGAAGAATGAAGTGTATTTCAGAAACAAAAAAGGGAAAGAAAATTTAAATTGAGATTAGTTTTACGAACATTTTCATAAAAATGCAAGAAAGCCCTCAGACGCTCAGAGGGCTAATTAAGAACATAATCTACATTTTTATGCTTTCATTAATAAAATTATAATTTGTACAATTACAAAAATACTAAAAACTGCAAATAAGTAATTTCATTAGTTAGTAGCACAAATAACAAAACAAACAAATATCATGAAAGCTCTTTTTGAATTTGTACTTAGAAAAATTGAGGACTAACACTAAAGAATGGAAAACGCTGAAAGTATCAAAAAATCGAAAATCTTTTTTTTTACTAAAAAATATCTTAAATGCCAAGCTTAACAAAACCCTTGAAGTACCAACCCTAGTAATATAGTTCAAAAAAGAGTAGAACAATGTCACTAGTTGAAAGCGCCACACGATTAAAGTGGAGACCGCTGAAAGTGCCAGTGATAAGATGCTCGGCGACTGGTGGCCATTCCACAACTTAATCAATGGGATATTTTTAAGCTAGGTGAAAAATATTAAATAAATAAATAAAAGAAATGTTTGAAAATTATAATATTAGGTATTTAAACACTAAACGAAAAGAAGATAAGTACCTGCATTTTAAAGTGTTGAACTAAGAGTCCAAAAGGAGTGAAGTGGGAAATGCTGTAAGTACCAACATCCCAAAAAAGTGAAATGGAAAAAGCTGTAAGTACCAGAAGTAGGAGTTTTTTTTTTTTTTTTTTTTTTTTTTGTTCCCTGGAAAAATTTTCTCTTCTGGACTTTCAGTGTTTTCCATTCTTAATCCTCAATTACTGTTAATCGCATAAATTTAAACTTACATAACCAAGCAAATTCTGAAAATAAATTACGTTCATTAATTTGTACATATATACAGAGTAAATATAAGAATGACCAGTTATATCTGAAATCTTCAAAATATTAAATAGCAGCATTATTACCACTCAGTGGGGATTATTAGCATTGAGTGTTTATATATATTTAAGGAAAACGATTTGACGGCTTTTTCAATCAAGAACTTATTTTATTTTTTTATTTGATGTGTAGAAGATAATATATATATATATATATATATGTATATATATATATATATATATATATATATAGCACATTATGTTTTAAATGCGTTTGTCGGACCCAGAATCCTGCACCATAAATAAACTAAGTATAACCATAAAACATCCAAGAAATTTAAACAGATATAACCTGAACAAGAAAAAAACAACAAAAGGCTGTGGCCTCTTCAGCGGTGGGCATTTTAGAAAGCACAGCAATGTTTCAGATTAATTACAATTTACAACAAAGTATTATTCAGTAGTGGCAGTGGGTTTCGGCCAGAGTGTCGCAAAGCATAAATCAAATGCATAAAAACAATTGAAAGCATATAGCGAACACTCCCCCACCGGACCCGACGCCACAATAAACAGTGCATCTCGAAGATACAACTGATTCAGAACGTATGTGTAATGTATACTGAAACAATAAAATTATTTTACCCAAATCCGAGCAACACAGCCACAAAAAACAATAACTAAATTCCAGTGATCCATAATCTGTCCATAAACGTTCCATGTCTGTTGCCACACAACTGCAGACATCCTTGTAAAACCCTCCAAAAAAGGCTTTAGGTTATACAAATCATTAACTGTCAATCGCATAGCAACTCCTCAAAAATGAAGACTGTCTGTAAAACTAGTATATTTATTAATGAAATTCAAAGGTATATTGTTTTTATAATACAAAATGCTGGTTAAATTAAAAAGTTCTTTAAAAAATAAATTTTTATTCGAACAGAGTTTATAGTAGCGAAAAATCTGACCTATTATGATATTGACGTAAACGCGTTTATGGATATTTGAACTCCAATTAACTAAATGGTTAACTTCAAAATTAAAGTTATCCCGTTTATTATAAATTGATATGTGTATACCGTTTGAAATGTTTATTTTCAAATCAAGATAATCAGCAGCACTATTATTTTCATTTGTTTTTTTCAAAACCAGCATATCAGGATAAATGTTACATGATATCCCCAAAAAATCGCGATCACAGTTCAAAATTATCAAATCATCGATATATCTAAAAGCCAGAAAATTAACATCTTTATTGACACTACAAAACTGAAATTCATAATAAAATAAAAATAAGTTAGCTGCCGTTGAAGAATAACTTGTTCCCATTCCTATTCCATTATTCTGTAAATATATATTTGAACCTGTATAAACATAGTTGTTATATAAACAAAAATTACATAATAATTTAAATAAATTAAAATCTAAATCTGTGTCAGCTATAATTAAATCGACAACCTTTAAAAGGACATCATTTAACCCTGCAATAGGAATGTTTGTGAAAAGATTCTCAAAATCATATGTCTGGACACTTTGTATATCATCTTTAATTAGTTCATTCCTGATCTCATAACTGTTCAAAATAATCCAATACATATTACTATCTTTATACTTAAATTTTAGTATATTTAAAATCTTTTTTAACATTTCCTCAAATTTGCGATTAAATCCGATCCAATGCTGTTTACATTACTACAAATAAATCTGTACTTAATTGGTATCTTATGAAATTTAGGTGTTACGAAAAGAAAAGGAAATGACAAATTTTTTACTTTAGGCAGAGGAATATTAACCTTTTTTGAAAAGGCCAGATGTTTCTTAATCAGTGTCTGAATAGTAGATTTATACAAACTGTAGGTGACATTATTGTTAAGCTCAGTAAATATCATATTAGCATAATAGCTTTTTCAAATAACTGCAAAATTGTTAGATGCTTTATCGACAGAACAAAAAACAAAAGGTATTTTTTAATTTCGATATTTCCTTCTCTAAATTTGCATTTATTCTATGGTAAGTGTAATTAGAAGAATCATTCATATATTTTATTTGAAATGATTTAAAATCATCCAATATTTTAAATTTCCATTCATTGAAAAGGGGGATAGGTTTATTGAATTGAATTGAATGATTTCAATGAATGGAAATTTAAAATATTGGATGATTTTAAATCATTTCAAATAAAATATATGAATGATTCTTCTAATTACACTTACCATAGAATAAATGCAAATTTATAGAAGGAAATATCGAAATTAAAAAATACCTTTGTTTTTTGTTCTGTCGATAAAGCATCTAACAATTTTGCAGTTATTTGAAAAAGCTATTATGCTAATATGATATTTACTGAGCTTAACAATAATGTCACCTACAGTTTGTATAAATCTACTATTCAGACACTGATTAAGAAACATCTGGCCTTTTCAAAAAAGGTTAATATTCCTCTGCCTAAAGTAAAAAATTTGTCATTTCCTTTTCTTTTCGTAACACCTAAATTTCATAAGATACCAATTAAGTACAGATTTATTTGTAGTAATGTAAACAGCATTGGAAACGGATTTAATCGCAAATTTGAGGAAATGTTAAAAAAGATTTTAAATATACTAAAATTTAAGTATAAAGATAGTAATATGTATTGGATTATTTTGAACAGTTATGAGATCAGAAATGAACTAATTAAAGATGATATACAAAGTGTCCAGACATATGATTTTGAGAATCTTTTCACAAACATTCCTATTGCAGGGTTAAATGATGTCCTTTTAAAGGTTGTCGATTTAATTATAGCTGACACAGATTTAGATTTTAATTTATTTAAATTATTATGTAATTTTTGTTTATATAACAACTATGTTTATACAGGTTCAAATATATATTTACAGAATAATGGAATAGGAATGGGAACAAGTTATTCTTCAACGGCAGCTAACTTATTTTTATTTTATTATGAATTTCAATTTTGTAGTGTCAATAAAGATGTTAATTTTCTGTCTTTTAGATATATCGATGATTTGATAATTTTGAACTGTGATCGCGATTTTTTGGGGATATCATGTAACATTTATCCTGATATGCTGGTTTTGAAAAAAACAAATGAAAATAATAGTGCTGCTGATTATCTTGATTTGAAAATAAACATTTCAAACGGTATACACATATCAATTTATAATAAACGGGATAACTTTAATTTTGAAGTTAACCATTTAGTTAATTGGAGTTCAAATATCCATAAACGCGTTTACGTCAATATCATAATAGGTCAGATTTTTCGCTACTATAAACTCTGTTCGAATAAAAATTTATTTTTTAAAGAACTTTTTAATTTAACGAGCATTTTGTATTATAAAAACAATATACCTTTGAATTTCATTAATAAATATACTAGTTTTACAGACAGTCTTCATTTTTGAGGAGTTGCTATGCGATTGACAGTTAATGATTTGTATAACCTAAAGCCTTTTTTGGAGGGTTTTACAAGGATGTCTGCAGTTGTGTGGCAACAGACATGGAACGTTTATGGACAGATTATGGATCACTGGAATTTAGTTATTGTTTTTTGTGGCTGTGTTGCTCGGATTTGGGTAAAATAATTTTATTGTTTCAGTATACATTACACATACGTTCTGAATCAGTTGTATCTTCGAGATGCACTGTTTATTGTGGCGTCGGGTCCGGTGGGGGGGTGTTCGCTATATGCTTTCAATTGTTTTTATGCATTTGATTTATGCTTTGCGACACTCTGGCCGAAACCCACTGCCACTACTGAATAATAGTTTGTTGTAAATTGTAATTAATCTGAAACATTGCTGTGCTTTCTAAAATGCCCACCGCTGAAGAGGCCACAGCCTTTTGTTGTTTTTTTCTTGTTCAGGTTATATCTGTTTAAATTTCTTGGATGTTTTATGGTTATACTTAGTTTATTTATGGTGCAGGATTCTGGGTCCGACAAACGCATTTAAAACATAATGTGCTATATATAATCTGTGTGGTTATATGCAGCTGTAGCGCTTATCGCATGGATTTTATTTTTATTTTTATATTTTACTTTCAGTTTTACTTTTGAATTTTCTGAGCTTATATATATATATATATATATATATATATATATCCAGCCTCTACTGAAGAATATCTGGTATGATTGTGCATTTTTACATCAATTAGTTCTTTATTTCTCTTATACATTCTATCACAAAAGCTGTTGTACAGATGTTATCATTTCATTCTTCTTTAGCTCCAATATGCTACATGTTTATATGCAAAAGTAGAATGAGAAAATAAGAAATAGATTATTTTTTCTTTTACTTGCAGAAATTTATTATACTAGTTATGCATATTTTACATAAAAGAATGAATAATTTGATTAATCAAAGGAAATTATGACATTGTAATTATATTTAATTAATTATCATTTTTAATGTAATGCTTTTATACCAGATAAAAGCTTACTTTTTAAAAACTTACAGCGTAATCTTTTACAAGTCTAAGGAATTAAGCATATAAACAATTATTTAAAGATTTTTTTTGTTGTTGTTGTTTATTCATTAGGCAAAATGCCTAAAGAAACTTTCCAAATTATGTTCGTCTTAGATTTTAATACTTTTTTACATCATTTAAAAAATTTTGTAAATTGCTGATTTTAACCAATAATTTAAAAGAAAAATAATTTGATTTAAATCGCGATTTAAATCATCTGATTAAAATCGTTGGCACCTTACTAATTATATAAAATCGGCATTGATGACTTATCTCGGCGAATCTGAAAAAACTTAGCTCCAAACATGTATTTCAGAAAATCCAGAATTTAAGCTTGTACGACCCACATGAGTCAATTTGCCGAGAATATTCCAGACTAAATATGATGAAATTGCAAGTATTTCTTGCCAAATCAAGAGCATAAAATAAAAATACTCGACAGTCATTGCGTTATTATTCTTACGCTAATACAGCGATCAGAATCTTTGTTAATAGCTAATTGCTTGGAAATTTAGAGAATGAGCTTGAACTAGAAGTCTGCACGGGCCCGGGCATGGCCCGAAGCCCGTACCTGGCCCGGCCGGCAAAGTGAATGCGAATTTTCAAACAGGCAGGCAGAAATAGAACAATTTTTTTCAACGGGCCTGGCCAGGCCGGCAAGAAAAAAAAAATGAACGGGCTTACCGGGCTGATAAAAAAAATTAAGTTGGATATAAGTGATTCTTGTCACGTGACTGCAAGTTTTTTTTTTTTTTTTTTTTTCCCCGTGCTATCGCTTCTGGAAATTCGATTCAAAAGTTTGACAGTATTTTCTCAAAGATATATTGCCTTTATATATATATATATATATATAAAGGATAACGTTATTCGATTACATATTTTCTGAATAAGAACACCTGTCATTCTTATGCGTTTCCGAAAAGAAATGAATTCAGAAATGTATCAGAAAGTAGCTCCTTTTGAGAAAAGCCTTATTAATCAAATGGCAGATAAATGTTTTTGCAAATCTGCTTTTTATTAAACCGCTTCAAAAGTTATCATGTTTTTAACCCTCCTTTTTTTTCTTTTATTCTAAAGTACATTACTTTTTTAATGAATTCTTATTTGAGCATTGAGACGTCTAAGACTGTAAGTAATCATTGATGTTGCTACTGTGTTGGTACTGTTTTCTTTCTTGCGAGCTTATAGTAATTCTAAAATATACTATAAAATTATCCCATAAATATGTATGCAGTATTATTCTTTAACCTCTTGAAGGGCGGTGGGACATATTATATCCCGCCTAAGTTTAATTAAGATTTGCACCAGAAACTTTTAACCAAGTTTTACTTTTATAACTTTGAGGGAAAATAGTTGAACAATTTCTTTTTCTTATTTAGAAATAAAATTTTTCAATATTTCCGGTGGGAATTCAGCATTACACAAACGCAATTGCTTGCCCCTCAAGGGGTTAAAAGAGTCTTAATTGTATGTTTAGAAAAACCTGTTTTTAGGGTTTCGTTCATCTGACGAAACCCTATTCGTCTCGCTCCTTTGTCTGTCTGTCTGTCTGTCCGTCACAGAGCCCATTCTCAGAAACTATACATGTTGGAGACTTGAAATTTTGAGTACTTATAGCTGAACACCTCACATGAAACGACAAATCCTAAAATTTTGAAAAAGTCTTAAATTTAACCCTTTGGGCTCCCACATGTGTATTTCAAACAATTCTTTCTAAATCAGCCCCTAATAAGGTTGGAGCCATGAAATTCCGCATACTTATAGCTGAATACCTGAAACAATAAGGCAAATCATAAAATTTTGAAAAAAGTTTTATATTTAACACTTTGGGCTCCAACTTGTGTATTTTAAGCAATTTTTTCTAACAGAGCCCCTAATTAAGTTAGAGACATGGAATTTTGAATTATTATAGTTAAACACATGAGCCCACACAACAAATCATAAAACTTTGAAAAAGTGTTATACTTAACCCTTTGGGCTCCAATTTGTATATTTTCAGCAATCCTTTATAACAGAATTCCTAATCAAATTGGAGGCATACAATTTTGTATTCTCATAGCTAAAACCTCAGATCACACGAAAAATAATAAATTTTGAAAAAGTTTTATGTTTAACCCTTTGGAGTCCAGCTTGTGTATTTTAAGCAATTCATTTTAACAGAGTCCCTAAGTGAATTGGGGACTTGAAATTTTGCATACTTATAGCTGAACGCCTCAGATCACACGCCAAATAATAAATTTCGAAAAAGGTTTATATTTAACCCTTGGGACTCCAGCTTGTGTGTTTTAATCAATTCTTTTTAACAGAGCCCCTAATTATATTGGAGACTTGAAATTTTGCATACTTATAGCTGAAATCTTCAGATCACACGACAGATAATAAATTTCGAAAAAAGTTTCATATTTAACCCTTTGGACTCCAGCTTGTGTATTTTAAGCAATTCTTTCTAACAGAGCCCATAATTAAATTGGAGATTTGAAATTTTGCATACTTATAGCAGAACACCTGAGGCCAGGCAACAGATCATAAAATCTTGGAAAATCTTACATTTAACCCTTTGAGCTCCCACGTATATATTTTAAGCAATTCTTTCTAAATGAGACCCATAATTAAGTTGGAGACATGAAATTTTGCATACTTATAGCAGAACACCTGAGACCACACGACAAATATTTTTTTTTTCGAAGAAGTTTTATATTTAACCCTTTGGACTCCAGCTTGTGTTTTTTAATCAATTCTTTCTAACTGAGCCCCTAATTAAATTGGAGACATGAAATTTGGCATACTTATAGCTGAACGTCTCAGAGACAAAATATGAATTTTTGAAAAAGTCTTATAATTAATCCTTTGGGTTTCAACTTCTGTATTATAAGCAATTATTTCTAACTGAGCCCTAATTAAGCTGGGAATATGAAATTTTGCATACTTATAGCAGAACACTTGTGATCACACGACAAATAATAAAATTTTTCAAAAAGTCTTATATTATTGACTCTTCTGGGCTCTAACTTGTGTGTTTTAAGCATTTTTTCTAACTTAGCCGCTAATTAAGCTACAGCGAGCTAGTTTCACTTGAAGTCTCCGGGAGGGGGGTAGTCAATTTTTCCCCAAACCCTTCATCTGATATATCATTTCACGACCCTTCGGCCACTCTTTCATTTTATGCACAATAGGCTTTCATATTTTATTTCCACTTGGCCAGTTGGGCCTTCCTATTTTAAGTTCTATGGGTCCAATTTCCTCGACTAATATAAGTTACGAATAGGTTCTAAAACGGAGTTTTGTCGGGCAGACTTTTGTTTAGAATAGTGGAGCTAACAGATTTTGCAAAAGGATAGTGTTTTGAAAGAAATATTAAACGAAACCCTCTGTGCGATCTGTGATCACACTTACCCACTTGTTTAGAAATTGAGTCTGGCCTCATTTAATTGATTTTTCCACGGGCCTGGCATGTTTTCACTGACTTTTGTACGGGCCGGGCCTTGAACTGTGAAAATATGAACGGGTCTGGCCGGGGTCGAACTTTTAAATTTTTTCATCGGACCGGGTCGAGCCAGGATTGCTTTTGTTCAGGCCGGGCCTGGAAATTTCGGCCCGTGCAGACCTCTAGCTTGAACTTATGCTGTTTTCGTGTTCTACTTATCACGTTACGTTGTTTTGATGTATTTTCTAATAGAAGTTTTGATCAGAATTAGATAATAGTCGAATAATCGAAAAAAAAAAATGCTTCTTTTTTGATGGGAAAAAGATTCAAGGGGAATTTCTTTTTCACGGTACACTGTAAAATAACGATGTTCTTTATAATGTTGGAAAATGTTTTATAATTTATGAGTGATGCACCATTTTTATTACTTGAAAAGGACATCGGGGCAGAGAACCGGTTGTTAAATTATTTTAATCCCACCACGGTGGCCCATGCTGTACTAATGGAAGGGAAGATCATTAGGTTATCCACCAATGAAAAAGCATTATCGTTGCAAAAGCAGTAGTAGTTTTAATGGGGAAGTGATTTGAATTTCCTTTTTTGTGCGAGGCAATCTTACGTAACTGCGACAATCTTACGTGAAAATGTTACGCTGCCACAATGGAACTACACAAGATCAGAACTCTCCTACTTTTCATACTTTGTGGCCAACGTGTAAAAACTTTAGGACCTTACTAGTGTTGCAGGTGTCCCGATTTACGTGAGGTGTCCCGATTTTCAGAGGCTCAAAGACCTGTCCCGCGTAATCACTGTGCGGGACGCCAAAGTCCCGATTTTCCATCATGCACAAATTCTTTTAAATTTCTTTAAGTACCATGCTATTCGTTAATATGGATCAAATGAAACAACAGTAAAAGCTTTGAAGGTGGAATCATATCTATAACGAAAAATTTTATAGTCCCTTGGGGACAGTTTACCTTTTCAACAATTTTGTTTATTTTTAAAAATATTGTTCAAACGGTGAACTCAGTGCATTTCAATGTTCAACTAATAGTACATTTTGAAAAAAAAAATAATAACTGCTATTTAATTAAAATTTTTTTTAAAAATTGAGTTTTTTAAAATCCTTACTACTTTTTTAAATGTTGATATTTTTGCCCAAATTTTCATTTTTAGATTTTCAAATGTGTATTACACAAGACTGCGCATGGATTTTTAGATACATCTAATATTACATTTAATATAATTTTTTTACCGATATATATAGTATAAAACGATGAAATCTAATACATCTTACATACTTTTCTTTTTTTTTAAGAACAAAAAAAAAACCTGAAGGCTACTTCCATGGGCAGATTTATCACATATATTAAAGAACATGTATATAAAAGTTTAAATCTCTATCTCAAATACAAAAAAAGCCTTACCATTTTTAAAACATGAAAGTGTAGAAAATATGAACATGGACAAAAAGCCATTTAAAGTTTAAATTTGTGTGGGTAATTACATCTTACATACTTTTCTTTTTTTAAAAAGAACAAAAAAAAAAAAAAAAAAAAAAAAAAAAACTGAAGGCTACTTCCATGGGCAGATTTATCACATATATTAAAGAACATGTATACAAAAGTTTAAATCTCTATTTCAAATACAAAAAAAAGCCTTACCATTTTTAGAACATGAAAGTGAAGAAAATATGAACATGGACAAAAAGCCATTTAAAGTTTAACTTTGTGTAGGTATAATTGCGCTGGGTGTATTAACAAAATTTACAATATCTCGCGATATAATTGCCGTATGGGTAAAAATGAGGTGTCAAAATATTCACAGTGGAACAGGCTTTCATTTAATATTTAAAAACAAAAATAGACTTTTTGATCAATTTTGTGGTAAACTGTCCCATTAAAAAGAAATACCTTACAAATATGCATGCATATTTGGTGGGCACGTATGGATCAGGAGGGTCTACGTTCCACACGCGTTTATTTATTTTTTTTCATATGGGATATCAGATCCTGTTTGAAAAAGTGTAAACAACTTAAAAAAATTTAAATCAGACAGATCATGTAAATTATATATCAACCAAAGAGCGTTGTAAGGGAAACCTTTGCTGTCAATGTGTCTTAAAAAAGCACTAAAAGTGAAAATATTAGATTTATTTATACCAAAAACATAAAAATTAAGTACTTATGCACTTCAGTATAGGTAATAAGTATAAAAGTCACATGGGTATTTTAAGGGGGAAAATAGCAAGGTAAATCTATGAATAAACAGCTACGTAAGTACTTAAGTACTTTATCTTATCCAGGGGTCGAATTATATAGGGAAAATTTTATTGTTCCTACCAGAACCCTTAATGAGTTACCTTAATGATCATTTTACTTAACATATTCTAAAGAAAGGTGCGATGATGATATTATTTTCAAAATAGTGGTAGGTACTATAAAAGTTTCCCTATAGAATGCGACCCTTGTATCGTACAATTTCAAGGTTTGGCTATCTCGCTTTAAAGCAAGGTACTTGCTTTCGTAAAATTTTGAAATAATTTAATGACACCAGTATTTACAAGAGAATCTATTTGTAAACAAATAAAAGTATATTTTCGAGTATACTTAATAAATGTGAAATTTTCATTATAAAATTCCGGTGCCAATGTGGCAATTAGGGATTTAAATTATGTGATGCCATAACGGTATCACCGCCTGTCAAGGGGTCAAGAAATTTGGTTTGATACCACCCAATATGCTTTTTTTAAATTTTTATTACGTAATTTTAATAAGGTATTCTATAATTTTCTTTATTGTGAGCAAAAAACAATGGAGAAATTTATTTCCCGTAGTAAGAGAAACTTAAAAAAAGTATTTATAACAATTGGGGTAACTGGATCCAGCATGGGACCCCGGATACATGTCCCAGTTACCCCATTCTTGAAAAATTCATGAGGTAACTGGGATACCGGGCTTACATTTGAAACATGAAGTAAATATGTATAAATACCTAATAATATTAATGTAGTTATATGCCTAATCTTAAAAAAAAAAAAAAAAAGATTGTTTAATAAAAGTACTTACAGTATTTTAATAAAAAGCCGAGAAAGTTGAACACGTAAATTTTTGAGAACCTATCGCAAAAAAGTGAGAGTTATAATTGAGTTGACACACGTTGTTTTAGGAAGTAGAGATTAGGGTGCATTGTTCACAAAAGCTAAAACTTAAAAAACATCAACAGTTTATTTTATAAAATTGCCTATGGACCAGTTACCTCGTGGGTCCAGCTACCTTAACTAACCTTACTGCCGGACATGTTGCTTAATAATTTAGATTTTATTGAATACAATGCATTACGCTGAATATAGATGATCATAACTGCTGATAAAAATCCGGATCAGAACCTGTAGCATGCACTTTTTGTTTCATACGATTTTCAAAATATTCAAGATAATTAAATGCACATTAATTTTATTCCCCCAAATATACGCAATGCTATATAGATACAGCATTATACGTAAGAGTATTAAATTATTATTCTGCGTGTTTCAAGTGAGTGTCTGTATATAATTTCATTTGGTACTTCTATATTAGCAGGTCGCAAATCTCGCCAGTAGCATTTTTCTCTCGTATTATACGCAGCTTTTTTTTTTTTTTTTTTTTTTTTTTTTTTTTTTGCGTTTGAAAATCAGAAACAATGTATTTATGTTGAAGTAAAATGTTTCAGTTTATGTTGGTTAGGTATTATTAACCTCCTGTACTGTGTGCTATTTCTTTCTCACAGCTTATTTTGTGTCCAGAAAATAACGTTACCTTACAGAAGCTAGCCGTAAAACAAAGCATTACGATTAAATACTCTTTAACAATTTTTTAAACTTCTAAGCATCGCACATTTTCAATTTACCGTCGTATTGGGGAAAAAAAGTTCTTTTAAATGCATTTTGTTTAAAAACTGTATCTCCATTTATTTTTGAAATATTAATTTTTTTTTTTTTGTAGTTTTTAGAGCCATTTGCTTAATATTGGCAACGGAAGTACTCCATTTCTGTAGAAAGTGAAGGAAAAATAGTTTTAAAATAGTAATTATATATTTTTGTTGCCATTTTCTCGTAACAACCGAAAGAAAATGTAATTAAAATACGTGCTATTTTGAAAAAAATATAAACGAATGATTTCTGTTAAAACAATGGAGCTATTATATACTATATTTAATTGTAAGTATCTATGAATCATTAGATAGCCGGGTTTTTTTTTTTTTTTTTTTTTTCGATTTTCTTGAATGACGGCATCTTTTTGCTGCATTTGTGCATTATTTCGCGATAGTGATGTGCTATGCATGCTTTACTGTAGATGTTTAAGAGTAGATCGTAAATGTGGAATTCTTAAGCGGATGCGAATGACGTCCTTTTACATAAAATAAAACGTGTGCTTTAAGTCTTAAAATTGAAATATGTTTTGTACTGCAGTAGAGTCCCGCTTAACCGAGTTATTTTCTTCTGATGGACTGGTGGCTTCTATTATTATGAAACACCCATTATAAATGAAGTGTTAGGTGAAGATGAAAAAGCAGCCGTTAAAAAAAAAAAAAAAAAAAAAAAAAAAAAAAAAAAATGGCCATTTCCCCCTTCTCCCTCCCCATTCTGACCAGAAAATCAAAGTTCTAACTTTTTACGGCTGCTCTTTCATCTTCACCCAACACTTCATTTATAATGGCTGTTTCATAATAATAGAAGCCACCAGTCCACCAGAAGAAAATAAAGTAATGGAAATGCGGGGGCGACACTAAATTCTAAAAAAGCAGAATTCCTGTTCTATAGGTATTATTATCATTTGTATTTTAAATGAAATGAATGAAAGGTGTTATACTATTTTAAATGAAATGAATGCAATAAGAATGATGGCGATGGGAACAATATTTAACAATTTATCACATGCACCCGGCTGACATAAAAGTACCTTTTATTAATACTAATTCAGGTTTGCAAAAAAAAAATGAGAGTTGTTAACCCTCTCGGCACTGAATTTTTTTTTTCCAATTTTGGGAAAAATTACGTAACAAAATTAAAAGTAGCTATCGAAATCACAGAAGTTACAGTTTACTGAAATTTAACGAATGTATTCTTTACAGAAACCTAACGAATGTAGTTATGTTGTGTGTTTTTCATATAAAAATGCTCTAAGGAAGAATTTTTAAGACGTTTGGAAAATGTCGTATTACAACCAGATTAAACAAACATAAAAAAATTTAGTAGTATTTTTTATCTTTTATCACAAATTACTAATTCGGAAAAGGAGTCCCTAATTTAAATTTAAAGAAAAAAACACATTTTTTAATTAAGAAACACCAACAGTTTACTAATAATTAATAAAACTTTTATTAATAATATTATTATTAAATGCTAAAACATAAGTAAAGTCATAATAGTAAATGTATCGACATATGCTATCACTATTAGGTGCTGGAATTAACAAAAGTAATTTTTTTTCTTTCAAATATTGCAATTCGAAGTAGGAGCCTTATATGAAGCTCAGGGTGACGAGAGGATTAAATAAGAAATTACGGTTAAACGCTTTTCAATGATGCTAATTTAGTAACAATACTAAAACAGAATATAAATTACTATTTTGGGTGTATATATAATTTTATTTAAACTATTAATCTTTTTAAAAGAATTTTGTATTGTTAGGAGATTAAAAACTATTATTTTGAAAAAACACTTTTTTAAGAATAAAAAGGACATAATTTTTTACTCTGCGTATTTCCTGTGAGTGTGTGTTATATATTTTCTTTAAAATAAATAGCACGTTGTAAAAAAAATTGCGTTGTTAAAACTAAATTGTGATTAAAAAAAATTAATGTTCATTTAAAAAAATAATATAAAACTTTTATTTTGAGTGTTTTCCCGGGTGAGCATGAGCAGTGTATATATTTAAACTATTAACCATACATTTAAACTATTAACCATTTTTAAATAATCTGGCAAAGTTATAAACTAAATTATTATTAAACATAATGTTTATTAAAAATAAATAAATTGTTATTTTGCGTGCTTCTCGTGAGTGTATGTAATTTTATTTAAACTAATAATGGTTTTAAAGGAATTTGAAATTATGATCATGAAACACATTTTTATGCTTTTTTTTTTTAAGGATGTTAATTATTATTTTGCGTATACGTAATGAACGTGAAAACTTATTTAAATTAATAAGGGTTTTAAAAGAACTTTGAATTGTTAATAGTTAAATTATGATGAAAGACATTTCTAAGACACTTTATGTTTATTTTTAAAATGATAATATAAATTATTATTTTGCGTGTTTATATTGTTCGTGTATAAAGAATTTTACGTTATTAAAACTAAATTATGATTTAAAAAAATTAATGTTCATTTCTAAAAATAGATAAATATAAAATTTTTGTTTTGTGCGTTTCCCGTGTGTATATTTAAACTATTAACGATTTCAAACAATTTTGCAATGTTATAAACTAAATTATGATTAAATATAATTTTATTTTTATAAAATTCTTATTTTGCGCGTTTCTCGTGAGTGTATATAATTTTATTTAAACTAATAATGGTTTTAAAAGAATTTGAAATTACCACCCTGAAACACTTTTTATTTTTTTATTTATTTTAAAGGATATTAATTATTATTTTGTGTATACCTCATGAACGTGAAAACTTTTATTTAAATTAATAATGGTTTAAAAAGAATGTTGCATTGTTAGAAGTTAAATTACGATATAAGACATTTTTATGTATATTTTTAAAAATATAATACAAATTATTATTTTACGTGTTTATATTGTCCGTGTATATAATTTCATTTAAAAAATGATTTAAAAAGAATTTTACGTTATTAAAACTAAATTGTGATTTATTAAAAAAAAATTAATGTTAATTAAAAAATATATATATATAATTATAAATTTTTTGTTTTTCGTGTTTTCCGTGTCAGAAGTGTGGAATATATTTAAACTATTAAAGATTTTTAAAGAATTCTGCAATGTAATAAACTAAATTATGGTTAAACATAATGTTACTTAGAAGCAAATAAATTATTACTTTGCGTGTTTCTTGTGAGTGTTTATATATATATATATATATATATATATATATAACCATTAATTAAACATAACCTTCCACCGTCAAATATTATGAATTAAAGCTGTAAGTATTTAAAAAAAAAAAAAAAATTAATATAAGAATTATTATGGAAGAAAAAGAAAAAAATGGACACCGACAAAAATTGAAAAGCTTATACATTGAATTACGTTATCAAGGGCACAGAATTCAATGATATAAGCAAAATGGTTGTTTTCTGTGGGAAAAATAAGTTAAAGCTAAAAGTTATTTTCCCCTGTGCCCAAACAACCATAAAATCAAGTGAATTGATTAAAAATGAAAGCAGAATAGAAACAAATAATATGAAATGGAAGAATCAATAAAACGTATTTAAATATTTATAGGATATAAAATATAACTAATAAACACCATACCGATTAATATTTCAGTATTTTACAAAAATCCACGCGCACATGGCTGCCAGTATATCAAAAAGATTAAGGTGAATAAAACAGTTAAGAAATCACAGTAAATGATACCAAAGGATGCAGTTAATACATTTTCAAATAAAATTTGAAATACCTTGTTAAACACATTTAATCTAATATAAAATAAATAGATATTAATTACATTATTTAAAATGCACTATTAAATTAATTAATAACAGTTTAACAATATCGTAAAAATTTAGCTAAAAATACCCATATATATATAACTAATAATGGTTTTAAAGGAATTCGAAATTATGATAAAACACATATTTATTCTTATTTTAAAAAAATGAAAACATGAATATTAATTGTATTTTGCGGGTTTCCAATGAACGTGAAAATTTTATTTAAAATAATAATGGTTTTCAAAGAATTTTGCATTGTTAAAAGTTAAATTATGATAAAGAAAGTTTTATGTTTATTTCTGAACAGAGGATATACATTATTATTTTGTGTGTTTATATTGTCGGTATACATAATTTTGTTTAAAAAGTAATGGCTTTAAACGACTTTTACGTTAAAACTATATTATGAATAAACACTTTTAATGTTTTTATTCATTTATTTATTTTTAAGAAAAATTAAAAAATAATTGTTATTTTGCGTGTTTGCCGTAACTGTATATGATTTTATTAAAAAAAAAAAAAAAAGAAAAGAAAAAGAAAAATACATTTTTAAAAGAATTTCGCATTGTTTAAGTTCAATTATGGTTAAAAACATTTTAATATTAATTTATGAAAAGAATGGAAAAGAATATAAATTTTTATTTTGCATGTTTCACGTGATGAGAGTATATATTGTATGTTAAAACTCCTCATATTGCATTGTAAAATGCTAAATTATGATTAAGGAAAAAGGTTTTTTTTTTAAGTAATAAAAATCATAATTATTATTTTGCGTTTCTCGTGAATGTATACTTTTTTTATACTAATAATGAATAAAATTTTTTGAATTGTTAAAAATTAAATTAAAAAGCAAAGAACTCTTTATTTTCAAAAGAAAAGAATGCACAATACTACTTTAAGTATTTTCCGTGAGTGGAAATAATTTTATTTAAAAAAAGAAATGTTTTAAAAAGATTTTATGTATTTGTACATATGTATTTAAACTATAATTGTTTTAAAAGAATTTTACATCGATAAAAGCTAAATTATAATTAAACACTTTTTTTTTTTAAATAAAGAATATAAATTATTATATGGCTTATTTCCTTGAGCGTATGCAAATTTATTTAAAGTAAAAACGGCTTTAATGAGTTTTGCATTGTTAAAAGCTAAATTATGATTAAAAACTTTATTTTTTAAATACAGAATATAAATTATTACATGGCTTGTTTCCTTTGAGTGTATGTAAATTTATTCAAACCAACAATCGTTTAAAAAGAATTTTGCATGATGTTTAAAGTAAATTAAACTATAGCTTCTTATTTAAGCACAACACGTATTTAAAAATGATAACACTAATAATAATAATTATTATTATTATTCATTTTTCACGTTTAGTGTACGTGATTTTATATAAGGCAGTTCTCAAATCCAAAGGAGATACTTTCTGACACATTTTTTAATGGAAGTGGCTATTCGTCCGACCAATCGGACTTTTAGCTGTTTAGGCAGAACGTCCGACCATCGTATGCGCATGCGCGCCAGCAGATGATAGGACGAAATCGCTTTTTCATAACTCTGCCTTTTAAAATATAATTGTTTATTTATTTTCAATGCACAGTAAAAGTGCATTTCTGCAAATTAGGGTATTTTCTTTTTAGAAGAAAGTTATTTATATTTATAAATATTAATTTAGTAATATTTGTCTTCAATTATTTTTTTTTTTTTTAAACGTTATATTTCGTTAAGCAAATAAGTGTACTTTATATATTTGTTTCTATATTTATATGCCTTTTAAAATATAATTGTTTATTTATTTTCAATGCACAGTAAAAGTGCATTTCTGCAAATTAGGGTATTTTCTTTTTAGAAGAAAGTTATTTATATTTATAAATATTAATTTAGTAATATTTGTCTTCAATTATTTATTTTTTTTTAAACGTTATATTTCGTTAAGCAAATAAGTGTACTTTATATATTTGTTTCTATATTTATATTATTAATGTTATTTATTAATCATTCAATATATTATTATTAATTTAATAATTTATTATATTATGATAATTTAATAAATTTATTATTAATTTAATAATAATTATTTATTAACTATTATTAAAATATTAACAATTTTGCTAATAATAAAATAGCAAATAATAAATAGTTTGCAATTATAAACAATAATAAATGTTAGAATATTTAATATTTCTTAATTGTTAAATTTATGTATATAGATATATATTTAATATGTTTAAAAACTGTCTAGCATGAGGAAGTCTGACAAAACAAATTTTAGTTTAGATTATTTCATGTTGATATTTTGCATTTTTAATAAAAAAGCAGGCTAGGTTGGGTCATAGACAAACATGTTCCAAAATTGCGCCCCTCCCTGGATTTCTTTCTGTCGGCGTCTATATCTCTTAATATTTCAATTTATATCTTATTATTTTCCAAGATTTAGAAAATCGGGTATGGGGGGTGGGGCTTCATTTCATATTCCATGAAAATGAGCAATATTACTTGGTTTTTTTTTTTTTTTTTTTTTTTTTTTTCCAAATTGTACAAAAAATTATTTCCGCCAATGAAAAATTATTTTTTGTTTTACTTTTAAAAAAAGGTACTTTTCGGTTAGCCATGCACCAGTGTTATATATAAAAATAACATTGATGCTTCCTACAAACTACTTAAAAAAAAATTACTTTACTCGCTAAGTTATATGTTCCAAAAAATAGCATATTACACAACAAACAATGACAAAACTAGGACCTACTATAATTTCTCATTACTTCTAACATACTATTTTGACCATTGAATTTATTGAATTCATGATTCGTCTAAAACTTTATTATACACTCAAACATATAGGCTCAAATCAAAGAATTTTCCACAGAAAACATTTTGTTTTTTGATAATGAATTACATTTTCAAAAATAATAAGAATAAGTAAATGCTCTTCTAAGAAAAAAAGTAAATTTTCAATTTAATAGATATATTTAAATTAATGACCTATGCAGTAAGATAAATCTATAGCTATACTTGTAAAAGAAATGCACCTAAATAACAATTTAAATAAATGGAGAATCTTTTATTATTTCGGCTTCAATACTTTTTTAATAAATGAATATAATCACTACGTCGCTAACAAGACATGCAGATTTAACTTAAAATACACTGAATAGGTAAAATTAAATAAATGAAAATAAACTTTTGAGATTAAGAAACTTTTTTATGAAACAATAAATCTTCAATAAAGTAATTAATGACATAATGAAATGATAACTTTTTTTTAATGTTCAAAACTTACTTATTATTATATTAAAGTTATTAAAAAAACTTAGTTTAAAATTTAAAATAACTGCTTTGTATTAAATTATTCAATAATTTATTCATATGAGTATAAATAGTAGATGTTTCATAAGCAAAACATTCTAAAAGCCAAATGTTTTAACAAAGGACAACTGGGAATGGAAACTTTAAAAATACAGTAGACTCCATTAAATCGGCATATCATGGGACCAGAAATTATGCAAATTTTAGAATTTTGAAAATTTCTTGTCACTGTTTTGTTTACGTTTTTAAACAATAATTTGAATGCAACACTGCACTCGAAATTATAATGAATGTAAAGTAAATTTAAGTCATGTAAAGTAAATTACTAAAATATTAAGTAAAATAATAAAAATTAAGAGAATAAAAATAAAGAGAAATTTTTCTTGAATTATTCAATGAAATTTTCCTCTTAAAAATACAATAATAATTTATTTAAAAACTTATTATAAAAAAGGTTTCTTTCATGTTTACTCAGACAAACCAAAAGAGCTTTATTAATACATAAATAAAATTTTTAATTAAGCATGTAATCGCTACTAATATCAGCGCTCCGCTAACTTGAAATATTTTACTTGAACAAGCTGTAAACAAACATGTACGCCTGCGCAAACGATGGTTGGACTTTCTGCCTAAATATCTAAAAGTCCGATTGGTCGGACGAATAGCCACTTCCTTTTTTAATTCGTTTTTGTTCGGAAACGCATGAAAGTGGCAGGTGTTTTTATTAAAAAACTATGCAATCGAAAGACGATTTCTTTCTTCTTCTTCTTTTTTTTTTTTTTTTTTTTTAAGACAGAAGATCTTTCAGAAAATATTTTACAAGTGGGCGTTTTGAACCGAATTTCAGGACGTGATACTACGATAGAGGAGAAATGCCTGTTGCCACGTGACCAAAATGCAGTAAAACCTCCCTAAAACGACCATGTTCCTTTCAAAAAAAAAAATTGGTCGCTCCGAGAGGCGATCTCTTAATGAAGGTCATGTTTAAATCCAGATATTATAACTGTTGAAAAAAGGGTAACAATGTTGCTAAAATTTATTTTTCATATTAAGAAAAAATATGAAAATTTAAGTATCAAAACAAAAGTTAATTACATAAGTTAATTACTCCAGAGTTTAAAAAATGAATACATTGATGCTTCCTTTGATTTTAAGGTTTTATGTTTTTATAACTTTTATTTCCAAGTCCTCTCGAAGTTCAGTAAATAAATGCAATTTTTTTTAGACGGGAACAAATAATAACGATTTTATTAATTTATCTATTTCTTTGAGAGTTTCCTGGCAGAACAGGGCAGAAGAGTTTATTGACCGTCATTCTTAATTTGTCATCAGAATTAAATTCATTGCCTAAAAAGGCACAAAGGGGTTTAAACACTTAAAAGTTACCGGAATAAAAAGAAAAAAAATTCTAAACTTAGTTTTAAAGTTTGATAAATAATGCGCTCTCCGGAATTATTTTTCTAAAAAAAAATCTTCTTCAAGCGACCTGGAAGAAACGGAATTTGTTTCATTTTCTTCAAAGAAATTGGTCGTTCATGGCGGGAATTCAACTGGGATGATCTCTGAATGGAGGTAAAATTAGTATTGAGCTTATGGGAATAAATTTCGTTCTATGAAAAAGTGGTCGTTCAGGAAGGTGGTCGCACAGGGAGGTTTCACTGTAGCTCATAACTCGATAAGTAATTTGTTCGGCAAAAATTTGAAAACTCATTTCGATTCCAAATCGCTTTAATAATTAGGCCTGCAATTTTATGCCTTTGCGTTTAAAAATGTATCAGAAAATTCCGCGTTGTTGAGCAGGAGATTTGAAAACCGTCTTAATCCTTTGAGGGGCGGTGGGATATCTTATGTCCCACCTAATTTTAATCAAGATCTGCAACAGAAACTTTTAATTAAATTTTATTTTTTTAACTTTGGAGGAAAAAAGTTGTAAAATTGTTCTTCCTTTTTTGAAATAAATTTTTTCGAAAATTCCGGTGTGAATGTAACATTACAGAAACACAATTACTTGCCTCTGAGAGGGTTAAATTTAATAATGGCTTTAAAAGCATTTTGCATTTTTTAAAGATATATGCATGATTTATTATTTTTCGTGTTTCCTTTGAATGCGAATAATTTTATTTAAACTAACTGAGGTTCCAAATTCTGGTAACTAAATTCTGAAATTCAAACATGTTAATAAAAAAGAAACATGTTTGAATTTCAGAATTTGTCTCCTAAGTCGCGCGTTGAATCGCTTATGGCCTCGGTATGCCTGTGCGGCCTGCCTAACCTCGCCTATGCGAATTTGGCCAGGCGAGTATTGCCAAGTTCTGTAGTGTGGGTTGTTGCTATGGTTTGGACAAAAACTTTTAATCTGAGCATATCTTTGTGCGTATGTTCAGATATCATGTTCTCTTACAGTTCATTCATTTACATTGTTAACGATATCGGAAAAAAATATTTTATACGGATCAATAATATTAAAATCTTTCAACTTTTTTATAATAATTTTAGTTAAATATGAAAGTAATTCTTATGAATATTATTAAGATTACATTTTTCAAAAATAGAATGTAAACTAGGACTTATTCAATCGATTTATTCAAACAAAACGAAAATAATGACTCGTGGCTGGAATGTTCACTCAATTTCTTGTAGAAGACGATACCCCATAATTCAACTTTTTCTCTCCTTTAACAATAAACGGTCAAGTGCGAGTATTACTCGCGTACATAGAGTTCCGTAGAATAAATATATGAATTAGTAATTGTATTATTAAAAAAAAAAAAGTTGCTAAAAAATACTAAGTCTTTGTAAAAAACTATACAACGTATAGGGTTGTGTATAACTGTATATACTAGAAAAGTGTAAATGGATATATACCATGAAAGTTCCAAAGAGATATAGAACCTAAATAATATCAAATATAGCTATTCTGTATTACTCATTTTTTAATATTATCCTAATCTGTTTATCTTAATTCGGTACTGACAATAAAAGCAGTGCATATTTAAACTTCATTTGACATTTCATAAAACTAAATTCAGCGTAGCAATAACCTTTATTTCTACAGAGTAGCTAAAACAGAGCATTGGTTCAAAGTTTAAATTTGGCATTGTGCTCAGTGCGCATCGAAAGGAGGTCGCAAAGTTGCAAAGCCGCCTTGGTCCGTGCCGCGTTCTTCAAGATAGGTTTTTAATTAATTTTTACAGTCACTCCAGGCGTATTGAGACATCCACTCTATGCAAACTAGTGGCGAATCCCATAGTATTTATGTGATTCATTCTGATTAAATTAGTCTGTTTATAACAATTTGACGTTTATTGCTTTTATACTGCTACTGGGCATTGCATTACACATATATATCATTAAAAGTTGTTAACTAGGCTTTAAAAACCGATGGTACACAGAGCACGCCGCCCCTGTCATTATGTATGTCCAAACCGTCCGTATCTTTAAGGGTTGATATCTCGGCTAATTATGACGATTTGTTTTGAAAATCATTATCAACAATATTTTTATACTTCTGCTACGATAGGTACCTCCAGCGCTGCTTAACACTTTTGCTGAATACCCGTAAATTGAAATTTGTGCGTAACGAAAAAATGCGATTTTCTCAAAAACTATGTGACCTACGGTAATCGCTATAATTTTCCTGCAAGGTTTAGATTAACTTCTACAACCTCTAATTTTTTCATAATTTTAGTTTCAGTAGATTGGGAATTAGATGTGGGGGGGACATATTTTTGCGCTACATTTTCGACGATATCTTTGAAAATATAATACCTAAAATTAAAAGAAAAGACGTTTTGAGCTCAGCGTTACAAAAGTTTTCACACTATACGATACCCCATACGATATACAAAGAAAAGATTTTTTTTTTTCAAGTAACATAATTGCCCCCCCCCCCCTACATTTTTCCTAAATATATTTCTGAATGTTTTATAATCTGCAATCTGAATATTTTATAATCCCCCAATTTGAACTTTCCACGTTCCATATAGTTTACGAGTAAAATGGCTGTGACAGACAGACAGACAGATACAGGAGTGATCTTATAATGGTCCCGTTTTTACTTTTTAAGTACGGAACCCTAAAAATGGAGAAATTTATTTGCCATCTTTAGAGAAATTTCGTCAAAAGTTAAAAATAATTGATATCTCGGAAACTTATTCACATTTTAAAACACGGATTCAAGCGGATAATAACTAGTGTTAATATCATTGCGTTCCATATTCTAAAAGGAACAGTTGGGAAATAGAAACAGACAGTCATATTTTAATATATAATAGATACTACTTGAATGACAACCCGATGTGTTGCATTTATATTCCATGGAATCTTTCGATTTTTGGAGGGTGCGGGGTGGAAGAGTCTAATTTTATTCTAATCTCAGAAAATATCAACGTAAATTTTTTAAAGGAAAAAAATGGTACGGCTGGCCAGAGTATAATATTTTGCTGTATTTTAACTCTGCATTTTAATAAATAGAAAGAAATTCTACAATTAAAAAAATATTCTTTTGTTCAATTTAGTCAACTTGTACGGGACACAAAAATCTTCAAATTTTCTAAAAAACTTTTATAACATTATAATTTTTCTGTTTCTTTCTGCGTAATGACGTTTAAATCATGTTTCTATCTTAATTAGAACAGGAAATAAATTTTTTTCGTTTTTTGTTTGTTTTCAAAATCTAGTTTTAGAGTACATGGAAACGACTTCTTGTGAAAATGCGTTTTTCTTCATGGTGGGTTTTTTCACCATTTCCTGTAAGTCAAGAACCGCTAAAGATAAATGGTTCAAACTTGGAATATGTCTTTTTCAATTGTTTCACTTTAATTTTGATTCAGCAAACTTAAAAAAAATATTTACCTTTGAAAATATGATTTTTTTTAAAAAAGTTACATATATTTTTTAAATATTTTTAATTTTTATTTTTATATATTATATATTATTTATATAATTATTTTTATATAATAAATTTAATATTTTTAAAAATGCTGAATCAAAATTAAAAACTATATATTTCTGTTTAGTTAAATGAAAAAAAAAATTGAAATTCTAAAAATAATATTTCGAGTTATAACGATTTTAAACTACCCCACTTTTTTAACTATTTTTAATTTTTCTTTTTCTTTTAAATATATATGAGAAGTTTTATCGTGTGATTTTGTTTACAAATGATATGGTTAACCATGACAAAAAAATTTCAAAATTTTAACTCAATAAATAAAAATTATTTTAAAATGTGTCCCGGACTCCCTTAAGGGGAGATTTGCCTGTAGAAGGCCGAAAAAGGTCGTTTTATAGCATTTTCTTTTTATCGAACAGGAAGGAAGATTTTAGCTCCAGGTTTTTTGCATGTTATTTATTTATCATTTGAATAACATCTCAAAAAATGTTTAATGAAAAATTGATGATCTGGCTCGAGTTGCGTGGGTGGATGCCTTAGCATGTGTGTCGTGCAATTCCAGTCGGGCGGGATCCGGTACATCGCCAGAGTCGTCTGCAATCAATTTTCGTTAAGGATTATGAAAGTAGATAATAGCTGCAGGCACTTTGAGTTCAAACAGCTGAAAATCAACAAAGTGGCAGCCATTTGAAAAAAAGGTCTGTTTATGGCTCCCTCCCTCCTTTTTTTGGCACTTTGTCGTGCTTCTAAACCTTTTATAAAAATGACTGAAAGTGGTCGAAGCTCCAATAAAGTATATCACCTTTATTTTTTAAAAAATAGCAAGATCGATTTAGTAATTTTTGCGTTCTGATACCGCCCAGTTTGAAAAAAAAAAAGTCATATTTTGCGTAAAATGTGTTTTATGTTTATAGTGCTCCAAAACGGTTTAAGCCTACGGAAGCGTTGCACTAAATAATTACGAAAGGCAGTGGCGCAGCCAGAATTCGTCTCTAGAGGGGGATTTGAGTTGTTGTTAATGGTGATCGCCGGTTATTTGAATCACTGGCCAATCGAATCAGTCTATTTAATGAAGAAAATCATGATACTTTTTTTTCTCAGATATTAGAGTCAGCAGTTACGCTGGTTATGATTCATTTAAACAGCGTTTACAATATTAGAGTATACAAAACTTAAAATGCATCAATAAAATAACACAAAATTATGTTAGATTTATATAAAATGTTTTAAAAAAATCATAGGCAAATTTTAAAAGCTGGAAAAGCCCAGTACAACAAACATTTTTTGTATCGAAAATCAGGGTTGCAATTCAATTTTTCAGTCAAAAATACAAAGGCTTCACTCCAAGACAATCACTATTCCTAACTTTAATAATGAAGCAATTTTAGCAAAATTTTCAATGTCACCTTGCTTTGTGTCAATGTAATAATATCGCGAGAATTAGTGGAAATTATAATTATCCAAGTCGGAACACTGCTGAATTAGGTATTCTATATTTTGGAATGGAGTTACCATTAAACACGGTATAGTTGACTGAATTACTGCGCGCTACCAGGACTTTAAGTGACATTGAATTTCGCATAAAGGGAAAGCAATGTATATTTATAGAAAATTTCGTTAAAATATCTTCATTATCGTTACAGTTCTCAAAAAATATCTGGGTTCGACTTGATGTCTTATCTATACTAATATTATAAAGAAGCAACGTTTGTTTGTAAAGAGTAATTTGTGGAACAATCAAACCGATTTATAAAGTAATCGTGACAGTTCCTGTTTCAATACAGGCTATATTTTATGTCGGCAGCACTAACTTCCCCCACCCCACCTCGCAAGGGGGGTGCAGGAGCAAAAAACGTTCTAAAAATGCGATTTTTGTGTTACTCGAGGGCCTAGAAATTTGAAATTTAGAATGGTAGTTACTTATATAAATGCTCACTAAGAACAGTTTCTAAAGGATTCGAAATTGCGCGAAAAGCGTTCTAAATTACGATTTCTATGGAATCTTAGGAAATACCAAACCGATTTCAAAAGGAATAGTTGCAAACTGATGCCTGAATTAAAGCTTGAAATGTACCATGATGGTTGCTTTTAAGATATAAATGAACGGTTTAAAAAAAAAAAATTAAAACTTCAAAATAAAATTGAAATGAGCGTAAAAGCTTCAAAATACATTCTAAATCATCATTTATTTTGAATTAGTTTTAGTTCTTTTCATTAAATTAAGTCTCATTTTCGCCTAAGCAGTGTAATAATGCAGTTTAGTCAAACTGCAGCTTAGTTAGTAACTTTTTAATTATCCGTAGCAGTACAACATCTAATAAAAATAAGCGCACAAATATCTCCTGTCATATTTCAATCAGCTATCTGTACGTGCCGGACCGTGGCCCGGCCTATTTTCTTTCACGGCACTCGGGCCGGGCCTGGTCTCCACTTATTGCGGACTGGGCCGGGATCGGACCATACATTTTTAAGGTTCGGGGCGGACCGGGTTTGGGCCTTACTTTTTTCCTGAAGAATTGAGCCGCGTCGGGCCTAACTTAATTTTTCTGTACAGAGCGGGACTGGTTTCATACCTAGCCTTCAGGGCCCAAAATTTTCAGTCCTAGTTTTGACCCAGCCCGTATGAAAATCATTGTCTCGGAGTGGTCTGGTCCGTTCAAAAAACAGCAAAATTAGGCCTAGCCCAAAAAACTTTTGCAAAAAATAATTACATTTTTAAATCACCATTATTCTACAATTAAACATTAAAATTTATTCTTTTACAAGAACGAGGTGGAACCCGCCGAATTTCGACGAAAGAAAATGTTTACAAAGGAACTGTTGCATCAAATTTATAATACATCGACAACAATAATTAGAATAAAAAATTCATCTTACACTTGTTAATTTAACTCTCCAAAGACATATTTTAACCTAAGATTAACAAAATACTTTTTTCATAAACTTCAACTCTTAAAATTATTGAAAAATTAAACTTTATTCATATACGTCATCAGTAACATATAATCAAGATAAGTAATTTTGATTAAGTTATTAACTGATGCTTGGTATTACGGAATGAAAAAACGCAAAAATGATTTCACCTTGACTTAATCATAGAATTTTCCTACCTTTATATCTAAACCAAATCAAGTCATTTTCCACGTTTCACATCCATATTAACTATTTAAAAACATTTTAACGCGCAATAGGTTATTAATAAATATATTTTCACGCTTGAAGTCACGTTTGTCAACTATTGCAGGTCTTAGTATAATCTCTGTACCTGCGCGTAAAAATTCCAGAAATTTATAACTTTTAGACGTATTCAAGGGGAAATATCTCTTTTTATCAAATAAAATTATCGTTTACTTTTAAATATGACGTCATTTTATGTCGCTGAAATATTTTGCCGATTGACTCAAACTCAATATCAGCGAAATGAAAAAATGGTGAAATATAACAGCATCATCAGGGAAATTGTGTCTTTTTTAAAGCGCAACGTCATTTTCTGTTCAAATGTTTAAAAAAGATATTTTTAATTGTAATGAGAAAATGGCATCAGTAAGAATATAATCAATAAAGATAACTAATCCACTTTTAATAGAAATGAAGTACTTCAGTTGCCACGATTAGAAAATTGGTATTAAAAACTATAAAAAAATTAATATACTAATAGGTAAGAAAGGAATATATAATGCATTTACTCTTGCTCAGAAGGGAACTTGTCTATAACGCATTTTTTTTTCCCCCCGTTTCTGTGCAATTCCGCCTTAGAAGATTTTACTGTCTAGCATTTATCAGATTTTTAACACTTCAATACATGAAATATGGATTAAAAATATTATTGATAACTGAACATTACATACAAGAAATAGATATTCATTAAAAAATAAATTTCGCAGCCTGCGGCACTTCTATAAAAGTAAAGATTATAAACATGGGAAAACAAAAAGTTAAGATAAATATTTTTAGTCAGAACTCCTCAAAAGAGAAAAATTTTTAACCAAATTGACGTAAAAATGAATGTTTTGTAGAAATTCACTCGAACTGAGATTTTAACTTTTTTCCGGGCCGGAAAAATCAGATTTTTAACACTTCAATACATGGAATATGGATTAAAAATATTAACGATAACTGAAACATTTACAAACAAGAAATAGAGATTCATCAAAAAAATAAATATCGCAGCCTGCAGCACTTCTATAAAAATGAAGATTATAAACATAAAAAAAAAGTTAAGATAAATATTTTTGGTCAGAACTCCTCGAAAGAGACAAATTTTTAACCAAATCGGCGTGAAAATGAATGTTTTGTAGAAATTCACTCGGGCCGAGATTTTAACTTTTTTGCCGGGCCGGGCCAATAATTTTTTTCTAGGGTCCGGGTCAATATTTTTTTTACACGGACCAGGTCGGGCTCTGGCCGGGGCCAATTTTTTTCTCTATGAACCGGTCCGGGTCCAGACCCGCAAATTTCGGCCTGTACAGATATCTAATTTCAATTATTACGCGAGCAAAGAGAAACTGAGAGAAATCTGGAAATCGTGGGTTTTACGTTTTTCTCTGGGATTTAATAGTCCATTATCATTTCGAACATGGAACAAAGACAGAAAAGCAATTAAAAAATTGGCCAGTGTATAATACTCAAGCTCAAAGTGTCTGTGCGGCAGGAAATGACCACACTTTTATCCTAAGATGTCTCGTAAATGTAACCGCTGCCCTTCTTCAAAACAAATGGCCAGTTTTTATTTAACTAATGTATGTAATGTGTGCTTTCATAGTTTTAAATACAATATTCGCCGTTTTATTGAATCCCTTTGTTGAGTAGAATTTTATTCAACAATGCCGCGGATTCTGAATAAACCAATAAAATTTAATATTAACTTTGGTTTTGATTCATAAAAGCGGCTAATTTGCTTAACTAGTGATTCATATAAGCGGCGATTATACTAATTATTTTAGCTCTGGGAGAGGTTTTAAACCATTTTGTACATTTCCTAATTCTACAAAATACTAAGAAAAATATTTAAAATAAAAGATTTGAGTTGGGTTATAAATATTGCACAAAATCCCTATAAATTCAAATTTAAGCAATCCTTCTAAATCCTTCAATCCTTCTAAAATACTTCTAAAATTTATTAAATGATTATGTAAATCTTCTAATGTAGTTTAAACAATTCACGAAAAGTGCTTTAGAAGATAAAATTTTCATGAATTCCTAATTCAGTACATAAAGGGTTAAGGAAAATCATCAGTTAAAAACCTTATAAAATAACCTTAAAAAATTAAACAATTCTGAATCAAATAAAACAGCCTTTAAAAATATACACAATACAATTCTGAATCAAACAAAACGTGCAACGCAGAATTAATTGTGCATGCAAAATAAATTCTTCTATTACCTTTAAGCACTTTGTGTACGATCCCTCGTAGCGTGGCCCAAATCATCAGTGTTCAGATGCAGAAAATTGTCAAAAGACATGCAACTCAAATTTTCATAGCTAGGTCAATTTTAGTGTTAGATGAATATAACTTTTTTTTTTTTTTTTTTTTTTTTTGTCTTACTTGCTAGTGTAATAGAATTTTTTTACTGACTATGACTTATAGGACCGGGGAACCGTGTAAAATTTTTAATTATGTAACCTTTTAAGAAATGTTTTTATTGATCAAACTCAACTTTTAAAATAATTTCTTACCCCATTTAAAACTTTTTTGCATTGGAACTATATGTCTATGACTTACGGTTTAGAAATTAGTCAACTACTATAATATACTATTAAGAGTGGACACCCTGTATATTCAGAGGAAGTAGACTATTCTTATAGTGATTTATTGAAAAGTTTATGAGTTACACTGTTTTAATTTATGAATTTTTAAATTTTTCATGAATTTTCAATGTTTTTTTATACTTATAACTTTCAAATGTTTATGTTATTGTGTTAAAAATAGCCTAGTTCTTGTATAAGATTATTATATTTATTGTGGAATTCATAAAATACATTTACATTTAATAGATTTAAATTTAAATTAGTTTTAAGAAAATTGCAGTTTTTCGGTGAATTTTATACTATTTTTTTAAATAATAAATAAATTACTTATTTGTATGTTTATGTCACTTGTTTATGACATTTTTAATAACAATGAGCAATTTAAAATTTACAAAAAAAAAAAAAAAAAAAAAAAAATCGTTCCGAACGCATACAAATATCTTAACCCGCAAACCCTCCGTTAGGCATACCCTGAGTACGTTACGGTTTTCTCTTACGTCAGCATTATTTTAAAATAATAATCTCCGTTTTATTTTATCTCAGAATTTATAACAATTGTCTATGATTGAATAAGGGGGCGATTGTTTTTATAAATTAATGGTGACAAAATAAAATCGTACATACCCTGTTGGTGCACTTGTTAATAATGTAGCAGCAAATTAACCTCACATTATAACTCTTATTCCTCTATTGTTTTTTCGAAATCGCTGATCAATGTATATATACATATATATTTTTGTATATAAATTATTATTTTGGTTGATTCCCGTAAATGCCTATACTTTTATTTAAAATAATTATTTTTTAAATTAATTTTGTATTATTAAAAATTAAATGTATAGTACTACTATAAATCACAAACGTATCCATCCGTCAATCCCGGTAGCAGAAAGTTCGAGACGGGAGACTGGTGTCGCAGATTTTCTTTTCTCTTTTGAAATTTTTTTTTCATCGAACCTTCATTTTGCTTCATATTATATTTAGCTCTTAAAACAAAAAGTTAACATCATTATTAATAAAAATTTATAAAATGCCTAAAAATGCTACAGGTAAGTGATTGTTTAATTAATTAACGCTTTAATTATAAAAATATTTCACCTTTTTTGATAATTTTTTGTCCTTGAAGTATCTGTCGCAGAAATTGGAAAATTTTCTGCTGCTGGGCCGTCAATAAGCTCATATGCCACAACATATGTTTTAGCATGCGCTTAGGTTGGATTACATTTATCTTCACTTCTAAATACCACATAATTTCAATCTTTATTCCATCAAATAGGTCAAAATTGTACCTTACAATAAATTTGTTTGGAAACTGTAATTTAATTTATTGCTTTTCGATTATTTTTTAAATATAAAGTATGAATTCGGAAGTGAACAATGAAATTTATATTGAAAATTTTTAAAACATTATTTTTTTAACAGAAAGTTACTTTTTTCTTCTTTTTTTTTTGAATTAACTTAATTAAATTTCAGTATATTCCCTGATTCTCCCTGAACCCATTAAACAATAATTATTAATTTTAAAAATATATATAGTATTTACTTTTTATGAAAACGTTCTCCCATTTCTGAACAGGAAATTAAATTTTTACATAACTTACAAGATAATTTTTCCTAAATAAAATATAATGTATTAAAGCAAACAACAATCATATCAGTGTTTTATTAATATTCTAAAATCCCTGTCACATAAAATTATTTTTGTAACGGCGGGCGCATCATTTTTGCGGAAGTTAAGATAATTCCTCGACAGACTGTCTAAATAAAAAAAAATTTAATTTAAAAGAAAATAATTTTAAACTAGTTCAATTTCCGCTTCACCAAATCCTTTTCCATGAAAGATAACGCAATAATTCTAAAGAGCATTTCAACTTTACATGTTTTAAAACAGGGAGCTTAACTTTCTATACTTCAAAACCATTTATTAATGCGGCAGCAGTTGACGTCACATTAAACCTCTCGTTCGTTCGTTAACTTTTTTTGTTACCACGCTGCTCTAATTTTTTCTTTCAATTAACTTCTGAATGTCCTTCTAGAAGACTAACACGCCTTTATGCAATTGCTTTGACTGGCTCAAGAGCACCGGTCAGATAAAAGTTTTTTTTTTGTACATGTAATCCTGTTAACTATTATATTTATTTTAAGCATGCTTAACTTTTTATAAAATATAGGTTAATGCTTTGCCTACAGAGACTTCCTCTATTATAAGGCGCTTCTGTCGCATTTCCCTAACTAGTACCATGTTTTGCTTCACGTCTCTTAACTTGGAAATGTCATCTGCATTTTGTTTTCTGATGCTGTTAACTTAACCGGAAGAAAAACGTTAAGGGAAATTTCTTTACCCTGGTTTAGACAACTAGTGTGATTCATTTTGTTATTAAAAGGACAAACAATGTGGTTAAAGAGACGTTATTTCCGGAATGATTTCATTTTAATTAGCTCTTAAATCTTTTCATTTCTAACAGGAGCACAATTTATAAATAAAATTTATTTATTTAATAATAAAAATAATGCTTTACATAAGAATAATAAGGAAACATTAAGTAATTTCTCTGTACATGTATTCCGACCTATAACGTGCACCTCCTTTTTTACAAAGATACGTATTTTAATTAGATAAATAGTAAAGATAAAATAAGATTATAACAGAGCTCGAAATGTACCGAAGCAAACCGAAACGATATTCCGGTTCGTGAAAATATGACAAATACTGTTCCGGTTCGTGAAATTATGCTAAATATCGCTCCGGTTCGTGAAATTATGCTAAACATCGCTCCAATTGGTACACTTGTTAAAACGTATTGTTACAGTTCCTAAAAAATATTAATATTTCCGTTCTAGTTAAAGTTTATCCGAAAAAATGGATAGAACGTGAGGTGATGCACTTAACACCACAATGATAACCCACCGCCCATACCGCGGCTGTGAAGCTATTGTGATGCTTCCTCTCGAAATAAACGACTCACGAGTCAGATGACTATTAAATTTTAGTGACTAAATAAACATGATAGGCCACACATCCAAGCTTTTTAACCTTTAACTGATGTCACAGAAATTGTCACATAACTAGTGTGAAGCGGTCTGTGAGACCGCTGCAACGAAAGATGAATAAAAAGAACGATTAACTCATAGGATGGTGTTTTTGTACTAAACTTTTTGCACAGGACTGTTATAAATAAAATTCACCTATTCAAAAGTCTCTGGTGATAGTACTATAGTTCCAAACGGAACAAAATTTCGGTAGTGTTTGTAGTTAAACTGAAAATTGCAAGTTAAACTATAAAAATTGAAAATGCCGCGGTCTGAGAGACCGGTAACATCAGTTAAAGGTTAAATTTAATCTTATGACGTAACGAAGATGAAAGTAGGCAGAATTTAGGCTTTGCCGAAGACAGTATATAGCTTATTGTGTTCTCTGTAGCTTTTTTTTCTTACATTACTAGGGGGGGGGATTCACCCCCACGCTCACCAAACCACCATGTAATCGCTTCGCGATTCCGTTCGGTATCGCGAGCCAGTCCCTATTTTCTAGCCAACCCCAGACGTAATTGTTTCGCGTTTCCATTCTAGATCGCTTCGCGATCCCTTATTTTCTATGCATTCAATTTTTAGATTCCAAACGCAGATGATCACCCCCCCCCCCCCCACCCTTCTCATTAGTTAACCCCTTAATTCTCGCCCCTGTCAATATCAGGGGCTGAGGTGTCGTTCGTTATTTCTCGTGCCCGTCATATTTCCGGGCTGGAGATTTATTTTCTGGAAAAAACTTCTTAAACCAGAAAAATTTAACTGGCATTTCCGTGTGAAGTCTTTGAATATTACCGCTTAGGTTTGGTTTTTGTCGCTGATTGTGATGTTGGACTTTATATTGCATGTTTCGAAATGTATCACACTCAAAAAAATTATTAATAATCAAAATTTAATGTATATATATTATTACAAATATTATTTTTAAAAAATTGAGTGATGATGATAAATAAAGATCGAAGATGTGAAAATAAAGGTCTTATTCGCATTAATTTGAATGGTGGATAAGACACAGAATTCTCGCATGATGGGCTTTTTTACAAATGTGGATTTTGTCTATAACATCTGTTCTTTTTTCGCCTTAAAAAAACTAATTGCATATTTTATTTAGAAACCTTATAATTATTCAATTTCTGCAATAAAAAAATAGGTAATTTTTTTATGGTTTTTCCAAATACTAGGCGATCCTTAAGAAGTTAATGAAAATTATCTTCTTTCTGTAAAAATTACTTTTGCATCGACTCCTAAAAAAAAAAATAAAAAAAAAAAAAAAAAACAGAAGCCTATCGAAATTCAGAAGATTCTTCCCTTTCCCCGCCCATCCTATCTAAATTCTCTACTTTCATGGTTTTCGCCAAGCACAATTCCCGCTAAGAAAAGTCAGAAAGCTCTGACCAATGAGATGCGTTTCGCGGTATCAACTGATATTTTCATTGGTCCATTTCCAAATCTTTTGGCCCATTTCCAAATCGTTACTTTTATATATATATATATATAGAAGGATTTAGAATCCTGAATGCATTTTTTTAATTGTTTTTGCATGATTGGAAATAAAAATGTCTTATACTTTCAAAAAGAATTTTATTTATTTTTTTTTTCTCTTTATCAACAATAATTTTGAAATAAAGTTCCGGTTCGTGAAATTTCCCATTTCGAGCGCTGGATTATAATAAAGTAGGGGAAGGACGGGTAAAGTGACCAGTGAGTGCAAAGTGGCCATTTGAGTTCTCCCCGCTTTATAAGTGCACCTGCCACGCGGTAACTAAGCTAAACAATTGTCACAAAAGCTGCTAGTGTATTCTCTGCGACTTTAACTCAGAAAGCTACATTTTTCTAATACTAAACTCATTTTATTGTTTTTCGTATTTTTGATTATAGGCAAATGATACTACAATTTCTAAATTATAGCTAAATAATATGTAGTGTTATAATTATTTTCTCTTACGCTGTTTGATAGGTGTGAAATAAACCCTTTTAACAGTGGCGTAGCTACATATTCAGCGCCCTGGAGCAAGTAAAGTTTGTGCGCCCTCTTGTCACTCTTGCATTTTTCCCCCAAGTTTAAAATTTAAATGCGATTCTTAATTCGATTTAAAGCTTTACTTTTATTTGAAAGTCAAAGTATTTCAACAGCATTAAATACAGATAATTAAAAATAAATAATGAATAATGAAAGGAATTGTAATTCGTTAAGTACGGAGTACCTACATATATTTTTGGGGAATCGGGCGGGTCTTTAGTTTTAAATGCGCTAATGGGCCTGTGTACGATCCGCCGCCCTTTACATCTGTTTTTTTTTCTTTTTCATGGTTTCGAAGCATTGTAGAATACTAATTAAAAAAACCACTATTGTCAAGATTTTAGTTTTCGCGTATGGACGAAACAGGTTTTCTGTTTTTAGTGCACGAAAAAACTAAAATTCCATAAAATTAAAAGTACCATAACTCGGTAAATTTTGGTCGTACAAAAAAGATTTTTTTATTATTTTACCTGTTAAAGTACGGAGAACATTTTCTTAAATATAACGCATACAGCCCAGGGACCGAACGAAAATGTGAATCTCGTAACTTTTAAAAAATAACTATCTTGAGATAAATTATTTTTAAGAGGATGAAGAACAACTTTGAAACTTTTCTATTATTGGTACTATATTTCTAACGTTAATGGTTTAGAAAACTAGCCTGACACCGGGGTCCTCACTAGCTTTTGACTAACCTGAGCAATTTGGTAGATCGCTGAAGAAAAACTAGCAAATTTCATATTCAAATAATGGTAGTAATAGATTCAACGTGAAGCATTAAGAATATCAAAATCCAAATGATGACACAGAAAAGGATTAATTGTGGAATAAGATAATTGAGAATGTCGTCGAAAGGAAAAAAGATCTCTTGCAATTTGGCGATACCAGTCTTTAATTTTCTCGCCAAATGGTACGTTTAGGCGCAGTGGCGATTGGCAGTGAGAACCCTGATTGACACATTTATATATTACTCAAGATTGCAGTTTTTACTTTCCATACATATACAATGTAAAAAAGAAAATAGGAAAGCATTGTAATAACATTAAATAAAAATAATGGTATATTTTTACATTTTCAAATACTCTGAATGCTTTCTCACAATTTTTACAATGATTCAATATGTATTTGTGTATATATGCGTGTATGTTAGAATTTCCTCACGTTTTCAAATTCCCAGAGCACGATTTGGTGTGTTTTTGATGATATCGACAGGTATGTTATATATCTGTCACAAGAATTGTATTAACTTTCAAAGAAATCGGTCTAAGGGTTTGGCATCAAAACTATTTTTCAACCATTCTGTGATGATAACTGATAAATATTTATATCACAATTAAATTATTTTTATTTCTAACATTCATCTTATATAGACGATAACGTTTGACCGCGCAGACAGTGGCGGCTCGAGGTGTGGTTCACAATCACTTTACTTTAGTAATTTCATTAAAATATTTCACTTCGTTTAATCGTAGAAAATACCACGATTAAAACAGATAAAATTTTATGTATCAATATTCTGGTGGGAAAGAGAATGTGAACCCCTGAAGAGCAGCTACTGCACGCAGGATCGGACTCTGTCAATGTCAAATACACAGACCTTGGATTTTTGGGAGGGCGCAACTTTTTAGAAACCCATAGTTTTACCAGTTTGCTAGTAGAAAACAATAATATCATTAACCATTCCAGTTTTTCTTTCTGGGGATGCTTTCAATTTCGAAACTGGATCCGAAATTGAAAGTATCCTGACAGAAAAAATCGAAACAGTATTAAGATAACCGTTTAGACATCGATCTCACATATACTATGAAAAAAAAATTAAAAATTGAAATGTAAATGAAAAATTTGTAAAGAACGCAGCCATTTGTTTAACATTAGCTTGCGAATGGCTAGTGTAGGATTCTAAACATACACATTTTTAGCACTAAATATGTTATGATTAATTAAACCTATTTTAAACTTTTTTTTTTCTTTTTTGCAGCGGGAGGATAAAAATCTTAATGCTGCTAGAAATATTATGAAACGTGTAAATATTATTAATTTGATTTTAAAGCAATGTATTTTTAAAATAGATTTTCATACAGTAAACACTGTCTAACGCTTTACCTGTAAGACAGATTTCCGTCTTGTAGAAAAACTGTGTAGAAAAACATGTTTTAAATTCAAATAATTGATGTTAAATATCATAATAATATTCTGATTGTAACAATATTCATCTATAATATTTGATTAATAATGAAAAAAATTGCAAATATTTTTACAAATATTTTTTGCGCTTTTTCTAATTTTGCGCCCTTAGGATTTGAGCGCCTGGAGCAGTTTGCTCCAACTGCTCCACGGTAGCTACGCCCCTGCCTTTTAAATGATGTGTGTTTGAAAAAACTAAAAGTCATGTAGATTATGTGCTAGGCCACAGTTTTTGTAATGGCGTCATTCCAGCAAAGTGGACACAAAGAGGTCGGGCAAAATGGCCAAATGGCTGCTTTGCGATTTTTTATTCATTGTTCATAACAAAATACTACTCAAAAGTATTTTCTTTGAAAAGAAGAAGACAGGTCTGGACACTACCTTCTACAGAGAAAGGCTTATTGTATTCCTCCATTTGTCATATTAATACTCATTACTATTTACAGTACTTGTTAGTATCCCGTCGACCAAAAATCTATCGCCAAACTGTAAGATTAAATGCCAATAATGGTTGATCGTTTACGCAAGTTACATGTGTTTATGTCATCATGTGATTTTTATTTCGACGTTTTATTTGTATTTTTATTAATGTTATACTAATTTATTTGTTCTTTCGTTATTTAAAATAAAAATTATGTCAATTTGTATAATTTGGCGAGTGGTTTGGCGATTTATTTAATTTGGCGAAATTGGTCGACGGGATAACCAACAAGTACCCTATTTACTTTATCTTGAAATACTTAAATCTTTATTCTTTATTATCTAATTATCTTTAATACTTAAAATATTACAAAACATAATTTCTATTCTTAATGTGTGTTACTTTAGCTTGTGTTAATTAAATATATATATCCTGAATCAACTTGATTTGTTCATTTGCCTAGGCTGGCCACTTTACCCATCCTAGGCAAGCTGGACAGACAGACAGACAGCCAAAACGAATACATAAACACTTTTCAACTTTCTTGGAAAGTGTTAAAAACTTTCTAAGTTACCACCCCCCCCCCCCCCTCCAAAAAAAAAAAAAGATCAAATAAAGTTATTTTAAATATAAACTATTTAATATTTGTAAATAATGTATAAATAAATTATAATCGCTAAATTAATTGTTAGTTTAATTTTAAACATTAAAATTTTTTAAATATTTCTTTCTTTCTTTCTTTGGTTATTTTCTCTCTTTTTGGGGGGGACGGGATAGGGGGGACAAATATTTGCCAAATGCAGAAAACTGAAACTCCATGACGTAAATTCCCAACCCTTATGTTTATTTAAATTCTTTTTTAATTTTGAATAAAGGGCTTTCTTTAGTGTCTCTCAGCTTGAAAATGTCATCTGCATTTTGTTTTCTGCTATTAAGTTAACTTACCCGGAAGAAAATTATAAAGGGAATTTTCTTTCCTCTGGTTTAGACAACTAACGAGATTCAATTTTTGTTGAAGGAATAAAAAATTGTGGTTAGTGAGACGTTGTTTCCTCAATGATCTCGATTTACTTTGCTCTTCATTTTTTTTCATTTTTAACTAGAATTTAATTGACTTGTAAGATAAAGTGGCGCGTGATCAATAAATATCTGCACTAAATTAGAAAGGTTGCAGAACGAAATTAATTCAAATGGAAATTATATACCTTGTTATTTAGCCCACAGTATGCTATTTCTTTCTCCCAGCTTATTTTGTCTCCAATAAATAATGTTACCTTGTATACGCCAGCCGTAAAACAAAAGCCGATGTTTCATTGTGCGATTAAATACTTTACAGCCTTTTTTAAAACTCTAAGCATCGCACATTTTGAATGTTTATACCGTCGTATTGGGAAAAAAAGTACTCTTTAATGCAATTTGTTTGAAAACTGCATCGCCATTTGTTTTTGAAATATTATTTTTTTTATAGTTTTTAGCGACATTTGTTTCATTTTGGCAACTCAAGTAGTCCATTTCTGTAGAAAGTAAAGAAAAAATTGTTGAAAAATAGCAATTATATCTTTTTGTTGCCATTTTCTCTAAAAAAAAAAAAAAAAAAAAAAAAAAAATATTAAAATACGTGCTATTTTGAGAAAAATATAAATGAAGGATTTATGATAAAATATGAGGCTATTATAAACTATATTTAATTTTAAGTATCTATATTAATGCAAATGACGTCATTTTACATAAAATAAAAGCGTGTGCTTTAAGTCTTAAAATTGAAATATGTTTTGCAGTAGAGTACCGATTATCCGAGTCCCGCTTAACCGAGTTATTTTCTTCTGATGGACTGGTGGTTTCTATTATTATGAAACAGCCATTATAAATTAAGCGTAAAAAATTATGGCCATTTTTTTCCTATTCTGACCAGAAAATCAGAGTTCTAACTTTTTACGACTGCTCTTTCATCTTCACCTAACGCTTCATTTATAATGGTTGTTTCATAATAATAGAAGCCACCAATCCACTAGAAGAAAATGAAGTAATGGAAATGCCGGGGGCGACACTAAATTCTGAAAAAGCAGAATTCCTGTTCTCTCGTCTGAACGAATTCTTTTTCTCTCAATTCAGTGCAAATTAAAGAACATTTTACATGAGAATATAATTTTAATTAAAATAAAACTGCATTAAAATAAGTTGGGAATTATACGTCAAACGTAGCAAATGAGGTGCGTTTGTACTATAACTAGTTATTTATATTTCAGTCTATTTACTTTTACTTTTACATCTATATATTGATACTGAAACAAGGAGTTCCAGCCTGGGCTTCCCGGGTTACAGAATATTTCAGTCTATTTACTTTTACTTTTACATCTATATATTGATACCGAAACAAGGAGTTCCAACATGGGCTTCCCGGGTTACAGAATGGGTTACAGAATATTTCAGTCTATTTACTTTTACTTTTACATCTATATATTGACACTGAAACAAGGAGTTCCAACCTGGGCTTCCCGGGTTACAGAATGGATTACAGAATATTTCAGTCTATTTACTTTTACTTTTACATCTATATATTGATACTGAAACAATGAGTTCCAACTTGGGCTTACCGGGTTACAGAATGGGTTACAGAATATTTCAGTCTATTTACTTTTACTTTTACATCTATATATTAATACTAAAACAAGGAGTTCCAACCTGGGCTTCCCAGTTTACAGAATGCAGGTGAAAAGCATAAAAAGTAAAACCTCCCTAAAGCGACCACGTTCCGTTCCAATAAAAATGGGTCGCTCCGAGAGGTGATCTCTAAATGGAGGTCATGTTTAATTCTAGATTTTAATTGTTGAAAAAATGTGACAATTAACGTTACTAAAGTTTATTTTTCACATTAGGAAAAAATATAAAATTTTAAGTATCAAAACAAAAGTTAATTACATAAGTTAATTACTGCAGAATTAAAAAAATGAATACATTGACGTTTGCTTTGATTTTACGGTTTTATCTTTTATAACTTTTATTTCCAAGTCATTTCGAAGTTCAGTAAATAAATGCAATTTTTTTTTTTTATGGAAACTAATAATGCCGATTTCATTAATTTATCTATTTCTTTGAGAGTTTCCTGGCAGAATAGGGCAGGGGAGTTTATTGAATGTCATTCTTAATTTGTCATCAGAGTTAAATTCATTGCCTAAAAAGGCACAAAGGGGTTTAACACTTAAAAGTTACCGGAATAATAATAATAATAAATCTAAACTTAGTTTAGAAGTTTTATGAATAATGTGCTCTCCGGAATTATTTTTCTAATAAAACCTTCTTCAAGCGACCCGAAAAAAACGGAATGTGTTTCATTTTCTTCAAAGAAATGGGTCGCTCATGGAGGGAGTTCAACTGAGGTGGTCTCTGAATGGAGGTAAAATTAGTATTGAGCCTATGGAAATAAATTTCGTTCCATGAAAAAATGGTCGTTCAGAGAGGTGGTCGCACAGAGAGGTTTCACTGTACATATTTTTTTTTATTGAAAACTCTAATAGAATTTTTACATTTAATATAGATTTTTTAGATTTTTCGCTAACAATAACAACAGTCATTTTTATATAAAAAAAACAGCAATTATGTATTCAAATAAAATTTTGAAGTTTATTATGAGCGATATTTCCGTATTGGCCTCGTTGCCAGAAATTAACATTCAAAGAAATCGCCAAAGATCGCGAGCCTTTTCTATTCTGATAATTTCAGTGATTTATGCGGAGTTTGATTACATCTCTGAAATTTGTGTTTTACTTATATTTTATTATTTTATATATGGGTTGATAAAGTTTTAATTTCGTTATGTAATAGAAGCCGGAAACAAATGCTGAACTATTTTATTTATATTAATAGAAGTGCAAACAAATTTATCTTTTGTAATAGTCTGCCAGCAACTGACAGAGATTAGGTCTAAAAATATCATGCCTGAAAATTATAAAAACAGTAAATTACGATACAGTTTTCAAACAAATTGCGATATAGTTTTCAAACAAACTGCATTTGAAAGTACATTTTCTTCTCTATTCTAAATTGAAAATTGAAAATGTATTTAGAAAATTAAAAAAAATTGCAAAAAAAGTTAATAAAAGTTAAATTTAATCGTCTGCTGTTGCCACCATCAAAATGACGTCAGCGTTTCACAAAGACACGTTGGTTCTTTATAATATAGATATGGCACATAAAGAAGACCGCGAAATCTTCGATCGCGATTGGTCAAGTTCTATGCTGAAAACATCACATTAGGAAAATCTTTTACTGTAAAGCATTTTATGAAAGAAAGAGTACCCCCCGGACTATTTGACTTTTGAAAAAGGACTATCTGCTTCACGATAGAGTCTTCCATCGGGTTGGGTTATCCAATTTTACCCGAATCCCACACAACCTGCGATTCAGGTCGGGCCGCGTTGATGCTATTTTATTTTCATTGCAGGTCGGTTTCAGTTTAAATGTTAAGTAAGGTTCTGATCGGTTACGGGTTAGGTTTTGACGCTTCGGGTCGGGTTTGGGTTGACCCAATTTTTCAAAAAAAAAATTCCTGAATAATTTTCAAATGAAAAGAACTATAGAGGAGGGTAGTACACAGTGAGACGAAAATTATTACTTAACAAATGGCGACGATTTTTATTCTTTTGAAAAAAATTTTGCTACGTCTTTAAGCTACACAAATGCGTTTTATTATATTGCACAAATGCTACATTAATGTATAAATGTTTTTTAAAAAGTTATTTATACAAGTGAAGAAGCAGCATAACGGAGTATTGAAAATTGTCTCACTGTGTGCCACAAGTGGTTCACAGTGAGACAATGTATATATTATCGTAAATCATACATTTTTACACTCTATCAATAATTTTTTGCAGCTTATGATTTCTAATTAATATTTCTAGATTTTCAAAATTTTTAAAATATGAACATCGGGTGGACAATGGCAGACCTTGTGCTACCTTCATGCAAATTTTCAACCTCTTACGTTTAATATAACACAAAATTAGCACTCGCCACTCGCCAGGCGTCGAGTAACACTTAAAACGTGGCGATTAACTTTATTGTCCTCACTCGCCAAACTCAATGGGCACCACTCGCCAAACGCGATGGTTGAAAGATCGATGCCAGGGAGGAAAGGGGTGAAATTCATTCGGAATTTACGGCGTCTAAATCGCCGATCCTGCCGAACGTAAGAAAAGAAAGTAGCAGAGGTGATTCTGTCTCGAATTTTCCAAAAATTTAAGGCATTCGGTTCCGAAAAAAAAAAAAAAGAAAAAAAAACGGTCATCAGTCCGGAAATTCGGACATAAAAATAATGCTAATTTCGATATGGTCGCCGAAAAAAAATAATTTCGTCAATCGTTCGCAGAAAAAAATTACCAATTCCGTCAAAGAATCGCGAAAAAACGTGAATTTGCCCAAGGACCACGTAAAAAACGCGAATTACATCAAAACATCGCGAAAAAACGCAACTTTCGTGACAAGATCCTGGAAATAAACGGTCAAGTACGAGTATTACTCGCGCACATAGGATTCCGTAGAATAAATATATGAATTTGTAATTGTATTATAAAAAATAAATAAATAAATAAAAGAACGTTTCTAAAAGAATACTAAGACTTTGTAAAAAACTATACAACGTATAGGGTTGGGTATAACTGTATATACTAGAAAAGTGTAAATGGATATATATACCATGAAAGTTGAAAGAGATATAGAACCTAAATAATATCAAATATAGCTATTCTGTATTACTCATTTTTTAATATTATCCTAATCTGTTTATCTTAATTCGGTACTGACAATAAAAGCAGTGCATATTTAAACTTCATTTGGCATTTCATGAAACTATAAATATTCAGCGTAGTAATAACCTTTATTTCTACAGTGTAGCTAAAACAAAACCTTTGTTCAAAGTTTAAATTTGGCATTGTGCTAAGCGCGCTTCGAATTGAGATCTCAAAGTTGCAACGCCGCATTGGTCAGTGCCGCGTTTTTCCAGATAGGTGTTTAATTAACTTTTAAAATCACTCGAGGCGTATTGAGAGATACAATCAATGCAAACTATCACCAGGGGTGATTGTGTTCCGGGCGTAGCCCGGATTTTCGGGTTTTTCGATCGATCCTTCCGGGTTTATGAGATCGTTACGTTTAGTGGAAAATTCGGACATAAAAAATATCGCGAATTTCGACATGGTCGCCGAGAAAAAAATCGACAATTTCGTCAAAGGATTGCGGGAAAATGCAAATTTCGTCTAAAAATCTCGAAATAAACACTAATTTTGCAAAGGATCCCAAAAAACATCGCAGGGGAAAATGACATTTTCGTCGAAAGATCGCGAGAAAAACGGACATACGTCAAAGGAACGAGGAGAAAATAGACATATCGTCAAAGGAACGCGGGGAAAATAGACATATCGTCAAAGGAATGCAGGGAAAATAGACATATCGTCAAAGGATCGCGGGAAAAACGTGAATTTCGTTAAAGGATCACGGAAAAAACCCCATGAATTTCTTTAAAGAATCGCGGGAAAACGCGAATTTTGTCAAAGGACCGCAGAAAAAAAACACATAATTAGAACCGGGAAGGATTTACCCCATCCTGGAATCACGGGGAAAATGCGATTTTCGTTAAAAGATCCGTGGGAAAAACGCGATTTTCGTCAAAGGATCGTGGGAAAAGAGTAAATTTCGTTAAAGAATCGCGGAAAAACACGAATTTGTTTAAAGAATCGCGAAAAAAAAAAAACACATTTCACCAAAGAATCGTGTAAAAAATGCGAATTATGTCAAAGGATCTCGAAATAAAATGAATTTCGTCTAATGATCGCGAAATAAACACAAACTTCGTCAAAAGATCGCGAAAAAGTGCAAAATTTACAAAGGATTGCGATTTTCAACAAGATTTTCGTTAACAGATCGGGGGGAAAACGTGATTTTCGTCCAAAGATCGCTGGAAAAACGGAAATGTCGTCAAAGGATCGAGGGGGAAAACGCAAATTTCATTAAAAGATCACAAAAAAAAAAAAAAAAAATTTAAATCGCGAAAAAACGCGAATTTCATAGAAATAAAGCATAATTACCGGGAGGGATTAACCTCCCCCCCCCATTCCGGGGATCGCTGGAAAACGCGATTTTCGTCAAAGGATCGCTAGAAAAACGGAAATATCGTCGAAGGATCGCAAGAAAAATGCAAACTCTGTTAAAGAATCACGGGAAAAAACGCGATTTTCGTCAAAGAATCGCGAAAAAATAATGCAAATTTCACGAAAGATCGCGGAAAAAAACTAATTTCGTGAAAGGATCGCAGAAAAAACACATAATTAGAGCCAGGAGTGAATCTCTCCCCGCCCTCTCTGCTGCCCCTCCATTCAGAAAAGTTGCTGTGAAGTGTTATCCATCTCAATCTCAGTACAACAATGTCCAGAATTGCATGCCCAGGAAGAAAGCAGGAAAAATAAATTTACCTTGTGTAAGAGTAAAGCTAGTAAAACAAACAAAATTTCTATTTTTATTTCTTTTTTCTCTAATACTTAGCCACTTAGAAGTAAAATTGCATTTTCGCGAAAAAACGGCCAATTTTCCCCCACAAGATCACGAAAAAACGTCTAATTTCGTCAAAAGATCGTGAAAAAGCGGCAAATTTCACCAAAAAAATCGCGAAGAACGGTAAATTTCCCCCAAAAGATCGCAAAAACGGCAAATTTCCTACAAAAGATAACGAAAAAAGGCAAATTTCGTCAAAAGATAACGAAAAAAGGCAAATTTCGTCAAAAGATCGCGAAAAAACGGCAAATTTCGTCAAAAGATCGCGAAAAAACGGCAAATTTCGACAAAAGATCGCAAAAAAACGACAAATTTCGTCAAAAGATCGCGAAAAACCGTAATTCCCCCGCCGCCGCCGATGTATTTCCGAAAATGTGATGTTAATTTCCGAAAAAAAAATTTCACTCGGATTCTCCCGACTCTCCATTTGATGAAGCCATTTAGCTTTCAGTGAATTTAATGTAAGTTTACCGAATTATGTTTTTCTGCAATTTGTATATTTCAAACAATAGCAGAAATATGTCATTTGATTGTCATGCTGTTGCAGAATCAGTTATGTAAATTGATATTGGTATATTTTGCATCGATAATTTTCAGGGTTTTTCACTTTGTATCAATTAATTTTCAGGGTTTTTCACTCTGAGTCACAATCACCCCTGTATCACGAATCCCACAACATTTATACGATTCATTCTAATTAAATCTTTTGAGGGCGATGCCCCTAAAAAACGGACACCTAATTTTAATTCCAAAAGAGACAAACGGCACCAAGAATATTTAATTAAAATTTTCCTTTTATCACGTACGTGAAAATAAGCAAGTTCGCATTTTCTAATAAATTCGTTTATAAATTCTGGTCTCAGATCATTAATTCATAAGTCTATACACAGAATTACTCTGTGCCGGAAAGGATTAAGTGGTCGCAGGACTCTTAAAGCTTCAAAATTTAAGAAATTTTAATTTTTTTAGATTTTAAACTCTTATCTTTTCTGAATATTTTGATATAATTGTTTCCTTGAAATTCCCATTAGAACAGAAGTTTTGGCTTTTAGAATTATACCCGTTCAATAGCTGAAGCGGCGTTTCCGAAACTTTAAAGTCGTTATTTTCCAAATGGCGTTTCTGGGGCATAACGCGCAGGATACCTCAAACACTTCTGAATATTTTTTCATGAAATTTTCAAAACATATATTTCATGTTAGTCTGTATAAACTGAACATAAAATTTCCTTTTTATTGTTCAAAAAAAAAATATTTTTTTAGGTGATTTTACTGTTGAAATTTTCAAAATTTTGTATTAGCTAAATGCAACATTGCATTAAAAATATAAAAATGCTTTAAATACAAATTTATTTAAGTTCAGGGAAATTATTACAATCTGAAGTATAAGTAAGCACCAAAATTTTCCTTCTAGTTGCAATATTTATTTTGCAATCCTGCGTGTAAACTGTTATGCCAATTTTTTGTTCGACAAACGTCTAACAGTTTCGAGCCCCTATAAATACTAATTCTGAATCTTGCAATTTTTTAAATACATGATACGAAAGAACATACTTATATCTTTCATCCCAATTAAAATTGTATTTTAAAATCATATACATTTTAAGACATTAAATGTTGAAAATGGTCTTTTTTTCATTTTTTCCACTATTTAGAGTCCCGAGACCCCTTAAATTAGTATGTTTTTTAACAATTTGACGTTTATTGCTTTTATACTGTTACTGGACATTACATTACACATATATATCATTAAAAGTTGTTAACTAGGCATAGAGTACGCCGCCCCTGTCCTTGTGTATGTCCAAACTGACCGTACCGATGATTTTTTTTTTTTCGAAAATAATTATCAACAATGCTTTTATTCTTCTGCAACGATAGGTATATTCAGCGATGCTCAACAATTTTTCTGAGTGCCCGTAAATCGAAATTTGTGTATAACAGAAAAATGCTAATTACACAAAAACTATGTGACCTATGGTAATCGCTATAATTTTCCGGCAAGGTTTATATTAACGTCTACTACCTCTAATTTTTTCATAATTTTAGTTTCCGTAGATTCGGAATTAGATGGGGGGTGGGGACATATTTTTGCGCTACACTTTCAACAATATCTTTGAAAATACAATACCTAAAATTAAAAGGAATGGAATTTTGAGTTCAGCGTTACAAAAGCTTTCACAAACATTATATACAAAGAAAAGATTTTTTTTTTTCAAGTAACATAATTAGCCCCTCTACTTTTTTACTAAATATATTTATGAATATGTTTATTAATCTGAAAATATGTGGGTCAATGGTCTTTATTACTTCCCCGAATTTGAACTTTTCACGTTCCATAGTTTACGAATAAAATGGCTGTGACAGACAGACGGACAGACACAGGAGTGATCTTATAATGGTTCCGTTTTTACTTTTTAAGTGCGGAACCCTAAAAACGCAAATTTCGTCAAAAGATCGCGGAAAAACACCAATTTTGAGAAAAGATCGCGAAAAAAACACAAATTTCGTCAAAAGATCGCGGAAAAAACATAAATTTCGAGAAAAGATCGCGGAAAAAACATAAATTTCGAGAAAAGATCGCGGAAAAAACGCAAATTTCGTGGAAAGATCGCGGAAAACGTAAATTTCGTGAAAAGATCGCGGAAAAAACACTAATTTCGAGAAAAAATCGCGGAATAAACGCACATTTCGTCAAAAGATCGCGGAAAAAACGCAAATTACATGAAAAGATTGTGGAAAAAACATAAATTTCATCAAAAGATCGCGGGAAAAACGCAAATTTCGTCAAAAGATCGCCTAAAAACGCAAATCTTGAAAAAAATGCAAATATTTTCAAAGAATGGCGAAAAAACCCACAAATTTCGTTAAAAGATTACAAAAAATGCAATCTTGTGAAAAGGTCGCGAAAAAAACGCAGATTTCGTCAAAAGATCGCAAAAAAAAAAAAAAAAACGCAGATTTTGGAAAAGGTCACAAAAAAAAAAAAAAAAAAAACGTTAATTTCGTCAAAAGATGGCGAAAAAAACGCGAAATTCGTTAAATGATCGCAGAAAAATGCATATTAGTTAGTGCCGAGGTGGGGGGGGGGTCCCCCTCTGCTGTAACCTTTCTGAAAATTTCTTGTGAATTTATTTCATTGCAATTAATAGTAAAAATAAAATTTTTCAGTTGAGTGTAATCATATCGAATGATAAGTAATATATCTTAGTAAATTACAATGTTGATAGTTAGAAAAAACACAATTTTGTATGGAGCGTACATAACTTTGTTACTGGCCAGTGGTTAAAAAAAATTGGCCAGTTAAAAAAATCAGTGTACTGGCCAGTGGCCAAAAAATGTTTATTTTAACCTATAACGTTTAGTAGATTTCCCTAGTCATCACACGCCCACACACACAGAGAAAGAGAGAGAGAGAAAAACCTTTTATTAATAAATAACTTTTTTAACATCAGAACCACATAGTAGGTACACAATAAGACACGTCTCACTGTGTACTTTCGTTACGCTGTAACAAAATGGATGCCACATCTGTTACATCAATTTCATCGTTTAAAAGTTTATGTCGTTTCGTCGAAATAGTCTATTTTTAGATATAGCTAGGTTTGATTAAGTAAATATATGTCATATTGAAGGAAATAAACTCTAAAATAGACGTTTATGTAACTTTAACCACTATAAAATAAGGAATTATTTACTATTTTGTCGGACATGTAACTAAAGGGCCAAAACTACATCCACGTGTTGCATAAAATGAGGTGTGTGCCAGATTGAAGAAAAAGTTACAACTATATGTCAAAGTGGCTGCTGTCTCACTGTGTACCATATCTCACTGTGTACTATTCTGCCCTACATTTAAGTATTAATAAGAGTAAATGTGTTAATTTTTATACAAAAAAAATAAAATTGATATTAGAGATAGAATTGAGGATGTGAGTTTCAAAAGTCGCCTTATGCAGAAAATCAAATTTTGGGAAATCGCGAAAAACCTCTGACTGTGTCCATTGGTTTTCATTGTAAACCAAGATTTTACAATGCCAGAAATACACGATAAAACTTTTTTTTATATATACAGATTGTAGTGTTTTTTTGATGCAGGTTCACTAATAGAATAGATTGATAGAGTAAACCAGATTTTAAAAATTTTGTATAAGGCGAGTTTTGAAACAAATGTCCTCAATTGTAGACCATATTTTGGATTGAGAACAAGTTCGGGTGAAGTGTATTAGGTTCAAATCGTGTTTCGGGTTGATATTTATTTGTTTTTCCAAATTAGGGTTGACTTTGAGCAAACATTTCTGGCTCGAGTCGGGTATAACCTAACCCGTGTTGGCACCAACATAGTTCTGGATAGATTCACGAAAATTTGTTTTTCCAGATTAGGGTTGACTTTGAGCAGAAATTTCGAGTTCGAGTCGGGTATAACCTAACCCGTGTTGGCACCAACATAGTTCTGGATAGATTCGCGAAAATCTTGTCTTCCAAGAAAACTGAAGCGTTGAAAAACAATTTTGACCATAAAGATTAATTTTTTTAGAGGCCAGCTACAAAAAAGTATAAGTGTTCTCAAGGTGTTATCAGATACCATTTGCTGAAAGAAAAGGAAGTGAAACACATCAGTACAGCAGCAAAAACAAAGAGTGGATGTGTGTATCACGAATATTGAAAACGAATTTAGATTCACAACTATTTTTTACTCCTTCTCTTTCACACTCACCACTTAGAATCATCTTATCATCTCATATCATATCATCATATCATCCTAAGGCTGTTATTTCTCAAATATGTCGGATGCGCCTTCGTATATAAAACAAGAACAGACAAAAAATTGAAAGCAAAGTTCTTGTTTTGATTGCGATAGGGCCTAAAAGAATGAGTCATACGATATACGAAAAATCAAATTTAGCAACAAATCAGGATATTTATCAGAATGAATGTATTAAAAAATGTTTAATTTCTTATAAGCAGGGCCCGCTTAACCTCTGAATGTAGGGGAAGCACAGTATCATTTTGGGGCCCCCTTTCATTTCGAAAACATGTTCTAAATGATATACACATGAAAAGCTCATCAATATTACTAACATTATTCCCTATGTTCAATGTTGAGTTCACATATTTTTCATTAAACAGTTCTTTTTATTTTCCCTGTATATACTACAGATATTCTAGTACATCTAGTTGTTGTATGCTCAATTACCCAGGTGGTTTCTAGCCAGCGCATCAGGATGCAATCCTGACCTGGGAATATAAAGCCAGGCCAGAAAGCATCCTGATTGCGCAATCAATTAACCATATAAATATGATGATTAATATTCTACTGATCCCATTGATAAATGGCTCTATCACTTGAATAGTTTCCAAAATAATAAAAGTCATTATATAGCCAATAGATGCTCTGACGTACAATATTTTGGCAATTCAAACTCATTTTTCACAAAAATGTTGGATAGTCCACTCTGGTTTTCAACGCCTTGTATCATATTTCAATCATGAATCCCAAGATTTTAAATCATAAAGTGTTTCTTTTTTATGATTTATTTTTTTATTCACATTCTATACAAAAGCAGGATTTAAACTTTAAAAGTTCCGAAAAATAATCGTAATGGTACAAAAATTTATGAATACCATGTGACGGGGACCCTGTACTCCACCCCTTCTTTCCCTAGGTCATTGCTCATCAATAGAATGAGACGTTACCTAAAGCAAAAGGTACAAAAATTTATGATAGTGTGGGGCCACTTTTTATTGAATGGCCCTAGAATTCATCCTCCACCCTTTCTCTGGGTCACTGCTCATTAATAGAATTAGATATTATCGAAAAGAAAATCGATTTAAATATTATATAGAGACATGCATGTGACGCCTCCACCCTTCGCCCCCCCCCCCCCCCAAAAAAAAAATAAAATAAAAAATAAATAAATAAAAATAATTTATTTTTCGTAGAAATGGAGTTGCTGAACAGAGTTATAGTGATTTATGATTAGTATTGGTTTAATATTATAATTTAAATGTATAGTTGTTTTATTTTCGAGCTTAAATAATAACGTATGATGAGATTTAACTTTTGCAGATTTTTATTGATAGGCCGTTAAAAAATATTATCTAAAATAAAGTCTTTCTCAACAAATTTTGTGCTTTTTTAGCCTTTTCTGAACCGCTTTTATCTTTTCTCTTGGTTCTCAAATTCCCTGCTCGACAACTTGAAACTTTCTGACACATCTCCCTATTCATTTTTAAATTTACAGGTATGAAGCTAACAGGTCTGACTATTGAAGTGTTTTGGAATCGAATAACATTTTCAATTTTTTGATAAATAAATTAATTACTGAGTTATAAGCGAATTTTGTCACGTAATGACAATTTTTTTTTCTCTTTCTCCAGTTGCCGCGTCGGAAATTCTATTCAAAACAACCACTTTGACAGAATTTTCTCAAAGATCTTCTGCCTTCACAAAAGGAAAACGCAATTCGATTACTTAGCTTAACAAGAACACTTGCCCATTTCACACGTTTCTGAACAAAAATGAAATAAAAAATGCGTCAGACAGTAGCTCATTTGTATTTGAGAACAGCCTTAATAAGTTGGTAGCACTAATATAATTAGAAAAAGATAAATATAAACGGTGTCTTCCTGCCCAATTTTTTTTTCTTGTAAAAATCAGCCACTGAATACCGTCTGGAAATATAATAATAATAAAAAAAAAAAAAAAAAAACTTCCTTTCCCATCGCATGATGGATTGAAGATCGAAGTTCTTGAAAGGTGTCGGTGTTCCGACTGTCTAGACGTCTTGAGTTGAATGTTTCAAATAACCGATTCCGTGCTCAATTTACTTCCTTTAATTCTTGGTTTCGCTTGTACTCATGCGGTTCCCTACTCACATGCCGTCAATAAAAAAAAAAAAAAAAAAAAAAAAAAAAAAATTGATATTTTGAGCATTTTAAACCTCTTGAAAACTGAAGTTAAACTAACACTGCAAATACACATTCACTGCTTTGACGCAAACAAAATAACTCCATAAGATGACAGAAAGAGCCCTCTTTTCTGAAATTGATACTTTAGGGCAGGTCTGTCAAACCCAGCGTCCGCGGGCGCCATGGTGCCCTTTAAAGGATTTCTTGGCGCTTTTTCTAATGTTTACTGTTACTAGCTTTCTTAAATATAATATCCATTTTTTTTTTTTTTTTTTTTTTTTTAAAAGCTTAAAATTTTTAAGTCATTAATGTTTGAATGCTCTTTATATTGTAGGCAGCATCAAGGTTTTTGGCTCTTTACCTTACCAAATTTTTCAGATGAACAATATCGATCGAATATGATGAGAGAAATAAATTCTAAATTTACTGTGATTTATATTTGATCATCACTGTATTTTTATATGGGTATGGCTATCCCTATGAGATGTATGTGCTTATCTTCGAAGGTTTCATGTTGCTAGCTAGCTTTTTTTTAAAGCTAAAATTCCATTTAAAAATATTTTATTGTTAAACCGTATTAATATTTGCAGGCTTTTCTATTGTAGGCAGCTTTAAGGTTTCGGCCCCTTACCTTGCAAAAGTTTTTTAGATAAGCTCCTCTCAAAGAACTGTAATTCTAATTTTACTATGATTTATATTTTCGCTGCAGTTTATTTTTATATGGGCATAGTTATTACTGTGAGATGTATGTGCATAGTAAAAGACGAGTATGTGCTGCTAACACTACCGAAGTGAGATAACATTGTATGCTTCCATTCGCGCTTTTAATGGCGCCCTTCATTGTTTGCCAAAAGCTGAGGTGTGTCCCTCATCAGTGAAAGGTTAGACAGGCCTGATTTAGGCAGGGCTGCGGAGTCGGAGCCGGGCCCATTTTTGAGCAAAAGAGTCGGATCGGTTAAAATTGTCGGAGTCGGAGTCGTCCATTTTACAAGCAGGTCTGCGTTGTCGGAGTCAGCCCATTTTTGATCGAAAGAGTCGGAATCGCCCATTTTTCCCACCGACTCCGCTGCCCTGGATTTAGGGGACTGGTCATTTAGGTTCACAAATGGGTCATTCCACACCAAATCAACCAGTAACAACCTGACAATTTCAGATTTCAATGAAACTGTCAGGAATTATTCTCACTGATGATATAAATGAGAACATAATTTTTTTTATTTTTTTTTATCTCATTAAATTTTTATGCAATTAGTTATTTAAATTTTGTAAAATCATTATTTTTTGGCTTGTATAAATGTTTTCAATTTTGAATTTCTTAAGTTTTATCAGGCAAGAAAGTGTATAACCCCTCATTTTAAAGAGAATTTCATAAGGTTTAATTTGATATCAAAGTTGACTATGCTTCGTTAAAAATAATAATTTTTATTTTATTTTTAAATTTGAAATTTAAAAAAAAATTAAATAGTGCTTTCTTTCTTTTTATTTTTGAAAAAAATAAATGTATGTTTTTTGCAATATTATTTAAAATTTTGAAATTTTTAGAGTGGGATCTCAATGGTATCAGGAGTTATTAAATAAAAGCTAACGATTACCATACAAATGATAATCTAATTCTAACTTATTTTGTTATTTATTTATTATTTGTATGGTAATCTTTAGCTTTTATTTCATAACCCCTGATCCCATTGAGATCTTACTCTAAAAATTTCGAAATTTTAAGCTCATAATATTACAAAAAAAAAAAATACATATTTTTTTTTTTTTCAAAATTTCTAAAACACACTATCTATTTTTATTTTTTTTTTTATTATTATTTTTAACGAATTATAGTCAACGTGCATATCAAATAAGAGCTTATAAAATTATCTTTAAAATGAGGGATCGTACAACCCACTACGCCTGATAGAACTTGAGAAAATAAAAATTGAAAATAAATATGTAATCCGGAAAGTGATGATTTTACATAATTTAAATAATTAATTGCACAAAAATTAAATAAGATAAAAAAAAATATATAAAAATATATTCTCGTATATAACCATTAGGGAGAATGATCCCTGGCAGTTTCATTGAAACCTGAAATGATCAGGTTGGATATTGAAATTTTTTGGTTGATTTGGCATGGAATGACCCAAATATGGATCTAAAATAACTTAGTCACTTTAAAATAGCAATTTAATAACAAACCGGGCGGCGTCTGCCCAAACCACCACCTCATTGAGTTCAAGGCTGAAGTTTTAGGATTAGTTAAAACTCGATTAGCATATTCAAATGCAACTGGTCTGCCAAGTCATACCTTGGTGGAAACTACCTGCAGAGCCGATTTTAGAAGTTGATTGGTAGATTTTCCATTGTGTTTTCCTGCACCCAGTCCTCCATGTTTTCGTACCTTTGGATGTAGGAAAACAAAATAGTAAACCTAAATACGCAATAGTAAGTAAACTGTAGCACGCTCCCTATTGAAAATGAAGTGTATAGCATTACAGTTCGTTTACAGGGAAATTCAAAAGAATTCGCCTATGGGCAATATAATATATGGTTTAAATAGAATTTAACGATGCCGAGTACTTCAACCATTACGAAAGTGATGTGGATTGTTAATATACATTAGAACATCATGTTACATTAAAAAAAAATATTGTACGTATCAATTATTACTCATTTAGCATATGTTTGAAGTGAGTTATGTATATCATCGAGATGCGCGATTATATCTTCCGTATAGAAAATATTATGTGTAACAATGTTCTTTTGCAGGACCGCAGAAAATGCATTATTATAATTCGAGGAAGTGCGTTTTAAGTTGTTTTATGTGTTTTCAAGCTCGGGGTCTTGTACCTTTTAAACGCGACGAAAATCAACAAAAGCATTCAAAGTTTGAATTAGTGTATCCTAAAAACCTTTTCTTGTATAAGCATGAAATTTTGACTATTGATTAAACAGATTGGGATTTTAAATATACTACCATAAGAAACTGACTAGCTTTTTACAGAATGTGTACATTACTGAAAACAAAATAAACAATATTCTAATTGTGTTGAAAAGTGTTTCATGCGTATTGCATAATTTTGTTTTCTTGGTTTTTATTATTATTATTACTTCTTATTTAATTCATAGTTCTGTAGATTTTCAGAAGTGTGTGTTCTTTTCGGAAGTGTTATTTTGATTTGCAATGGTTTTGTTTCTGGCACTTTAAATTCAGACTACAGTACAGTGCCGATAATCCGAGTACCGCTTAACCGAGTTTCCGCTTTAACCAAGTTATTTTCTTCCGATGGGCTGATGGCTTCCATTATTATGAAACAGCCATTATAAATGAAGCGTTAGGTGAAGATGAAAGAGCAGTCGTAAAAAGTTAGAACCCCCCACCCTCATTCGCTGCCCCCAGTGTTGATTTCAGGGGGTGGTCCGGGGGGGGCATTCCCCCCCCCCCCGAAGCAATGAGATGTCGCCCCCGGAATTTTTGAGATTTTGGGTTTACAATGGTCAAAAAGTGCAATTTCCCCCCGGGAACTCTATAATGTCCCCCCCCCCCGGAGCCACAGAAATCCCTCCCGGAGAAAAGTGTCTGAATTCAACACTGGCTGCCCCCCAGTGATGTTTGTGAAATGTTATCATGGGATATCACCTATTTTCCATTAATAGAATTGTTTCATCACCGTGGAGAAACAGAACTAACATGCATTCGAAAATTTCTCGTATACTTAAAACTAGGCTTCCTCAAATATATATACTTCCTTCTCTTATACTTATCACGCCAAGAACGCCTCTAAAATTTTCACAACTTGTTTTTAAAAATGCATTTTAACTTCCTGACACTGGCCTAATTGACTTTGTCAACGGTTGACACAAACTTTCTCTTGCCGCGCAATACGCAATTAAAAGCTATTTTGAGGTCGCGGTCTACGAACCCTTTTGTGAAGATGCAATTTTTAGGCCTGTAGATGCTTTCCGTCTTTTTTAACAGTTTGTGGCAGCGAGAGTTGAAATAAGTACGAAACTTTATACATTTTGTGAATTTTCAGCTAATTTTAAGAAACTGTAAGCTAATTCAACTTTTATTGAAATTTTAGAGCTGAAAATTTTAACCCCTTATTCCTTGTAAAGATAAATCTGTACACTCTTAAAATCTGCGCACTCTTAAAAACTAGTCGTTGGGGGCTACCGTCATACTTACCCCATCATGCATAATATAAAATATGCGTATATAATATGCATAATAAATATGCATATATGCATATATAATACATGCATAATATAAAATATGAAAATAAAACATGTGTGTAAACTATTAATAAAATGCAATGCAATTCCAAAATAAAATTTAAACATTTTTAACAAAACAGGACCCTGATTGTACTACAATGGGAGTCTATGGGAATTTGGCGAAATACCGAAGATAGCGCCAAGTTGGCGTCACTTTTGGCGAAATATTTTTATCTCCAGATTTGGCGATATATCGCCAAGTTGGCGATAAACTTTTTTGGTCGACGGGATAACCGAGTAGTACCGAATTGCGTAAAAGAAGTATCCTTATTAACACCAAAAATGATAATCATATTAACTGACAGTTTACTGCGTCGGATTAAGCGTCTTATTTCGAATTAAAATACACCTTAGAATAGAAATTTAAATGAAATAGAGGGTCATGAAAAATCAAAGAGTGTGAAAAATAGGAATACAAATATCTCGGCAATTCATTATCCGGTTGACTTCAGCTTTTATGCAAAATTTATGTTTTTTAATTATCCTTTATATTCGCTACTTAAAATAAACAATTTCGAAAAGTTCCCTTTCATCAGAACGAATATTTAGAGAGTCCGAAAAAAATAGTACCGGATAATCGAGGCTACTGATATTCAATAGGCTTCTTCCCGTTATTACATGATTGAGCGTTTACAGATACACAGACACACACACAGACAGACGGGCGGCAATTTTTTTTTTCTCCAAAAATATGTTTTTCGGAATCTCCAGTGTCTGATACGTATAAATCCGTCAAACATTTTTTTTTTTCGATTTTTAAAACGATTACAAGACTTACCCTATACACTCAGTTGGAAAAAGGAACACTCGTATGATTTATTGAGCGATTACAAAAGTTCGTGCCCGATATGCGATTTCCGATCCATCGAGTAGTGTAACCCAAGTTGTTTTAAATGGCGAAGTGCAGTCGAATTGTTAAGGGGGCTGGTCATTCGGCTTCCGATTTCCCCTCACTAATGTAAAGTCTATGGGCATTTGACGCATTCCTATATTTAAAATATCTCCTCGGGAAATTAATATTTTTAACTTCTATTTTTTTTTGTGTACACTTCCTAAAAGATGCCTCTTTTTTTCTTACTTCTCAAAATGTTTCTATAGACTTAATTTTGTATGAAGTGTTAAAATCTTATTCACAACTTGCTCGCCTTTAACCAGGGTTGCGGATTCTGAGTGAACTACTTTTAAGTATTTACATTCGTATTGTTTTTAGTTATGACTATTTTTACTCATTAAAAATACAAAATTTTTATTTTTTTTACAAAAATATTTTTTTATATAGTTAATGAAATAATTTTGGACTAAGAGTAGTTCATTTTAAACACACATATATGTTTAATATCTTTACCGAATTTCATGACAATCCATACATGGTTTCTCAAGATATCATGCGCACAATGACCTATGGAGCAAAAAAAAAAAAAATGCAATTTAACAAATTACAACGACCATTTGGAAAATGATTTTTTTCAAAGACTAAAATTTAAGACATAAGAAATAGCACAGAGTTGATCATACATTACGTATGCCATGAATTAAACATTAATAGTGTTATTACACGTAAAAGTTGCAAGCGACAGAAATCGCCTGCGACTCGTACGTATTATCCACCTGAAACTCAATGTATTAACCAAGTATTTCATTGGCTGTTCGGGAAAAGGCTTTTCCATCGTCAGATTTCCAAGAAATCTGACGGCCAATTTTAAATTAAATTTATTTCTTAAACTTCTAAACATCCCACAATATTACTTTTTATATCGTCGTATAGAGAAGAAAAAAATGTACTTTTAAATGCAATTTGTTTGAAAGCTGTATCTCAATTTGTTTCTGAGTTATTAATTTTTTTTTATAGTTTTTATTACTTTTTTGTCATAGTGGCAACACTCTGTTGTCCATCTCTGTTGAAAGTAAAGGGAAATACAGATTCCTGTATAGACCAGTAAGAAAACGAATAAATTGCAGATTAAACCAATAAAAAGCTTCAGATATGCTTTTGATTTCCTACCATGACGAGGACAATAACCATTTTTCCAAATGGTTAAAAAAGAACTATTTTGATTTCCACAATACACAAATTCAGTAAAAGTCTAATACATTTCTAATGACAGCATATTGCAAAGCACAATCTGTTTAATCAATATCCAAATTTTCATGTTTTTACATAAAAAGGTTTTGAAGATAGACTAATTCAAACTTTGAACTTTTTCGTTAAATTTCGTCTCATTTAAAAGTACAAGACCCCTTAACATTACGGAGGAGAATTCCGAAGCTGAGTGACCAGCCCCCTTGAGATTTAATCTCTCAGCAAATCTCTTCAGTAGTAATTCGTGGATTATTATTCACTTAATCACGAATAAGTCATTATCAATGCCAGAAGGTAGCGAAGAGCAAATTTTATCGTTTAGATTGAAATTATCATTTCGAAAAACCACTTTTTAACTGTCCTAAGAGCGGGAGCATGATTCAAATAAACGTCTTGAATATTTTTTGTCGCACGACCACAACTCAGTCCTTTTTTAAACTTTAAAAAACGTAACAAGACGAAAATGTAATTTTTCATTTTTCATTTTGAATATTAACCTTGCACAAAAATTAATTTGATTTTTTTTTTTTTTTAATATCCTTTGAGGGACAAGTAATTCTGTTTCTGTAATGTTGAATTCATATCGGAATTTTCGTAGTATTTTACTTCAAAATAAAGAAAAACTTTTTCTACAAAATTTATAAAATAAAATTTATAATATTTATATTATTTAAAAATCTGTAAAATTTATTTAAAAGTTTCTGTTGAAAATCTTCACAAAAATTATGTGGGATACAATATATACCACCGCCCCTCAAGGGGTTAAAATTAGGTGAGATATAATATATCCCACCGCCCCTCAAGGGGTTAAAATTGAGTGGGATATAATATACCCTACCATATCTCAAGGGGTTAAGGTTATGTTCATTCACGACACATGTAGATATCTGTCAGTTAATAACATGGTTACACTGAAAAAAATGAAGTACTCAAAAATGAGTAAATTCATGTACTCATATCAAATTGAGTATATGTTTGTATCAAAAATGAATTTATGATTTCTCAATTTTGAAACATCACATGTTATCAAAGCCAAACAAAGCGATAATTTTGTACTCCGTAATGGTTTATTTCATTCATGGCGGCGTAAATTATGTTTATTAATGTAAATATTAAATTATGCACATACATATTTCAAAATAAAAATGCTTGCAATTAATGCTCTTGTCGTAAAAATATTCCTTTTGGGTATATTGATAATAAATTTGCTATTTTTCTTAAAAAATAATCAATTGAACGTTTCTTGTTAATAATTTTGAGCAAAAAATAATTGTCGATATATTTTTACTTTAAATTGTATGTTCAAAGGGTCGGTACATAATGATTCATATTTGAATACAACCATGGAATCATAAAATGAGTACCGTCAACCGGGGCTACTTTGGTTCATCCCATAAAAAAAGGTTTTATTCTTTGTATTGAACAAACAATACAAGATAATTCGGAATTTTGCCCTTGAAAAATATTTTAGACCCTACTATAGGGTATTTAAATAGTTTGGGGGTAATTAAAAATGTTTTAGAGGCAACACTGACGTGTTTGTTTTCGTGTGCAGATTTTAAATTCCCAAACTTTCTATAGTGAAACAATCTGGATAAGAGTTATAAATAAGGTAAGTGTCAAAATATTACCTTTAGTAACCTGCAACCCTTGTGTGATCATAATTTTTCCTTTAACTTTTTTATTTTGACAGAAAATGTTTGCGTTTTCATAAAGCTAGCATGAAAACTAGTTTTTCGGGGCTACTTTGTACCAGGACTTTTTTGGTCCGGATAGCCCCAGTTACTCAGAAATGCCTTTTATACAAACAAATCTCTTAAAAAATATATTAAGTAACATTTTTTTCAAATGTTACTTTAGCAAAATGTTACAGTAATTATTTTTGTTCCTGTTGCTGAGGATAACATGATGAAAACTGTTACTCGTGTCTGTAATATTAACATTTGGTTTATTGTGTTTAAATGTTTAAAAAAACATTTGTTAATCAAGTTTGCAATGTTAATTCATTAGCAGATCTTATTGCAATTCACTGCTAATTGATTTCAATATTGCAACGTATGAATTGTATTCATTTTATATGAAAATAAGTGAATGGACCAAAGAAGGCCCCAGCAGGGGCTACTTTGTTCGAAAACTTTAAAAATAGTTAAAAAATAAAAAAAAATAAATAAAAATGCCTCTTTAAAACCATACGGTTTGCTTCATTGTTTCCTGTTAATTGATTACAACTCCATTTCGACGTTGAAAAATCATATATAATATTTTTTAATGATAGAAATGTGAGTGAAACCAGGAAAAAATGGCCCAAAGTAGCCCCGGTTGACGGTACATGTGTTTCTCAATTTTGAGTACATTTGGATCGGAGCTATTTTGAGTATATGACGTATTTAAAATTGAGTACTTTTTACTCAATTTTGAGAACCCATTTTTTTTCAGTGTATAAATGAAATATCAGCACAGTCAAAATTGCAATCTACTGCCATCTATGAAATCGGGTAGCGAACTTTTGCAAACACCTAATATTTACCAATGAGTTGATTGTGTTGAAATAATTAATGATTTTATCTTAATTAATTATTTTATCTTAATTTTATAAGAAGTGTGAAAAATTTACTCCCAGTTCGTCAGCTTTTAACACATAAAATATTGCATAAAGCATAGATTTTAGAAATATTTTGACAAGTAAAGAAACAAGTAGAAATTAAATTAAAAAAATCAAAAAACCCGACTGCTACTAATTAATTATTTGCGAACTAATTAATTATTTCTCATCAATGTGAAACTTTTTTTTTATATTACTTACCAATTTTTTTATTTACTTGTATTGATGACTTTTAAGTTTTGTTTAATTGTTAGTTCCTATCTATAAACATTGTTTTGATGAGGCCTATAGAAGTCTATGAAGATTGTGGGTTGCTGTAAAGCTAGAGATACTACCTGCACAACTTCGAAGTTGTGTAATATTTAAACGGAACTTCTGGCAGTAAAATAGTCAATGAAACATCGTCTTCATTTTGAAAGATCTATCCAATAATATGCCACTCAATAGGGTGTGTAAAAAAATTTTTTCGCCTCTACCGCTATTTTGTATTTTACGGCCGCCATTTTGAATTTATGAAAACAAAATCTAGCCTATAACCATGAGACGGTTAAGACGAATCGATAGAGACCACATTCATTAAAATCCATCCAGCCGTTGGTATGTTTCGAGGGTATAAAGAAATCCCCATACCCAGATACGCGTGAAACACATAACCCTTCTTGGCAGTCGGATAAAAAGAGACATCCTTTCAGAAGAATATACAGAAAAAAGAAGTTAAAATATTAATTTCCTGGGAAGCTATTTTAAATATAAGAATCCACCAAACGCCCATAGACTCAACATTACCGAGGAGAAATCGGAAGCTGAGTGACTAGCAGCCTTAATGAAAATTCTACTTTTCTCTCCTTTTTTTTATCTTAAAGAACGAAATTTTAAGAACTTTTCAAGACGAAGGAATCTGTAAGACGGTTAATGGACATACTCACAACACTCCCTGCTAATTAGGTATTCACCGTTTAAAGGTTGTTGATCACTTTTTCCCATGTAGAGAAGTGGATAATTAATAGAAATTTGTTAACGCTGTCTGAAGAGGCATAATCAAGGAAATGGCCTTGCATATCTCATACAAGAAACACCTCTTTTAGTTCAATTTGCTGTTTCAGTGGGATTTCAATTCTGATATTTTAATTTTAAAGAGGACTCTACCTCAAAAAAATGTCGAAAATATTGATTTTGATATTATGTATCGATTATGTAAAATAATCGATGCATTATAAAGTCAGAAGGAAAACAAACTATACCTTTTAAAATAAAACGTAAAAGGTAATTATTAATCACAGTCTTTCTGGAGCGTAAATAAAATCGCAAATAAGAAGTTTTTAAATATTTTCCTTTTTAACACTTTCCAACATAGATGAAAAGTGTTTATGAATTAGGTTTGTCTGTCCGTCTGTCTGCCGACTGTCCGCGCTCTAACTCGCGAAAAAATAATGAGATTGCCATGAAATTGATGTATGTTTTTGGGGGGTTTACTATGGCATGTTCGGCTTTGAAAATGAAGTGCGCAGCATTTATGGCTCATGTACAGGGAGACTCAAAAGAATTCAGTGGACATTACGTTCTGTGGGAAAAAATCGTTTGCATTGTATTTTAATGATATTACACTGTTTTAAATATAGACAGCTTGCACATGACGTCACATGTCTGGCATCGCTTTATATGGCGCCCAAACATAAGGCTAATGTTGTGCTCTCCATTTGACTTATTAGATTTATTCGCACTATAATAATAAAAATAAGAAAGATCTAAATTAAACAGAAAGACAGCACGTGCTTTTAACGGCAAACGGGGAGTTCTGACATTCCATTTGTGCTCCAGATGCAATAGTATCAGTCGTTGCTAATAGCAACGTGACGTCAATGCAGGCCGTCTATATGGAAATTGATATACTGGATGACTTAAAAAGCACTGACTAATTTTAAAATTCAATAACTTGCAAACGGTGACAGATATTTAAAAAATTCATGCAGGAGCGTTATGTATGATGTCAGGAGATTTTATACTGTGATTCTCGAATTTAGTTTGAATTACAAACAATAGATGGCACTGCGAGCAATATGTGTTAAATCCAAGCCCGATTTTTGGTATTTCGGGACCCACTCAATACATTTTAATCTCCTTTTTTGGCATGGGAGAAGAGAAAGGCCAAAAAATCCAGCTTCAACTTAGCGCCTATTGCTTGCAGAGCCATTTATTGTTTGCAATTCGAACTGAATTCGAGAATTACAGTAAAAAAACTCCTGACATCATACATAATCCTCCTACAAGAATTTTTTAAATATCTGTCACCTTTTGCGAGTTATTGAATTTTAAAATCAGTCAGCAAAGCGATATAAGTAAGCGTCCTATCATGGGGGAGGTAACCGCAAGATTAAAGGCGAGGTCACATCAATCAAGGTCGCACGCCATCTAGCGGACGGGGTTAAACTACAGGATGATGCCTAACTGTTTTCTTACTTCATACCACTAAAATTGTAAAGTTTTTTTCACCTTGATTAATAGCTGAAATGTCTCTGACAAGGCGAAGGAAACTTCGTGGTGTCAAGTGCATCTGGATGCCCCTCTCGCTACGCCGTTATTTTGCAATAAATGTGGTAAACAAAATTCAGTTCCCTGAGTGACTAAAGATTTAGAAAATATGCGCAGATGGTAGATATCCTGTCATATATGACGTCACGCTAAAAGTCCGCGTATGCGGATTATCAGCCCGTCCACAAGATGGCACAACTGTGTTAATTTACGTCCGATTCCAGTATTAAGTTTGTACGCTTACTTATATCGCTTTGATCAGTCAGTCCTTTTTAGGACACCCAGCACATTACTCAGGTATATTACAAGGTGCTAATTATAGAATCTGGTGTGCACAGAATTTACCGTTCATTTACAGAGGGACACAAAAGAACTTGGCTACAGTACTGCCTATGAACAATAATTGCTGGAAGTTCGTTTTCAATTGTGGTACGCGTTTTTAAATTTTATTTATTTATTTATTTATTTTTTTTTTTTTTTGCATATTGTTGTGTATAAATTCTATAGATCCTATACAGGGTAGCACAAAAGATCACATTTCTGTTTATTGGCGGAGAATGATGAAGGGGAATTTTCAACTGTGCTATGCGTTTAACTGAACTAACTTTTAGCATACTATGTTATATAAGCACAAATATGTAAATCATATACAAGGCTGCACAAAAAAAAAAAAAAAATGCGGATATTTTTCCGATTATTGATGCTAATTGCAGAAATTGCGTTATGCATTTTCAAAATTGTGTTTTCTAGCATAGTGCATTTCTGTAAATAATCTCCTGTGTCGGTACTTTTTTTTTTTTTTTTTTTTTTTTTTAATGTGTTAAACTGTTATCTAGCATTGAGTCTTATATGAAAAAAAAAATAAATAAACGGTCAAGTGCTCAGAGGATACCGTACAGTAAATATATGAATTATTAACTGCATTATTAAAAAAATCGTTACTAAAAAAAGGATAAGACTTTGTAAAAAACTATACAACGTAGGGTTTGGTATAGCTGTATATATACTAGAAAAGTATGAATGGTTACAGCATAAAAGTTCAAAGAGATATGAAGCCTAAATAATAACAAATATTGCTATTCTGTATAAATCTTATTTAAATCTTATCCTAATATATTTATGATGAACTTAATTCGGCACTGACAATAAAAGTAGTGCCTATTTAAACTTCATTTGATATTTCATGAAACTAAATTCAGCATCGTAATAATCTTTTCTTTTTACAGTGTAGCTAAAATAAAACCCTTGTTCAAAGTTTAAACTTGGCATTGTGCTAAACACGCTTCGAAAGGAGGTCTCAAAGTAGCAACGCCGCCTTGGTCTGTCCCACGTTTTGAGATAGTTTTTTAATTAACTTTTAAAGACACGTGAGGCATATTGAGAAATCTACTCAATGCAAACTAGTCGCGAATCCCATAGTATTTATATGATTAATTCTAATTAGTCTGTTTTTAACAATTTGGCGTTTATTGCTTTTATACTGCTACTGGACATTGCATTACACAAATCTATCATTAAAAGTTGTTATCTAGGCTTTAAAAGCCGATGGTATATACAGTATATCGCCCTTTCATTATGTATGTCCAAACCGTTCGTGTCTTTAAGGGTTAATATCTCGGCTAATTACCGACGATTTTTTTCAAAATTCATTATCAACAATGCTTTTATACTTCTGCTACGATAGGTACCTCCAGCGCTCCTCAACACCTTTGTTGAATGCCCGTAAATCGAAATTTGTGTGTAACGGAAAAATGTGCTTTTCTCAAAAACTATGAGACCTAGAGTAATCGCTATAATTTTTCTGCAAGGTTTAAATTAACCTCTACTACCTCTAATTTTTCATAATTTTTGTTTCAGTAGATTCGGAAATAGATGAGAGGGGGTGTACATATTTTTGCACTAAATTTTCAGCGATATCTCTGAAAATATAATACATAAAATTAAATGAAATGTAAGTTTGAGTTGACCGTTACGAAAGCTTTCACAAGATACCCCACACTATATAGAAAGAAAAGATTTTTTTTTCAAGTAACTTAATTAGCCTCACTACATTTTCCCTAAAAATATTTGTAAATGTTTAATAATCTGTAAATATGTGGGTCAATAGTCTTTATTCCTTCCCCCAATTTGAACTTTCCACGTTCCATAGTTTACGAGTAAAATGGCTGTGACAGACACAGGAATAATCTTATAATGGTTCCGTTTTTACTTTTTAAGTACGGAACCCTAAGAAGAAAAAGAAAAAAACTTCTTTTAACACCCTTTGTTTTTGTTGTATCTGTAAGTCCTATTAAGTGCATTTTCCACATTTGGTTCACATCTGGACTTCTTTGGTTTAGTGTATTCTCATTGCATTTTACTTGTCCAGCAGTGTATGATACTGCATTATGAGTTTTTTGTTTTTGTTCGTTTGTTTTTCCCTTCAAAATTTGTAATGTACATAAGATTGTATAATGATAAGTCCTGCACGGCTGGGATAAAACTGGGCTGCCACTTGTAACATTTTTGTATAACTTTGTAAATTTTAATATATAGGGGTCCCATTCAAAGATGGTTTTTCCGGACCCTGCCCCCAGCAGCAACCAGTGATGATGGTAATTATTGTGCTGGGCGGGGCTTGTTGAGCTAAAACCATATTGGTAGGTTTCCCCGCCTGGGCTGAAACTTGTTGATTTAGGCATTATGTTTCAATTTAATAAAAGGTGAAGTTTTGTTATAGTACACTGAAAAAAAATGAAGTACTCAAAAATGAGTAAATTGATGTACTCATATCAAATTGAGTATGTTTGTATCAAGCATGAACATACGATTTCTCAATTTTGAAACTTCACATGTTATCAAACACAAACAAAGCGATAATTTTGTACTCTGTAATGGTTTATTTCATTCATGGCGGCATAAATTATGTTTATTAATGTAAATATTAAATTATGCACAGTGCTTCAAAATAAAAGTGCTCGCAAATAATGCTCTTGTAGTAAAAATATTCAATTTGGGTATCTTGATAATAATTTTGCTATTTTTCTTAAAAAATAATCAATTGAACGTTTCTTGTTAATAATTTTGAGGAGAACATAATTGTCGATATATTTTTACTTTAATTTGTATGTTCAAAGGGGCGGTAAATAATGATTCATATTTGAATACAACCATGGAATCAAAAAATGAGTACATGTGTTTCTCAATTTTGAGTACATTTATCGGAGCTATTTTGAGTATGTGACGCATTTAAAATTGAGTACTTTTTACTCAATTTTGAGAACCCATTTTTTTCAGTGTATTCTGAATGTGTTGGAAAGTGTTTCATAAGCTATGCTGGACGCCTGATTTTCAGTTATTGTTTCTTTAATAATCCTATTCATATTCGCATTTATATTCATTCATTTATATTAATGTTAATAACAAAATTCAAATTCCTCCTATAATTAGTTTAGCAGCATCTGCCACAGGAAGTTTGAGTATTATTTCAAAATGTTTCAAATTGAAAAGTAAAGCACATTTTCAAATTAATGACAGCATATTTATAAAAACTTTTCAAAATAACAGACATTACATTACATTACAAGATAAAAACAATATAAAAGGACGTTTCGGATTCATTCTGAATCCCTCATCAGCTAATTCCTAACGTAAAAGTCATACTTGATTTTAAAGTTCAACAAGTAGAAAAACATTACATCAAGTTGCCAAAAAATTATAGTTAAAACAAAACTGAATATTCTATTGGTAGAGATGCAGCCTCGTTGATTGCTAAATCAGCAGTTCTCGTGAACCAAGTTTACAAAAACATACGACTTGTGCATAAACTTGGTACACGAGAACTGCTAATTTAGCAATTAACGAGGCTGCATCTCTACCAATAGAATATTCAGTTTTGTTTTAACTATAATTTTTTGTCAACTTGATGTAATGTTTTTCTACTTGTTGAACTTTAAAATCTAGTATGACTTTTACGTTAGAAATTAGCTGATGAGGGATTAAGAATGAATCCGAAACGTCCTTTTATATTGTTTTTATCTTGTAATGTAATGTAATGACTGTTATTTTGAAAAGTTTTTATAAATATGAATGAATTCCGACGTAGTCCTTTTGTTTATATCAAAAAAAAAAAAAAAAAAAAAAAAAAAAAAAAAAAAATTAATGACAGCATATTTAAACAAATCGCTGTCTTCCCAAATAAACCATTTCTCCAAGCGTATTTTTTCCTATCAAAACACTAATTTAAATTGCTCTGCCATGGCAACATCAGAAACTCGCCTACGCCTACGACACATCCTGCATAACATGCTTCAAGGCGCATCTGAGGATAAAGTACTAAAACTTAGCCCGAATTTATGGTAAAATTTAATGAACAATTTTCTACCATTTTCTCCTCTCACCTTTAAAAAGATCTAAATTTTAAGAACTTTTCATGACGAAAACGTATTCGTGGGGTGCTTAATAGACGCACCTATAACACCTCCGGCTATAGGGATTCGCCGTTCATAGCTGTTGATCACTTTTATCCACGTACAATAAGTGGATAATTAATAGAAATTTGTTACTCCGTCTGAAGAGATATGTGAAAGCAGACGGCCTTACGTTCCATATCTCGCACAAGAAACACTTCTTTTAGCAGTTTCTCGAGTTTCAGTGGATTTGTTTCGATTATTTTATTTTATTGCCTGTTCTCAAATACAAACGGGCTGCTTTCTGACATATCCTTTAATTCATTTTTGTTCGAAAACGCATGAAATTCGATTATTTAGAAACTGCGTAATCGAAAGATGTTTTTCATTTTTTGATAAAGACAAAAAATCGTTCACAAAATACTCTCAAAGTAGATGTTTTGAACCGAATTTCCGGACGGGACAACTCGAGAAAGAAGAAAAATCGATCGTCACGTGACCAAAATCGCTTATAACTCGATAAGTAATTTATTTATCAAAAAGTGGAAAACTCATTTCGGTTCCAAATCGCTTCAATAGTCAGTCTGACAATTTTATGACTTTATATTTAAAATGTGACAGAAAGTTTCGCGTTACCATTTCCCCCTCACATCTTTAAAAAGGGCTAAATTTTAAGAACTTTCCAAGACGAAAACGTATTAGTGAGGCGCTTAATAGACGCACTCATAACAACCACGGCTAATTAGGGAGTCACCGTTCACAGTTGTTGATCACTTTTCCCCACGTACATTAAGTGGATAATTAATAGGAATGTATTACTCCGTCTGAAGAGATATATTCGTGCAGATATCCTTACGTTTCGTATCTCGCAAAGGAAACAATTCTTTTAGAAGTTTTTGAAATGTCAGTGGAGTCTTTTAGATATTTAATTTTGTTTTTAAAAAAACTTAGCACCTCAAAAAACTGTAAAAAATAAGATTTTGAGAGGGTTTTTTTTTTTTTTTTTTCCTAAACACTAAAACAAACCATGTGTTACAAAGAGAAGTAACGGCAAAATGTATGTCTTTCAAAAAACTGTAAAAAATAAGATTTTGAGACATTTTTTTCTAAACACTAAAACAAACCACATGTTTTATAAAGAGAGAAGTCGGGGCAAAATGCATGTTTTTTAAAAAAACTGTGAAAAATAAGATTTTTTGAGATGTTTATCTAAACACTAAAACAAACCACATGTTTTGCATAGAGAGAAGTCGGGAAAAAATGCATGTTTTTCAAAAAACTGTGAAAAATAAGATTTTCATCTAAACACTAAAACAAACAACGTGTTTTACAAAGAGAGAAGAAGTAAGGGCAAAATGTATGTCTTTCAAAAACTGTGAAAAATAAGATTTTTTGAGATTTTTTATCTAAACATTACAAACCACATGTTTTACAAAGAGAGAAGTCGGGGCAAAATGCATGCTTTTCAAAAAATTGTGAAAAATAAAATTTTGAGACATTTTTTTCTAAACACTAAAACAAACCACATGTTCTACAAAGAGTCAGAGCAAAATGTGTGTTTTTCAAAAAACTGTGAAAAATAAGATTTTGTGAGATTTTTTTTTCTAAACGCTAAAACAGACGACATGTTTTACAAAGAGAGGTGAGGGCAAAATGTATGTCTTAAAATAACAAGTAAAATGTAATTATTAATCTCACCTCTTCTGAAGCGTAAATAAAATGTGCAATGAAATTTTTAACACTTTCTTTGTTTTCGAAATAATATCATGAATATTCCCGTTTATCAATGAAAAAAATAAAAATTTAATTCCTCTTGAATAGCCAGCCATGTAGCAACATCAGAAACTCGCTTGCGACACATCCTGCAGAATTATGCTTCAAGGCGCATCTGATGTTAAGTACTAAAACTTAGTACTAATTTATGCTAGTAAAATTTAAGTCTGTTCTCAAATTCAAAGGGGCTACTTTCAGACACCTTTTTTAATTCATTTTTGTTCGGAAATGCGTTAAATTGGCAGGTGTTGTTATTCAGAAACTATGTAATCGACAGACGTTTTTCCGTTTTTGGTAAACGTAAAAGATCGTCGTTGTCAAAGTGGATGTTTTGAACCGAATTTCCGGGCGCGACAATGCGATAAAAGAAAAAAACTTTTCGTCACGGGACCAAAATGGCTTATAACACGATAAATAATTTATGTATATATATATGTATATATATATATATATATATATATATATATATATATATATATATATATTTTTTTTTTTTTTTTTTTAATGGAAAACTCATTCTGGTTCCAAAGCGTTTCAATAGTCAGACCTGCCACTTTTATGCCTTTACGTTTAAAATTGAGTCAGAAAATGTGTCAGAATGTTTCGCGATTGTTGAGCAGGGACTTTGAGAGTCGCCTTAATGCACAATTTTCTACCATTTCCTCTTCACATCTTTAAAAAGGACGAAATTTTAAATACTTTTCAAGACAAAAAAGTATTTGTGGGGACGCATTCATAACACCTCCGGCTAATTAGGTATTCACCGTTCATGGTTGTTGATCACTTTTTACCGCGTACAGTAAGTAGATAATTAATAGAAACTTGTTACCCCGTCTGAAAAGATATATTCAAGCAGATGGCGATACGTTTAGTATCTCGCACAGGAAACAGTTCTTTTAGCAGTTTCAGTGGATTCGTTTCGATATTTTATTTTATTAAGTCTGTTTGTTCTCAAATCCAAACGGGCTGCTTTCTGACATATTCTTTAATTCATTTTTGTCCGAAAACGATGAAATCGGCTTATTTAGAAGCTATGTAATCGAAAGACATTTTCATTTTTTTTTTTTTTTTTTTTTTTTTTTTCCGTTTGGTAAACGAAAAAGATCGTTCAGAAAATACTGTCGAAAAGGGGGTTTTGGGCCGAATTTCCGGACATGAGAAGAGAACACGTTAATAGAGAAAAACCGATCAGCACGTGGCCAAAATCGCTTATAACTCGATAAGTAATTTATCAAAAAATGGAAAACTCATTTCCATTCCAAATCGCTGCAATAATGCTTCAATAATTCGCCAGGCAATTTGATGCTTTTATAATTAAAAAATGAGACAGAAAGTTTCGAGTTACCATTTCCTCCTCTCATCTTTATAAAGAACGAAATTTTAAGAACTTTTCAAGACGAAAACATATCTGTTGGGCACGTAATAGACGCATTCTTAACACCTCCGCCTAATTAGTAGTACCACCCGATTTGCAGTATCTCATTCAGATATTTCAAATATTAAATGTGTTCAAGACAGTCAGTTTTAGATATACTGTTTAAGAAATTTCAGTTTTTTCAGTGACATATAGCAGAACAAATAAAAACACACGTAGTTTGAAAAGTTATAAAGTAAAATATAATCAGAAAAGTTATAAAGCTTTTTAAAAAAATGTTTTTATGGTCTTGAATTATTTAAAAGATTTGTCATGTAACTATACTGGTATAGTTTGTATTTTCAGCTTTTGATTGTTAATTTATTGAAGAATCGATAAAAAGCTATTTTTTACTTTTTGAATTTTGTACTTATTATTTTTATTTTAGCCTACAATATTATTTTTTCTATAATAAATCAAAAAAACAAAAATTACAGGGAATGGCTTAGTAATAAATTTGGAATCCCGCCCCCCAACTCTGTGATACGTACGCCCCACGTTGGGAATCACACCACTGCGCTAGAACCTCTTCGTGTACCCCCAAAACCTCACCACTAGGAATGTAGAGGAAGGTATACGGTGGTATACGCCGAATACCTTCTGGATAACTCCGTATACCCTCCGTAGCTATAGGATATATTATGTGGTGTAAACCTTCTGAATAAAGATTTGTGATCTCTGATTTGTTTACGACTATAGTATTACTTACTGCTCACCACGTGTCCACACTTTAAGTGTCACTGCATTTTTTAGTGTCCTCTCTCCGCGTTCACACTTTAGGAAACCCCGCGTCTAACGTTGCCCTCTGCCTATAAGCGTATACCCTCTTGTTTTTTCAATTCCAACTATTAGTTCACACTCTCCCTATATTTATTTATTTATTTATATATCTTGTTCAAATTTTCAATCGTTAATAAAATACTGATTATTCATCCTATCAAGTTGAAATAATTTTTTTTAAACTTGTACTGTATGACAATTGATGTTAATACAGTTTTTTCAAATATTAATTCATTAATTAAATTTTAGTTTTACATGGGAGACAAAATGGGGGCCATTGGTTATTGAAGCATTTAATGCATCTTCATATCTATAAGGGGGGTTACCACAGGAAGGACCCTGTTCTGTCGCCAAATACCGCCAAGTTTGTCGCCAACTTGACGATATTTCTACTATTTCGCCAAATTCCCATAGACTTCCATTGTAAACCTACTTGCTTATAGAAAATCAACAAATTGAGATATTTTAATGCAACAAAAACTAATATTAGCTTAAGGGATTATATTAAATTTTTCTTTGATGACCTAAGTAGGAATTGACTTTAAAAACAAAATTTTTATATTACTTGTTTACGATTACGGTTACTACTCGCACAGCACTGATTACAAATGCGTTTTAATAGCGGGAAAAATGACCTCACCTTTCCATTCGATATTTCTATATTATCCCAGGGATGACTTTTTTTTTTTGTAACATCAGCAAAATTCCTCGGCGATTACAATACTGAAAGGGACGTCCACCATTTTTGCAATACGTCAGTAATTTGTATCCTATTTGGCAAAGGACATCTGCGTTTTCCACGAGGTTTAAAATAATAACAAGTAAATCCCTGATTCACAATGTTTTGGTGCGGAGCCAACAAGCATTCCAACCTGTCAGGTTAAAAAGTAACAAAATGTTACGACTTCGTACTCTACAGTGATGACATGATTTGCAGAAGCTAATACGCCATCAATATAATCGTACATCAATTTTAATTCATAACAAGTAATTTTTAATGAAACAAGTTGGAAATTGCTCGTTAAACGTGGAAAATGAGGTGCGTTCGTACTATAACTAGTTTTATAAATATTTTTTGCACCCCATTGTACTGAATGTACATTTTTTGCACTTCATAAGTGCATAGTCTGTAACATCATTAAAATGCACTTACAATAATTTTTTTCCCATTCCCCGTAATGTAACGGAAAACTTTTGGTTGTCCCTGTAATTAAACTATACATCCGATTTTCACAAAATTTGAAATGGCTCGACAAAATTTTGCATCACTTATATATTTAAAATTTCAGACCATTCGGAAGGCTGTACATCATTAAAATGCACTTGCAATAATTTTTCCCATAGGCCGTAATGTAAAGAAAAACTTTTGACTGTCTCTGTAATTAAACTATACATCCTATTTTCATAAAATTTGAATTGGATCGACAAAATTTTGCAACAATGATATATTTAAAATTTCAGACTATTCGGTTGGGTAGTTTTTGCTCTGTTATATGCGGACAGACGGACTGAACGACGACTATAGGTGCTACGTATTTATATAATTACGAACGCACCTAAAAAACGGACTTCAAAGTATTAGTTCTCACATTATTGCACTAATATTTACTTACTGCACGCTAGTTGGAGTACTTAATTAAAAATGGTCTGACATAGTAGAAAGTTTTTGTAGCAACACTTTATTGTTAACATTATTCAAGTTAAATCCCATTCTTTTCAATATAACTCAATTTGACGCACGATAGCGAAGATACAGTAAAACCTCCCTAAAGCGACCACATTCCGTTCCAATAAAAATTGGTCGCGCAGAGAGGTGGTCTCTTAATGGAGGTCATGTTTAAAGCTAGATTTTAATTGTTAAAAAAAAGTAACAATTAATGTTACTAAAATTTATTTTTCACATTAGGAAAAAATATGAAAATTTAAGTATCAAAACAAAAGTTAATTACATAAGTTAATTACTGCAGAATTTAAAAAATGAATACATTGACGTTTGCTTTGATTTTACGGTTTTATCTTCTGTAACTTTTATTTCCAAGTCCTTTGGATGATCAGTAAATAAATGCAATTTTTTTTTTTTTTTTTTTTTTTTTTTTTTTGGACGGAAACAAATTATGACGATTTCATTAATTTATCTATTTCTTGAAAAGTTTCCGGACAGAATAGGGCAGGGGAGTTTATTGACCGTCAGCCTTACTTTGTCATTGCCTAAAGAGGCACAAAGGTTAAAAGTTAACGGAATAAATAAAAATTCTAATTTGAGTTTAGAAGTTTGATAAATAATGCGCTCTCCGGAATTATTATTCTAATAAAATCTTCTTCAAGCGACCAGGAAAATACGGAATTTGTTTCATTTTCTTCAAAGAAATGGGTCGCTCATGGAGGGAGTTCAACTGGTGTGGTATCTGAAGAGAGGTAAAATTAGTATTGAGCCTATGGGAACAAATTTCGTTCCATGAAAAAATGGTCGTTCAGGGAGGTGGTCGAATAGGGAGGTTTCACTGTATATTAAATTTTTTTACGTGTTTCGTGGGAGTAAAAAACAGTTACACAACACGACGTCTTTTGAAAAACATAAAATAGTAGTATGTACACGTACAGTCGTGGGGGAAAAAAATTAACACTCCCTACTAACTCTGCAAGAAATTATTGTAGAAGAAAGTTACTGGTACCAAACGATTGGAAATAAAGTCTACTTTTAAATGATGTATATAAAATTTGCTTAGGGAACCATCTACATATCAAAACGACCCAAACTTTGTTTTTTCAATAGTCCAAGTTTAACACTAATCTACACCCTTCAAAAAGCCTAAATACAAATTTTCATGAAATTCGTACGAATAGTTTCAGAGAAATTAATTATTTTAAAATGAGCATAATTTAGGGCCTGTATCCAAATTGAAGTTCGGTACTCGATTGTTGAAATGCTACAAAATGGCTATGTCCCTCCTATTAATTACCCGACTGAAAAGAAGGGTTATGTGTTTCACGCGTATCTGGGTATGTGGATTTCTTTATACCCTCTAAACATCCCAACGGCTGGATGGATTTTAATGAATGAGGTCTCTATCAATTCGTCTTTATCGTCCGATGGTTATAGGCTAGGTTTTGTTTTTATAAATTCAAAATGGCGGCCGTAAAATACGAAATGCGGTAGAGACGAAAAAAAATTTTACGCACCCTATTGAGTGGTATATCATTGGATAGGTCTTTCAAAATGAAGATGTTTCATTGACTATTTTACAGTCAGAAGCTCCGTTTAAATATTACACAACCTGGAAGTTGTATAGGTAGGATCTCTAGCTTTACTGCAACTCTAACCATCATAGACATCTATAGGCCTCATCAAAACAGTGTTTATAGATAGGAACTAACAATTAAACGCAACTTAAAAGCCCTCAGCACAAGTAAATAAAAAAAAAAATAGGTATGTAATCTAAAAAAAATAGTTTCACATTGATCAGAAATAATTAATTATTTCGCCGGGTTTTTTGATTTTTTAAATTTAATTTTTATGTATTATTTGTTGTAAATAATTTGTTGTAAATTTCACTCGCTTAATGTTTCGACTATTGCCAGCCCAAATGTTTCAATAAACAGAGTAAAATATATTTTTTATCAAATTATGCTTTTCTGCAGATCATAGACGGCCTCTTAAACCACCATTTTTCCGTTTTTTGATTATAATTAGAAAACTACTTGGAAGAGAAATTAGACGGCCTCTTAAACCACCATTTTTCCGTTTTTTGATTATAATTAGAAAACTACTTGGAAGAGAAATTAGACGGCCTCTTAAACCACCATTTTTCCGTTTTTTGACCATAATTAGAAAACTACTTGGAAGAGAAATTAAGAATTCGCATAAAGCGGGACATAATAAATATAAATCTATCAACAAAATTGTAGGTTGCAATAAATATTTTTTTTCGAATATTGATTTCATAATTCATATTATAAAATTTTTAAAATTACAAATTCAATGGATTTATGTTTAAGTTTTTTAGTATTCAAACCACACAAAAAATTGTCACATTAGGTTTATAATTTCTAGGGGATATTAATAAAAATATGGAAATGTAATTTAACATTAGAAGTTCTAAAATTTGAATGTTAATAATTCAAAAACTTATCATTCAAATGACATGAAATTTCGTTTCTAGTAATAGCTTGAAACGAAGATTTAAAATATATTGACAAAATTAAGTGTTGCCTTTAAAAAAAAATCAAAGTTTGGTCTGTTTTGGATTTGTAGATGCTCCCCTAAGCAAACTTTACATACTTTACAAACTTTTCATTTAAAAGAAGGCTTTATTTCCAATCGTTTGGTACCACTAACTTTCTTCTATTATAATTAGTTGCAGAGTTAGTAGGGGTGTTTACTTTTTTTTTTCCCGACTGTACACAATCGGGTGAAAACTCTATCAACTTTCATCATTTCATAACGGAAGCTATTGCCCTGAAAAATTAATTTAGGGTCCTAATAGAGTTCTGAACTCGAAAATTCCATTTGAAGTCAACCCATAAAAATACCCGAACCCGAAATGAAACGAAATTAATTCATGTTTTAATGCAATCATGAAAAGCAATCTACAATTATATCTCTTGCCAATTTTATTTTTTTTTATAAAAAAAAAAAAATGGAGATGTCTAAATTCTTTAATATTCAAATATAGTAAAACTTCTATATAGGTGACTCCTCGGAATCGTTGAATAGAGTCCCGCATCGGGTAGGTTTGTCCCTAGTTTTCTTTTTTCGGGTGGGAGTAACTCTAATTTTCATTCTCTGGGGCGTTCACTGTAGAATGTTTTTTGCGGGTAAGATTTACGTTTGTGCATGTCGGGTTGTTGGGATTATCACAAAAATTTTGAGCATAACTATGTTTCAGATGAAAATAAATACATATTTGAATATGGATGAGTACATATATTCAATGTTTTGCATGAGAAATAAAATGCATACCAGAAATGTGATAATAGATTATTCTTTCTTTGTGGTACAGTTAAGAACCCTTTTTCTTCTCTCAGAACATGAAAAATGTTACCAAAATTTTATTTTTGATATACACATGTATGGTAGTTTATGCACACACCACATACACACGTTACGTGTGTGTAGAACTGGTGATAGCCACTATTCAGAGGTAAAAGCATACAGGATTTTAGGACCGAAACCGAATTTCAGTAATCTTCCTATTTTCGGCCAGAAACGAAAATGTCCAAAAAAAAATTTTAACCCTCCGAGCGTCTTGAGAGTTTTCCTGCATTTTCATAAAAATGCTTATAAAACTAATGATAATTTAAATTTTCTTTTCCTGTTTGTTTCTAAAATGCACTTCATGCTCCTTTATTTGACACTCATTTTAAAATACAATTCTGTTAAAAATATTTTTTTTTCTACAGCAAGTTTTACGTTGTTTTGGGGAAACAGAAAAATACGGCCAAACCGCTCAGAGGGTTTAAAGGAATTAATACATACATAAATATTTATAATTATTAATTAATTATACGTGTTTAAATAAACATAAATTTTCATTAATTCTACGCGTGGCCCAAGTTGGCTTTCCGTGCCTCTGAGCAAAACTATTTATTTTCATGTAAATAAAATGTAATTAATTGATCAACGACACAGAATTATTTTCCAATTATACGAATTTTACCTAATAAAAAATGTTTTAGGTATACATACCTCGATTTATCTTTTATAATGATTTTTGTAAAAGATCATCTGTTATGCTAGATCTTTCTCAAAGAGCATTCGAAACACTTCTGCGGTTTCAAACTCAATATTTTCTATTGCTGTTTAAGTCGGCAGCTTTTAATGAGCACGTGAAAAGCGTTTTCAAAGTTTAATCATACACGCATTGCTTGCTTTATAATTTTCACTCACGTCTTGAGTCAGTCATATGACTGATTATTATAAACAGTGAAAGTTCATGACAATAAATAAATGTGTCTCATATGAGCCGATACAAATCAAATCAATGAGTAATGTTGAAAATTTCCGAAGTAAGAAACGAGTTTTTTGGAATACAGATAGTTTTGGTCCGACCGAATCTTTGGCAGCATTTTCGCCGAAAACGAATTTTCGGTGAAACTCGGATTTTCAGCCGAAAACGAAACAGAATTTTCGGTCGAACTCTAGTTCTAATATCAGAAAGGCAAAACGCTTCCTCCTGCGAAAATGAAATCATATCTAAAATAAAATGTACATTTTCATTCATCAACATAAAATATTTCTTTCTACAATTTGCATCAAACTCATACAAACTTTTATTCCGTTAGCGTTGACGCACATATACGCAACCCTCCATCCATGTTTAACTAATATTTATTCAGCACATGAATCATTCCATAACCAGATGAACAAATAAAACTCCAAGTAACATGAAAAGTAAGTCTGGTTTCAAATATAGACACAAACTTCTTTTAAAAAGCCACTTAATGAAAAGATTATATAAAAACTAAAGGGTGAAAAAAAGCGTCTCTCCGCAACATATTGTTGCAATCAAAAGGAAGCTCGTGAAATAGTTTGCAAAGAGAGAAAAAACGAGCATATTACCTTTACCCGTCTCAAGGCCAAATTAAGTAATAATACTTAACTACAACAGACGGCAAAGAGCCAGCTACTTTTAACTAGACAGGCGTAGCATTCTTTATAGACTTGTTTTGACTGCGCAAACACAAAAATAACATCGAAACGTGTTTATAGTTTTTGATAATAGCTTTAGAACATCCTCCGAGGTCAACAGCAAGCTCGTATCTAAGATTGTACAAAATGATTCATTGATGGAGTTTGACAATTTTTAATCGAAGTTTTAAGTTAACAGTCTGAAAATTTAAAAAACGTTAAAAAGTCAACTCGAAAAAAAAATTTCTTTATCGACATAATCTATCTATATTATAAAGGGCAAACGTCCGTAACGTTGGCATCATTTTCACGATGGACTATTAAATTTAACTTTTATTGCAATTTTTAAAACTTCTAAACATCGTATATTTTTAATTTTTACTTTGTCGAAAAGGGAAAAAAATGTACTTTTAAATGCAAGTTGTTTGAAAACTGTATCGCAATTTACTCAATTTTTATTGTTTTTAAAACGATTTTCAAGCATGATTTTTTTTTAAATCTATCTCTACCGCGTGCAGACGATTACGAAAGGTAAATACGTTTGCAATTAATATAAATAGCTCAGCATTTGTTTCCAGCTTATGTTCCATAATGAAATTAAATATCAATCAATAAATAAAACAATAAAATATAAATAAAACAAAATTTAAGACATGTAATCGAACTACGCGTTTAAACCGCTAAAATAATCAGAATCAAAAAGACTGATTGTAAATAGGAGCTTTGGCGATTTCTTTGGCTAACTCCTGAAGCGAAGCTAATACAAAAGTATCGCTTTAATAAATTTCAAAACTTTATTTCTACGCATAATTGCTATTTTTCATGTGATTGTTGGTATTGTTAGTGAGCATTCCAAATAAATGTATTAGATGTAAAACATCTATAACAGTTAGCAGTACACACACGCATACACACACAAAAGGAAAAGAAAAGGTTATCCGGGAAGCCCAGGTTTATTCCCTTGTATTAATGAAAAAAGTTTTTGTCTCTCTCTCTATCTCTGTGAATGTGTGTGTGTGTGTTTGTTGGCGATAGCTACCGCCGCACGTGATATGCTAGATATAGAAACGCATGATCCCCGGTAAACGAAGACAGATCCGAATGTAAATGAAGTTCAGATTTGGGATTTTTAAATAGATTTTTTGTTATGTTATATTAAGGGTGCTGGTCACTCAGCTTCCGAATTCCCCTCCGTAATGTTCAGTCCATGGTCGTTTGATGTATTTTTATATTGAGAATATCGCCTCAGGAAATTAATATTTTTAACTTCTTCTTTCAGTGTTCTCTTCTTAAAGGATGCCCCTTTTTTTCTTAGTTCTCAAAATATTTCTAAAATCTTTGCTTAATTTAATATTTTATATTTTAAAAATTGACAAACTGGGAGTAAAATTTTAAAACTTCGTATAAAATTAACCGTAGCTTTTAGATATATTTTGAAAACTAAGAAAAAAAGGGACATCCTTAAAGAAGAGTATACAGAATAAAGAAGTTAAAAATATTAATTTCCTGAGGAGATATTTTGAGTATAAAAATGCATCAAACGCCCATAGACTGAAGGGGGGTGGTCACTCGGCTTCGGAACTCTCCTCCATAATGTTTTAAGTCTATTTACTTTTGATGCATTCGTATCTTTAGATTCTTAAAGGACGTCTCTTTTTTTCTTAGTTCACAAAATATTTTTAAAGTACAGTCGGACCTCTATTTAACGAAGTCGCTAAATCCCGAAAAAAAAGTTCGTTAAATGGAAAATTCATTAAATAGAGAGTCACCCTTTAAAATACTTTAAACTACGTAAAATACGTTTTAAGTTCATAAACACTAAATATAATTAAAAATAGTAATTAGTCACACTTTGTTTATAAATTATATCTATTTGTTTTACTTATTTTACCAATCAAAATGAAATCTGTAAGGGAATTAAGAATGAAACGAAACATTGTCTGGAAATACATTGTATTTTCAGTTAAAAAAATAATTTTACATTAAAATCACGATTTTTTTATTATGGTTGATAAGCTGTTTGGAGGAATACCAAATTTTAAAGGAGTATTCTTTTTCTTCATGCCTTTATCCACCTCATCAAGAATTTTTTTTTTTCTTTGATGCTCAAGCACTTTCTCTTTGACATTTTCGAGCTACAAGAACCGAAATTACCAACACGATTGATCATGATCAACAATCTAGAAAACGGGAAACTTATAGTTTAAAAACACGGGGCAGCTCCATTGAGGGTTAAAAGGGGATATTGAAAGTTTGCTCTTCTTTTGGATGGAAAGCAAAGAATCAACGATTTTACTGCTCTCGGTGAGTTGGGTGCCTGGTAAGACCTGTTCATGGTCACTGATCATCATAAAATGTGTTACAAGAAAGAATAAGTTTGAAATGTCCAGTAATATTTTAAGAAATAGGGAGAAAAAAAAATTAGATCCCAAGGAAAAATTCGTTAAATAGAGAATACACTTCGCTATTTGGAGGTTATTTTACGACGAAATTTGCAAAATGTTCTTGGTTCCAAGTAAAAGTTCGCAAAATAGAGAAATTCGCAAAATAGAGGTTCGTTAAATAGAGATCCGACTGTATAGACTTAATTTTATATGAAGTGTTAAAATCTTACTCACAGTTCGCCCGCTTTTAACACATAAAATATTAAATTCAGCATAGATTTAGAAATATTTTGAAAACTAAGAAAAAAAAGGCATCCTTTAAGAAGAGTATACAGAAAAAAGATGTTAAAAAGTATGAATTTCCCGTGAAGATATTTTAAATATACGAATGCATCAGAAGTCCACAGACTTAACATTACGGAAGAGAATTCCGAAGCTGAGTGACCAGCCCCCTTAACATTAAGGAGGGGAATTCGGAAGCTGAGTGACCAGCACCCTTAAACGGAACAATTCGCATTCCCCAATTGGGGAACAATCCCCAATTTTCCAAGTTGGCCGGCGGTTTCGATAAAGCCTTGACACGCGTCACAAAAACGTCACACAAAAAAGGGAAAACAAAGAAAAAAATTGAGCTTGCATGTATCGTTTTCTTTGGCTCATGGAATTAGTAATAATCATTCGAAAATAAGAATTAACAATTCCACGAACGAACAAATTCGAAACATGCAAGTCGCTCTAATTTTCTTCTTTGTTTTGCCTGCTTTGTGTGACGTTTTCGTGACGCGTGTCAAGGCTTTCTTCCATGTCTAGGGGGCATTGTTTCGATCCTCTCATAAACAGCAATCCAAATTCAATCTTTTAGCCCAATATAGAAAATTTTGTCCTCTTTTCAATAACGTTTATTCGGATTTCGTACAACGATTTTGAATTTTTTGCGATTTTCTTTTATCTCAATTTCGCCGAAAATGAGAAGGTGTTTTTTTTTTTTATCAACCAATATCCATTTGGCTACTTTATACATCCAATTTTATATTTTATAGCCCTGTATGGACCAGACTTTCGTTAATTGTCTAAAAAATCTTTTTAAATAGGAAAGATTTTTCATAATTAATTATTAAAGAAGTTAAGCCCATCGATTTTTCTTTCTTAATGGCAGCGAAATTATAATGAGTGAAAAAAACCCAGGTTTGGTTACCAAAGTGACCCCTTTATACAACCACCTTTATACCTCCACCACTTTATACACCAACCGTATGACAAAAATCACGTTTGAGAAGGTTTTTTTTTTTTTTTTCATTATTATTTCGCACGTAGAAAGAAATTTGTTTGTGAAAACTTTTTTTACAACATAGTTAAAATGAAATATAACGCATCTTTCCTAAACGAAATTTAATGAGGAATTGATCTGTGATATTTATTTTTTATCAAAACTTTCATTTCGTTAATTAAAAATGGAAATTAATGAAAGGATGTTGTTTAAAAACGCCTACATTTGAATATTTGGTTGGTGAGAATTCGTACTAGTGTGACGTTAAAAGGTTAAAATGATTAAACCCTAAGAAAAAAAAAAATCTTCCCTTCCCCCTCTGAATACGTGGCGTGGAAGATAATTTTTAGTTTTGCTTTTCTTTTACATTCGTGTGTTCAAAAATCATCTCAACCCCTTGAGGGGCGGTGGTAATTTTAATTGAAATTCGCACCAGAAACTTTTGATTAAAAACTTTTTTAACTTTTCCACCCACCAAAGTAACTTTAAAAGTTTAACTTTGGTGGGTGAAAAAGTTAAAAATTGCTTTTCTTCATTTTGATGTAATTTCTTTAGACAATTCTGGTGCGAATTCAACATTACACAAGTTAAACGGGGAGTTCTGCCTCTGAGAAACTCGCTAATGAAAAGTTTTGTAGATTTTGTTTTGTAGATTTACATCTTTTTTTGTACAGTGTACAGATAAAATTTTTTAGTAAGCATACAGATTTCTGATACTTTACACCTGTAGAATTGCAGATTTTTTCTTTACAGTGTACCGTGCATTATAAATATTTAAATATTCAATACAGGCCTAATGCAAATTATTGAAATACGGATTGGTGGCGTTAATGGTGGTGGGGGCTTCTCCAGTACACTGTGAAAAGAAATTGGTGGCGGTAATGGTGGTGGGGGCTTCTCCAGTACACTGTGAAAAGAAATTGTTAATATTACGGTATAATAGAGGCAACTGGTGTGCTAAGTTTAAAACCGTAAAATAATCAGTATAATAAACCATAAAATAAGCAAGTAATATATACCGTTAAGCAGTAATATACGGTTTAATTCATTTATAAGACGGTATATTACTGCTTATTTTGCGGTTATAAACTAGCATCCCAGCTGCCAGTGTTATACCGTAAAATCAACTTTTAGACCCCTGTATGCTATTTCTTTCTCCCAGCTATTTTGTGTCGTCTCCAATAAATAACGTTACCTTGTATAAGCCAGCCGTAAAACAAAAGCCGATGTTTCATTGTGCGATTAAATACTCTACAGCATTTTTAAAAACTTCTAAGCATCGCACATTTTCAATGTTTATATCGTCGTATTGGGAAAAAAAGTAATTTTTAATGCAATTAGTTTGAAAACTGCATCTCCATTTATTTTTGAGATATTAATTTTTTTGTAGTTTTTAGCGACATTTGTTTCATTTTGGCAACTCAAGTACTCCATTTCTGTAGAAAGTAAAGAAAAAATAGTTGAAAAATAGCAATTATATCTTCTTGTTGCCATTTTCCCTCAAAAACTGAAAAAAATGTAATGAAAATACGTGCTATTTTGAGAAAAATATAAATGAATGATTTATGATCAAACATGATGGGGCTGTTATAAACTATATTTAATTTTAAGTATATATATTAATGCAAATGACGTCATTTTACATAAAATAAAAGCGTGTGCTTTAAGTCTTAAAATTGAAATATGTTTTAAACTACAGTAGAGTCGAGATTATCCGAGTCCCGCTTAATAGAGTTATTTTCTTCTGATGGACTGGTGGTTTCTATTATCATGAAACAGCCATTATAAATGAAGCGTTAAGTGAAGATGAAAGAATAGTCGTAAAAAGTTAGAACTCTGATTTTCTGGTCATAATGAGAAGGAAAAAATGGCCATAATTTTTTTTGAAAAAAAAAAAAAGCCTTCCCCCCTCCCCTCCATTCTGACCAGAAAATCAGAGTTCTGCCTTTTTACGACTGCTCTTTCATCTTCACCTAAATGCTTCATTTCTAATGGCTGTTTCATAATAATAGAAAACCAGTCCATCATAAGATAATGAAGTAATGGAAATGTCGGGGGCGACACTAAATTCTGAAAAAGCAGAATTCCTGTTCTCTAGTTTTTTTTCTTCCCAGTGAAGAGACAATTAACTTCAATACAGAAGTTAACATACAAACACAAAGTCTATCTAAGCTAACTAAAAAATGCGTTATTAAAACATTATTAAAATTTAGCTTAACGAAAAAAACTGCCCTGAAAATTAATTTTTTTATGAAGGTCAATTCAAAAACTGCCTTTCTATTGAGGTAATTTTAAGTAAAAGACTACTTATAGACTAAACGAGTGTTTGGGGGCGATTCCATGCGAAGAGTCACACACGTAACGCAGGCTAAAATTTGCATTTATTCAATTATTTATTATAATTATATTTTAATGTTAATTCTGATTTTAGATGGTATGGTAAATAAGTTATTAACATATTTTTTAGTTTAAATGTGTGTAAGTAAAACTCACAGAAGTATATCATTTAATTTCTTACTCAAAATGTGCTTTTTTTCTGAAGTAGAAAAAAAGCACATTTTGAGTAATGAAATTAAATGATATATTTCTGTGAGTTTTATTGCCACACATTTAAATTTAAAAATATGCTAATAACTTATTTACCATACCACTTAAAATCAGAATTAACATTAAAATTTAATAAATAATTGAATAAATGCAAATTAAAGCCTGCGTTACGTGTGTGACACACTCTCCACGGAATCGCCCTTTTCGTATTTTAAGCGTATAAGTCAATTAATTTTGAAACAGTTGATTCTCAATTTGTGTAAAACCGTTTATAAATTAATTCCTGCATACCAGCAATTCATAATCTTATTGTTAGATACATTTTACATATTATTTCTTTTAAATATTGATAGATTATTTCTATCCAAAATCTAGTTATTTCCAAATTATTTACAATTCATAATACATTTCCTTTCTTCTACTCTATTAGAACATGTAGAAACATATCATAGCACACGCTTCAGTTTTAATTTTTTTGTGTTTAACCCATGTTATGCGAAAATCAGGATTTCCTGACAAGCTATGTTGTCAATTTAGCGGTTTTTATTATTATTATTATTATTATTATCATTATCATTATTTTAAATTATTGTTGTTATTATTATTGTTATTATTATTAGATTGCTCGATTGGTACCACTTTTTTTATATAGATATATTCACCTTATTTAATGACAGATGAAATAAGGCGAATACTACTTTTTAAAAAAGTGATAGCAATCAAACAATTTGAATTTAAAAAAACAAAAATGATTATACGAACAAACGGGTTAAACATATGCATATTTAAATATACAGCTTATTCGGGGATGTTAGAATTTTTACGTTAACACATAAAAAAAAATCTCAAAACATTTTTAATGGTATATAACAGTACTCAATACAATGACATGGCAACTGCAAATAACGCATTTTGAAATAAAGTAATAATAATAATAAAATCTTACCGCGTCTGGGAAATTGTTTAGAAGAAATAATAACCGCTTACCTGAAAAGAAGAAAAAGATAAATTAATATTTATTAGAGTAATCAAAATATCATTAAAATGAAGTATGTGTTGACACCCACGGGAGCTTAGAACATACATAATGTGTTGTACAGGACTGTCTAATTTCTAAATATCTAAAAGATTCAATAACACATTAATTGTAATAAATAAAACGATGAAATAAGACCCATGTTTATCCGGTAGCTCATAAATTTTGTATACAGTACCCTAAAAAATAGTTAAAGTTTCCATCTATAGGTGGTGCTGCGTTGTACTTATACGCAAGCTGTATTTAACCCTTTAGCGGACGGTGGCCAAAAAAGGGACACATAATTTTAAGAGTACTGGCACCAATAATATTTAATTAAAATTTTCCTTTTACAAAGCACAGGGAAATAAGCAAGTTTTCGATTTTCTGCTAGTTTTTTAGCATTGTATTATTTTTTACTAATGTATGGTCTCTGAAAAGAGTCTTTTTTTATGGGGCACTCCCTGGTAGCTTTTTCGTCTTTTCCTTCTTTTCTGGAACTAATGGAATTTTTTTTTCTTTATTATATTAAAATTTTTTCTTTTTTTTTCTTTTTTCTTCTTTAAATATGTTATACTAGTACTTTGTCACATTTTGTTATTCTTTTTTTTTCTTAAAAGTAAATTTAATTTTGTGGCTACCAGCCGCGTCTAAACATTATTATTATTTTTTTTAAGACTCCCTAATGGCCTTGCAACACAATCACCTTTCCACTGGATGTAAAGTTGCAACGCAACTAGGTAATCCATTCAGCAACTAACATTGTTCCATTGTTCTTAGCAAGTTTTCGTTTTCTAATAAAGTCGTTTGTAAATTCTGGTGTCAGTCCATCATTTCATCATGTTACAAACAGAGTTACTCCGCTCCGGAAAGAGTTAAACTCTCTCAAATTTTACTTTGTTTTCAATTTAGCTATTGAAACGTGAAAAAAAGGTTTTCTATTTCGAAATTTTGAAGCTTATTTGAGCATTCTTACAGTTTGAGACGTCGCAACATCAACTATTGACGAAAATTTGAACTATTTTGCACAAAAATTTATGAGCTACCGGATAAACAAGTCACTCATTTCATCTTTATATTAATAATTATAGTTAATGTATTATTGAATTTTAAAATTAGGAACCGCTTTATGAAACACCCTGTATATTCTAAGCTTCTGTGGAGGTATCAAAAGGAGAGGGTGGCATATAGCATTTAGATATTGTTACATAAGAAAAAAGTCTGATTTTGATCTGCTGCTTTGAGTCTGCTTATACATCTTCGGTGTTGAACAATTGGCATTGATTGCAAAGAGAAAAACAGAAACAATATTACTGCTATGACCATCAAAAGCCTTTTCCTAAAATATTAATGGAATTCATATCTTTTATGACACTTTTACATGATGGTTTCACTTGCATAAGCATCTTCTTACTCCCGAGATTTTATTCAGTCCAAGCGGCAGGTCCTGATTACCCAAAAAGCACGTGATGCATAAACTTCTCCTCTAATATTTAAGAGGAGCCCCAAAATGACTGTAAAATGAGGCCTCTAATTCCTATTTTTATTTTTATTTTTTTATCCTGCCCAAGCAATCAATAGATCCGGAATATACATTATACCTTTCCAAAACGATAGTAAATATTTTATTTATGTGTTGGTATGACGACAGGGGCGTAGCTACAAAAAAATTTTCGGGGGGGTGGGGAGAGTTCAAAATTTTCTCAACGTGAAACAAATTGCTCTATTTTCCAACTAAAATGATATGTTCAATGTGTGTTTAATGATAATGATATTTATACGCGAAAAAAAAAAAAAAAAAAAAAAAAAAAAAATCTTTTCAAAGAAAAATGATGAAACTAAAAACATAAAAATTATAATTATTGCTTCATTTAATAAAAGTTTTTGTCTTCAATTGTGTACGAGTCATAATCGTACTTCATATGAAAATAGCCTATTATTTTTAGAGTGTTGAGAAAAGAACAAAGTTTTGGAGGAAATGTATTAGAGACACTTGTTGATGGACAGCAGTAGAGAAATTCAGGTCTGGTAGATGTATGATATTTTCGTAGCATAGAGAAACGCAATAAGAAATCGAGTTTGGCTGTTTTTTGTATTTCTTTTGAAAGTTTAACTATTTTACTGACAGAACTTAGAAAGGTAGTCAGCAAAACAATAAAAAATTATCTCTTTTTTTTTTTACTTTTTTTTTTTTTTACTTTTTTTTTTTTTTTAAGAAAAAGTGTTTCAAAAATCTATAATTTCCCAACTCTAAACTCAAATTTCCCAAGTTCACATATAATGGGGGGGATCCTCCCCCCCCCCCCATAACCCCCCATCGCGACGCCTGTGTATGACGATGAGAAAATTTCGTGATAGAATTAAAGAAGATAAAGCAGATCTCAGATTAAATAAACCCCATACTGCATTATCAAGATTAGCTCAAACTCAAAGCAGATTTTAATAATTCGAAAATTATATTTCGTACAAATAATTACCAGGAAGCCATTATAAGAGAATCAATTGAAATAATTGCTAATAAAGATATAGCTTGTAACGATGCACTATCATACGATATGCATGGAGTATGGAGAGATTTGCTGCATAATAGATAAAAGATCGTTTTAAAATTTGAATAACTTTATCTGGCATATCATCTGACGTACAACCTTTAAATTACAATGATTTTCTTCTAGACAATTCTCGAATAAGCGCAAAGAAAATAATAACATTTAAATCCCACTGAAGACGGCCTTGTAATGGCTGAAAACGTTCTGGGTTTTTTCTAATGTATTTTAAGATATTTTTGATGTACAGGGTGTTTATAAAGTCCCGGACCCATTTTGATGTTTAATAACTCATAAAATAATAAAGATAGATTAAAATTAATAACATAAATGGTTAGATAGATTCAAAAAGTTTCATGACCCTTATCAATGAACTTCCACGTGTGCCCCCTTCGTCACACGGAGAATATCAAGTCGATAGTCAATTTCACGCTAGGTAGCCATAAAATCTGTTCTTTCTCTTGTGGTGTATGCATTCTCCTTAATATCAGCTCGAATAAAACATCACATACAAAAGTAGCATAGAAAAAACACATCAAAAGTAAACATAACATTGCAATAGTTGCCAAAAACAAAAGAGAGAAAAATGCAATTAATAAGCAGACGATATTTAGAAAAGTACAGATAGTTAGACTGGAAAATGAAATTATCTGAAATTAACCACACGTGCAGGCGATATTGACAAAAGTAAAGATATTCAAACCTGAAAAGGAAAATATATGAGTTATTCCACCAATAAATGCCATAAGTTTGTTTATATCTTCATTATTTTATGAGTTATTAAGCATCAAAATGGGTCCGGGACTTTATAAACACCCTGTATTTTAAATAATTTTATATATTATATTATATTTATGCACCTGAAAGTAATTCTGTACATTTATTTGTTGTTGTTTTTTAATGAATTTTAATTATTTAACTGATGGTGAATTGAGCAGTAGAATTTTAACTTTCATTTTTTTTTTTTTGTTGTTGTTGTTTACATTGCATTTTAAATTAGTTTAAAGGGGAAAGTTCGCCAAACTCAAGAGAATATCCACACTCATCAGGAAACTTACCTAACCGGGAAAATTAAATATGATCAATAAGCCGTAAACTAATCATATGGCATCCTAGTGTGCTGGTTATAGTAACCACTTGCATAACTGAACATACAAGAACTATATATATACTGCAAATATATTCTATTTAAAGTATGTACGTCGAGCATAAAATCAGCTGTTTAAGGAAATATATATGAACTCGAAAATAATGTATATAAATGTAATGTAATGAATATATGAAATACAGTCGAACCTCGTTATCCCGACACTCTAATGACCAGAAAAAAGTATCGTCATAAGCGGAGTGTCGCGGTAACCGGAGTTGAAGAAAAATATGTTTATAAAAAGTTGTATTTTTAATTAACTTAAGACAATTTTAATTTCATAACTGTTCTTGCAGTTTTAAGCAATAAAACATTATAATTAAACAAAATAAACACAAAAACAAAATTGAAAAGAATAAAAATCAGATTTATTATGACTTGTTTTTTTTATTGTTACATGAAATTCTGATGAATTAAGATTTGTTTATCCCTAGATGTGCTATCTACAATTCTTTTTTCAGTATTATACAATGAATTGTTATCAGTATTCGGTGTACTCAGTATTCGATGTTTCAGAAATGGATGTTTGATAATTTCTGATTGTTTCAATGCAATGCAATGCAATGTTTCGGTTTTAGTCGGATGAACAACGCCGTGTAATCACAAGAAAGCGCCGCCTGACTAGAACAAGAAGACCGCGAGTAGACCGATATGTCTAACTGGAGTTTAAGTGGGTCATTCATAGTGCGTGGGTTTATTTATTCAGATAAAGGATTAAAGTAGAATTTCTCATTTATCTTAATAGGTATTTTAGACACTTTTGTGAAAAGTTTGACTAATACATTTCTTACCGCTTAAATTCCTTGCTTATAAGATGGATTAAGAAAAATAGACAATTTTCCTAAATCGTCGGGATATCCGGAGTTGATAATTATTCAACGACGTAAAATCCGGAGTTAATGTACATTAAAATCATATATAGAGAATCGGGACTTTGAAAAGCTGACGTGATAAGCGGAGTGACATGAAAACCGGGTGTCGGGATAACGAGGTCCGACTGTATATGTAGAATTGATGAGTTTTTATGTATATGGAATTTAGAAAACTTTTCCCGAATGAAAGCGGGTTAAAAAATGAAACTGCTTCCCCTAGTTTCTGAGGTTAATCGGACCCTGCTTGGTAAGCAGGGACATTTATGTGGCTGCCACACTCGTATCTAAAACTATTGCAGAAATAAATACGTACATAACAATCTTAAGGAAGTTACGTCCACAGACCTGAGTAGCCTTAACTCTTTAGGGACGGGTGATGCTGATATATGCATCGTCAAAAGGTGCATGTGAAATAAATTTGTTTTGGGCATCATTAATAAATAAATATAATATTTATCTTTTTTAATTACAGCAATTTTCGGAATTTTACAAGTAAAGGGAACTGTTTAAAAAAAGCGGTGCAATTAAAATAAAATTTGTGTAAGGGATGCCGGCTCGAAAGGATTAACAACCTTCTGAGCCCGATCAGTAACTTTATGCTCAATACATTTGATGCAACATCACATCAATATCGAAAAATGCGTTTCGTTACTACATGGATGTCGTTATCATAATAGAGTAAAGTATTCAAGACAAATAATAGAATGAAGTAATTCATGTCGTAGATCAGGCCTGTCCTGTCCAATCTTTCAATAAGTATCGGCGCTCCTCAACTGTTGGTAAACGTTACAGGACGCCATTGTTAACGTGTCTCGAAACATGCAGCAATATTATTTCACTGTAGCAGTGGTAGCGATACACAAACGTCTTACATGATGCACGTATATCCGACAGGGGTAGCCATAAGGCCCCCAAAATTCAGAATATCCATGTTCAAATATACAGTCGTGGAAAAAAAAAGTAAACACCCCCTACTAACTCCTCAATAAATTATCGTAGACTAAAGTTACTGGTACCGAAAGATTGGAAATAAAGTCTACTTTTAAATGACGTATATAAAATTTGCTTAGGGGGCCATCTACATATTAAAACGAATCCAAACTTCATTTTTTTTAATGGCAATAACCAATTTTAACGAGATATTTCAATTCTTTGGTTCAAACTATGCCTAGACACCGAATTTCAAGTCCTTTGAATGATAAGTTTTTGAATTATAAACATTCAAAATTTAGTGCTTCTAATGTTAAATTACATTTTCATATTTTTATTTATAACTTCTGAAATTATTATCCTAATGTTTTAATTTTTTGTGTAGCAATAATACTATGTACCCAAACATAAATACGTTGAATTTGCAATTTTTATAATTTTCTGATATGAATTATGAAATTAATATTGACAAAAATTATGAATTGCAACCTACAACTTTTTTGATGGATTCAGATTTATTAAGTCCTGCTTTATGGAAATCCAAAATTTCACATTTTTCCTCCAAGTAGTTTTCAAATTATGCTTAAAAAACGGCAAAATGGTGGTTTAAGGGGCTGTCTACGATAGAAGTGCCTAAATATTTTGAAATTTCTTATGCTATCCTGTAATCTAACAGGCTTAATTGACGGGGGGGCGGGAGGAATAACGGAGGGGGGGGGGGGGGTTACAGCTAAATACGAATTGCATACATACATACACAATGGTACTACAATCCATGTAGGATTTTGACCTCCCTCAATATACCTCACCAGACCTTTCGATCTCTGGCCTTTAATTTATTATTTATAATATGGTTTTGTGTTAGATCTAGATCTTTCTCTACCTCTTCTATCCATCTCTTCCTGAGTCTACCAATACTTCTTTTCCCTATTAATTTACCATTACCATTCTTTGTGCTTCTCTCATCCCTCATTCTGATTAGATGGCCCAACCTTTGCATTCTTCTTATTTTAATAGTATTTATTATATCTTTCTCGTTATATAACTGTTCAATCTCCATATTTGTCTTGATACGCCATGTATTGCCTTCCTTAATAGGTCGAAAAATTTGTCTTAGGATCTTCCTTTCCCAAGTAATAAGTAACTTTTCATCTTTTTGTGTAGTGGTCCAGGTAAATACGAATTCCTTGGGCGAATCAACTGGTAATGATAATACTAATAATTAAAGTAATAATATAATTTAGACTGAAGTAGCAATTTATAACATATCCATACCAATTTAAGTTTTGTAGATCCCCGTATGTCAACTTTTATTTATATTATCGCTTTACCCCTTATTTATTTTAATGATACTTGGAACAGCTTTTCTGTACCTCTCTTCGTCTTCCGAGAAATTTTTAAGTGATTCTGAAGGCATGCCTATGGGTTCACATCATGTTACTACAAAAAGCATTGAACGACTTTTTCAATTTTTCAGTTCATTCGTTGTTCTTCTTCGTGTGCATTCGAATTTAGTCGTGTGTCGGTGTGTTGCCAAAACGGTATTCGTAAAGAAAGAGAAGAGAGTTAGAGAAATAAAAAATAAAATAAAATAAAATAAATAAACTAAAATAAGTTCTAGCGGACTCGTTTTATGTTTTGATTGGCGAAGGATCAACGTAGAAGGCTTACTGTGAATGTTAGCTTACTTTATTATATTCTTAGCTTTTGTGGTTAAAATGAAATTCGACTTTCATGAATGTTTTCTATTTATTTATTAATTTTTCTTAATGGTGTACACATTCGTTGCAAAAATATTACAGTCTTTGACATAATTTGCGGTAGAATTTGAGGTTTTCTTTGTAGCTGTTTGCTGTTGCATGACATAGATTATTAAAATAATGTATCCTGCATGTAATTGTGACTAAATTAGAAGATGTATCGATGTTAAAAATGATATTATATACAGAGGAATTTTCAAAGGATTTTTTTTTTTTTTTTTTGGATAGAATCTTTTAGAATTCTATATAACTCTATTAGTCATTTTCAGAGGGTTAAATGCAGATTAACAAGCGATAAGCAAGCCGTTGTAGAATCTTTATAAATATCAAGCATTACACAGCAAACATGTCAAGCCACTAAATATTATTGAATGAGTAAGATTGTATTTTCAATAAAAGTAACGCTTATCAAGGTAGTGTAACTAAAATTTCTTCATTCACTTACAGGTTATAAGTCTATTCTTTTAGCAATGGTATTCATCTGTTTATAGTTAACTTTGGCATTTTTTCTCTAGAATGAAAAATACAAGTTTCATTCTTTTTTTTTTCATGATCAAGGTTTAATATGTACGATACTACACCCTTTTTTTTCGGCAAGTGAAAAAATGACTCATAAGCAATCGTCCATAATGCAGATCAAAATAACAGTGGATTCAGCAAGGATTTCTTTCCATGATCTGAAAGCTTTTGATACGTTTTTCCAACGACTGAAAGTAAACTATTGCTTAATAGCATAATTTAGTTTCAGAACAACACGAATGGGCATTTTAGAATTTTTAAATTGCATAATGAACATTTCCACAATGAATATTTCCTATGTAATAGTTCAATGAAGTGAACAATTCCATATTAGTGCAATGTAATGAGAGAAAAAGTGTTCAGGCCAAAATTCGAACCAGGAACCTTTTGGTGTGAAGGCTCTCTCGGTGAGAAAAGTCCGTCAGTTTTGTCCAGGACAGTTAATAGGCAGGGCTTAAAATGCGCCAGAGCTCAGCTCCGGGACTTCTATGTTTTTAGTGAATATTTAAAAATTGGACGGAATTCACCGGAGCTTATAAATACTGCTCTTAGGAGCACAGCAAAACAGCATTTCTGAAAAATCAAGGTCAAAATTATCTTTATTTGGATTCTTTCCTATCAAAGCGCTTACATATGCGATGTAGCGTGTCGCGCAGGTAGAAGTATACTTGTATCTAGCGTTCGGAAATGCAGACGCAATGGTTTTCTGTCTTAATGGTTTCTAGTCGACGACGAGGAATGTCACAATCAGAATTTACGTCAACCGTATCTACTGCTTTTACTCGTGGTTAGATGTCTGCACGGGCCCAGGCCGGCAAAAAAATTGAACGCGGCTACAGGACTGGGTCGATAAAAAAATTTAGCGAGCCTGCCGGTCCGATATAAAAATTTAAACGAACCCGATAAAATATGAGCCATTTTCAGTGAATATGACTTTCGCAAGAAGCATAAATGTACCTCATGAGCCGATGCGAGTTTAACAACATCAATACAGAAATGTAACATGTCCATCTTAGAGATGGTCACCGGACAGTTTCGTGGTGTCTGATCCTAGATTTAATTTTTTCAGCAGACTGAGATAACAGGCTTGCATTTTTTTTTTTTTTTTTTTCTACATAGTCGTGCCGCAATTAAGCTGGTCTCAATCGTTCTCAGGATGTATAGGGCAGGGATTATGTTTTGTAAAAGTATTAAGAGCGATAATGAATTTCTGTTAACAGTATTTTTGGAACAGTTACATGGTACCTTAAGGTGGTCCTTAAATTCACTGCTCAACAATGCTAAACTTTTCGACAAATTTTCTCATTTTTAACTGCAAAGGCATAAAATGAAAGGCCTGGCATTGAAGGGTTTTGAAATCGAATAGCGTTTTCCATTTTTGATAAATTACTTACAGATATATAAGATATTCTTATCACGTGACTGTATGTTTTTATACTTTCCCGTGCTATCGCTTCCGGAAATTCGATTCAAAACTCTAACTTTGGCAATATTTTCTCAAAGATATATTGCTTTTATATTTATTTAAAAAAAAAACTAGATACCAGGAATTCTGCTTTTTCAGAATTTAGTGTTGCCCCCGATGAAAAAAAAATATATGGAACTTATGCTGTATATTCCCGCGCCGCCATTTTGGATTTCTTCTTGCCGTGAAAACCCCTTTCCACCAAGTAGTAAATGTCGCGAAGCAGCGATTTACGCGCATGTTAGGCTTAACGAAAATAAAATGTAAATAATAAAATATAAACATTGGGGTTGCCTTATCGATAAAGATCGTCAAGAAATCCAAGATGGCGGCCGCGGGAATATATAGCATCTAAGCCAACAATATAGGTATATATATATATATATATATATATATAAATAGTACAAAACATATTTCAATTTTAAGACTTAAAGCACACACTTTTATTTTATGTAAAATGACGTCATTCGCATCCGCTTAAGAATTCTACATTTACGATCCACTCTTAAATATCTACAGTAAAGCATGTATAGGATGTCACTATCACAAAATAATACGCAAACGCAGCAAAAAGATGCCGTCGAGAAAGATGCCGTAAAGAACTCGACAAAAAAAGGCTGTCTAATAATTCATAGGCCCTCATTTGTTTCTTGTTTGCAACATTAACTTAAAATTAAATATAGTTTATAATAGCTCCATGTTGTAACAGAAATTATTCGTTTATATTTTTTCAAAATAGCACGTATTTTAATTACATTTTCTTTCGGTTGTTATGAGAAAATGGCAACAAAAAGATATAATTGCTATTTTTCAACTCTTTTCCCTTTACTTTCTACATAAATGGAGTACTTGAGTTGCCAAAATTAAACAAATGGTGATAAAAACTACAAAAAAAATTAATATTTCAAAAATAAATGTGGAGATACAGTTTTCAAACAAATTGCATTTAAAAGTACTTTTTTTTTTCAATACGACGGTATAAAACTTGAAAATGTGTGATGCTTAGAAATTAAAAAAAAATTGCTATAGAGTATTTAATCGTACTGCTTTTAGGTAGATTTCGTAAGAAATACTACCTATTGCAGTCATTACCACGGTGCGACTTTTGAAAAATTCCTTCATATGTTTTCATTATATGACCCCAGGAACCCAAAACCACCCCCACCTAAAAAGTTTATATATATACATATATATATGTATGTATGTACTAAATTTTGTCCGCACGATAAAAGTCGCAATTATGCACGGATCGTCTTCAAACTCGCCAACAACTTTGAGATGGCTAATATCTCGGCGGGGATTGAAAATGCGCAAAATCGGCCCAAGGGAATGGAAATGGAGAGGGTTAAAAATTTTGAATACCGTCTTAACAAGATTCTGGTAAAACCATCTCTTACACAACAATGACAGGAAAAAATAAATATTTTCCATTATAGCAGTTGCCAACAATTAAAAAAAAAAAAAAACAATAAAATTCTCACCACAACAATTGCTTTTCTATAGCAAGATTTTTCACGTGAAAAAATAAATTAAATAAATAGTTTGACGAATTGAAAACAAATTGAATATTACGTCATAAGTTTTCTAGTGCAAGATTTCAGAATGAAAACTCAAAATGAAATAAATAGTTTGAAGAATTAAAAAAATATATGTATTACGCCATATTGGAAATATAATGTGCCTCAGCAGGTGAATGCGTAACGTCATGTGAGTTTGAAGAAACGTATTAAAACATTATAAAAACCGGACTATGGAAATATTAACATATTTTAACACTTTGAGGTTTTCTGAATTTGTTTTAGCCATTTTTAAACCTATTCCATATACATGCGTGTGTGTATTCGTGTATATTAGAATTTTCACAAAATGTTTAGCTCCCTAGAGCTCATTCTTAGTGAAGGAACTGGGTTTATCTCTAATGTTGATTTAAGTTTTGTTGGTGAATTTAGTACTTAACTTCGAAATCTACCTCCGCCTGTAGGCCCGAGCCGGCAGGGATTTTTTTTTTTTTTTTTTTTTTTTTTTTTTTTTTTTTTTTACGGCTGGCTTCTGTAAGGTAACGTTATTTTTTGGAGACGGCACAAAATAAACTGAGAGAAAGAAATAGCATACCGTACCGGGGGCTAAAAAAAAGCCATTTAGATAGTTTCTTAATAAGAATACATGCCAATCTTACGCTTTTCTGAAAAGAAATGAATTCAGAAATGTGTCAGAATTTATCTCCTTTGGATTTGAGAAAAGCCTTAAAAAATGACAAAGAAATATTTTCACAAATCTACTTTTCATTATACAACTTCAAAAGTTATCATGTTTTTAACCCTTTATTCTAAACTACATTAGTTTTTCAATGAATCCTTGTTTGAATTTTGAAACTACGTCTAAGACTATGTAAGTAATCAAAAATGTTACTGGGGCATTCTCACAATCTTTTAACTTTCATGTCCCTGAATGATAATTTTTTATTTAATGCACTTTTTTGTGTGTTTTTTTATTTCATATACTTGGGAACATCCCATTGCATGATTGTCACAACAATATTAACGAGATAAATAAGTTTTGGACGATGTTGGGGGTCCAAACACATGGAAAACTTATCTACCGTCCAGTGTCCCTGATGCTGATTTTGAAGTTTGGAGCTGTCTGGATAAAATTGTTTCAATAAAAATAATTCGATGTAATTTTTTTTTTAACTGGAACTATTGTTTTATATAAATATGTAGCTAAAAATTAACCTGCACACATTTTTAGGGTTGATATTATTTTTTGAACTCTGTCCCTGGGTTTTAGATTTTTTACCATCCCTCTTCTAAAATTATACAGAAAATCACTTCAGATGCAGCGACAGAATTTTTTTCAAGTTTTTGCTCATGCAGAAGTATGCTAGAGAAAGAATATCTAAAACTCTTTGATAAGAAATTTACTGCAGAATATAAATCAGCATTTAAATATCAATTTCAAGCACCGTGGCTTTATTGTAGTCTTACCGTCCCCAAGGTTTATTCCTGCACTTTTCGAGGTAAATTAAAATAATAATAATAATAATTTAATCCAATGTTAACAACTGTTTCGAAAAATCAATGAACATTGTGGCTATCACTTAATCTTAACATGATTTTCCTAAAAATAGGCGGTAATTTTCCTTACCGTTCCATCCTTACCGTCTCTTTTTTTACCATTTCGTCCCTTTTTTTGCCATTTCGTCCCTTCTTTAACACCCCTTCAAGACAATGTTATACAAAAATTCTGTATTAAAAGTACTACATTTGTATTATTTTTTATTTGAATGTCTTGTGGGTACTATGCCAATTCATTATAAGTAAAAATTTAGAAGAAAATGAAAAGTTATAGGGGTAAAATGGTAAGGAAAATTATACTCGAAAGTTTAACCTAAACCTCAGTTAAATAAAAAAATTTTCGCTGCTGACCATTTTTGCTTTATTTTGAATCATTAAGGCATTCGTCTATCAGATTAAAATGTTATTTTAGCAAGTTTAATTTCGCCAGATTTTTTTTCGCAAAAGTCAAAAGATTGTGAGAATGCCCCTACTATTGTGTGATTTCTGTTTTGCGAACAAATAGTAATCTAAAACATACTGTAAAATGTTCCCACAAATATGTATGTAGTATTCATTGAAAGAATCTTAATTGTATGTCGAGAAAAAATGGAATTTTTTGTAGAAATTGAGTCGGACCGGGCCTGAAAATTCCGGCCCGTGCAGACCTCTACTCGTGGTTCTGTTATGTTAACTCTCTGCTTTTTATTAATGTTTGTAAAATATTCTTACTGATCAACTTTTTAGCTCCCCGCGGTGTTTAATTTTCGGCGAAGCAGCCAACACTTCTTTCGTTCCAGCAGCAGTTTATTTTTAATGAATAAGTCTCTATAATAATAGCCTAAGTCATATTTAAATATTAGTCAAACCCACCGGTGCTTATCAATACTACGCCCACTGGAACAGTGCAGAATGTTGTGTTTTGGTAGCTTATCCAAAGAAATCCTTGGCGAGTATAATTTTCTGATAATTCCCCCTCATTCCTGATTTTAATGTTTTTGCTCAGTTCTTTTATTAGATTTTATTATATAACTAGTCGGATGTTACAATCCCAAAACTTTCTTCTGTCTCATACGTACCTCCTGAAAAATGCACCATAGCAGCGCCACCGGTTATGTGATTTACACAAAAATCTAATCATCAACTTATGCCAAATTCAAACTGAATCTGAAGTTTGATGAAAATCCGTACATTAGATTTTGAGATAGAGCTATTGCGGAAATCGTAAAAAATTCTACATAGCAGCGTCACCTGTTGTGCGATTTACACCAAAAACTAATTAATACCAATTTATACCAGGGTCTAACTGAATCTGAAGCTTGATGAAAATCCATGCATTAGTTCTTGATATTACAGCTATTGCGGAAATCGTAAAAAATGCAGCACAGCAGCGCCATTTATTGGACCATTTACACCAAAAAGTAATCAGCACAAGTTTTTATCAAGGTCTATCTGAATCTAAAGTTTTGTGAAATTCCAGGCATTAGTTCTTGAGATAAAGCGCCCACAAAATTTTTTCCACATACAGACGCACAAAGTGACAGACAGACATTTTCTAAAAACCATCAAATCGTGTTCAGTGACTTTTAAAACGTATAAATCCACCGAAAACCGGAAGTCGAAATTTTTCACGAATCCAATACTTTCTTCTTGTAAAGATAGAAGAAAGTCAAAATGCATATAGATATAGTCAAAATATATTTAAAAAAAATATTTTCCTAAAGACGAAATTGCTTTAAGTTTTCCACATAATGTATGAAATATAGGATGAGGGTAGAACGGACGGGTTGGGATACACTACGGTTGTTATTATCGCAGGATATTAGAGTTTCGGTACTTTTTTTCTTAGAGATTGAGCTATGCTAATAGGTAGAGCATAGGGAGCTTAGTACGCCAAAAGGTTCCTGATTCGAATCCTGGCCAGGACACTTTTTCACTCCGTTGCAAAATTAGAATTACTAGTATGATTTATTTACCAATTAGAATGATTACGTTGAAATTAATATAACGTAATTTCCATATTATTTCAATGTAATGAATATCTCCATATTATTTAATGTAATCAGGGTTGCCACTCTTCAGGGAATTTTCCAGGTAAAATATCAGTATTTGTTTATAGAAAAATAAATCTAGGTTAAACTCACGAAATTTCGCCTTATTTAAGGAGACATTTTCTATACGAATTTACTGGTACTAAAGAATTTCCTGGTCTTGAAATTTACCGAAGCGTGGCAACCCTGGTAATGAACATCTCCAATTCACCAGCTTAATTTTAACACAATTATTCTAATTGGTAAATAAATCATATCAGATGTAAATTTCCAACTGGGCGAAAAATGTCCGGACCAGGATTCGAACCAGGGATCTCTTGGCTGAAGCCGCCAATGCTCTACCATCTGAGATATCCCGGACGAATCTGGTGGAAAGTTTTCACCCAGCTACCTTATTGATTATAGCATCTGGTCTGAAATCTGGTTCAGCTCAGCAGAATAAATCGCAGGTAATGGAACTCCAGAAAACGCTGGATACATAATTACACTAGATTAATTTTAACACAATTATTCTAATGGGTAAATAAATCATATCAGATTTATCCAGCGATTTCTGGAGTTCCATTACCTGCGATTTATTTTGCTGAGCTGAATCAGATTTCAGACCAGATGCTATAATCAATAAGGTTAGCTGGTTGAAAAAGCTCCACCAGATTAGTCCGGGATAGCTCAGATGGTAGAGCATTGGCGGCTTCAGCCAAGAAATCCCTGGCTCGAGTCCTAGTCCAGACATTTTTCGCGCAGTTGGAAATTTACATCTGATATCTCCAATTCAATGTAATGAATATCTCCATATATATTAGTTCCCCTGATAGTCGATTTCACAAAATTGTTTAACGTCTAATCTATTTAAAAAATACTAAATCTCAATGTCGTTTTATTTTTTTCCAGTGTAAGAACATAAATATAGATTGGCAGTCATACAATAAACAAACACTTATAGAATCCTTATAAATATCAAGAGTTACAAAGCAAATGTGTCAAGTTACGAAATATTATAGAATTCTCGATAATATTGCCTTTTCAGTGACAGCAACGTCTATCAAGAAAAAGTAACTGGAGTGTCTTTATTTACTTTCCCTGTTATAAGGATTCCTTTAGTCTATTCCAGAAACGCCCGGAATTGGTATGCGCTCATACTGTTTGGCTAATATTACGATGTTCTTTTAAGGCATCTGACAAAGTCAATATGGTCTTACTTAAATCAGGTTTCCTTTAAGATAGGATTTCGTTTCGATTTTCTTGGATACGATAATTATTTAGCTTTACGAAATATATTCCATTCATTTAAATAATTTAAGCGTGGCTTGTTTACATTTAAAAGTTACGTCTGCGGAAAACAATCACGTATGAAAAACAGAATGGAAGAATGAAAAAAATAATTACAAAAATATAGTAGAAGATGAAAAATAGAAAAAAATAATAACAGAAGGATAGCATAGGGAAAATATAAAAGAAGATGAAGAATAGAACAAAAATAGTAAAAAAAGAATAGCGGAATAGAATCGAAGAATGAAAGAAGATAAATAAATATAAGAAGAGGTGTAATAGAATAGAAGTAGTAGAAGAAGAAGCACGAAGAATATATAGGAAGAATAGAATTGAATAATATTATCCCGCATGAAAAACAGAAGTTATAGAATCCCGATTACTATTATCAAGAATTAAACAGTGAAAGTGTCAATTCGCAAAACATTATGCATTTCTCGGTAACTTTATCTTTACAATGACAGCAACGTCCATCAAGAAAGAGCAACTGAAGAGTCTTAAATCACTTTCCCGTTATTAGAGATTCCTTTGGTCTATTTCTGAAACACTGAGAACTGGTATGCGCTCATATTTTTTATGGTGTTTTTATATTTTAGTTACTCTTTTAAAGCGTCCGACACAGTCAATATGATCTACTTAAGACAGGTTTTCTTTAAGATACTAAGATTTCGTTTCGAATTTCTCGAATACAATAATTATTCAGCTTTACGAAATATATTGCATTCATTTACATAATTTAAGCGTCGCTTGTTTACATTTAAAAATTAGATTTGCGGGGGAAGAAGTCATGCATGAAAAACAGAATGAAAGAATAGAAGAATTGCAGAAGATGAAAAATACAAAAAAATATTTAAAAAAAGAATAGAATAGGACAAATAGAAAAGAAGATGAACAACTGCAGAAGATAAAAAATACAAAAAAAAAAATATTTAAAAAAGAATAGAATAGGATAAATAGAAAAGAAGATGAAGAATAGAAAAAAAATTAGTACGAAAAGATAGAGGAATAGAATAGAAGAACGAAAGAAGATAAAGAAATATAAGAAGATGTGTAATAGAATAGAAGTAAAAGAAGAAGCAAGAGGAATAGGGGAGACTGGGGATACTTGATCCCCACTTTCTGTTTTTATTTTTTCTCAGTTGTTATTTGACATTTTTAAGAAATTTTTTACCAAAATAATCATGTGTCTATTTCTTATACAATATAATTTTTTTCTTGGTGTAAAAAACAAATTTATTTCAGAAAATTGCATTTTTCAAATTTTCAAAAGGGGGATCACGTATCCAGGGCTTAATTTGTGCCGGAGCCCACTGGAGACCGGCTCCGGTACTTCTCAGTTTTCAGTAGATATTTAAATATTGGTCGGAATTCACCGGAGCTCATAAATACAGGTCTCCGGAGCCCAGTGCAATAGTGCTTCCGAAAAACCGATGCCTAAATTACCTTTTTCTGTCCTTCCCATCTCCAAGCTTTGGCATTCTTTTTTACCAAAGCACTTACTATATGTGATGTAATGTGTCGCACACGTAGGAGATGGAGATAAAACGGACTCGAGCTCAATCGGTATTATGGTTAAAATTTTATTTATTTATGTATAGGAAAAAAAAAACTTTTCCTCCTTTAAAATTACGTATTATATTCTGTTTCAAATCATTTTAATGCTATTTTGATCAGAATGAAGGGAAAACAGAAATTGTGTTTTTCTATTTCAAATTTATGTCGTCGACGTGTTAATACGGCGCCACTCAAGATACTAAGAATATTTTCTGTTTTAGCCAACGAGCATCAGAGTTTTATTTGTTTGAGGTTTTTTCTCTTCTTTGCGTACGAGTATAAAAATCACATTAGTAATTTTTCTATTTATTTTGTATCATGAACGGTACCCATGTTAAGGCTCTGCTCTGCACATTTACAAAGTCACTTTCATTTGTAAGTAGATATAATTGCCATGTATTGTTATTCTGATAGAAAGCAATCGATCAGTGTTTTCCCTTTTTCTATAAAAGCATCGATTCTTTCCGATAATGGTGTCAAATTTTTAATTTAATCTGATTTTCAGGGGCTCACCACAAAAGATTGTTATGCGGAAGGAATCGATTATAGTTTAAGATACAGTGTTTACTCGCGTAATAGTCGCACCCCCGATTTGGAGCAGAAAAAATCTTCAAAATATTTTCTTCGCATAAATCGGATGGATGAAAAAATGATGAAATATTGGGTTCGCATTGGGAGCATTGCTCAAAAAACCAGCCATGCTGGTACTCGATAGCTTCTGAGGAGGAGGACATCTTGTTGATGATGTAAATAAAGGAACTTTCAGAAGGCAAAAGAGATCTTGTGATGGTTCGTGTAGGACTCACATCGACTCTTCAACCGCTGGTGGTATCGGTTAACAAACCGTTTAAAGACAATAAAAGACGAGTATATGGATATTGGATTGCCAGAGGGAACAAAGAAAAAACTCCTAGTAGAAAAGTAAGGCATCCATCCCTGGAACTATAATGTGTAGTTGGATATTACAAAGCTTCATTTTAATAACAAGCGATACAATTTCAAAAAGTTTTAACAAGACGCGGGTATCTCCGACGTTTTGGAGGGAAGCGAAGATGACATTTTGTAGAATGACGGAGATTATTCAGACACCGATTCACATTATCATAGTGATACTGATACCTTCAGTGAAAGTGATTCATTATGAGATTTTTTGGTCAAAATTTTCACAAAGATTATTTGTAAATTTTACGTCTATAAAAATATTATCATAAAAATAAAAATGGTATTTAATAAACAGCACATAATCTGGAAACATTTGGTTAGTTACTAATTTTATTATGTGTTTTTTAATACCAGTAATGCTTTAGCATTAGAGTGTACAATATTGTGTAGTAGATTTCCCCGCATAATAGTCGCACCTAGACTTTCACAATGAAAAATTCGCAAAAAAAGTGCGACTATTACGCGAGTAAACACGGTAGTCACCCTTTATAGGATATTTTTCCATTCTTCAGCATATAAATATTAATTTCTGTAAATTTCATTCATTTTTTCTTAAAAATGCATAGCTGCGAACTAACCCATTTTTGTGCTAACACTATTTCCTAATCATAATCCTTACTATCGCAGAATTCTGTAGCTAATTAACATTAAAATAAAGCAAAGATAACTATTCAGAAGGAGTGATAACTAAAAAGTGGAATAGTTGACAGCTAAGTATATACTGATAGATATTTTTAAAATTTTCATTTTGCCAAAGAAAAAAATGCTTTAAATTTTGCAAATAATGTACGAAACATAAATATGCAGATTGGAGTGACAGTGGGGGGGGGTGGGGGGGGTGCGGAATATTAGGGCTCCGGTACTTTTTTTGTTAAAAATTAAGCCCTGCATGTATCCCCACTTAAAGGGACACTTGATCCTTTCGTTGGGGATACTTAATCCTTGTCACAAATCAAGCTAATATTGTTCCATTATGCATACGTCGCAGTATTATAAGTTGGTATAAAACATTTAACTTTTATTTCTTTAAACACTTTGTCGATGACATGACGTGTAGATATTTGTAAAAACTATAAACACAATTTAATTTTAAAAAAAGTTAAAATGAAAACTTTAGAAACAAAAGCTAGAAATAAATCAACAAATAGTTAAACTTTATTTTAAAAAATAATACAAGTATCCAATAATACAAAGTAAAAGTAATGAATAAAGCTTTCAAAAAATAATGACACAGCCTCATTATCAGCAGGTATTTTGAAACTTTGAAAAGTCAAAGTGAAAGGTCATAGTTGTAGCAGTTCTTAAGGTTCCTCCTACCATAAGTGGATTAGGCAACTTAATAATGCAATCTGACTCATCAACTATGCTTTTATCAACTTTGTCGGGAAAATAGAATTGATTAAGCGTGTCTTTTCTTGAAAAATTGATCTCATATTCAGAAAGTCCCACTTTTTGTTCTACTTGACCTACGTAATGCAAGATTTTTTGGGTAGTATTTTAAATAAAATTAAAGTATCACAAACAACTTTTGCTAAATTGATGCTAATTTTCTGTATTTAGTAACAAAACTGAAGTATTTCTGTTTGTATTAAAAGTTTAGCTATTTGGGGATACATGATCCTACGATACCATGATCCATGATACTACGATCAAGTATCCCTAGAAAAAGGGGGGTCACGTATCCCCATTTTGTGTTTAGAACATAAATGCATATTTTAGGTGGTAAATAAACAAAACTAATTTGCTAAAGAAGTTATATTGAAAATAGTAAAGTTTATACTTTAAAATGATACACAATTCAATTTATCAAATTTCCAACAATAGAAAATAAAAACAAAACTTTAAAAACCTTTTAAAAAGTTGAACTTGCAACAATTAAATAATTCCTTTTCAGGCTGAAACAAAATGGCTGTACAGGATTTTATGTTGCTAGATTATCTGAAATAATGCATCTTAAAATGTGTTGCCAGATTTCAAAACTCTACATATTGATTTTAGTATATTTTATGTTCAGGGATCAAGTATCCCCAGTCTCCCCTATATAGGAGGAACAGACTTAATAATACTATTCCGCATGAAAAACAGAAGCTCTAGAATCCCTGTTATTATCAAGAATTACACAGTAAACGTATCAAGTCACAAAATATTATACAATTCTCGGTAATATTGTCTTTACAATGACAGCAACATCATCAAGAAAGAGCAACTGAAGAGTCTTTAGTCACTTTCCCATTATTAGGATTCCTTCGGTCTATTCCTGAAACACTCAAAATTGGTATGCGCTCATACTGTTTGTCTAACATTATGATGCTCTTTTAAGGCATCTGAGAAAGTCAATATGGTCTACTTACAAAGATTCCCTTTTACGATAGGATTTTTTTTTTCGATTTTCTTGAATGCAAAAATTATTTTTCTTTTCGAAAAATGTTGCATTCATTCGCATAATTTAAGCGCCACCTGTCTACCATTAAAAGTTAGATCTGCTTAAAAAAAATCACGTATGAAAAATAGAATGGAAGAAAAGAAGAATTAATTAAAAAATGTAGAAGAAAATGAAGCGTAGAAAAAAGTAGTAAGAATAGGGTAGAGGGATAGAATAGAAGAATAACGAAAGACGAAGAAATGTAAGAAGAGGAGTAAAAGAATACAATAGAAGAAGAGCCATAGAAGAATATGTACAGAATATTCATGTGATGCCATAGTGGGAATCTTGTGGCATAAAGCGACTAGCTAGTTTGTTTACATATTTCATCACTTGATGCAGTGTAAATACACAGGTAAATCCCTGCGTAAAATACTTCAGATTTATTTTGCAAGAATTACTATTCGATAAATACATAATAGAAAATCCATATGTACTTACTGATTAAATTTTTATAAATAATAATTTTAAATGATTTATTAATGATCATTTTATATCACAATAAATCATTTATAAATGATCATTTTATAAATAAAATTAAAAATATGCAGGAAATTGCATTAAAATAGAGAAAAGTATCCATGTATAACCTATACATGTTTCTGAAAAGATCTATAGCTCAATAAAATATTTTAAAAAAAGATAAAATATAAGCGTAAATTTTCTAAACACAATGTTTTTCAATGACGCTGTTCTGAATGCTATTCCCCAGTAGACGAACTTTTGTAAACTCGAACCCAAAGTGAAGAATATTGTCCATGGAATTTAATAATACTATCCTCCATGAAGAACAGACATTCTAGAATCCCTATTACTATCAAGATTTATACGGTAAACGTGCCAAGTCGCAAAATATTATAGTACAATTCCCCAGGAAACATTGTACTTTTACTGACAGCAGTGCCTATCAAGACAAAGTAATAGGAAAGTATTTATTCACTTTCTCGTTATAAGGATTCGGAATTGGTATGCGCTCATACTGTTTGTCTTATATTATGGAGTTTTTTTTAAGTCATCTGAGGAAGTCAATATGGTTTACTAACATCTAAGATTCCTTAAAGACAGGATTTCTTTTCGATTTTCCTACCCAACTTTTATTTAGCTTCATAAAACATACCAAATTTGTACGCATATCTTTTCACACCTTTTCTCTTATGTTTAATTTTGCTGGAAAAAGATATTGAAAAAGAAAATGATATACAAGACTAGAGGGAGGAAGGGGGGTATGCCTTTCCAAGTACTAGTAAAAAATAGTTGAACGGATGTTGACTAATTACTATCCCACGTTGGTCCCGAATAAGAAATGTTCGTCTTGCTTTACCATTGACCAAAAACTATTTGTCAACAACAGTGGTCCAACCATTAGATGCTCAGAATCTTACTCCAATACGCTCCAAATCAGAAAGATATCCGTACCTACCATTTCCCAACAATTTCCCATCGCTTATACATTCCCAACCCTACAATTTCCCAACGACTTCTAGTTCTACAAATTGCCAATGATTGGCCAATGATTGGCCAACGATCTGTGCTACTTGGGTTATTAGACTGTTGTTATTACATGTTAGATTTACAGATTTTACTTACGCGCTAGAGTGGTTGTTAAGATTAATAAATCTTTTTAAATTTTGAATCGCGTGCTGATTACACAATATTGTATAGGGCTGACTACACAGTCTATAAAATCTTCTGAATATAATTTATAATACCTAAAGACTGTATAAAAATTTAAAATGTGTCACATTTTGCAAATTAATGGCAGGACGATTTTATCAACATAATCTTAATTGTTACCTTATTTTAAACTCATTTGCAACTTGGATTGCCTAGGTATCTACAACAGGTAAAAAATTAAAGCGCGTTTCAATAATTTTGGGACACCCTGTATTTCAAGGATAATAATCTGCATACATGCAAGATTATGCAGGAAAGACTGCAGCTTTTGTTTTCGGTTTTTGACTAGCATTTTGGAAAATTTTGCCAGTGTGGGATGTTTTTAAAATGAAGAGTTGGAAAAAAAATTTTTTTTTTCTTCGGGGCGGGGGTTGCACAGTGAACTCTCCGTTTAGCTTTTGAAGCCACGATCGTAAAAAAAATATATAGAGAGAGAATAATAATACATATTTTCATTATACATAATAATATAAATTATTTTAATAGTTATAATTATTTTTTTCTATTTCAAGGCCTTTCATACAATTCAGTATTCATTTTTTGTTCTATTATTTTGGTCATGTGGTCGTTCGGATGCAGAGAGAATAAATTATTCAGCTTTTAGCTTTATTCTCTACAGAAAACGACTGCCTTGCTTATATATGTGAATTCTGTGCCCTTGATAAAGTAATTCAATATATAAGCATTTCATTAGGTGCGTTCGTAATTATATAAATACGTAGCACCTATAGTCGTCGTTCAGTCCGTCTGTCTGTCCGTCCGCATATAACAGAGCAAAAACTACCCGACCGAATGATCTGAAATTTTTAATATATAATTGCTGCAAAATTTTGTCGAGCCATTTCCAATCTTATGAAAATCGGATGTATAGTTTAATTACAGGGACAGTCAAAAGTTTTTCTTTACATTACGGCCAATGGGAAAAATTATTGCAAGTGAATTTTAATGATGTTACAGACTTCCGAATGGTCTGAAATTTTTAATATATAATTGCTGCAAAGTTTTGTCGAGCCATTTCCAATTTTATGAAAATCGGATGTATAGTTTAATTACAGAGACACCCAAAAGTTTTCCGTTACATTACGGCCAATGGGAAAAAATTATAGCAAATGCATTTTAATGATTTTACAGCCTTCCGAATGGTCTGAAATTTTTAATATATAATTGTTGCAAAATTTTGTTGAGCCATTTCCAATTTTATGAAAATCGGATGTATAGTTTAATTACAGGGACACCCAAAAGTTTTCCGTTACATTATGGCCAATGGGAAAAAATTATTGCAAATGCATTTTAAGGATTTTACAGCCTTCCGAATGGTCTGAAATTTTAAATATATAATTGCTGCAAAATTTTGTCTAGCCATTTCAAATTTTATGAAAATCGAATGTATAGTTTAATTACAGGGACAGTCAAAAGTTTTCCGTTACATTACGGGGAATGGGGAAAAAATTATTGTAAGTGCATTTTAATGATGTTACAGACTATGCACTTATGAAGCGCAAAAAATATAAATTCAGTACAATATGGGGTGCAAAAAATAATTATAAAACTAGTTATAGTACGAACGCACCTCATTTGCCACGTTTGACGAGCAATTTCCAACTTGTTTATTTATTTTTATCTGTATCCATATTTTTCTTTTTTCTTCCATTTTAATCATCATAAGATAGTACATGGGACTATACTTTTTACATAACATATGGTTAATGTGGTGTTTGTGTTTTCCTATTATTGGTCATTTTCATTATCTTTCAATGGTATTATTGTACAGAAAGTTAATTCGCCTTTCACGAGAGGGGAGGGGGGCAGGAGCACAGCTCCCCTCGCGAAAAATCTTTAGTTCACATTTATCTTAGTGTTTAAATACAGGGTGATCATAAAATAATGTGACGAGTTCTGAGCCCTCTAGTGAAAGGTGTTATATTGGCCGAAATGTTACACCATTTGCTGTACGCGCACAGTGATGCATGCGATTTTGATTTCTAAAGAAAAAAATACTGAAAGTCACCAATAGAGGGATTTTAGATGCAGGAAAATTAATACTTATGATAAATGAATGATAAGTGCCAAAATAAACCTGCAAATTCAACATTTCTTCATTATAAATGACAACGTTTATTGTTAATAACAAATGTGAGTGAATATGACCACCGTTCTGATATTATAATAGCTACATGCGATAAAACGACATTGTCCACAACTATCTTAAATTTGAATTCACTTAGATTCCCGCAGCAAACCTAAACAGTAAATTTCGAAAATCTTGAACAGACATCTGTTTAAATGCAGTGTTGAAATACAGGAGCTGTCGCAATTAGCGGTTTTAATTAAACAAAACTGATATCTTACGTTGTGGTAATTCCTTGAATTTATGGAGACTGTGTGTTAAATAATTAAAGAGTTCACATAGAAAACTTCATAGAAAGTTCATTTTTGTTTTTATATGACAGCACCAAAATGCCCCTGATAATGATTTTGGTGCAATTTTTTTTTATTATTATTTAGAAATTGAAAGAACATGCTTCACAGTGCATGCTAATAGAGACGAGTGGAAATGTATCGGAGCAAACCGTAACGATATTGCGGTTCGTGAAATTATGACAACTATTGCTCTGGTTCGTGAAATCATGGTAAATATCGTTTCGGTTCGAGCAATTATTAAAATACATTGCTATCATTCCTGAAAAACATTAATGTTTCCCTTTGTATAAACGCAGTGCTAATACATACAGGGTGTTGCCGAATTCGACCGACAAATTCAGAGGGGTGATAATAGGCATCAAGAGGAACAAAAATTGCAATGGAACATGGTGCCGCAAACCACCTATTTAATCTAGAATACAGGGTGCTGTACTTGCCGGTAATAACTCTCAGAAAACTGAAGTATGTATATTATAATGAAACTTTTAATAGACATTCTCACTTTTGTTGTAAATGTGATAACATAAAAAAAAGTGGTAGAAGTTTCTATTATACGCACCAGCAAGTAAGCACTTGATGCTTCGCATTTTGGACTGCGATGACCACTTCATACGGTATCATCGATTGCGTGAGCACCCAATTTTTCTAGAACTTTTCGTGATGTTATCACATTTCATACCAAAAGAGGTACAGTCGTGGGGAAAAAAAGTAAACACACCCTACCAATTCCTCAACAAATTATCGTAGACGAAAGTTACGGGTACCGAACGATTGGAAATAAAGTCTACTTTTAAATGATGTACATAAAATTTGCTTAGGGGGCCATCTAAATATTAAAGCGAATCCAAACTTCATTTTTTTCAATGGCAATACCCAATTTTAACGAGATATTTCAAATCTTCGGTTCTAACTACGCCTAGACACTAAATTTCAAGTCATTTAAATGATAAGTTTTTGAATTATAAACTTTCAAAATTTAGTGCTTCTAATATTAAATTACATTTTCATATTTTTATTTATATATCCTGAAATTATGCTCCTAATGTGCTATTTTTTTTTTTGTGTAGCAATAATACTAATATACCCAAACATAAATACGTTCAATTTGCAATTTTTATAATTTTATGATATGAATTATGGATTATGAAATTAATATTCGAAAAACTTATGAATTGCAACCTACAGTTTTTTTGATGGATTTGGTTTTATTAAGTCCTGCTTTATGGAAATCCAAAATTTCACAATTTTCTTCCAAGTAGTTTTCAAATTATGCTTAAAAAACGGCTAAATGATGTTTTAAGGAGCCGTCTGTGATAGAAGTGACTAGATATTTTGAAATTTCTTCTGCTGTCGAGTAATCTAGCAGGCTTCATTGACTGCTTGAGTGGTACTTAAGGTGCCTTGATCAAGAAGGGGGGCTCTCTCGGTTAACAATCGAGTACGGAACTTCAATTTGGATACAGCACTTAAAATACGCTCGTTTTAAAATAATTAGTTTCTCGGAAACTTAAGGTACGAATTGCATAAAAATTTGTTTGTAGGCTAATTGAAGGGTGTAGAGTTCATTTATACTGTCAGAATTGCGTACTGCTATTGAAAAAAAACAAAGTTATGGTTCGTTTTAATAAGTAGATGGTCCCCTAAGCAAATTTTATATACATCATTTAAAAGTAGACTTTATTTCCAATCGTTCGGTACCAGTAACTTTCTTCTACGATAGTTTGTTGAGGAGTTAGTGGGGGTGTTTACTTTTTTTTTCCACGACTGTACATATCGTTGGGTGATTCATTCCATGGTAACTTATGTTACATTTAGAAAAATTTACTGTAGTATTTTTAGTAATACAACACCAACAAATACTCAAATGTAAAGTTGACATAATTTGTTAATTAAACCTATCCGAAGGTCAATTTGGAAGAAAATTACCTAAAACATGAGAATGAAAATGATGTTTTTTATGCCAACATGCGTTCCTTTTTCAGAAATGTCAGTTACCATAATGAATATAACTGCCAGAGTTCAAGAAAGAACACTAAAACTAGATCATTTTCATTTAAATGGAGTTTTGAATAGGTTTAATCAGCAAATCATGTCAACTTTACATTTTGAATTTTTTTTGTTGGTAGTTATATTAATAAAATTATTGAAGTAAATGGCTCTAAATGTAACGTAAGTTTCCATGGAATGACCGCGTTACATTTCCGTTGCAGTATTTTTATTTTTCTTAAGATTATTACCGTCAACCCGAGTTCAGTTAGAATGAAACACTCTCTTTTTGTGACTAAATACGTGATTTGCGACCCATGCTCTATGGTAATTTTTCATCCTCTTGATGCTTACTATTATCCCTCTGAATTTGTCGGTCGAATTCGGCAAATATAGCTTATTGTGCCTTCTGTAAATTTTTACTTTCTTCTATCCTCAATAGAAGAAAGTATTGTAATCGAATTTTTTTCGACGGTTTTACACGTTTTAGGGGTCAGATATCCCAAAAAACTTGTTTATACAAGATGTCTGTCTGTCTGTCCGTGTGTCGCCATTGTATCATATAAAAGTATATGAAGTTATGCATAGAATTGAATCAAATTTTTTGTGTATGCTTTTGGCTATGGCCAGTAGGTCCTCCCTGGATTCGAAAAAAATTCTGCCGGAAATGGGCGCTATAATTGCGATGTCTGTGCCATTTTCATTATTGTACCATCGAAAAGTGTATGAAGTTATGCATAGAATTGAACCAAATTTTTTGTGTATGTTTTTGGCTATAGGCAGCAGGTTCTCCCTGAATTCGAAAAAAAATCTGCCGGATGGGGGGCGCTATAATTGATATGTCTGTGCTATTTTCATTATTGTACCATCGAAAAGTGTATGAAGTTATGCATACAATTGATTCAACTTTTTTGTGTGTGTTTCTGGCTATGGCAAGCAGGTCTTCCCTGAATTCGGAAAAACAATCGGCCAAAGGGGGCTGCTGCAATAGCGATTTTTGTGCTATTTTCATTGTTGTACCATCGAGAAGTGTATAAAGTTATGCATAGAATTGAACCAAACTGTGTATGTTTTTGGCTATGTCCAGAACGTTTTCCTTCAATTTGGAAATTTTCCGACGGATAATATGTACTACTGATAATACACTGTAATAGCGATGTATGTGCCAATTTTATTATTGTACCATCGAAAATGTATGAAGTTACGCATAGAATTGAACCAAATTTTTTTTGCGTGTGTTTTCGGCTATGGCAAGCAGGTCCACCCTGAAGTTGAAAAAAAGGTGCCGGAAAGGGGCACTTTAATAGCGATGTCTGTGCCATTTTCATTATTGTATGATCGAAAATTGTATAAAGATATGCATAGAATTAAAACAAAATTTTTGTGTATGTTTTTGGCGATGGTCAGCAGTTTCTCTTTGAATTTGAAAGTATTCCGCCAGAAGGGTCGCTGTAATAGCGATTGTTGTGCCATTTTCTTTTATTGTATCATCGAAAAGTGTATAAAGTTATGCATAGAATTGAACCAAAATTTTTGTGCATGTGTTTGGCTATAGCCAGCAGGTCTCCTTGAATTTGGAAATATTCTGCGTGAAAGGTGCGCTGTGATAGCGATTTTTGTATAATTATTTCGAATTTTCGTACGGCGGCTCGTGCAGCGACGGGAACTCGCGTCCTGCTAAGCTGGCTATTCGCAAACAGCTGATGACAACAGAATACGGAAAAACTATTGCTATTAATAAATATCATGATCTACATAAGCCGTTTTTACTCCGATTAATTGACTGAAACAGAAATTTAAGATACTACTTAGCAAAAAGTACTACAGAGCAATCTACACTCATCCGTTCAAAATTTAGAACTGGGAAATAGCTGGATCTTCCAACAAAATAATAACCAGAAGCATGATGCTAAGATCATAAAGGAATGGCTCCTTTATAAAGTACCCAAACAACTGTATTCGCCACCACAGTCACCAGACGCAAACGCCATTGAGCACATTTAGGATGAACTTGATCGTCGAATTCGTCAACGAACAATCACAAGTAAAGAAATTTTGAAGATCGCAATACAACGTGCATGGTCGGACATTACTCCCGATATGACGAAAAATCCTTGTCGGTATGTCACGGCCAAAAGTAATGCAAGCAGTTATAGATTCCAAAGGAGGTCCTACAAAGTATTAATTTTTAATTATGAACCCTTAGTTATGCATAAATATAGTATACATTATTTGTATTTAGACTTTTGTGACTATATAATACCGACTTTTTCACAATTTCGCTAAATTTTAATGAGTGTTTTATCAATTTTCTTTAATGCACATATGTTAATGTCTGAAATGTTTACTAAAATAAAGTTTTACTTTCCAAAACATTAGTATTGTGTTAGACTGTTGTAATTTTATGAGTGTATGTAGACTTTTGTGACCGACTGTATGTGAAAAAGTACGATTATACTTTTTTGTTGTTTTATTTTAAAAACCAGGACCGAAGTCGGACCCCGTAGGAGAGCCGGGCGCCGGTAATTTATTCCGGTTCTACCCTTTTATGTGCAGGACTGGGTATAAAAATCGAACCCAAGGCAGTCTCGGCCCCGAAACGGCCTCGGGCTATCGGGTTGAGTTCGTCTCATCTATATTACTTATCGGCCAAGTTATCACGCGCGGACTGTAGTTAAATTTGAAAATTCAAGTACGCCAACAGAGATTTCCAACTTCGCAGGCAGCTTGTCGCAAAAATAATATTTACGCAATTTTAGTAGATTTAACAAATAAGAAATAGTAAAAATCCAACAATACGCCTCAAACGTTTTCAAAAGGAAGAAGCGAAATAACTTATTACAGTCGAATCCGGTTAAGACGCGTTTCAAGGGAGTGAACAAAAGTCGCGTATTAAGCGGGATCGCGTATTAAACGGGATTTGCATAAAGTTGCAGGAACTGGGCTTATTTACACATTTAATCATCTAAATGAACTTTAGAGCTTTTATTTATATGTTTACGTGCAGAAATTGTGTCTTCTACGTATATTTAGGTTAAAATTTTTATTGTATTCAACTTTTTCTCATTGTTTCCTTTTATTGTTTCCAAAAATTATTTTTCTGCAAGACTAACTTTTTTAACAGAAAGAAAAAAAAAACATTAAATATTTGAAGCACAATTCAGTTTTTAAAATCACATTTAGTACTTGTGATAATGAGTACCATTATAATCTGCCCATCTTTTTAATAAAACAAAAAAAAACTATCATTAGTATTTGTAAAAAAACATTGTTAGTAAAGTAAAGAAAAAGTAAATTAAAAAAAGAAAAGTATAACCGCTGTCGTATTTGTTTAATCCTTACGAGTTTCATTTTTTAATTTTTTGCCTATAATACATGCATTTTGAAGCATAACAGTGATTTAATGTACATTTTAAACTCGCTCAAACAACAGATATAATATAACAGAGTAGAGATGGGAATGCTCGGAAAAAAAACGGAAAAGTTGGGGAAAAACCGGATTTTTCGGGGTTTTTCCGAAGGGCTATTTTTCAATTTTTCCAAATTGGAAAAATTGAAATTTCATTTACAAAATAATATATTAAAAATTTTGTAATAGCTACATTCTGATACTTTTTATTATATTCATTTTTATGTTAAATGTCCCACATGAAAACATTAATGTGGAAGATCTGATCTCTAAGCAAAAATCTGTTTAAGAAAACTCAAGTCCTTTAAAGGAATCTTCACAACTTTTTTACCTTAAAACACAAGACACTTCACAAAATGTTTTTTCTTAAAAATAAACATTTCAGAAACTTTTTCAATCTCCAAACTGAACCTTTCACAAACGATTCAAGGGGAAAAAAATCAACATATAACAGACCACATTACCAATAAAACTTATCTAGTTGTATATATGTATGAAAGACTTTATTAACTAAAATAAGAACCTAAATATAATGATACTTTCTAATTCATCAAATTCTGATTACGTTTTTACAGGGTATATAAAAAAGTTCACAATCTAACAAAAACAGGATTGCATGAAAAAAATCTAAACAGATTCCTGGTAAGATAATTAAATGCAACTTCTGTTGTTAAAAATGAAAATTCATGTGCAAAATTATTTTAATAATATGTCAATTAATGGAAATGGTAAAGTTGAAAATTTAACATTAAATCTGAAACGTGCATTTATTTTTAATGTCATAGCTGCTATTAATCATGCAATCAGATGGTAAGATAAAAATATTTAACTAATTAGAAGAAAAAAAATCTTTTTAATAACAACATTCATTTGAAATTACTTATTATTTTCTTCCTTTCTTTCTTATTCTTAAATATAGATTTTCAGGCTTATTTAACTGTGCATATTTTTTTTTTATATAAATATATACCAAATAAAATTTTCAAAAAAAAAAAAAAAAAAAAAAAAATTAAGCAATTTCCAGTGCAAAATTCTTTTGAAAGCAATTTTTAATCTTATTAACAAATACACTTGTTTTTATAACTTTCATATTAAAGAGAGAAAAAACAAACTTTTTTAGTTTCCAAACTCATGAACTTGTTACAAAATGTATAGTTATGTTTATTAAATTCTTCACTCTGAGTCATAATCTGAATTATCTGATTCTGCACTGCTGGTAGATGACCACTGTTTACATAATGGGTTCTTCATTGAATAGGTCTAAATTCCAGCGGATAGCTACAAGTTTTTCAATATTTGCTGTAGTCAACCTGTTCCTCAACTTTGTGTGTATGTTACCAAATGCTTACCAATTCCTTTGATATGCTGCTGATGTTGGTGGAACTTGTAGTACCCGGGAAGCAAGTGGGTTGAGTGGTTGTGCAGTACACAGTCCAGACCACCAAGTAGTAGGGTTAATGTGTCTGGCTGATTCCCATATTGATTTTCTGCTCCAAAAACCAGACGAACTTCTGTATTCTGCCACATTGGACATAACTTTTCCTATATCTAATCCAAGATCATCTGCTTTTTTTGTGATGTAATCAAAAGCACTACAAATGTCATCATCTGATACCTGATAGTGCTCCTTATAACGTGGATCTAATAAATTTGCTGCAGCATGGATTTCTTGGCAGCAATTAGTTTCCTTCTTTTTAAAATTTCCATGATATTTTTTTCTTCCTGAGAATTTAAGGGTGAAGTAGTTAAATTACTACTTATTGCATCTGCTGTACTCGACCAAAGTTGAGGAACATCAGACAGCAAAGCATGATTTGACTTCGATTTTGTTATAGCTAGAGCTATAGGATTTAAAATCTTTAACGAGTTTTGCAACTGTACCCAGAACTCATCATTATCTAATATTAACCACCAGATTTCTTTATCCATATTTACCTCTTTTATTATAACAATTTCTTGAAGAGATTGCTTTCCATTTTCCAGACTCTCAAACATGATTACAACTCCATTTCATCTTGTTTTACTCGGTAACGTGAGAGTTGTTGCTTTACTCTGCCAAAACTTTTTATACTTGGTTTCAGTTTAGATATATAAACTATACCGAAATTAAATATATTCTTTACAGGAAATGAAAATTATAACAGTAAGAAAGGAAGATGTAATATTGTAAAAATATACCATTTTTTAAACAAAGGAAGATTTAAATTATGATATGTATAATAATGACAGAACTGCAGCAATTTGTTTCTTTTAAAGTGGCATCATTTATATACTTAAAAATCAACACAATGTAGATGGGATGTATAATACATTTGTTTTCAAACTGTAGAGATATTGGCTGAAACTTATGAGTTTTTTTTATTTGTTTTTTAAATTAGCTCTATTGGTAAATAAACAAATAAAACTGAAAAATCATTTCAACATAGACATGATATACTAAACAATAGCGTTAAATAAAGAGTGAATGCCACTGTGAAAGGTCTGAGACTGAAAAACTAAACTTTTAAAAGCAGGCCTTGCCTTTTTTTTTTTTTTAAACATAATATAATCACATAAAGTGAAAATAATTTGATTTTAGTATTTATAAATTAAACATTTTTTTATTATTTAATATTGTCTTAAGAAATATAATTTATTTGGGAGAAACGTTTGTGAAAAATCAATTTTTCCAGAAAAAAAACTGGAAAAAAACCGGTATTTTTCCGTCACTTCAACTTTTCCGGAAATTTTACATCTCTATAATAGAGAAACATATATGTTTTACGTATCTGAGTATCCTGAATTCGTCTATCTCTCTCTTTCTACAGTAAAAACATACACGAAGCCAGAGACAAAGAATGTTAGGATGCGGTGCCAAAGAAGAATTGCATTGTTGCTAATTTGGCTGTTTTTAAAAAACCAGTTATCTACCACTATTTCCAATTAGTAATGTTCACCTTAATGGGTCTGTTATTAATTAAAGTAAATATTACTATTCGGAAGCAGTTTTTTATATCTGAATAAAAAAAATCTGCTGCTGGAGAAGAGAGAAGGAATTGGGATCTTGAGGAATGAATTCGCGTCTTCAGCGTGATTTTTTCCCTCAATGGACAAAAAAATCTATCGCGTATTAAGCAGGATCGCGTAATAACCGTTCGCGTATTAAACGTGATATTTTTGCATTAGTCTTATGGTCAATGTTCAAGATATCAGAAACAATGCGCGTATTAAGCGGGTACGGGTATTAACCGTGAGCGTCTTAACCGGGTTCGACTGTATTATTATTTATTTTTATTTTTATTTTCTTCTATCTTTACAAGAAGAAAGTATTGGATTCGTGAAAATTTTTGACTTTCGGTTTTTGACGGATTTATACATTTTAGGGGGTCAGAGATTTCGAAAAACATGTTTTTACAAAATGTCTGTCTGTGAGTCAGTGTATCTGTGAGTGTGTGATTCTGTCTGTCTGTCTATCTGTATGTGACACAAATTTTGTGGGCGCTCTATCTCAAGAACTAATGCACGGAATTTAATAAAAATTTGCATTCAGTTAGTCCCTGATATAAATTGATGCTGATTAGTTTTTGGTGCAAATCGCCCAACAGGTGACGCTGCTATGCTGCATTATTCATAATTTCTACAATAGCTATATCTCAAGAAGTAACGCACGGATTTTGAGAAAACTTCAGATTCAGTTAGTCCTTGATATAATTTGGTGCTGATAACTTTTTGGTATAAATCGCCCAATAGGTGGCGCTGCTATACTGCATTTTGCAGAATTTACACGATTTCCGCAATAGCTCTATCTCAAGAACTAATGCTGATTGCGTGTTGGTGTAAATCGTCCAACAGGTGGCGCTGCTGTCTTGCCTTTCTCACCATTCCCGCAATAGCTCTATCTCAAGAACTAATGCACGAATTTTCACCAAACTTTAGATTTAGTTAGACGTTAACACAAGTTGTTGCTGATTAGATTTCGGTATTAATCGTCCAATAGGTGGCGCTGCTATGCTGCAATTTTCACGATTTTAGCAATAGCTCTATATCCAAAAACTAATGCACGGATTTTCTACAAACATGAGATTCAGTCAGACGTTGACACAAGATGTTGCTGATTAGGTTTTGGTATAAATCGCCCAATAGGTTGCGTTGTTAGGCTGCATTTTGCTGGATTTACATGATTTCAGCTATAGTCATATCTCAAGAACTAATGCACGGAATTCCATGTCTTTAGAATCCTCATGAGGGACATAGATTGCCATTTAATTTTGTCAGTGTGCTAGCGAATTTTGAAGTATTAACCTGTATGAGATAGAAGAAAGTTTTGGAATTGGTACATCCGACTAGTTTTTTTTTTTTTTTTTCCCCGGGATGCCTGCCTTCTTGAACCCCCTGCCTGAGATATTTTTTGTATGCATGATCGTAGAAAGAAAGCAGAACTTGAAATTGTCTTTCACGAACATTCAGGGTGGCGGAATTTCCTTTCCTCTTCGACGAAAAATCTTTTTTCTTTTTTGCTCTTAGCATTTAATTATTTTAATTCACTTGAGAAGAATACACTTTTATTATTTTTTTCTTTTTCAAAATCATAAGGGAAGAGGAAAATTTAGTAATTTAAATTTGAAATCCAATGAGAAACAATTGCCTTCCCTTAAACATATATTTTTTAATAATCCAGTAAAATAATCCATCTTTTATTATAATTCTTAAAAGACACACCACTCATGAAGCAGAACGGTATTTTAGAATTGCTTAAAGCAAATGTTCGACATCAAAAACCTTTTATTATGCAGGGTGGCTATAAGATATGACCCATGACATTTATGCCAGACACAACAAAGATTTCCAAACACCTGCCTTTTACTTTCATGCTCGCGTACAGCTTTCGCAGACAGCTTGTCGCGAAAGCACGAAAATAATATTTACGCAATTTTAGCACAATTACGCAATTTTGTCATTATCTTTGTAGACTTCTCCTTCAGACGCGTTTCTTATTCCGCAAGATATGGCATTTTGTTTCGACCAGAAAAGTTCCTCTCGTCTCTATTGATTTTTCCTGGAATAACTCATAAGTGCAACTTTGTATACAGTTCAGTGCAAGTAAAATATGATCAATTTTGCAGCTCCGCTTGCAGTATTTTTCATTTCGAGTCGTAATTTTAGTTCGCTCTTTCCACAGACAGACGTATCATTTCTTCATCTAAGAGCTTATGCTAGTAACGCGAAGACACTCGCAAGCCAAAGCTAAGTCTATGGGAAAGTTCTTTTCAAATGTGTCATTTGCATTTCAATATTTTAAATGATTTTTTCCCCCACAGAATATTTGACGTCGACATATAATTGATTATCTTTTTACTTTTTTAACACTTTCCAACAAAGTTGAAAAGTGTTTATGCATTCGGTTTGTCTGTCCGTCTGTCCACACTCTAACTCCCGTAAATATACCCCGATTTTCATGCAATTGATGAACTTTATTTAGGGTCACCTAGGCATGTTTGTTATGGTATGAAGAATGTGGGATTAATAGTTTATTTATAAGGGCACCCAAAATAATTCCATTACATTATGGTATTGGGAGAAAAATCGTTTACAGAGTATTTTAACATGTTCACGCCGGCGCGGTGGGTCGCACTCCACTTTCTCAGAAATGCAAAGTCTCCGGCTTTTTGGATACCAGTATTTTAATACAGAATATATTGTTTTATTTAATTAGAACAATTGGGCGATTTAAAGCAACAAAATTTTCCCTAAAATAACAGTGGTGTGCAAAAAGCCGGAGACTTGACAACTCTGAGACAGTCGAGTGTGACCCACCGCGCCGGCGTGAACGTATTAATGACATTAGACTACTTCAAATGTATTGGAACTAGCAGGCTTGGCGAACCTTTTCATGTGCGCGTGCCAAAAATTCACATATCAACAATGTAACGTGCCAAACTTATACAACAGAGTACGAAGTCTATAAGAAACAATGGGTATAAAATCAGTTGCTTTCATGTATTAATAATTAAAAAATATCAAAAAATTAAAATGCGATTTTTCTGTATACTGGAATAAGCCATTAAATGAATGAATTTTTAATTCCTTCGTAAATGGGATTCATTTATATGTTATGTACTGCAATAAAGGATAAAGATACAAATTTTTATTTCCTTAATTTTTAACTTATTATTAATGCAAGATCTCTGTTATAATATTCCAAGTTACATTAAACAATGTACTAATAATGTAGTGATGAGATTTTTTCTGTTGTACGTTTGGTGGAAAATGCTTTATATCTGGTTCATATTTTGTTATTTTTACAAATATACACAGCTAAACGAGACCCATATGCCATGTTATTGCAGTGACTGTTAAACGAAAAGATTCGCCAATCCTGAACTAGGGTGTAAAAAAAAGCATGATATATATATATATATATATATATATATATATATTTTTTTTTTTTTTTTTTTTTAAATAAAAAAAATGGGATTTCTTTTATTTAAATCAGATTTTTTTAATTAAAATCGGATTTTTATGATTGTTTCACCAGCGTTCAAATATTGAATAGCTACCAAGAGTTTTAGGCTTCCAAAACAGTTAAACCTCTAATTGCTAACATAATCTATGTTTTTATACTTTAATTAATAAAATTATAATTATTAGTTAGTAATTATATAAATTATAAAAACTGCAAATTAGTAGTTTCATTAGTTAGTAGCATACAATAATGTTATATACTTACATTAATATTTTGTAATAATTATGTAAAACTACATTAAATAGTAGTGATATTTACACTTATTAAAATTATTAAACAATTAACTCTGTAATTAGGAACATAATATACATTTTTATGCTTTAATTACTAAAATGATAATTAATAGATTAGTACTCATTATAGAAAGAAAAGGGGGCAGGATGCTAGTTCCAAAAAAGGGCACTATTTCATGAGGAAATATTAATTATGTGTTTAGTAATTATATAAGAAAAGATAAGTACATAGTTTCTTAGTCTGATAAATAAAGTGTCATTAATTTTAGGAATTTTATGAAATACAAATTGAAAAATACAACTAAATAACAATATGTTTTAATGTTTTTCTAAAGAAATAGGTTTCTATCATTTTTGCATGGTCTAGGGCTCATAGATTTAGAAATACTGTGGAATTTGGAAGTTTTTTACAATAAATCTATCTACAAATAAAGGTGTATTTCATTATTTTTTTTAAAGTCAGGGTGCATTTTGCCAATTTCAAAAGGGGCAGGTTGTGGCACCCTAAAAAAATTACCTAGAGGAAACAGTAAGTAATCACAGAATTAAGGGGTCTCAGGACTCTTAAAGTCTTAAAATTTTCGAAATTTTAATTTTTTTAGATGTTAAATTCCTTTTTTATCTGGACATTTTGATATACAGTAAACTCTGTCTAAGGCGGAATCGATCGGGACCGAGAAACGTTTCCGTTGTAGACAATATTCCGCCTTAGACAAATTTAACTCTATGTCTATGGATTCGTGGGGACTTGAAAATCTTTCCGAGTTAGACAGATTTCCGTCTTACACAGAGTCCGCCTTACAGAGAGTTTACTGTAATTGTTTCCTTGAAATTCTCATTAGAACAGAAGTTATGTCTTTTAGAATTATAACCGATCGTTAGCTAAAGCAGTGTTTCCCGAACTTCGAAGTCATTTTTCGCCAATTGACGTTTTTGGGCATAATGCGCACGATACCTCAAAAACTTCTGAATATTTTTTCATGAAATTTTCAAAACATACGATTCATGTTAGTCTTTATAAACTGAACCTAAAATTTTCCTTTTTATTGTTAAAAAAAAATTTTTTTTAGGTGATTATACTGTTGAAATTTTCTAAATTTTGCGTTAGCTAAATACAACTTGTATTGAAAATATAAATATGCTTTAAATACAAATTTATTTAGGTTCAGGGTCATTATTGTAATCTGAAGTATAAGTAGGCACAAAACTTTTCCTTCTAGTTGAAAAATTTATTTTGTAATCCTGCGCGTAATCTGTTATACCGATTTTCTGCTCGTCAAATGTCTGACAGTTTGGAGTCCCCTGTAAATGCTAATTCTGTATCTTGAATTTTTTTTTAAATATTTGAGATGAAAGAACATACTTATATCTTTCATTCCCAATTAAAATTGTGTCTTAAAATCAAATACATTTTAAGAAATTAAATATTGAAAATGGTCTTTTTTTTTTTTTTTTTCCAATTTTAAGAGTCCTGAGACCCCTTAATAAAAACTGCAAATAATTTCATTACTTAGTAGCACAAACTAACAAATATTATTTCCAGCTCAATTTGCATTTGTACTGTTAATACCCTAAATCTAAACTTACACACATGTATGCATATGTTAACACCGCGAAAATATGAAAATGCTTTAACCTATTCATACATACATACAGAGTAAATATAAGGAATAGCCAGTTATCTGAAATCCTCAAAACATTAAACAGCAACATTATTAGCACTCAGTGGGGATCCTCAGCATTCAGTGTTTCAAATAGTTTTGCCGTCTTTTTAATCCCTTACATTTTTTATTTGGTGTATATGAGTTCAAAAATTAAAAAACATTTATTCAACGTTTACCGAAGAAGCTCTTACTGTGCTTAACATTTTATACCAATTGGTTCTTTTTCTCTTATACATTCTTTTACAATAGCAGTTACAATATCAGTCGATATCATTCTTTAATTCTTCTATATCTCCAGTAAGTGCTATAAATTTATTATTGCAAAAGTAGTATGAGAAAATAAGATTCTGGCTATTTTATTCTTTTACTTGAAGAAATTTATTATACTTGCTATACTTATTTTATATAAAAGAATGAATAATTTGATTAGTAAAAAGAAATTGTGACATTGCAAGTTATATTAGATTTAAATATTATTTTTAAATGAAATCCTTTCAATGTTATTTTAGATAAAAACTAAGCTTTTTACAAACTTACTGTACTTGAACGTTTTACAGCAGTCAGGAATTAAGCTTAGGAACAGCTATTTAAACTTTTTTTGTGTATTCATAAGTCAAAATACCTGTAAAAACTCTCCAAATTATGTTCACTTTAGATCTTAATACTTTTTTATGTCATTTTAAACATCTAGAAAATTTATGATTTTAATCAATGATTATTTTTTTTTAATCAGTTGATTAAAATCACGATTTAATCACTGATTAAAATCGTTGAGAGTGTTGACACCCTAATTGAAACTGATATAAATCACTGCATTTCAATACAAGAGGATTACTATACAATAGGGCATTCATAGCATTTGTCGTTCCTTTACAGGGACACACAAAATAAATTGGTTACAGCACTGTCTTTGAGTAATAATTGCTGGAAATGTGTTTTTCATTTCGGCATGCGCTTTTAAATGTAACTTTTTTTTTTATTATTTTACTCGTTGTACGTAAATTCTATACCTAATATACAGGGCTGCACAAAAGATTTCACGTACCATTCTCCTTATTACAGGAAATGGCTGAAGGAGAATTTTGAACTACAGTATACATGTATTTCTTAACTGAACTAAATTTTGGTATGCATGTAGTTAATAGGTAGAAATCTATATATCATATACAGGGCGCTGCTCAAAGAATTTGGATAATTTTCCGATTGCAGGCGGGTACAGCTGAAATTGGGTTTTCAAATGTGTTATGCGTTTCCATAGGGTTGAATATAATATTTTAACTTATTAAAGGGTGCAGTTTTGTTACATTACTCTGAATGTGTTGGAAAGTGTTTCAGAATACATGGTTGACGCATGATTTTTTTTCTTTCTAGTTTTGTTTTAAATGCAGTTTTTTTTTTTTTTTTTTTTTTTTTTTCTCTCTCTCTCTCTCTTGAAGTCACTTTTACTTTCTAACCGGTTCTGAAACTAAAAGCGCCCTCAGGAAAAAATAAAAATAAACGGTCAAGTGCGAGTATTACTCGCGCTCAGAGGGTTCCGTAGAATAAATATATGAATTTGTAATTGTATTATAATAAAATAAAAAAAAAAGGCCGTTGCTAACACTTTGCAAAAAAACTATACAACGTAGGGTTGGGTATAACAGTATATATTAGATAAATGTAAATGCGAAATCACGTCGTATCACGATGTGATTTCACTTCGACGTGCACAGCGTATCACGAAAGTTCAAAGAGATATGGAACCTAAATAATATCAAATATAGCTATTCTGTATAACTCATTTTTTTAATATTATCCTAATCTGTTTATGATGAACTTAATTCGGTACTCACAATAAAAGCAGTGCATATTTAAACTTCATTTGGTATTTCATAAAACTAAATTCAGCCTAGAAATAACCTATATTTCTACAGTGTAGCTAAAACAAAACCTTTGCTCAAAGTTTAAATTTGGCATTGTGCTAAGAGCGCTTCGAAAGAAGGTCGCAAAGTTGCAACGCCGCCTTGGTCAGTACCGCGTTTTTCCAGATAGGTTTTTAATTAACTTTTAAAATCACTCGAGGCGCACTCGATAGATACACTCAATGCAATCTAGTCGCGAATCCCACAGTATTTATGTGATTCGTTCTAATTACACATTTCGAGGGCAGTGTCCTTAAAAAAAGCACGCCTAATTTTAATTCCAAAACAGACAAACGGCACCAAGAATATTTAATTAAAATTTTCATTTTATCATATACGTGAAAATAAGCAAGTTCGTATTTTCTGATAAATTCTTTTATAAATTCTGGTGTCAGTCCATCATTTCATAAGTTTATAAACAGAATTGCTCCGCGCCGGAAATTGTTAAGTGGTCGCAAGACTCTTAAAGCGTCAGAATTTTAGAAATTTTAATTTTTTTAGTTGTTAAACTCCTATCTTTTCTGAACATTTTGATATAATTATTTCCTTGGAATTCCCATTAGAACAGAAGTTATGGCTTTTAGAATTATACCTGCTCAATAGCTGAAGCGGCGTTTTTTATGGGCATAACGCACAGGATACCTCAAAAACTTCTGAATATTTTTTCATGAAATTTTCAAAACATATATTTCATGTTAGTCTATATAAACTGAACCTGAAATTTCCTTTTTATTGTTCAAAAAAAATATTTTTTTAGGTGATTTTACTGTTGAAATTTTCAAAATTTTGTATTAGCTAAATGCAACATTGCATTAAAAATATAAAAATGCTTTAAATACAAATTTATTTAAGTTAAGGGTAATTATTACAATCTGAAGTATAAGTAAGCACTAAAATTTTCATTCTAGTTGCAATATTTATTTTCTAATCCTGCAAACTGTTATGCCAATTTTCTGTTCGACAAATGTCTAACAGTTTCGAGCCCCCTATAAATACTAATTCTGCATCTTGCAATTTTTTAAATACACTAAATGAAAGAACATACTTAATCTTTCATCCCAATTAAAATTGTGTTTTAAAGTCATATACATTTTAAGACATTTAATGTTGAAAATGGTCTTTTTTTATTTTTTCCAATTTTTTGTGTCCTGTGACCCCTGAAATTAGTATATTTTTAACAATTTGACATTTATTGCTTTTATACTGTTACTGGACATTACATTGCACATATATATCATTAAAACGTATTAACTAGGCATAGAGTACGCCTCCCCTGTCATTGTGTATGACCAAACTGGCCGTATCTTTAAAGGTTAATAACTCGGCTAATTACCGATGATTTTTTTCGAAATTCATTATCAACAATGCTTTAATACTTCTGGTACGATAGGTACATCCAGCGATGCTCAGCCATTTTTCCAAATGCCCGTAAATCGAAATTTGTGTGTAACAGAAAAATGCAATTTTCTCAAAAACTATGTGACCTATGGTGATCGCTATAATTTCCCGGCAAGGCTTAAATTAATGTCTACTACCTCTAATTTTTTCATAATTTTAGTTTCAGTAGATTCGGAATTAGATTGGGGGGGGGGGGGACATATTTTTGCGCAACATTTTCGACAATATTTTTGAAAATATAATACCTAAAATTAAAAGGAATGTATTTTTGAGTTCAGCGTTATGAAAGCTTTCACACGATATCCAACACGATATACAAAGAAAAGATTTTTTTTTTCAAGTACCATAATTAGCCCCACTACATTATATATATAATGGCGCAAAGTGTATAACGGTTCCGGAGTGAACTCATCCGGATCTTGATAATCTTTCGTTAAAATCAGCCATTTTATTTCGGCCATGGTAGGCTTAAGCATTCCGATGCCGTATTATAAGTCGAACAACTGCCTTATTTAATCTACGTTTGTATAACATTTATCCTTCTTCAGTTTTTTAAAGCCTTCAAAAACTATAAAATCATCATATATGTTCACTGAGCTCTATGTATAATGTATGTTATATATGGAGCTCAGTGTATTAAAACACAAAGGTAAAATTTTAAGTAGACCCATTTCGGGATATCTGCACATACACCAGCCCTGTTCAATTTAGAGGGATTGAGAACGAATTCTAGGTGGCTGAGCGGTCTAAAGCAGCAGTTTAAAGCAGCAGTTTAAAGCACCGATATTTTGTAGTTGATAGCAGGTTCGAACCCAACACCCGGCAAAATAATTTCTGTAATATTTTTCGCGATAAGTTATTTCAATAATAACATATTTTATTAGAAGGAGAAGTTATGATTTTTATTTTATTATTATTATTATTTGAATGCTTTATGATTAAATAAAATTTAACACTGAGCAATATTTAAAATAATAATAATAATTTTATATTTAAAATATTTAAGCTAAAATATATTTAACGTAATTATCAATTAAATAAATTGAGCTGATCTACAATTTTTGTTATAGCTTCTGACCATTATCAAGAATATATGTGTGTGTGTCAGAAAGGAAAGTTTGCCTTTAAAAAGAAAACGGAAAGAAAGAAAGATATTCATATAAGAACTATAAAAAATTTACCTTGATATCTATTGTTTAATATTTAAAAAATGTATAAATATGTAAAATTAAATTCAAGTAATAAAAATTATGTGCTGCACCAAGTTTCAAATTTGAGCTTTTAGAGAATGAGACTGATAAAAATAAAATTCATGGCAGCTTTTAATGGTCATGTAGTTAAAAAATTATAATAAATAAATAAAAATAAAAACTGTTATTTTTTCGAAAAAATGAAACCATAGTAAATAAAAATAAATGCTCTACCCACTATTTTTAGTTAAATTTCTGGTAAAAAGAAGCATAATTGGTTGTAAATTATAAAGTTAAAATTCTGTGACTTCATTGAATAGGTTTGGCTGACTGTACCCTCTATCGCTTTAAAGAAATAAGAATCACTTATGCAATATAGAAATTTGTCACAATTTCAATAATTAATTTAAAAGCAATTCATTAAAAATTCAAGGATTTTTCTAATGAAACATCCAAGTTATTTACCGTCAAATCTTGACGGGTACCATCTAGTTTTTACTAAATATATTTATGAATGTTTATTAATCTGAAAATATGTGGGTCAATGGTCTTTATTACTTCCCCGAATTTGAACTTTCCACGTTCCATAGTTTACGAGTAAAATGGCTGTGACAGACAGACACAGGAGTGATCTTATAATGGTTCCGTTTTTACTTTTTAAGTACGGAACCCTAAAAATAAACTAATAAATAAATAAATTGCAATCGAAATAGAAAAAAATACGAGTATACCGACCTCAGATATACAAAATCACTTTAAAATATTAGAATTCAAACGAGAAATCTGAAAAGAAAGCTGTCATTGGTTTAACGTTAGTTTGTGAGTGTCTTCGCGTTACTAGTGTAGGTTCTTAAATTCTTTTGTTCACTTTTCCAACTGTAATTGTTGTTGTTTTTCGATCGTTTGCTACTACGTCTAGAGATGTAGGAAAGAAATGGGTTCACGGGGCTTCCCATTCAAATGAAGACAATGTTTTAAAGGTACATAAAGAATTCTAAAAATTGATTACATTCCTTAAACATAAATTTATACATCACAGGTCTCAACGTCAGTTCTGCGTCACATTAAAAATATTTATATATACATTTAATATTTTAAATCACTCAACCTGCATTTTTTCCCCTGCATAGTATTACTAATTAGTTCCAAAGTTATGCCATGTAACTCCTGTGAATAGTAACGCAAAATACATCACTGTAAAAAAAGGGGGACTAAAATAGGGAAATACTACTGGCAATCTAGATGCCAGTGTTATTTCCGTATTTTAACAGAACTTTTTCCCGGTAAATTACAGAAAATTTTCCGTTTTTTTGGAATTTAACGGAAAAATTTCTGTAATTTACCGGGAAAAAGTTCCGTTAAAATACGGAAATAGTACTGTCGTCTAGATTGCCAGTAGTATTTCCGTATTTTAGTCCGTTTTTTTTTTATGCATTTCAAGGATGTTAAATTTCTGATGGAATAAAAAAATCCCATGTCGGAGGAGCAAAGGGCTAAAAAAATAAATAAATAAATAAAACCCCATCAGAATTGTCTCATAAATTCCATAACCTCATTTATCTCATTAATTTCATAATCGTAATATTCAATATTTTAAATCTTCTATTAAAAAAAATTAAGGTCTTGCTTTTCAGGTAAACACATTAATAATTGATTTGAACAATTAATCGTTCGCATAAATACTTCATTAATTATCAATAATCCTTATCCTAATAGATGAATTTATTTGAAAATTATTGTTGAATCTCTACCATATCTTTTTATTGCCATGCCACCGGTGCAGCAAGTAAAATAGAACCAATTTTGCAGCTGAACTTTCACCATTTTTTATTTCAGGACATAACTTTAGTTCGTTCTTTCCCCAGACGTTCCATTTCTTCATCTTTAATTCTTTTGTTAACTTTTTCCAATGTTTTTTTTTTTTGTTTTCGATCGTCTGCCACTAACGTCTGGCAGTAAACGAGAAAATTGTCTGCACAGAGAATAATTTTTTAGACTGCGGAAAATTTCCATGATAAATTATTTTCGTCTGGATAGGGGTGAGAAATCGTTCGATATACCATCAAATAACTAGCTAACCCCCCTGACCTCTAAAAGAAATTAAAAACAAATGAACAAAGAAAAAGGAGAAGGAGAAAGGACGTAACGATCTGCAAGTAGTTAATTTGACTTTCAAATTCAATTTGTAACTCAAAACTTAAAATTCTCTGTCGTTCTCGCCGATCAGTCGTGCGTGAAATTTCAAAGAGTAAACAGTAATTTATTTGCATTTAAATGACATCATTACTAGCATGTTGATGCTGTTCTCCTTATCATTTAAATTTCAAATAATATACAGAGGAGACGGGACGTGACTAGACTGTAGGAAACGGAAACAACCAAATACATATCAGCAACATCAGAAAAGAAAAGCTAATAATTTCGTGTTACAGCTGCATAAAATGGAAGAAGGGGTCAGATAGTATTGTTGAAAATACTCATCTTTCAGTCAGACGTCTGCAGAGAGAATGGATATTTCTAAATTAAGTCGCAAGTTAAAATAAATGGATTTTTATTTCTTGAATAGTTCAGAACAGGGGTCACCACCGATGCGCTTGCAGGCACTCGTACCCACCGACACCGGCGAAATCTTTACATTTGTAAATATATATTTTAACGTAGCTATACACCAATTTACATGTGTAAATATATATCTTACCCATAAAAAATGGTACTTTTGGTTTACAGTGGTCCCCGCAATTACGATTATGCCAAGGTTTGGATCTACGATTTCGCCAAGATCATCACAAAACTCATATATGCATTATATACAGTAACGCCAACTTTTGAAAAATATTGGGTGGGCTTAAAAATTTTTGAATAAAATAACACATATATATTTTTCCCCTAGGCTAATGTCAGACGGACATCTTTTTGCACGCTTTTTTACTTACGTATTATCCCTTCACAATGCTAGCGACATTGTGTAATGTCAGACGGACGTCTTTTTGCACGCTTTTTTTGCTTACGTATTATCCCTTCACAATGCTAGTGGCATTGTGTAAGGATAATACGTAAGTAAAAATGCGTGCAAAAAGTCCGTCTCACATTACCCTTAGCGTGTATGTGTGGGGAGAGAGGAGGAGGGAGGAGCGAATGACTAAAGATAATTCGAAATTATGTTTTCTCTAAGCAAATTTTTAAATTATTAGAATTTAATTATAATTTTATAAATAATTTTATTAAATGTAATCTTACCGGTTGTCCTAAAAAGGACTGACTGACTTTAAAATTCAATAACTTGCAAACGGTGACAGATATTAAAAAAATTCTTGCAGGAGGGTTATGCATGAAGCCAAACGTTTTTTTTACAGTGATTTTCGATTTTAGTTCGAATTAAAAACAATAGATGGCGCTGCGATCAATAGGTGCTAAATTCAGGCTCGATTTTTGGTCCTTCGGGACCCACTCATTACATTTTAATCTCCTTTTTCCGCATGGAAGAAGAGATCGGCCAAAAAATCGAGCCTGTATTTAGCGCCTGTTACATACAGCGCTATCTATTGTTTGTAATTCGAACTAAAATCGAAAGTCACTGTGAAAAAACTTTTGACCTCATGCATAACCCTCCTGCAAGAATTTTTTAATATCTGTCACCGTTTGCAAGTTATTGAATTTTAAAATCAGCCAGTCCTTTTTAGGACACCTGGTAGAAGTTCTTCCTAATAAATACATTAATATTTATTTTAAATAACATTGGAATTGCTAGCTACTGAAATGCAAAAAAACTAAATGTCAAGAAAAACATACATTTTAACCACCTAAATGCTTTATCCATTCAAGACATAAAAACAGATGGCAAAATATATAAGAAATTTGTTTTCGCGAGAAATTTAACTATGCATCCGCTGAAGGGTTTTCAGTGCTCCTGTAAGTCTAATGGACGTCTTTACTATTTTTCAACAAAATTTATTTTGAGAGCGTTAATAAAACTAAATTTCATTTCAGCGATTATATAATTTAAAATATAAATTATGAATTAAATCAATTGAAATTGGGTGGGCCGAGAGATCAAATTATTGGGTGGGCTCACGCCCCATGGGCCCATGTAAGTTGGCGCCACTGATTATACATACGCATATATATAGTCCAAACAGCGGCATATGGGTCATTATATACATATTATTTATGCCTTATACAGTGTATATACATCCATATACATCTCATACACATGTCATATATGACTAATAACTCCGATATGTGGGTTCCAAAATGTCATGCGCATCATATATTATTATAATGTCATATATGCTTTATAATTTTGCGATTAAAAAAATTAGCAGGAATTCGATTTGATAAAGAAGAAATAAGATCTCAATATTTAAAATCTCAATTTTATTGAAATACATAAAATTTTTCATTCGTGCTTTGTAACCTCTTAGAATTTGAAAGAGAAATTGCAAATATACATCTACATCTATCAAATATTCATGTTTGTTCGACTATGATTATTTATATATGTGCACTATACACATATACATTGAATCTTTACTACGTTTTAACTTAGAAGTCTTCAGTTTATAAAACTTACTTAAATCTGACAACAGTGACGATACTGAATGTAGATCAACGCGTAATTACATTCTAATTTTATATTAAAAAAATACATCATGCAATGTTTCTTCAACAAATTAGATTGAATAAGAAAAATAGGGGTAGGGGGGTAGTGTTAAAATTGCTCTGTTATATTTGGTAAAAAATTATTTTTTCCGAGATTCAAAAATCGTATTAAAAAAAGTTATAAAACTGTGATATTTTTTACAAATTAATATTTTCTTTGTTTCAAGAATCTTGTGTAGGATTCCTAAAGTATTGTTTTCTTCAAACAATGTTGTATTCATCCACAAACTAGTTTTAATTCAGATATAAATAACTATCTATATAACTTTTGCAAATCCAGCTAAATGTAAATAACATTTTCTTCGATCCAAAAATCTTATATAAAATTCATAAATATTACATCGTGATACTTTGCGCAAAATAATATTTTCCCTTCATCAAACAACGTTATATTTGTTCCAAACTACCTTTTAATCCTGTAATAACTAACTGTATATATTTTGCAAATCTGAATAAAGATAAAAGTTAATCCAAACGAAAGAAATACTGAAACTAAAAACATAAATTAAATAGAACATTTTTTTTTTCCTTTCAAAAAAAAAAAAAAAAAAAAAAAAAAAAAAACCTGCATCCATAAAACAAATTAAAAATTTTGAAAAATAAATATCATACATCTTCTTGAAAAAATAATATTAAAAAAACTAATATGTTACATAAAGAAATGATAAAAAAGAACAGTGTAATATTTCCCAAGTTAATAACTTCTGTAAAATTAGTAATTTAGTTGTTGTTCTTTTTTTTCTTATGAAATGGAAAATTCTAACTTGTTTTTATGAAGAAATTAAAATAAGATGAAAGCCAATTATAAACTTGGGAATGCCATAATTTCAACGTTCTAAAATGTACGTACGAATGATATTTGCATTCTGAGTTCTTTCAAATTTTGAGAAAATTGTTTTAAAACTTTTATTTCAAAATCTAAATGAAACAGCTATAGTATCTTTTTACATGACAAAAAACGTAATCAAAATTCAATAACCAACCACAGACAATAAAAATAAATAAAAGTATGCAAATAACCAATATTGAAATTGACTATCAGATCCCATTTTAAGATTTAAATGTGTATATACTTGCAGCGGTCGGCTCGGCAGACGATTTTTTATATCATTATTTCTATTCTTTACTCGCAGACGCAGACGAAAGAAGAAAAAGATAAAAGGATTATTAACTGGCGAAAAATGGCAGCAAAAATCTACTCAGACTCAATTGTTTCTTTTTTCTCCTTTAGAAAGGCTTCTACGAAGCCTTATTGTAGTTCTAATGCGAGCAGACATGCCTTTTTTTAAATCTATTTATTTAACTGGATATAAATTTAGATTGATTTCTTACTTTGTAAGTGGTGTAAAAAAGATAATAATAATAACAATGCGGTGAGATATGAATGTTAAATAGAAGGAATAATTTTTGAGAGAGAATATGCAAAGTAAAACTTCAAAAATTCCAAGACTTTAATTTTTTTTTTCTTTTAAAGAAGGAGGGGTTGTATATTAAATAAATACCATTAGACCAATGTCAGACGGGCGTCTTTTTTGCTTAAGTATTATACATTCACAATGCTATAGCATTGTGAATGGATCTTAGAAACAATGAAAATGATCGAAAAAGAAAATTTGCAGTTTTTATGATTAAACAGCCTCATATTTTACCATCGTCTTACGTTCAGGAGACAACTGATTTATCGTATTTCACAATAATATCGCAATTTTTATATCTTCTCCGCTTCTGAAATAGATGTTAAGTTTGATAAATGTTACTTGTAATCATTTTAAATTCATTTTTTATTATTTTATTTTCTTTGGATTTGTGAATTTGAGTAATTTTTACTTATTTTTTATATGGCATGACTTTTTTTTATTTATTTAAATAATTATGTGAAAAAAATGCCAAAATTCTAATAAAGTTCAATCATGCATGTTATATATTATTATTGCTGGTAGGGTGTAAAAAAAATCATGATTTTTGTTTTTATTTATAAAAAAATCGGATTTTTTTATTTAAATCGGATTTTAGCCACCGGTAAGGTATGCTATTTCTTTCTCCCAGCTTATTTTGTGTCCAAAAAATAACGTTACCTTACAGAAGCCAGCAATAAACAAAGCAGATGTATCATTTTATAATTAAATACTCTATAGCATTTTTAAAAATTTCTAAGCATCGCACATTTTCAATTTTTGTACCGTCGTATTGGGAAAAAAAAGTACTTTTAAATGCAATTTGTTTGAAAACTGTATCTCCATTAATTTTTGCAATATTGATTTTTTTGTAGTTTTTAGCACCATTTGTTTAATTTTGGCACTCAAGTACACCATTTATGTAGAAAGTAAAGGGAAAATAGCTGAAAAACAGCAATTATATTTTTTTGTTGCCATTTTCTCATAACAACCGAAAGAAAATGTAATTAAAATACGCGCTATTTGAAAAAATATAAACGAATAATTTGTAACATGGAGCTATTATAAACTATATTTAATTTTAAGTTATCTATTATAATGTTACAAACAAATGAAGGCCTGTGAATCATTAGATAGCCGTTTTTTTGTCGAGTTTCTTTAATGACGGCATCTTTTTGCTGCATTTGTGTATTATTTCGTGATAGTGACATCCTATGCATGCTTTACTGTAGATGTTTAAGAGTGGGTCGTAAATGTGGAATTCTTAAGCGGATGCGAATGACGTCATTTTGCATAAAATAAAAGTGTGTGTTTTAAGGCTCAAAATTGAAATATGTTTTGTACTATTTACAGTGTGTGTAAAAACTATAAGGACAGCAGAAAATTATAAAATTTTTGATAAATTGAAAACGCGACAAGTGAAATGGTAATTTAATGTTTACCATAAAGTAGAAATACTAATATAAAAGTCAACAGAATGTATCTGTGTCCTTTTTAATTGCGAAAAAATCCTAATTATGCAAAAAAACGCTATTTTTGACTGTGTAAAAACTTTAAGGACACCTGTATTTTTTTTTATAGAAATGGTATATATAATTATTATTAAGGATCGACCGAAACAGGTTTTTAATACCGAAACCGAATTTTGGAGATCTTCCTATTTTCGGCCGAAAACGAAAACGAATATGCCCAAAAACTTTTTTAAAGTAATTAAATTGTATGTATTATAGTAATTAATAAATACATAAATATATTATTAATTAATTATACGTATTTATGGAAATATACATAATTATTAATTAATTAATTATACGTGTGGCCCAAATTGTCTCTCTGTGCCTTAGATCCAAAATCTGAGTTTCGCCGAAAACGAAACTCAGATTTTGGACCGAAACTCAACCGAAAATATCAGTATTCCGAAAATCTAGTTTCTTCCGTCGGAAATTTTTAACATTTCTCATCGATTTGAGCTTTGTCGGCCGGCTCAAATGAGACTATTTATTGCTACGAACTTCGTTGTTTGTAATTATCAGTCATGACTGACTCAATACTTGAATGCAAATTATAAAGCAAGCAATGTATATATAACTAAACTTTTTAACGCGCTCATTAGAAGCTGCAGACATAACAGTAATAGAAAATTTTCAGTTTGAAACCGCAGAAGAGTTTCGAATACTCTTTGAGAAAGTTCAAGTATAACAGATGATCATTATAAAAGATAAATCGAGGTGTGTATACATAAAACTAAACTATTTTTTTATTAAATGAAATTCGTATAATTAGAAAATCTTTGTGTAGTTGATGAATGAATTACGTTTTATTTTATATGAAAAAAAAAGTTTTGAATCTAAGGCACAGAGACTTGGGCCACACGTATAATTAATTAATAATTATGTATATTTCATAAATACGCATAATTAATTAATTATTATGCATATTTAAAAAGTACGTGTAATTAATTACTAATATATTTATGTATTTATTAATTGCTATAATACATACAATTTAATTACTTTAAAAAAGTTTTTGGACATATTCGTTTTCGGCCGAAAATAGGAAGATCTCCAAAATTCGGTTTCGATTTCGGCATTAAAAACCTGTTTCGGTCGATCCTTAATAATAATTATATATACCATTTCTATAAAAAAAAAAAAATACAGGTGTCCTTAAAGTTTTTACACAGTCAAAAATAGCGTTTTTTTGCATAATTTTGATTTTTTCGCAATAAAAAGGACACAGATACATTCTGTTGACTTTTATATTAGTATTTCCACTTTGTGATCAACATTAAATTACCATTTCACTTGTCGCATTTTCAATTTATCAAAATTTTTGCTGTCCTTATAGTTTTACACACACTGTATATGTACATATATTGCTTTTCATCGGGGGCGACACTAAATTCTGAAAAAGCAGAATTCCTGTTTTCTAGTTTATGATTTTTCCCCCCTGTGTTAGAATGCGGAATAACTACAGTAAATTCTGTCTAAGGCGGACTCTGTGTAAGCCGGAAATTTCTCTACCGCGGAAAATTTTTCAAGTCCCGGCGAACCCATAGAAAATAACATTAATTCTTGTTGCACAAGCCGGAATCTGTCTAACGCGGAAACGGAAATGATTTTAAGGTCCTACCGAAGCCAAAATTTTGCATAAGGTGGAAAATGATATTTTAAAAATGAAAAGCATTTCGTTCATGAAACTTTAATACATACGTCATATATTCAATGCCGAAAATTTTAATTAAATTCCGTAATAGTTTTAAAAAGTTAATTTAATGAACTAAAAACTGTTTAAATTTTAAGGAATTCTTGCACTTAAAAAATGAAATAATCATTTTTTCCTGTATAAATTTGCATGTAAAAGGTATTATTACTAGAAGGATGGACCTTTATGAAAATATGTATTTTCTAAAGTTATATTATGATTTAATGTTGTACTCAAATTCAAAGTGATATCTTCCTATCTCATTCCCGAAGTTGTTTTTTTTTTTTTTTGTGTGTGTGTGTATGCGTGTTTGAGTGTAAACTTCAAATTTGCAGGTATTACAGCAGTAGTAAGAAATTGAACAGCATTTCTCATTTATCTGTAAAGAGTTTTAAAATTTCAGTTTTTCAACCGATTTTCGAGTCAGGACAATTAGGGAAAGATCGTCATCTGCAAGCAGTTTATTACAACTCAAGATACAACTTTTTTACCAAAAACATAAAACACTAATCGATTGACGTATGCTTCATTCCAATGAATCACATGTTTAGAAAACTCATTGCACTGGTTATTTATTCTTCGTCGTTTTATCTTGTCTAAGGACATTAGTAAGTGCATCGCAAAAATTACTTCAAAATCTAAACTAAATACTCCATCCCTGCAGGATAAAGTCAATGTTACCAAATTAAAAGAAAAATAATTATTCTGTAGAAGATCATTGTATTAAGTTTAATTATGGTCTACACAACATTGCCATGAAGTATGCTTGCTGACACCCGAAAAATGTCCCATAGAATGAAATTCTGAAATGGAAATGAAAATTTCATCTACCGATTGAAAGATATCAAGAAAATGGCATATATAATTGCAATGAGACTGGACTATTTTATCGTGTGTGCCAAGTAAGCCACTTATAAAAATAGACATCTAATGCCGCTGAGGTAAAACCTCCAACGAGGATGTCACTGTTTTGTTTTTTGCGAATTTGGAGGACAGTTTATAAAAAAAGTTTGTGATTGGGAAATCGAAAACTACGTTGTGCTTCAAAAATGTAAATAATGTTAAACTGCATGTGACTTGGAGGTCTCAGAAAAAATACTGGATGTCGAAGTCGATTGTCTTAATGGAGGGGTGGCTGAAGGAGTTCAACAGGCGAATGATCGAAGAAAAAAAGTGTTCCTCGATAATGAACACTGACATGCCGATGTTAAACTGTCCAATATAAATTTACAATTAATTCCGGCGGATACTACTACAGCGACAAAACCAATGGATCAATGAGTTATTAAAATGCTGAAACAAACTACAAAAGGTATCAGTTGTGGTCGATTATTGCATCTTTTGATGATTGTTCTTCAGCCACCGATTTAACAAAAAATACAAGTGTTTTTGATGCTGTGAAATGGATTACCAAACTTTACTCAGAAATGTTGCCTGAAAAAACTGATCATCGTCTTAGGAAAGCAAATGCCGATGAACATACGCTTCTGAAAAAGTTGAAGACAGAGGTGGAATTCAAACATACCACGACGGCTTGAGAAGAATTGGGTGCCTCGAAATTATTTTTCTTGTTCAGGGAAATGAAAAAAAAATAATACCGAGAATAATACACTTACGCGTTAGTGCAGAACGCATGGTAAACCGAAAGAAAAAACAAGCATCGATAAAAGATTATTTTTTGATTCTTTGAACTACTATGCCAAATATGAAGAATGTAATTTTATTGGTTAAATTAAATAATTTTTATAAAATTTCCGAATTGGAGCAATTTTGTATTGGTAATATTTATTTTTGTGTTCAAATAATGTCCTTCGAAATTATTAAAAACAGTAAATTTAATAACAATCATATTTCATTAAACATTTCCTTTTAAGGAAAAAATACTAAAAGTTACGAACGTAAAAAAAATTTAAGACTTGAGCTTTTTTTTTTTTTTGGGGGGGGGGGGATCTCTTTTGCATAAGCCGTAATATTGTCTACCACGGAAACTTTTCTCAGTCCCGACCGATTCCGCCTTAGACAGAGTTTACTGTATCAATAGTTTTAGGTTTCCAGTCTCCGTCTGACATTAGCCTAATTGCTATCATAACCTACGTTTACAAGCTTTAATTAATTACAATTAGTAATTGGTAATTACAGTAATTATAAAAACTACACTCATTTGTATTAGTTAATAGTATACAATAATGCTTTTAATTATATAAACCATATTAAATAATAATGATATTTACATTTTTTAAAATTATTAATAACTGCATTTAATATTAAATTGTTAACACAGCTTAAAATTAATAATTATTTAAACAATGAACTCTCTAATTAGGAAAATAATACACATTTTTATGCTTTAATTACTGAAATGATAATTAATAATATACACAGTAATTACAGAATTAATAAAAACTGTAAATAAATATAATTTCATTAGTTAGTAGTACAGATAACAAAACAAACAAATATCATTTGCATTTGTAATTAGAAAAATTACTGTTGATCTCCTAAATCTAAACTTACGAACATGTATGTGTAACCAAAAAAGTTATGAAAATGAGTTACACCCACCTATACAGTATACACCCATACAGAGTAAATATAAAAATAGGCAATTATATCTGAAATCCTCAAAATATTAAATAGCAGCATTATTATTAACACTCAGTAGGGATTTAAATAATAAAAAAAAAAAAGATTTTGTTGCCTTTTTAATCCCTAACTAATTTCTTTATTTGATGTATATAAATCACAAGTAAAATTAAAAAAAAAAAAAAAAAAAAAAAAAAATTACAAACATTTATTCAAACTTTACCAAAAGAAGTTATGTAATTAGTTGCATCATCTGTGCTAGCATTTTTATACTAATTAGTTCTTTATCACTTAAACTTTCTTTTATAATAGTTGTTGAGCAGTTGTCATTCATTCATTCTTCTTTAACTCCAATTTCTATAAATTTATTATTGCAAACGTAGAATGAGAAAATAACATACTGGCTGCTTATTCTTTAACTTGCAGGTTCTAATATACTTGCTGTGTTTATTTTATATAAAAGAATGAATAATTTGATTAGTTGAACAAAATTATGACATTTCAAATTAAATTTAAATATCATTTTAAAATAAAATGCCTTTTATAACAGATAAAGACTTGCTTTTTAGAAACTTACCGTACTTAATTTTTTACAAGTCTAATCTTAAAAAAATTATTTAGAGAAAGCTTTGTTTTATTTATTCATAAGACAAAATACCTACAGAAACTTTCCAAATTATGTTCATCTTAGATTTTAATACTTTTTTATGTTATTTTAAACATTTAGAAAATTTGATTTCAATCAATAATTTTTTTTTAAAAATCACTTGATTAAAATCGCGATTTAATCACTGATTTAAATCATTTGATTAAAATCATTGACACTATCTTGCTGAGTAATTACAAAACAGAAATACGCAATTTATACTAGTAAATGACTGAACTATTTCGATTTTCATGCATATCTTACTTGTGTATACATTTGGCTGGGTCTATTATTCAAAGGTAAAAGCGTACATATACATATAAAAATTATAGGAATTGAAAAAAAAGTGTTCGCTAAATAGAAGTCCCGCTATTTGGGAGTGTCCATTATGGAGGTATATAGATTTTTCATCCGAAAAAATATTTATTAAAATATTCTTTTGAAAAATCAGGAATCCAACCAGACGTGCAAGAGTCAAAACCCAACCCGAAACCGACCGAACCCTAAACAATGAAAGTCAACCCAACCAGCAGAAAAAAAAAGTAGAAATGAATCCGACACGAACCCGACCAGCAGAAAAAGAGTCGAAGTTAACCTGACCCGAACAAAACCCGCAGCGGAAATAAATGTCTCCAACCTGACTCGAACCACACCGTGGGTCGGGTCGGGTTCGGGTAAAAGCGCGTGAACCGATCAGGAATCCATTTTGATCTCAAATTGTGTAAGTCAGGATCGTCTAATGTGTTATGTAATACAATGTTAACACTTAACAAAAAGGCTTTGAATTTTTCACCCAATTCCAATGATTCGATAGTTTTTCAGCCAATAAGCTTGATAATCAATTTTTAGTAAGTTAAAAGCATTCAAAATGAAAAATAAAACACCATTTTACCACGATAACAGTACGTATTTTCAAAAATTTCGAGAATTTCGTATCAAGAAAAAAAAAAAAAAATCTGTAAGCACCAACACGAGAAACAACAACGCTCACATCACAACTAGCAAGGTGGTATATATAATTCAACATGTTTAAATTAAAGAGAAGCAATAAAAATAATGAGCAAAAATTTTATCGGCTGCAGAAGAAGAGAAACTTAATATAGCGGCTGATTTAAAAGGAAGTGTTTACATTTCCAGATGTCATTACCCTCGGGCAAATGCATTTTTTCTTTGTCGATTGGAACATTTAGTTCTCTAATTTTCATTTGATATTTTATTTCAGTAGTATTAGTTTATTAGTTTTTGGTAGTTTTATCTCAGGAAACTGTTTTATGAAATGTGCTTTCTTTATGAAAAAGAGATCAATTTAAACAGACTTGGACAAACATAGTATAAAACAAGGACGGAAAATCATGTGTCAAGCATAGATTCTGAAATATTTTCCAACACTCCCATAGACTACTTTAACAAAACTTCCCCGTTGAATAAGGTAAAAGATTATATCTAAATAAACACTTTGGAAAACGCGTAACACATTTGAAAACCCAATTTCGGGAATTTATGAATTCTTTTGTGCAGCCCTGTATATGATCTACAGATTTTTATGTACCAACTATACCACATAGCATGCTAAAATTTAGATCAATTAGGTAACGCATAGCACATTTGCAAATTTCCCTTCAGCAATTTCTGTCAATAAACGAAAATGTACTCGAGATCTTTTGTGCTGCCCTGTACATCTGTACCTTGGAACAAAAAGGGTCAACGTCCATTTTTCTCAAATGGTAGGAAACCAAATTTAAGTTTGAGGAATTTTAAGAATCTTGCTACGATTTCTGTACTATTATTTTTCAAAGTTGTACCTTTCAATTCAGTAATGTTTTTCTCACTACAATCTAATGTTACACTGATTTAGTTTTTTTTGGTACTTTTCGGTTAGCCGGGCGCCAGTGTTATATATACATATTTATATACATACATATATGTAAATATACATATATATACACATATTGTATATATACACACATATATGTATGTAAATATATATATACATATATGTATGTATATAAATATGTATATATAACACAGGTGCCCGGCTAACCGAAAAGTACCTTTTTTTTTTTTTTTTTTTTTTTTTTTTACATTTTAAATTGGCCATTTTTACATTAACAGTAAGTAACATTGGCCTCGTCAAAATACTTTTGTTTTTTTCAATGATCTAATACTGGGAGGACTTTGGCCCTTTTAACAATTACTTTATATGGCATCCTGAATTCATTCGTTATATTTAACTCAAATTTCTCAATTTTGGACATTGACTCTTTTCGTTCCAAGGTACAGCTATCATCTATAGAATTTAACACGCCAAGTAAAAGACAAAAATTACTTTAACCCTTAAATGCCTGGTATTGCTTTTCGGCAACATGCCCAATTTAGGCTCTAAAATACTATTAGAATAATATTGAAGCTATAATGCCTAATGTTGCCAATAAAATACATTCTGAAAATATTATTAAATCTATTTTCAACATGTAGATGGCAACACTTGTGCTGTTTAAGAATAAAGATAGATTTATTTTTTCAATTGTTGCTACTTGTTCTTTTTGTTTTGTTTAGAAGCTTGTGAAATACCCTATTTTGACCTGCAGTTAGCAAGTAAAATTTATTTCTTATTATAGTTCCTAAAATTCTTGTGTGTTTAATATTATAGAATTTTATCAAGGGAAATTATTTTTTCAATTAAACACCAGTATTGCCGATTAGTAACAAACTGTTTTTTAGCCGTAAACTATACTTAAAACAAAATATGATTTTTTTAAGTATTTTTCCCATGATTAATTTAAAAAATGAAAGCCGAAAAACATTATTACAATGAGTTTTGAAATATCAGACATTTAAGGGTTAATTTAGGAATGCATACCACTACTTAAAACTCATTTACAGCAATTATTATTATTAGACATAGAAAACGGAATTTTTCTGTGCGTCCCTGTAAATGAACGATGAATGCAATGCACACCCTATTCTATCATAAGCCTCCGGTAGGGCAGCTCAGTGATATACAGTGGAACTTCCCTTTAATGCAGTCCCTGTTTAACCCCTTAACGCTCGAATTAAATTACGGTTGAATAATTCAAATTGCTTATTGGCACCACTTTTATGAAAAAGAAATATTAACTTTATTTAATGACAGGTACAACGATACTAAAATATAGCCAATTTCACTATTTTATAAAACTGGTGGGAATCAAACAGTTTGAGTAAAAGACACAGCCCGAGAATATCTCGGGAGCGAGAATTAAGGGGTTTTTTTATTAAACGAAGTTTTCTATTAAACGAAATTTTCCGCTGAACCTTGACTCTGGACACCATTAACATGTAAGTCAGTCTCCATATTATGAAAAATATATTCCATATAACGAAGTTTATTCCATTTTCATGCGTGTACAGCATTCAAACGGAGAAGTTGCGTTGCAATGGATATATGAATTTATTTCAGGGGATCGTCTAAAAATGAAATTATTTATTTATTTAAACCATTCCATTCTTCTTGGTGCTAAACAAAACCTTTTTTTCCCTCTAAGAAAAACACTTGCTATCGCCACTCTCTCATACAGACACTCTGGCGATGACCTTAGGGGAAATCCTTCGATACAATAAGAAGGGGATTTCAGTTTCTCGAAAATGTTACAGATTAATTGTTCGAATACTTACAAAACTGCGAAAATTTTTATGAATAATGTACTTTTTTAAAATAAGAAACCTGTACAAAGTAATATTACAGCCTTTTTTTAAGTTAAGGCTCTGGAATATTGTGAAAAAAGAGAAAAGGTACGCTACACTACTGTTTTGTTTACCTCTCTTTATTGTGAGTTTTTTTAGACATTATTCTAATTAAATTTTTAGCATATGACTACATTGCATAAAAAAAAGTTACTGCCCGAATTAAAATACATTTTTGTAATATTTCCATTTTATGTGTATTTTTCATATACAAATTTCATGAATTTAAGTTAATTTCTATTTAACGAATTTTCTTCATAACGAAGTGTTTAGGTGTAACGATGAGACTTCGTTAAAAGGAAGTTTCACTGTATATCAATTCCAATATGTTTGAAATAGTGTAACATCATATAAATACACCGCAAAACTTTTCCCCATAGACCGTAATCGTCTTCGGAATTCTTTTGAGTGTCCCTATAAATGAACTATAAATGCTATATGCTTCATTTGCAATACCTAGTATATGCTATAATAAACCTCACTGACATACATATATTGCATGGCAATCCGAGTATATTTATGCGAGTTGGAGCATGAACAGACAGACGACAAATAGACAAGACAGACAAACCCAACCCATAAATACTTTATAACTATGCTGGAAAGTATTAAAAACAGTAACAAGATGACAAAAGCGTAACAGCGTTCATCTGTCACGATTGTGGTACCGGATTCGACTCCCGGTGATGTATTGCACACACATAATGTGGTGTTACTGCATGCATTCGTGTCATCCTGTGGAGTATGTGTAACAAGACCGTCATCTCGTGTGTACATTTCAGGAAAATAAGGCTAAGAAAATATATCTCTGTTATAAAGGATAAACATGTCCGTGCGTAACGCTGACGTCATTTTGCTACCACACTTGACGATGAAATTTAGGATTTGCAATTTTTGCTACTGCAATTTTTTTTAATTTGTAAACAGGGTCGGACTGGGCCAGGGAAAAGGGTGCAGACCTTGGATTTTCAGAGGGCACAAAAATTTTAATAAACTCACGTCAATTTTACTTGCTTGTGTTGTAGCTGACTTGACAAGATTTAACACATTGGCATAGCACCAAGTTTGAAAATGGCTTAATATTAAATCTCTGAGTCTAGGTAGAAGACTTCGCTATATCTCCTGTGAATGTTTAAAATTTCCATCAAATTTACACAATGCTACGCAATGTCCTAAATCGAATCATGTGTTTGGGACATACTGCGCCAAAAAAGGAACAAATGGATGGGAATAATATCTACTATTAAATGCTATCCATAAGTTTTGTTTTGGGGATTGTTCACATGTTAAAAAATGCCCGAAAGTTGATTTTTCAAATGGTAACATCCACTTTTGACTCCCTATTTCAATTTCTTGTTAGCCAGGAAAGAGATTTAGTATATTAAATTTTCTTAAATCTTAATACAGTTTTTAAACAAAAAGTGTTAGGGGTCCATAAATTTTGGAAAATTAAATAAAAATCTGAGAAGAAAACGTACCGCAAACACTCAATAAGTCACGAGTAAAATTATACAGGAATTTTAAATTTAAAATAAACTTACTTTACATTAAAAGAAAATCATACAAAGTGTTTCTGGTTAGTTTCCACATTTTTTTTTTCTTTGATAAAAGACGACGGTCCCCTTAAGTTATGGAAAGGCGAAATTTCTCTGTATCTCGAAAACTAATTATTCAAATGAACTGTAAACTTAGACATCGATGTTTTTAACGATTGTGCTTTGTTGTATACAAAAATTAATGTAGGTCATATTTCATAATTTTTAATATGAATTTATTAACAGTTTTCATAATTAAAAAAACGTTTTTGAATAAAGAAAAAAAGTCTCCAAAATGCTTGGGTTTATTGAGTGTATCTCTTTAATAAATTAATAAAAAAAATCAAACAGGTGACTTTTATGAAGATATCAATTAACGTTTCTTAAATCGTTTTAACTTTAGCATCCTCAAATTGAAACTATTCTATCAAGGTTTAAGATAATGCATACAAACAATGCCTTTTTCTGAGCTGTCTCGATCCAAAAACTCAAATAAGGTGTCAAAAGTAGGTATTATTTTTTCAAAATTCAAAATTGGTACAATTTTTTTATATTTAGATGATTTCGGAAACATAATTCATGAATAATAATAATTAGAAAAAAACATTATTTCCAGTCGATTGTTTCCTATAGATTTTTTTTATTATGGAATTAATAAGGGGTAACTAGTTTTATTCCACTTATCACCATTGATACAGTGAAAATCGGTAGAAAAATTAACAAGGTATTTTGCACCAACCGCCAAATAGAGTTGCTGCGGTGCTGCTAAGTGCTTTAACTTTTTTTCTTTTTGTAAAGTATATTTCTTTAACGTAATATGAATTATTTATCAGTCAGTTAAAAATGAGATAAATTCAAATTTAAGGGTGTATTCGAAAAAATATTTTTCCACCCTCAACAGCTCGAAATTTTCTGAGACATTTTCAGACTCATTTTTAAAAGTAAAAACATGAAACTTGCTGGGGTGATTTCTGAAGACATGTTTAACATGCCGTGTGATTTCATTTTCAGCTCAATTAATTAGAATTTGATTTTTAAACAATTATTTTCTCAGTATGACCATTTTTTTCATTCCCAGATCGCCCGCTTCGGAAAATTCGGTTCAAAACGCCAACTTTGACAGCGTTTTTTACAGTATTTTCTGCATTTATCAAAAAATTAAGGAGCACCGCACATTATATAGTTTCTAAATAAGAGAATTTCCAAGTTTGGTGCGTTTGAGAGCAAAAATGAATTTTAAAATGAATCAGAAAATAAGCAGTTTGGATCGGAATACACCCTTAATTTACAATTTGACAGCAATTACTTTTGTGTGTCAGGTATTTTGTAGGAAAGGCATTTTGTATCCTTAAAAATGACTGTACGTATCCATAAAATTCTGAATTGATATTTCACTATTAAAAGTTTTTTACAGGAAAAGTCGCTTTGTTAGTATAAAATCACTAAAATAATTGAGTTGTAAATGGACTCTTTTCAGCACACTCTTCCCCTGATTTGCAAAATTCTTATCACAATTAGACATCAAGGGAAATATTTAAGGTTCCACTATTGAGAGAAATGCCCCAGGGATTGTATCCATGTAAATTGCAAGATGCCATTGTCAGAAATTTTTTTATTTAAAAAACCTACCATAATTTTTGAATAGCAATTATGATTTTATTTACTGATATATTTTTCCGTGATTAAATTAAACAATCATTTATTTAAAATATATACTAGAATTTTCTAATAGTTATTTAACCACGAAAAGTCAGCCATTAAATAAAGAGATTGCTATCCGAAAATTATGGTGTAGATTTTGTGAATGAAAAGATGCTGGCAGCGGAATTCCACAGCTTGCAGGATTGTAATCAAGAAGTATCATTAAGTTTGCATTCCTCGAAAAAAAAGGTAATGTTTTCCAATCGACAACAAAATGCCTACAAAAAGTTTTTTTGTATTCTAATATTTACTTCTTTCTTTTCACTTTTTTTCCAAAAAGCAGGGCTTCAATTATAAGTGCACTGAATACCGGCTTTAAGAAGGAGGAGGGAGGCAAGGTACTAAAAGCTAAAGGACTGAAAATATGCAAATATTTGGTTAAAATCTAAAAGATATCATTGAAAGAAGCTATGAAAAAAATCTAACCCAGGGCGCCATGGTTACTACCAGGGCTGCGGAGTCGGTTTGAAAAATTAACGACTACGACTTCGGGAAATTTAACAGATCCGATTCCGACTCTTTCGCTCAAAACTGGGCCGACTCCGACAACGCAGACCTGCTTGTAAAATGGACGACTCCGACTCCGCAGCCCTGGTTACTACAGTTTTTCCGCAATGTTTTCCCTCTCAATCGGATGTAAAAATGCCCACTTTGGTTTCCGATTCTGAAATTGTTCCGATGTATCTTTAATTTCTTTGAGATAATAAAAAGTACCTCTCTTATGCTGTTTGTCTATTAATATTGATGATTATTCCCAAAACGAATTCTCGAAATTTAGTACACTAGTCAGAATGTATGTGTACAACGAGGGAAAAAACACTGGAGCGGCTTAGGCACTTCGGGGCGCGAAGATTTCCCTGGATGAGGGCGCACCGGCCCTCGGGCCGATGGGCCGGCGGGCCAGTCCGAGCCTGTTTGTAAACGTCGCACATTTTCAATTTTTACATCGCCATATATAGGGGGGGGGGGGGGGGTGGAAATCTACTTTCAAATACAATTAGTTTGAAAATTGTATCTTACAAGGGGAGGTCCCAAAGTTGGAGTCATTGAATGCGGTGAACGTTTGTGTAACGATAGGGTATGCAATTACAAAAATAAAGTGTGGGTTCCCTAATAATAGTATACTCTAGGCCAGGCCTCTGTGTGGTGATTTCTTTTTCTTTGATTTATTGTACAAAAATAATAAAAATAAAAATAATAAGGCTAAAAATAAAAATAATAAGTACAAAATTGAATAAAAAAAAATAGTTTATTTTATTGAATTTTCAAAAAATTGTAAACAGAACCTACACCAGAATAATTATGTTGAAAATCTTTTAAATATTTCGCTTTTTTTCCTGTTTTTTTCTTCCATCTTTTTGTTTTCTTTTTTTATATATATAACTTTTCTGATTATATTGTATTTTAAAACTTTTCAAAAAATTTATTGAATAAGACTTTTTTATTTGTTCTGCTATATGCCAAATTAAAAAACTGCTACAAGTAAAACTTCTTAACAGTATATCTAAAACTGGCTATCTTGAACGCATTTAATCTAAAAAATATTTAAATATCTGAATGAGGAACTAGAAACCTTGTAAAATGCGTAAATTCAAAATATGCACCAGAAAACGAAATGGGTAAATAGTATATTTCTTATGTCTCTAATAAAATGTATAGCATGCACAGTATACATTGCATGTAATGTCATGCACAGTAAATAATTATCTATCATGACACATACATTAAATTTTAAAGTCTGACTATACACGTGCATTATGATAGGAACGAAATGAAAATATTTACCTCCTTTAGGAGAATTCATATAGTCTCATTGCTTTTATAGAGTTATTATCTCTCTATTCTTAAAAAAAAAAAAAAAAAAAAAAAAAAAAGTAACTAGCGCCGCCGGTTTTGAATTTTTTGTGGCCGGAGGTCTTTCTTCGTTAATATTAAGAAAAATATTGCATCCAAAAATATAAAAATCGGTGGTATTATAGAGAAATGTTTGATAAACACGCTGATGCAGACAGTTTTCAAATCGAAGAAATATTTTAAGAGATATTTAATGTTAAAATCGATCAAAATCATTCCATTAAAAAAGTTTTATGAGCAAAAACTATACATAGGAATTTAATCATTTTTAGATCATTTTATACATTAGAAGTTCCCGATGTGCAGACTGCATTTATTTTTTTTTATTATTATTTGACTCGTTTTTTGAGGTGTTATTTCGATTTTAAATTCAAATTTTCAGCATTTCGAGGGACATTTTTTACAACTTTTAGAAAAAGGTATTATTTTAAATTGTTGCCAAATTTAAAAACAGCGCAAAGAATAATATTTCCTTCAAATTAAAAAAAATATTTACACGTGACTATTATAAACAGAAAAAACTTTCAAATGAGAATTAAATGATTACGTAGTAAAAGCAGGAAAATATTGATAATTACGTCATAAAAACTATATTTACACGTGAATTTTAAAAGCGAAAGAAAATTGTAAACTAATAAATTAATTAATATGCGTTCATTGGTTATTGAACAACATTTAATGCATCTTCATACCTATAAGGAAGGTAAGCATAGGGGAACCTCTTGTGTCACCAGATGCCGCCAATTTTGTTGCCAAACTGGCGATATATCGCCAAATTTGGCGGCCAAAATTAGTCGCCAAAAGTGACACCAACTGGGCGATATCTCTAATATTTCGCCAAATTCCCATAGACTTCCATTGTAAACCAATAGGGTTTACTTGCTTACAGAAAATCAACAAATTGAAATATTTTGAACCAATGCAGATGTTATTGAAGTGCCTACAAGAATAGCATTGCTCTTGTGTTGAGAATTCTAAGATAGCGCAAATAATATTTCCTTTCTAACAACAAAAGTATTTTCACGTGAATATCAAAAAGAGAAAGAAAACTTTGGTGAAAACTACGTAAGATTTAAAACGATACATTTAAAATGCCTTATTAAAAGAAAAACTTTCTTATAGCCTTGTTAAATAATACTGGGAGACAAAGACTCCGTTTACTTAAATTATTTTATATTAGCTTATTTTCACATGTTTCATTGATCTGATTTAATGAAAGACGAAAACAACCTGTTAACAGGAAGATAGTCACTGTTTTGTTAATTATAATTAATTCTTCCGAATTTTTTTAAAGCCGATCGAATTAGCGTGCTTTTAGAGTTTGCGCTGTCTGAACGGGGGTTGGTGAGTGTATCTCGTAGGGGGCAGAGCCCGCTACTGGTAAAAAAAATATATCTGTGACAGAAAAATTACATGTTTGATAAACTAAAAAAATACGAAATGACTTATTATTGTTAAAGTTCTTTTAGAATCCCTATGTGGGAAAAAATTTTCATTTAACCCCTTTAGGGGCAAAAAAGTTCTGCTTGTAAAATGATGAAATAAATTGAGTGACACCAGAATTTTCAAACGAATATTTCAGAAAATGAAAAACCTGCTTTTCTACATTTTCATTATAAAAGCAAAAAAAAAAAAAAAAAAAAAAAAATTAATATACTTGGTGCCGTTTGTCAGTTTTGGAATTAAAATTAGGTGGTCACGCCGTGTGACCACTGCCCTTGAAATACGAGATACTATTGAATGTTTGTGTGCGTTGGGAGGGGGGGGGGTGATGCATTGTGATTTTACAGATGCTACGGTGGTGTGTGGCCAATAAAAAGCTGGGAACAACTGCTCTAGATCCAGTTTACTAAGTCAAAGCAGCAATGTTCCCTTCGTGAACATTTTTTTAAACTTTAAATTACTAACGTTTAATACTTTCCAGTGAAGTGTAAGCTTAATTCAAATACATCATTGTGGGCAAATTTTTATAGGTGTTGGCAAAACTACAGTCTTTTTCTATAACAGACATCAGCGGAAATAAAGCTGTCAAGTAGCTTACTTGTTCACTCTTATAAATAAAAGGATAAAAAAAAAACTTTTGAAAATATAGAAAATCAATTATTTCAGTAAGACTGCTTTGTCTGCAGTTTTGACACGTTCTGGAAGCAAAGGAAATGACAAATGCAAAAGTAAACTGACTCATTCCAATTTCACCTTTATGAAAACAATCAAAAGAGTAAAGCGAAAACTCTCTCTTCCACTTGCGGTCTTTCTCCCTCTCTCTCTCTCACCCTCTCGCTCTCCCTCTCCTCATCATCCCACGAGCCAGAGCAAACGCTCCCAAATCATCTTTTTGATTTATTACCTTCACGACTAGATTAACATGGAGGACTCGGCAAAGAGCGAATTTACGTGTTTTCATTGCTCTTGGGTTTCGAAATTGAAAAAAAAAAAAAAAAGAAAAGAAAAGAAAAGAAAGAAAAACGTTTAAATAATGAAGACCCGAAATGGTGTCAAAGAACGCTCCTAATAAGGGAAGTCATTTTACTGTAATGCTCTTTTTTTTTTTTTTTTTTTTTTTTCACGGCTTAATCAACAGTGATAGCGTATTTTATTAGAATAAGCTGACTAAGCTGTAATTCAAAATAATAAATATAACTTATAAGTAATTTACTTTTTTTTCTTCTGAAACTAGCCTGAGATCATTTAGGTAAAACCTGCGTATAATGAAATATCTTATTAGAGTAGTAGGAATGCTATACGATGGTGACAGAACAAATAAGATAAAATATTTTAAATATTGCTCTATAAAAAAAAAAAAACACGACTAGATTAAATTGGGTGACTCGGCAAAGAGTGAATATGCGTGTTTTTATTGCTCTTTGCTTTCGAAAATGTAAAAAGGAAAAGAAAAAAGGTAAACGTTTATATAATGAAGACCGAGATAGTGTCAAAGAACGCTCCTAATAAGGAAAATCATATTACTTTTTCCCTTGTGCAATAAACAGTCAAAGCGTATTTTAATAGAATAAGCTGACTATAAGTTGTAATTCAAAATCATAAATCTAAGTTATAATTTAATCTTTTTTTCTGAAACTAGCCTAAGATCATTAATGTAAAATCTGTGTAATGTAATTCAAAATCACAAATATAAGTAATTTATTCTTTTTATGTAAAACCTGTGTATAATGAAACACGTTACTAGAACAATAGGAATGCTATACGATGGTGACAAAACAAACAATACAAAATATTTTAAATACTGCTATATAAAACACTACACGACTAGATTAGCATGGGGCGGCGTGTTTTCATTGTTCTTGGATTTCGGAATTTGAAAAAAATGCTTGAAAAAAAAAAAGAGACTTGAAATAGTGTCAAAGAACGCTTCTAATCTGTTATTTTACTAGAAAAAGCTGACTAAGATATAATTGAAAATCACATAAGTAATTTATTCTTTTTTCTTAAACTAGCTTAAGATCATTTATGTAAAATATGCATATGATGAAACATGTTAGCAGAGGTAAGAATGTTATAGTCTGGAGATAAAACAAATGAAACAAAATATTATAAAAGAGCTGGACACCATAAAAAAGTTCAACATTAACGTGAAAATAAAAAATCACATGTTTACTAAATGGTGTACACAAAATGTTGTAAAGTTAAAAACTAAGCAAACATTAAAATAAAATTATAACAATCGACGTTTCGGTCATCATCTATGACCATCTTCAGGAAAGAGTTGTTACATTACTTTTGAAGAACAAAGCCAAGCCGTCTTGAATTTGAAAAGTTTGTTAGGTTCCCAAACGATTATCGCTTCAACCAATCATAAGGCTAATGTCAGACAAACGTCTTTTTGTACGCTTTTTCCCCCAACATATCATCCCTACACAATGCGGAAAAAAGCGTGCAAAAAGACGTTCGTCTGACATTAGCCTAAGAATTTGGGAACCTAACAAAATTTTCAACTTCAAGACGGCTTGACTTTGCTCTTTAAAAGCAATGTAACAACTATTTCCTGAAGATGGTCATACATGATGACCGAAACGTCGATTGTTATAATTTTATTTTAATGTTTGTTTAGTTTTTAACTTTAGAACATTTTGCATGCACCATTTAGTAAATTTGTGATTTTTTATTTTCACGTTCATATTGAAATAAAATATTTTAAATATTGCTCAATAAAATACATCAAGAACGCATTAACATGGGAGGGGGTGGGGGAGGTCGGCAAAGAACGAATATACTTTTTTTACACTCTTTTATTTAACTCAACTTGGTATTTTTACGTAAAGATGGAATTTCGTAAATGATTTTTTACTCACTTCCTGTTATGGTAAACTTTAAAAAAAAATATGTACACATGTGTGCTTCCGATTTTAACACAATATTTTAATATTTTTTAAAATGGAAATATAAAAAATAAAATAATTTTAAGACCTTTTTTAGCCAGCCGGCTGCGTTTAATAAATTGACAGATATTATTTAGGGTTACATACGTATACGAGTTACAAAGACAGTGAAGTTCATTATGCGTCAAACTAGGCTCGCCCAAATCTGTGAAGCTGCAGCAATGAAATATTTTAAGCACACAAAAGTAGAAAATAATATCTTTATATACATTTTATGTTGTTTATGACGGCCAATTATCTACACTAGGGATATGGGCCCGAAGGGGGTGAGGTGCCCTCCATGAGGGTCTTTCTAAGGGAACCTATTTACGCAAGGAAATCCAAGGTTCGAAGAAAACACGGAAAACTCTGAACGATTACGCTGACGGGCGCGATTGGTTTTGAACCCAGCACTTCCCGTCTACCAGCTTTGAGAACAGAACCTCTCGGCCACTGGTGGGGCATATGCACTTTAATTAATTAACTGCTTAATATAAAACTATGGTTCTATGTTTAGAAAATAATTCCAAAATCTTTAATAGATAGCTTTTACGATAGATAGCTTTAATAGATAGCTTTTTACGCTTAACCGAGTTACCGATTTAACCGAGTTATTTTCTTCTGATGGACTGATGGATTCCATTATTATGAAACAGCCATTATAAATGAAGTGTTAGGCGAAGATGAAAGAGCAGCCGTAAAAAGTTAGAACTCTGATTTTCTGATCAGAATGGGGGGAAAATGGCCATAATTTTTTCCTCCATTCTGACCAAGAAAATCAGAGTTATAACTTTTTACGACTGCTCTTTCATCTTCACCTAACACTTCATCTATAATGGCTGTTTCATAATAATGGAATCCATCAGAAGAAAATTATCCATTCTAAAAGTATAAGTTCGATTGAAAAAAGCTATTTAATACTTTGAGCAGATGGAAGAGGCTACACCTGCAATTTTCATAGGACTAATAGAATCCCATAGCTGCCAATTTGTACGGTTTTGTTACCTCTAAAATTTAATACAAATTTTTGCCATAATAATCGTCGACAATTATTAAATTTCGGCAATTGAATTATGCAAAATTCACTGGTAAGTTTTAGTGGTAAGAAAAAAATCTTAGAAATTGGTAGCTATGCAGTAGCGTAATACTGTAGCAAAAAAAAAAAAAAAAAAAAAAAAACTGCAGCAAAATTTACACTCAACAAACAAAAAACTAAGAAACTCTTCAAATAAAATCATTCCCCGTTTTTCTTAAAAGTAACGGAAATGTACATCAAATAAATGTTACTAGTACCATAAAAATGAATGAATTAAGTGAAAACTTATATTTCATCTCCTTAGTTGGTGGCGATTTGTGTAAATCCGGTTTATCCGAGTTATTTGCTTATCCGAGGTGAGCTTGGTCCATATTAACTCAGATAATCAGGGCTCTACTGTAATCATAATTATGCCACTTACCACCTTTATCATATGAGGTCTTCAAACATTTCTAGTACAAAGCGAATATGTGTGATTTGAAAAGAAATAAAGAAAAAGAAAAAAGTTTAAATAATGAAGGCCGAAATGCGATCTAAAAACGTTCCTAATAAGGGAAGTCATTATATTGTATCGATTTTTTTTTCCCTAGCTTAATAAAGAGTGAAAGCATTTTTATTTATTTTTTATTCTTTACTAGCATAAGCTGGTTAAGCTATATTTGAAAATTAAATTTTTCGAAGTTAAAGCTGCGAACTATTGTATTCTTTCATTATTTATTAATGTAAGACGAATTTTGTAAAATTTGCATACAATGAAATATATTTTAATACTGTAGGCATGATATATGATGGTGACAGAACATCACACCGAAATATGTAAACATGTAGTGAGCATTTCTAGTAGAGATTCATTACTCTTGCGTTCTGAAAATGAAAAATAAATAAAGAAAACAAGTTGGAAATTGCTCGTCAAACGTGGCAAATGAGGTGCGTTTGTACTATAACTAGTTTTATAATTATTTTTTGCACCCCATATTGTACTGAATGTATATTTTTTTGCGCTTCATAAGTGCATAGTCTGTAACATCATTAAAATGCACTTACAATAATATTTTCCCCATTCCCCGTAATGTAACGGAAAAATTTTGACTGTCCCTGTAATTAAACTATACATTCGATTTTCATAAAATTTGAAATGGCTCGACAAAAGTTTGCAGCAATTATATATTTAAAATTTCAGACCATTCGGAAGGCTGTAAAATCATTAAAATGCATTTGCAAAAATTTTTTCCCATTGGCCATAATGTAACGGAAAACTTTTGGGTGTCCCTGTAATTAAACTATACATCCGATTTTCATAAAATTGGAAATGGCTCAACAAAATTTTGCAGCAATTATATATTAAAAATTTCAGACCATTCGGAAGGCTGTAAAATCATTAAAATGCATTTGCTATAATTTTTTCCCTTTGGCCATAATGTAACGGAAAACTTTTGGGTGTCCCTGTAATTAAACTATACATCCGATTTTCATAAAATTGGAAATGGCTCGACAAACTTTTGCAGCAATTATATATTAAAAATTTCAGACTATTCGGAAGTCTGTAACATCATTAAAATTAACTTGCAATAATTTTTCCCATTGGCCGTAATGTAAAGAAAAACTTTTGACTGTCCCTGTAATTAAACTATACATCCGATTTTCATAAAATTGGAAATGGCTCGACAAAATTTTGCAACAATTATATATTAAAAATTTCAGATCATTCGGTCGGGTAGTTTTTGCTCTGTTATATGCGGACGGACAGACAGACGGACGGACAGACGGACGGACTGAACGACGACTATAGGTGCTACGTATTTATATAATTACGAACGCACCTAAAAAGAAAAACATTTAAATAAGGAAGGTTTGAAACAGTGTAAAAAAACTATCCTAATAAGGGAAGTAATTATAGTATATAGTAGATTTTTCTTTTTTCCCCAAGCTTAATATAAAGAGTCAAAGCAGTTTTTTACTAGAATAAAGCTAGCTGATGAAGAAAATTATGTTTCTCGAAGTGAAAGCTGTGCAATATTGTGTTATTATTATTATTGTTAACGTAAGATGAAGCACATAAAATTTGTATACGAAGTAGACAGGCATAAAAGTGGGAAATGAGAAAAAAGGTGGACAATTTTTTCCACCTATAAAGGGGAGCCAAACTCTTATAAATTGCCATTTTAAAAGTTACTTATACAATAAAATTAAATGTAACTGCACACATGATATATATATATATATATATATTTAAAAAATATTAACAATGCTAAAGGTGTAAATCCAAATATACCTGAATACATTTCGAAAAAGGTATCACAGAAATTGCCCAAAAGTGTTGCATAAATAGTACAAAATATTCTATTTCAAAAAGAAACTTTCTTTCACTTTGAATTTTTAAAGCCTAAAAAAAATTTCATTCTTGAAAGACACTTTGAACAACTTCATTTACACGACTTTCGGATGCTTATATGAAATAGGCTCACCTTTCATTTCATGTCTCTTTAGTACAACAATTCAAGAACAAACTCTTCCTGTAGGCAGCACAACAATTCAAGAACAAACGCTTCCTGCATTCCTATGCCTTCATACCTATGTTATGCCTGCATAGGGGCTATGCATATATAACGTTATCACTTTTTTGCTAATTTTGGACCCCCTCCCCCCCCTTAGGATATCATCCGTTATCATTCGTCGAATACCCCCCCCCCCCCCCCCCCTCCGATGTTATCGTTATCAAAGTCTAAATTTTCTTTTAATCTTTTTTTTTTTCTTTTTATATGCTGTGACACGTGATATATGCATATGATTATATATTTATTAGTCGCATACCTTACCGATTCAAGAAGACAATAAAATATCATGAAATAAATTTATATCAAATAACATCTAAAAGAGTTAGTTACTATTTAAAGGTATTTAATAACAGCTTTTTATTGCATAATGCATTCAAAAGTAATATTGTCTTCTTGCACTTGCCCCCTGCCCGGCTAAGTTAAAAGCAGAACTTATCAACAAAACAGTGGACAACATTCTTTGTCTTTCTTTACTGGTAAACGCAAGTATCACTTCCTACATATTATGCTCCTGATTTTTCTAACAGCGAATTATATGCGCATAAAGCAGAAGAAAAGGTATGCAAACGTTGAGATATTCCATATTTTGGAACGAAATGATTTTATAAAAATATAATGGCTTTGATAATAGCTTTGTATTTTCATAAAAACATATAAAAATAGTAATAATAATAAAGGTAACAGACTATTTGGATGTAAAGAAAAAGTTACTGAAAAAAGAAAAGCGTGGTTGGATCGAAAATGATATCGATATCAAAAAGCAAATCCCCCCCCCTCCCCCCAGCGATATCTTACGATATCAAGTGTGAGACCCCCCCCCCTCCCCCTAAATCGATGACGTTATATATGCACAGCCCCATAACTATGTTATAAAGGACAAACGTGTCTGTGTGTAACGCTGACGTCATTTTGCGAATGGCAACAGCAGACGATTAAATTTAGCTTTCATTATCTTTTATTGGCATTTTTAAACTTCTAAATAGCGACCTTTTCAATTTTTACACCGTCGAATAGAAAAAAAAATGCACTTTTCAAATGCAATTTGTTTGAAAACTACATAGCAATTTTTTTTTTTTTAAACTATATCGCAATTTACTGAATTTTTATTGTTTTAAAAATAATTTTCAAGCATATTTTTTTTTTAAATCTGTATCTTTGTCACTTGCAGACAGACGATTACAAAAATAAACCTGTTTGCAGTAAAATTAATATAAATAAAATAGTTCAGCATTTGGTTCCGGCTTATATTCCATACCGAAATTAAAACTTTATCAATCCATAAATAAAATAATAAAATATAAATAAAACACAAATTTAAGAGAGGTAATCGAACCAGGCTTAAACCATTGAAATTACCAGAATGAAAAAAGCTAGTGATCTTTTGCGATTTCTTCGACTATTAAATCCTTGCACGAGGCCAATACGAAATTATAGCTTTTAATAAATTACAAAATTTTATTTTAATACGTAATTGCTATTTTTCATATAATAATGATTGTTGGTATTGTTAGTGAAAAATCTAAAAATATATACAGTGGTGGCCAAAATTGTGGACATTTTTTTTTTTTAATTTTCATGTTTTATAACTTTATGTGCTTGAAGAATATAATAAATTTCACTTAAATACAAATATTTATATAACAAATTCAAGGAAATTTAATGTAGAATTTAATAATAAAAATAATTAAAATATCTACATTAAAAAAAAAAAAAAAAAAAAAAAAAAAAAAAAGCTTACAAAAAATAAGATCTATCTTACATTTCATTGTATTTTAAAGTTACACTTACACAACCGATATTTAGAAGGATAGCCCGTTTTTTATTACAGCTTCACAGCGTCTTTTCTTTGAGAGAACTAGTGTTTGGAGTTCATCCTTTTCAATCACATGATGCCAAGAATCAATTATAGCTTCAATAAGTTGCGTTTTATTAGATAGACGCTTTTTTTTTTTTTTTACATGAATTTTCAAACGTCGCAACAAATTTTCTATAGGATTCAGATCAGGGCTATTTCCTAGGCAGTGTAATAATTGTATACTTTTATTTTTAAACCATTCTTTGCATATTTTTGCCGTATGGCATGGCGACGAATCCTACTGAAAGATAAATGGTGCTTTATCGGGGAAGAGATCCCTGATGGAAGGTATCAATTTTAGTTCCAGGACAGTTTCGATGTGTTTTTTTGCATTCAGAATGCTATCAATCACTTGAATGCGCCCACACCATCTGCAAACATTCAAGTCGAAATCATGACATTTGTTGGGTTCTTTGTAGCTGCTTCAATGCAATCAGGATGCAGCTCTTCCCCTACTCTACGTCTCACATATTTTCCCCCATCCACATATTTCGTCATTCTACCAAAGAGCAATATTTCGATCGCTGTAGATTATTCGCTTCCACTGATTTTCTGACCAATTAATGTGTTCTTTTGCCCACTGAACTCGTTTCTTGCGTTGCTGAAGATTTAAAAATGGTTTTTTCCTCGGAATTCTACCTTTCAGTCTAAAACCTGCTAATCGTCTCCTTATTGTTCATGAACCAACTGAAATAGCCATTGCAATCATTTCACATCTAACAGCATCTGATGAAATTCTTCTATCTTTGAGGCGTATACTTTTTCTCTTTCTATCGTCAGAAGCACTTGTGCATTTTTTTCGGTCTGCTCTTGCCTTATTTATCACTGACTTAGTTTCTTCATAACGTAAGCACAACTTTCGTACGCCAGATAAAGTGACTGATCCATCAACCAGTCTTGCAATTTCAGCATAAGAGAGACCATATTCTCTCAATATGACAATTCTGCTTCTTTTTGTAGGTGTCCAATCAGTTCTTGATGTTGATGACATTGTTTTAAATTATTTGCATTAAGAAAAAAATAGAAATATTTAAAAAAAAAAAAGTTATTCTATTTAGTTACACTAGAATTCACCCTTCTGCAAGATTCATTCCAGCAAAATACCGCTTTTACAAATCAAAACATACTACAGTTTAGTTACTGACATTTGATTGGTTCTCAGAACAGTCATTGTGATTGTCTAGGAAGCTTTTATTACAATACACTTCAGCATTCATGACTAATTGTGTTTGCATTTTAGACTAAGGTAAGTAACATTTTTTTGTAACGCAGATATTTTAATTCTGTTTTTTTTTTTTTTAATTAAATTCTACATTAAATTTCCTTGAATTTGATATACAAACATTTGTATTTCAGTGAAAATTAATATATTCTGCAAGCGCACAAAGTTATAAAACATGAAAAATTTTAAAAATGTCCACAATTTTGGACACCACTGTATGTTAAATGTACAATATCTATTAGAGTTTTCAACTAAAAAAGATATATCTATGGTTTTCCAGGGTTGGAACTTCTTGTTATAATAACGTAGACATGGTATATGATGGTGCACAATATCAACCCTAATTATGTAAATTTGTAATGAATATTTCTAGTAGAGGACGAGTATATACGTAGTTTCATTGCTCTTGGGCTCAAAAAAAAAAAAAAAAAAAAAAAGAAAGAAAGAGAAAAAAATAATGTAGGCCCTAAATACACTGGTTCCCAAAAATTAAGGAAAAATCACAAAAAGGGCGATAACTCGTTCAAAAATAGCCTATCCGTATGAAATTTGCATATGCTGTTAACTAAAAGATGCCGAAGAAAATTACAAAATGCAAATTAGTGGCATAGTTCATAGTTTGTAACACTAATTGAACTTTTAAGGAAAAATTCAGTTAAAGTTACATACGAGTTTAAATTAGATTACTGAGAGAAATAAACTAAAATATTTTATTCCAATCTTATCCTTTGTGTTTGCTTTTATTGCATGCCCTATAAAGATATTACTTTTAAAGTTTTATTAATAACTTTTTAATAGGTGTATGTTATATGTTTGACAATGTTTGATTTTATTTTAATTTTTGTGTTAAATATAAAACCGTACTTTTTCCTTAAATTATTGTTATTTTTGAAAAGTCCTATTGTTCTAAAATATTTTTTATTTTTCCACTTAAAAAACAATGCTTATAAACTCACATCTTTTTTAAATAAGTTCTAAGCATGATTTAAATATTAAGAATGTATATATTTTTGTTTATCCTCTGCCATTTGCTTTTGTTTTATTTAATATGAACATGGAGTCTAACTTTTAAGTTCTCTGGAATATGTAGGTATTTTTCTTTTAAACATATTCTTTAACTTAATCATGATTTCTAATTTTCGTCCGTTATTGCTGAAAAATGGAATTAATACAATACTTATTAATGAAACGACCGATAAGCAATACTTAATTAAAATTTTTTATTCGTGTAGATATTATATTTTGTGAATATGAGCAAAATAGATTTTATATGTTTTATTGGAAAAGATTGAACTAGGAATAGAAACAAGTTGGAATAGAAACAAGTTGGAAATTGATCGTCAAACGTGGCAAGTGAGGTGCGTTCGTAATATAACTAATTTTATAAATATTTTTTGCACCGCATATTGTACTGAATGTATATTTTAGAGAACTTCATAAGTGCATATCAATTTCATTCTGTTCGAAAGATTGTAAGGTCATTAAAATGCACTTTAAATATTTTTCTCCCATTGACCTTAATGTAACGGAAAGCTTTTGACTGTCCCTGTAATTAAACTGTACATCCGAATTTCATAAAATTTGAAACGACTCGACAAAATTTCGCAACATTTATATAAGGTAGATATGCCTGTAATGGACACCCTTAAGGAATTTCTTTTAAAATTATTCTTTTTATTAATAGTTATGATTATTATATTCCAGTTTTTTTTTCAATATTATATTAATCTATCAACAATATTTAACCATTCTTATAGTCTCATTTCCCAATATGAATCGAAATTTAATTTTAAATTACAGAAATATATCAAAACACCCAAAAGCCCAGTAATGGACACTCTCTGTTCCAGTAATGGACACCCCATAAAAAGGTAATAAATATAATTGTTTTTATGACTGTATTTAGAACCAGAATTTAATGAATACATACTAATGAAACAAAATAATTATTTTCAAATAAATTTAACTATAAGGATACCAGTAATTAATAAAATATTTGTGATAATCATTTACTGTTTGCATTAATTATTGTAGTTATCAAAAGATCAATGTTTCAATTATTTTAGATGGGATAGTTTAAAATAATAAATATCAGGCAATTACCGCTATCAAATTATTGAAACAATGGAGGATTTAAAAGGTAATAATAATAAAAAAGTTTTGGATTGTTAGTGTTTAGTTTAGTCTCTCTATTTTTAACAATTAATCTTCCAGAGACTAATTGATACATCATTTATAATAATTAATATTACAAATATGAAAGAAATGATGTTGTGGGTTGAATATTTTAAAAGTTAAGTAAAATGATTTCAAAATAAAACTGTAGAACTAATGTTTGAGGCCACTGATCTGCAGATTTACTAGTTTCATGAATATTGCCTATAAATTAATGAATATTACTTTTTTGTTCTTATTTTTCTTTGTCAGGGGTGAATAAGAAAACATTTAAGACAGAAAATAGATTTTTAATAGCTTCTGTAAAATAATTGTTTTTATTTAAACGGAGAGGTATTAAGCCCTATGAGCCCCTCTTTGACTGTGCTCTTAAACAATACACTGCAAATATAGGCGTCTTAAATTTAGACACATAAGTGACTGAAAAAGAATTTCAGTCACTTAAGCGTCTTAATCTGAAAATTCAGACACAATAGATGTCTTAATTTAAGATACATAAGTGTCTTAGTATGATCATGGTATATACGAACCGAGAAATATGTTGGAATTATCTACGAAGTGTCTTATTTAAAACAGTAGTTGAACATTTCTTTTTTGTACTTTTCTGAACAGCCAATCAGAGCATTGATTTCCGCGCATGTCATCTATGGCTCCTTCATGATATAGAAAGAATCACATTTTAAGCGTCGCCATTGCTTGGATTAAAAGAAATGCGTAATTATGGAGTATTTATCGAATGAAAGCGTAAGTCATATTTAATTTTAAATTTTTATCCCAGTAGGTTTGTATCTTATGAATATAAATTAAATAGTTTTTAAAGATTGATCTCTTTTTTTGTAGTTTAATGTTAGTTTTTTGATTTCACAAGCTGTCGTCTGTTATACCTTCTTAATGTAACGGTATCGAATATAATTGCTTTGATAATTAAATTGCAATGCTTTAATTCAGCGCGCTTGTCTCCTGTGAATAAACGAATGAGTGATAACTTGTTTAATCTTCCTTTTCGATCATGTGATCGGAAATATCCCAATTTGTCGTTGCCCAAAAGCAAAACGTGCAACATAAACAGATTTGAAAAGCTGAATGATTCATAGTTCCATTAAAGGGAGATAAAAACATTAAATTGAAGCCGTTTGAAACTGTATTTATTCTATGTTCTGTTTCTTCTGATTTTTACTGTTTATTGATTATAAACTCTTGCAGTTTATGTATCAGCACTTATTGTATTTTTTTGTGATTATTATTTTGGAGCTAAATATGATATTCATTTATGATTATGATATTCGGAAAAGTTTTCAGATTGAAAAAAAGCATTAATACTGTGAAAATTTTCTTTACATATCACCGTTTTTAATCATAGTACTGAAACTTTTTAAAGATTTATTCTTATGATTGATGCTTTAATTTATTATTGAAAATCGGAAATTTTGATAGTCAAAGTTTCATATTTAACATTTACCAAATTTCTAAAAACATAATAGGTATTTCTTATACTATCATTCTGTAAGATTTTTTAAACATAGAACAAATGCAGAAACATTTTATTCATTAACTGCAATTTCTGTTCTTGTTTAACGGTATATTTATAAAGTATTCATTAATATTTTTTGAGTTTTTTTAAATTGGTACCTATATTATTTTTTTATTTATATGTAAGTCTTTTTCTGCTATGTTTTGTTCATGATTTTAAATTTTCAAACCTGAGAAATTTCAGAAACAATTATGAAATTTCCCTTTATTGCAATCGCATATGCAACGTTTCTGATACAAACAATTATTAGTACGAAAAAAATTAAACATGATAATTTAGGCATAAATAAAAAGTTGTTTATGCTTGATATAAAGTTTATAGACAAAACTGAAATAGTATATATTTTTAAAAGTTCATATTTACTTATATATTATATATTTTTAAGCGATTAATAACTACTTTTTTTATATTCAAAGTATTTTCAAACAACTAAAAAACAGTACATATTCTGTCATTTCTTTTCCTTTTCTTCTGTTTTCTAGGTTAATTTTTTCTTATCAAATCTGTAAAATTTATGTAACTCATATTCATAAGATACAAAGTTTACAGGAATAAAAAAATAAATATGACTTATATCCTGTTGTTCCATAACAGCTAAGGAATATGTTTAAAAGGAAAACTTTTACATATTCCACAGAATGTATAAAATTAGACACCAAAGTTAATTTTTAATTAAACTGACAAAGCACCGCAAATGCAAAAAATATATATTACACATGTTCACTACTTACAGTGACTAAACTTGTTTATTTATATGTACTACTTGAAATGTATATTTGAGGCAAGTTTTGAAACTAGCAGTAATTATTTTCGGAATGTTATTAAATTAGAGTATTTATTTATTATTTTGTATTTATAGTTAAATAGATCTTGTGATTATCTGATCTGTGTAAAACAATGTATTTGCCAATATAAATTTTTAAAAGATCTAGTTTTTAAATTGCATGATTTTTTTTTTTTTGAGGGGAGGGGGGGGGGGGATTTTCTTTGCAATTTTCGAACATCTGATATTATAAATATCTTTATTTTTATCCACTGAGTATAATGAATATTTGAACTTTCAGAGTAAGACAAGATTACAAATATTTATATATATTTATCCATGTACCGTAAAAACCGTCAATAGGGAACACTTTGGGGCTGGGGAATTTGTCAGATAATCGGAGATGTTTCCTTTTGTGAGGTAAAAATATACAAATATGCATACATTGTGTATTAAAAAAGGTATTAGACGTCCACTTTTCGGAAATGTTCATTAACCTTCACAACGGACACTTCCAAATACCGGACACCCCTATTTAGTAAAAGATAATGCAGAGTTGCATTTTTTTGCAAAAGGACCTGATTAAAACATGGGCATGCTGGACAGTGTCCCGTCCCCATACGATTTTAGGACTCAAAAATTTGATGTGCAATTTTTGTAAAGCTTATATTTTAAATCCATTTCGAAATTGTACTGATTATAATCAATATTTTGAATTTTTTAAGTAAAATAACATTAAAAACTAAACAAATAAAAGAAATCTAATATTTAGATGAATATCTTTTTGTTTTTAATCTTGTTCTACTCCTGAAATTCAAAATTTTTAATATAATCAGTACAATGTCGTAAAAGATTTAAATTATGAGCTTTACAAAAATTGCATACCAAATTTGGAAGCCCCAAAATCAGACTGTGTGGGGTTGAAGTGGGGGGGGGGGGGGCAAGACCACAGCTAAATATTTTTCTAGGATTCACCGTGGTCAAATATGGCTACGTATAATGCTGACAAAAATTGGTTGCGATTAAGACGTTTGAAGTGTCTGAAATTCAGACGCAAAAAGTGTCTGAAAAAATTAAGACATTTTAAAATGTCTGAAAATTGAACACACCGTTTCAGACACTTAAGTGTCTGAATTTCAGACATTTCAATTTAGAGTGTATTTTCTGCTTCCTAGCTGGTTTGATTGCCAGATTTTAAAATAGCAAGGTATATATACACAAAAAAAGAATAAAATATTGAAATTTTACTAATCACATAAAATAACTTAAAAGCAGCTATTTATAAAAGTTTTGGTGTTGTTACATTTTGGTAAGTATAATTTAAAAATTAAATTTGATTATTTAGGTTTGCAGTTAAGAAAAATATTTATGCACTATAAACATTACTGAAATTGCATTTTTAACAATATCTACATGGGGTGTCCATTACTGGAAAATGTCTAATTAACCATTCCAGTAATCGACACCCCTTCTTAAAAACTTAAAAATAAATGAAATTTCGTAAATGACTGTTAGTATATAAAATTCTAAGTTTTCTATTGCTACTCAAACAAAAGCATTCAAATTTTGCCAGAAAATAAATAATATATAAATTAATTAAACGAAGCCAGCTCTTAGCCTCTTCATTAAGATTTTCACAGAAAAACAGCAAAACTTTGAAACATTATTTTCTGCTTCCTAATTGGTTTGATTAAAAGTGTCAACAATAACCCAGTTTTATAAAACATGCAAGGGGAAATTATAAAAAAATTAATTAAAGTTAAATATTTATTAGCTATTTTTTTATTAACCAAAAACATCAAGGGGTGGCCATTACTGGCACATCTACTCAATTTAAAATTTCAGACCATTCGGAAGACTGTAACATCATTAAAATGCACTTGCAATAATTTTTTCCCATTGGCCGTAATGTTACGGAAAACTTTTGACTGCCCTTGTAATTAAACAATACATCCTATTTTCATAAAATTTGAAATGACTCGACAAAATTTTGCAACAATTATATATTTAAAATTTCAGACCATTCGGAAGGCTGTAACATCCTTAAAATACACTTGCTCTGTTATATGCGGACGGACGGACAGACAGACAGACAGGCGGACATACAGACGGACTGAACGACGACTATAGGTGCTACCTATTTATATAATTACGAACGCATCTAAAAAAAGAAATTTAAAAATAAAGTAAATGACTCCATTAGAAATATTCTTATTGTTTGAAAAACATTTTAATGTAAAAAAGTAGTTATTAATCTCTTTAAAAAATATCCAGTCTTATATTATGTAAGTAAATAATGAACTTTTTAAAAAATATACTAAAGCAGTCTTCTCCATAAACTTCAAAACAAGCATAAAATACATTTTATTTGAATGCTTAAATGTCATGTTTTATTGTTTAGTGCCAAAAATTAAGTGTATCAAAAACGTAGAAAATGCGTTTATAATAGAAGGAAATTTAATAACTGATGCAGAATGTCTATAATTAATTTTTTTTTTACATTACTCAGTCTCGAAATTTTAAAATCATAACCCCAGTAATAAACAAAACAAGTTGGAAATTACACGTCAAACGTGGCAAATGAGGTGCGTTCGTACTATAACTAGTTTTATAAATATTTTTTGCACCGCATATTGTACTGAATGTATATTTTAGTGCACTTCATAAGTGCATATCAATTATATTCTGTTCGAAAGGCTGTAACATCATTAAAATGCACTTGAAATATTTTTTTCGTATTGGCTGTAATATATCGGAAAAATATTGACTGTCCCTGTAATTAAACTATACATCCGATTTTCATAAAATCTGAAATGACGCGACAAAGTTATGCAACAATTATATATTTTAAATTTCAAACGATTCGGTTGGATAGTTTTTGCGCTGTTATATGCGGACAGACCAGTGTTGAATTCAGACACTTTTCTCCGGGAAGGATTCCTCTGGCTCCGGCGGGTACATTATAGAGTTCCGGGGGGAAATTGCACTTTTTGACCATTGAAAATCCAAAATCTCAAAAATCCCGGTGGGAGCGGGTGCATGTGATTGGGCGGGGAGGGAATGTCCCCCCGGGCCACCCCCTGAAATCAACACTGGGACAGACGGACAGTCAAACAGACAGACGGACTGAATGACGACTATAGGTGCTACGTATTTATATAACTACGAACGCACCTAAAAATCGATTTTTACTTTTTTATATCATTAAATAGTTTAAACTTTTATATTTCCAACGACGTGTCACACGTTTATACATAAAAAAAAATAAGTGTTGAAATTATTCATTCTTCCTAAGAGTACTTCACAGCTTAATGGCCATTTAAATCTTTAATTGACTTTTTCTCAAAATTTGGATGTTTCATGTTTATGGTCCTTTTTTTCAATATCTATTAAATTTAAGAAGTCAGATTTTTTTTAATACTTATAATATATTATATTGTATACTTTAACACAGGGATTTAATGATTTGTTGAGAATTATTTATTTCAGGCAATGAAATCTTACCAAAAATGCTAATTTAAAAATGACTTTCAATAAATAATTAATAATTAATTTTAAGTTTCACTTTGAACGAAAATGGTCAGTTAAAATACGTAAAGCATGTTATTCAAACTACTCTTAAAACTCTAGACCTCTATCTTTCACCATTTCTGAGAAAAGGGTGCATAAAAAGTTGGTGAATTTAACATGACGGAGATACGGCTTTCCCGGTAACCTTAAAACAATTACATTTCAGACCACTACATGAAGAAATCTCACAATCACTTTTGAATACTCCACGATCAATCTTTTTCTATACAACATACAACTATTTAGCTCATAATCAAACATTCCACATATCTACATGGATAAATGCTTAAAATTAAATAAGACTTACCTTTATTTTATGTATTCCATAAAGAATAATTTTAATGATATCCTAATCTGTTAATCTTAAAATGGCGGACGAAAAAATGATCATTTTTCTTATCTTTTAAGGGTTGCTGTTGGGTGTCGCCTTGCTGTTCTGATTGGTTAATAAGCAATGCATACGTAAGTCACAGCTTCAGGAGTGAGACATTTCACTCATTTCTAAAGAGTAGAAAATTACACTCTTTAAGGAGTGTGTATTTTTATAAAATTCACTCCAAAAAGAGTAAAAATGCACTTTTTCAAATAGTGAACTTTTCACTCCTCCCAATTTTAGAGTGAAAGGTACTTAGTTTTAAAATTAAAATTCAGGTAATTTATTCTTGTTCCCATTTTGCTATTGCTTTATTCTTATTAAGCACACTCTTAATTCAAAAGAACGAAATATTAACTCAACAAAAGAACGAAAAGTTTTACGCGTGTTTTTGTTCTTTCTGAGTATCTGTTTTATCAAAAAGAGACATTTTCCACAAAAAAATGGTTTGCCAAATAACCCTTTTAGGAGTAGTATCCCAGGACCGCTCATTTCAGATCGGAACAGAAAAATATTTCTAAAAGAGCGGTTTAAGAAGCTTCTCTATTGGTTGAAATCCTGTAACGCGATATATAGTTTGGCAGAGGGAGAACCGAGAACCGTTTTGAAAAGGGAGTCGCTTGTTTGTTTCAAGCGTCAAAGCTTAGCGTTACCTATACGAACGATTTAAACAATATTACAATTATAATTTGATTGATTTAAAAATGGTATAGAATAAGATAGATGGATTGTGCCCACGAAAGCAGGGGGGAGGGGCAATCATCACGAAGAACTGAATAAATTTCGTTTTTGTTTCTCATCTAAAACCAAGATGGCTACCGGCGATTCTAGGATTTTACTAATACTGAAAATTCTAAGGTAAAGTACGTTGTTTTACTTCATCTTTCTTGTAATTCCTTCCCCATTCCTTGTTGTATTTTCACATTGTATATATGATTTTTTGCGTTATTTAACGTTATTACTGTTAAACCGGAAACATAAATTTCTTAAATTACTTTTTTTTCTTTTTTTATGCATCTGTTCCATAATTTTTATAATCAATAAAATGCGATTAGATATGTAGTATTCTCGTATTCAAATTGTGTAAAATTACGCTAATTGGTATTTACATTATTAAACATGTATAATTTTGTGCTTATATTATTATTATTTATGTACTACTTTGCTCATGATACTCAGAAATATTTGCGGAACACAATCCATGATTATAAAAATTATTAAATTATTATTAACTTATAATATATGTTCTATTTTTTTCATGTTTCAGTAAGCACAAGTATTTAATAAATTGTGTTCATTTAGATAGTTGTACACATCTACATTTTATTTATTATTTTTTTAATTCACACAGTATTATATAAATAGCATGAAATGTAAAAGATAATTTAAAAAAGTATCAGAAAATAACAGATTAGTAAAAAAGATTATTAATTTATTTTATGACACAACTAGCTTGACCTTTTTTTTTTTTTTTTTTTTAATTATGATTTTGTGAATTTTTATTTGTGTGTTATACTTCGCTGTGTTCATATTCAAAAGTTTAACTTAAAAAAAAGTCTGCAGTTATGTAACACATGAATTCTATATTCCATAATTATTTATCTGTATCATAAGCAAAATATATTAAGAAGATATAATAATATCAGAAATAATTAAAGAAATCGACATTTCCGGATTAACACTAATAACGTTAAAATTATATATACAATGTGAAAATATTAAAAAGAAAAAATCACAATAAGAAAGATAAAGTAAAAACAGCGCCCTTCAGGATATTGACAAGGTAAAAAATCTTGTCTTGTTATGGCGAGAACCATGTTTTATTATTATTAATATTATTATTAGTATTATTTAATTTATCTTTCGGAAATGAAAAACAAAATTTCTTCAGTTCTTCTGCATCTGGATTAAAATAAAACAAAATGGAGTTTTAAAAATAATACATTTTGCAAACTGGGGAGTTATCTATGTAAAAAAAAAAATTCTGAAAATAAGAGGGAAATAACGTATTTTGCCCATTAAATTTGACAAAATAAAAGGGGGTTAAAAATGACTTGTCAATAATGAGTGCAGTTACTCGTTTTACCTATTAATTTAGTCGAAAAAAGAGCGAAAACAGCTTATCAAAAAGGAATGAAAAAAAAAAACCACTCCGCAAGATGGATAAAATTCACTCCTATGGGTTAAGTGCATTTTCAATACTGGAAAGGAGTGAAAATACACTCAGTCGGAGTTAAAATCGCTGATTTTTTTAAAGAAAGCACCTGTTACCATAATAAGAATAGCGCATATATTTCTCCTTAATCTTAAAACTGAAGCATTCTCGATTATCCGAAAATTTCGAATTTCCGAAAGAAGGTCGGTGTCAATTACTTCGAATAATCGATGTTCTACTGTACTCAAAAAATCCAGAATTATCAAAGAATTAAAAAGAATTAAAGATTTCAAAATAATTTCTGCTATTGTAATAAATCGTCAACATCTTATCTTTATATATTATGCATATTATCGGAAACAAAAAGAAAATCGATCCTTGAAACTGAAAAGGGGAGAAAATAATGCGTCACAAAACTAATCGGACATTTGTGAGACTTTACACTAGGGATGCACAACCTGTGGCCCGCGGGTCAAAAGTGGCCCGCCATGAGTTAGCGGGTGTCCCGCGAATTTCTTCAATGAAAATTAAAGAAATTCGCAAAAAAATTTTTTTTTTAATTGCAATTTTTCCTCTATAAGTCGCAGGAAAAAATCGTGAATTTCGTCAATTTGCCGTAGGAAAAACTGAAACTTCCGTCAGCAATTTAAGAATCGCGAATTTTGTCGATGAGGCGAGGAAAAATCGCGCATTTCGCCGATCGGCAACGGATAAAGCGTGAGTTTTGGGGTCGATCGGGCTCGTAAAAATCACGAATTTCGTCGATCAGGGTCGGAAAAATCACAAATTTCATTGATCGGGGTTGGAAAAATGGCCAATTTTGTTGATAATGTGCCGAAAAATTGAAAATTTTATTGACCAGCTGCGGAAAAATCATGAGTTTTGTCAGTCGTGAGAAAAAACCGCGAATTTCGACAATTTGCCGCGTAAAAAATTACAAATTTCATCAGTCAGTTACGAATCGCGAATTTCGTCGATAAGGTGCGAAAAATTCGCAACTTTTGTCGATCAGGAGCGGAATAACCTCAAATTTTGTACCTCGTTTGAAAAAATCGCGTGATCGTTTGTTAATCGCGAATTTTGTTAATCTGCTGTTAAAAATTACAAATTTCGTCAGAGCCAGTTAAAAGTTGCGAATTTCGGTGATCGGCACGGAAAATCGCAAATTTCGTCTCATCAGGCTCGGAAAAATCGTAAAATCGTCGATCGGGAACGGAATAATCGCGAGTTTTGTAGATCAGGCTACGAAAAATCGCAAATTTCGTTGTTTGGGCACGAAAGAAATCTCACATTTTGGCGATCAGGCGCGGAAAAATCGGAAATTTTGTTGATCGGGCACAGAAAAATCGCGAATTTTGTCGATGATGCGCGGAAAAATTGATAATTTCGTTGATCGGAAGCGGAAAAATCGTGAGTTTCGTGAGCTTATCAAGGGAATAAAACTCGAATTTTGTAAATTTACCGGACGAGAAAAATGAAATTTCGTCAATCAGTTAAGAGTCGCAAATTTCGTTGATTGGTCGCGGAAAAATCACGAATTCCGCCGATTACAGGTGGGAAAAATTTCGTCGATCGGCCACAGATAAAACGCGAGTGTTGTTGGTCGGGCTCGGAAAAATCACGAGTTTTATCGATCTGGCTAAGAAAAAAGCGCGGATTTTGTTGGTCGGGCACGATAAATCGCAAATTTTGTCGATTGGGTACGGAAAAATAGAAAAATTTCGTCGATCGGGTTCAGAAAATTCACAAATTTCGTCGATCAGGAGCGAAAAAATCGCAAATCTTGTCGATCGGGAAAGGAAAAATCGCGAGTTTTTGCGATCGGGCTCCAAAAACTTGCGAATTTCGTTGGTTGGGTGCGAAAAAAAACCGCGAATTTTGTTAATCAGTTGCAGAAAAAGCGAATTTTGGGCTCGGTTTGCTGAAAAATAGCGAATTTTGCCGATCGGATGTGAAAAAATTGAGAATTTTGGCGATCAGCTTCGGAAAAATGGCGAATTTTGTAGATCAGGCGTGGAAAATTCACAAATTTTGTTGGTTGGTTCTTTCTCTCCGCTTCATTCATAAAGTTCACATTTTTTTTTTCAGCACAGCCACTTTTATACCTATGTTTGTTTTTTAGCACTTATAATAAAACAAAATTTGCTCCCCCGAATAAAATCAAGAGATATCATCACTCCTTGAAAACAATATTTTCTATATCTGTGTTATTTATATATACAAACGTAAACTGTTGATATATCCTTACCAACTGAATTGGATATGTTGACTGCGTAGGGGAACCTAAAGAGGTACCCCCCCCACCCCCCTCTCTGAAACTATATTTTATCTGACTAAGGCCACAGATCACCTCTCCAAAATAGAATTCTCTCCGTGTTACTGATGTGGCCCTCGACAACCCAGATATTTTTGTAAGTGGCCCTTCTCTAAAAAAGATTGTGCACCCCTACTTTACACAAAAGTGTCTGTTATGAATACAAAAATGAATCTGTTATATCATTTAGTTCTGAAAGTAAGTGGCAACACCTTTGACAATCGTCTGCTTACTTTATTAGTACAATTTCAGTTGGAATATGAAATATTTTAATGTTATAAAAGTTTCTGAGACATTATGTTGGATTTTTTTTAATGTAGTTCTCTATTTGCATCTAAATAGTAAAACATCTAACAGAAAAGTTGTTTAAATGTTTAATTTAAACGGTTTGACAATCTTTGATTCAGGTAAGTTACGTTCAGTATATCATAGAGTTTTAAATATAAGAAAATGTGGCAGTCCGTTAAAGTTGACACGCTGTTGAAAGCGCATTATTATAAGAAATATTGGTACTTGTTAGTTATCCCGTCGACCAAATTACTGTCGCCAAACTGTAAGATTAAATGCCAATAATGGTTGATTGTAAGTCACATTCACTTGACTTACACGTGTTTACGTCATCATGTGATTTTTATTTCAACGTTTTATTTGTATTTTTTATTAATGTTATACTAATTTAATTGTTTTTTCGTTATTTAAAATAAAAATTATGTCAGTTTGTATAATTTGGCGAGTGGTTTGGCAATTTATATAATTTGGCGAAATTGGTCGACGAGATAACTAACAAGTACCCAAAATATTTTATTTTTTATACTCAAAAATAGACTTTTAATATCGTTTAGGAAACAAAATGGAATAAATATAAATAGAGAAAAAATTGGAGAAAGAATGCAATCTATAGAATTATATAATGACTTTAAACATAATACTATAATTTCCCCACTTTTATATTTCTCTTTTGGATATATGCTATGTTTGGTGGCGAAATTATAGTGTTAAGTTTAATGTCATCATGCAATTCCGACAAATTACCCCCTTCTCCAGTTTTTTACGATTAATATTTATTCCATTTAGTTTACTAAACATTATTTAAAATGTTATTTTGAGGGTGTTTTTTAAATACCAGGCAACCGATCCCGGGCTACCTGGGTCAAAAATTATCAATATTCCATCCAGTGTGAGAACGTAGGTGAAAATCATTTTTAGGGTTTCGTACTAAGAAAAGTAAAACGAAACCATTATATGATCACTCGCATGTCTGTCTGTCCATCTGTCACAGCCGTTTTTACTCGAAAATTCGGAACGTGAAAAGTTCAAACTTGCCAGAGTTATAAAGGCTATTGACCCACATATTTATAGATTATTAGCCATTCACAAATATCTTTAGGAACAGTTTAAAGTAATAATTAATTTACTTGATTTTTATTGTTCGAAAGATCTTGTAACATCGAACTCAAAAATATATTTGTTTTAATTTTAGATATTATATTTTCAGAGATATCGTCGAAAGTATGACGCAAAAATACCTAGTGAGCCAAAAGTTCGTTACAACTTTAAAAACTCATGAAAAGGAAATAAATGATAAAGGAGTGCGCTTTGCAAGAAAGGGCTCACCCACAAGCAGTGGTGTAGTCGTAAAAAAAAAAAAAACAAAGGGCAATACGTTCTAAGCAGAGGGTATACGCTCAAGGCAGAGGGTATATCCTAGTGTATATATACTAAGGTTAGTTGGGGCAACTGGGACATGATTTTACCATGTGACTCTGGAGCTTCTGACAATTTAGCTTCAAAAAGCTAATGTTCATTTCAATTAAAGTCTGAACTTCTGTAAATGTGTTCAGTTAGGTTCCCTCTATCAGACAGAAATGCTCAAAATTACATTTTAATATTTAAAAATATAAAAATATACATATTTCATCTTTCTTTCCTCATGGGTCCAGTTGCCCCCAAAAATGGCGTAACTGGACCAGGGGTGTCTATGTTCCACACGCGTTTATATTTTTTTATATCGGATATCAGGCCCTGTTTGAAAAAGTGTAAACAACTTAAAAAAATTTAAACCAGGCAGATCATGCAAATTATATGCCAATAAACAGCGTTGTTAGGGAAACCTTTGCTGTCAGTGTGCCTAAAAAAAGGCACTAAAAGTGAAAATATTAGATTTATTTATACCAAAAATATAAAACTTAAGTAAGTACTTATGTACTTTAATATAGAAAATAAGTATAAAAGTCACATGGGTATTTTAAGGAAAAAATAGCAAGGTAAATCTCTGAACAAAAGGCTACGTAAGTACTTTATCTTTATCCAGGGGTCGCATTATATAGGGAAAATTTTATTTTTCCTTAAAGAAAGGTGCGATGAAGATATTATTTTCAAAATAGTGGTAGGGACGATAAAAGATTCCCTATATGCATAGCTGCCAACTTTTACGCTTTCCTCTTACCACTAAAATATTATAGTAAATGTTGTCTTAATTAATCGTCGAAATCTTATGTAGTGGAGGGCATACGGGGGTATACGCCTCCACTACAAAGTTATACGCCTCCACTACTAAAGTTATAGGTACAAGCAAAATAACATGGCTGCATCATTTCTCCACATTTTATAGAGTATGAAAATTGTAAGGACAATTAATTCTCATTCATCTTGTATATTTTAATTTCAATAATATTCTCATAAAGCTTTAAAAAAAAAAAAAAAAAAAAAAAAAAAAAAAAAAAAAAAAAAAGGAAAAGTACAAAGACGCTTTTCCTTACCCACAAAAAAATATTAAAACTTAAATGTCCCCCAAAATGCAAATGTCAACAATATCTGGTGCTTGATTATTATTATTATTATTATTATTATTATTATTATTAATTCAAAAGCACTCCTTCTCCCCTTTTAATTTTTCATTTCATGTGAAATTTTTGATTTTTTTTTTTTTTTTTTTTTTTTTTTTTACCTATACTGAATAACAATTTACATACATTAGAATATGCTAAATAGCAATCGGACACGTGATGAAATTTATACCTAAGAATTACAGCTGTTAAAATAAATTATATGTTATCTACATCTCTTAGCTGGCTAGAAAACGCTATGAAGCTTTCGTAATTCGTATATGACGATACACCTGGTTTAAATCTATGCAAATAATCGCAGGATCTTTTTATTCTTTTTTGTATCTTAAAATAGCTTCCTTCTGAAGTGAAATAAAAAACACAGCATTTTGCTTAAAAGTACCATTTTTAGTTTTTACCACATTCTTCATGCGTTAATTTAAATTACGAAACTCTGGTTACCAAATTCCATCTCTAATAAGAATAAAAAAAAGAGTTTTATACAACTTGTGTTGTCGTAGAAAAAAGTGATTAAATTGACAAAATCTGTGGTTATTAAGCTAGTTAAATTTCTCTAAATACGCAAAGTCGTATAGTATAATAAAACATGTTAAGAAATTAATAAGGAACGCTTAAATCGAATAATGACATTTTTTGTCAAAAGTACCAGTTTTGAAATGATTTCTAGCTGGAGAAGAAACATAAGCTAGTGTTCCCAGTCCCGGGTCGAAAATAGCGGGACCGATGAGATAAAAAAAGTGGGACAGCGGCACCAAGATCGTATATTATAATAAAACATGTTAGGAAATTAATAAGGAATACTTAAATCGTAATCTGTAAATTAATAACATTTTTGCCCAAAGTACCATTTTTGAAATGATTACGAACTGGAGAAGAAACATAGGCTAGTGTTGCCAGTCCCGTGTCGAAAATAGCGGGCCAGAGAGAATAAAATGTGGGACAGCGACTTCTAGATCGTTTACTATAAATACGTTGGGTAATAAATAACGAATACTTAAATCGGTATCAGCAAATGAAAAACATTTTTAAGTGATTATTAGCTGGAGAAGAAGCATCGGTTAGCGTTACCATGTCTCGTGAAGAAAATAGAGGGGCAGCTGTTTTTAGGTCGTAATTATAATAAAACGTTAGGAAATTAATAATGAATACTCAAATCGGAATCAACAAATCAACGGCATTTTTGGAATGGTAGCATTTTCGAAATGGCTGCTAGCTGGAGAGGAAATTTTCTCGATTTTTAACACTTTTTAACAAAGTTGAAAAATACTTATGAATTCGGTTTCTGTGTCTATCTGCCCATCCTTTAACTCGCGTAAATATACTCAGATTGCATTCAATTGATATGTGTTATTGAGGTTTACCATGACATATGTTTGATATATAAAAGTGAAGTGTATAGCGTTAATAGCTCGTTTATAGGGACACTCAAAAAATTCCTTTGCATTATGGTCTATGGGGCAAATACATTATCAGCGTATTTCAATTATGTTATACCATTTTAAACATGTTGAAAATGGTAAATACCATTGAAGTGCATTACAAGATGGTTACTATAGAATATGACAGGCATAGCATTCATAGTTCGTTTACAGGGTGACACAAAATAATTTGGTTACAGTACTGTCTTAAAACAATAATTGCTGGAAGTTCGCTTTAAATTGTGGTACGCGTTTTAAAACTAAGCTAATATTTTGTCTATTATTTGGTGAATATAAATTCTACAGATGACATACAGGGCAGTACAAATGATCTCGAGTACTTTTCCGTTTATTGGCGGAAATGTGTGAAGGGAAAATTACGAATGAGTTATCTCTAATTGAACTAAATGCATGTATACAAATCTATACATATATAGGGGAGAATTCGGATATTTTTTCGACTATTGATGGTAATTCCTGAAACTGGATTTTCAAATGCGTTTTCCAAATTGTCTACTTAGATATCCTCTTTCACCTCATGAAACGGTGAAGCTTTGTTATACTTCTATAGTGGTCTGGAAGTGTTGGAAAGTGTTTCATTATTTGTGCTTGAGGTATGAATTTTCGTTCTTGTATATGATATACGAATTCGTGGAAATTTATTTTAGCGCCATGCTACTCGTTAGCTTGTATCGGGTGGAACTTTATACAGCAAACCTGTGAAATGCAACTTGTCTATAAGGGAAAATGTTTAGTCTCGCCGAATGGAATTCACCTGCTCAGACTGAAATGTTTTTACGGTCCCTTTCGTTTATATATATATATATATATATATATATATATATATATATATATATATTAATGTGTTTGATTGTCACAATCATATTTTTTAACTTTTTTATGGCTAATATGAATATAATCCACACACTATATTTGTGATCTTTAGGCAATTGGGAATTTTAGAATCTGACAATCTTCTATAAACATCCATTTTTTCCCCTGTTCATTTTATTAATTTTATTAATTTTTATATTTAATAGTAATTATTAAAGTTTTTTATATTTTTATTATATATAATTTATTTTATGTTATAGCGTATAGCTGTATTCTATATAATCAATGTTATAAAATTATTTAATTTCTCAGTGTAGATTAAATGGGTAAGGTAATAGAATATATTGAAAGCATTTTATTAACATTTAATTTTTTTAATTTTTTTTTTGAATAATGACATATAGTATGGTATTATTTATATATTAGGATTTGTGAGGTAATACAGTTGATATATTTTAAATTCATTAGCTTTTATTAGGTTCATCTTGTGACATTTGAATAATAATAATAGTATTAAAATAACATACTAGATGGCAGCACCAAAATTTTGTCTTTTAATGCTTCTATTAGAGTAATAATTTTAATTTTTTACAACAGGTGGTATTGAACGCTGAATATTGGCAATATTGTAAAATAGAAATTAAACAATTTAAAAAGTGTTTTTAGGTATTTTAAATAATGTAATTATTTTCTATTTATACTATATTAATTGAATTTATCACGGTATTTCAAAATGAATTAACTGAATCCATAGGTTTTAATTTCTGTGTTAACTTAACTGTTTTATTCACCTTAATCTTATCGTGCTTTTGGATACCATGTGCAGGAGGATATTTTGAAATCAACTGGGATTTTATTCGGTATGTTGTGTAATATTTCTATTTTTAATGCTATAAATTAAATATTTAAAAGGTTGTATTGTTTTTTCCATTTCATGCCATTTGATATTATTCTGTTTTCATCTTGAAACTAGTCTCTTGATCATATTGGTTGTTTGAGTACAGGAGAAAAAAAATTTCAGCTTTTAGCTTTTTTTCTCGCGGAAAACAACCGATTTGCTTATATCATTGAATTCTGTACTCTTGAAAACGTAATTCAATATATAAGTTTTTCAATTATTTTTTTCGGTATCCATATTCTTCTTTTTTTCTTCCATATTAATTCTTGTAATTAAGTATAAGGCACTTTATTTTATACATACAGTTGTATATTATAGGTTTGTGGTATCCAGTTTTATTGTCATTTCATTCACAATATTGCGGTTTTTGGTGATGGTCGGTAATGTTTAATTAATGGTTATATATATATATATATATATATATATATATATATATATGTATAACCATTAAATAAACATTACCGACCACCAACAAAAACTGTGAAATTATGAATAATATATATATATATGTGAGTTGTGGTTTTAGATTCCCATAAAACCCTACTCATAGCAACAGATATTGTCAGCTCTTTTCCATGAGAACTTGTTACCGCAGAACAGCAGATGTTTGAATTTGCTGATATGCAGTTTGTATTCTCTTCGCCTGGAAACAAGTAACAACCGAGAGCAGATTGCATTCTGACGCGGCCGATGGTAGGCATATCTCGCTCTAGACGAGAGCAGAGGCCGAACTCCGATGATTCTGCGGGCGCGTATGCTGCAGAGAAAACCCCTACCCTCCCGTACCTGTAAATATAATTTCTATTTAATATGTAAACTATAACCTAGAATCATTAAACTCCTTTTTTCATTAACTAAGGCCTTATCTTTATATCATCCCTATATTACATGGGTGCTCTAGGCCGATTTGAATCCAAAACGAATTTAAAAAGTAAAATCCCCTAGGCTTTCTTACCGATCTACGTTTAAAATCAGAGAACTGTTTCGTTCCGTTATCAACCCTTGCATTTCAGCTGATGTGATTCATCTACATCTGATGTGAGCCATCTGTGTGAAGCTCAATCTCCCGTTTATTTTTATTTGTGCAAGATAGTTATCGCTGTACAAGGAATGAATCTTCGACTGCATATTTTTTTTTCTACGGATCATTAATTGGATTACTTCAATATATCGTGGCGAGGAATTTATTTTTCAATTGGATAACTCCTTTTGCAGTAAGTTTATTTTTTTTTTCTCTTTCCTTTATTGCCTTTTAATATGGAATTGCAAGAAATTGACTTTATTAAAAACCAGTTGAAATCGGCTAAAACAGATAAAATCAAATTATTGCATGAATTTATATTTGGTTGCGATAAAAATCGCCAGAACAGAGCGAATTTAAGGAAATTTAAAGGTTTTTCTTTTACTGACAAAAGCGATGAGTATGAAAATAAACTCAAAGTAATTTTGAACGATTACGATCAGATACAATTGATTACTATTGCTAATATCTTATCCATTGACATCCATGGATCAAAACAAGATATAGGGCAACGTATTTTAAGCGCACTAGTTGATATTTCGGCTTTTAAAGACACGTTTACGGCAGTTTCCGAATCGGATACAGAATTTGATGATAGCCACAACAGTAATGGAAGCACTGGTTTATCTTCGCCTTTGGCAGTACAGCCAGACCAGGCGCGTGTACACTGTACACACTCCGCGCCCAAACAGACAATTTCTTTCAATGACATTGATCATTTAATTACACCGTTTAGTGGTGATAAAACGGAAAACGTTCAAACATGGTTTCAGAGATTTGAATCTCTGGCCCATTCATTTCAACTGTCCGACATACAGAAATTTGTGTTTGCTGAGCGGGCATTAAAAAGTTTAGCATTATTGTATGTATGTAGTGAAAATAACATTTCTTCATATACATCGCTCAAAGAAGCATTGTTTCGCGAATTTGGACAATCAGCTTCGTCCGCCCAGATACATCAATTACTAGCCGCTAGAGGCTGCCGCCCGAACGAAAAACTATTGGAATATTTTTTGAAAATGAAAGAAATAGCACAAAGAGGAAACATCGATGATATATCTTTAATTCACTATATAATTAATGGGATTAACGATACACCACATAATAAAGCTATATTATTCGGGTGCGCCACGCTTGCCGAATTTAAAAACAAGCTCCAAATTTTCGAACGAATTTGTGAACAGAGTTCTAAAGTTTACCAATCAAAGTCACCGACAACACCCAACACTCCTAAGATTAACCAGACGGAAAAAACTGCAAAATTAACTTGCTGGAATTGTTTAGCCGCAGGACACCTATCTACCCATTGTGTGCATTTAAATAAAGGAAAAAAGTGTATGAAATGTGCACGCTTTGGTCATGTTTCCAGCCAGTGTACAGAGCAAACGCCAGAACGCAAGCGTTCGACTCAAGGCACCTTCCCTTCACGCAAGACGTCGCCGCGCAGAGACGAACAAATTAACGTAGTCGAAATGTGTCATTCTCATCCGCGCATGCAGAAACCTGTAAAAATTTTCAATTTACAAATCAATTCAATCTTGGACACTGGAAGCTCACTGACGATACTGAAAGAAGACATTTATGAACAAATTGGGTCTCCCCCCCTCACCGGAGCAACTGTGCAATTGTCGGGTATCGGTAACCGTGTTATTCAACCTATAGGATCGTTTTCTACCGATATAGAGGTAGACGATAATACTTTTTCTACTACTGTTTACGTAGTTAAGTCTTCTCAGATGCCCATGCCACTTATCATAGGGACAGATGTCATATTTCAGGGTACTCTCACATGCGACAAAAACGGAGCTACTTTAACTAAATCTCCACCCACAAGTATTTTTATAAGCTGCATTACTGTGTCTGATAATGTATCTGCAACGAAATCTCAAGATAAATCCTATGTACCTGCATTTCCCGACGCAAGATGCACTACGGAAACATTTTTTTCAAATTCTTTCCCCCAAGATCTAAAACCGCCAAAAGTAAATAAAGATTTTTCGAATGAAAATATTCCTACTGACATAGAAATTGACTCAGCATATCTGAAACATCTCGCAACATTATCGCCAGACTGTTTTTCCTTCGATTTAAATTTCTTATCCTACAAGCTTTTCATGACTGTGCTCGTCTTATTGACCATCTTTTTATTACTGTTTACGTCTGCCAACGGACTCATTTATCAGCATTCAGCGTTCCGTACATCCCAACCATCTCGAGATTCGAGTGACGTTACTCATTGGACCGAAATTCTGCGTGTCCTTATCATTCCTTTTTTATTTTTTATACGCCGACATTTTGTGAAGTCAACAACGAGAAAGAGAAAAAGTAGACTTAAATTTCCAAAAAGAAATATGCTTCACGTATATAGGTCACAAGTGCAACCAACGAATTTATAATAAATGTGTTTTTTATTATTACTACTATTTTTTTTTTAAACTGTGTTTATATATTCTGTGTTTTACACCTATATCTGCTCATTTAAGAGAACATTTATATCGTACAGACTATTAGACTGCTACTATCTGTGACTTTCTTAGTAACTTTATTTCAATATCTTCGTTTTTTTTTTTTTTTTACGATTGCAGCAAGCATCCACGATTATTTTTTTTCTGGACGAAACATTAGAATGAGGTGTTTACCAGTGTAACTCACCATTTCAAGAGTCCAATCATTGATGGAAATCTTCAACACAGAACGTTTTTTTCTTCTTCGTATTTCTGTGTGTCATGCCATTCTTCAGTGCGATAAACTTCAAGTGTTTTTTTTTTAAGAAGTTATCGCGTACCAAGCATTTTTATCAACAGTGTTTATTTTAAAATTATCCTTAGTTTGTGGAATATGCAACAGATTCTTTATTTTTTCAGCTCATATTAACAGAATTTATGTGCCTTTTTTTTCGAAGTTCTGTTCAACATTTTTTTTTAATCTCTGAGCGATATATACCTGCTCAAAACTTTTTTATTGAACCCATGCGGTGATTTTTTTGTTGCGCATGGCAAGTTATCTTTCTCTCGGACTGCAAATGGTGCATTATTTTTTTCATTTGCCTGTTTCGCAACACGTGTTTTTTTTTATGTTGCGTAAACAACAACTTTATTTAAGATGACTATCTACACAGGACTTTATTTTATTATTTTTTTTTGAACACTCACTTTTGACAAGAAGAAAAAGAATATTGTTGTATTTATACTTTTAAAACTGCATTTATATTTTTAAAACTGTATTTTATGTGTAAACTTTTTATTGAATTGCTATATATATGTATGTGCCCCCCCCCCCCCATCGCATATTTTTTTTTACAAAAGTTAGAGCTGGCTGTCGAAAAAAAAAAACTTTTGGTGGGAAATCCTTCTTTTTTTTTTTTTGCTTAGACGAGGCAAACCTCTTTTTTTTTTTATTCTCGAATGACGTTGGGATAAAGATGGTTTTTTTTTACGAAATTCTACCTAAGATGAGGCAGATTTCAGCATGTTTTCTTGATGATAATATAATGGGCAGACGGCCTTTCAGATTATATTTTTCATCCCTGATGATGGCTCGTGAGAAAGACGGTCTCATGACGCAAATTGATGTTATCCTGAGATTTTTTTTTATTTTTTTTGGAGATACCCCACGGCAGCTCAGCATTAATTTACATAAAATTTAGAATTTTTTTTTATTATTTAGCTCAATTTTCTTAATTATTTAATGACAATTTTTTTTCCTTTGGATTCTAATTATTTTTAGATAGTTTTTTTTTTGTTTTTGACATATCTTGTTGCTTATTTAACGCGCTGTCGAGGTCGACAAGCGGACAAGATGGCCGAGTGTGAGTTGTGGTTTTAGATTCCCATAAAACCCTACTCATAGCAACAGATATTGTCAGCTCTTTTCCATGAGAACTTGTTACCGCAGAACAGCAGATGTTTGAATTTGCTGATATGCAGTTTGTATTCTCTTCGCCTGGAAACAAGTAACAACCGAGAGCAGATTGCATTCTGACGCGGCCGATGGTAGGCATATCTCGCTCTAGACGAGAGCAGAGGCCGAACTCCGATGATTCTGCGGGCGCGTATGCTGCAGAGAAAACCCCTACCCTCCCGTACCTGTAAATATAATTTCTATTTAATATGTAAACTATAACCTAGAATCATTAAACTCCTTTTTTCATTAACTAAGGCCTTATCTTTATATCATCCCTATATTACATATATATATATAGGTGTTACTGTACTTACTTCAGCAAATCCTGTAAGAACGTAACCTGCCTATAACAAATCCCGCCTTATGCTTAAAACATCCATACTATGATACAAACGAAAAAATACCATGCAAATTATAACTGCTTAGTCGAAAACCACGGAATTTTATTTCGGTCACTAACACTTCCGCTTTCACAGATTTTACTCTCTACAATTATTGTGTTTATTTAATACAATTAAGCCTACAAAAATAGAATCTCAAATAAACAGATAACGATTCCGTTTTAAACAGTTTTTCGTCTCAGCAGGTAGATTTGTATGATATTCTTTCCGCCGGCACCATAGATTTTTTTTACTTTTATTTGCAGGTTCTGTTTTCATAGAATTTGTTGTATTTTTATGTTCCAATAAAGATAAGCCACTTATCCCTCCCTTTTTTTACGTCCCGCTTTTCTGTGACAATGAACCTGGCAACAGTAACCACATCACTATAGCAATAGATAATTTTTAACTGATTATTTCTTTAAATTGAACAACATAAAAAGTAAAAGCCTACTAAAAGAGAATCATCTGTTTCAGTTTGGGAAAGTATATTGTTGCATCATTTGAAAAGAAGTTCTCTAATACACTGAAATTTTAAGATCTTCTTCGATGAAGGTAGCAGTTTAAAACATTTTATGAATATAAAGATATACAGTGAAACCTTTAACGAAGTCTCATCGTTACACTTAAACATTTCGTTATGAAGAAAATTCGTTAAATAGAAATCAACTCAAATTCATGAAATTTGTATAATAAAATATAATACGTATGGATAAAATGAAAAATACACATAAAATGGAAATATTGGAAAAATGTATTTCAGTTCCAGCAGTAACTTTTTTTATATAATGTAGACATATGAGAAAACTTTAATTAGAATAATGTATAAGGAAAACACATAATAAAGATAAGGTAAACAAAAACTGAAGCGTAGCTTAACTTTTCTCTTTCTTCTTAGTATTCGAAATCCTTAACACCTTCCTACCCTGAATGGGTCTAATCGACCCATTTCCATAATTCGTTTCATTCAATTCGAACCAGAAATTTCTTTGTGAAAGTAAAATAAATAAAAATCGCAACAACTAAGTTAAATAGATATCTTAAATAATTTTAAATAAAATTGTGGTGTGAAATTTTTTTAATGAAGGTTGAGTAAAATTTCAACAGGGTAGAAAGGTTAAAAAAGTCTGTAATATTACTTTGTACAGGTTTCTTATAAAAAAATACACTGTTCATTAAAAAAATTCCCACTTTTGTAAGTATCCGAACAATCCATTTGTAACATTTTCGTGAAACTGGAATCCCCTTCTTATTGTATTGATGAAGGCTTTTATCATTTCTTCTTATGAATGCAAATGGTTAAATAAATAAATAATTTCATTTTCATACAATCCGCTAAAATAAATTCATGCATCCATTGCAACAGCAACCTCTCCCTTTGAATTTTGTGCATGAACTAAAGTGGAATTCGTTATATACAGAATATATTTTTCGTAATATGGAGATTAATTTACATGTTAATAGTGTTTAAAGTCAAGGCTAAGCAGAAAAATTCGTTAAGTAGAAAACTTCGTTAAAAGGAAGTTTCACTTTTCACTGTATATGGATATAAAGAAAAAGAAATAAATATTCAATTTTATATTACGAAACATTATTGCATTTATTTACTAAATATTCGATATAATCTAATATTCAATTTACAAAAGAAATCATGGTACATTTAATAATTGTAAAAACTGGTTTTTATTTTATATTTTTTTTTCACTATATATGTATTAAGAATCAAAATTTATTTAAAAAATTTAAAACTACACATCACTTTAATAGTTAGAATAAATACTAAAAATATTATATTTTATAATTTTAAAAAAAAGGGGGACTTACACGGAATATTTCATGCGATCTATGTAAGAAAAAAGAAATAACTGCAGTAAAATGTATTTTTTCCCCTCTCTAATGCGCTGTTTGTAATCTTCATACAATCCGACGCGAAAACCTAAATATTCCCTTTCGAAACCAGTTTCTGTATTTATCAGATACAGGAACCTAAAAATGCAAGTAATAACAGAATTGTAAGAAACGGGAAAAAACTTACCACAGATAAGACTTATTTTGATATAATAATAACCGCTTACCTGAAAAGAGAGCGGGAAGAAAAAGAAATTAATATCTATACAAGTGGTTAAAAACAACATGTGAAAACAATCATGATATAAAAAGTACATGCATGTATAGATAGATACATAAGTTGTAAATATTAGTTACAGTTAAAATGTAACGGAAAACTTTTGACTGTCCCTGTAATTAAACTATACATACGATTTTCATAAAATCTGAAATGATTCGACAAAATTTTGCAACAATTATATATTTAAAATTTCAGACCGTTCGGTTGGGTAGTTTTTGCTCTGTTATATGTGGACGGACAGACCGACAGATCGGACGACTATAGGTGCTACGTATTTACATAATTACGAACACACCTAAAGATAGAGACTGCATTTCTAAAAGAGAAAAATTTGATAAAAAATATATATTAGAAAGTTATGTTTTTTTAATCCTGTTGCAATCCTGCGAAATTTTTAAACGTCTTCATAAAATCTTAAAAAGTATTTATTTTATAGTTTAAAAAAATACTTTCATGGAATATTTTTACGATATCTGCATAAAGAAAACGACATAACTGCAGCAAATCTAGGTCAGTGAAATGGACATTTTTTCTTGTGATGCTCCGTCTATATAAATGTCGATATAATCCGGCGAGCAAAACCAAAAACTTCACTTTCGAAACCACTCGCCGATTTATCGCAGACACAGGTGCATCAAAATACAGGAATCTTTGACCTTATTTTGTCTCTTCTTTCCTGCCGTCTGGATCAGCTTATTGACCCGATTCTAAATTCTATTTTTAATGGCCATTTACCCACTGAACCAAACCATTTGTAATAAATGTATATATACAGAGAGGGTTCAAACTCTTAGTCATAACAATTTGTCGTTATGGAAAGCCAGGGATCGCTGAACTTTTTTATTTTATTTTATTTTTTTCTGGTGGTAGTGGGCGGGGCGCTTTTTTTTTTTTTTTTTTTTTTTTTAATGGATAGTTCTAAATTCTATGTTTAATGCTTAGTTTATAAAAATGTAACAAAATCATCCAATTATGTTAGAGATATTTAATACGAAAACCACAGAAAAACCAACATACCGTAAAACGGGGTTAATCGGAACATTTTTCAACTTTAACATAAAAAACAGGCAACTACCGATTTTTTATTTCTTTAATTTTTTGACTAGAAACTTCGGTATTGTTTTGTTCTTGAAATTTAAAGCAAAAACAAAACATTTTTTACAGTTTCCATGTATGTTTTTTATTATTTTAATGATGTTCCGATTCATCCCGCAGATCTTCCTGAAGAAATTCTGCCTCCTCTTCCACAGTTTCTTGAAATCTCCAAGTATGGGGGACCCTTTTGTAAAATTTTCCCACATAACTATCATCTTATGGGTACAGGACTTTAGTCACATAGAGTCTGTAGGACTCTTCTGCATGCACTTTAACGACAAGGAAATCTTCTGGAGAAAATTTGTTCGAAACTTGGGGGATTTTCTGGGATTTCAAAATCTGGGTCTTATTACAATACATATTCATACATATGTTTTCAGATATGACATGAAAATATTACTTATTGAAGAATAAAACCATAACAGTAATCTGCTGGTGAATAGGAGCAACAGCAGAAACGTGTTCCAATTCACCCCGTAAATCTTACAAGACATTTTCACTTTTTCATTATGTAGTTTTAGAAATACATAAAATGTAATACAGCATATCGTTTATAGGTCTATCCTTAATAATAATAATAATAATAATAATAATAATAATAATAATAATAATAATAATAACACTACTCTTAGGTTTAGAATACGAAAAAGTCTGTAGGGTCATTCCATGTCAAATCAACGTGGGGTCTGGACCTCAACATCTCAGATTTCCATAATTTTTTGTTTATAGTTTGTATCCATGAAGTATATGAAAAATCTAATTTTTTTTATTTTTTTTCCCTAGTGGATTTTTTTTTACGGAATTTTAAAAATTGCCAAAAGTACCAAATTTAACCAAACTCTCAGTCACAAAATCCTTTACAATTCTTTAACAAATTGGGCTAGAGAGTTAAGTTATATCTCATTTGAAAGCTCTTTTTATGGGCTTTAATATGATATGCAACACTAACAATTTTGTGTAAAATAATTTTTTTGACAAATTTTCAAAATTTTTGAATTTAAATTTTTCAAAAACACTATCTTTAATTTTTTTCAAACAAATATATGTTAATCTTTGACTTTTTGGCTACAAGTATGCCAAATTTCAAGATGGAGAAATGATGGGGTTTTGAATTATTAATTTTTAAATATGAGTTATACATGAAAAATTTCAAGTATCGGGAAAATTAACAATTGTACAATTTCTTTTCATGTATAATTCACACTTCTTTTTCATTAAAAATTTCAAAGTTTGATTCTAAGCAAATTTAGTTCTAAGGCATGAAAATTTTCTAAAGCATATTTCTCAAAATATAATTATATAATTTGCCCTTAAGGGGGACTCTCTTCATTCACTTGAAAGCACCTGATCGGTAAAGTTAAACCTATGGGCAGGTTGTTTTCGAATTTTTCGTTTAAATTTGAATATTTTTAAATGATTTTTTTTACATAGGATAGTTGATGTCGATCTCTCATGTCTATTTTTTAATTTTTCGATTTCGGTTGCAGATTTTTTAATAAAGGTACTTTCACTTTCGGACTGGTTTCGAAAGTTACAGTACCTTTATTTTAAAAAATCTGCAACCGAAATAAAAAAATTCCCTATTAAAGATTGACCTCAGCTATCCTATGAAAAAAAAATCGTTTAAAAATATTCAAATTTAAATGAGAAATTCGAAAACAGCCTGCCCATAGGTTTAGCATTACCAAGCACATGTTTTCAAGTAAGTGAAGAGTGTTTTCACCTGGCACTTCTATCTTTTGATAGTTTAATTCTACAGCCATCACATATTTTCATGCCCTTATTAATATTAAATCTTAAACTGCACTACCAAGTTGTTACATTCCTAAGTTTGCCTGATTTTGAATGAATTGTTTCTTTATAGGGATTGATCTGGATGGGTTACCTCATCTATATAGCTTTTCTGTTTTCATTTTAACTCATTTAATTATGTCTTTTTCTTAAAATCACTTTTCTTTTGTTTTATTCTTTGTTTGGCACAGCATGTCCCTAAAGAGATTTTGTGCAATAAAACTCAATACAACCACCTTTATAGTGATTGCAGCATTTAACAGAAAATAATGCCCAGACTTTCTTATCTTCTGACATCATTAATAGTAGTAATTCAAGACTTCTTTGTTAAAGCATCTGATTAAAGTAAAATGAAGCTTGTTTATTAAATAGTTATCCTTCTATATGTAAAAAAAAATAATAATAACGATTTGGGAATGTGTCAAACAATTTTGAAAGGAACCAATGAAAATCTGCATAGATACCTCAAAAGGCATCTGATTAGTCAGAGCTTTCTGACTTTTCTTAGCAGGAATTGCGCTTGGCGGAAACCATGAAAGTAGAGAGGATGGGTGGGGAAAGGGAAGAATCTTCTGCATTTCGATAGACTTATTTAAGGGGTAGATGGCAAAGGAGATTTTTACAGAAAGAAGATAATTTACATTAACTAATGAGAAGGGGGGGGGGGGTCATTTGCATTTCGATTGTCTTCTGCTATTTTTTATGAGGGAGGGTATGTAGATTATTTAATTATTATTACTATAAAAAAAGATAGAAGGAAATATTTATATATATATATAATTTTACACATATATGTTGGTAGCGAAGTGAAAATTTCAGAGGAGAGGAGATTTATATAAGATCATTTACTGTAACTACAAATTATCGACTTCATTAGAAAAAAAAATTCCAATAATTTTAATAAAGTTGTTGCTTTTTAAATTTAACATTTTTTAAATTTACAATATTTTAAATTTTCTATTAATTTATAATTTTATTTAATTATAAATTTATTTAATTTGTAATCATTCAAATAAATTATAAATTTTACCTTTTTTTAATGATTTTATATTTAATAATTCTTATAATTATGAAACTCGGTAAGCTCTAATGATTATGTGCTCGGAGATAGGAAAAAAAAATTGTCAGGAGTTGGGGAGGAGCGTATTTTTATCAAGTGGAGTCTAAAAATTGAATGCATAGGAAATAAGGGATCGCAAAGCGATCCAGAATGGAAACGCGAAACAATTAAATATAGTGTTGGCTAGAAGATAGGGATGGCTTCACGATACCGAACAGAATAGCGAAGTGATTACAAAAGGGGTTGATGAGCGTAGCGAACAGGGGGCTGAGCCCCTCCCCCCTAGTTAAAAGATAATTAATGTAGGACATACTTTTACGAAAACTGTTTAAATGCAGAATTTATATCACTGAGTGCACAAGTAAAAAAATTGCAGTGCAGTTGTAATGCAAACCTAAACTAAAAAAGAAAACAGCTCTCTGATTGGCTGGTCTGATTAAACTAAACTAAAATAAAAAGTCTCTCCACCTGAATGGCTACAGTCAACTGAAACCAAAACTAAAAACAAGAAAGTAAAATTGTAATTAAGTAAGACATCCAAATATATTAGAATTTCAAGTAAATAAGAACTGAAAAATCTTATTAAAACATCATTATTATTATTTTTTTTAAATTGTTTAATGGTGTTTTAAGAAGATATTTTAGTTTTTATTGTTTCACACCAGTTTCAACTTATATTCTTTCAATTACTTATAAAAAGAGTAGAAATATAGAATTCCTTATTTCCAGGTATAAGGTACCAGTACCAGTAGTTTCAATAAGCCATTCTTATTCAAAAATTAATAGCTCGAAATCCCATCATTTCTCCATCTTGAAATTTTGCATACTTGTAGCCAAAAAGTCAAAGATTAACATATATTTTTTTGAAAAAAATCAAAAATGGTGTTTTTGAAAAATTTAAATTCAAAAATTTTGAAAATTTGTCAAAAAATTTAGTTTTTTCAAAATAGTTAGTGTTGCATATCATATTAAAGCCCATAAAAAGAGCTTTCAAATAAGATATAACTTAACTCTCTAGCCCAATTTGTTAAAGAATTATAGAGGATTTTGTGGTTGAGAATTTGGTTAAATTTGGTACTTTTGACCATTTTTAAAATTCCGTAAAAAATAAACCGCTAAGAAAAGAAAAATTAAAAAAATAGATTTTTCATATACTCCATGGATACAAAACTATAAACCAAAAATTATAGAAATCTGAGATGTCGAGGTCCAAAAATTGCATTTTTCTCGTTGATTTGACATGGAATGACCCTGTAGTTACATACAAAGTTTTGCAGATGTTGAACATAGGAGGTTTTTGAAGATCCAACTGCAGTTTTCTTTTATATAACCGAGTACTGGTGCCAGCATGACAAAACTAAATTTCCCAACACTTCATGATATTACTTTCTTAAAAAAAAATTGGCAACTAAAAATATCCACGCATATATTTATTTTGAATTTATTTGTATGACCAAAAGTTTCGTTCCTGTTCACCCCGCTGTTCCTATTCACCCCATTTTACGGTAACAGATTATTACAAGGGATATAAATTGAAAGGATCGATTTCAATTTCGATTTCTCAGATCTTTTAATAAGGATCGACCGAAACTGAAACAGAATGTTGGTAATCTTCCTATTTTCAGTCGAAAACGAAAAGGAAAATTTACAAAAAAATTTGAAAATAATTAATACATACATAATTATTAATCAATTATACATGAAGCCCAAATTTGCTCTCAGTGCCTCAAACCAAAACTTTTTATTTTCGTATAAAATAAAATGTAATTAATTCATTAACGACACAGAGGGATTTTCTAATCATATGAATTTCATCTAACTAAAATCTGTTTCAGGTATACATACCTAGATTTTTCCTTTATAATGATTTTTGTAAATGATCATCTGTTATGCTAGAACTTTCTCAAAGAGTATTCGAAACACTTCTGCGGTTTCAAACTAAAAATTTTATATTACTATTAAGTCTACAGCTTTTAATTTTCAAAGTTTAGTCCTATATGCATTAGTTGCTTTATCATTTGCACTCACGTCTTGAGTCAGTGATGACTGATAATTATAAAGAGTGAAGCTCATTACCAACCAGTAAAGAGCCGATATATTTGAGCCGATACAGCTGAAATCAATGAGTAAATGTTGAAAATTTCCGAAAGAAGAAACGAGATTTTTAGAATACAGATAGTTTCGGTCCGGCCGAATTTCCGACAGCATTTTCGCCAAAAACGAATTTTCGGCGAAATTCTGATTTTAGGAGGAAAACGAAAACGAAATTTCAGTCTATCTCTAATTTAAACATTAAAAATTAATTTATTAATAAAATTATACATTATTGTACTATATTCGACTGAAATACAGTGCTGCCTGTTAGCTACATTTAAAAAAATTCGGATTGCTTAATTGCTGCCATATTTTTAAAATAGTATTTTTCGCCTTATTTAATGACAGATTGAATAAGTTGAAAATTATGCAGTTTCAAAAAGGTAGTAGCAATCAATTAATCTGAATTTTAGAAAATTAGCAAACTGGTAACATTGTTGAAATAGCACATTTGAGGTAAATTATGCATACTCTGTTACTTTTCACAGAATTATCATAACAGTAATGAAGATGAAGATTACAATGAAAAATATTTGCATTCAATTATCATACAAGCTAACAACCCTTAATGATTTCCGAATATGGTAAATAATTCATACTTTGAAGTAGAGTTCTGCATCGGGTCGGGTTACTCGCTTTTACCCAAACCCGACCCGACCCGCAGTTCGGGTCGAGTCGGATTGGCGCTATATTTTCCCGTTGCGGGTTGGGTTGGCTTTCATTGTTTTGGGTTCGCTTTTTTTACTCTTGCGGGTCGGTGTCGGGTTAACCCGATTTAAAAAAAAAAATGTCCAAATATTTTTTCGTGTTAAAAGTCTGTATAAACCGCAGATCAAAGATCCACAAAAGCAAAATGCGTGCCTCTCTGTTTTATCTTTAGAATTCGTTTCTGGAAGTTAATATAAACATAGTTTTTCAACAACTGGTACGATAGGGATTATAACGAATGCTTCTTTCTGCACTGCTGAAGCATTTTTGCTGAATAGTTACAGTTATAATGTTCTAGTCTTGATACCTCTAACGTTAGTATGACAAAAAACTACTGTGTGATAGTAGACAGGAAGGATCATTTAGCGTGTTGTTGGGTATTGTATTTTTAAAGTACGACAGAAATATAACGCAGTTCGGTATTTCGAAGACTCGTGAAAGGATGACTAATACTTCTACAGCTTCCGTTGAAAATGTATCAAGTGAATAATTTAATTGTGATGTTACACGAAGCTCTATATTAGACTAGAAATCTTTCAAAATAATAACTGTTGATAATGTTGATAATTTAAAGGCAGAATGCCAATTGTGTAAAATAAGGTGTACCGCTATAGTATGGAACTTTTGAAGACGCAACTAATTTTAAAGCATATTTAAAGATTAGATTTTTAGTTTTATATCGTTTAGTGTCCTACATCGGGTCGGGCTACCCGCATCCGACTCGACCCGGGGTTGGATTGGTTCTAGATTTTTTTGTTGCGGATCGGGTGGAATTTCATTGTTTCGGGTTGGGTTTTGACTCTAGTGGGTCCTGTTCTGGTTGACCCGAATTTTAAAACAATGTCAACATATTTTTTCCGGTTAAAAATCTATATACAATAAGACCTCCATAATGGCTTTTCTCCTGGAAGGCGGAAACTTTTTCAATTCCTAAAATTTATATATTTTGAGCGCTTGAACACAAACTATCAATTCTTTGATACCTCTGTTTTTGTGTATATCAAAAACGAAATGTTGATCATTTTTTTTCTTACTTCGAAAGAAGAAAAAATTCTTAAAGAAAGAATAATCTATGATCCCATTTGTTGTATACATTTTATTTCTCATGAGGTAAATTTAACATATAGTCCTAGATATTCAAATACGTATTGATTTTCATCTGAAACATAGTTGTGCTCAAACTTTTTGTGAAACTCCCAACAACCTGGCAAAAAACTTATACATGGCTCGAAAGAATTCTAGTATGCGGACTCGACCTGCAGAAAGAAAATTAGAGTCATTCCAATAAACCGAACAAGGACAAAACGAAAAAACAAAATTCGGGATAGCCCGACCCGATGTTTAACTCTCAACGATCCCGAGGTGTTCAGAGGTTTTACTATATTTGAATATTAAAGAATATAGATTTGTTCATTCTTCTATGTAAAACATAAAAGGGGTATTAGAGATACAGTTGTACTTTATTTACGTGCCCGCCCCTCCCCCAATAATGGCACTAAAATTGATTTATTTTCCTTACATTACGGGTTCGGATTGAAATACCCAAGTTCGGGTCGGGTTACGAGTTACCGAAAATTATTTTTGCGGGTTCGGGTCGAGTTGACTTAAAATGTAATTTGCGGGTTCGGGTCGGGTTTTACTTTATACAGAATTATCTTAACAATAATGAAGATTAGGATTACAATGAAAAATATTTACATTCAATTATCATATTAGAATACAACCGTTAAAGATTCCAAAATAAGGTAAATTATTCACACTCTGAAGTTTGTTATTTTTCACAAAATTATCCTCCTAATAATTAAGATGAGGATTACAATGAAAAATATTTGCATTCAATTATCATATTTGAATACAATCGTTAAAGATTCCAAAATAAGGTAAATTATTCACACTCTGAAGTTTGTTATTTTTCACAGAATTATCCTAACAATGATGAAGATGAGGATTACAATAAAAAATATTAGCATTCAATTATCATACAAGAAAACAACCATTAATATTAGCATTCAATTATCATACAAGAAAACAACCATTAATATTAGCATTCAATTATCATACAAGAAAACAACCATCAGTGATTCCAAAACGTAAATTATTCATACTCTGAAGTTCGCTACTTTGCACACAATTATCCTGACAATAATGAAGATGAGGATTACAATGAAAAATATTTACATTCAATTACCATATTAAAATACAACCGTTAAAGATTCCAAAATAAGGTAACTTATTCATACTCTTAAGTTTGTCATTTTTCACAGAATTATCCTCATAATAATTAAGATGAGGATTAAAATGAAAAATATTTGCTTTCAATTATCATATTACAATACAGAAAAATATTTGCATTCAATTATCATATTAGAATACAATCGTTAAAGATTCCAAAATAAGGTAAATTATTCATACTCTGAAGTTTGTTACTTTACACAGAATTACCATAACAATAATGAAGATGAGGGTTACAGTGAAAAATATTTGCATTCATTTATCATATTAGAATACAACCATTAAAGATACCAAAATAAAAGAAATCCACTCCTTTCAGATAACGGATATCGCAATTACAAACATTTTTCTTCAGCACTAAATGAACACTAAAACTTAGATAACTCCTCATCAATAATCTGTAATACTCTTCCAAATAACTCTTCATTACCGCAGTCCCACTACGTTTAAAGAATTCACAAAATAACACTATAAAACTGATTTATGCACGCTTTAACTGACACACGAAAAACTCAAGAAAAAAATACATATAATTCTACTGAATAATGAAAAATTATTTTGAAAAACACGCTATTTTTATTTTTATTTTATACTTATTTTGCAAAATTATAAACATAAATTTTATCGCGGGATTTTTAGCAATGAATTTATGACGTGGATCTTTCTGGGTACGAAATTGAATTCCAAGTTCTAGAAAAGTTTAAAGGGATTAGTTTCGTTTAATTTAATATCTGTGCTGTTTATTAAAGGACAAGACCAAAAATGAAAAAAGAAAGAAGAGGAAGAAAAGAAAAGACAAATGGAAAACATTTATGGTACTCGAATAAAAAGAAACACTATAAAACAAAATACATAAATAATATACATAAATAATAATACATGAATTTAATATTTATTTAAAAACTGAATTTTTCCATCAATCCTACTATGTGTAGTAATTTTAATTTGATAAGTTATTACAAAGAAAAAGCATTGTACATTATATATACATACTCATAATGTACACATTGTAACAACACACACAAACATAGACAAATGTACAGAAGAAATATAAATAGGACAACTAAATAAGACTAGCGATTTTTAAAATTCAGTACAAGTAAACAGCGACAGCTATTGAATTTATTATTGCAGGAGAGTAATATGTGATGTGAGGAATTTCTTTACTACACTTCCTTGTTTTAGTTCCAAAAATCATCGATAGATGACGTTGAAGTGTCTCAAACTGTAATAATACTCAAAATAATCTTGGAATTTTAAAACGCAAAAAGCACTTTTCTGCGTTCTAATAGCCAAACAGAATGGAGGGTAAAAAATAAGTTAATTTTGATCCATCTTTATATGTCCCAACATTTGGAGATAACGCAGGGCCCCCTATCGGTGATATCTGGAACTAAACAAAGAAGCATAATAAATTTATGACTTCACACATTAATATATTGTAAGAACAAATTCAATAGCTGTCGCCGTACTTGTTATTGAATTTTTAAAATCATTTCATTTTTAAATTATGCGCAAAAATGATAAAATATTCCTCTGAGAAGACATCTAGTTTTAATTAGCATATTCAAAGCCGATGACACTATACCAAAGTAAGGGGGGAAATCTAAATAATACTTTATTACGATTAACATATGTATTTAAAAAAAAAGATTTACTACACCAAAAGAGAAAAGGTTAAAGAGACAAATCTTCAACAAAAATCTCTAACATACCTCGAAATAATTCTTCATTTAGCGTTGCTCAATACATTTAGAGTACTACTCACAGAATAAGGCTATAAAACAGTTTTTATCCTTATTTACACCTATATGCAATTTAATTCTAGAAGGTAATAAAAATGATTCTGCAGAGCGTTGATTTCTCTTAATTTTGTTTTGTTAGTTTGCAAAATTCTAGACATAAATTTCATCACGGGACTATTGGCAACAAATTTATGACACATGTCTTATAAGGAAATAGAATTCGCATTGCATCAAAGACTCCAAAGCATTTATTTTGTCACATGTTATATTTTTGACGCTTATAATATTTACCTTGAAAATGGTAATTATAAATGCATATTCAGTATCCATATAAATACAGTGAAACCTCCTTGAACGGTCACCTCTAAACAACGACAACCTCCGAACACCGGCCACATATTGATGGAACCAAACACGTTCCATAGCATTAATATTAGTACGAACCTCTAAATAAGGCATTCTGAATAACGGCCGCTCAAGAGTCACAAGATTTTTTTTTTTTTTTTTTTACAGTCCTTGGTTCAGTTTCACATTTATTTGCAAACCGAAATCTGAAGCAGATCAAACAAAATTTACTAAATATGCCAACAAAAAGTCACTTATTCTCTTAAACACTTAATCTTTTCCCCAAAAGTAGAAATATAAAATGAAAACGTTAATGATGATGGGAAAAATTTAGATAATATTTGCTGGAAGTGTTATCATATAACTGATATAAACACCCTTGATACCACTTCAGCAGGTTGTTATTTTTTTTTAATGCCATAAAAAAATGACTATTATTTATATATTTTGATTATTATTATTATTTTATAAAGTGTGTATGTATATATATAGAGTGTGTTCTTACATATATTTATTTTGATTATTATTATTGTTATTTGATATAAATATACTCATATATGTATCTACGTTGTAAAGCCTTAATAAGGGAACGACTGCACAGTTGGATCTTATCTTTAAAGGGGATGGGGATCTTTTTAGATAGACACGAAGTCTCCAAGTTTAACAAAAGGTTGACATAAAATGCCAAGCTGTATTTACGACTGGATGTAAGATTATTTATTGGTCCTAATAAAGAAGTCGTAAAAGATGGACCACACGGGCGAGGAAAGAAGGCCCGGGGTTCCCAGATCCCACGATCGCGGACGCTCAGTGGGCGGAGCACTGTATACCCCGAAAAAGTGTAATACCAAATCAGAGGTTTGCGAGAAGACGGAAGAAGAGGGGGTCGGCAAGACTGACCGACCATTTGACGAAGGGGGCAAAGGGCCATCCTCCATATTGTTATGACGAGGTGGTGTCGTAAGCGAAGAATGAAGTTACAGACAGATTAGTTCTACTTCTCAACTATGAAGGTTCAAAAAGAGACTAGTTCGATTTTCTCAACTATGAGGTTTTGATAGAGATTTGTCAGCTCTTCCAACTATGATTGTTTAATAAAGAGGAGTTCTATTCCGCAACAGGGATAGTTAAACCCAGATGTCCTAAGTGTTTCAACGATGCTTCTAACGATGATTACGAGTTATTCGGGTCGTGTTTTCCCGCTAAAGGACGGCCCTAAGACCGGCAGTTCTCGGTCATTGCTATCATCGTCAATTTAATTAAATTAGTGAACTTTTTCTAGTGTGTGAAAAAACACTCAATGAACCACGGATATAAGTGTGACTTAAAGCTATGAGTAAGCTTCTACTACAGAAGGTATGTGTTATTCAATATTTTTGTATTCCCATTGTTTTAATAATCTATGTTGTGCTAGGGATGTACAACTTATGGTATCCAAGCAATTAATTAATATTTGTAATGATAATGTGAAAGGTAAACTTAATGCAAATACTAATTCAATTTCGTTCTTTGGAACGCTGGTGTCTTGTGACACATTTCTATTTTGTTTTTGTAAATATGTAAATTAACTGTAAATAAACTTTCTGTTTATTGTTAAATTTTGGCTATGTTTTTAATACAACATGAGTCCACTGTTTTAATTTAATCTAAGTTTTATTTCAGATTATGAACTTCTTTAGTATGTTATTTATGCGTAGTTTCGATAGGTTTTATTTAGATATAACTGCGCGGTCTATACGCTATATCTTCACTAAAATTACACAACGCAGTTTGGGGCAGTTTTGGAGATGTGTTTCCTCCCGCCTCAATTTAAGATAATTATGGTTAGTCTAATTATCAGGAATAGCCAGGACCATTATTCAATTATTACGATCACAAATGTTTGTTTATAAATTATGTTTTTAAATACCCACTATAATAATTCAGGTACAGTAATTTAGGAGTAGTTAAACTATAATTACTAGGGTAATTAATGCACATTACCCATCTTCTTTTTCCCCACCTTCAAGATTGGGGTTCGCCCTGTACCCAATCCCATGTATGTTTGGGTAGTTAAGTTGGTGTCGGTATATGGACCTGGATCTGCCCAACAATATTCTTAGAACGACAGGCATAACTAATACGAAGGCCAGTAAGTTTGTATGTCTGGACAGAGACTTGGCAGTTACTGCCATATTTGATTCATACAGCAAATGGCGGAAGGTAGGAGAGAGGAAGAGAAAAGTGATGCGGTAAGGGAAATGGATGAGATTATAGAATTACCTAAAATTTCCAGTAGTAATACATACACCCAATTTTTGACAAACCTTCGGAAATCCAAAATTTTGCATTAAATCATAATGATAATGAGTTGTACAGCAAAACAACCCATACTATTATTTCTTTGGCGAAATATATTTGCAGAAAAAAAAGCAACTGCAAATCGCTGATTTTTTTGTATTAAACAATGAGGATTAATTAAAATGGCTGTGTATTTCTATTTAAACTTATGTAATTATGATTTTTTTTTAAATTGAAACCTCTGGATAACAACCACCTCTAAAGAGCGGTCACCTTTCACCGGTCCCACTGGTAACCGTTATTCAGAAGTTACACTGTATATATTCTATCAAAAATGTCAATTAAAAAATATATTTAATAATATTGATAAACAGATCTTCAGAAAAATAATTTGATTTAATTATCATGTGCGGGCACAATGCTATAAAACACCACCAAAGAAAAGATATCTACTTTTACGATTAACAGATATTATAAAAACAATTTTCCTAAAAGGAGACAACACTAAAAGGAGAAAAATAAAGAGACAAATCCTCACCAGAAATCTCTGGCATACCTAGAAATAATTCTTCATCAATGTTCGACAACGCATTTAAAGAACTCGCAAAATAACGCTATAAATGTGGTTTCATCCACATTAGCACAAATGCGCGAAGCAATCATACCAGAATTCGTTTAATTTCTCTAAGTAATAAAAATTATTGTTTATAACGTTTTTTTTTCTTTTTTCTTTTATTTTGCGAAATTATAAATTTCAACAAGGGATTATTGACAATAAACTTACACGAGTATTTTTAGAAAACAGAATTTATATTGCATCAAAAATTCTAAATTATTTATTGTTATCAGAAGCTATATTCGAGACATTTACTAAAGAGTTTGAATAAGGAAATTATGTATTTAATTATAAATATAATAAAAATCTGCTATGACGGAATCGCGAAGGGCCGAAAAATTGTGTATTACGCAGATTTTTGCCTTATCAGGTTCAGTATATATTACACGTGTATAGTCTTATAAAAATATTGTATGCTTTTCTCCATTTAAAAAAAAAAAAATCGCTGAACACTATACTTTGCTTTGCTTATTTATTTATTATTTTTCAAAATTATTAATGGGTAAAAATATTGACACAAGTTTAAAAACACGAGATTTTCACAACAAATTTATGAAACTTGTATTTTTAGGGAATGGAATTCACACTGCATCAATATAATAAACACAAGAATAAATTCTAAAGAATTAAAAAAAGTTGAGTTAATCACATGATTGAAGATAATAAATAGTCCTCTACCATCTGTTAAATTATTTTTCCAAAAAGCCTAAAATTCACAGATATTTGAATTGATAGTGGAGGCATTGGACAATGGGGGGGGGGGGGATAATAGTTATTTAATTATAAATATCATTCTGTGTGTATAAAATCACAGATTCTGTCATAATTTTTTTTTTTTTTGCATTTTTTTAAAATTATTAACAATAATTTACGAACCTTCACAAAATGATTATTAAGAATAGGGATGCACCGAATATTGGGTATCTATTCGGTATTCGGCCATGGTACCGAATATTCGGTTAGGCCGAATATCAAACTATTCGGCCTGCCGAATATTCAGTTTGGCCGAATATCAAAGTATTCGGCCGAACAGAATAGTTAAAAAAAAATTTGAAACACGTTTTTAAAAACTTTTTGCAATTTCTACTTTCAACTGTCAGCTTAAAATAATTAGAAACAAAATTATATTTAAATAAAATAAAATGTTTTTAGATTATATATTTGCTGTTTGTAAAATATAACTTAAGAAAATTAACCATGAGGAGGATTAAAATGATGATTAATTGGGGTTTTCGTAGGAATTAATGATGTGCAAATGCAAGTTCCGAAATTTTGTTTAGTAAATTTTCTGTTTCTTGCTTTTTCACAACTAAGAGCTTTTAAACAAAATGGAAAAACTTTTGGGGTTGATAATAAGTATTAAGACAGACAATTTTTATTCTGGAAACCATAATCGTAATCTACTTGTTGAGTTATAATTACATTGTATCTCATCTCACTCGATATCGAACTTGGATTTCCGTTTATTACTTTAACAATAATGAAGATATCATAACTATATTTTCAACTGACTTTCTTTGATTTCTGTGAAATATGATAAGTGCTGGAAAATGCCTACATATATATAGCTAAAGAACTAAGAGCTAAATATTCTTTTATTCAGTTGATAATATTTATACTGTGTCACTGATCAAAATTCAGTCATTTTCAATGATATCATCATATTTAATACAAACAAAATGAATATGAAACAAATTTCGCTGAAATATCTTCATTATTGATAAAGTTGTGAATAAAAATTCAGTTTTGGCTTGTTTTGCACACAGTATATTCGATTGAATGTATTGCAATTTTAATTGAATAAATCGATTGAGATATTGTTACTTGTTTAAAAAAAGTATTTTTTTTTTACCATATTATCCCCGTTGAAAGTTTGTTGGAAGATTTTAGGAACAACCTGAATGTTTAGAACCTCTGAAAGTGATCGCCCACTCCAGACACTGATCTAGGACGAATTTAAAAATTTCCTTGTAAATCAAAAGAAGTAGAAAAGTTATTCTTATTGAGTTGCCACCTTTGATTTTATTTTAGTCTCTTCCTGACAAATAAACAGCATATGACCCTGTAAAGTTTTTCTTTATATGTTTTCACTATTTCTCTTTGATTTTATATGTTCGTTTTAATTCATAGAAGAGACCATGAAATTAAAAATTTTATGAATTAAAAAAGTTGCATAATTATCCTTCTTAAATAACTCAAAACAAATTGTTTTCAATATAAAGTTTACTTATGAAAAGCTCTTGTTTATCAAAATGTAAGTTTCTTTTATTAAATAATATGTAAAATTGTTTTAAAAAGTAACATTTTAATACCTTTAAATTTTGGAATAAAAAAAGTACTTGGCCAGCCGCATACTTGGTATTCGGCCGAATAGTTACTATTCGGGATTCGGCCAAAATTACTATTCGGCGCACCCCTAATTAAGAACATTAATAATTAACAAACTTTCAGAAAATTATTACATGCAAACACAGTTGTCTAAATCGAGAAGTTTATTAGTAAAAAAACCTTTTTTTTTACGATTAGCAGATCCCATAAAACACTACTCTTTTAAACTAAATCAAGACATAATAAGAGTGAAATTTTCATTGAAAATCTATAACATATCTCGAAATATTTCTTTATTATAGCGCAATGCATTTAAAGAATTTATAGAATAATGCTATAAATCTGGTTTATACCAGGATAAAAAAAAAAATAAATAAATCATAATGATGCATGCATATTTAAAGACTTTAAAAGAATAGCCTGAATTTCCAACTTCTCAGCTGTCGCCGACCTCTCAGTCACTTTAAGTATTTTATAATATATAATATCAATGTATTTTATAATATCAATAAGTAATATATAACTCTTTTTTTTCATAAAATTAAATCTAAAGTAATAGTTGCAGAAAATGTGACGTCACACAAAAGGGGGGGGGGGGTGTATCATTTGAGTGTGACAACACGCGACACAGGAGAAGGGGGGGGGGGGTAATAAAACAACAATGTTTGCATGGACTACCTTAAAATACTTATAAAGTTCTTATTAAACCAGGATTTTTAAAAAAAATCATAATGGCGCATGCATATTTGAAGAGATAGAGACTTTAAAAGAATAGCCTGAATTTCCAACTTCTCAAAAAAAAAAAAAAAAAAAATCCTATTCTGACCAGAAAATCAGAGTTCTAACTTTTTACGACTGCTCTTCCATCTTCACCTGACACTTCATTTATAATGACTGTTTCATAATAATGGAAGCTATCAGTCCATCAGAAGAAAATGGTCCATTCCAAAGGTATAAGTTCGATTAACTCGGATAATCGGGACTCAACTGTATCTATATTTATATCTACCCTATATATATAAAATCCTAATGAAACGAATTTATGAAACGGATATATGAAACGAATTTATGAAACGGATATATGAATCGACTGCTTAAACAACTGATTATGTTCAAGCGATTTCTCCTAAAATATGGAATATTTTGCGATGAAATTAACACCAAAAATCAGCATTGATCCGCAGATCTCAAAACTGGTATTAGAATTTTTAAATTCGAATTAGTTTTCGAAATATTAATTTTTTTCTAATTTTATATACATTTTTCTAAAGATGGCAACTCAAATTTTAAACAAACAGATATTTTTTTTCATATTTCAGAAAAGGTTGACATGGTAACTCGGCTATTGTTGTTTATTTGATAATAAATGTTTATTTACTTTTATTTCTTTTTATAAATTATATAAATTATTTTGTTCTATAATTATTAATTATTTTTTTTATATTTCCTTTAGAAAATAATTAAAAAATACGGTACTACTTAGTTATTCCGTCGACCAATTTCGCCAAATTATATAAATCGCCAAAACACTCACCAAATTATGCAAATTGACATAATTTTTATTTTAAATAACGAAAGAACAAATAAATTAGTATAACATTAATAAATATACAAATAAAAAGTCGAAATAAAAATCACTTGATGACGTAAACACGTGTAACTTGCTTAAAGTCAAGTGAATGTGACATTTACGATCAACCATGATTGGCATTTAATCTTATAGTTTGGCGATAGATTTTTGGTCGACGGGATAACTAAGTAATACCAAAAATGCATATGTAACTGGTATTTGAAAACAAGGTTTTCGCCAAATTTTCGTAAAAAAAAAAAAAAAAAAAAAAATCATGCAAAACCTGCTGTGCGTATATGACATCTGGCCAAATATTACCACTCGAAAAAAGAAATGCTAACTGGCGAGTTGAAAAAAAAGCTATTGACGAGATTTGCATCCGGCTAACGTAACAGTACCAAGAATTCTTTGCAACCATGGCAAATTTTATGTAGTTTTATTCGAAAAAAAATTTTGATTTTTTAATCAAAATGGAAAACTTGCGGTCCCATATTGGCGCGATTTTTTTTCTGACGCCAATGTCATATACGGAACGGCACTTAACTGGCGCCAAATTATAGTTGTTTTGCTTGATATGGTAAGCCGGATGTTGTTGTTTGTGCTGTTCATGTGTTCCCCAAATTGTGTCGGAAAAAAATCGCGCCAATATGGGACATATATATACAGTATATGACATCTGTGCCAAACTTTCATATGAACTGCTAAGGGATCAGACCGTATTTGTTTATGACGGTTGATGACTTGAATTATTATAATATAGATGAAATGATGGCGATAGAATAATATTTGGCGACTTATCATCTGTGCCTGGCTAACATTAAAGTACGAAAATGGCACCTAGGGTATAAAAAGCGAAGTGGTCCGCCTGGAGCTGCTGATGATAGTCACATGACTTAGGCTATTGTTATAGACATTGTTTTAAAATACCGGGAGACAAAGACTCTGTATACTTAATTTATTTTATTTTAGCTTCTTTTCAACTGTTTAACTGATCCTCTTTAATCAAAAACGAAAACAACAATTGGATGTCTTAACAGCAACTGATTCGCCCTTAAATTTTTGCAATCAAAGGGAATTGAATGGAAATCCGTTTACAGGGAGATCTGTACAGCTTTTTTCAGTATAATTCAATCTTCTCTAATATTTTTTAAAACCCATCAGATTAGCGTGTTTTTAGATTCTGCGGTGTCTGAACAGGAGTTGGCGAGCGTAGCTTGCAGGGGGCAGAGCCCCCTAGTACATATATATTTTTGTCACCGGGGGCGACACTAAATTCTGATAAAGCAGAATTCCTGTTTTCTAGTTATCATATTTATTTATTGACTTTTTAATTTTGTTATGGAATATTACCGGGAAACAAATACTGGATTATTTATAAGTACAATCGTATTATTCTTTCGTGATCAGACTGCACACGATAGAGATTTAAAAAAAAAAAAAAAAAAAAAAAAAAAAAAACATACTTGAAAGTTATTTTAAAAACAATAAAATATCAATAAATTGAGATACAGTTCTCAAACAAATTGCATTTGAGAGAACATTTTTTTCTCTATTCGGCGATGTAAATTTTGCGATATTTAGAAGTTTAAAAAAGCTAACAATAAAAGCGAAATTTATTGGTCATGTGTTGCCACCGTCAATATGACACGAGCGTTGCTTCCGGTCATGTTTTTGTTTTATAACAGATTTATTCTATATTTATATAAATGTAAATTCGAAAAAAAAATTTCATCAAAATTTTTTTCTTAAATATTAATGATAAACAAACCTCCCGAAAAATAATAGGAAATAATTATTATATTCTTATGCACAATGCTCGAATAACACAAAAGTAACAGAAATCTACTTTTACGATTAAAAGATATGGTAAAAATCATTCTTCTGGACTAAAAGAAGGAATAAGAAGCACAAAAATCTTTAACATCACCTGTAAATAATTCTAAATTACTGTAGCTCAGTATATTTAAAGAATTAACAGAATAAACTCTATAAAATCTCCTTTACACCAATACGTGAAATACCCATAAGAACACATGTAATTCTCCTGGGTAATGAAAAATGATTTCGCACAATGTTGTTATTATTTTATTTTGTTTTGTTAGTCTGCAATATTATAGACATAAATTTCATCGCGGGATTATTCGCCATACATTTGTGACACGTATTTTTTTTTTTTTTTTAATTAGAATTCGTAGTGTATAGAAAAACCTGAAGGACTTATTTTTGTCGTAGTTTATATTTTTTGTCATTTATAAAGAGTTAGAGAAAGGATAATATTTTAATTATTAACATATACAGTGCACACCTCCCGCACATCTCCCTGTGCGACCACCTCCATTAAGCGACCACCTTCCTTAACGACCATTTTTTCATGGAACGAAATTTATTCCCATAAGCTCAATACCAATTTTACCTCCATTCAGAGACCATCCTAATTGAACTACCTCCATGAGCGGCCGATTTCTTTGAAGAAAATGAAACAAATTCCGTTTTTTCCTGGTCGCTTGAAAAAGGTTTTATTAGAAATATAATTCCGGAGAGTGCATTATTCATCAGACTTCTAAACTAAGTTTAGAAATGTTTTTTACACCGGTAACTTTTAAGTATTTAAAGCCCTTTGTGCCTTTTTAGGCAATGAATTTAACTCTGATGGCAAATTGCGAATGACGGTCAATAAACTCCCCTGCCCTATTCTGTCAGGAAACTCTCCAAGAAATAGATAAATTAATGAAATATTTGTTCTCGTCCAAAAAAAATTGCATTTATTTACTGAACTTCGAAAGGACTTGGAAATAAAAATTATAAAAGATAAAATCGTAAAATCAAAGGAAACGTCAATGTATTCAGTTTTTAAACTCTGCAGTAATTAACTTATGAAATTAACTTTTGTTTTGATACTTATATTTTCATATTCTTCCTAATGTGAAAAATAAATTTTAGTAACATTAATTGTTACCTTTTTTTCAACAATTAAAATCTAGATCAAACATAGCCTCCGTTAAGAGACCACCTCTCGGAGCGACCAATTTTTATTGGAACGGAATGTGGTCGCTTTAGGGAGGTTTTACTGTATTCTACCAGAATTTTAATTTAAAACAAACAAAGCGCTGCCGAATATATCTTACGATTAGAACAGAATAGCAAAACCCGAGGATTTGCTTGTGCAATAACTGAATTACACCATGTGGCATTTATGTGCCTGTTTTTATTAGAAGAAATTACACTGTTACGGATAATACAAAAGTTACTAATTAAGCCACAGTTTGACTAAACTTCGTTACTACACTGTATTATAGGTACTTCTTGTAATTAACTACCATGCCAAATTTCAAGTTTCTAAGCTCTTCAAGTACGATAAATATAGCATTTTTTGAACGTTTTTTGCTTTTACACCTCCCCATCCCCTCCGGGGGTAATTTCACCGACATAAAATATAGCCTATGTTGGAACAAAAGCTGTCACTATAATTTCGCCCCCATTACTTTTGAAATCGGTTTGGTATTTCCTGAGATTCCATATAAATCATAATTTAGAACATTTTTAGAACGCTTTTCGCGCATTTTCATCCTTTTAAATTTGGATTTTTTTAGAAACTGTTCTTGGAGATCATTTATATCTTATAAGTAACAACCATTCCAAATTTCACGCTTTTAGGCCCTTCAGTATCACAAAAATCCGATTTTTAGAAAGTTTTTTGCCCCTTGCACCCTGGCACCGACATAGAATACAGCCTATGTTGGAATAGGAACTGTCACTATAATTTTGTTACCATAACTTTTGAAATCGGTTCGGTAGTTCCAGAGATTCCCCCCCCCCCCCACCTACAAACACACATACAAACAAATGTTACTTATTTATAATATTAATATATATAAAGCAACTATTATTATTCTATCCTAAAAGAAGGGATAAGAGGCAAATTCTCATAAATAATTTCTAACATACCTCGAAAAAATTCTTTATTATAACGCAATGCAATTAAATAATTCATAGAATAACTTTAAAAAAATTCATAGAATAGATATTATAGAATGCATCCTGGTTTATCCACAATACCCAAAACACTCATGAGAGAACTAATTAATTCTCCTGAGTAATAAAAAATGATTTTACGCAGAATGCTGCTGTTATTTTGTTTTATTATTTCACAAAATTATAGGCGCATAAATTTCCTCAAATAAGTTAAGCGTTCAAATTGTTAGTAATAAAAAACAATGCATCTGAAAAATAGACCTGCATTTAATTATAATATTCAAATACGATTCCAACCAGCATCAATATAAAATAAATGCAGTTTTACCATTAAGGTGGCGGAATTTATTAGACATATCCTAATGGAAAAAATTCTCTAACGTATCTCGAAATAGTTATTCCTTACTCTGACCAATGCATTTAAAGAATTCATAGAAAAATGCATTTACTTCTCCCGAGTAACAAAAAATAGTGTTTCAGAACGTTATCATTATTTTATTTTATTTTTTTTTTATTTTGAAAAATTATTATAGACAAATTTCTTCATGAGATTATTGACATGTGAATTGTAGTCCGTACTGTGCCGAATATTCTAAAAGATTTATTCTTGTCAGAGTTTATACTTGTTAAATTTTTATTAAAAAACTTAAGAAAGGATTATAAATATTATTCGTCAGGAAAACAACCACAGAAGGCGTTTTACAAGGGTGAAGTTCAATCGACCAGGCATTTTATATTAAAGAAATAAGCTTAGGGTGTCATTTAAATTAAAAGCTTTGGTATGTGATTATCGATTGAATAAATTGTAATGATCTAGAATTTTTGGTATATTTTTTTTAATTACAATTGACTCGTAAAGCATATATAAAAAAAGTAGATTATTTTTCGTAAAAAATAGTAGAAAAAAATATTAATTGCCGAAACGTCAGTGAAGGCTTACTGTGGAGACACGAAAAGTTTTGGTTTCCGTTAGTCTGTCTGTCCGTTCCCCGATAACTGCCGCAAAAAGCATCTGATTAACTGGAAATTAAGTGGATATGTTGGTGAGGTACCCGGAATTAGCTGTATAGTTTTTTGTTATGTTTGGTTCATTCGTTCCGAGGATATTTTATTTTGCGCAATAATGCTTTTAATTCAGACGATTTTTCCATTTTTATTTGTTGAAAGGAAATGGCTCATATGATTGAAGGATTTAAATGGTAAATTATGGATGATGAAATTTCGTAATTAGAATCATACATCATTCATATTAGTTTGAAATTTTGTCTATACATTTGTCAGTTTTTAAATTAAGTGTATAAATTATGGAAGGATTTTATATATGTGTTCCAATAATATAAAATATTTTCTTTTATATATTTACATATTTCACTGTTTTTTCTTTTAACTGTTACCTAGCAACGGAATTACACCTAAAAATATCGTAAATGTGAAAGTATGTGTAATTGTTTGAATTCAAATCAACGTCAAAAGAGATGAATTAATGCCTTTGTGTCCTGGTCTTTACATATAGATGGATTTTACCCCAGAAATAAAGACGGGCTATGTTATGTTCTATTTATTTTGTTCAAATATTTTTCTGATAAAGTAAAAAGTTCATTACTTTCATAAGGAATAAATTGACATTTTTCTATAAAAATTAACAATCTTTTTTTTTTTTTTTTTTTTTTTACCGCTGCCAAGAAAATCAGATCCCGGAATAATAATTCATCATAAACAGTTAATTTTGATTTGAAAGATTTTCATGTGCAAGAGGAAAATGAAATAAAAAATAAACATGAATAAGTCTTCATATTGGAAATAAAACGAAAATACGAAAAGAAGGTGAATTTGAACTCATATATCAAAAATAAAACGAATACGCTTTGAGGTTCAAATAAAAGGGCCTTGTGTTTATACTATTAATTATTTTTTTTTTTTTTTCAGACGAACGTCTTTTTGCATATTTGTCCCTACATATCATCCCTACACAATGCCGCTAGCATTGTGTAGGGATGATATGTAAAGAAAAAAGTGTGCAAAAACACGCTCGTCTGACATTAGCTTAAATGTCAAAATTATGCACCGCAAAATTATCTCTCTCGAAAACGACGTCATTGTACGGCAAATAAATATTTTCATTCTAAAAAAAACAAACATTAACTAGATTGCCTAAAAAAATATTTTTTGATGAGTGTTACTTCTTAATGCCGCATCATTTCAGAAAATATGAATGAAAATTATTTTACTTTTAAAAGGAAATTACATTTCCGTTCATAAAACATAAACTTTTTGTAAATTTAATGAGACTACGGGGGGGGGGGAGTTCAGCTGGGGCGGAGACCGCCTGAAGAAATCTATTATCTAAAAAACACCAGAGTTAGTAGCTTATGAAAATTTCAAAATATCCTTACATAACAAAGCTTTTAATTTAACGTTTCTAATGTCTGAAAACTTCGCATTTTTTTATTCTTATAAAATAATTACGTAATTTGAAAACTTAAAATTACGGTTTGCAGGAAGTTGAATATTACCCAAAGTGTTTTTAAAAGAATGACTTGCAGAGCTGACGTTGAGGCTCCTGATCTGCAGATTTACTAGTACACTGCTCAAAACAATTAAAGGATATTGCAGTTTTAGGTGGATTTTGTATCTGGTGTTTAGCTGATTGATACGTGGTCGACAAACATAGTAGGTTATATGAGAATAAATTACACGTGTTTGGCAGAAAAAAATGCATTTTATTGCGCATTTGTGTACTAAAGGAAAAAAACACAATTTGTGCATATGAGAAAAAAAGAATAAGAAAAGGTGTTTTCTTCAAAGAAAATCATTTTCAGTAGGGGGTATGGTTTCCACGGGCGGCCAGCAACGTTGAACACCTTTGAGGCATGGACTCAAAGAGGCTATTAATGACGAGTTGGGGTATTCTGCCCCACTCTTCCAGAAGAGCTCTTTCCAGTTCTTGGAGAGTTTGTGGGGGTTGTTGGCGGCCAGAAACTCGTCTTCCTAGAGCGTCCCAAACGTGCTCGATTGGATTCATGTCTGGAGAACACGCTGGCCATTCCATTCGAACGATTCCTTCCTCGAAAAAGAAATCCTCCACCAGATTTGCACGATGTGGCCTGCAGTTATCGTCCATTAAAATGAAGTTATCTCCGATTGCTGCAGCGTAAGGGACTACAATAGGTCTGAGGATCTCATCCCTATATCGGCGACCAGTCAGAGCTCCATCTCGAATCATGTAGAGGTCAGTGCGCCCGTCAATGGAGATGCCACCATACACCAACACTCCTCCACCGCCAAATCTGACACTTTCGTGCACGAACGCAGGATTATTCCTACTGCCACAGTCCCTCCAGATGAAAATACGCCTATTATCCGGATGCACAGAAAAACGGGACTCGTCAGAAAACAGAATATTGCTCCATTCATTTCTCCTCCAGTTGACATGCTCGGTTGCCCACTCCCTGCGGTCGCGACGATGCCTTGATGTTAATCTAACACATACCATCGGTCGGCGAGCATACAGACCTACAGCATGGAGCCGGTTTCGGACAGTCTGAGCTGAAATCGTGGTGCCTGTAGCCGAGCGAAGGTGTTGTTGGAGAAGAGTAGCGTTCATGGTTCGGTGTCTCCGAGCTGTTAACGCTAAATACCGATCTTCATTGGGCGTTGTTGCCCGTCTACGACCTTGCCCTGGTCTTCGGCCTGCACATCCACTCTCCAAAAAACGGTTCCAGATCCTGGAAATGACACTTTGTGACACTCCAATGGCTTGCGCTACTTCGGCTTGAGTTTGGCCCCCTTCTAACCTACCAACAATTCTCAAAGCTTCTGAATCTGTCAAATGACTTCGCTGAGACATCGTACTCATCGAAACAAAGCAATCACTAAATGCCGATCATCCTTGTCTTCATTCTCTTTTATCCAGTTGAAAGTCAAATTTCATTCGCTGCCGCTGAAGCGACGTTTTTGACGTCGAACTCAAAATTTGCATACTCCACAGTTTGAAAACCAGAAAAATTTGCATTTGTGAATCTCTTCTTCTATTTTCGGCAAAAAAAATTTCGTTTATATCTTTATTTTATATAAAACTTCAAATATCCTTTAATTGTTTTGAGCAGTGTATAAAAAACGATGGTGCAATCTAAGGACTTTCCTAGAAATCCGCACAAACTTTTCTTGCCTAGAAAGCTATGAAAAAACGAGACAAAGAGCACAAATGGACACTGTAAGGTAACTTTAATAAGCATATTACACTGTAAAACTGTTATAGGGTTTCAATTAAACCTTTTCGTAGAACATTATCGGTTACTTTTGGTGGTACTTGCTAAACGTTGTACAAAATTTTGATCCATAATTTTGAAACAGTACTTGATTCGTTTGATCAATTTCTGGATGTTATCTGCTTTTCAGACTTAAACAAACACTTTAGGCTTAAGATATGCCCAGAACCGCTCAACTGATTTTGAATTTTGGTTGAATTTTGGGAACGCTAGCCGGGTTGTCGTACTTCTCTATGAAAGTGATTTTTTGTTGGCGGAAGTGGTTGAGAACGATTTGGAAATAATAACTGCTGGTCAAGTCTTTCCAGAAGACGCAATTACCGCCATTGTACTTCCTACTGATGTAAGGGATGAAATGACGGCGAATGCACTTATTCAAGAGTTGTTGCCCCTTGACAGTGAATCCAGACTTTCGGATGAACAGACGACTCAAGCCATTCGGACTCATTGCAACCCAAACGAGGATCTTGCCTTCGAATTTCGCTTTAGTAGCGAATTTGATGATAGGTTGTGTCGTGGAGACACCAGATATGTAGTACCTACCATTGCCGTTAAAAGTGGAGTAAGCGAACATAAAATATGATTCGTTATCCAAGATGAATCCTCGATCAGAGAATTTTTTGAACAAGCGACCACAGTTCCTTTTCGCGGCAACCATTTGCTTTTCTGTTCGTTTTGGTATGACCCTTTTCTTGTGATATTTTATGTTAAGCTTCTTGGTGATTGCGTTATGTAGGTGGGCGGGTGAAAAACTGAATTTGGCAACCGAGGAATAGATCCCGGTCGTTTTTGTCAAAAGGCGTTTCAACTGTTGTAACTTTGACTTTGTGAGTTTTTTAGCCATCCTATCCGACCCGGGTTGTCTTTTGGCCGTGAATCCCTTCTAGTAATGTTGTAGAACATTGTATATAGTTCATTTGGAGATATTTTTGTCAAAAAATGGTTCGCGTTGAACTTGTTCCCGTGTTGAATATTGTCTTCGTAAAGCTTCTACACAAGCGTACTCAGACACTCTTCTTTCGACTCCATTCTTGGAAAACACAGATTATTTAATGAACTGTCGGCTAACGGACGTGCCCTTATATACAATAACGTAACACCTCACGCGCAGATTTCGCCTGGTTCGTATTTTTTTATATTTTACACAACAACAAAGTTTGTGCGGATTTTTAGGAAACAGCCCTTATTGGTGTTGCAATGCACTTAAATGCTTATATTTGAGAAAAGTAATAAAATGTTAACTTCAAAAATTTCTTTATTTGTAAAATTTTTAAGAAAAAAAATTGTAGTTGCTCAATTTTTAATCTGAAAACTGAATTCTCGAGGAAATGTTCTGTTGTCTGTATCCCTGTAAAAGACAGTTAATATGCAGCCAGCAGGTCCCCTGCCCGGTTATAAAGGAGAGGTAAATATCAATAAGAATTTTTTTTTCTTTTATCTTTTATCTATTACTAACAAATATTCTGCAAAAATTTCTGACATTTTAATGATGTCATGAACTTTTTGTCTGTGGAACCTTAAGTTGTTTACCGTCAAATTTTGATGATCACTAGTATCCATATTATAAAGGACAAACTTGTCCGTGCATAACGCCTGCATCATTTTGAAAGTGGCAGCAGCAGACGATTAAATTTAACTTTTATTAACTGTTATTGCAATTTTTTTTAACTTCTAAATACCGCACGTTTGCAATTTTTACACCGTTGAATAGGGGGGGGGGGGGGGGAAATGTACTTTCAAATGCAATTTGTTTGAAACCTATATCGCAATTTTTTGAAAACTGTACCGCAATTTATGCAATTTTTATTGTTTTAAAAATAATTTTCAAGCATGACTTATTTTTCGAATCTATATCGTGTGCAGATGATTACAATAGATAAATCCGTTTGCACTTAAATTAATATAAACATATTAATGCTCATCATTTGTTTCCAGCTTATATTCCATAACGAAATTAAAACATTCATCAATCAATAAATAAAACAATAAAATATAAATAAAGCACAAACTTAGGACCAATGAACATAATCAATAAAGCTGATTTTAAATAGCTATTTTTGGCGATTTCTTCGGCTGTAAACTCCTGACGCAGGGCCAATAAGAAAATATCGCTTTTAATACGTTTTACAAATTCATTTGAACGCATTATTGATATTTTTCATATAAATACGATTTTTGGTACTGTTAGTCGGGATTCTAAAATACTATATATTAAATGTAAAAAATTATCAGAGTTATCAATATTTAACGGGAAAAAAAAGTAGACCGTGCGCGTGCGAGGCTTTCTTGCCGCAATCTTTGAGATTATTTGCTCATACGCTTTTTTCATTAATTTTTGATTAACTGCAATTTTTTTTAACCCCTTAAGGATCGCTTGATATTTGGGAAAACCTTCAAGAAAGTACCATTTTTTTTTTTTATTACAGAAATTGAATAATTATAATGTTTCTAAATAAAATATGTAATTAGCTTTTTTTAAGGCGGAAAAAAAAAGATGTTATAGAACAAATTCACATTTGTAGAAAAGCCATCATGCGAGAATTCCGTCTTAATGTTTGTTTTACACCATACAAATTAATTAGAATAAGACCTTTATTTTTCACATCTTAGATCTTTATTTATCGCCCTCACACAAAGTTTTACAAATATTATTTGAAATAATGTATATACGTTAAATTTTGATTATTAACAATTTTTTTTAGTGTGATATATTTCGAAACATGCAATACAAAGTCCGACATCACAATCAGCGCCAAAAATCAAACCCAAACGGTAATATTCAAAGACTTCAAATGGAAATACCAATTAAATTTTTCTGGTTTCAGAAGTTTTTCTCAGCAATTAAATCTCCAGCCCGGAAATATGACGGGCACTAGAAATAACGAACACCATCTTAGCCCGTGATATTGTCGGGAGGGAGAATTCAGGGGTTAATCAAACAAAGTATTTTAACAATATATAAGTATACAACGTCAAAAACCGCTTGTGGAACCTTTGGAAAAATACCTCATTCGTTGCTGTGTCTTTTAAATTGTGCAGAGAAAACAATTATGTTAACATCAGAAATATATATTATATTATGCTTTTCGGCTATATTCGGTATTCCGAGAAGTCCGGTTTATCCCCTTGTTTTCACAAAAAGCCTTTAATAAACGTAACAGTTTGCGGCGTTTTAGTCTGAAATCTCTAGAATAATTTTCAAAACAAAAAATTAATAAATAAATAAATAATAATAAAAAATAAAGGTGTGATTTTTTTTTTCTCCGGTTATATTTTTATGGCTCATTAATATTGTTTTAGGTTTTTCAGGGCTTAATTTGCGCCGGAGTGTAGCCCCGATACTTCTCTGTTTTTAGTAAACATTTAAATATTGGTCGTAAGTCACCGGAGCTCATAAATACAAAGCTCTGGAGCGCAGTGCAATAGCGCTTTCGAAAACCCCCAAGCCTAAATTACCTTTTCCTTTCCTTCCCATCTCCAAGCATTTGCGTTGTTTTTTATTAAAACAGTTATATGCGACGTAATGTGTCTCACACGTAAGAGATGGAGATGAAACGGTCTTAATTTTGATATCAGTTTTTGGGCTTGGGCTGGCTTAAGCTCAATCTGTCTGACATTCAAAATTTTATTTATTCATGTATAAGGAAAAAAAAAAAAAAACCTTTTCCTCCTTCAAAATTAGGTTGCTATTTTGATCGGAATGAAAGGAAATCAGAAATCGCGTTTTTCTATTCTAGTGATATTTACAAATTTATGGCATTGATGGTGGCGAAGTGTTGAAAACAGTGCTATTCAAGAGACTGAACAGTGAATTTGCTTTCAGTTCGAGTTTCTTTTGTGACAGTAGGATAATTTTTAATTGGCTGGTTTTTTATTTTTTATTTAGATGCCTAATCTGATAAGAATATTTTCTGTTTTTAGCCAACGAGCATCAGCGTCAATTTTTGTTTCTTTGAGGTTTTTTGTCTTCTGTTTAGTACGAGTATGAAAATAACGGTAGTGATTTTTCTATTTATTTTGTATCACGAAGCTTCCCATGCTAACAGGGTTCGTACGCGTACCATTATTTTCAAGCCCCGATATCAGAAATTTTTTTATAGAAAATTAAATCTAGTTTAAACGGACGAAATTTCGCTTTATTTCAGGAGAGATTTTCCATAAGAAAATACTGGTACCGAAGAATTTCTTAGTCATGAAATTCAAGCACCCGTACGAACCCTGGCTAAGGCCCTGCTCTGCACATTTACGAAGTCACTTTCATTTATAAGTAGATATAATTACCATGTACTGTTATTCTGATTACTCTTTTTCTATAAAAGCCTCGAATCTTTCCGATAATGGTGTCAAATTTTTAATTTTATCTGATTTTCAGGGACTCGTCAGAAAAGATTCTTATGTGGAAGATATCGATTATAGTTTAAGATATGAACCTTTTATAGGAAATTGAAAAACATTGTTCTTCAGCATATAAATATTAATTTCTGTAAATTTCATTCATTTTTTCATAAAAAATGCATAGCTGCGAACTATCCCTTTTTTGTGTTAACTCTATTTCCGAATCATAATCCTTACCTTTTATCACAGAATTCTGCAATTAATTAACATTAAAATTAGCAAAGGTTACTGTTCGCGGATGGAGTGATAACTAAAAAGTGGAATACTTGAGAGCTAAGGGTGCTAGATATATTTACAACTTTTATTTTGCTAAAAAAAAATTCTTTACATTTTACAAATAATGTATGAAATATAAATATGCAGATTGGAGGAAGGGGGAGGAGGAACGGTACAGTTGTTAGTACCGGCAGTACCGCAGAATATTAGGGCTCCGGTACTTTTCTTTGTTAGAAATCAAGCCCTGTGTTTTTAACACAAAATGTTAAAAATGTATCTACCCTATATATATATAATCCTAATGAAACGAATTTATCTAGCCTATATATATAAAATCCTAATGAAACGAATTTATGAAACGAATATATGAAACACCTGAAATGTATCGATTCTTTGAATCGACTGATTAAACAACTGATTTTGTTTCACGGTGATTTCTCCTAAAATATGGAATACTTTGCGATGAAATTAACACCAAAAATCCGTGTTGATCCACAGATCTCAAAACTGGTATTAGAATTTTTAAATTCGAATTAGTTTTCGAAATATTAATTTTTTCTAATTTTAAATACATTTTTTCTAATGATGGCAACTCAAATATTAATCATAACAGAATTTTTTTTTTCATAATTCAGAAAAGGTTACTATTTTAAATTAATTTGGCGACAGTTGGACCTCCTTTAAATCTATGCTAAGAACAATGCTTTTTTTGTATTTCGTTATCATTTTATTAAATACAAAACTTTCATTTAAAAATGAAACATTTAAATTGATGGCTTTCACTTCTTTTTTTTTTTTTTTTTTTTTTTTTTTTTTAAACAAAACGAAAAGAAAAATATTAGACACAGATGTCATATACGCACCGGGGTACCTAATTGGCGCACAAATGGCATTATTTTGATAGACATGGTAACCCGGCTATTGTTGTTTATTTAATAATAAATGCATATTTACTTTTATTTCTTTTTTTAATTTATATAAATTATTTTGTTCTATAGTAATTAATTTTTTTTTCTATTTCCTTTTGAAAATAATAGAAAATAATTAAAAAATACGGTACAATGTAGTAGTTATTCCGTCACCCAATTTCGCAAATTATATAAATCGCCAAACCACTCGCCAAATTTTACAGATTGACAAAATTTTTATTTTAAATAACGAAAGAACAAATAAATTAGTATAGCATATTAATAAATATAAAAATAAAACGTCGAAATAAAAATCACTTGATGACGTAAACACGTGTAACTTGCTAAAAGTCAAGTGAATCTGACATTTACGATCAAGCATTATTGACATTTAATCTTATAGTTCGCGATAGATTTTTTGTCGACGGGATAACTAGGTAGTACCAAAAATACATATGCAACTGGTATTCGAAAACGAGACTTTCGCCAAATTTTCGTAAAAAAAAAAAAAATCATGCCAAACATGCGTATATGACATCTGGCGAAATATTAAACTATGTAACAAACCATGACATTTAATTTCAACTTCAAATCAATGTTTTAATTTACCACTCGCACAATAAAAAATATGCTAAATGGCGAGTTGAAAAAAAGATATTGGCGAGATTTGCACCCGGCTTTTTTTTTCTTTCGGCACAGATGTCATATACGGCCCCATATTGGCGCGATTTTTTTTCTGACGCCAATGCCATATACGCAACGGGTACTTAACTGGCGCAAAAGTATCGTTATTTTGCTTGATATGGTAAGCCGGATGTTGTTGTTTATGCTGTTGATGCGTTCCCCAAATTGGCGTTGGAAAAAAATCGCGCCAATGTACATGACATTTGTTCCAAACTTTCATATGAGAGGCGAAGGGATCAGATCGTATTTGTTTATGGCATTTGATGACTTGAACTATTATAATATAGATGAAATGATGGGGATAGAATAATATTTGGCGACTTATCACCTGTGCCTGGATAACATTAAAGTACCAAAATGGCACCTAGAGTATAAAACGCAAAGTGTTCCGCCCTGAACTGTTGATGATAGTCACATGATTTAGGCTATTGTTATAGAGATTGTTTTAAAATATCGGTTGACAAAGACTCTGAATGCTTAATTCATTTTATTTTAGCTTCTTTTCAAATGTTTAACTGATCCTCTTTAATCAAAAACGAAAACAACCATTGGATGTCTTAACAGATACTGATTCTCCATTAAATTTTTTCAATCAAAGGGAATTGAAGGGAAACCCGTTTACAGGGAGATCTGCACAGCTTTTTCAGTATAATTTAATCTTCTCTAATATTTTTAAAACCCATTAGATTTTCAGATTCTGCGGTGTCTGAACGGGGGTTGGCGAGCGTAGCTTGCAGGGGGCAGAGCCCCCTATTAAAGCTATAAATTTACTTCCAGGGATAAGAGCTAGCATAAAAATTCCTCTTCAAGGGTTAACACTTTCGGATTTGAGGGTATTATGTACTTTTCAGGATTTTTTTTTTAAATACTTGGAAGATATGTATTTATTATTATTATTTTTTTAATTATAAACTTCAAACTGCTCTTATTCATGATCAAGGAACTAGTTAAGTGTACTAAAAATTAATATTTAATGAGTAATTATTGAAAAAAGCATGTTTTATATATTTTTTAAAAAGTTCTGCATAAGAAAACATAATATTTTAACACAACATTTTACCTAGACTTGAATAAAATCTTACATCACAAATGTTGTACAGATATCTGAAAATAATTTTTATCTACCCTATATATGTAAAATCCTAATGAATCGAATTGAAACGAATTTATGTAACGATTCTATGAAACGACTGATTAAACAACTGATTACGTTTCACGGCGATTTCTCCTAAAATATGGAATACTTTGCGATGAAATTAACACCAAAAATCCATATTGATCCACAGATCTCAAAACTGGTATTAGAATTTTAAAATTAGAATTAGTTTTCGAAATATTAATTTTTTTTTCTAATTTTAAATACTTTTTTTTTAATGATGGCAACTCAAATTTTAATAACAGATATTTTTTTCATATTTTAGAAAAGGGTTTTTTAAATAAATTTGGCGACGAGTTTGGCCTCCCTTAAATGTATGCTAAGAAATGCATCATGTTACTTTTATTCAGAATTCAATTTGTCTTTCATTATCATTTTATTTAATACAAAACTTTCATTTAAAATTGAAACCTTTAAAATAAATGGCTTTTACTTCATTCTATTTTTTAAACGAAACGAAAAGAAAAATATTAGACACAGATGTCATATACGCAACGGGGTACCTAATTGGCGCCAAAATGGCGTTATTTTACCTGACATGGTAACCCGGCTATTGTTGCTTATTTTAATAAATGTTTATTTGAATTTAATTTCTTTTTATTTACAAAAAATGTTATAAATTGTTTTGTTCTATAGTTATTAATTATTTTTTTTTTTATTTATTGTTATTTCATTTTAAAAATAACAGAAAATAATTTAAAAATACATATGTAACAGATATTTGAAAACCAAGTTTTTGCCAAATTGTCGTAAAAAATAATCACGCCAAACCCGGTGCGTATGTGACAATGCAACAAATCATGAGATTTAATTTCCACTTCAAAGCAACGTTTTAATGTTACTACTTCTCCCGTCGACCAATTTCGCCAAATTATACAAATTGACATATTTTTTTATTTTAAATAACAAAAGAACAAATAAATTAGTATAACATTAATAAAAATACAAATAAAACGTCGAAATAAAAATCACTTGATGGCGTGAACATGTATAACTTCCTTAAAGTCAAGTGAATGTGAAAGTCTCGATCAACCATTATTGGCATTTAATCTTATGTTTGGCGACAGATTTTTGGTCGATGGGATAACCAAGTAGCACCGTTTTAATTTACCATTCGAAAAATAAAAAAATGCTAACTGGCGAGTTAAAAAAAAAAAAAAAAAAAAAAGCCATATGCGAGATTTTCACCCGGCTAACATGAAAGTACCAGGAATTCTTTGTGATCATGGCAACTTTTATGTAGTTTTATTCGAAAAAATAATTTTGATTCTTTAATCAAAATGGAAACCTTTCTTATGAAAAGCGAAGGAATCAGCCCGTTGTTTATGGCAGTTACATGACTTGGACTATTATAATATAAACGAAATAATGGGGATAATAATATTCAGCGACTTATCACACCTGTGGCTGGCTAACATTAAAGTACCAAAATGGCCGCCTGGAATATAAAAAGCGAAGGGATCCACCTGGAGCTATTGATGATAGTCACATGACTTAGGCTATTATTATAGAGATTGTTTTCAATTTTAAAAACAGCGCAAAGAATAATATTTACTAACGATTAAAAATTTATTTTCACGTGACTATTAAAAACAAAAACAAAAACAAAAAAAAACTTTAAAATTACTATTAAATGAGTACGTGTTAAAAGCAGGAAAATATTGAAAATTATGTCCTGAAAATTGTATTTACACGTGAATATTAAAAGGGAAAGGAAACTTTAAAATAATAAATACATTAATATGCGTTTAACCCTTTCACGGACAAGGCACTTCTATTCGTAAAATCTTGAAATCAGTGAATGGCACCAGAATTTACAAACAAATTTCGAAATACAAAAATGCTTTCATTCACTTACTTAATAAAAGGGAAATTTTCATCCCAATATTCTGATGCTAATGTGGCACTTAAGAATTAAAATTACTTAATAAAAGGGAAATTTTCATCCCAATATTCTGATGCTAATGTGGCATTTAAGAATTAAAATTACTTAATAAAAGGGAAATTTTCATCCCAATATTCTAATGTGGCATTTAAGAATTAAAATTAAGTGGTCCAAAAATGAACCACTGCCCTTGAAGAGGCTAAAGCAGCAAATTTTAGTAATTGTATTGTGTCAATCGTTTTATAATGCTGTTAAAAAATACCGAGAGACAAAGACTCTGTTTATTTAATTCATTTTTTTTTAGCTTCTTTTCAAATGTTTAACTGATCTTCTTTAACCAAACACGAAAACAACCATTGGATGTCTTAACAGCAACTGATTCTACCTTAAATTTTTGCAATCAAAGGGAATTGAATGGAAACCCGTTTACAGGGAGATCGCTATAGGTTTTTTCCTTTTAATTCAATCTTCTCTAATCTTTTAAAAACCGATCAAATTAGCGTGATTTTAGATTCTGCGATGTCTGAACGGGGGTTGGCGAGCGTAGCTTGCAGGGGGCAGAGCCCCCTAGTTTGTATATAAACATTATTTAGTAAAATTTGCTTTAGTGTAGTGCATTTCAAAGTACGGATTTGCACAAAGAGCAACAGCACAAGGTTCACAATAAGTTCAAATTAATCTCTGATTCCAGATATTTTCATATACTTACATATTTCTTATACTTTTCATATTTTCATAGCTTTTGATCTTATATCCATTATAGAAAAATTTAAAAAATATATTTATTAGACTTGTGCTTTGTCCCAAGGTGTACCACCTGGTGGGGCATCTTACGACAGTTAAAAATAGATCTGAAAAGTTCAATAATTGAATTACGATATACATAGAATTGTTTGTTCCAGGAAAAGAAATTTATTTAAACTGAAAAGACATTACAGCTGATAAAATTTTCGCAGCAGCTTTCTGAATAGTGTCAGAATGAATTGTTGCATTTTTTATTTATTTATTTATTTGTATTCTAAATTTTTAATCTTTGCCATTGGTAAGCCTAATGACTTCTTAAAAGAAGAAATAATAACTATTAATAAATACATGTTATATAATTAAATAAGAAATGTTTTAAACACAATATCTTTTTGTTAAAATATTTCGAATAAAAGTTAGCTAGGCATATCTTGTATCCCAAGGTGCAACCTATGCCCGATATGAAATTTTTGAATATCATGCTGTTAATCTTAGCACTAGAACAGTTATTATACATCAATTTTATAGAGAAAGCTTTAAATTTCATTATATTACCTTTTATTTCAAAATATTTTCAATCAAATTCCACTTTGCAACTTATCAAACTTCTACATGAAAGTTTTGAAACATGTTTGCAAAAAAAAAAAAAAAAATCTTAATAAATTTTTGCCAGCTACATCAATGGAATCAAAACATGTCTGACAGTTAGATTGTGCTGCTACCTATCTGCACTTGCAAGAATTAGGAGTTAATTCAAAATCTAGGACAAAGAATAAAGCTGTCCGGGGGTGTACCGTATCCCAAGGTGAGCCACTCTCCCTTATATGAAAAGACAGCGAACGTACATACTAGGTATTTTTACAGCTCAGAAAATTAAAAGTTGACCCCGAGAGATGTTCGGGCGTAGTTCGCTTCACCGAAAACGGCAACACGAGCGACATTCGGGCTTAGTGTTAAACGGCATCTCCCCCCCCCCCCCTTTTGTGAAAATGTATCAGTAAAATTTTAACTAAAAATAGAAAAATGAATTTCTAATTTTATGCAAATGCTAGCGGAGTAATAATTACTTAACATTAATTTGTAATTTTACATGTAAGTTTTCTCGAAGTATGCAACTGTAAGAATTGCCTTAATCCCCGACACACATACACCATCAGCACCTCTCACATCAGCTCCAAAGAAAAAGCTAAAAGACATTGATTAAAAGTTAAAATATAGAGTATTAGGCAATTTAGGTAAATTGCTACAGAATTTTTTTTCCCGGTTAAAACCCTGTTCCTCTTCTTATTACAGAAGGAATAAAAAAGCGAACTTCTCATGAATGCTCTGGAACATTCTTTGAAATAATTCTTCATTGCCGCACCCTTTTACATGTAGAATTCATAGAATAACGCTATAAATCTGATTTATCCACATTTACACCAATACGCGAAACTCTCATAAAGGAATCCATTTAATTCCCTGGAGTAATGAAAAATGATTTCGCAGAACGCAATTCTTATCTATTATCTTAGTTTGTTATTTCACAAAATTATAGACTTATAAATTTCATCGTTGGGTTATTGGCAACAAATTTATGACACGAGTCTTTTCGGGTGAGAAATAGAATTCGAAGTTCTCCGAAAAATCTAAAGGGATTATTTTTATTACATTTCATACTTCGGCAGTTTCTTAAAGAGGTTGGTGAAAATAATTAAGGAACCTTTAAATGTTCAAATTACTTTAAACGAAGAGAAACTTTTATAAGCGAAAGAGTATCTATTATTTTTTGTTCTGTGAAAGATGATTTTTTTAAAGACACTCCGATTATTGAAGTTTTCTGGAAGTGAGAATTAATTAAGATTTAGTCGAATTGGTATTTTGTAAGATTATTCATTAGCGCAGAGTGGATGATATTACTTTCATTTCTTATAAAAACGTTACTGTATATGTTATAAGTAGCAAGATATACGTATACAAGTATGGAGATAATGTACAGTCGTGGAAAAAAAAAAGTAAACACTCCTTACTAACTCTGCAACAAATTATTGTGGAAGAAAGTTACTAATACCAAACGATTGGAAATAAAATCTACTTTTAAATGATGTATATAAAATTTGCTTAGGGGGCATCTACATATCAAAACGAACGCAAACTTTGTTCAAACAAATTTTCATGAGATTCGTACGATTACTTTCAGAGAAAATAATTATTTTTAAATGAGCCTATTTTAGGGACTGTATCCAAATTAAAGTTCGGTACTCGATTGATGAAATGCTACAGATTGACTATGTCACAAACAATTAAGGTTAGTTGGGGCAACTGGGACATGATTTTACGATGTGACTCTGGAGCTTCTGTCAATAGCTTCAAAAAGCTAATGTTCATTTCAATTAAAGTCTGAACTTCTGTAAATGTGTTCAGTTAGGTTCCCTCTATCAGACAGAAATGCTCAAAATTACATTTTAATATTTAAAAATATAAAAATATGCATATTTCATCTTTCTTTCCTCATGGGTCCAGTTGCCCCCAAAAATGGGGTAACTGGACCAGGGGGGTCTATGTTCCACACGCGTTTATATTTTTTCATATCGGATATCAGGTCCTGTTTGAAAAAGTGTAAACAACTTAAAAAAATTTAAACCAGGCAGATCATGTAAATTATATGTCAATAAACAGCGTTGTAAGGGAAACCTTTGCTGTCAGTGTGCCTAAAAAAAGCACTAAAAGTGAAAATATTAGATTTATTTATACCAAAAATATAAAACTTAAGTAAGTACTTATGTACTTTAGTATATATAATAAGTATAAAAGTCACATGGGTATTTTAAAGGAAAAATAGCAAGGTAAATCTCTGAACAAAAGGCTACGTAAGTACTTAAGTACTTTATCTTTATCCAGGGGTCGCATTATATAGGGAAAATTTTATTGTTCCTTAAAGAAAGGGGCGATGAAGATATTTTCAAAATAGTGGTAGGGACGATAAAAGATTCCCTATAGCATAGCTGCCAACTTTTACGCTTTCCTCTTACCACTAAAATATTATAGTAAATGTTGTCTTATTTAATCGTCGAAATCTTATGACTAAACAAAACGAAAATCTCTTTTAAATTTTAGTGGTAGCAAGAAAGCGTAAAAATTGGCAGCTATGCCTATAGAATGCGACCCCTGAGTATAGTACAATTTCAAGGTCTGGCTTTCAGGGGCAAGGTACTTCTATTCGTAAAATGTTGAAATAATTTAATGGCACCAATATTTACAAGAGAATCTATCTGAAAACATGTAAAAGTATATTTTCGCGTACTTAATAAAGGTTAAATTTTAATTATAAAATTCAGGTGCCAATGTGGCAATTAGGAATTAAAATTAAGTGCTGCCATAATGACATCACCGCCTCTCAAGGGGTCAAGAAATTTGGTTTGATACCACTCAATATGCTTTTTTTTATAATTTCATTACGTTATTTTAATAAGGTATTCTATCATTTTCTTTATTGTGAGCAAAAACCAATGGAGAAATTTACTTCCCGTAGTAAGAGAAACACAAAAAAATTATTTATAACTATTGGGGTAACTGGATCCAGCATGGCCCAGTTACCCCGGATACATGTCCCAGTTACCCCATTCTTGAAACATTTATGGGGTTAACTGGGACACCGGGCTTACATTTAAAACATGAGGTAAATATGTATAGATACCTAATAATATTAATGTAGTTTTTGTCTAATCTTTAAAAAAAAAAAAGATTGTTTAATAAAAGTACTTACAGTATTTTAATAAAAATCCGAGGAAGTTCAACCATATTGACGTTGTTTTTAAAAAAAGAAACGTAAATTTTTGACAACCTATCACAGCAAAGTTAGAGTTATGATTGAGTTGATACACGTTGTTTTAGGAAGTAGAGATAAAGGGGCACTGCTCACAAAAGCTAAAACTTAAAAAACACCAACAGTTTTTTATAAAATAGCCTATGGCCCAGTTACCTCGTGGTTCCAGCTACCCTAACAAACCTTAATGTATTATTTCTTGCCAATACGACATTTTTATTCGTTTAATATGCTTCAACTATTGCCAGCTCAAATGTTTCAATAAAATTAGTATGATATATATATATATATATTTATTATTATTTTTTTTTTAATTATGCTTTTCTATACATCATGGACGGCCTCTTAAACCATAATATTGATGTTTTTTAATCATAATTCAAAAACTACTTGGTAGAAAAAAATGAAATCGAGAATTCTCATAAAACAGTATATAATAAATATAAAATATCAAGAAAATTGTCGGTTGCAATTCATATTTTTTATCGAATATTAATTTCATAATTCATATTATATTTTTTTTACCTAAAAATTCAATGTACTTATTATACTGCCTGTATAACTAATTAATTAATAAATAATCACATAATCAATAATGGGATGGCCAAGGAGATACTTAATTAACATTTACTTAATGCACTGGCCTCCAAAAGTTAAGGAACAGCGACTGGATGCTTTCGATTGTACACGGTTTGTCGAATATCTACCAAAATTATTGGCGAATGATTCTTGAAAGAAAATAAGTTGAAACTGGTGTGAATTAATACGAACTAAAATAACTTCTTAAAACACCATCAAAACCTTAAATGCGCATTTAAGGTTTTCATGGTGTTTTAAGAAGTTATTTTAGTTCGAATGATTCTTGAACTTGTGAGATGTAAAGAGCATGTTGGATTTCATATTTCTCGGTGAAGATTTAGTCGGGAGGACAATTAGGAGGCTAATAATAAATTGAATAATAAAATAATATTTGCGAGCATCTACACTCTAAAATTGGGAGGAGTGAAGAGTTCACTCTTTGAAAGAGTGACAGGCATTTTCACTCTTTTTGGAGTGAATTTTGTAGAAATACCCTCCTTAAAGAGTGGAATTTTCCACTCTCTAAAAAGGAGTGAAATGTCTCACTCCATTATCGAGAATGAAGTAGTCACTCCTGAAAGAGTGGCCATTAAAATGACTCTTTATGGAACACATAAGGTAAGTCTTATTTAAGTTTAATTATTTATTCGTGTAGATATATTAAGATTATGAGCTAAATAGCTGTATGTTGTATAGAAAAAGATTGATCGAGTAGTGTTCTCCGGATTTCTATTCAGGAAAATTTATTTCTTAGAAAAGTGATTGTCTATTATATTTCTTCCTCTAGCGACTTGAAATTAGAGATCTGCACGGACTGGCCCGAGTTTGGGCCCGGGCCATACCTTTTTCGGAAGGCTCAGGCCGGACCGGGCCTAACTTATTTTTACTCTACAGAGCCGGGACTGACTTCATTCCTAGTCTTCACGGCCCAAAATTTTCAGTCTTAGTTTTGACCCAGCCTCTATGAAAATAATTGTCTCAGCGTGGCCTGGTCCATTCAAAAGTCAGTTAAATTAGGCCTGGGCCAAAAATTTTTGCAAACAATGCATACATTTTTTAATCGCCATTATTCTACACTTAAACATTAAAATTTATTCTTTTTAAAGAACAGTAGGTTTCTGCGCTTATTAAAATGTAAATTAAAATATAGAAAACGTGTGAAAAGGAACCTGCCTATGACGGAACCCTGTTTTAAACTCAAAAACGTGTTGATCCATGCAAAATTAATACACTAATGCGTAAGAAAAATATATATAATACATTTACACTTCTAAGAAGAGAACTTGTCTATAACGCATTTTTTTTCTTTTCTATGCAATTCCGTCTTAGAAGATTTTACTGCAGTGTTGATTTGAGGAGGTGGCCCGGGGGGGGGGGGGCAATCCCCCGAGCAATGAGATCCCCCCCCCCCGAAAGATTTGGGATTTTGTGTTTTCAATGGTCAAAAAGTGATATCCCCCCGGAGACACAAAAATCCCTCCCGGTGAAAAGTGACTGAATTCAACACTGTTTTACTGTATAGCATTTTTCAGATTTTTAGCACTTCAATACATGGAATATGGATTAACAATATTAAGAATAGCTGAAACATTTATTTAAATACAAGAAATAGGGATTCATTAAAAAATATATATCGCAACCTGATGCACTTCTATGAAAATGAAGATTATAAACATGAAAAAAAAAGTTAAGATAAATATTTTTGGCCAGAACTACTCGTACGAGACAAATTTTTAACCAAATCGACGTAAAAATCAATGCTTTGTAGACATTCACTCGAGCCAAGCCGGACTCGGGTCGAACTTTTAAGTTTTTACCGGGCCGGACCAATATTATTTTTTCTACGGGCCGGACCGGGCTCGGGCCGAACTTTTAATTTTTGTATCGGGCCGCGCCGGGCCGAACTTTTTTTATGAGTCAGGCCGGCCCGGGGCCTGGAAATTTCGGCCCGTGCAGACTTCCATTTGAAATATAATTGTTTTAATAATTGAAAAACACAATGCTTACCAAAAAATAATCAAAACTTCATTAATTCGGCCAATGTGAATTTTAAAAAAATGAGTGTAAATATTTTATTCCTCCCATTCAATACGATTCATCTTCCCATTCGATCGAAAAAAAAAAGTTTTATCTGTTTCATTTACAAAGATGACTGATTTAGAAAATATCTGGATTTTTTCAAATCATTGCAGACGCATTATAACATGAATTTGTCGTTCTGTTACATTTTTTTTTTTTTTTTTTTTTTTTTTACTGATTTCTTATTATACACACTTAGAGTCAAGGCCGTAGCCAGAAAAATATTTCGGAGGGAGATTCAGGGTCATGAATTTAGATTTGTTTTTTACTGATTGAATAGAGACAAGAGTTAGAGTTTAATTAAGTTTTATTGTGAATTCAAGTAATTCAATGTAATATAATTTCAAGAGATACTTTAAGCCTTTTTTATTGCAAATGAAAGGTGCTTCTTTAGTGACGTATTGAAATTAACGCCAATTAAATTAATATTTGACATTTTACACATTTGTTTTCAAAAGTTTTATTGCTAAAAATGCCTTTCAAGTGCATTTTCAACCATTTTTGGCTAAACCATTGTGACAGTTTGTATCAGGCTTTTCTAATAATTTTATTTTAACAGCATCCGATTCTAAAAAATCGTATGAACTTTAAATAGGTATTTCTTAGAAATTGCATTCATTTTTTTCAATCTATTAACAGAATCAAACAATAAAGATATGCTCACATAGAATTTTGATTTTTGAATTTTGACTGTTGTTGAATTTCGAATTTTGGTCATCTTAACTGATAGTTAATCGCATATTTATAGTCATCTCCACAAAAATTTCGGAGGGGGATCAAACCCTGATGATCCCCCCCCCCCCCCATTGGCTACGGCCTTCCTTAGAGTATTTATCATCATTATTACTGTTTCGGAGTTAAATATGATATTTGATGATTATGATATTACGAAAAGGTTGGTACATTAATTTTTTTAAACTATATGTAAGCATTTTTTGCGGTTTATGATTTTAAAATTTCGAAACTGAGTAATACAAAAAAAAATTAATTATAGACATTCTGCATCAGTTATTAAATTTCCTTCAATTTAAACGCATTTTCTACGTTTTTGATACACGTAATTTTTGGCACTAAAAAATAAAACATGATATTTAAGCATTGAAGTAAAATATTTTTTATGCCTGTTTTGAAGTTTATCGATAAGACAGCTTTAGTATATTTTTAAAAAGTTCATATTTACTTACATAATATAGGTCTGAATATTTTTTTAAGCGATTAATAACTACTTTTTTACATTAAAATGTTTTTCAAACAATAATAACTTTTCATCTGCAGTCATTTACTTTATTTTTATTAAAATTCATATAGAATTAGATAAATGTAATGTGTTTATTTTTATATTTATTTTTTTCTATTTCCTAGGTCAATCTTTTCCTATAAAACATATAAAATCTATTTTGTTCATATTCCCAAAATACAATATCTATGGGAATAAAAAATTTAAATTAAACATGGCTTACCGTATCATTTCATTAATAAGTATTGTTTTCAGCAATAATGGGCGAAAATTAGAAATCATGATTAATTTAAGGAATATGTTTAAAAGAAAAAGATATACATATCCCAGAAAACTTAAAATTCAGACTCCATCATCATATTAAATAAAACAAAAGCAAATCACAGCGGAAAAAAATACACATTCTTAATATTTAAATGATGCTTAGAACTCATTTTTAAAAAAGATGTTAGTTTACATGCATTGTTTTTTAAGTGGAAAAATGAAAAATATTTTAGAACAATAGGACTTTGCAAAAATAGCAATAATTCACGGAAAAAGTGCGGTAAAAAGATAGGAATTTATATTTAAAACAAAAATTAAAATGAAATCAAACATTGTTAAACTTATAACATCCACTTATTCAAAAGTTATTTATAAAACTTTAAAAGTAATATCTTTATAGCGCATGCAATAAAAGCAAACACAAAGGATAAGATTGGAATAAAATATGTTAGTTTATTTCTGTCAGTAATCTAATTTAAATTCATATGCATCTTTAACTGATTTTTTCCTTAAAAGTTCAATTAGTGTTACAAACTATGAATTAAATAAATATTGCTAATAAAGTATTTTATTCCAAAGTTTACCATGCTTGTATCTATTTTCGTTGCATGCTGTAAAAGATGTGATTCTTTTAAAATGCCCATAAAAGAAAAATATGATTCCATGAAAAATGAACATTCACTCATATGAAAGAGTGACTAATCACTCCTACCAGGGGTGAAAAACCGCACTCTTTTAGCAAGAGTGAATAGTCACTCCTCCGAAAGAGTGATTATCCACCCTTGTTTAGAGTGAATATTCACTCTTTCAGAGAGTCAAAAATTTCACTTTTGCTCAGAGTGAATAATCACTCTAAAGAGGTTGGGCATATTTTGACTCTGCGATAGAGTGACTATTCATTCGTCCGGAGTGAATAGTCACTCCTTTTTATTTAGAGTGTATGTAACAGAAAATGCTGAAAACGGTTTGTCACTCTGATAAATGACTGTTTTGGTCCTGTTCAACGTTTGTGTGCTTTTGTGTAAGCATAGCACTCTCAGAGATCTGCACGGGCCGGCCCGGCCCGGGTCTATTTTCATTCACGGCACTCGGGCCTTACTTTTTTCCGGAAGGATCGGGCCGGGTCTAACTTATTCTTTCTGTACAGAGCCGGGACTGGTTTCATTCCTAGTCTTCATGGCTCAATATTTTCAGACCTACTTTTCACCCAGCCGTATGAAAATCATTGTCTCGGCGTGGTCTGCTCCATTCAAAGGTCAAGAAAATTAGGCCTAGCCGAAAACTTTTTGCAAAAAATGTATACATGTTTAAATCGCCATTATTCTACAATTAAACATTAAAATTTAGTCTTTTTAAAGAAAAAAACAGATTTTTACGCTTATTAAAAAATAGTTAAATTAAAATACAGTAAAACGTGTGAAAAAGAACCTGCCTAGGATGGAATCCTCTTTTAAATTGGAAAACGTGTTGATACACGAATAATTCATATACTAATACGTAAGAAAAGAATGTATAATATATTTACACCTGCTAAGAAAGGAGCATGTCTATAACGGATTTTTTCCCCCTTTTGTATGCAATTTCGTCTTAGAAGATTTTACTGTATAGCATTTTTCAGATTTTTAACACTTCAATACATGGAATTTGGATTAACAATTGTTGCGAAATACGCAGCATTCCTTTCCCTCTGCTAAACAATTATTCTGATTGCGCAATTGAGAAACCTTTTTCATTACATGCTAGCGCAACACCCACGCACGGCAGAACTGAATTAGAACTAGAAGAAGAAGGTGCTTTTTGGGAGCGCCTCTACTTAAATTTTAAGACTAAGAACTAGTAAATTATGAAATGTAAATAGTTAAATTTTAATGTATCGTATTTTAATTTGTGTGTCATTTGTATAATCAAGAATATTATTTATTTATACAAAAAGGATACCGGTGCATTTACTTTGAGTGTTAGTCCTGCTTATCACTAGAACAAAACCAGAAAACAGACGACCGCTCTCCGGAAATTTGGATATAGAATTCCAGTATTACAGGTAGGAGCATTTTTATTGATTGATTAAGTTAGAAGTAACATTTAGTGGCATCCCTCGCCGTGATGCGGTCTGTCTGTCAGAATTGATGATTAATTAGAATCAATATAAGTTTATTTATCAAGACATTCTGCTTAAAGTATTAGAGTTAGAATATTTGACATAAATTAAAGAACTGTATTTGTGGTCAAGAATCATGACTGAAAGTTTAGTGATTGCGAAGAAAGAGAGGGCAGTCCTTCGCGAGAGTATTGATAAATTTATAAATAAAATTGAAACGATTTTGAAGGATTCCGATCCTGATCTCCTAGATTTGGAGGAAACTTTAGAGCAATTAAATATGGCAGAGATAGAACTGAAGCGAGCAGATACAGATATTAAAAAATTAATTCAAGAAGTTCAATTAGACAATGAATTACAAAATGCTCAGGAATATCGTGAAAAAATTAATTCTTGGCGTTTTAGAGCCAATCGAAAGGTAAAAGATTTAAATAAAAAAGAAACGCGTAGCGATTCAATTTCTAAACAAGACTCCTTTTTAAAGGAAAGCATAAATATTAAATTACCAAAATTAAATGTCGCGAAGTTTTCTGGAGACGTATCAGAATGGCTGACATTTTGGTCGGCATACGAAACAGCCATTCATAACAATGATACATTAGAACCAGTTGATAAATTCAACTATTTAAGATCCTTTTTGACTTCCGACCCGTTAAAAAGTATTGACGGATTTTCCGTAACATCAGATAACTATTTAAAAGCGGTAGAGATTCTGAAGGGGCGGTATGGAAATACAGAATTGCTTATATCTGTACACACGAATAAACTTCTAAATATTCCTCCTCTAAGACATTCAAATGATACCAGGTCCTTTAGAAGAATTTACGATGAAATTCAAACAAATATTAGAAGTTTAGAATCCCTAAATGTTTCATTGGAATCTTATGAAAGTTTGTTAAAACCGATATTATTTAAGCTATTGCCGAGAGATCTTGTGTTAGAATTTAATAAAACCCATGACGATGTTTTTAAAGTACAAGATATCATTTCATTTTTAAATAAACAATTAACATCCCGAGAAAAAATGTTTGCGTCAACGTCAAATGAAATGAATGATCGACCCACGCAAAGTAATTATATTACGCAACCACTTAAGAGAAATACTTTTTCCCCCCCTCGCGTCAATAAATTTGATTATCAGAATAGAAAATTACCAACAACGAGTGATTTATTAATTCAGAGCGAAAATGAGACTGCTTGTGGATTTTGTTTTGGTAGGCACCAGACAAATAAATGTTTTAGCACTCGTAATTTACCATTTGAGAAAAGACTTGATTTATTGAGGAAGAGAGGTATGTGCGGTCTTTGTTTAAAATTCGGTCACATACGGAAAAATTGTTTATCTAAAGAATTCTGTGCTAATTGTCACGACAAGCATTCAGAAATACTTTGTAATAAATCAATAAATTTAAAACGGAAACCTTTAAACACAGAGAATAATGATGTTGATGTTACGAAACAGATGCTCTCAAATCATAATATCATTTCCAATGTTTATTTGCAGACATTGATAGTTGCAGTCCCTAATAATAATCAATCAACTGAATTTATTAGAGTAATTATAGATAGTGGGAGTCATCATAGTTATATAACTCGTTATGCTGCCAATAAATTAAAATTAAGAAAGATAAAAACGGAGATAATTAATCACGGACTTTTCGGTGGCACGGAAAGAAAAAGTAAACATAATCGTTATGAATTTACGATTGGTAGTTTAGATAAAAATTTTCAATGCAAAATACAAGCTTTGGATGAAGAAAAAATCTGTACAGGAGTCAATTTATGTCGCGATAATAAATTGTTGAGAATCTTAGAAAAGGAAGGGGTGTTTTTGTCAGATGTACATAGAAACAATAGATTATGTTTGTATCAAAATAACCCCGAAGAAATACACATTTTACTCGGCGCTGATACGGCCGCGAAACTATTTACCGATAATATAAGATATTTCGCTGATCTGGGTTTAGCAGCTTTTGAAACGAAGTTGGGATGGACAATTATGGGGAAAATAGAGGGTAATCAAATTGGTTTCGAAAGTTCGTTATCAGTTCTATCGCTGTCTTTGCTCACGTCAAATGCTAATTTGTCTAATTTATGGCGATTAGACGCCTTGGGTTTAAGTAATGAAGATGACAAAACGAAAGAAGATTTGACCGAAGAAACAAAAAAGCATTTTTTAGAAAATGTCAAACGCGATGAAAGTGGTCGTTACGAAGTCGCCTTACCGTGGACTGTGGACAATTCCGTCTTAACAGATAATCGGTCATTAGCGGAAAAACATCTTTACAAAACCGAAAATAAACTTATCAAAACGAATAAAAGAAAGCAATATGAAGAAGTCTTTAATTTATGGGAAGATAGCCAGATTATAGAAGAAGTAGCCGATGAAAAGAAAGATAAGATTCATTATTTACCGCATCGACCAGTAATTAAAGAAAACAGTGAAACGACGAAAATACGCCCCGTTTTTAATGCTTCGGCACACACTAGAGACTGTCCTTCTTTGAATGAATGTCTCACCAAAGGTCCTAATTTAATTGAAATAATCCCTCGTATTTTAACCAGATTTCGGAAATACCGAATAGGAATTTCAGCCGACATCGAAAAGGCTTTTTTGCAAATTAAAATAAAAGAAAAAGACCGAGATTTTCTTAGATTTTTTTGGTTCGATTCCGATCGAAATTTGAAAATTTATAGACATTGTCGCGTAGTCTTTGGACTTACTTCAAGCCCTTTTTTACTAATGGCTACATTAAATCACCTTTTGAGCGAAGTCCCCGAACTTTGGCAAGACACAGTTCAAATTTTGAGAAATTCATTTTATATAGACAATTCTCTCACTAGTTTAGATTCAATTCCTGATACCGAAAAGTTTATTACAGAATCTCAAATCATATTAGCGTCAGCTCACTTTAATTTGAGGTGTTGGCGATCAAATTTGCCTCAGGCTATGATCGATGAATCCGAAGATAAACCCAAAGTTACACCCGTTTTGGGATTAATCTGGAATTTAGAGGAAGACACTTTAATGTGTAAAATAGATGAAACCATTAAAATAGATGAACCAATCACAAAAAGGAAAATATTGTCTATTATGCAGAAAATTTTCGATCCCATCGGATTCACCGCTCCAGCAATTCTTGTACCCAAATTAATTCTTCAAGAGACCTGGAAACAGAGATTAAAATGGGATGAAGAACTACCTGAAAATTTAAAGAAACAATTCACCAATTGGATGAATAAAATAGGTTTTTTGAAAGAAATTTATGTACCTAGATGGTTAAACATAATTCCCGCTAATGAAAACGAAATTTCGTTACACATTTTTTGTGACGCTAGCAAACATGCCTATGCCACTTGTGTTTATCTTAGGTGTCAAACGCAAGGAAAAACTCGAGTTCAGTTAGTAAATGCTAGAAGCAGAGTAGCACCCATCAAAGAATTCACGATTCCCAGGCTGGAATTACTCGCATGCCTTATTGGGGCTAGGCTCGCCAAATCTGTAACGGATGACTTAAAATTAAAACCAGAAAAGACTACATTTTGGAGCGATTCATCAACAGCTTTAGGGTGGATACGAAGGGAACAAACCTGGGGTACCTTTGTACATAACAGAGTTTTAGAAATAAGAAATCTTACCAAAATAGAAGATTGGAGACATATCCCTGGACACTTGAATCCGGCTGACCTCCCATCCAGAGGGTGTTCTTTTGAACAATTGGAAAAATCAAGATGGTGGGAGGGTCCCGATTGGTTATATTTATCAGAAGATCAGTGGCCACAACCAGAAGAATATCCTGATGAAAAAGTCATAAATCAAGAGAAAAAGAAGACTATTCTTACTCTTTTAGATAAAGAAGAAACTGATTTTAATCGCTATTACCGATTTTTTTCCTCTTATCGGAAAAATGTCAGAATGATTGCTTGGATATATCGATTCTTCAACAACTCGAAAATGAAAGAAAAAGTTTCAATTCCTGATATTTCTGTCGATGAGTTTGAAAAGGCTGAAACCATATTGCTACGCTTAATACAAAGAGAATCCTTTTCGGGCAGAACCGACCCAAAATTGAAATCTTTAAGACCACTGGAAGATAAACACGGTCTCTTAAGAGCCAAAACCAGCATAATTCTTAGAAACGATAAAGAAAATTTTCGTTATCCTATTATCCTTCCCTCTAAACATCCAGTTGTTTTAAGATTAATTTATGAAAACCATATAGAAAGACATCATGCTGGAGTTAGCAATCTAATGGCTCAACTCCGAGAAAATTTTTGGATATTAAAATCAAGAAAATGTATCAGAAATGTCCTTAGAAAATGTGTCAAATGCCAAAGGTTCCAGACACCTAGAATGGAGATCGAACAAGGAACCCCACCTGAAGATAGAATCAGAGATGCAGCTATATTTGAAGTGGTGGGAGTCGATTTAGCCGGTCCTCTTTATCTTGCCGATGGTTCAAAGGTATGGATAGCTTTATATACCTGTGCTGTCTATAGAGCGGTACACCTTGAAGTAGTTACCTCATTGTCTTCCGAATGTTTCATGCAGTCTTTAAGAAGGTTTATCGCACGAAGAGGCAGACCTTACACAATTTACTCGGACAATGGGAAAAATTTTATCGGCACTAGCAGAGCACTTTCCAGTGTAGATTGGGAAGCCATAAAAGCCTTAGCCTCTATACAGAAGATAAGATGGAAGTTTAACCCCCCTGCAGCACCATGGTGGGGAGGATGGTGGGAGCGCCTTGTGCGGATGGTAAAGGAAATTTTAAGAAGAGTTTTGGGTCGCGCCTCATTAAATTACGAAGAACTGAGCACAATACTCTGTGATATTGAATATGTTATCAATTCACGACCGATCACATATATCTCTGAAGATAATCGAGATCCTGAACCTTTAACTCCATTGATGTTCCTTCAAGAACTGCCTACATCCGGCGTTCCAGATATAGATACATTAGACTCACAAGATCTTAACAGACGAGCAAGATATCGTCAAAGAATAAGAAATGATCTGCGAAACCGATTTAGAACGGAGTACTTAGGACAGCTGCGGCAACAGTCTATGAAGAAGGAGAATTCCAAACCTTTGCAAATAGGAGACATCGTTCTTCTGGAAGATACCAACAAAAGACGTCTTCACTGGCCTTTAGCCAAAATAATAGATATCATTCCCGGAAAAGACAAAATAGCAAGATTGGCTAAAGTCCAAACAGAAAATGGAATTTTTCTCCGTCCTTTCCAACGTCTGTTTCCTTTAGAAATTGATGCAGCTAGCGATTCCCCATCAGATAATATAACCCAGCAGAAAGTTAACTTTAAGGTCCATAAAGAACAACGAAAGACTACTCCAGAAATCGATCAGACTAGAACCAGTGTAGAAAAGAGCCAACCCAGTGACAAAGCTATCTCTCCCGTGGTTACCAGAAGTGGGCGACTAGTGAAACCTCCTGCGAGACTCCAACTGGGACTTTTAGACTTTTGAGTTCCTCTCCAGGATCGAGAAACTCAAGGTGGGAGGATGTTGCGAAATACGCAGCATTCCTTTCCCTCTGCTAAACAATTATTCTGATTGCGCAATTGAGAAACCTTTTTCATTACATGCTAGCGCAACACCCACGCACGGCAGAACTGAATTAGAACTAGAAGAAGAAGGTGCTTTTTGGGAGCGCCTCTACTTAAATTTTAAGACTAAGAACTAGTAAATTATGAAATGTAAATAGTTAAATTTTAATGTATCGTATTTTAATTTGTGTGTCATTTGTATAATCAAGAATATTATTTATTTATACAAAAAGGATACCGGTGCATTTACTTTGAGTGTTAGTCCTGCTTATCACTAGAACAAAACCAGAAAACAGACGACCGCTCTCCGGAAATTTGGATATAGAATTCCAGTATTACAGGTAGGAGCATTTTTATTGATTGATTAAGTTAGAAGTAACATTAATGATAACTAAAGCCTTTACATACAAGAAATAGAGATTCATTAAAAAAATAAATATCCCAGATTGCGGCACTTCTATAAAAATGAAGATGTATAAACATGAAAAAAAAGTTAAGATAAACATTTTTTGTTCAGAACTCCTCGCGCGAGACAAATTTTTAACCAAATCGACGTAAAAATCAGGGTTTTTTAGAAATTCGCTCGGGCCGAGATTTTAACTTTTTTCCAACTTTTAGCTGTTATACCGGGCTCGGGCCGAACTTTTAACTTTTTTACAGGGACGGGCCGAATTTTTTTTTCTATGAGTCGCGCCGGGCCCGGGACCGTAAAATTCGGCTCGTGCAAACCTGTAGCACTCATACTCGTGAAGATGTTATTGTGTCTACGAAAAATTCAAAAGTTTTTTGTTTATTACAGAGTTTTCAACCAAATGTAATACAACTATCCGGAAACCTGACGAAGAACAGTAGCAACAGTATACTGCAATTAAAACATGAATATATTGGATATTTGATGAGATATGGGCATTTCTATGAAATAATTTTTAACTGCACATGCGTGGAAGATTCTAAAATTTTTATTTTATAAATCGGTAGTCAGATATTTAGGACAACTTATATAGAAAGTCCAGTCAAATATCGCGAAAATTCACAAAGATAGGGGCGATATAGTGAGTTGCTTTCTAAAAATAGCTTCATTATAAGGGATTTTCCACAACTTTTCAATCAGCTCACTATATCTTTCTGAACTGAGAATGCACAAACGAAACTCTCAAAATTGTCACCATCTCGTGTTTATACGAGCGTCTGGAAAGACGATTTTAAAGTCTGTAAACACGCAAAGTGCACAAATAAAAGAACATGGGATGGTCGGGTCGGGTGCGGATAAAATTGGGTTACTCTTTATGACGCTGTGCTCTAAATTAGACAAAAAATCTAACTATAATCTAACCGTAATGATTTTTTCTTTTCTTTTTTTTAATTCGGCATCATCTTTAATTAAGCAACTTTTTTTTTTTTTTTCACATGCGAAACATCTGTTAAAATCTAATTCATTATTTGAAAATTATGCATCAAAAAAATGTATCGGTCGCATTAGATAATGGTATCTTCCTCAAAGCCGGTTAAAAAAGAAAACCCAACAGCATTGTACTAAAAAGGAAAAAAAAGAGCTAAAATAAAAAGCATCAGACCAAACACTTAAATCCAGGAAGCCAATTTCAAAATGCAATCATCTTCCAGCAAGAAACCATTTACAGCGTCTGGCTGCCAAACGATTCTATTATTTCATATTCCATAAAAATTGCATATTTGGAGGGGTACTCACAATAAACGAGGAAGTTACAATGGACAGACGAACTCTGAAAACTATCATCATCTCGCGTGTTTATACAATGTCTGGGCAGACGACTTTGAAAAGTGCGTAAACATTCACGAATACAAGGACACCGGTCTGCGACAGACGTCAACAGGATTTAGCGTAGAGAGAAAATGAATAAGCGACAAATGAAGTTCAGTTGAAGTTCAGTTTATTTTTAAGCATGCGATTTACCATGCACTCCTCCCTCAAATGATGTTATTGATCTTGTGTTCATTTAATGTTTTAAAATTTAAGTCGAGCGAAGGAAGCTAAGAAAAAACATTCTTCACGAGAACAACAATATTTGATTGATAAATTTATAAAAATTTAAATTAGACTAGCATAAAGTGAAATTTTTAAAATCAATAATCTGTTTAGTGTCAATCAGCCTATTTTCCCTTATCCGATTTTTCAAAATCGTAAAGTGTAGTTCAATTTTGATAACTGTCATAATTGTCTATTACAGCTTCATATAATCTGTACCATTTGATGTTCGTTTTAATTAGAAAAATGCATTTAATTTAATAATAAAACAGATTCTTCAAAAAATCATAAAATTATTCAGAAAATTACATTTTCTTATGTCCTCTCTATATATATATGTATTTAACTTTAGATTCGATTTTTTTATTTGATGATTTATTTATTTATTTTATTTTTCTTCTAAGGATGGTATCAATAGCACTTTTATTGGCAAAAATACCAAAGTACAATTTTCAATTAGACTATTCTTGTTCTCGTTATAAAAGAACTGAACAGTGTTTCCTAATCGAGGGATCTATTTTCCCTTATCAAACTGCTTAGAATATGAAAGCACTGCTAAGTTTTGAAGAGAACATTGATTGGCTATTATCTTCATATCAAAACTACGCATTCATGTTCAGTAAAACCTTTAATTAGAAAGTTGCTTTTGTTTTAGTAGTGCAGCAAACAATCCTGTAAAAGAAGGAAACCGTTTTTGCATGTAGTAGTTTCCTTTTTTTTCCCCTGGGTCTTAGAATAATTTTAATATCACTTTTAATGATTTTTTTTATGTGAAATAAATAACGTTTAAGTTGAAAACATTTAAATTTGAAACTATAATTAACCCCTTCGGGACGAGCATCTTTTGCAAAATTTTTAATCTTTTATCACCGGTTTTTCAAAACAGAAATTTTTGTCTAATTGAATCGGGAAAATGCTCGGATTAAATAAGGCAAAATTTACAATAAAAATTTACTGGTGATAACAATCACGTAGAGGTCTGCACGGGCCGAAATTTCCAGGCCCGGGCCGGCCCGGTAGAAAAATTAAAAGTTCGGCCCGAGCCGTAAAAAAGTTAAAATCTCGGCCCGGCCCGAGTGAATTACTACAAAACATTGATTTTTACGTCGACTTGGTTAAATATTTGACTCTTATGAGGAGTTCTGACCAAAAATATTTATTAACTTTTTTTTTCGTGTTTCTAAACTTCATTTTTATATAAGTGCCGCAGGCTGCGATATTTATTTTTTTAATGAATCGCTATTTCTTCTATGTAAATGTTTCAGTTATTATTAATATTATTAATCCATAATCCATGCATTGAATTGTTAAAAATCTGAAAAACGCTATACAGTAAAATCTTCTAAGACTCAATTACATAGAAAAGAAAAAAAAAATGCGTTATAGACAAGTTCTCTTCTTAGTAAATGTATTATATATTCTTTTTTTATGTATTAGTATATTAATTTTGCATGGATCAACACGTTTTTCTGTTTAAAACAGGATTCCGTCATAGGCAGGTTCCTTTTTACACGTTTTACTATATTTTAATTAAGCTATTATTTTAATTAGCGTAGAAATTTACTATTCTTTAAAAAGAATAAATGTTTAATTGTAGAATAATGGCTATTAAAAAATGTACGGATATTTTGCAAAAAACTTTGGGCCGGGCTTAATTTTACTGACCTTTGAATGAACAGGTCACGCCGAGACAATGATTTTCATAAGGGCTGACTCAAAACTACGACTGAAAATTTTGCGACGTGAAGACTAGAAAAGAAACCAGTCCCGGCTCTGTACAAAAAAAAATAAGTTACGCCCGGTCCGGCCAAAGTATGGCCCGGACCCGGCCCGAGTGCCGCAAATGAAAATAGGCCCGAGCCCGGCCCGTGCAGATCTCTACAATCACGGATTCTGAGCAACTTATATGGCACGTATACCGGTCGCTTGTACCCGAGGGGTTACGGAAATTTTATTATTTCCAATGTCTATACTTTGTAAAATGTTATTCATGTAGTATATATATATTTAATTCTAGGTCTTCAAATAATTTAAATATTATTTTAAATAATTCTTTTTTTAAATGTGAATAACGTTGGATAACGTTGGATAATGTGGATAACGTTTAAGTTGGACAAATTCGGAAAATATTTTTATTTGAAATTATAATTTTGGAAATTTTATTATTTTCAATGCCTATACTTAGTAAAATGTCATCCATGTAATACCTTTTTTTTTTTTTTTTTAATTCTAGGCCTTCGAATAATTTAAATATTATTTTAATGATTCTTTATTTAAATGTCAAATGATTACGTTTAAGTTGGACAAATTCAGAAAACATTTTGATTTGAAACTATAATTAAGAAAATTTTATTATTTTCAATATTTATACTTTATAAAATGTTATCCATGTAATAATTTTTAAGATACACGTACATTTTGACGTCTGAATTAAAATATTATTTAAACTAAATAAAATATGAAACATTAGACAGACTTGAATACATTTAAAAAGCAATTAAATTTAAAATATATACACAAAAACATTTATTTAAAATCAAAATCATACAAAGTATGATAAGAAATTTTATTATGAAAATTTTATCCATGCAGGTGATTTTTAAAACGCATAGTCAACAATTTTATATATACTGAGTTATCTTTATTACTAAAAATAAAGATTGAATGTAATTAAGTTAAGGTATACGTTATAAATGAGCTTGCATTCAATAAATACAATCGATTTCAGCGTCCAGTTGCTATTCTGTTGTGTAAGTTTTTTCATTTTTTAATCTGACATTTTTGATGGTAACAAACTAATCAGAATAGAAATGTTGATTTGAAGAATTTGATTGCAGCAATCGATTGCCCATTTGCATAGGTGAAATCAGATTCGCTAATAATAAGAAATTTCCAACCATAAAATTGCATTATATGCATATGCGCAATTGCATTATATGCATAATCCAGCATGGTACAAAAAAATAATTACGTACAGGAATATTATCCTTGGGAGTATTAATAATCACTTAATGTTTTAAAACCTCGTTATATTTATAGGATTATATATTAATTTAAATAATGCTTCTGTTGCAGTGAAACCTACACTGTAAAAAAAATAATGCCAGTTTTCCGGTAGGAATCGGAAAAATAGTTGCCCTTCGTACCAGAATAATTTCCGACCCAGCTCGGAATAAAATCCGTAAAATCGGAATAAAATCCGTAAAATACCGTTTTACTGACTATTTACTTATTTTTACGGATTTTATTCCGAGCTGGGTCGGAAATTATTCCGGTACGATAAGGGCAACTATTTTTTCGATTCCTACCGGAAAACTGGCAGTATTTTCTTTACAATGTACAGCTTAATGAACGGATATATCAGTTCACGGCGCTGAGAAGGTTAACAGCGTTATATAAATAAAATTTACTAGTTTCACTTGAATTTTAAATTGTGGAAGGAATTCATTCTAAAAATGTTAAAACTTCAAAAGCTTTTATTATTATTATTATTATTACAACTGCAGATTTCATGCGACTTTGAAAGAAAAAAAAAAGTAAAAAATAGAAAGCCTGTTTGTAGAAAAGAAAAATTTTGTCACAAAAATCATAATACGCTTAAAATCATTAAAAATTAAAAAATTTTATTTATTTTTCTTAAATTTTTTTTAGAGTTTTAAGAATTCAACACGAAGCGAGAGGTATAATATGAACTAGAGATCGACCGAAAATTCGGTTTCTACTCAAAATCAGAGTTTCACCAGAAATTCGTTTTCGGCGAAAATGCTCTCGAAAATTTGGCCAGACCGAAACTCGAACGAAGCTATCTGTATTCCAAAAATCTCATTTTTTATTTCTAAAATTTTCAACATTACTCATTGATTTGAGCTGTATCGGCTCAAATGAGACACTATTTATTGCTATAAACTTCACTGTTTATAATGATCAGTGATGACGGACTCAAAAAGTGAGTGCAAATTATAAAGTAAGTAATGCATATAGGACAAAACTTTGAAGACGCTTTTCGCGTGCTCATTAAAAGCTGCAGATTTAACAGTAATACAAAATTTTTAGTTTGAAACCGCTGAAGCGTTCTGAATACTCTTTGAGAAATTTCTATTATAACAGATGATCATTTACAAGAATCATTATGTAAAGATAAATCGAGGCATGCTTAAAACATTTTTTTAATTTGATGAAATTCGTATAATAAGAAAATCATTTTGTGTCGCGGAAGGATTAATTACGTTTTGTTTATATGAAAATAAAAAGCTTTGGTCAGAGGCACAGACAGCCAACTTGGGCCACACATATAATTGATTAATAATTATGTATGTTTAAAAAATACATATAATTAATTAACAACTATATATATTTATGTACGAATTAATTAATTTAAAAAATCTTTTTGTACATTTTCGATTTTCGTTTTCGGCCGAAAACAGGAAGATTGCCGAAATTCGGTTTCGGTTATGGTTTCAGTTTTAGAAGACTGTTTCGGTCGATGCTTAATATGAACGATGCGTGTAAAGACTTTAAAAAGGTTGTGCATTGTGAAAAATCGGAATAGTTGGTGTCCGCGCAAAAGTTCCTATGAACGTACCTTCCAGCGATTCGTAAATATCATGATATTTTCAAAAATATAAAAAATATCCGATATTTTTTACATATATCCGATATTCTCAAATAAGGCGATTTATTCATGATTATAAATATTTTTTGACTTAATATAAATTACAAATTAAAAAATATCCCACTTAGCATGGAAATTTAATAAAACAATATTCTAAATGCATTTATCTTTAGTTAACAAAATTGAAGATCAACTAATTGAAAACAGACACCATTTCCTGCACATTCAAACAATTTGCTTTTTACACATCAAAAAACAAAACTACAGCATTTTGTATCCCGAAAATTTCATGTTTTATACAACAAAATTTTATTTTAATTTTCTTTTTGTTGAAAAATTTAAACACAAGCTCGACGCAGCAGTGGTCGTTCAGTAGCTTAAAGCGTAAAGGATTGTGGACGGAGAGAAGCCGCTCACCACGGCGGTAAGCCGTTCACAGTTAAGGGCTGTTTCATCCCTTAACCGGTTGTACAGTTTAAACTGAATTAAACCAAAACCCGAAAAGATTCTTTCTAATAAAGCTATAAATAACTATTTATCTAAATTAGGCAGTTTAATCACCAACTAGAGTTCTAAATAAATATTGTCCTACATAATTATTGGTTCTACATTCAAAAATTAACTTCATTTTTTTTTTTTTTTTTGGCTGAAAAGTCACTGCCAGAATTAAGTTTTTTTTTTTTATCTACAGAATGATACAGTCGATAACAGTTGAAAAATTCCTTACACTTGTTTTCTCTGAAAATATAAACAATATCATACACAATGTATTTTGAAAATAAGGTAAATGCACCTATAGTGGGCCACTAATTTTTAAAGTTCATAAACAAGCCCAAAATGGATTTCTAAAAAACCTTTGAAAGAAATATGATTGGCTAACATCCTTAAATGTTAACTTTCCATAAACTGTTAGAAATAATTGTTTTTTTGTTGTTGTTGTTGTTTTTTTTTTTTCTAATAGTACATTTGTTTATTTTTATTTTCTAGAGTGTCTTGAAAAACAGATTTTCTGGCAAATTCTTAGGGAAGATTTCATTAAGAGATACGTTTTTATTAGCCCCCCACAGTATGCTATTTCTTTCTCTCAGCTTATTTTGTCTCCAAAAAATAATGTTACCTTACAGAAGCTAGCAATAAACAAAGCAGATATATCATTGTACAATTAAATACTCTATTGCATTTTTTAAATTTTATAAGCATCGCACATTTTTAATTTTTATACTGTCGTATTGAAAAAAAAAAGTTTTTTTAAATGCATTTTGTTTGAAAACTGTATCTCCATTTATTTTTAAAATATTAATTTTTTTGTAGTTTTTAGAGCCATTTGCTTAATATTGGCAACGAAACTACTCCATTTCTGTAGAATGTAAAGGAAAAATAATTGGAAAATAGCAATTATATCTTTTTGTTGCCATTTTCTCATAAAAACTGAAAGAAAATGTAATTAAAATACGTGCTATTTTGAAAAAAATATAAACGAATGATTTCTGTTAAAACAATGGAGCTATTATAAACTATATTTAATTTTAAGTATCTATGAATCATTAGATAGCCGTTTTCTTTATCGATTTCCTTGAATGGCGGCATCTTTTTGCTGCATTTGTGCATTATTTCGCGATACTGATGTGCTATGCATGCTTTACTGTAGATGTTTAAGAGTAGACCATAAATGTGGAATTCTAAAGCGGATGCGAATGACGTCATTTTACATAAAATAAAACGTGTGCTTTAAGTCTTAAAATTGAAATACGTTTTGTACTGCAGTAGAGTCTCGCTTAACCGATTTATTTTCTTCTGATGGACTGGTGGCTTCTATTATTATGAAACAGCCATTATAAATGAAGTGTTAGGTGAAGATGAAAGAGCAGCCGTAAAAAGTTAGAACTCTGATTTTCTGGTTAGAATGGGGAAAAAATTGCCATAATTTTTTTTTTTTTTTTTTGAAATAAAAAGTTATGGCCATTTAGAAAAAAAAATTATGGCCATTTTTTTTCCCATTCTGACCAGAAAATCAGAGTTCTAATTTTTTACGACTGCTCTTTCATCTTCGCCTAACGCTTCATTTATAATGGCTGTCTCATAATAATAGAAACCACCAGCCCACCAGAAGAAAATGAATTAATGGAAATGCCCGGTGCGACACTAAATTCTGAAAAAGCAGAATTCCTGTTCTCTAGGTTTTTTTTTTTTTTTTTTTTTTTTTTTTTCCCCTGATGGTACATTTGTTTATTTTCTAGAGTGTCTTCAAAAACAGATTTTCTGGCAAATTCTTATGGGAGATTTCATTAAGAGATACTTTTTATTTAAAACATTGTTTCGTTAACATTATGTTTTATTTTGAATTAAACTGCTGTTGATATACCCTATAATACATTGTAAATGATTCGTTGGATAAGCCGAAAATTTAAAAACTCATGCATTAGAAATTTACTATGCCCACTACTGGAGCACGATTTTTATTTTTTCTGGAGAAATTCTCACTCACAAGAAAAGTGACACATCTCGCAAAAATTCATTTTGCGTTTTATTCCACTAAAAGGTCTATATCATATATGCGTCTATCTGCAGAAGACGTTTCATAATTGTAGTTATACGGAAAATCGATTTATTACGCTATATGTCCATTTGTGACCACAGAAGAGGGGTGGATTGTGTGAGGAGGTAAATAGTGGTGTACCGAGTAGTACTTTGGCCGAGTAGCCGAGTACCGAGTACTCGGCCACTGACTACTCGGCCGAGTACCGAATACCGAGTAGTTGTGTAATAAGAAAAAAAAACTGATGTGCACATGATATGATCTTGTGTGTACATATATATAATATACATATATAGTATATATAAATTAACTAATTAAATTTGAAACTTATTTGTGCACCTTTTAAAGACAATTTTTGGCAATTCAAAACAATAGCAAAAAAAAGGAGAATTGACACATAACAAGCACAATTATTAACCAATATAAAATTAAAACATTCTTCAACCCTCCAATTTATTCTGATACCTGAAATCTGTCTATCAAAAATAAAAATGTTTATTGGTTACTGTAACAATTCATTGAATAATGCGAAACATTTCATATTTATTTTGTAACTGTACCTTATTTTCTTTTAATTAAAAATAAAAAGAGAGGTACAAAAAGAGATACAGGCTTTCTTAACAGAAGACTTATGTAAAACTGACACTCCATTTGCATGGTGGGAGGGGGGGGGGATTTCCGATTATGTGCAACCTTGCAAAAAATTTCTGATGTGCACCTTCAACCACTGTTTATTCTGAACGTATATTTTCAGAGGCAGGCCAAATTTACAGTAGTAAAAGAAATGTCCTGTTTACTGATAATGTAGAACGTTTGGTGTTTTTGCACCATAATTTGAAATATAATAAATTTAATTATTAATTTTTTTATTGCATTTTCAGTTTCTTTATCCAAAATAATAGTCTTTTCTGTTTTCCTATATATTTAAAAAGAACTTATTTTTATTTGTATAAATGTGAAACTAAATTTTAATCTGGAATTATTTTATGAGGGCTTTTGTTCTTAACTTTTTCTATATTTTGTAGACATATTGTTAAATACCGACTAAGTAGTTTTATGAATTATTGCATATATTATACATTGATATTTGAATAACTTTTTACAGATCAGTTATAAGTTCATATGCTTAAAAAACGAAATTCTTACAACTACTCGGTATTGGCCGAGTACTCGGCCAAAATTTCGCCGAGTACCGAGTACTCGGCAAATTGGCCGAGTAGGCCGAGTACCGAGTATTTACCGAGTACTCGGTACGGCTCTAAGGTAAAATTATCTAAGCCTCCACACCTCATCCTAAGTCTTCATTTTTTTAGGGTTTTATGCTTTTATGCACGTTTTATTTCCTGCATGTAGTGCTAAGTGCTATAATTTCATGTTGAGGTAAAATCATGCAAATTTTCCCCCCTTTTGCCTCTCCTGTGAAATTTACTTTTGTCGAGATGTGTCACTTTTGTTGCGGGTGAGCGATATATTGAAACTTTGAATGTTTATTCTGATACATGAAGATTGGAACTAGTCTAACGATATATATGTCTTTTGGAATTCAATAACACTTTAATGATAAGTAGATAAATATCCTAAGTGACCCACTACTGTTGCATTTACCTTACATATCAAATGTAAGAAAATATCGAAAATATCAAACAAAATGATATTTTGAAAGTAAATATCGGATATATATCATGATATATATCAAAATATATATCCATTCATTGATGATATGTATCACCGAACCCCGCTTATAACCCCTAAAAATCGAAACATCCCGCGTAAATAGACACCTGACAACACTAGTCACTGCATACAATGGTTGGGTGGCAATTTTTATTTAAATTTACGAAACCATGAAGCAATGCACTATGAATGCTACGCAATTGCAGAAATAATTATTAGGTTTTAATAGAAGAAAAAAATCAATTCGAAAGGTTTTTTCTACTTTTTTTTCTGAAATCCCCCCTTCATCCCCTCTCATAAATGAAGCATGAGAAATCACGCTGCGTGTGTCTGTCACACGCTGACACGTCATACAAGAAAACATACAATATTTTAATTTTAAGGATATAATATGTGTAGGAGACATTAAGCAATACTTTGGCTGTATTCCAGTCAGATCCAGATTTAAACTAGTTCCAAACAATGACTGAAGGAATAATTTTCAAATTAAAACTACTTCCTGGTTTGTTGTTAAGGTTTTCAGGTTAGAACCAAGGTCAAAACTTTTATTCTGACAAATTCAGTCAATACTGTTGTGACATTTCATTGCATTACATAAACAAGAAAACAATATATATATTGTAATGATTTAACTGTTATTATTGTTGAAATATATATATATATATATATATATATATATATATATATATATATATAAGGTGATAACACAAAGGAACATGATTCATTATTAAAAGTATTTTATGTTGCGAAATACCATAAATATAGCACTTACGTTATGAATATTTAAAAAAATTACGCATAAATTTAATTACATAAAGTATGATTTGAAAAAAAAATATCAATTGTAACTTATATATATATATATATTTCTAGAAGCTTCAAAAGAGCCGTTACAGGGCTGCCACAGGGGACTATTTTTTTATTCTATTCGCACCACTATGGAAAAAAAAATTGCAGTATATTTCTCTTGAAATTTTTTTCAAATTGTATATCAAAGATATTTGTTTTGAGAAAGTGGTACGAGATAGAATTAAAAAATAGTCGCCTGTGGCAGACCTGCGTTGAATTTGAAAGTGGGGCAAGTCCATTTTGTGAAAAAAAAAAAAAAAGAAAAGTTAGTTAAAGTCACATCTCATTACAAATTGACATAAAATTTATGTTTTTAATCAATTCACAACAAATATCTTTTAATATCAGTCAGTATAACTTTGTTACGGGTAATTTATTGAGTTAACGGAACATATTAAATGCGTTGATTTTGAAAGTGAGGCAGGTCCACTTTCACTTTTAAGTCCACCATGTTTTATTAGTGTTGACTCTAGGCCAATTTGGCAGGCCGCAAGGCCCGGCGGCGCTTTTTTAACTACAGTGCTCTTCTGATTATCCGGGTTAATCACCGAGAGAGGTCGCACGGACAATCCGAAAACTCTTTTATTAAAGAAAAAATCAACATCAGTAAAAAATCTAGTTGGATGTGCCAATCCCAAAACTTTCTTCTATCTCATATATTTTAATATTTCAAAATGTTGTTAAATGTCAATATCTCATTTATTAGTTCAATGCTATATAAACTTTGACTTTCATCTTAAATTTCTGCTTCAGTCAGTTAATAGGAGTAAAAACGAGTTAATCTCCATCAAGATATTTATTAAAATCAATAGTTTTCCGTTATTCTGTTGTATATCAGCTGTTCGCGAATAACCGGCTTATCAGGATGGGAAGTTCCCGTCACTTCACAAGCCGTCAGTGTATAATAGAACTACGAAAATTACACAAAAATCGCTATTGTAGTGACCCCTTTTGGCGGAATATTTCCTAATTCAGGGAGGACCTAAAAATTTGGTTCAATTCTATGCATAACTTCATACACTTTTCGATGGTACAATATTGAAAATGGCACTAAAATAGCTATTACAACGCCCACTTTCGGCGGAATTTTTCCAAATGCAGGGAGGACTTTCTTGCCTTGGCCAAAAACATACACAAAAAATTTGGTTCAATTCTATGTTTAACTTCAGACACTTTTCGATGGTACAATATTCAAAATCGCGCAAAAACCGCTATTACAGCGCCCCCTTCCGGCGGTATTTTTCCAAATTCAGGGAGGACCTTCTTGACATGGCCAAAAACATACACAAAAAATTTGGTTCAATTCCATGCATAACTTCTCGATGGTACAATATTGAAAATGGCACAAAAATCGCTATTACAGCGCCCCCTTTCAGCGGAATTTTACCAAATTCAGAGAGTACCTTCTTGCCTTAACCAATAGCATACACAAAAAATTTGGTTCAATTCTATGCATAACTTCATACACTTTTCGATGGTACAATATTGAAAATGGCACATGAATCGCTATTACAGCGATCCCTTTCGGCGAAATTTTACCAAATGCAGAGAGGATACCTTCTTGCCTTAACCAATAGCATACACAAAAAAAAATGGTTCATTTCTATGCATAACTTCATACCCTTTTCGATGGTACAATATTAAAAATCGCGCAAAAATCGCTATTACAGCGCCCCCTTCCGGCGGATTTTTTCAAAGTTAAGGAAGGACCTGTTTGCCATAGTCAAAAACTTAAAAAAAAAATTGGTTCAATTCTATGCGTAACTTCATACACTTTTTGATGGTACAATGACGACAGACAGATGGACACATGGAGAGACTGACATTTTCTATAAACATGTTTTTTTGGGATCTCTGACCCCTAAAACGTTTAAATCCGTCGAAAACCGGAAGTCGAAAAAAAAATTCGATTACAATACTTTCTTCAACTGAATATAGAAGAAAGTAATACAAAAATTACTTACATTTGCTTGCTGTATAACATCAAACTAGGAATTCTCCAGTCAATATTTACTGCTTAAAAAATCTGTAATGTATCTTTGCTTCTGCTGTTTGTTCATCTCTTGTCTTATAGCGACATATACTTTACGAACCGCCGTAACATCACCGTAATCAAACCCTCTTTATCCAATATAGTCTAACGAAGTTTCTACAGATTGTAAAGCAGCAGAATGAGAAATTGAACTTCCCTCATTTAGTACATCTTTTGCATCAGTACTATCATCACTATTAGATTTAACAACACAGTTAGAAACGATGTCTTCATTTGTCAAATACTGGAAGACAGGCTCACATTTATCCTTTTGAGACTAATCTTTTAAATTTTCTTCATCAAGATTTTCGAAACCTTCTAATTCTTTTGCTTGTTTAAGAAAGCTACTGTTTTCATATTCTTCTTGAATATCTGTAGAAGATTGTTCATCAAGCGGTATGATCTTTTCCCACGACAGTGATAACGTAGACGAATTTACCTTTGACCATGCTGCTGATATTCCACATACTGCATCCAATAATGAATATTGCTTCCAAAAATTTGGTAGTGTTTTAACTTCATGAATCAAATTTTTCAAAAGGTCAGATCTGTAGTACCGTTTCATTGCTGAAATTACACCTTGATCAATAGGCTGTACCGCTGCTGTAACATTTGGAGGGAGAAATTTACTGGTAATCAAACCGTCATCAGGCGATAGGGAACTTACATTTTGATGTGAAAGGGCATTGTCTAAAAGCAATTCTGCTTTTTGTGGTGAGCCTTTACCACACATTAATCAAGAATATTTTAAAAGACTTCATTATCTAAATTAAGAGATATGTATAATTATGTGCATGGATCTCATTACTAAATATTTTTTTCCTCTTTTTGCTATAAAATTAAGGTAAATGGTGGACCACGTACCAGTAGTGGGCCATTAATTTTTTAAGTTTAAAAGCAAGCCTAAAATGCATTTCTGAAAAAGGACTGAAAGAAATCTGACTGACAAACATCCTTAAATGGTAGAGATTTCATTTAGAGATTTCATTTTTAAGGGATAAGTTTTTATTTAAAACATTATTTCTTTAATATTATGTTTTATTTTAAATTAAACTGCTGTTGCTATATTTTATTAAATTGTAAATAATTTTAAGCCGAAAACTTAAAGATTCATGCATCAGAAATTTACTAGGCCCACTACTAGAGCAGAGAGAAAGATAAAAAAATTTATTTTTCCTTTTTTTTTTTCCGTGAAACATTAAATGTTTATACTGTAATATTTGTTCTCTATGTTACTGTATACCACTATAAGGTTAACTTCATTTCTGGTTATAACAATAAGGCAACATTCTACCATTCCAGCTTTTTAATTAATTTCTTTTCCTTCGTATTTTAATTTAATAATGAGCTTTTTTAAAATAAAATTATTTAACGATGAATTTATTTATTTATTTCTGTTTAATGGAATATATGAATTTTTACCCCTATAGGCCTAACTAGAGTCCTGCATCGGATCATGTAACTCGATTTTACCCGAACTCGGATCAGACGGATTGGGTTGAACCTAATTTTTTAATTGTGGGTCGCTGTCGGGCTAACCCTATTTTTCAAAAGAAAGTCTTGAATACCGGATGATTATAATTAAAGTTACAATTTCAAAAATCGATAATTTTAAAATTACTGATCAGAATGACTTGATATTTGAGCAGAACAATCGTGAGGCAATGAAATTTTGTTTGGCGAAGGAAAAAATCAATTCCAAAATATGCCGATAGATGCCGTTGACAGGGTTTACATTGTCTGGAGATATGCAAATTACTAATACTTGACATGCGCACCGCAGACATTAGCTCCCATAAAAATGCAGAGCACTAGCTCTTTTCCTGAATGCTTCATCATGACTCTGACTATGAAGTATCGCGCTCTGCTATTGAAGCTTTTTTATAAGAACGATTACTGTGAACTTACAGCTATTAGGAAGTTTCAGATATTAAAATCCATAAACAGGGGTCCAATAGCCACAAATGGTCTGCAATGGAAGAGACCGCTTCATTTGACGTTAAACGGGGTAGAGGAAGGAAACTAGTTTCGGCTGCGGCAGTGCAAGATGTGGCTACAGCATTACAAGAACAGACTAACAGTGAGGCTGAAATCAGCATTGCACGGGAAATTGGCCGAATACTGGATATGCCAAACAGCACGGTGCGTAAAGTTCTAGAGAACATCTTGCGCTGTTATCCGTACAAGATCACTCATGTGCAGGAGTTGCTACCCACTGAGCTGAAAGCACGTAATCTTTTGCACTACAATTTCTTGTCCGGATGGCCATGAAACATTCTGTGGTTTGGCGAAGCCCAATTTCATTTTCAAGGTTCTGTAAATACGTAAAATTGCAGCATATGAGCGACCGAGAATCCGTCCCAGCTACAGCCATTACCTCTTCTGTCTGAAAAGGTCACTGTGTGGTGCTGAATAACGACAGCGTTTATCGTCGGTCCGTTTTTCTTCGAGGAGATCACACCTGCGGGTCCCATTATCTGCACCGTTGCTGGTAAGCGGTATGAAGCACTTTTGCGCAACCATGTTCTTCCGGCACTTCAGCAATGTCAGTGTGTGAATCGCACAATATTCATGCAAGATTGCGCTCCTCCGCATATTGCTACTCCTGTGAAGCAGCTACTGCGTTCTAATTTCGGAGATGATAGGATCATAAGCCATCATTTTCCAACAATGTGGCTGCAACGTTCCCTCGACTTAAACCCGTGTGATTTCTGACTTTGGGGGTACCTGAAGAATGTTGTTTATAGCGGGCGGATTCAGAATAGAGATGCAACGAATATTCGGCCAAAGCCGAATATTCGGTCCATTCGGCCTGTCTGCCGAATATCAAGTCCATTATTCGGCCAAGGCCGAATAATACTGTAATAAATATTTCTATATTTACACGGTATAACTTTTTAATTTGACAATTTATATTCATCATATATAGTGAAAATTTTATTTGAAATTAAGTAACACTTTCTTTTCCATTAACTTTCATACCCTGAATTGGTTTTATCTACCCATTTTTATATAAGAAACTAATTTAGGAATCATGTTAAAAAAATTTTACGCTGTTTCAGTAAGTACAAAAAGGATCTGTAATAAGCTAACATAATCTGTTAAATTTAAAATTAATCTATTCAAAATTGTTTTAATACAGCTGTACAAGCAAGTAATTTTTTTTTTTTTAATCATAATGGGAAATTTAACATTTATCCCTTGTTACATAAAAAAATATTTCTTTCAATAATATTTTGAATTATACCTATAAAGAACATAAATATATCATTGATTAGATATAGATGTATTATATGTATAAGATATTTAAGTCGTATATATTGCAATACTTAAAGGGTTTTTTTTTTTTTTTTTTTTTTTTTTTTTTAAGTAAAATACGCTTAAAAGTTAAATATAATTTAAGTGATTTTTTTAAGTTTGTTACTATTTCTTATTAAATAATGAAAGAAATGTAAGTACTAAATTCTTTTAATTAGTATGCATTTACGTTTTAGTTATTTTTTTCAATAATAGCATTGTAATGTTTATATTTGCCTTAAAAAACAGTTAAAATGTTTTCAATAAACGTAGATTGTGATGCAGAAATAATAATAATTCAGCATTCTCAGGTGATAGTCTATTTCTTTTTTTTTTTTTTTTCGTAAATGTTATCTGCTTCTGAAAATAATCTCTCACTATATATCGTACTTCCTGGTGCAGAATGGTACTTTTTGGCTAATTGTGAAAGGTTTGGAAAGTCTTCTGAATTTTTCGCCCACCACTCCAAATGACACCTTTGTCTTTCTAGTAGTGGCTGGCAAAGAAAATTACTAATTTCTTTTACTTCTTCACATTGAAAGGAACTTTCTATAGAGCTTCACTTTGTGATTGGCTTGCAATTTCATTAAAGCATGCCCACAAAGAATTAGGAACTTGTGAAGATGGAATGGTTATGTTAGAAATATTTTGTTCACATTCTGTTACTGGTTTCATACTAGCCTTTCTTAGTTTTATTAAAGCAGTTAATTTGGACTTTACTCCTATATCCCTCGCTTCATCTTTGTTGAAAAAGAACACTTTAAATCTGGGATCCAAAACCGCGTCAATGGAATAGTGTTCATTGTCTTGAATCGATGCAAAAGGCTTCTCCAAATTTTGTCGAAGAGTGTCTTTCATGGTGCCTACACCAAAAAAATCTCAAAATTTAGATAAATATGATTTTAATGCTGTAACTATTGGGATGACTTCAGAAATTAATGATCTTGGCAATTTGTTTTGTTATTTCTTCAAATGGTTGTAATAGATTGAGCAATTTTCAAAATAATCCACTGGTTTGCTGTCAGATTATTTATTTCTCCAAATTTAGTTGCATATAGAGAAAGTGCATTTTTTTGTTCTAGTAATCTCTCCAACATATAATAGGTGCTATTCCAGCGTGTTGCCACACTTTGAACTACTTTCTTCTTAGGAACTTTTAACTCATTAATTTGTATATCAGTTAATCTTGAACATGCTAATGACGAATGATTAAAATGTGTAACGATTTTCTTACCTACCTACAACAATTAAATCATTTATTGATCTTTGGTATGTTAGAGCATCAGATACTGTTAAATGCAATGAATGTACAGTAAACTCTGTCTAAGGCGGAATCGGTCGGGACCGAGAAAATTTTCCGTGGTAGACAATATCCCGGCTTATGCAAAAGATCGTGATTTATTGGAATGAAGCATACGTCAGTCGAATAGCGTTTTATGTTTTCGATAAAAAGATTGGATCTTGAGTTATAATGAATTGATCGCGATCTTTCATTGATTGTCCTGGCTCGAAAATCTGTCGAAAACTGAAATTATGAAGATCCTTTGTCTTTATAAATAAATGAGAAATGCTATTTAATTTCTTAGTACCGCTGTAATACTTACAAATTTTAAATTTACACAAAATAATAATAATAACTTCGGGAATGAGACTTCAGAAAAGCCATCACTTTGAATTTGAGTACAACCTTAAAGCCCTTATATTGTACACAATACATATTTTCATAAATGTGCACTCAACTAATAATAATAACTTTTAAATACATATTTATATAGGAAAAAATGGCATAAGCAAGAATTCCTTAAAATTTAAACAGTTTCTGTTCCTTTGAATTAACTTTTTAAAAGTATTACGGAATTTAATTTTTATGCTCGACATTGAGTATTTGACGTATATATATATATATCAGTTTTAAAGTTTCATAAACGAAATGCCTTTCATTTTTAAAATATCCTATTTTCCGCCTTATGCAAAATTTTGTTTTCGGACAGAGCTTAAAACTCTTTCCGTTTCCGCGTTAGGCAGATTCCGGCTTATGCAGCAATAATTAATGTTATTTTCTATGGGTTCGCCGGGACCTTAAAAATTTTCCGCGGTAGACAAATTTCCGGCTTACATAGAGTCCGCCTTAGACAGAATTTACTGTAATTTGCTTTTCCTTACAGATATTTCCTTCCTCTGATTCTGAAAACATTCACTATACACTTCTTACCAGTGCTATCTGCTGACAGCAAAGAAAAAAAAATAATGATAATAATAATGATAATTTTTTTTTTGTTAATTGTGAGCTTTATAAAGTCTACAATGATCTATTTCCACCATTTTAGAGGATATTCCTCTCATCCTCTCTATCAGTGGTTTTTCTTAAGATATTAAGATTTCTTATTTTTTATTTTATTTCATCTGAAAGCTGAAACTTGTGTTTCCTAGTACTTTTAAAATTGTGTCATTATTTTAAAATGTAACAACAACACGCATAATATCTATTAAAATGTAACTAGCAGTACCTGATGAGGAACTTTTGCTAAGAATTTCTTTTTTTGACTGAATTTTATTATTGAGGCAATTTTTAGGCCGAACATAGCCGAATATTTTTTCAGAGTAAAATAATGCCTTCAAAAATTAAAAATTTGTATATAAATAATTTTTTAAAAGAAAACAATACATTTTAATTGTGAAATATACAAGAATTGTGCATATAGTGCCTTACTAAATTTTGTTTTTAGGCAAAAATAAGTTCATTATTCGGCGACCGAATAGGCCGAATATTCGGCTGTAACTTGGCCGAATATTCGGTATTCGGTTATTCGGCCAAACCACTATTCGTTGCATCACTAATTCAGAATCTAGCAGACTTGAAAGCAAGCATCACACAACACACCCACATTGCATCAGTACAGTTACCCTCCGATCTGTTGTGGAGCATGCCGTTTTGCGCTTCCAATTAGTAGCGGAACAAGGCGGAGAGCATATGGAACAACTTATGCCTTAATCATCAGTAAGGCATTTGTTCCATGAAGCTTTTTTTTTTCATTTTTTGTCATTATCGCTGTTGTCGCTGTAAACACGTATTCTTGTCTTTTCGCTAATAAATTTTTAGTAAATCCCTGAACTCTATTTTTTCTTTCTGGCTAACAACATTCCTGTCTTTAACGATTACATTTTTGGTCTTTCCCATGACATTACGCTGACAACGCCATCTATCGGCACATTTTGAAACTATTGTTTTCCTTCACCAAACAAAATTTCATACAGACCAATAATTCAATAAAATTAAATATCAAGTCATTCTAACCAGTAGCTTTAAATTATCCATTTTTGAAATCGTAACTTTAATTATAATCACCAGGTATATATTTTTTTAAATGAAAAAAACCATATAATTGAACAATGAGCGTATATGTGTTCGTTTTTACACAAAAAAAGATAAATTTGGAATTAGAGATACACTATAGGGAGCTACAGACTATTTATCCATAATTGTATCAAGGCATGTTATTTTATTTATTTTTTTTTATTTTATTTATTTATTTATTTATTTTTTCATATTTTCACTCTTTAAACCCTCAAAACCTTCGTGGTAAAGCAGTTTTTTCCGAAGTATTGGTTCAAAAATTATCCGCCTTTTGGTGTGCCCATTTTTAGCGTGAAGAAAAAAAAAAAGGCTTTGCTTAAAAAAAAAAAAAGTCCAGGAGGGTTTATTATACGAGCCTGGTGTAGATAATTTTATGTAAGTTGAGAATTGTCACTGTTATCTATGTTTAAAACTTAGTAAAACTTTAAAACTATTTTTCTCGAAACTCTGTTTTACAAATCGGTACCAGGTAAGAGTCGAGATTGGATTGACCGATTTGGTTGAAATTTTCATGCTTTTTCTAGTACATTACTATTTTGTAGTCCCTCACGGACGCGTTTTTCAATATTCGACTTGTAATTTTTTTTTTTAACCATTTGGAAAAATGGTTATTGTTCTCTGTCAGGGTAAGAAATCAAATACATATCTGAGGCGTTTTATTGGTTGAATCCGCATTTTATTAACCAATTGGAAAAATGGTTATTGTTCTCTGTCAGGGTAGGAAATTAGACACATATCTGAGGCGTTTTAGTGGTTGAATCCGCATTTTATTCGTTTTCTGATTGGTCTATACAGTAATCTGTATTTCCCTTTACTTTCAACAGAGATGGATACTTCTGTTGCCACTATGGCAAAAAAGTAATAAAAACTACAAAAAAATAATAATAACTCAGAAACAAATTAAGATACAGCTTTCAAACAAATTGCATTTAAAAGTACATTTTTTTCTCTATACGACGGTGTAAAAAGTAATAGTGTGGGATGTTTAGAAGTTTAAGAATGAAATTTCATTTAAAATTGATCGTCAAATGTCTTGGAAATCTGACTATGGAAAAGCCTTTTCCCGAACAGCCAATGAAATGCTTGGATAATACGTAAGTTTCAGGAAATCTGACGAGTCGCAGGCGATTTTTGTCGCTTGCAATTTTTACGTGTAATAACACTATTAATGTTTAGTTCATGGTGTACGTAATGCATGATCAACTCCGTGCGATTGTTTATGTCTTAAATTTTTGTCTTTGAAAAAATCATTTTCCAAATGGTCGTTGTAATTTGTTAAATTGCTTTTTATTTTATTTTATTTATTTATTTTTTTTTGTGTGTGTGCGTTTTATATCCGAAAATTTTGTCTAAAATCGACAACTTAAAATTTGAACGGCTGCTATTTTCCTCAGGATCGAAAAATTGATAAACCCATCCGCAAAGGACTACAAAATAAAGGGTTTTTTGTTGTTGTTTTTGATTTTTTTTTGTTTTGTTTTGTTTTTTTCTCAGATAAGTAGATTCCGTATTCATCTGGGTATCGCGGATCGCTTTATATTTTGCACACCTCAGTATCAAAGGCCGCCAGAGAACCATTTTTCAACCAATTTCCAAATAAAAAACTGTTCTTTAAACTTAAAGATATGCTCTTTCATTTGATAACATATATATATATATATATTATTACTATATAATTACGCCAAAAAAATCACAAAAAGTGGGAAAAAACATGTCTTAAAATATGAATTAATTTTCTTTACATTTGGAGTTCGGGTCGGGTTTGAGTTGATTTTAAGTAGACATTTTGGGTTCAGGTCGGATTTTACCAGACACGTGCCGGACTCTAGGCCTAACTTCCTCCTTTGTATCACCAAGGTTATGCCGTAACATTACTCTTAATAAATAGATTACTGTGTGAGGTCATCCGATTTTTATCTTCTTAACTGATAACAAACTATATTTACTAGAATTTTGTAAAAAAATATTTTGAATGTTTGTCTCTGCTCTTAATTGTTGATAATTTATTTTGAAATATAGAACCTCAGCAAACAAAAAATTGCTGAGCAAAGAAAAAATAGTTAAATATAGTTTTTTTTTTTTTTTTTTTTTTTTTTTTTTATCTAGGATTTAAAAAAGGATGTTTATCTGTTTCGTGGAAAAATATTATGAAACAATACGGAATAAATATTTCTGCCTCGTTTTAATTTTCCGTTAAACAAGAAATGGAAAAAAAATCAAGAAATAAAAATCATGTGTGAAGCATAGATTATGAAACATTTTCGAGGCCACTCAGAACAAATTTTCACCGTTTAATCTTCACCAGGTGAAAGATGGTGTCTAATAAACGATTTGAAAATGGATAACACATTGAAAACCCAATTTCAGCAATTATAATCTAGTTGCGTTCGAAATCCTTGGTGGCCCGGGACCACCAAAAATTCAATCGGACCACTAATTTGAAAAATTTAGTGGTCTGCAGGACCAGTAACTTTTTTCCCCTCCCTAAAAAGCTAAGGTAAATTTCCCTGGCCCTGAAAAAATCGCAACCGAATGCAAACAACATAATTTTATTTTAATTAAAAAATAAATAAATAAAAATAAAAATTGCATTAAACAGTCAGTTGAAATAATTAAAAATAAAATATCTAATTAATAATGTTGCAGTTTTTTGTTTATGTACTGTTGTTTATTTAATTTTTAGTAGATTATAATTTTGTATTTTATTATGATGAAAATTTTGGATAATTGCAAAGTAAGTTTGGTTTATATTCTAAGGGGGGGGGGGGGGGGGGTCACTCAAAGCGTTAAAAGGACTTAATAGAGTTTTATGTAGCGGGCCAGTGATGATGCCATGCGGACCAGTAAATTCTTATGCTTACTGGTCCTTGGGTCCAGTGACTTTTTTTAATCAATTCTAACGCTGAAGTAATTGCTACCCACCAGTTATTGATACCTAATCAGTAACTAACACTTCAGCAAAAATCTAACTGAAATATGAATTTTCTTGTAAAATTCTACAAAGTAATGTTATCCGATGCTAACTTAGACAGTTAATTTTATTTTGGAGCCAATGTATTCACCACTGGATAAGAACATATTAAATGAGGAAGGAACTTTTGAGAAAACAAAAATTGCCATTTTGAGGCAATCAACTTATTTCTAAAATTAAGGTAGTGCTTTTTTGATGTAAAACTGTCCTAAACTTTTTCTTAAAGTTACACTTGTAAAAATTAGTCAAACCGATGCCTATGATACATTAGGGTCGTGATTTATAGATTTAGCTTAACAAGGGGTGCAAGAAATTGGTCACGGGAATTTGATTTCTGCGGTCCGGGTATTCGTTATATTAAATGAAATTGATGTCTATTATTTGGACAATTAAAAAAAAAGTAAATAAAATTTATCTTGTATTAAAAACCATTAAAATTTAAATTGTTCTACTAGCTTCAGACACCAACTGTCACTTGCTAGTTCATAAATGTCAGTTATTAGATATCTGCATTAATAACAGGGTTCGCAAAAACCCGGGTTTTTCTGAAAAAACCCAACCCACATGGGTTTTTTCGGGGTTTTTCATGAAAAACCCAGTTTTCCCCGGGGAAAATCGAGTTTTTTCAAAAGTAGAATGTATGCATAATTACATTATTGTATACTATATTTTCTATACATTATATACACTATACATAGAAAAATACATTGTTCCCTTATATACAATATAATTGTAATGCTATTTTACAAGTTATAAATTGTATAAATTATATGAATTTAAATTAAATGTCAGTGTTTCTCACAAATTAGTTTTAAATAAGATAGAAGATATAAAATTGTTAATTTTCTTTAAATCAAATAATGAATAGAATATTAAAATTTAAAATATATAAGTAGAAAGAAAAAAAGGGGTAAACTAGTCGGATGTGCCAATCCCAAAAGTTTCTTCTATCTCATACATGTTAATAATTCAAAATTTGCTATCACAGTGCCAAAATTAAAAGACAATTTATACCTATCATGAGGATTATAAAATATAGATTTGTTGAATTGGATGCATTTAACAAAGGAGATATAAGTATCACCTGTTGTGCAATTTACAACAAAACCTGATCAGTAATAGTTTACGTCAACATCTAACTGAATCTGAAGTTTGATGAAAATCCATGCATTATTAGTTCTTGAGATTAAGCTATTGCAAAAAGTGAGATAAATGCAGCGCTACTGTTGGGCGATATAGCCCAAAAACTATTTAGCACCAGTTTATATCAACCAGTTTAACTGAATCTAAATTTTTATTTAATTCCATACATTAGTTCTTGAGATAAGAGTTATTGCTGAATTCGCGAAAAATGCAGCATAACAGCACTACCTGTTGGGCGATATGCACCAAAATTCAATAAGCAACAACTTAACTTGCAACTGAATCTGAAGTTTTATGAAAATCCGTGCATTAGTTCTTGAGATAAAGCAATTGCAAAAACTGAGATAAATGCAGCATAGTAGTGCCACCTGTTGGGTAGTATATACCAAAAACTAATCAGCACCAGTTTACATCAAGCTCTCTCAAGTTTTGTGAAATTCTATGCATTAGTTCTTGAGATAGAGCACCCACAACATTTTTTTCACATACAGACAGACATTTTCTAAAAACCATCAAATCGTCTTCAGGACCTTTTTAAAACGTACAAATCCATCATAAACTGGAAGTCAAAATTTCTCACGAATCCAATACTTTCTTCTTGTAAAGATAGAAGAAAGTAAAAATACATATCTTTTATTTCCATTAATATAGTTGATTTGAATTTTTTATATAAAGACATTCTTATGATGTAACCTTTAACTATAATTATGAACTATGTATGTTGCCTACTGGGTTCTATGTTAGTAAAGTATTTCAATGTGCTGAAATACATTATTTTAGTAAATAAACAGATAGAAATGCTTAATTCATCCTTAAAAAGTTAAACTTAAACTATGTGCAAAATTACTTAAAAGATGAGAAAATATTAAAAGATGTTATTTTAATACCTTAGTACTTTCAACTATAAAAAACATAGTCTTCGTCAGAGAAATATAAGAAGTACAATTGTTATTGACGTCTAATTTTCAAAAATCACGTACGTTTTCACCATCTACGTGGTTTTTGAAAATTAGACGTCAATAACAATTGTATTTCTTATATTTCTCTGACGAAGACTGTGTTTTTTATAGTTGAAAGTACTAAGGTATTAAAATAACATCTTTTAATATTTTTTCATCTTTTAAGTAATTTTGCACATAGTTTAAGTTTACATTATTTTACTTCAGATGTGTATGTAATGGCTTCTATATATTAATTATTTTTTCAAAATTAACTGAAATGACTTAAATTCATTAAATTTTCATTTAAATTTTTAAATTATTTCTGAAAATTGAAAAAACCCACATTATGGGTTTTTCAGTGGGCTTTTTCAAGTGGGCCCATTCTGAAAAAACCCACCGGGTTTTTTCGAACTGGGCCCAGCTTTGCGAACCCTGATTAATAATGAATAAAATATGAAAAAGAAGACTCAAGCATCTGTAATATGATATCATATACAAATAAGGTTTAAGTATTATTTTTATAATAAAGATTAAAGTATTTTTAAAGCATAAATTCCTTGAAATAACTTTTTTTTTCTTAATCTTTTCAAATGAAGTGTCAGACACTGGTTCAGTTTGTGTCAGTTATTGGTTTTTCAAAATATATTGTTCGTGTCAGTTACTGGAGTTATTGACCATATTTACGAAAAAAATAATATTTAATAATACAATGCATAATTTTTCACAAATTTGTCAACAGTATTTTTTAATGTATCTATCTCTACTATTTTTTCAAACAGAAAGTATAATAAAAAGAAAAGTGCCCAGTCAAACTGATGGCATTGAGCTCACAGGCTATTCACACTAATTGTATATTGTACTATTATACTCTTATTTCAAAGAATGCCCTCAAAAAATAAATGAAGGGGGTTAGCCCCCGTCCCCCCCCCTTTATACTTAACCAATGAACCTCCAAATCTAATCATGGAAGCTCCTTAACATAATAAACTGGTATACCAAATTTGGAGCAAATCTAATAACTCTGTATGAAAAACCCATTTTTCTAAATTAAGGGGCGGGATCCCACTCCCCCCCTTTATACTTAACTAATGAACCTCCAAATCTAATCTAGGCAGCTTTTTAACATAATAAACCAATATACCAAATTTGTAGCAAATTGAATAATTCAGCATGAAAAACCCATTCATCTAAATTAAGGGGGGGAAGCTAACCCCCCTTAACAAATGAGCCACCAAATCTAATCAGGGAAGCTCCTTAACATAATAAACCGGTATACCAAATTTTGAGCAAATCGAATAACTCTGCATGAAAAACCCATTTATCTAAACTAAGGAGGGGGGTCTATCCCCTTACCTCCCTTTATACTTAACTAACGAACCTCCAGATCTAATCTAGGCAGCTTTTTAACATAATAAACCGGTATACCAAATTTGGAGCAAATCGAATAATTCTGCATGAAAAACCCATTTATCTAACTTTGGGAAACTAGCCCCCCTTTCCCCCTTGATACTTAACTAATGAACCCCCAAAACTAATCAGGGCACCTCATCAGAATGAACCTAGAAAAAAAAATTAAGCAAATCGGATGTTTCTATCAAGAGTTATCGCGTTACTTACATACGTACGTACATACATACATACAGAACCGGTGGGCATATTAGCTCTCAGGCTTTGATAGCCTGTGAGCTAAAAAGGATTTAAAATTTTGTAATAGTGATTTGAACAAGAAAGAATCCTTAAGATGTCAGTTATGTGGTTTCACCCTATGGTCGGAAAAATATCCGAAATCCCTTTTGCAGCCCTGCATATGATATATAGATTTGAACATATACAACGTAGCATCCAAAAATTTAGTTCACTTAGGAAATACACAACACAGTTAAAAATTTTCTTGCAACAATTTCCATCAATAAGCGGAAATGTACTACTCGAATTCTTTTGTGCAGTCATGTACATGATCTATAGTGCATGATCTACACACCAAGCTATGTGAAATAAATTAGTTAAATTTAAAACCGCATGCCACAGTTGAAAACACATTTCCAGCCATTATTGCTCACAGACAGTACTGTTACCGAATTCTATTGTGTACCCCTGTAAATGGGCTATAAATGCTATGCACAGCCTATTCTATAGCAAGCATCTTATTGTATAGTTATATCAAATGTCACACATATATCAATTTCAATATGTTTGAAATAATGTAGGATCATTAAAATACACTGCAAACGATTTTTACCCTTAGACTATAATGTAAAGGGATTTTTTGGGGTGTTCCTGTAAACGAATTATAAATTCTTCACACTTCTTTTTCGATACCGAACATTCCATAGTAAATCTCAATAACATATATGTATTATATTTATATTACAATCTAAGTATATTTACGCGAGTTAAAACACGGAGAGACAAGCGAAAAAACAAACCGAATTAAAGATCACTTTTCGTCTATATGTTGGAAAGAGTTAAAAAAAGGAATTTATCTAAATTATACAGCTGTTCAAAATAATAACACCCGCTTTTATTACAGATTATTTACAATGAAATCATAACAAATGTGTCATAAATTTTTGAAATAATGCAGTGATTCTCAACCGGTGTGCCGCGGAGGTACGCAGTGAGTACTTCAGGTGTGCCGCAAGAATTTTGTCAAGTTGCATCAAGTTTTTAAGAATTAACAAATATAGATAAACAAATATCGATCGTTTAATATCCAACATATCATATTATACGATTTACATAGATATGGGGTAATATATAAACAGAATTTTTGAAATAGTGGTCTTTTTACAAATTAAAAAAATTTACCGTTTCATTTTTAGCTCACAGGCATATCAAAGCCTGAGAGCTAATGTGCCCGCAGGTTCTGTAAGTATATACGTATGTATGTACGTAACGCAATAACTCTTGATAGAAATATCCGATTTGCTTCAAAAAAATTTCTAGATTCATTCTGATAAGGTGATAAGGCCTGATTACTTTTGGGGGTTCATTGGTTAAGTATAAAGGGTAGGTCAGGGTCTAATCCCCTCCCCCCTTAATTTAGATAAATGGGTTTTCCATACAGAATTATATGAAAGAACTAAAAGATCTTCTTAAAACACCATCAAAAACTATTCAATGCGCTAGGCCTTTCGAAAGATCCGAGTCTTTCTTCGTCAGGCGCAAAGAAGACGTGCTTCTACTATGAAAACAGTAGCAAGACAACTCTTTTTTTTTTTCTTTTTAGAATTATCAGATTTGCTTCATAATTTGGTATACCGGTTTTTTCTTATAAGGCGCTTCCTTGATTAGATTTCGAAGTTCATTGGTTAAGTATAAATGGGGGAACGGTGACTACCCCCCCCCCTTTAATTTAGATAAATGGGTTTTTCATGCAGAATTATCTGATTTGCTTCAAATTTTGTATATGGTTTATTCTGATAAGGCTCTTCCCTGATTATATTTGGAGGTTCATAGGTTAAGTATGAAGGAGGAATGCGGGGAGTGGGAATCATCCCTCTTAATTTTTTTTTTTTTTTCGAGGTAGGCATTATTCTTTGAAATAAGAGTATAATATACAATTTGTGTGAATAGCCTGTGAGCTCAATGCCATGAGTTTAACTGGGCACTTTTGTTTTTATTCATATCGTAACAGCTATTTTTTCATGCTTTTATTTGAATTCCCTGGAAGTTATAGGGCTTCGATCAATAAGTTTGTAAATAATGTTTTTCAACAAAAAATATAAAAGTTGCTTACTACATTTTTTTAAATTTTTTGTTAAAGCTGTTCAATATCATCTAATTAACTAGATTCGCTGAAATAGTTAAATAGAACCTTTTTGGTGGGCAAACTTGTGCATTTTGCACATGTTTACTATTTATTATTATTATTATTATTATTTTGATATTTTATATATTTATTGCAGGCTTTGCCCGCTATGCTGGTCAGTTTCTCCAAACAAACGTTGAATGAATAGAATTATATCGGTGAATTATTTACTGATATATTCCATTTGATTCAACGTTCGCTTGCTGAATTTGATTTTGTGCTTTAACGCAATACGGACATTTACCTGGAATGTCCTTCCGCATTACTGAAAACGTTACGAACCCCTTGCGCTATTATGTTTCCTAATGTATCAGACAAAATATGAGCTGTTAAGAACCGACATTTTTAGTTGATCATTTATAGTAGGATTAGGTAAAGAACGATAGAACGAGATGCAACATAACAAAACCATCCTTGAAAAACTAACAATGCAAGTATCATCAAATCCGCCAAGTACAACTTAAAAAAAACTAATATTTCATAATCTGATACTTCTAATTATGGAACTTTCCCCCATAATTCTATAACTAAGCAACATAAAACAGTACGTGTTTTATACTAAAACCTTCCCTGAAAAAAATTATCTAACTAACAGTGCAAGTTCCATCGAAATCCACGCAGCAGGTTCTTTTAAAAAGACTAACGTTTCAGAATCAGACTCACCTGATTCTAGAACTTTCTACCATAATTCTCTAACTGAGCAACGTAGAACGACACATTATATACCAAAAACTACCCTGAAAAATTATTTAACAGTTCAAGTCTCATCAAAATCCATTCAGCAGTACTCAAGTTATAAGCAGCCGGAGCGAAATTCCCACTTGCATTTTATACTAGGGGATCCAACACGGTTACAGAATATAAGAGAAAACCATTTTTTATAATAACGTATATTTTTTTTTAGATTCCCTACTAACAACCCCAAAAAGCATTTTTATTTGAAAGATATCAAATTTGTATTCAATTAAAGTTTTGAAATTTATTAAAAGCAATACTTTGGTATGGGTTAATAGCTGAAGAAATCGCCAAAGATTTCGTTATTTACAGCAGTCCTTTTTAATTATGATCATTTTAGTTATTTAAGTGCGTAGTTTAATTAAATGTTTGTCCAATTTCTGTTTTATTTGTATTATTTTATTTTAGTGATAAAGTTTTAGCTTCGTTATGGAATATCAGCCAGAAACAAATGGTGAACTATTTATATTAACTTAAGGGCAAATAGATTTATCTTTCATAATCGTCTGCACACGATAGAGATAGAGTTAAAAAAATCATGTTTGAAAATTATCTTAAAAAACATAAATTGCGATACAGTTTTCAAACAAATTGCAACACAGTTTTCAAACAAATTGCATTTGTTAGTACATTTTTTTTTCTCTATTCGACGTTATAAAAATTGAAAACGTGCGGTGTTTAAACGTTACAAAAATAGAAAAAATTGCAGTAAAAGCAAAATTTAATCGCCTGCTATTGCCATTTGCAAAATGACGTCAGCGTTACGCACGGACACGTTTGTCCTTTATAATATACATAGTAGAAGTAAATAGATATTTCACAAAGCAAATTATTTCTGTAGTGGCCATAAATAATTTAACTGTAACACCAATTTATTTATTTTTAATTCAAAACATCTGCCAGAATTTTCAAATAGTAATTTTTGCTTTATTTAATGGCAGGCATTAAATAAAGCAAAGATTTCTGTTTGGAAATTCTGTTAGAAATTTCGAAATTATAAAAAAACAAAAACTAGAGAACAGGAATTCTGCTTTTTCAGAATTTAGTGTCGCCCTCCGCATTTACATTACTTCATTTTCTTTGAAAAATGGATTTTTTTTATGTCCATTTTTTTTTTATTCTGACCAGAAAATCAGAGTTCTAACTTTTTACGGATGCTCTTTCATCTTCACCTAACGCTTCATTTATAATGGCTGTTTCATAATAATAGAAGCCACCAGTCCACCAGAAGAAAATAACTCGGTTATGCGGGACTCGGATAATCGGGACTCTACTGCAAAACATATTTCAATTTTAAGACATAAGCACACGCTTTTATTTTATGTAAAATGACGTCATTTGCATTAATATAGATACTTAAAATTAAATATACAGTAAAGCCCCGATTATCCGCGGTGCGGTTTATCCGCGAACCGAATTTTTTTTTTTTTTTTTTTTTTTTAATTCAAGCCAACAGCAAGGAAAATACAATAAGCCCTACTGATAAATATAAACTGAAAAATTCATGCATTCGAAAGTAATAGAAGAATATTTCTGGATTCTCGGTTGCCATGTTTGAAATATCAGATAATAAAATCTTGGTGTCTTTTCTTGATTTTATTAACCAAACGTAAGCACAGCAATTAAAATATTTAACAAATAAATAAACCTATTATGATAAATTCCAGAAGAGCATATCAAAAATAGCTTCATTTTCGAGATAAAAATTATTCCATACTAAAAGAAAAACAATAGTTTACAATTTAGAATAAAGAAAAGGTGTTTCCAAAGCAAGAAGCAAAAACAAGTGACTGATTTTTTTTTTTTTAAAGGTGTAACTAATCTCTTTTTGTACAGTGTGTATGACATTGTTTCTTGTTTACTGTTCTTTATTTTAGTGATTTAGGCGTAAAGCAAAGTTTTCTGATGTAGTGTGCATATGTATGTATTTTAAACGTTTTATTATGTTTTTTTACACTAAAACATAGTTTTTATGTTGAATTTTCTTTTTTTTTTTTTCGTGTTTGCACCTCATTTTCAGTCTTTTTCGGGTTATCCTCGATATTTCTTATCCGCGGTGCCCTTGCCCCTTAATTCCGCGGATAATCGGGGCTGTACTGTAGTTTATAATAGCTCCATGTTTTATCATAAATCCTTCATTTATATTTTTCTCAAAATAGCACGTATTTTAATTTTTTTTTTTTCAATTTTTATGAGAAAATGGCAACAAAAAGATATAATTGCTATTTTTCAACATTTTTTTTCTTTACTTTCTACAGAAAAGGAGTACTTGAGTTGCCAAAAAGAAACAAATGTCGCTAAAAACTACAAAAAAAATAATATTTCAAAAACAAACGGAGATGCAGTTTTCAAACGAATTGCATTAAAAAGTACTTTTTTTCCCCAACACGACGGTATAAACATTGAAAATGTGCGATGCTTAGAAGTTTTAAAAAATACTGTAGAGTATTTAATCGCACAATGAAACATCGGCTTTTGTTTTACGCCTGGCGTATACAAGGTAACGTTATTTATTGGAGACAAAATAAGCTGGGAGAAAGAAATAGCATACCGTGGGTTAAAAAAAGGTTTAAAAAAAAAATGGTCTTTGAAATGGTCACACTGTTGAGAACCCTTAAAATCTATTAATTTCCACATTCATAAATTATTTATTATTACCTCTTATTTATATCTGCATTTACTAGTTTCCTAAATCGAAATACGAAAAATATCTAGAATCCAAAATTACTGCTTACTTTGTGAAGTTTTCAGTTCCGTTGTTAATTGTTTCAAACAGTCGTCTCAATGGAATTTTATAACTCTTCTACTTTTAATGAGTATTTGTATTTTGGATTCGAAATAACTGTTAAGTTTACTCAAGAAAGAACAGAACACTGAAATCCTTTTAAGCTTAGAATCGCTGGGAATGAAATAAAAGTTTATTTTGAAGTCTTATTCTTGTGCTTAAAGATCAATACAAAGGGACTTAACATGTATGTGTTTCGAAATAAAACACGCAAGTGAATAAAAGGAAATTTTTAAAGAACTAATTTATCAAATATAGTAGGCACTCCCATATCCGGACTTCTCATATCCGGACTCTCTCATATCCGAACTGATGAAAGATCAAAATGTACTGCACGCTTGTAAATCCTTTTTTTTTATGTTCTTAAAATTCCGCACACTCGTTCGACGTGTTCCCGAAAGATGTCTAGACAATTTTTTTTTCCCATCTTTGCAACCCCAGATCCCATATATTTAGTCCTAATTCATTATCTCCTCTATTTCTTATCAGTTGTATGGAGAGTTCTTAAAGATTCTCCATAATTCACATATAAAATTAATTGTATCGGGCTGATAAAACATCAAAATTTACTGCAAGCTTTTATTTTTATTTTATTTATTTATTTTTTTTTTTGAAATGTTCTTAAAATTAAGCCTACTCGTTCGACGTATCCACAAAAAATGTCTAGACAATTTTTTTTTTTTTTTTTTTTTTTTTTTTTTTTTTTTTTTTTTTTTTGCATCGTTGTAGCCCTACAATCCATATATTTAGTCTTAATTCATTATCTCTTCTATTTCTTATCAGTTGTATGGTGAGTTCTTAAAGATTCTCCATAATTCACATCTAAAAAATTTGTATTGGACTGATAAAAGATAAAAATTTACCGCACGCTTGTAGATTATTATTATTATTTTTTTTTTTTTTTATGTTTTTAAAATTCCGCCCACTCGTTCGACGTGTTCACTAAATGTCTAGACAATTTTTTTACATCTTTGCAGCCCTAGAGCCCACATATTTACTCCTAATTCATTATTTCCTCTATTTCTTATCAGTTGTATAGTAAATTAATTGTTTTATTCTTCTTTTGAAATGTTCTTAAAATTCCGCCTACTCGTTCGACGTATTCACTAAAGATGTCTAGACATTTTTCTTTTTGGATCTTTGAAGCCCTAGTGCCCATATATTTAGTCCTAATTCATTATCTCCTCTATTTCTTATCAGTTGCATGGAGAGTTCGTAAAGATTCTCCGTAATTCACATCAAAAAAATATTGTGTCGGGCTGATAAAAGATCAAAATGTACATTATTTTATAACTCTTCTTGTTTTAACGAATATTGTATTTTGGATTCGAAATAACTGTAGAGTTTACTCAGGGAAGAACAGGACAGTGAAAACCTTTTAAGCTTAGAATCGCTGGGAATGAAATAAAAATTTATTTTGAAGTCTTCTTCTTGTGCTTAAAGAACAATAAAAAGGGATTTAGCATGTATGTGTTTCAAAATAAAACATGCAAGTGAATAAAAAATTATTTTTAAAGAAATAATTTATCAAATACAGTACACATTCCCATATCCAGCCCCTCATATCTGGACTCATAAAAGATCAAAATTTATTGCACGCTTGTAAATTCTTTTTTTTTTTTTTTTTTTTTTTTTTTTTAATGTTCTTAAAATTTTGTCAACTCGTTTGACGAGTTCACGAAAGACATCTAGACAATTTTTTTGCACATTTGCAGCCATAGCGCCCATATATTTAGGCCTAATTCATTATCTCCTCTATTTTTTATCAGTTGCATGGAGAGTTCTTTAAAAGATTCTCTATAATTCACATCTAAAAAAATTGTATCGGACTGATAAAAGATCAAAATTTAGTGCACGCTTGTAAATTCCTTTTTTCTTTCTTTTTTGAAATGTTCTTAAAATTCTGCCCACTCGTTCGACATGTTCACGAAAGATGTCTACCCATTTTTTTTTTTTTTGCAGCCCATAGCGCCCATATACTTAGTTCTAATTCATTATCTCCTCCATTTCTTGTCAGTTGTATGAAGAGTTCTTAAAGATTATCCATAATTCGAGTCTAAAAAAATTGTATCGGACTGATAAAAGATTAAAATTTACTACACGCTTTTATTTTATTTTATTATTATTATTTTTTTTTTTTAATGTTCTTAAAATTCCGCCTACTCGTTCGACGTATCCACAAAAGATGTCTAGACAATTTTTTTTTTTTTTTTTTTTTTTTTTTTTTTTTTTTTGGCATCTTTGCAGCCCTAGAGTCCATATATTTAGCCTTAATTCATTATCTCCTCTATTTCTTATCAGTTGCATGGAGAGTTCTTAAAGATTCTCCATAATTCACATCTAAAAAAATTGTATTGGACTGATAAAAGATCAAAATTTACCGCACGCTTGTAAATTATTATTATTATTTTTTTTTTTTTTTTTTTTTTTTTTTCACTCGTTCGACGTTTTCACTAAAGATGTCTGACAATATTTTTGCATCTTTGCAGCCCTAGAGCCCACATATTTAGTCCTAATTCATTATTTCCTCTATTTCTTATCAGTTGTATGGAGAGTTCTTAAAGATTCTCCATAATTCACATCAAGAAAATTGTATTTCCCTGATAAAAACTCAAAATTTACTCCATGCTTGTAAATTAATTGTTTTTTTCTTTTTCTTTTTTAAATGTTCTTAAAATTCTGCCTACTCGTTCGACGTGTTCACTAAAAATGTCTAGACATTTTTTTCTTTTTTTGCATCTTTGCAGCCCTAGAGTCCATATATTTAGTCCTAATTCATGATCTCCTCTATTTCTTATCAGTTGTACGGAGAGTTCTTAGAGACTCTTCATAATTCACACCTAAAAAAAATTGCATCCGACTGATACAAGATCAAAATTTACTCCACGCTTGTAAATTCATTTTTTTTTTCATTTTTTTTTTTAATGTTCTTAAAATTCCACCTACTCGTTCGAAGTGTTCACGAAAGATGTCTAGACAATGTTTTTGCATCTTTGCAGCCCTAGCGCCCATATATTTAGTCCGAATTCATTATCTCCTCTATTTATTAACAGATGTATGGAGAGTTCTTAGATTCTCCATAATTCATCATCTAAAGAAAATTGTATAACGCTCCATCACATTCAGATGTAGACACTTTGAAGAATGGAATTGTCCAATTTTTATCTTCAAACGTGACTAGCTTGCTGCAACTATTAAATCAGTCTGCAATTGAATTATCACAAGCCTGCGAGGTTGTGCTTTTGAACTTTTGATAATTGATTTTTATGTATATTTTAACGCTAAATCTGAAAATGACCTTCATTTTTAACCATCACGTCAGGATTTTTTGAAAACCGTACATTTTAAAGATAAAGTCAAAAAATAGAGAAAATCTGTCAAAGCAGTCTGTCAAAAACTTACGAAAAGAAGGCAAGTATTTTAAATGCATCTGCAACTAATTTCCAGCCTTATCAACCACCAAAATAAAAGAGGACATCAAGATGAACCCCATAAACAATATAAAAGGAAAAGCGCAAGGTAAATCATGAGCGGTTCAAAGAAACTTCCACACATGGAATAAAATTGTAAGGATTTTAAATACTGTAGTACTCCGTCTTACGTCCTCTCGACTTATGTCACACTGCATTTACGTAGTCTGGCCAGAAAAAGAAATTTCTTTAATTAAAGACACACTTTGAACTTTTTTGAAGACCTTTTAGCCTGTGAAGGGAAACTTTCCCGCCACAGTCAAGTGATAGTAACAAACAAGTAAAAATTAAATTTAAAAAATCAAAAAACCCGGCTGCGTAAAAAGTGAACTAATTAATTATTTCTCATCAATGTGAAACTATTTTTTATATTACTTATAAATTTTTTTTTATTTACTTCTATTGATGACTTTTAAGTTGTGTTTAATTGTTAGTTCCACATCAATTGTTAGTTTGCCTCATCAAAACAGTTAAACACTGTTTTGATGAGGCCTATAGATGTCCATGATGGTTAAAGTTGCAGTAAAGCTAGAGATCCTACCACACAACTTCCAGGTTGTATAATATTTAAACGGAGCTTATGACTGTAAAATAGTCAATGAAATATCGTCTTCATTTTGAAAGACCTATCCAATGATATGCCACTCAATAGGGTGCGTAAAAAAAAAAAAAAAAAAAAAAAAAAAAAAAAAAAAAAAAAAAAAATATGCCGTCTCTACCGCCATTTTGTATTTTACAGCCGCCATTTTTTATTTATAAAAACAAAACCTAGCCTATAACCATCGGACGGTTAAGACGAATCTATAGAGACCTCATTCATTAAAATCCATTCAGCCGTTGGGATGTTTCGAGGGTATAAAGAAATCCACATACCCCGTTACGCGTGAAACACATAACCCTTCTTGACAGTCGGGTAAAAAATAAAAAAAGTCATTGAAAAAAGCTTAGAAAACTCTCTGCTGTTAAAAAGAGCTCCTAAAAGAAAAAAAGAAAAAATTGTCTGTTCAAGCTTTTAACAACTTATTGAAATTTATTCCAAATTCTGTTATTGCAAACACATTTTTTTGCAAATGTTAAATGTATGTAACATAATACCTAAATATAATAGAGTATCTTCATTAGATTTTGGTGAATTTTTATTACTCATATTTTTTACTTATCTACTGCTTTTGTACCTCCACTTACATCGTTTTCGACTTACGTCGCTAGTCTTAGAACAAACTGCTGACGCAAGCCGAGGTATTACTGCACACAATATTTTACACGTTTAGCTGTAAAAATGCACAGTATAAGTCAGAAGGTGAATAAATTACTATGAAAAAATAAGTTTTTCATCTATTTTATAGTATCAAATTTTCGCAATATTTCAGCTTTTTAAAAATCTAAAAATTTACGATTTACGAAAAATCCTGACCTGATGGTAAAAAATGAGGTCCATTTTCGGATTCAGCACTACAAAATACATAGAATCGATTATCAAAATCTAAAAAACACAACCGTCCCATCTATTTTATGGTATCAGATTTTCGCTATTTTTTGACTTTTTAACTTTGAAATGCACAATTTACAAAATATCTTGGCGTGATGGTTAAAAAAGAAGGCCATTTTCGAATTCAGCACTAAAAATACATAGGAATTAGTTATCAAAAGCTAAAACACATGACATAACCCAATTTTTGCACACTAGTGAAGATATTATCACACGTTTATGCTCCAGTCAATTTTGAATGTTGATTTGGATGCTAATTTTTTCGATAATCTGAAATCTATCAACTATAAGGATGCAATATACTAATCTGGAGACAATCAAAAGCTCTAGGGGAGAGTGGTTTACCTTGGGACAATTTTTTTCTTTCTTTTTATTTATTTTTTCTTTTTTATTGATCAATTGTCAAAATTTTACCTCGTATTCATTCTTTTAACCTTTGCCTACATTATTAAATAGCTTTTGATCTTACATCCATTATAGAAAATTTTTAAAAAATATATTTATTAAACTTGTGATTTGTCCCAAAGGTGAGGCACCTTGGGACAGTTAAAAATAGATCTGAAAAATTCAATAATTGAATTACAATATACATGGAATTGTTTGTTCAAGAAAAGAAATTTATTTAAACTGATAGCACATTTCAGCCGATAAAATTTTTGCAGCAGCTTTCTGAATAGTGTCAGCATAAATTGCTGCTTTTTTTTTTTTTTTTTTTTTTTGTTCTTAAGCGGCAGTCACATCTTATAAGTAACTACCATGCCGAATTTCAAGTTGCTAGCCCCTTCAGTATCAGAAAAATTGAAATTTAGAACGTTTTTTGCTCCTGCAATCAATTTGCAACCATTCCTTTTGAAATTGGTTTTGTATTTCCTGAGATTGCATAAAAATTGTAATTTAGAATGTTTTTAAAAAGCTTTTCGCGTATTTTCATCCTTTTCAAATTTTGAATTTTTTAGAAACTGTTTTTAGAGAGCATTTATACATTATAAGTAACTACCATGCCAAATTGAAAGTTTATAGGCTCTTCAGTAACACAAAAATATAATTTTTAGAACATTTTCTGCTCCTACATGCCCTTGGGGGTAGTGACACCGACATAAAATATAGCCTATGTTGGAGCAGGGACTGCCACTGTCAATTTGTCACCATTACGTTTGAAATCGGTTCAGTAGTTTCAGAGATTACCCACCCTCTACAAACACACAAACTTTACTTCTTTATAAAATTAGTATAGATGGTGAAATCAATAAATCACCATATTTAATAAAACACACATACTACAATATATTAAAACACACATAAATAACGCCTACATTCAACTGTTAAAGGTATATATACTAAATATTATACAGAGATACATATAATAAATACAATACACCCAACTAAAGTGAAAAATCAGCCAGAGCCAGGAATCGAACCTGGGAACACAGCGTACTAGGCTGTTGCTCTAACAACTGAGCCACTCCGGCCAATACGTGGGTCTGCAATTTTTCACTAATAAACCATGTTGGGAAAGTCACCAGCCATCAATCAGACAGCCTTGGATGACAGGACAGCGATGAATAGATTTTACTATTCCATCGATCTACAATATATAATAAAACACACATACTACAATATAATAAAACAAACATACACACATAAATAACGCCTGCATTCAACTGTTTTCACTCCAGTTGGGTTTATTGTATTTATTGTATATACGTCTGTATAATACTTATATATATATACCTGTAACAGTTGAATGCAGGCGTTATTTTTGTGTGTATGTGTATTTTAATATATATTGTAGTATGAGTGTGTTATTATATATTGTAGATCGATGGAAAAGTAAAATCTATTCATCGTTGTTCGTCATCCAAGGCTGTCTGATTGACGGCTAGTGACGTTCCCAACATGATTTATTAGTGAAAAATTGGAGACCCAGGTATCGGCTGAAGTGGCTCAGTCGTTAGAGCAACAACTTAGTACGCTGTCATCTCAGGTTCGATTCCTGGTTCTGGCTAATTTTTCACACCAGTTTGGTTTGTTGCATGTATGTCTGTATAATATTTACATATACCTTTAATCAACATATAATTCACCATATTCATATCATCGTCCATTTCATAGTATATAAATTATGAAATTAATTATTTTTAATTCCCAATCGAATGGCTGTTTTAGTTTTTGTCTGCGTCTATTCGGCGATAAAATGGTACAGGGGTTATTTGATTTTTTTTTTCTATTGACCGCCTGTACATTTTATTAATATTGTAAGCTAAATATATTTTTAAAGCAAACAATAATAACAAAATCAACTTCAGGTTTTTTGTTTAACATGCAAATGTCATGGATGTATTGTATACACAAAGAGCGAGATAGTATATTTTAATGAAGTGTCTAACGAAGTTAATTAGACTTTCTTCTCGAAATTAAAACTAAAAATAATTGCGTGTTTTCCGGAACTCGTAAATAAAGATGTCTACGCAGAACAATGTACTGACTCCCACGGAGGTTAGATTCAATCAACTGTGCATTCTCACAGTATGAGTCAGGATGCTATTTGTATATGCAAAATGTACAAGCTTTAATCCTAGTCATTTTTTATTCTGTCGAAGACACGTTTACCTTTATCTTTTTTTTTTCTTTTTTTTTTTTCATTATTAGTAGTGCAGTAGAAGCAGAAGTAGTAGCAGTAATTGTTAGTAGCATTAAGTGCCATTATTTGCAATACCAAAAGCAACACGGTCTCTACGAATGGGGCAGCGGAGTCCTGAAGTAGAATCTTGCATCGAGTTGAGTAACCCCATTTTCCTTGTAGCCAACAATCAATGTCAAGTGTCACAATCAGGTGTCACAACCAATGGCAGGTATCACAATCAGGTGTCACAATCAATTAATTGTCACAATAATGACGTCTTTATTTCGCTACATTATGAACCTAAGATGGCTTTCACCTTCCACCGTCACTTCGAGACTTTACTCTGAAGTCACCGTGACTGATTGTTGAATCATTTGTACCTCATATTCCCAAAATGACACAGTCACTAATTTTTGAGTCATTTGCACCCGAAATTCCCAAAAGTGACATATTGACTTCACTGTGACCTGAATACGACTTTCCACATCACGTGACGACATTGTGGGCAGTAATCACAACTGTGAACAAAAAGTGACATCTTTATTCCATAATATTATGAGTCTCGCGTGACGAAAACCATCCCCTCAATACTCCACAGTAATTGTGTCACCATGACTAATTTTTGAGACATTTGCATCTCACTTTCACAAAATGGGACACATTAATTTCACTGGACGCGAGTACGTTTTGCCATGTAACGTGACGGCAATGTGGACAGTAAAGAACTGCATTTCAGGCACGATGCTTTCACATTTTGGTCACATTCCGGTCACAGTGCTATTAGGGTTACCTGAATACGACCCAACCCGCGGATCAGGATCGAGTTGTAATGGCTCTATTTTTGCTGCGGGTCGTTTCGGGTGGGCTTGACTAATTCTTTTCATTCATGTTACTTTCGGATTCTGTTTTGATACTTCTGTTTGGTGTTCGGGTATACTAATAGGTAAAGGGCAAAATTAGCACTAGCCACCGACCACAGGGCCAGTAAATGAGAAAAAGTGGCCAGTGAAAAATTGTCTATCAGCGGCCACTTTTTTACAAGGAGAGAATAAAATGTTTTTGCATTTTATCAAGGATTTTACTTTTTTTTGGTTCCAACATATTTATATTAACGTATTTATTTGGGCTATTCAGTTTTAGATTAATACTTACAGAAATTTTACTGTTTAGTATTTTTAAATAAAAAAGTGGCCACTTGAAAAACTAGTCCTACCGGCCAGTGGTCGCTATTGAAATTTCCCAGTTTTGACCTATACCAATAGGTATTTTCCGATCGAAAGTCCAAAATAGTTTTCCCTCCGAGCGTCTTGAGGGCTTTCCTGTATTTTCCTAAAATTGCTTATAAAAACAATCTTAATTAAAATTTTCTTTCTTTGTTTGTTTCTAAAATACACCTCATGCCCCTTTATGTGATATACATATTGATATACAATTCTGTTTAAAATATTTTTGTCTACAACAGATTAAAGTTGTTTTGGGGAAACGGAAAAAATATGGGCAAACCACTCAGAGGGTTAAATAAAAAAAGTGAATTGAAGTTCTGATATCCTTTTTCGAACACTCTGTACAAGGTGACCCAAAAGTTCTTGGTCAAATTTTAGGTTAATTTAATAAAAAGAAAGAAAATTATTAAAAAATCAAAGAATATTATAAAAAGCACATTCTACTAAAGGTACAAACTATATAGACCGGGAAGTAGCTGCACAGCACAGATCATCATCTCATCGAGTTGACGGCTGAAATTCCAGGATTAGACAGAACTCGATTCGCATATTAAAATGCAACTGGTATGCCAAGTCATATCTTGGTGAAAAACACCTGCAAACCCGATTTTATTGGTTGACTGGTAGGTTTATCATTGTGTTTTCCTGCACCCAAAGGTATGAAAACATGGAAGACTGGGAGCTGGAAAACACAATGTTAAACCTACCAATCAACCAATAAAATTGGGTTTGTAGGTGTTTTCTATCAAGATATGATTTGGCAGACCCGTTGCATTTTAATATGCGAATCGAGTTGTCTAAGCCTAGAGTTTCAGCTCGTCAACTCGATGAGGTGATGGTTTACATAGCCGCCTCCCACTCTAATATATCCATGGGCTAGTAAATATTTTGAGAAAAAGCAGTGGGCTTTCCAAAACGACTTTGTACCTGCCGATAAAGTTAAGGCAAAAGCAAGATTGCTGAACAGTCAATCAATCATGTTTTATTGACTCACAAAAATTTCCTCCGATTTTGATTTTCCTTTATGGAGCATAATGGAAAGAAAAGTTGACAATATACTTCAGAATTCTGTTGACAGTAAGAAATACAGATTCCAGCGTATAAGGCATCCTGATTTAAAGCTGGACATGAAAGCCTTTAAGGCTGTTCTTAACTGCTCTGCTCAACAAGCGCAAAACGTTTTTACACATTTACAAATTCATTTTTCAATGGAAAGATATAAAATTGGAAAGCCTGGCCATGGAAGCGATTTGGAATTGAACTGGTTTTTCCATCCATTACCTATCGAGTTAGAAGCGTTTTGGATCACGTGACAAACCCGTTTTTCGCCCGCTCTTGAGTGCTTTTTCTTCCTTCGCGCGGAAATTCGGTTCAAAAGGCCTACTTTGACACTCTTTTCTGAAAGATCTATTGCGTTTGCAAAAAAATGAAAAAAAACAGCTCGATGACATAGTTTTTGAACAACAACACCAGCTAGTTTCATGCATTTTCGAACAAAAATAAATTAAAACTTGTGTCAGAAAGTTGCCCTTTTGGATTTGAGAACACCCTTAAGATCATTAATTAAAAATCAAGTTTCCAAGGTTATCTTCAAACTCTAATTTTAAGAAGCTCTTAAAAATCTCGATCGAGCGACACTAATGCCATAACACTCGTATTATGTTCTAGCGTATTATGGGGATATGTTAATTCTTATTACATTACAGAGCACATTAAAATAGAAAATGAAAAAAACAATTTTAGTAGATCCTAAAACTGTTTATAGCTTATGGAATATAAATTGTAGTCCTTCATCGGGTGGTGTTGGTTCTAATTTTTTTTGCTGCAGGTAACGTTTACTTTAGTTTTATTTTTTTAATTATTTATTTATTTATTTTCGGATCGGGTTTGAGTTAGATTGATTCTATTTTTTTTCGATTTCGGATTCGATTTTGGTTCTTGCGGATCGAGTTCGTAAATTAAAAACTTTGCAAAAGAAGTACTACAACGCTCTTGTAAATGAAAAAAAAAATCTATGCTGATATGAATGAGTACATATATTTATTTTTCTTCATAAAAAGTAAAACAATTAATAAGAGACATTATATTAGGCTATTTTCCACAGTGGTGTAGTCGTAAAAAAAACCTCAGAGGGTATACGATATAGGCGAAGGGTATGTGCTAGAAAGTATACGCTATAGCTTTATTTGAGAAACAGAAGGTATACGGAGTTCCTTTAAAAATACTAGAAGGTGTGCGGCTTATACTACCGTATATCCTTGAGGGGAGGGGGGTTGTTGCTTTTTTTAGTTTTTCCCCATAATCACACTAAAACATGTCATTAATTTTCATGCATTTCTGGTTTAACGTTGATTTCAAATGAAAATTTCACGTCCGTGTCAGGTATCAGGAATTCTAATGAACTTCGTCTCTATTTTTCTCACTCTATCTCTCATTTGAGGGAATGGTGAGAAAGAATAATGTTTTAAGATGACGGGTGGTCTATAAAAAGGCGGAGGGGACGAAAACAAAAATATATATATATATATATAAATTTAAAAGTGTTAAGGTAATCCACTTATTATGTAATTATTTTCTATTTATATTACTTTAATTGCATTTATCTCGGTATTTCAAAATAGATTAACTGTTTACATTATGTTTTAAAATCTGTGTTAACTTAACTGTAAAAATAACCTTAAACTTATCGTGTTTTGGATACCATGTGCTGATGTGTACTTGGATAAAATAACTGGGATTTTATTAGGTATTTAGTGTAATATTACCATTTTTCCTTGCTATTAATTAATTATTTAAAAGGTTGTATTGCTTTTTACATTTCATAGCATTTAATTTTATTTTGTTTTCAGTTTGAAACTATTCTTTTGGTTATATTGGTCGTTTGAGTACAGGAGAAAAAAAAAATTCAGCTTTTAGCTTTTTTTTCTCACAGAAAACGACTGATTTTGCTTATATAATTGAATTCTGTACTCTTGATAACGTAATTCAATATATAAGCTTTTCAATTATTTTTATCGAAATCCATATTCTTCTTTTTTTCTTTATTATTAATTCTTGTTATATAGGACAAGGGACTTTATTTTATACATAGTAGCTTGTTTATTATGTATTTGGTATCCATTCAGTGTGTTTGGGGACACTGTATTGTTGTAAATTCATTCATACTATCACAATTATTGATGGTGGTCAGTAATGTTTAATTAATGGTTATATATATATATAACTTCAACACACTGAACCGAAGAGCAAAAATACGGAAGTAGTTGATGCTTTATCTCAGAGGGTGAAGACAGACTTGTTAACTGCTGCGTATCTTACCTGAAACATTATACATTCAGTCTCAGTTTAGACACGAGCCTACCGAAAGACTTAACGATTAAGAATTGTGAAATCGGAAATAAGCCAAGGGTTCCATACGGGGGAGGATTTGGGGGGGGGGGGGGGGTGCTCTTCCCAGTGGGCCGAAACTAGCCTTTTTTGCCTCCGCGTCAAACATGGATTTCGCACCCCCCCCCCTATCCTCTCCCGCAAAGTATATTTACAAAGAGAATTTTACTAATTTTCTAATAGCCGACTTATTTTAAAATTTTAAATATGTAATTATAAAATATGTAATACTGAACTACGTAATCTACAATGGCAGATCCAAGGGGGAGATCACGGGGGTCATGACCCTCCTCTGAACACCAACAAAAATATTCTAAAGGTCATTTTAAAAATGAAATATACAGTAGAGTCCCGATTATCCGAGTCCCGCTTAACCTACTTTCCGCTTACTTAGAAATACTTAGACAATTTTTTTTAGGTGTGTGGGCATTCCTGGGCGAATTGCAAGCATTAGTGCTTTATAATCTAATATCCCACTTCTATCCTCCCAATTGAACGCCATTTCTCATAATGCCTTTTCAATGACATGTTCCAAATTCCACACGCATTACTTTTATATAATTTGCACATTTCTGTGAAGCAAAAGTGAAACATTGGCCTGCGTGATTACGTTGATATTGAACTACCAACCTACTCCCTTTCATTTCATTTTCACTTAATAGAATTAACATAATGTACTTTTTATCGTGTTCCTTTAATTTTTCCCGTTAGTATATTTTCAGAGCTGTACTCCATAAGGAACGGGCTCCGAGAGCAAATATCCGTTCTTCGCATCGGTTTCTTCGCAAAATATTACGTAACTAGTATTTCTAACAGTTCAATAAAAACTATGATTTAAACAATTAGAATTGCAATAAAGTCACAGCCATGGGTAAAACAATGAAATTAATTTGCGCCAAGCCATACATTCTAAAATACAACTTCAACAAGAGCTTAAAATTCTGAATAAAATGAGTACCATCATTAATATTTTCGTTCAACATTAAGGTCGCAATTCTATTTCAAAATATTTCAAATCAAGAGCTTGAGGCCAAGAGAGACAAAGTTAACTTAACAATATCTCAAAACTGCTGCTTTAATATTGAGCAAAAATATTAAGTGTAGGTAGTCATTTTACTCAGAATTTTAGGCTCTGCAACTTTTGCACTGACAATGTTTTTGATAGAGTTAGCTGTTTATTGTCAAGTTAACTTGGTCTCTCCTGGCTTCAAGCTCTTGATTAGCGATTAAGGCAAAATTTTGAAATAGAATTGCGACCTTAATGTTGAACAAAAATATTAATGAGGGTACTCATTTTATTCAGAATTTTAAGCTCTACAACATTTGTACTGACAATGTTTTTCATAGAGTTAGCTGTTTTGAGATATTGTTAAGGTAATTAAAAAAAAAAAAACGTGTTTTTCGAAAATAAATACGTACATATTTTCTAACATTCACCCATGTACGAGGAAGAAAACACAGTACGTTCATTTTAGACCTAAACTGAAGGGATTAAAATAATTTCCAGTTTTCTCCTAATTAACTCTGAGTTCAACCCCCTGACCACGGGTCTAAAATTTTAAAGTGGAATTGTGACCTTAATGTTCAACAAAAATATTAAGTGTAGGTACTCATTTTACTCAGAATTTTAAGCTCTACAACATTTGTATTGACAATGTTTTTGACAGCGTTAGCTGTTTGGAGATACTGTTATGGTACGTAAAAAAAACGTGTTTTTTGACTATAAATCTATACATATTTCCTAACACTCACCTAGTACGAGGGGTAAAACATAGCATATTCATTCTAGACCTAAACTGAAGGGATTAAAACAATTTACAGCTTTCCCATAATTAATTCCGAATTCGGCCCTTTTTTTGCTCCCCTGCCACTGGGCTATTTAGCTTTTAACAAAAAACAGTTCCAAAAAGTCGAACAAATATTCCTATTATAATAAATATTTGAAAAGGGATTCCATTTATCAAAGAAATTAGCTTGAAAAATGTGGTTAATATAATTAAAAATTCGGAAACTCTCAGAACTTTAGTTTTAATAAGATATATATATTTGGGAGGGAGAGGGGGAGAATAATATACACATACTGAAAATTAAGCACTTTAAAAGTAGTCTTCTGGGTCTCGAAATTGTTGAGGTAATAAAAAATCTAAAGAAAATCGGGCAGAAATTCTTTGTTAAATTTGTTTCCTAAAATATCACGTTCAGTTATATTCCCAAAAGATTTTGTATTAGTACGAATTTAAAATAATAATAATAAATAAAGGTAGTGTCCACTTAGTAAACGTACTGACATTAAATATACTCTTACTCGTACCGAAAACTGTCAAATGACAGGTTTATTTTATTTTATTTTATTTATGATTAAAATGCGTGTAATTAGAATTTCAGTAAGGGAATATGAAAGTAAGTTTAAGATAATATTTTTTTTAAATGCGTTATGCCCATTTCCATAAAAATAACCGAACCTAATAATAAATCATTCCCAAAAGATTATGTATTAGTACGAATTTAAAATAATAGTAATAAATAAAGGTAGTGTCCACTTAGTAAACGTACTGACATTAAATATACTCTTACTCGTACCGAAAGCTGTCAAATGACAGGTTTATTTTGTTTTATTTATGATTAAATGCGGGTAATTAGAATTACAGTAAGGGAATATGAAAGTAACTTTAAGGTAATATATTTTTTAATGTGTAATGCCCATTTCGATAAAAATAACTGAACCTTATAATAAATCGATATACATTTGTAACAAAATTTTTAATTCATTGCACACCAAATGTTTAGGCTTTCTTTATCGTTCTCTACTACATACACATATTCACAATACTATTTGTTTCATAGTCAGTATCTGTAAACTCACGCTCAAAATCAAATGAATCATTATAATTAAGAGTCGACCAAAACAGGTTTTTAAGACCGAAGCCGAATTTCCGTAATCTTCTTATTTTCGGCCGAAAACGAAAACTTCCATTTTTTAAAGTAATTCATACATACATAAATATGCAGAATTAAATTATTATGCAGAATTATTAATTAATTATACGTGTAATTATACATGTGGCCCAAGTTGGCTCCGTGTGCCTCTGACCAAAACTTTTTATATTTTCACTAGGGGGCTCTGCCCCCTGCAAGCTATGCTCGCCAACCCCCGTTCAGACACCGCAGAGTCTAAAAGCACGCTAATTTGATCGGTTTTTAAAAGATTAGAGAAGATTGAATTATAATGAAAAAACCTATAGCGATCTCCCTGTAAACGGGTTTCCATTCAATTCCCTTTGATTGCAAAAATTTAACGCCGAATCAGTTGCTGTTAAGACATCCAATGGTTGTTTTTGTGTTTGATTAAAGAAAACCAGTTAAACATTTGAAAGGAAGCTAAAATAAAATGAATTAAGTAAACAGTCTTTGCCTCCCGGTATTTTTTAACAGCGTTATAAAACGATTGACATAAATACAATTTACTACAATTACTACAATTTACTGCTTTAACCTCTTCAAGGGCGGTGGTTCATTTTTGGACCACTTAATTTTAATTCTTAAATGCCACATTGGCACCAGAATATTGGAATGAAAATTTACCTTTTATCAAGTAAGTGAACAAGAGAGGGTTTTCCCGCCAGGACATGCGGTCCATTAGCCTAACGGTTGGCGTCCTGGCTGGGTGTCCAAGTAAGTGAACAAAAGCATTTTCGTTTTTCGAAATTTGTTTGTAAATTAGGTGCCATTCACTGATTTCAACATTTTAAGAATAGAAGTACCTTGCCCCTGAAAGGGTTAAACGCATATTAATGTATTTATTATTTAAAAGTTTCCTTTCTCTTTTAATATTCACGTGTAAATACAATTTTCAAGGCACAATTTTCAATATTTTTCTGCTTTTAACACTTACTCATTTAATAGTAATTTTAAAGGTTTTTTTTTTTTTCTGTTTTTAATAGTCACGTGTAAATAAATTTTTAATCGTTAGGAAATATTATTCTTTGCGCTGTTTTTAGAATTGAAAACAATCTCTATAATATAGCCTAAGTCATGTGACTATTATCAACAGTTCCGGGCGGATCCTTTCGCTTTTTATATTCCAGGCGGCCATTTTGTTACTTTAATGTTAGAAGTAATCGCCAAATATTAGTCTATCGCCATCATTTCACTTATATTATAATAGTCCAAGTCATGTAACTACCATAAACAATTACAACCCTTCGCTTTTCATAAGAAAGGTTTCCGTTTTGATTAAAGAATCAAAGTTATGTTTTCCAATAAAACTACATAAAAGATGCCATGATCGCAAAGAATTCTTGGTACTTTTATGTTAGCCGGGAGCAAATATCGCCAATAGCTTTTTTTAATTCGCCAGTTAGCATTTTTTTTTTATTTGTCGAGTGGTAAATTAAAACGGTACTACTTGGTTATCCCATCGAACAAAAATCTATCGCCAGACTATAAGATTAAATGCCAATAATGGTTGATCGTAAATGTCACATTCACTTGACTGTAAGGAAGTTACACGTGTTTACGCCATCGAGTGATTTTTATTTCGACGTTTTATTTTTATTTTTATTAATGCTATACTAATTTATTTGGGCACAGATGTCACATACATCTGTATATGACATTTTGGAGAAAACATCAACAGCATAAACAACAACATCCGGATTACCATATCAAGCAAAATAACGATATTTTGGCGCCAGTTAAGTACCCGTTGCGTTACAACATTGGCGTCAGAAAAAAATCGCACCAATATGGGGAGTATATGACCTCTGTGCCTTTATTTGTTCTTTCGTTATTTAAAATAAAAATTACGTCAATTTGTGTAATTTGGTGAGTGCTTTGGCGATTTATATAATTTGGAGAAATTGGTCGACAGGATAACTAAGTAGTACCATTAAAACATTGCTTTGAATATGAAATTAAATGTCAGGATTTGTTGCAATATTTAATCGGGTTTGACGTGATTTTTTTTTTTTTTTTTTTTTTTTTTTTTTTTTTTACGACAATTTGGCGAAAACGTCGTTTTCGAATTCCAGTTACATATGTATTTTTAAATTATTTTCTATTATTTTTCAAATGAAATAACAATAAATTAAAAAAAATTGATTAATAACTATAGAACAAAACAATTTATAACATTTTTTTAATAAAAAGAAAATAAACGTAAATAAACATTTATTAATAAATAAGCAACAATAGCCGGGTTACCATGTCGATGTCAGGCAAAAAATCGCCTTTTTGGCGCTATTTGGGTACCCCGGTGCGTATATGACATCTGCAATTATTATATTTCTTTTCGTTTCGTTTAAAAAAAAAGAAAGAAGTGAAAGCCATTGATTTTAAATTTTTCAGTTTTAAATGAAAGTTTTGTAGTAAATAAAATGATAATGAAATACAAAAAAAAAAAAAAAAAGCATTGGTCTTAGCATACATTTAAGGGAGGTCAAACTGGTCGCCAAATTAGTTTAAAATAATAACCTTTTCTGAAATATGAAAAAAAAATATCTGTTATGATTAAAATTTGAGTTGCCATCATTAGAAAAAAGTATTTAAAATTAGAAAAAAATTTATATTTCAAAAACTAATTCGAATTTAAAAATTCTAATACCAGTTTTGAGATCTGCAGATCAATATGGATTTTTGGTGCTAATTTCATCGCAAAGTATTCCATATTTTAGGAGAAATCGCCGCGAAATGTAATCAGTTATTTAATCAGTCGTTTCATAAGTTCGTTACATTTCAGTCGTTTCATATATCCTTTTCATTAGGATTTTATATATATATGGTAGATAAAAAATAAAATGTTATTAATTCATCTACGACACTGACACAGAATGATTTTCTAATTATACGAATTTCATCTCATTAAAAAATGTTTTAGGTACACATACCTCCATTTATCTTTTATAACGAATTTTGTAAAAAATGATCATCGTTATACTAGAACTTTCTAAAAGAGTATTCGAAACACTTGTGCGGTTTCAAACTAAAAATTTTCTATTACTGTTAAGTCTGCAGCTTTTAATAAGCACGTGAAAAGAATCTTCAAAGTTAGTCTTATATGCATTGCTTCCTTTATAATTTGCACTCACGTCTTGAACCCGTGATTATAAACAGTTATATTCATAGCACTAAAGAAAGAGTGTCTAATTTGAGCCCAAACAGATCAAATCAATGAGTAATGTTGAAAATTTTCGAAGGAAGAAACGAGATTTTTAGAATACAGATAGTTTCGATCGCGTTTCGGCCCGGCAGAATTTTCGGCGAAGCTCAGATTTCGGACCGAAAACCAAACCGAAATTTCGGTCGATCTCTAATTATAATCTTCAAATAATATGCTTTCACTTTCAGTGAGCTTATCTTCAGCAATATCTGAAAAATCTTCATCTATGTTACATTTATTTCTTCCAGTTTGTTAGAGTAAAGAGTAATAATAATGTATAGAGATTGTAGAGATTTCGGAAATACCGTACAATTAATTAATCTGAATCTTGCCACAAGCAATTTAATAATTATATTTGTGCCAAAAATGTTAGAGTAAAATAAAAATTCTGAAAAACTATCTCGTAAGTGTACATCCTTTACTGAAATTTAATTCGATCGAAAAATTCCACAACATGAATTAAGACTTGAATTGGTTAGAATTGGGGTCTTTAACCCATCGCCCGCCATGCCATTTCGAATGCTAAATAACAAAAGTTTTCCGCGGCATTGAAAAAGACTTTCAAAACTACTCATTAGGGTGGGTGGGGGGAATTCCCCGGCAAAACAAATTTCGTCAAACAGTAATCCGACCCAGGGCCCGACTTACGCAGGGGCATGCGGGGCAGTTGCCCCGGGGCCCCCTTTTCACCCCCCCCCCTGTCAGGATTTTCATTAAAAAGTGCCAAATGTTTAAAATTAGACCAAAATTCATATGCTTTCAAACATTTAGGAAGGAAGTGCGGTTCGCCTTCCCACCTCTTCTTCCAGTACCCTCTCCACCCATGCAAAAAACAAACTATATCATTAGAAAACTAATGATTAATATTTTACTATGCCAACTTAGTATTCTATTGTTTTCAAAAAAAATTCTTTATTAACGTTTTTCTCGTAATGTGGCAAGTTAATACCATTAATGATGACCAATTTGGGGCATTTTCTTTTAGACATCTTATAACGTACATAGATAAGCAAAGTAAAAGCTTGCAAAGAAATACTCGTGTCAATCAATCTATCATTTTTTCTACTATTATCCTACAAGTATTTTTTCTTAAAGTTGTGACTACCTTTTTGTGACACACTGTATACAGATGTAAGCAGTACCGGGTACAAAACTTATGCATATAATAGAATATGTATGAAGTTTAGTACTAGCTACTTCTACATTATTAAAAAAAAATCTATAGATAGATAGAAGGGGGCCCCCCAGAATGATTCTTGCCCCGGGGGCCCCCCATAGCCTAAGTCGGGCCCTGATCCGACCCGAACTCGAAGAAACACTTCAATCCGAACACTAAGTTAATCCCTTCGCGACGAGCGTCTATTACAGAATTTTTAATCTTTTATCACAGGTTTTTCAAAACAGAAATTTTTGCCTAGTTGAATGGAGAAAATTACCGTATTAAATAAGGCAAAATTTACAATAAAAAATAACTGGTGGGGATAATCAAAGAATCTGAGCATCTTATGCGTCACGTATACGTGACTCTCGTCCCGAAAGGGCTCAAGAAAATCAATCCCTAGTTTAACTAAGGTGTCAACGATTTAAATCAGTTGATTTAAATCAGCAATTTAAATCGTGATTTAAATCAAGTGATTTTTTAAAAAAAATCATTGATTAAAATCAAAAATTTCCTAAATGTTTAAAATGACATAAAAAAAGTATTCAAATCTTAGATGAACATAATTTGTAAAGTTTCTACAGGTATTGTAATTTATGAATACACAAAACAAAGCTTTAAATGATTGTTTTGAAGCGTAATTCCTGAGTATTGTGAAAAATTTAAGTACAGTAAATTTGTAAAAAGCATGGTTTTTATCTAACAAACATAAAAAGCATTTAATTTAAAAATGATATTTAAATTTAATATAACTTACATTGTCATAATTTCCTTTTAATAATTGAGTTATTCATTCTTTTATATACAATAAACATAGCGATAGAGTGTCGATGATTTTAATCAATTGATTAAATGATAAAATCACATATTTTCTGATTTTTTAAAATGGTGTGAAAAAGCATTATAATCAGTAATGAAAATGATTTATAATGTTTATAAGATAATTTAATTGCTGAATAAATAAAAGAAGCTCTTTTAAAAAATAAAATTGTTTTAAATATTTTAAATAAGTTATTTCTTTAAAAATTGGCAAAGTTTTTATCATAAAACTATATTTTATTTAAGTGGATATTTTACAGTTTCTACATATGTTTTCATAACTTCTTTTGATTAGTTAAATTATTCCTTCTACTATATAAAATAAGTGCAATCTATTATTTTCTGTTGATAAATGAATTAGAAGAATTTCTGTGTAAAATTACTAGCTGCTTTATCAATTTATCAAACTATTATTTGTCACTTTTTTCAACCACTTTTTCAAAAATGTAGATTGTGTTCTTAATTAAACAGTTAATTGTTTAATAATTAAAAATTTAATCTGTATCATCAATTTAAAATTAAATGCAATTTATCAATAACTTAAAAATATAAGCAGTATTTAATATTGGTTTACATAATTATTACAAAATATTAATGTACATAATGTTGTATGTTACTAAAGAAATTTTTAATTTGCATTTTTTTTTTTTTTTTTTTTGTAATTTCTATAATTACATAATTAAAATTTTATTAATTAAAGCAAAAAAACATAGGTTATATTAGTAATTGGTGGGTTATTCATTTCTGAAATGCTTAATTCTTAGTAGATGTTTAATATTTTAACACAAGGAAAAAAATAAAAAAAATCCGATTTAAATCAAAAAAATCTGATTTAAATAAAAAAAATCCGATTTTTTTTATTTTTTTAAAAAAATCATGATTTTTTTTACACCTTAAGTTTAACACAAGTACGGAAAAATAGTCTACGAGTATATCTCTAATGTCAATTTTATTTATTTATTTTGTATAGAAATGAACACATTCATTAATATTTTTTTTTAATGTAGTTTTTTTTCATTTGCAAAATTTTCCGGACTTCCTTTTGAAAAACACGAACCCGGCCCGCAACAAAAAAAATTAGCATCAACCCGAACCGATCTAACCCGGTCCGATGCAGGACTGTTCCTGGTGCCCATAATTTTTTCCAACATAGACAGACACAAATGGTTTATTTTTTCGTAAAAAGCTGGAACTTTATGAGACAGACAGCATCGTTTTATGCTATTTTTTAACGTTTGTATGACTTGCTATTTCTATTAAATGAAGTAAGTGAATTTCTAATGATAAGATTAAATATCACGTGAAAATATAAATAAATAACATCGTTTTATGAATAATAAAAAAAGAAAATGATAAATTCTGCAATTCCCTAATGCCTATATACAACCACAAAGTTCTAAGTATAATACTTATTCTAAGTATTACTCTTAGTATAATACAGTAAAACCCCGGTTATCCGAAAAGCATGGGACCAAAGCATTTTCGGTTAACCGGGGTTCCATAGGAATTTTCGAATAACTGGGAGGCTTATGGTGAAAACTTATTTGATGAAAAGTTGTGATCATAATTTAGAAGATATTGAAAGGCAGATATCGAAGAATATTGAAAAACAAAAGAAAATCACAACATATTTTGTAAAGAAATGAAGTGTCGTACGTGTTTATCTGATAAAATGACCGAAATAACGCAATGGACCAAATAAGTAAATTAACTATGTTTATTTATTTCCTAAAGAACTTGCTTTTTTAACACTATTTCTATCAGTGTCCAATAACATGATTTTGATTTTTTCTTATTTTGCTTCTAATTTTTAAAGCTAAATAAGTATTAAAACAACTGATCAATGTATTGAAAATGATTGGGAATTGTTTTGATCTAAAACTTACTAATAAAATAGTAATCGTAAATCAAAATATGTTCAAAGGTGTCATTTGGCATCGGTAAAAATAGTGTTGACAATAAAATTTTTCACTTTTAAGAAGGATTTTAAGGAATTTTAGGGTCTTTCGGTTAAGCCGATTTTCGGATAACCGGGGTTCTACTGTACTATAAAGTATTATACTTAGAACTCACAACTCAGTGTATACAACGTGCCTCTAGACTTGCAACCTAGGTGTGATACTTTCCTTCGATATGCTATATGTGTGGCCCACGGCACTTTCAGAATTTATTTATGTGTCCGTCATGTGCAGGGTTGGGGAATTGTCAGAAAATCTTACCAGCCAGCAAGGCGCAATGTACAGTTGAATAACATGATGCCAAAATGTAAGCGACTGAAAAATAGTTAATTACTATCACACAATATTTCATAATTCTTGTCCATAAAATTAAGAAATATATACAACAGAGGAAAGTTTTATATAGTATAGAATTTGGTACAATGTTTTTATCGCAGTAATTTGGACAGTTGAAAATATAGCTTAATAAAAAAATAAAGTTTTTGGCATATAGTCTATAACCTGCAGTTTTTTTTTTTTAAATGCATAAAAATTCACTCGTCCTGTCAGAAAATCCATTCGCCAGTGGCGAGTAAAATGATGCCCCCGCCCATGCTCAAGTGTAAAAGGTTAAAGAACATCTAGGTTAAAACAACAGGCAACATCATGAAAAAACATGATACTATTTTTCACTTAATATTTAATTATTATCTACTTTCATAGGAGAAATGATAATGATATCGTAAAAAATATGCAAAAATTATTCTAATAGGAAATTAATAAGCTATGGTATTTTTATGCAAATTTATTCTAATAAGAAAATTACAGGATAAAGCTTTTAATTCATTATAAGAAGAGACAGTATAAGAAATATATTACAGTATTTTCCCTTAATATCACTTAATTAGTATATATTTTGATTAGAAGGAATGATGTGATAATTTCATAGAAAATTCATTTTATTAGAAAATTGCTAGAGTATGATAATTTATGCAAAATTTATTCTGAAAAAAAAAATTATATATATATATATATATATAATACTGGAATAAAAACTTTAGTTGTGAATAAACATAAAAACTTTAGTTGTGAATAAACAATAAGAGAGATTTTGCAAATTTTTTTTATTTAATATAGTTTAATTATAGTTTATTCTGACATAGGGAAAGCTGTGATAAACAGAGGAAAAGATTATTTAAATGAAAACTTTGTTCAATGGTATGTGAACAGGAATACTCGAGTAGAGTAAAAATGGCATGCAACCAATAGTTAAATGCCATTGTACAATATGAAAAAATAAACAAATGAATAAACAAGAATATCTGCTTCCTACACTGTAAAAAGTTTATGAAATTTTACTTCATAAAATTGGTGGCAGCCTCCACTTTATGGAGTAATTTAACCGATAAAGCTGGTGTTACGCGACACTAATACGTAATATTACACCAGTTACATCAGTTTAAATTACACCATTATATAAGTTAAATTATTACTCCCTAAAATCGAGGCAGCATGTTGCCACCAATTTTATGGAGTAACATTACATTTTTTTTTTTTTCTTTTACAGTGTAGAATACGCAAACGCAATGAAATATATTTTAAGGTAATTTAATTACATCCTGACAAGATATGTTACAATAAAAGAATATGATAAAAGTATTATATCGTTACTTGAAAACTTGTCGCAAGCGATTTAATAGTAACACCAGTATAAAAAATACTTCAGTCGAATTAAAATGCTAAACAGAAAACAACAGCTAAACCTTTAGATATTGATGGACGACATTTTTTTTTTTTTTTTTTTTTTTTTTTTTTTGTTTTGTTTTGTTTTGTTAACGAACCCGAAAGGTAAATACAATAATATCGGTTAATAGAATAGACAGTAAAAGATATTCTTTACTAATTTTCTTTAAAAAAGATCCTAATAACTCTTTCAGTTTAAATAGAGAAAGTAGTAAAAGATATTTTTTACTTTTTTTTTAAAAAAGATTTAATAACTTTTAGTTTAAATAGAGACAAGTGTCAATATAACTACGGATAAAATTCATTAATAGGAAATTTATTGTCAGTGATTTAACGATTATTTTTTATATACACAATACTTATAATACATGTCTAATATTATGAACTATGGAATAATACTATACAATACTTATAATACATATCTAATATTATGAACTAAAGAATAATACTATATATTTTAGAAATATTCATAGTATTATTATACATTTCAAATTCTGCATAATAAATGTTTGAATAGAATACTAAAAAGCAGTCTTTTTATTAACTGTAGATACTTTTTATTAATTTTTAATATTAAAATTTATTTCAAAAATTTGCAAAATTAATATTTATATTAAATCATTAAATATCTTTATATTAACCAATAAAAGAGATTTTGGAGTAATTTTGGTTCTATAATATTCTCTTTTATAATTAATAATCATACGAGGAATGTGATGATAAAATAGTGAGTAGAGCTTATGAATTAAAATTTATGTGGAATTAAATCAATAGTTACATAAAATACCAGAGTAGGATTAAAATAATAAACAAAAATTTTTTTAAATGTTTATTTTAAAATGAAACTAATTTTAAAAACAAAATTAAAAATTGCATTTTTCATTGAATCATTATATCAGTAAGATATTTTATAATGATTTTGATTCATAATATTTATTATTATTTTTATATAGTAGATACATTAATACGAGGAATTTAATTTAATGTAAAATAATAAAAAGTGTTCATTGAATTGAAATTTAAGTTCAAGTAATTCAATTGTTACATATAAAAAACATCGAGTAGAATTATAATATCAAACAAAATTTCTATTAAAAGGCTTATTTGAAAATAAAATTAATTTTAATAGCAGCATTACAAATTAAATACATTTTATATTAAATCATTATATCAGCCAACAAAAGAGATTTTATAATGACTTTGATTTAATAATTTTTTTTTTTTTTACTATTATTATTATTAAGAAATTTTATAATAAAATAAAAACAGTATATAGAGATTATTAATTGAAATTTAAGTACAAATAATTCAACAGTCAAATATGAAAATATTCGAGTATAATTAAACTAACAAAATTTCCTTTTAAAAAGCTTATTTCAAAATAAAATTTATTTTAATAACAAAAATTATATGCATACATAACAATATTTGTTTTACTAGAACAAGCAATAGAGTTTTATTACAGTAGTTATCAGTTTTTTTTTTTTTTTTTTTAACTTTAATAATTGACAGTATTAATACTATGAGAAATCCTATGATAAAATAGTAAACTGAGATGTAAATCATGTATTTTAATTATTACATATAAAAATAATCATTTAAAATTAAAATGCTAAAGAAAATTTCTCTTAAGTAATTTGCTTAAAATTAAAAATTTATTTTGGTATTAAAATTATAAATAATATATGTTAATACATGTTGACAGACAAAAAAAGTTTATTATAGTATATTCATTTAACAGTACTTAATAAAATTTAATATTAATTGAGAAATAAGATTGTAAAATAATACATCATGTTTTAATTATTTCCTAAAAAAATTATTTTTAAATGCTGTAGTATTAAAATAGTAAAACAGTGAGAAAATTCTTTAAATGAAAACTTGATGCAGGCAATTTAATATTATTTTTATATAAAAAATATTCAAAATAGGGGAAGACGGGGTACAATGAAACACGGGGTACAATGAAACATTACTTGTAAAATCAATCAAATTTGTCATAGAGAGTTGCAGTTTATATATATATTATACAACTATATGTTCCAATTACTGATGTGATTTGGATACATTCACACTTCTACAACAGTAGCAATAGAAGATTATTGCTTTTACACCATTGAAAGTAACTTTCTTTACTAAAAGTAATTTTGTTTTTTTTCCCTTGTTGTTATATGTAATAATTATTTTTTCTATACATTGGTATCTTTGGGTTGTTGTCTTCATTTCTCCAAAACCAAACTAAAAAAAAATAAATATTAGAAGTTTGAAAATAAATTTTCATTTAGTAACCTCAGTGCGGGGTACAATGAAACACTTGCAGACGGGGTACAATGAAACATGTTTTATTATAGTAATAAAAGTAGTAAATGGAATATATTAGAAGTAAGAGTAGGAAAACTGAAAAAAAAAAGTTTTGTTCTAACCAAGTCAGTAAAAAATGCTCTTGTTAAGCAATTAAAAAATAGAAAGAGAGAAAAAGCTAAGAAGGGATTGTTTTGAAAACAAACACTGCCTGCTACAGACTCTGATGATGATCAAGATTTTTTTTTCCAGGCCCAGCTGGTCATCAAGGTACTAAGAATGAGATATCCACACACAACATGTATGGCACAAGCAGTACCCGTATAAATGGAAACGTAAGGAAATATATACTGTTGGAGAAATCATACATTTAAATGAAGTCAAATGTGAAGTACTTGATATAAGAAGACTCAACCTAGTTTTAATCTTTTTTTTTTTTTTTTTTTTTTTTTTTTTTTACCTTAGACTATAATATTTTTATCAAGTTTCTTATTAATCAAGTTTTGTTTTTGTATTTATCTCATTTTTCATAAAATAAACTATACTGGGTGAAAATTGTTTCCATCATTTGGAGTGTTTCATTGTACCCCGGTATGTGTTTCATTGTACCCCGACATACGGGGTACAATGAAGCACTGTAAGACATTTATTTTTTGTTATTTTTCAAGCATAAAGATATTGTTTAGAACCTAATAAAAATTTATTTAGATGGGGAAAATACAAGATTAAAAATATGCATTAATTATATTTTTGTGCATGCAAAATTGTGGATACGAAAAAAAAAATTAGTAAATTTTGTTTCATTGTACCCCGTCTTCCCCTACCAAAAGTTAAAAGTTCTTTAAACATCAGCTCTCTTTATACAGCAATATAATATTTTATTTTAGCAAAATTACATAGTGAACAATAATATCAGTTGTTTAACACAGGCAATAGAATATGTTTAACGAAATTTTTCACTTTAAAAGCAATTAAAAATTTCCTGTATTCATACTAAAAATGAACTATAAAGCAATTGTTGAAAACATTTTAATAATAGTTTACATTTAAAATATTCCAAGTGTAAATAAATGCGAAAATTCTTCTATTTTTAATATAGTTATACGGTTTTATTATTTAATTTAGAAAAAACTACAAGCTAAATAGTGTTACTATTTAAAACCAAATGGATAGTGAAGACATTTTACAATAATTAGTTATACATTTTCATTTATAACAGTTTAAAGGCATATTTGAAATGAGAAATTAACTTTTATTTTGATATATACAATATATTTAATGCAATTACTTACAAATATGACAATTAAAAATTTATTGTGTTCATATTAAAAACGCAAGAATAAAATATTTGAGTTTATGAAAATATTTTAACAGTTGTATTACATTTAAGAAAACATTGCGACTGAATTTAAAGCACCAAAAAGCATCTGTTTAATATGATTTATGTTTTATTATTTAATTTAGAAAAAACTACAAGCTAAATAGTGTTACTATTTAAAACCAAATGGATAGTGAAGACATTTTACAATAATTAGTTATACATTTTCATTTATAACAGTTTAAAGGCATATTTGAAATGAGAAATTAACTTTTATTTTGATATATACAATATATTTAATGCAATTACTTACAAATATGACAATTAAAAATTTATTGTGTTCATATTAAAAACGCAAGAATAAAATATTTGAGTTTATGAAAATATTTTAACAGTTGTATTACATTTAAGAAAACATTGCGACTGAATTTAAAGCACCAAAAAGCATCTGTTTAATATGATTACACAGATTCATTGCTAACTTTAAGAAAGTACGAGATGATTTATGATATTAGTTTAACAAATTAGGCGGGTGAAGAGATTTTACAATAGTTGGTTATTTATTTTAATTCCATATTTAAATTAGTTTATTTAATTCATAGTTTATATATATAATAAATTTTAAGGAATTTTCCACTATAATATCATTAACAATTAAAAATATCTTGTATTCATGCGAAAATTGCAATTATGAACCATGAAGGTTTTTTAATAGTAATTTACATTTAAAAACATTACCAGAGAATTGAAACACCAAAAATCGATTTTTTAGTATCTTTACATGGATTTATTAATTATTTTTTCAAAATGGCCATGTAAACAATTATATTAATAAATCAGAATAGTTTAGTGAAGAGATTTTTACAGTGATTAATTATTAATTTTCATTAAAAATTCAAATATCACTTAGTTGATTATACTTTCATGTACACAATATATTTTTGTGTTGTGTTGCATTATTTTAACTATAAATAATTCGATTTTCTTCTATAAAAATATGCTTTAACTAGTCAGAATAAACTAATGACGAGATTTTATAGTAATTAATTATTAATATTCCTTAAAAATCCCTATATAAATTAGTTAATTAAATTAAATTTTTATATGCACAATATTTTTTGTGAACTATAACTAACTCGATTTTCCTTCTCACTAAAATACATTTTAATTACAACACGATATCAAAAATCGTTAAAAATATCACGACTCGTGCAGACGATAATGTCATTGAAACCAAAAGAAGGAACTTACCTGCAGCAAAGCAGACGATAATGATGTAGCTGATCCCCCACAACAGTCCCTTGGTCTTCATGGCGGCAGACGTCTGGCTCAAGTCTGGATAGGCTTCACAAGCCTTCGAAGGGTCGACTAGCCTGCTAGGGACCGTCTTCTTATTACTTGCCGATGCATGATCAGCTGATAGTCATGGAGCACCATTATCAGTTCAAAACAATTTCTTAATGCACACAAATCTGGAGAATTTCCACAACACAAAAAAAGTTTCTTTATAACAAACGAACTAATTTAAGTCGGGAAAATATTACTTTTTTTCTTTTTATATTTTTTTTTTTCGAATTAGACAAGGTTTATTATTATTTTTGTTGATGAAATTAACTTTAATAATGAATAATGTATATTTATTTTTCTTAATAGTTTAAAAATCTCAACTGTTTTTAATTTATTTTCACAATAAAACCATTCAGTAGCAGACGACAGAATTTTTTTTTAGAAAGGTCATGACTTCAGATCGAATATAATTTGGAAATCTTTTTTATTCGAAATATATCCACCTCGAATGATGTAATATAAATAACTAAAAAAGAAGCTCAGAGAGAATCTAAAAGCAATGAAGAAAAAATAATAATGAAAAAAACCAGACAAACAATTAAAAATGTTATCAAAGGGTTAAAATATCCTTTTTCATAAGCTCCCTCGAAGAATTAACGGTTTTAAACTTTAAAAATAACTCAACATGAACTGATAAATAAAATATGAACAATAATTAACCGATAATTCCTGATTTTTTCGTCTAAAAAGCACAATATACAATATCAACAACTTTACATGCTCTTCGTCAGAGCTGTGCTTTAAACGAGTGACTGAGCGAAGAACTGATATCAACGATGGGCCTGCAGACAGTCTGGCCGTCGGAAGATCCCATTTCGTGACTGCAGGGGTGTACTATTTCGCAGACGGTGAGGGGAGCGAAAAAGAAAAATCAAAGATCATTTTAACTTTATACAATATTTGTTTTTCAGACGACGGTAATTGTTAAATTCCTCATTCGATCGGTATATTTTCTCCCTTCTAGTCTGGCTTGATGTAAAGCATTAATATATCAGAACTTCACTTTTGAATAAATTCTCGACGGGGGTAAAAATAATCTATAGAGAAAGATTAACCAGGAGTTACACACATATAATTTAAACTACTATGTTTAAAGATGTGGTTACAATGAAATACAATGTTTTAGTGGAGTCTGTTGTAACTTATTTCCCACATAAATTTTGTGACGGAAAATTTTATTTTGCCTAGGATTATTTTTTCCTGTTTCATTGCAGATTTATTTAAATTTTTCATATGAAGTTTAAATTTTTTTTCTTTTAAAACATAAACGATTCACTCAGAATATGCCATTCAGAGTCGTGGGGTGGGAAGGGAATCTAAAAGTTCTGATGCTGTTTAATTATAAAATTTTTATTTTCCTTTAAATTCATCTTTTTTTTACCAGTTTTGTGATATATTAAAAGTTTTATTGCAAAATATTTTAATCTATTATTAGTAGAAAGACCGCGATTGAATTATTTGTAAAAGAATCAACAAATAAATTTACAGTAAAACCTCCCTAAAGCTACCACGTTCCGTTCCAATAAAAATTAGTCGCTCCGAGAGGTCGTGTTTAAATCTAGATTTTAATTGTTGAAAAAATGTAACAATTAATGTTAATAAAATTTATTTTTCACATTAGGAAAAAATATGAAAATTTAAATATCAAAATAAAAGTTAATTACATAAGTTAATTAGTGCAGAGTTTAAAAAATGAATACAATAACGTTTGCTTTGATTTTACGGTTTTATCTTCTATAACTTTTATTTCCAAGTCTTTTCCAAGTACAGTAAATAAAGGCATTTTTTTTTTTTTTTTGTTGGACGGGGACAAATTATGATGATTTCATTAATTTATTTATTTATTTAAGAGTTTCCTGACAGAATAGGGCAGGGAGTTTATTGACCGTCATCCTTACTTTGTCATCAGAGTTAAATTCATTGCCTAAAATGGCACAAAGACGTTTAAACACTTAAAAGTTACCGGAATAAATAAAAATTCTAAACTTAGTTTAGAAGTTTGATGAATAATACGCTCTCCGGAATTATTTTTCTAATAAAACCTTCTTCAAGTGACCAGGAAAAAAAGGAATTTGTTTCATTTTCTTCAAAGAATTGGTCTCTCATCAAAGGAGTTTAAGTGAGGGTGGTCTTTTAATAGAGGTAAAATTAGTATTGGGCCTATGGGAATAAATTTCGTTCCATGAAAAAATGGCCGTTCATGGAAGTAGTCGCTTAATGGAGGTGGTCGCTCAGGGAGTTTTCACTGTATATATATATATATATATATATATATATATATATTTCTTTTAATTTTATTCTCGATTAATTCTATAATCCTTTAAAGTTTTATAAAAAATATTTTAATGTAACGTTAAAAAAATAGCTCATGATTCAATTTTGTATAAAATTGTGAAAAACAGTTTTAAACTAATATTTAAATGAAACAGATCATGAAATTTTATCATATGCAAATTTCATAACCTGCATATATAGTTTTTCTTTTCAGTCTGTTTTTAATTTAAAGCATTAAAATATGATATCTTTACTTTTGTAAAATTTCTCAACCAAATAAAAAAATCTGTATCGAAAGATTGGCCAAGTATTATCGAGATATAATTTAACAATGTTTTCGTGGGATGTATTGTAGTAACTTAATTTCTCACATAAATTTTTGAGTAAAAAATCTTTATTTTGTTTTATTTTCCACAGATTATTTTTACTATTTCATCACAAGATTTGTAGTTTTTAATATAATTTTTATCGAATGTTCTTTGAAATCATAAACGATTCGCATAGAATATGCCATTCAGAGTTTTGGGGTGAGAACCTTTGTATTCTAATGGAGACTAGCAGGGCTAGCTCAACCATAGGGCAACTGGGGCGGCTGCCCAAGCCCCGCGTCAATCGGGGTCTGGTTAGGGGTCCCGAGTCTCTCTATAAAATTCGAAATAAGGTTTTTTTCTGTATAAAATAATATTTTTTGCTCTAGATTTGTTTTTAAATGTTTCTTCGTGATAAAAAAAAAAAAAAAAAAAAAAAAAAAAAAAGTGAGTATTAACTTTATCTCTTACAGGCAAAGTTGATATAATTGTCGTTAAATATATAGATTTGGTGAAAGTAACCGTGAATGCAAAAAATAATAAATAAATAAATAAATTGTAAATGATAGAAAATTTTGCTAAATAAAAAATAATTATGCTTATTAAATGCGAAAGTAGTGGTATTTTTCATACATTTTATCATCTATAATAGATATTTTTATATGATATATACAATTTAAAAATAAGTTTTATTAGTCCAGTATTATAGCAAACATTGGGCCCCATTAACTGCTTTGCCAGGGCCCCGCGCGATGTTGCGCTTGTCCTGGAGAATAGTTACACCCCCACCCCCGCCCTTTATATATTGATCTTTCTTTTACCAGTTTTATAATATGTTTAAAGTTTTAGTACAAATTCTTTTATTCTAATGTTACAAAAGCAAATGGTTGAATGGTGTATGTATCATTTTTTTTTTCAAAAAATGTCTTAGATGACCATGGCGTATTACGCAGTACTAACTTCATAGCCAAATACATTTTAGAAATTGATATAAGTTCATGCAGTTTCTGTTATTACATATATGATAAAAAATAATTAATATCAAATTTAGACTTAATTAATTTTAATAAATTGCAAGCTGAACTAGATTTACCTGATTATTGCTTTCTGTTTGAGTTTTGTTATTATTATTATTAATTTATTCATGTATTTATTTACGAAAATAATGATCAGGCATATCTAGACGAAAAAAAATTTAAAATAGCAAATGCCAGCTTCCCTGGAATTAAATCCTAAGTTGCCATAATTTATCCTCATCATTTTTTAATCTTTTTCTAATCTTTCCTTTTCAATAGTTTCCAAATATTGTCTTTGTTTGATAAATTTTTTAGACCACCTTGAACTAGATTAGGACTTTAAAAAGCCGTAATTAAAATTCTCCAATTTTTAATCAATCGAATCTAGACAAGATCAGCTCATCTAAATTCGTGTATTTTGGTATTTTGTCTAATCTCATGATATTTTGATTTAGAACTTTAATCAACGCTGTGCCAAAATTACTCCTTTGCGTGCCAAAAATGGCATCCATGCCATTGGTTTGCCGTATCTGGTGTATACAATTGGGGGAGGGGGAGAGTTTTAATTTTTTTTTTTCTTATGAAATAGATTATAAAATTATATAAATTTAAAAGCAACGTTAAAAACGCCAGAATAAGGAAGCAAAGAATAACTGAAACTTGCTGATTCATATAGAGGAGAAGCGGATTCAACGAAGAAGTTCATTGACCAATGGGGGAACAGGAAAATGCGGGTAATAGCCAATAGGAGAATAGTATAGGTAATGCCACCAGAAATGTGAAAAAAATGGTAGTAATTAAGCAAAAGAGAATTTTATGAAATATTTCCAGCAATCTGATGAAGGGGAATAGCAAATTCACTATTAACAATATTGTCAATAGTGACAATAGTGTCAATAAAAATAAAATAATTCAATGAAAATAATTTGCAAAGTTTACTCGAAAATGAAAATATTTTTCAGCGAATAATACTCAGTCAAGAGCAACAGCAGATTTATTTACCATCAGTTGGAAAAACTTTGAATTCTGTAGATGATCAATGTCCATGGACAAATAATATATATGAATCCGGAGCCCAAATGTGACTTTCAGATGTAATCGAGAGGCAATAAATAGTCTGTTAGGTATTAAAGAAGGAAATGATGAATGCAGTGTCATCCCTTGGCCTCAGATAGATACTAAACCTATAAATGAATTTTCATGTGATGTATATATTTGTAGAGCTTTTCCTACGTTATTTCCAACAGGAAGAGGTGATCTTAGAGATGCTAGAGTTCGTAAAATTACACCAAAAGAACACTTTAAATTTCTCATGATATATGGCGATGGAAGATTTGCACGGCATCCAAGATTTAGATTTTTTTGCTTTCAATAGCATAATGCGTTGGACAGCATTACAAAATGGAATTATTTGTATTAAAAAAAATTCTCGCCTACATGATGTTGAAACAGAGGAAAAACTCCAGGAACGGTTGCAGAAAGATCCTACATTGTACAAGTCGATTTTATCTTTCAATGCTAATTTAAGATCATTGAGCTGTTATTGGTTTATCAGATCACGAGAGTTGTTAGGCATGGTTGAGGAATTGGGAACTCCTACTGTTTTCATTACACTTAGTGCAGCTGATTAATACTGGCCTGAAATTTATCGCATTATTGATGCAGACTATGTTTACACTAATTGTAACCAAAATTCTGAATTCATCAGAAAATCAAAATTGTTGAATTGTAACCCTTTAATCGTTGCTTACTTTTTTCATAAGCGGTTGGATTTTTTTATGGAACATTTTTTCAAGAAATATTTCAAAGTCAAGGACTTTTGGTTTTGTATTGAGTTTCAACATAGAGGTAGTCCTCACATGCATGGTCTTTTCTGGTTTGAAGATGCTCCTGATGTAAACAATCTTAGTTCAAATGATGATGAAAAGATACGTAAAATTGTAAAATACTTTGACGAATTCATATCGACTTGGCAAACAGATCCTAATCAAGTTTATGATATACATCCATCTAAATTTCATTTTACGAATGTGCCTGATGAAGCTGCTGACTATAATCACTTAATACGTGCGGTACAAATGCATAAATGTTCTAAAGCTTATTGTAAGAGAAAGAAAAAGATTCTTCTGAAGTCACATGCCGCTTCAAATTTTCCAAAGAATGTTCGCACGAAAGTAAAATTCAGTTCCTTACTAATGAACCTGAATACATTTAAAAAAGAAATAGTCCTTATCAGGGCTTAATTTCTAACAAAAAAAGTACCGGAGCCCTAATATTCTGCGGTACCGGTACAACAATCGTACCGTTCCACCTCCCCCCCCCCCCCCCCAATCACTCCAATCTGCATATTTGTATTTCGAACATTATTTGCAAAATTTAAAGCATTTTTTTTCTTTGGAAAAATAAAAAAATTAAATATATCTATCAGCATATACTTAGCTGTCAACTATTCCTTTTCTTAGTTATCATAATAGTTATCATATTCAAGTAATCTTTGCCTAATTTTAAAGTTAATTAATTGCAAAATTCTGCGATTAAATATGGTAAGGATTATGATTAGAAAATAGTGTTAACACAAAAAAGGGATACTTCGCGGCTATGCATTTTTAAGGAAAAAATGAATGAAATTTACTGAAATTAATATTTATATGCTGGAGAATGGAACAATGTTTTACAATTTCCTATAAAGGTGCATATCTTAAACTATAATCGATTCCTTCCGCATAACAAAATTTTATGGTGAGTCCCTGAAAATCAGATTAAATTAAAGATTTGACACCATTATCGGAAGGAATCGATACTTTTATAGAAAAAGGGGAAACAGTGCTCGATTGCTTTCTATCAGAATAACAATACATGACAATTATATCTACCTACAAATGAAAGTGACTTTTCATAATTTTTGACTTTTCATCAGAGCAGAGTCTTAGCATGGGTGCCGTTCATGATACAAAATAAATAGAAAAATCGCTAACGTAATTTTTGTACTCGTACGCAATAGAAGACAGAAAACCTCAAACAAACAAAACCTCAAGTTGATGCTCGTTGGCAGAAAATATTATTTTCAGGTTAAATATCTAAATAATAATAAAACAGCTAATAAAAAAATTATCCTACTGTCACAAAAGAAAATCTCATTGTTCAGTCTCTAGAGTGGCGCCGTATGAACAAGTCGTCGCCGACATAAATTTGAAATAGAAAACACGATTTCTGTTTCACCTTCATTCTTATCAAAATAGCATTAAATGATTTGAAATAGAATATAATAAGCAATTTTAAAGGAGGAAAAGTTTTTTTTTTCTATACATGAATAAATAAAATTTTAATTTTAATACAGATTGAGCTCGAGTCAGTCCGTTTTATCTCCATTTCTTACGTATGCGACACATTACGTCACATATACGTGTTTTGGTAAAAAAGAATGCATAAGCTTGGAGATGGAAAGAAAAGGGTAATTTTGGCTTCGGTTTTTTCGGATGCGCTATTGCACTGGGCTCCGGAGCCCTGTATTTATGAGCTCCGGTGAATTCCGACCAATATTTAAATATTTACTAAAAATAGAGAAGTACCGGAACCGGGCTCCGGTGGGCTCCGGCGCAAATTAAGCCCTGGTCCTTATTTAAACAGTTATAGCCCACAAATTTTAAAAATTTGGCGAGCAAACTTGGATTTCCAAGCAGTCATTTCCATTCACGCAGTTCTAAAATATATTGCTAAATATGCTAAGAAAGGTGAACCCAGATCAGAAGGGATGAAAGATTTCATCAGACAAACAGTTCAAGAATCACGCGTAAATATCAATGTTCAGCAGATAATTCAGAAGATTTTAATAAAAATGTGTGCTGAACTTGATTATTCTGCCCAGGAAATATTTTGGGTGTTAATGGGATGGCCTTTGTATAAGTCATCTCTCAGTTTGTCACCATTAATTTAGCAAAGAACGCATGGGAACAATTGGATATGAATAAGGAGGATGGAAGCATATCCGTTTCAAATATTTTAGAAAAGTACGAGCAACGCCCAGTGAGAGTTGAAAATATGTCATTGCAGAATTATTTCACGAACGTTAATAAACGCGGTGAAAATTTCAGTATCATAAAAAAACCATTTATCCCCAGAATTATACCGAAATTGAAATATGATCCCAATAATGTAAATAATGAGGATTTCTATAAGCAACAAGTTATGTTGCATATTCCTTGGCGTGATTTTCAAGTTATGAATCCAAATAATATTTCATGGAAAGTTATATATAAACAGCATTTTGAGAATAATGAAATTCAGAGATTGGATTTAGTATATCTGTTGCAAAATTTAAAAGATGAGGAAGAATTTGAAGAAATTGAATCTACTGAAATAGATCAACCATTTGACTGGATGAATGTCGCTTCAAGACAATATAATGCGCAGGATGAATTAGATTTGAGCAGAAAGGACATTGATATAAGGCATAACTGGCATACCATTCAAAGTCAAGATTTGCTTAATAAATAACAGAATTTTATTGAAAATGAAAAGGTGAAAGAGAGTGAAAAAAGTGGTTGTGTCACTGTTCCTTCTAATTTGCCAAATTTCGTCTTTTCCGATGAACAGAAAAAAATAATAAATATTTTTGAAGAACAACTCAATTTCTTGCAAGGTCATAGGCGAGAAATGCCAATAAAAAGAATTGTTTTCCAAGGAAAAGCAGGTTCTGGAAAAAGTACTTTAATACATTATGCAGGAGATGGGCGCCGATAGGGATCGAACCGTAGAACCCACGGTCAGAAAGCGAGATCTTACGTGCCGAGCAAAAGGCTAGCTCGATCGCTTCCTGCGAGAAACTCGTTTTACTGACCGCGCAAGATGGCGTCGCCACAGTACTCCACCCCCAGTGAGAAGAGCATCTCGTTGATGCTGTACGAGCGATGTGCACTCGTGTTGCGTTGGCGGTTGCCAGGTGATGCTGTCGTGCGCATGTGTGTGCCCCCGAAGATGCGCGGCGTGACAGGCTTTGTGCTATGAGAGTTGTCATAGGCTTTGCTTGTGTGCTGTGATAGTTTCACAGGCTTTGCTTGTGTGCTGTGATAGTTTCACAGGCTTTGCTTGTGTGCTGTGAGCGTTTCACAGGCTTTGCTGCTGGGGGTGTTTTCAGTGCTGCCATCTATTGGTCTCGAAAGGAGATGATGTTTGTGAACGTGCGTGTTCGTTTGTCCAAGGTCACCAATGCAGGAGATGGGCGCCGATAGGGATCGAACCGTAGAACCCACGGTCAGAAAGCGAGATCTTACGTGCCGAGCAAAAGGCTAGCTCGATCGCTTCCTGCGAGAAACTCGTTTTACTGACCGCGCAAGATGGCGTCGCCACACATTACTTCACTGTTCGATTATATGAAACATTTGGTCCATCTTCTTTCCAATTGCTTGCAAAAACTGGCGTTGCCGCAGTCAATATAAATGGATCAACGATTCATTCAAAACTTTTATTGGGACTAAATCAAAAGCTAAGAGATCTTAGTCCATATTCGATTGGTCAACTTCAGAAGGAGTTTCGAAATAGTAAATTCATAATTATAGATGAAATGAGTATGATTGGATGCAGTTTTTTGCGAAAAATAGATTTACGATTACGTAGTGTTGTCCCATCGAAACAAGATGAACCTTTTAGTGGAATGTTCTCATATCTATTTGGAGATATCAAGCAACTACCTCCAGTAACTCCAGTTTTCAACGAATAAAGGCGTAAAAGAATATAATAATGAAAAATTAAAAGAACTGCGTCAGCCTGTTGCCTTGATTCAAGCTCTTCATAATTGTACTAAAGCAAAGTTGGCCGATTCTGAAATGACAAACGGACTTGAACCATTTCTTACTTTATCAATTAGGTCTAAAGTAATGTTACGTTCTAATTTGTGGACCGAAAAAGGTTTAGTAAACGGGGCTTTAGGCTATGTTGCATATAATATTTATGAAGAAAATCACGGGCCACCAGACCAGATACCACGAATAATCATGGTTAAATTTGAAAACTACAGTCATTCAACTTATGAGAATGGCTGCGTTCCGATTCCACCAATAACTAAATTCTGGAAAAATGGAAATATAAATTGCTCAAAAAAACAATTTCCTCTGCAGTTAGCTTTTGCAGTTACAATTCATAAATCCCAAGGTTTAACATTAGATAAAACAGTCGTAGATATTGGGGATAAAGAGATATCAGTTGTCCTAACGTACGTAGCGTTGTCGAAAGTGAAAACCCTTCAAGGTTTAGCATTCAATAGAAAATTTCCTTACGAGAGATTCTACAATATCAAAAATTCTCGTTTGCTAACATGTAGAAAAAAAGAAGAATTTAGAATGAAAAGTTTTACAGTTAATAATTCTTAGTATCAACCAGGGCGGATTTCAAATGTTTTTCCAGAAAATAGGATTTTGAAGAAGTAACTTTCTTCAAGCTTTCTTGGAATATATTATTCTAAGATTGCTATCAAAGATTACTTGATGTGAATTACAAAGATTCGAAACATAACTATTTCAAACCATTTGAGAAATCACCAGAGGCTATTGTAAAATGTAAAAACATCTTTAAAAGAGATTTTAGTTAAAAATTTAAAAATATTTTGTAAAATTTTGCTTCGAAAATATTTTTATTTATACCAGTCTTATATCATAGATAGAAAATTCCGAGGAAATTCTTAGTTATTTGACTGAATTTACATTTCTAAAATTAAAATGCGTCAAAACATAAAATAACGTTCTTGCTTAATAAAGATGAAAAAAAAAAAAAAAAAAAAAAAAAAAAAAATTCTTACTTTCAAATATTTATCTTATTAAATAATGCTTCGCGAATCCAAACAAAGCATGGCTTTTGCTAGTATATATATAATTAACTGTAATTTTATATATAACCACCATTACGCCACACCTTCACAGTGTCATATGATACAACGCTAGTGCCAAAAGTTGTACACTTTATTCGATGACATTTTGTAGCTGACTTTTTGCAACAGAACTGGAAGTAAATGATGGTTCTAATCTGATTAGCGTGATAGTTCCATTTCAGACACCCTGTACTTAATGATAACAATATTTTTTTACAAATTTCACAACACAGTGTTATAAAGCAAGTCTCTTTGTTTAAAATGCCAAAAATCGTTTGACAAAATATGAGCAAACACGTCAACGCGAATTGTTTAGGTGAATTTCATTCTGTATCGAAATTTTGTTATTTTCCAGTCGGTCTTTGATGCATCATTAAAATATCAGAACTTTACTTTTGAATAATTTCTCAATGAGATAAAAATAATCTACAACGAAAGATTAACCAAGTATTACAGAGATATAATTTAAACTACGCAATGCTTTCAGAGATATAATTTAAGCTAATATGTTTAAACATGTAGTTACAATAAAAACGATGTTTTCATAGGGTATGTTGTAGCTTAATTTCTGACATATTTTTTTAAGGGGGAAATCACTATCTTGCTTTATTCTGCCTCAAATAATTTATATTGCTTTAACAATTTTTTACTACTACCAGGAATGTAGTGGAGGGTATACGCAGGTATACACCGTATACCTGCTGGATTTTTTTAAGAAGCTTAGTATACCCTCTGTTTCTCAAATAAAACTATAGCGTGTACTTTAGGCGTGACGTTCAGGATTTTAACGTATATACCCTCTGTTTTTTTTTTTTTTTTTTTTTTTAATGATTACAACACTGACTACTACCCCTTTAAATCTACTTTTACTAATAACTACTTTTAAACTATACAATGCTTTTAGAGATATAATTTAAACTACTATGTTTAAAGATGTAATTACAATAAAATGTAATATTTCCATACGATGTGTTATAACTTAATCTCCTACTTAATTTTTTAGGGTGGAAATCACTATCTTGCTTTATTCTGCCTCAAATAACTTTTACTGCTTTTTTGCAGATTTTTTTTTAGCTTTCATATAGATTTTATAAAATTTTCTTTGAAAGAATAAACTATTCACTTATAATAATGCCATTCATAGTCTTGGAGTAGGGAAAGAAACATAATGTTTGAATAGAATTTAAACAAAATTTCATTTGCCTTTAAATTTCTCTTTCCTTTATCAATTTTATAATCTCTTTTAAATTTTAGTACAAATTATTTTAATCTAATGAAATAATGCTTCTGATTGAATGACAGCTAAAATTATGAAAAAAATTTTTTTTAAATCTTTTAATCCTTTATATCCATATTATGAATTTAAAAACTGTCTCTTCGAAACTTTTTTTCCTTGCATTACTATGATACATTAGAAGTTGTATGCACTAAAAACAAAAGATTTAATTTTTTTGTTAATTATGGCAAATTACTTGATGTGGTACTTCAAAGTACCGTTGGGTCATAACGCTTGGACAAAAATCGAGACTTATTAGAAGGAAAAAAACTACATCCAATTTTTTCTTATTATTTTAATGTGACTTATCATGCATATATGTAGTGTATATATATCTATAATGTATATATGACTAGATGATGATGCTGTTGGTGCATCATTAGTGAACATTTCACCATCAGAAGAATATTCTACAGTTCTATCACTATCGTCCGATGGAAAGCATATCTGAAAAAAAATTTCAAACTTTTAGTTGAAGAAAACTCAAAGGGATTCATAAAAATGCTAAAATATATTTTTAGATTTTTTTTCTAATTTTATTTTTTCATTTGTTTTATAAAAACACATTATTTTTTCTAAAGATAAAAATAACATATTTTTGCTTTATTATTCCTCAATACTATACATAAGTCATGCATTTATCTCCCCCTACATTTTATGAAAATCCTTCTGTCTAGCACCCAGGCATCCCTACTAATTATATACGTTTTTGTGCACCATGTGTATCAAACGATAAAAATCTAAGTAAAAATCATGTCTAACGTAGTCGCGACGGTACTCAAAAGTGCCGCTTTGAAAAGTGCTTCGTAAAGTAAACAAACTGACAATTAATGTTTTTTTTTTTTTTTTTAGCCTAACATATTGTCAAATGATCTATTTAACACGTTCACGCCGGCGCGGTGGGTCACACTCGACTGTTCCAGAGTTGTCAAGCCTCCGGCTTTTTGCACACCACTATTATTTTAGAGAAAATGTTGTTCCTTTAAATCGGCCAATTGCTCTAATTAAATAAAACAACATTTTCTGTATTAAAATACTGGTATCCAAAAAGCCGGAAACTTGACAGCTCCGAGACAGTCGAGTGTGACCCACCGCGCAGGCGTGAACGTGTTAAAACAAAAATAAACTAGTTGGATGTGCCAGTCCCAAAACTTTCTTCTATCTCATACATCTTAATATCTCAAAAAGTAGTTACAGATGTTAATACTGCAAAACTTTGATTTTCATCTTAAATTTCTACTTCAGTCAATGAAGCGTAGTAAAAATGAGTTCATCTCTCTCATGATACATATTAAAATCAATAGTTTTTCGTTATTCTATTGTACATCAGCTTTTTGTGAATAGCCAGCTTAGCAGGACGCGAGTTCCCGTCGCTGCACGAGCCGCCGATGGACAGCAGAATTAGGAAAAATCGAGAAAATGGCACAAAAATCGCTATCACAGCGCCCCTTTCCGGCGGAATATATCCAAATTCAAGGCGAAATTGCTGGTCACAGCCAAATACATACACAAAAAATTTAGTTCAATTCTATGCATAACTTCATGCACTAATTGATGGTACAATAATGAAAATGGCACAGACATCGCTATTACAGCGCCCCCTTCCGGCGGAATATTTCCAAATTCAAGGAGGACCTGCTGGCCATAGCCAAAAACATACACAAAAAATGTGGTTCAATTCTATGCATAATTTCATACACTTTTCGTTGGTACAATAATGAAAATGACACAGACATCGCTATTACAGCGCCTCCTTACGGCAGAACTTTTTCAAATTCAGGGAGGACCCACGGGCCATAGCCAAAAACATACACAAAAAATTTGGTTTAATTCAATGCATAACTTCATAAACTTTTCGATTGTACAATGGCGACACACGGATAGACAGACATTTTGTATAAACATGATTTTTGGGATCTCTGAGCCCTAAAACGTGCAAATCCGTCGAAAACCGGAAATCGAAAAAAAAAAATTTCTATTACTACTTTCTTCTATTGAAGCTAGAAGAAATTAAAAATATGATAGCCCTTACGATTAAAATTTAAGATGGTTCCAAGCAAAAGTTGGGGATAGACAAGAAAATGGAAGCAAAATTGACACTCACACTTGGCCAAAATAGCTTCGTTAGTGATGGGCGATAACGAGATGTTTTTCTCGATTTTCTCGATTGTATGGACATCTCGATATTTTTCGATTGTGTAAATTTTTTCTCGATGACTACAGTTTGCAAATTTCTTTTATAAATCATATATTATGTATTATATACGTCATACATTTATCAAGAATCGTCTGCGGGTGAACTGGAATGAGTCGATGTTAATAAAGACTAGGTGACTTCGACCGCTAGCGGGCCCCTCCTTTAATCGGGGCCCCTAATTTATACGTAATCTTGTAATATGAAATCACGAACAGGTTACCCGCTATATACGGCACTGATATATGATAGCAGGCGGGTGTGGTGTGCACGCACTACAAAATCTTGTAAAAAATATAATATCGAAACGAATGAACCTCGGACCAGATCTCTTGGGGAGGGGTCAAAGCGAGCGGAGGAGCACAGCAGCTGCATAATATGATTAAGTCGTCACAGATCTTTAGGCCTTTCCAACCATATGTCACATGAGAAGTCTGGATCTGAATTTATAAAAATGCCCTCCCCGTGGGGGCAAAGGGGGAGAGGGGTGCGGGAGGTGGATAACATGAGTAAGTGGTCATAAGCCTTTCCAACAATATGTCACATGAGGGGTCTCGGCTAAATTTAGAAAAACACCCCGTAGGGGAAAAGTGGGGGGGGGGGCGGTCACCGGAGGTGCATTACATCAATAAGTAGTCACAGACCTTCCCAACGATATCTCACATGTGGGGTCTTGGCTAAATTTGGAAAAGTGTCCCCCGGGGGGGCAAAATGGGGGACGGACACCGGAGGAGCATAACATCAATAAGTAGTCACAGACCTTTCCAACGATATCTCACATGAGGGGTCTTGGCTAAATTTGAAAAAGTGTCCCCCGGGAGGGGCAAATTGGGGGAGACTGTCACCGGAGGTGCATAACATCAATAAATAGTCACAGACCTTTCCAACGATATCTCACATGAGGGGTCTTGGCTAAATTTGGAAAAGGGCCCCCGGGGTGGGCAAAGTGGTGGTGGGAACACCGTAGGTACATAACATCAATAAGTAGTCACAGACCTTTCCAACGATATCTCACACGAGGGGTCTTGACTAAATTTGAAAAAGTGTCCCCCGGGGGTGGGGGCAAAGAGTGGGGGGGACTGTCACCGGAAGTGCATAACATCAATAAGTAGTCACTTACCTTTTCAACGATATCTCACAAGAGGAGTATTGACTAAATTTGGAAAAGTGTCCTCCCGGGGGGGGCAAAGTGGGGGGCGGCCACCGGAAGTGCATAGCATCAATAAGTAGTCACAAACCTTTCCAACGATATGTCACATGAGGGGTCTTGGCTCAATTTGGAAAAGTGTCCTGAAATTTCATATATTATAAATAATATTTAGCGGAAGGCTCCATAAAAAAATCCGATCTAAAATGATAAAAACTGAAAAAACTACCCTCGCAGTAGGGGCCAAATTGGGGAGGGGAGAAAGAAAGTCTCATAATATGAAAGAGTCATCCGAGAGCTTACCGATGACGTATCATTTGACTGGTCGAAAAAAAGTTTGAAAATTGCTCCCCCTCCCTCCCCTCGTGGGCCCACTCTTTCGCCCCGGAATTCACACAGCCGCCACTTTAAAATTTTTATGTTCAATAAATAATATTTACCGGAAGACTGCATAAAAAACTCACGTCTAAAGTGATATTTAAATTTATTATAGAAATCGGCTACGGTTTTAAAAATTTGATCCCCCCTTCCCCATCCCCCTTTGGGCGAAGAAAGGTTCATAGTATGAAAGAGTGGTCAAAGGGCTTTTCGATTATATGCCACAGGAAGGGTTCGGTAAAATTTTTAAAATTGCACCCCGCATGACTCCACTCTCACGTCCTCCTCCCTCGAAATCACCCGACCCACCTTCCTCTTTGAAATTTTTATATTTAATAAATAATTTTTATCGGAGGGCTCCAGATATGTGACATCTTGGTAGGGCTAAAATAAGAGAAACTTTGAAAATTAGGATTTCATTTCACAGCTCATTGTCATGCCTCTTTCTCTATCTCGTCCCTTGGTACTCTCGATAAATTTTCTTACTTTTCTTCTCTGCCGAGGACGAGAGAAATCCTAGAAAAGCTTCTCATAGCGAAATGTTGAAAAGCGCGAGAGAAATCCTCGAAAGGCTTTTCATTGGGAGATTTCGAAAAGGACAAGATAAACCAGCGAGAGGCTTCCCATCGGGAAAGGTTGAAAACGGCGAGATAAACTCTCGAGAGACTTCCCATCCCGAAAGGTTTAAAACCGCGAGAGAACCAACCATCGAGCAGCTTCCCATGTGGATAAGCGTCGAAATGCAGGAAAAATCATCGAGATGAGATTTGCCGAAATGAGAGATGGAAATGAAGCTTTCAGAGTCAAACTTACTGCATTTCTGGTTTAAGTCATAATTTCTCAAAGGAGTTCATCTGCTTATCCAATCTCTTATAGCTCACAGGCTATCTAAGCCTGAGAGCTAATGTACCCGTCGGTTCTGTGTGTATGCATGTACGCAAGTACGTACGTATGTATGTACGTAACGCGATAACTCTTGATTAAAATGTACGATTTGCTTCAATTTTTTTTATGTTCATTCTGATAAGGCGTTCCGCTGATTAGTTTTGACGGTTCATTGGTTAAGGATAAAGGGAGAGAAGGGGGGTTGCCCCCCCTCCTTAATTTAGATAAATAGGTTTTCCATGCCGAATTATTCTATTTGCTCCAAATTTCGTATACCGGTTTATTATATTAAGGAGCTTCCCTGATTAAACTTGGAGGTTCATTAGTTAAGTATGAAGGGGGGAAAGGGGGGTAGACCCCCTCCTTAATTTAGATAAATGGGTTTTTCATGCAGAATTATTCGATTTGCTCCAAATTTGGTATACCGATTCATTATGTTAAGAAGTTGCCTTGACTAGATTTGGAGGTTTACGGGTTAAGTATAAAGGGGGAGGACCCCCCCCCCTTAATTTAGATAAATGGGCTTTTCATGCAGAATTATTCGATTTGCTCCAAATTTGGTATACCGGTTTATTATGTTAAGGAGCTTCCCTGATTAAACTTGGAAGTTCATTGGTTAAGGATAAAGGGGGAGAAGGGGGCTGGTCCGCCCCCCTTAATTTAGATAAATGGGTTTTTCATGCAGAATTATTCGATTTGTTCCAAATTTGGTATACCGGTTTATTATGTTAAGGAGCTTCCCCGATTAAACTTGGAAGTTCATTAGTTAAGTATAAAGGGGGGAGGGAAAGGGGGGGTAGACCCCCTCCTTAATTTAGATAAATGGGTTTTTCATGCAGAATTATTCGATTTGCTCCAAATTTGGGATACCCGTTTATTATGTTAAGAAGCTGCCTTGATTAGATTTGGAGGTTTATGGGTTAAGTATAAAGGGGAGGGGCTAGTCTCCCCCTTAATTTAGATAAAAGGGTTTTTCATGCAGAATTATTCGATTTGCTTCAAATTTAATATACCGATTTATTCCGATATGGGGCTTCCTTCATTAGATTTGGAGGTTCATTGGTTAAGTATGCAAGGGCGAAAAGGGGGCAAGTCCCCTCCCCTTAATTTAGATAAATGGATTTTCATGGAGAAATATTCAATTTACTTTAATTTTTTTTTTCTATGTTCGTTCTGATAAGGAGCTTTCCTGATTAGATTTGGAGGTTCATTAGTTAAGTATAAAAGGGTTAAATTGGTTAGACCACCCTTAATTTAGCGATATGTTTCTTTTTTTCATGCAGAATTATCTGATTTGCTTCAAATTTGATATACTGAAGGTTGATTTGATATAGTTAAGGAGTTTCCCTGATTAGATTTGGAGGTTCATTGGTTAAGTATAAAAGGGGCAAACGGGGGATATTTCCCTTCATTTATTTTTTGAGGGGCATTATTCTTTGAAATAAGAGTATAATATGCAATTAGTGTGAACCTGTGAGCTTAATGCCATCAGTTTAACTGGCACTTATCTTTTTATTGCTATTAACCGATGTGGGTTATGAAGCATAGTGGTTTATGTATTCAGTTCTGTATAGTCCTAGTTTCAAACTTTACTGTTAAATTTAGTGTCATTTTGCCCCGAATTTTCAATGTTTCTCTTATTTTAGCTCTGCCAAGCTGCCTCATACCTGGAGACTCAGATAAATACTATTTATTAAATACAAAAAGTTCAAAGAGGAAAGTGAGTGAATTCTGGTGGGCGCGAGAGTGGACAAAAGGGGGGCGGGTAATTTTCAAACTTTTACCAAACCTCTCCTTGACATATCATCGGAAAGTCCTTTCACCATTCTTTTATATTTATGAACCTTTCTCCTCCCAGAGTTGAATTACGGAAGGGGCCGGGGGGGGGGGAGCGGTGCGGGGGGGGGATTTTTTTTTCTAATTGTAGAGATTTCTACAATAAATATCATTAAATGAGGTTTTTTAATGGAGCTCTCCGATAAATATTATTTATTAAATATAAAATTCTAAAAGTGGGGATGCGTGATTTCCGGGTATATTCTGGGATAAAAGAGGGAATCCACGTGGGAGGGGTAGATTTCAAACTTTTTTTTGACCAGTCATTTGGTATATCATCGGAAAGTTTTCGGTTGTCATCGGAAAGTTACTCTTTCATATTATGAACCTTTCTTCTTCCCTCCCTAGTTTGGCGCCCCGAGAGAGGCACTTTTCGAACTTTTTTGAAATCGTAGCGTTTTTAAACATTTTAGATCGGATTTTTTTAGTGAGCCCTCCGATAAATAATTTTTAATATATGAAAATTTCAAAGAGAAGTTTGGGCAGGGTATATTTCGGGGGGCACGATAATTGGAATCCTGGGAGTTGGGACTCTTTTCTATCATTTGCTGACATCCCTCATGTGATATATTATTGGAAAGCTCTGTGACTACTATTTCATTTTATATATCGCCCGCGCCCCTCCCCTTACTTTTCCCCCGCGCGGGGCACTTTTCTAAATTTAGCCGACACCCCTCATGTGACATATTGTTGGAAAGTCCTGTGACCACTTATTCATATTATGCACTTTCCTTGCCCCTCCCCCCTACTTTGCTCCCCGCGGGGGTTCGTTTAATGTATTCCAGTCGAAGACTTTCTAAAAATGGGGAAATTAAAGATCCAATCTCAAATGACGTAGAAAAATCAATAAAAATTTTTGATCCCTTTTATCATCCTTTAGTTCATGTTTTTGCCACTAGGGGTGCTTTTTATTCTTATTTTTTTTTTTTTGGTCATTTTGGTGCTAATTGCCGAAAAATTCTAATTTTTGATACTTAAACTCCCCTTACCGCTTCATAGCTACTCGCGTTTTTTCAGCTTTTTTCAACCAGGGGGCAACCTTACAAGACTTTTCCAGTCTTATGGCTCCTTTATAGCCTCCGGCCCCACCAGTGGCTGAGAGGTTCTGCTCTCGAAGCTGGTAGACGGGAGGTGCTGGGTTCGAACCCAATCGCGCCCGTCAGCCTAACCGTTTCGGAGTTTTCGTGGTTTTCTTCGAAGCCTTGGATTTTCCATGCGTAAATACGGGTTAGGTTCCCTTAGAAAGACCCCCACGAAGGGCACTCCCCCTAGGGCCTATATCCCTCGAGTAGATAATCGGCCGTCAACAATCAACCCAACCCAACCTTTATAGCCTCCCTTTGGTTTGTTGTTTTTTTATTCCATCTGTTTTCAGTTACCCTATATTTAATAAAATCTGCCTTATATATATGCAAAAACAATGATTTCAATAATCGATTCCAGAACATCTCCTTTGTAGATTCTCGAAAGTAATCGATGACTGTATCGATTGTGTATTTTACGATAACGATTTTTTTCGATTGGTAAATTTTCGAGAATCGCCCATCACTAAGCCCTATCCCTACTATGAAATTGTCGGCCAGAATAATAGCTAAGTTTTCCAATAACTGTTTTTAGCTTTTCTTGTTATAATCGATTGTAAAACATCTCGATTGTAGATTCTAGGAATTAATCGATGGCTGTATCGATTGTGATTTTTTACGATGACGATTTTTCTCGATTGTCGAATTCTCGAGAATCGCCCATCACTAAGCTTCGTGAACAATCTTAAGCTTACTGGAACTGATATTGCTATCTAGTGATGGTCAAAGGAAGTATTTACTAGTGATGGGCGATAACGAGATGTTTTTCTCGATTCTCTCGATTGTATGGACATCTCGATAGTTTTCGATTGTGGAAATATTTTCTCGATGACTCCAGTTTGCCAACTGCTTTTATACTTCATAAATTTATCAAGAATCGTCTGCAGGTAAACTGGAATGAGTCGGCGTTAATAAGGACTAAGTGGTTTCGCCCGCTAGCGGGCCCTTCCTTTAGTCGGGGCCTCTAATTTATACGTAATGACATCTTGAACTGGCTTCCCGCTATATAAGGCACTGTATAGCAGGCGTGGTGTGTACGGACTATAAAATGTTGTAAAAAAAATAATCTCGAACCGGATCCCTGGGGGGGGGGCGGTCAAGGTGAGGGGAGGAGCACAGCAGCAGCATAATAGGAATAAGTCGTCATGGGGCATTAGGCCTTTCCAACTATATGTCACATGGCACATGAAGGATCTCGATCTGAATTTATAAAAATGCCCTCCCAGTGGGGGCAAAGTGGGGGGAGGGGCGCGGGAGGTGCATAACGTGGGTAAGTGGTCGCAGACCTTTCCGACAATATATCACAAGGGGGTCTCTGGTAAATTTAGAAAAGTCACATGAAAGTTCCCGGCTAAATTTATAAAAATGGCCCCCGTGGGACAAAGTTGGGGGGAGAGGACCGCGGGAGGTGCATAAAATGAGTAAGTGGTCACAGACCTTTCCAACAATATGTCACATGAGGGGTCTCGGCTAAATTTAGAAAAGTATCCCCATGGAGGCAAAGTGTGGGGGGGGGGGCGGTTACCAGAGGTGCATAACATCAATAAGTAGTCTCAGACCTTTTCAACGATATGTCACATGAGGGGTCTTGGCTAAATATAGAAAAGTACACCCGTGGGGGTAAAATGGGGAGGGTGGACACCGGAGGTGCATAATCTCAATAAATAGTCACAGACCTTTCCAACGATATATCACATGAGGGGTCTTGGCTAAATTTAGAAAAGTTCACCGTGGGGGCAAAGTGGGGGGGGGGGGGGTGCATAACATGAATAAGTGGTCACAGGCCTTTCCAATATGTAACATGAGGAGTGTCAGCAAAATTTAGAACAAGTGGGTAAGTGTGATCACAGATCGCACAAAGGGTTTCGTTTAATATTCCTTTCAAAACACTTTTTCTTTTTGAAAAATCTGTTAGTTCCACATTTCGCAACCAGGGGGCACACTCGATTCTAAACAAACATCTATCCGAAAGAAAACCCGCTTTACATACTATCCGTAGATATATTAGTCGAGGGGAATGGGCCCATAGCACCCGAGATCAGTAGGCACACCTGGCAGTAAAAAATGGAACTAAAATATGTAAGGCTATGGTGCATAATATGAAAGAAGGTTCAAGTGTCGGCAAAAGTTGGAAAATTGCTCCCCGGGTTAAAAGGGCGGAGGTTAGAAAAATTACTTAAAATACACAAGTTAGAGCCCGGAGGGGTCAATTATTATATAAAACTTTTTAAAGATTTTATGATTTGTCGTGTGGTCTGAGGTATTCAACTATACGTATGTAAAATTTCATGTCTCCAACTTAATTAGGTACTCTCTTAGAAAGAATTGCTTCAAATACATGTATGGTAGCTCAAAGGGTTAAACGTAAGACTTTTTCAAGATTTTATGATTTGTCGCTTGGCCTCAGGTGTTCTGCTATAAGTATGCAAAATTTAAAATCTCCAATTTAATTGGGGGCTCAGTTAGAAAGAATTGCTTAAAATACACGAGCTGGAGTTGAAAGGGTTAAACATAAAACTTTTTTCAAAATTTATTATTTGACGCGTAATCTGGGAAGTTGAGCTATAAGTACGCAAAATTTCACGCCTCCAATCTAAATAGGGGCTCACTTAGAAAGAATTTTTTAAAATACACATGTGGGAGCCCAAAAGGTTAAATGTACGACTTTTTCAAAATTTTATGATTTGTCGTTTGATGTGAGGTATTCAGCTATATGCAAAATTTCACGCCTCCAATCTAATTAGAGGCTTACATAGAAAGAACTGTTTAAAATATACATGTGGGAGCCCAAAGGGTTAAATGTACGACTTTTTCAAAATTTTACGATTTGTCGTATGATGTGTGGTGTTCATCTATAAGTATGCAAAATTTCAAGTCTCCAACATGTATAGTTTCTGAGAACGGGCTCTGTGACAGACAGACAGACGGACGGACAGACAGACAGACCGACAGAGGAGCGAGATGAATAGGGTTTCGTCAGATGAACGAAACCCTAAAAATGCCCCGGTGGCAAAGTGGAGAAAAGGGCAGGTAGGTGCATAATATGAATAAGTGGATTTTCTAATGATGTATCACATGAAGAGTGTCGACAAAAGCTAGGAAAGTGCTCCCCCCCACCCCAAGGGGCCAACTACCGCACTCCCCGGAATACAACCCAACTTTTTGAAATTTCATGTATTATAAATAATTCCGGGTGGCTCCGTAAAAAAATCCGATCTAAAATGATGAGAATGCAAAAAAGTTTGAAAACGACCCCCCCCCCCCCCCCTCACAGTGAGAGCAAAATTGGGGAGGGGGAGATGAATGTCTTATAATATGAAAGAGTTATCCAAGAGCTTTCCTATGATATGTCCCATGACGGGTTCAAAAAATGTCTGAAAATTGCTTCCCCGACCCCTCTCCCCAGTGGGTCCACTCTTTCGCCCCGGAATTGATGCAGCCCCCACTTTCAAAATTTTTATGTTTCATAAATAATAAATACCGGAAGAACCTTTAAAAAAAAATTCACATCTAAAATGCTATTTATCATAGAAATCGCTACGGTTTTAAAAATTTGTTCGCCTCTCCCCACCCGCAAAATTCAATTTTGGGGGAAGAAAGATTCATAATATGAAAGAGTAGTCAGAAAGATTTCCGAAGATATATCACATGAGAGGTTTCATAAAAGTTTGAAAATTGCACCCCTGTGGGTCCACTCTCACGCCCCTTGAATACTCCCGGAATTCTCCCAACTCTTAATATTTTTATATTTAATAAGTATTATTTTTCTGAAGGCTCCGACAAAAAACCCATTTAAATGATAATTATTCTAGATATCGCTACAGTTTTAGAGATTTGTCCGCGCACACCCTCACCCCCCGCATCCTGAAATTCAACTGTGAATGGGAGAAAGGTTCATAATATGAAAGGGTTGTCAAATTCCGATGATGTATCACATGACGTGTTCGGTAAAAATTTGAAAATCCCCCCCCCCCCCCCCCCGTGTGTCCACTCTTGCGCCCCCCGAAACTCACCAATCTCTGTCTTTGACTTTTTTTTATTTAATACATAATATTTATCGGAAGGTTCCATCATTTCACTGCTCATTGTCATACCTATCTTTCTTTCCAGCTCTCCCCTCGATATCTCTTCTCGGCCCTTCTTGACCGAGAACGAGAAATCAGTTTTCTTGACAATCACCGAGAGTAACATGTCGAGAATGGAAGAAAAGTGATTTCCCATTCTCGGCCTTAGTTAGAACCGAGAAGACATATCTCGAGGTAAGCGAGAGGTTTTCATCGAGGAGAGGTATCTCTCGAGGTAAGCGAGAGGTTTTCATGGAGGAGAGGTATCTCTCGAGATAAACGAAAGGTTTGCATCGAGCAGACTTTAGTTGAGGTGCGAGAGAGAGAGAGAAATGAATGAGCATATTCCATCTACGTCATGATTACGTAGGCTGGGTTGGCTAGCGTAAAGGAGGGAAATCACCGAAATGAATGTGATGTAAATCCCAGCTTAGAAAAACAGTAATGGAGCCCTTTCTTATGAGTTAGAAGTTCTTTGGGTATTTATTTAGCTTTCACAGTCAGATTGACAATTGGTGCGTTTTTGGTTTAAGTCATAGTTACTCAAAGAAGGATACAGATTAGGAGGCGTGTGATTTTGTTACATATATTTAAGTTAAAAAGGGTTTAATTCAGTTTGTGTGGGGCATTTTTCCATTTTTACGTTCATCTATCTTTACAAGAAGGAAGTATTGGATTCATGATAAATTGGTCAGTTTTTAGAAAATATCTGTCTTTTATGTGACAAAAATTTTGATAACGCTCTATCTCAAGAAGTAATACGCAAAATTTAATAATACTTCATATTCAGTTAGACCTAGATGTAAAATGGTGTTGATTTGTTTGTTGTGCAAATAGCCCAACAGGTAACGCTGCTATATTTCAAAAACTAATGCACGGAATTTAATCAAACTTCATTAGCTATTGCTAGAGATTGGAACCAATTCCTTGTTAGACAGGTTCACTCTTAGCAAATATATTTGTCTGGTTCCCTTTCCGATAAAGCTCTTTTGTTTTCGATCAACTTTGAAATTCTACAGCATTAGACATTTAGGGTAACTTTGATCTGTATTAAATCGTTTGCCTTTACCGAAAAAAGGAAAATGCTGTTCGATTCTAATGAGTTCGTGAATGTCTCACAAAGATACTACTTTGGATTTAAGTACAGATGGGCAACAGTCATGTTAGAGGACCATTTAGAACCTGGAAATCATTTTCGTTTTAGACAGATTCCGTCTTAGCTGGTTTGTCTAGTTATCCTCCCATTTTTTGATAAAGCTCTTTTTCTTTTGACCAACCAGAAAATTCCACAGAATTAGACACGGATTCAACATTTAGGAACTTTTCCTCAATCAAACCTTTTACTTTTATCGAAAATGTGAAAATGCAAATCGATTCTAGGTAATGCATCTGAGAATAAAAATGAGTTAGAAAGGCGCTACTTTAGATTTGGGTACAGACAACGAAGAGTTATGTTTCAATCGCTAGGGACCAAAGACCAATTCCGTTTTAGACAGTTTCCCTCTTAGCTGGTATCTTTATGCGGTTATCCTTCCATTTTTGGATACAATGCACCTGAGAATAAAATTGAGTTTTTAAATGAATCAAAAAGTAACTACTTTGGATTTAAGTACAAGTACAAACAGAAAAAAATATTTTGGAATCATTAGGGAATGGAAACCGGTTTCCGTCTTAGGTAGGTTCCCACTTAGCTGGTATATGAGTCCGGTTATCCTTCTGTTTTTCGGTAAAGTTCTTTTGTTTTCGATTAATGGTGAAATTCCCCAATATTAGGCTCGCATTTACGAAAATTTGAAACATTTGCCTTTAGCGAAAAAGGAAAAAATTCGATCCTAGCTAATACGCTTGAGAATAAAAATAAGTTCGTTAATGTGTCAGAAAGTAACTATTTTTAATTGGAATGCAAATTTAAAGAATCATTTTGGCATCGATAGGGAGTGGTAAGCAGTTTCCGGTTTACACAGGTTCCTTTTTAGCAAGTATATTTGTCTGGTTTTTCTTCCCCTTTTTCGATAAAGCTCTTTTTTTTTTTCGATCAACGGGAAATCTTACAGCATTAGATATTTAGGGGAACTTTAACTTGTATCAAATTTTTGCCTTTATCGAAAATGTGAAAAAGCTATTCAATTCTATCGAATGCGCCATAATTACGCGATTTAGACATCGCACTTTCATTAAAAATAAAAGGGAACTTATAACAAAACAAAATTAGCAAAAAGATATTACAATCCTTGAATAATTTAAATAATATTTTTAAAAGTAGGTAAATGAACTGAAAGTATTTTCTTAAGTTATTTAGCGTTCCAAAATAGCGTTGTTCTTATCATTAAAACTTTGAATATATTTCTTGATAACATATTGATCTTATATTTGAAAAACTTGTTTGAAAAGGGTGTTTTGAAAAATTCTGAGGGGTTGGGATTAACGTGTTCAACTCATTTTGCTGGCATCTGGTTCATCTGTAGTACTCTCAATTTACTAGACTTGCATACATAATACACATTGCCATACATAAAATAAAATTTGATATGAAAATCCATGATAATTATTATTAATATGCTCAAACATTACAAACTTAAAATGTTTTACAGTGTTTTATCGAAACATTAGTATGCACACTTTATTAAAGAAATTTATACGGAACATATCTTAAAGATATTAATCATTTAGAGTTTATTGGCCTGTATTAAAATATAGAATGACACATAATATTCGAAAGATAAATACTATAGCGGAGATGTTGTAACATTAAAGTTAATTTCTTAAACTCATTTCTAACAATTTGTTAATTGTCATAAACCATTAGTACAGAAAAGGGGGTAGGTTTAGGGATTAACATTTCTTTCAGAAGGCTTAAAAACTGATAAGATGTATTACATAACAAGTTGTATTAAGATTATTAACAAATGTTAGAATACAGCTTTCTAAAGGCTTCATATCAGGTGCCCCTCCATCAATTGAAGTTGAATGAAAGAGTTAATGAAAACGATAGCAGCAAACTACATTACTGCTTCTGTTTTTTCACAACCTTTCATTTAGCTTCAAAGGAAGATCTTTTTTCAGAGCATCTCAGTGTTAAATTTACATCGATTTCTTGGTATGTTGTTTTACTCCATCTATCTTTAGTTGCCACGTATTTACTAAAAACTTAAAAATTACTCTATAAGCCTGTAAAATAATAATCAATAATCGATTGTAAAAACATCTCGATTGTCTCGATTGTAGATTCCGGGAAGTAATCGATGACTGTATCGGTTGTATTTTTTTACGATGACGATTTTTCTCGATTGGTAAAATCTCGAGAATCGCCCATCACTAGCTATTTACTATTGTTACCTAACAGTACCATTGCGAATTCTTTCAATAAGTGCGTTTTAACTGGGATAGAAAAATGTGGTACCGTAAAGTACCGTCAGGGCGTGAAGGGTTAATACAATACATTTTATTTTAAGGGGGTCCTTGGCTCAAAATTCTATTTTTTTTTATTTATTGAGATTTTGTTATAAATTTTTTTTCTAAAATATGTTTTAATATAATAAGAATATTGCATGTAAAAAAATTCTAAAAAATTTTAAATATTTTTTTTATTTAAATTTTAAAATTTTAAACATATTTAAATTTTGATATAACTCTGGAAGTACTCGATTTACAAAATTTGTACACATTTGTGTACAGAAAATGTGTCATTTTAATTTGTCTTCAAGATTTCTTAAAATATTGATTATGAATATTATAAAAAAATTTTAAGTAAAAAAATGAAGTTTTTTATGAGTGAGTTTTGCATTAATTAGCATATTTTCCTAATTATCACTCAAAATTAAAAATCCCGAAGACAATTTGTTGGAAATATAGCACAAAATCTCTGTTGAAGATGTCATACATATATCTTGCAAGGAACTTTAGATATATTCTTTTAAAGTTGACAAATCGTGAAAAAATTCATTCTGAGATAAATGAAGTTAAAATTCTCGTCAGAGGGCAACTGATGCATCGCTTCTCAAGGCAAAAGGTGTTATATCTCTGGATCTAATGAATATAAAAGCATGCAATTTGCGGTATTTAACGCTAAAAACCAGGGCTGCGGAGTCGGAGTCTTGCCCATTTTTGAGCGAAAGAGTCGGAGTCGTCCATTTTACAAGCAGGTCTGCATTGTCGGAGTCAACCCATTTTTGAGCGAAAGAGTCGGAGACGGATCTGTTAAAATTCCCCCAGTTGGAGTCGGAGTCGTCCATATTTTCCACCGACTCCGCAGCCCTGCTAAAAACTCAGTATTTTTTTTTAAGCCAAAGAAAAAAAAATGCTTTTTTTTTGAGAATTTTTAGCCCCGGACCCCCCTTAAATGAATTACATAATCGGTTTGAAGTTTAGAATAAATTATATTAATATAAATGGTCTTTTATACTAAAAAAAATCCTATGATTAAATGAGGCATAAAATAGAAATGCAAATATTTTTTTTTTAATGAAATAGCTTATGAATTTTTATTATAGATAAAATCCATAATGTGTATATAGGTCTGTTTTGGAGGTAAAGTAATATCACTTTACTTTCAGGTAATTTCCTGATAAGGCAAAAATAATCTATAACGAAAGATCGATATAGAGATATAATTTAATCTACTATGTTTAAAGATATAGTAACAATGAAACACAATGATTTTGCAGGGTATGTTATAACTTAATTTTTTATCTTTTTTCGTAGAGGAGGAGAGACGGGGAGGGTCGTTTTCTTGTTTTAATCTGTCTCCTTCTATTTTTACTGTTTTATCACAGATCTTTTCAAGCTCTCATATCAATTTTATTACATTTTCTTTTAAAGCATTCACTTATAATATACCATTCAGAGTCTTGATGTGGGAAGAAAACATTAATGTTTTAATAGAATTGAAACTTTTTTTTTTTTTTTTATTCGTCTTTCTTTTAGCAGTATTATAATCTGCTTAAAGTTTCGGTAAAAAATGTTTTATTCCGATACAGTCGACGCTCGTTATTACTTCCGCCCATTATAGCAACCGTTCCATTACAACGACCTATGCAAAATATCCCGAATTATATCCCTTTTACGATATGTTATTTTTACATCCAATATAACGTCCGGCCAGCAGCTTATTTCCCAATACAGCGACCGATTTGAACTTTCCTTCAGATTTTTTTCCCCAAAAAAGGTTTACCATTTTCTTTACCCAAGAATTCAATTGCCCCACCAGTGGCTGAGAGGTTCTGCTCTCGAAGCTGGTAGACGGGAAGTGCTGGGTTCAAACCCAATCGCGCCCGTCGGCCTAAGCGCTTCGGAGTTTTCGTGGTTTTCTTCGAAGCCTTGGATTTCCAAGCGTTAATACGGGTTAGGTTCCCTTAGAAAGACCCCCACGGAGGGCACTCCCCCCAGGGCCTATATCCCTCGTGTTGATAATCGGCCGTCAAAAATCAACCCAACCCAACCCAAGAATTCATTGCCGAGAACTCATTGCTCACTGCGCGTTGATGCCTACTGTAAAATGTCTTAAAATGACACTTTAAAACATTTTTTTAAAGACATGAAAACACAAAACTACTTACTAAAATTAACTAATTGAGGTAAAAAATTTTGTTTAAAGAAAATATTAAATGCACAAAAAATAAACAACTGTTTCGAATTATTCTTGTAGAAAATATTTTTTGTGTATGTGTGTGATTTAACATTTAACATTTACATTAAATTTTATTTTACAAATACGTAATCATTCTCTTAAGCTGATTTTTATAATTATCCATTGTCAATGTTTATTTGATACGAAAGTAAAAATAATTTAGTAATAATGTTGTATTATAAAATTTCCTTAGAAACCTTAATTTTCATGCACATTATTAGAGTTGTTTTAGGGGGGGGGGGGGGGTTGTTAACTTTCGTTTTAACGACCCTCATTTTTGGCACGCGAGGGGTCGTTATAACGAGCGTCGACTGTATTACGAAAATGCCCATGATTCAACGATATATAAAATGATAAAAAAAATATAGATTCTTTTACTGTAATAGATTTCGAGATATTTTATATGTGAAATCCATAATCTGTATATAATTTTATTTATTTTATTTTATTTTATTTTATTTTATTTTATTTATTTATTTATTTATTTATTTATTTATTTTGCAGTTTATTGATTGATAAAAATACTAAATACTGATTTATAAATAATCACGATAATTGCTTCAACATTAATCTAATTTTAACATTCAATGTCTAAACTTATTTCAGAAATAATCGTAATTATGGAGGAATTTAAATTCCTCCTTGAGACGCAGCTGAATTTTGTGGCAAAATAAAATGGCTGTGATTGAATGATGCATAAAATTGCGAAAAAGTTTGAAAATATTTTTGTAATGTATTAAATTATGAAATTTTATTTCAGTTGATTTTCATGTAGTGTCTTGAATTTTAGTAAGAATTTTTTTAACTTGCAGATAAAAAATGACCGTAATGCGTAAATTATAGAAATGTTTTAAAATAGTTTTAATATAACAAATTATGATAATTCATTTTAGTTAAAATTCCATTATCTGTTTAAAAATTTTAGTACAAACTATTTTAAACTTGTAAATATACAATCAAACTCATTTATAGCGAGCTCGGATTTAATGAGAAACAAGTTTTAACTAGCAATAATGTGTAAAAAAATAATTAAACTCTGGCTTTTATTCGAGTAAAATGCAATAAAAAGTTGTGTACTAATTAGTGAGAAAAATAGGAAATTTCCTATAACATTAATAGCTTCCATATATTCATATTTTATCATTAGTCCAGGCAATAGAGGCGGTATAGGGGCTGTACCTGGAAAAATTCATGGTAATTCTGGAAAAAAGCTTACTATATGTTTTTTGGGTCGCTGAATCCGAATTTTTAACTTCCCATCAAAATTTCCCCCGGCAACCCCCCCAAATTTTGGTAAAATGCCCCCCAAAAAAGGTTTTTATTAAGAAAATCAATTTTTTTTATTGTTTTAGGGAAAAAGTATCTAGAAATTCAGAAAGTAGACAAAATTTGCAACAAATTAGATAGATAACATTATGACTTAGGATGAAGGGGAAGGGGGGATCTGCCTCGGAACATTCGCGCGGTGCTGCGTGGACTAAGTTGCGCAATTCCATTTAACCACTCACACGTTTACATTCGCCCTCCTATCTCCCCTCCGAACTTTCTCTATAAGGTTTACTTTAAGTTTTTTGAGTCGCTAAATCCGAATTTTTAACTTCCCCCTAAAATTCCCCCTTGACCCCCCCCCCCCCACCACCACCACCAAACAGTTAAATTTCTTATGATTTTAGGGGAAAAGCATTACAAAATTCAGAAACTAGGCAAAATTTACAACAAATAGGATATATGACATTATGACGTAGGGTGAACGGTGAGGGGGAGGGCTGTCTCTGAACATGCACTGCGGCGCTACGTGCACTAAGTTATGGAGTCCAGGCAAAGAGGATTTTACCTGGAAAAATTAATACTAGTTCTGTATTTCGACTCACTTTATGTTTTTTAGGTCGCTGAATCCGAATTTGTAACTTCCCACCAAAATTTCATCCGGCAACCCCCCAAAAAATTGATTTTTTGAAAAAATTTGGTTTTTGAGAAAAGCGCGCGGGGAATGTTCCGAGGCAGCCCCCTCTCTCCCCGTTTATCCTACGTCATAATGTCATATACCCTATTTGTTGCAAATTTTGTCTAGTTTCTGAATTTCGTAATGCTTTTCCCCTAAAACAATAAGAAATTTAAGTTAATAACAACTATTTGGGGGGGGGGGTGTCAGGGGGATAATTTTGGGGGTAAGTTAAAAATCCACATTCAGCGACCCAAAAAACTCAAAGTAAACCTTACAAGGAAAGTTCGGAGGGGAGATGGGAGGGCGAATGTAAACGTGTGAGTGGTTAAGTGGAATTAAGCAACTTAGTCCACGCAGCACCGCGCGCATGTTCCGAGGCGGATCCCCCCCTTCCCCTTCATCCTAAGTCATAATGTCATATATCTAATTTGTTGCAAATTTTGTCTACTTTCTGAATTTCTAGATACTTTTCACCTAAAACAATAAAAAAATTGATTTTTTTAATAAAAACCTTTTTTGGGGGGCTTTTTACCAAAATTTGGGACGGGGGGGTGCCGGGGGAAATTTTGGTAGGAAGTTACAAATTCGGATTCAGCGACCCAAAAAACATAAAGTAAGCCGATTTCCAGAAGTACCATCAATTTTGCTAGGTAAAATTCCCTATTGCCTGGACTACATTCTAGGAAAACCGCCATAACCAGTATCATAACCAGATGTAACGCGTCTAAATTCGACGAAAGAAAATATTTAAAAGAAAAAGGTTACGTTAAATTTAATAATAAATCTACAAATATATAATTACAATAAAAAATCAATACTACATTAGCTATTCTAACATTTAAAATAAATGTTATTTTTAACCAAAGTTACCGAAATATTTTTAATATAACTAATTACGATATTTCATTTTAGTTAAAATTTCATAATCTTGACACAAGCTTGATTAATATACTTTATTAGTATATTAGTATATCCCGTAATCTGTTTAAAATTTTAGTACAAACTCTTTTAAACTTGTAAATATACAGTCAAACTCATTTATAGCGAGCTTGGATTTAACGAGAAACTGGTTTTAACGAGCAATAATGAATAAGAAAAGAAAAGAAATTAAAGTCTGGCTTTTATTCGAGTAAAATGCACTAAAAAGTAGTACACCAATTAGTGAGAAAAATGAGAAATTTCCTATATCATTAATAGCTTTCATATATTTAAACTTTATCGTTCTCAGAAAACCGTTATAACCTGTGTCATAACCGGATGTAAAGAGTCTAAATTCGACGAAAAAAATTATTTAAAAGAAAATGTTACTAAATTTATAATAAACCTACAAAAATAATTACAATAAAAAATCAATATTGCATTAGCTGGTCTAACGGTTAAAATAAATATTATTTTTAATCAAAGTAATCAGCGATATGTAATCAAGATAAGTAGGGGAGGTAGGGTTAATTAGGATCACTTTTGACAATTTGAACTTTGACAATTAATTTCCAGAGAATGAAGTGGACTACATACTAATGTTATGTATAATTTTACTCAGAAGTTAGTTGCCTCTTGAAATATGTAAAAAATTATTTTCAGTGTATCGTGTTACCTGGTACAAGTGTCCTTTTTCAAAAAATACCTCTTTGATTCCAATTAACCCATGAAATGGGGTAGTTGGGATTAGTGGTATTTTTTCTCATGGCTTACAAGATATACAGTCATGGGTAAATGGAATTAAAAGATCTCGGTGTGGGCCAACTATTCTCATAGATACAGTATTGGAAAGTACGCTTGAAAAAAAACTTTTATAAGGGGTTTTCAATATTCATATATTAGACTCTGCCAACAAAACAAAATCAAATGAAAATTTTCTGTTGGAAATTAATAGCGTTGTTGTATTACTAAAGAACTAATTTACAAAGTTTATTTTTTTATTTATTTTTTTTTCTTCAAAATAACATGAAATGCAAGCAACGGGAGGGGGGACAGGAGGATCAGTCAAAGCTCATATGTTGTGAAGGAGGAAATTTTCATTTACTTTGAAAGTGTTTAGGCCTAATTAGGCTTAAAGCATGCAATCAAGGCTAAAATTTGGAATAAATGCAAAATAAAATTGTAAAGTAAATGTTTTGGTAACACAAAATGTGCAGTAATGGCCATAGGGGTATTTCACAGGATCTGAAAACTGAAAGATTAAAAATTGCATTCTAAACCACAATTTGATTTGAATAGAAAATAAAATTTGCGATCCCAATTTACCCTTAACACAAAAACTCCATGATCCTGTTTACCCCAAAAATGCTATTTCTGGGGTAATTAAAATCATGCAGATTATTAACATTGTATTCGTCTGTTGCAAAACGTAACCATTTTCTAAATTTAAATACATAGCTATATTTCAATATTCCTACATTTTTTTACACCGGACCTTTTTAACTAAAACATTCTGACTTTGACGGACAACGTTTTTCTTTGTGTTCAGGGAAAACAGTGATTACTTCTACAGGAATACATTTTCAATCCAAAAAAAAAAAAAAAATGCACATGTAGAATATTAGTCAGACTTCATAATTAGCATGGTCATTTTTTTTATTTGTTACAGATTGCTCCTGAAGTGCCTCTGATCCCAATTACCCCTGATCCTAATTACCCCTATCTCTCCTAATTATGATGAAGTTATCAAATGAGGTTCTGGTGTTTGGTACTAAGGGAATGAAACACCAGCAAAAAAATCACATCATTTTAGCAGATTTTTTTGCGTAAAATTTACATGCCTACTTCTCATATTGCTATTCACCATTTTAGTAAATATCTTATATTTTAATACGAGCAAAAATTGTGTGTGTGTGTGTATGTAAATTTTATCTTGAAAACGGCTCAAACGATTTTGACTAAATTTTGTATTTCACCATTTTCGGGCACGAGAAGACCATTGGGCTAGGTCACATGTTCGAGAAAATTCGATTAGTGGGCCATAATGGGTCAGGGTCGAGCTAATTATATCTGAGAAACGGCTCAAACGATTTTGACTAAATTTTGTATCTAACCGTTTTGGGGCACGAGAAGACTATTGGTTTAGGTCACATGTTCGAGAAATTTCAACTAATGGGTCATATTTGGGTCACTATGGCTCAAGCCAATATTATCTAAAAAACGACTCTAACGATTTTAACTAAATTTCGTATTCTATCATTTTGGATTACGAGAAGACCATTGGGCTAAGCCCCATGTTATAGAAAATTTAATTAATGGGTCATTTTTGGGTCACTGTGGGTCAAGTTAATTTTTTCCAGAAAACGGCTCTAAGGATTTTGACTAAATTTTGTATTCTATCGTTTTCAGGCTCGAGAAGACTATTGGGCTAGGTCGCATGTTCAAGAAAATTTGATTAGCGGGTCATTTTGGGTCACAATGGGTCAGGGTTAAGCTAATTGTATCTAAAAAAGGCTCAAACGATTTTGACAAAATTTTGTATTATACCGTTTCCGGGCATGAGAAGACCATTGGATTAGGTCGCATGTTCGAGAAAATTCGATTAATGGGTCATTTTCGGTCACTATGAGTACGGTCAAGCTAATTATATCTAAAAGTGTCTCAAACAATATTGACAAATTTTGTATTGTACCGTTTTCGGGCACGAGAAGATCATTTGGCTAGATCACATGTTGGAGAAACTTTGATTAATGGGTCATTTTGGGGGTCACTACGGGTCAAGAAATTTATATAAAAAACTGTTCTAACGATTTTGACTGAATTTTGTATTCTACCGTTTTGGGTAGTGGTCACATGTTCGAGAAAATTAGATTAGTGGGTCATTTTGGGTCACTGTGGGTCAAGTTAATTTTATCTAGAAAACGGCTTAAACGATTTTGACTAAATTTTGTGTCCTACCTTTTTGATTACCAGAAGACCATTGAGTGAAGTCAAATGTTCAAGCAGATTTGAATATTGGGTCATTTTGGGCCACAATGGGTCAGGGTCAATCTAATTGCATCTAAAAATCTTCTCAAACGATTTTGACAAAATTTTGTATTGTACAGTTTCTGGGCACGAGAAGATCATTGGGCTAAGTCGCAGGTTCGAGAAATTTCGATTAGTGGATCATTTTTGGGTCGCTACCGGTGAAGCTAATTTTATCTAGAAAACGGTTCTAACGATTTTGATTAAATTTTGTATTCCATCGTTTTCGGGATCGAGACGACCATTGGGTTAGGGCGCATATTCGAGAAAATTCTATTAGTGGGTCATTTTTGGGTCACTATGTGTCCGAGTCAAGCTAATTGGTTCTAAAAACGGCTTAAACGATTTTGACAAAATTTTGTAATATACCGTTTTCGGTCTTGAGAAGATCACTAGGCTGCAGTGTTGAATTCAGACACTTTTCTCCGGGAGGTATTTCTGTGGCTGCGGTAGGGGGGAATTATAGAGTTCCGGGGGCTGGGTTCCCCCGGGCCACCCCCTGAATTCAATACTGCTGGGCTGGGTCACATTTTCGGGAAAATTAGATTAGTGTGTCATTTTTGCATCACTACGTGTCTAGCTAACATCATCTATAAAACGGCTTAAACGATTTTGTCTAAATTTTGTGTCCTACCGTTTTTGATTGCCAGAAGACCTTTGAGTTAAGTCACATGTTCGAGCAGATTTGATTAGTGGGTCATTTTCGGTCACTACTAGTCATTGTCTTGAAGCCGCAAATTTGGCAACAGCCAATAAGTTGGCGATATTTGGCAAAATATTGACGACATGTGACCGAAAAGTCGACTTTCAAGATTACGAATGCCAAAACACATACCTGGCGCCAAATGAAAAAATGTAGCCAAACTTGGCTATATTTGGCGAAAAAAATAGGCTTTCAGAATATGAAGAATTTTTTTAGAAATTCTTAATAGGACTCCAGATACACGGTTAAACCAAACAGAGTCGAACTAAAAACGTAATTTGGATTGATGACCTTTTCTTGTAAATGTGTAAATAATGTAAAATTTTGGAACATGTACGTAGATAGTTTTCCCATTGATTGTTTTTGTAAATAATACTGTTATAAAATAACATGCGTTTTATAGAAATAATACAGAGATAAGGATACCACGAGAATATTATATCGTGTTGAACACAAAGCTAATTTTGACCGAGCATAGCTCGTTCATCCCCGCTTGTATGTCCTAATTTGATGTCACATTTGCCAACTATAATTTTAGGATTTCGTCCATCTCCCGAAACCCTGATGGTCTCGCTTTTCTGTCTGTCCGTCACAGCGCTCGTACTCAGAAACTATTTAAGTTACAGACTTAATTTTTTTTTCTTTACGTCGAGTTGAGTACCTCCTATCATACCCAAAATCATGAAATTTTGAAAAAGTTATGTTGTTTTAATTAAATAAATTAATGTAATGATATCCCACCATTTTTGCGATTTCAAAACACAATCTGAATTTCAACTTTTTTTCGTAAACTCGGTAGTCCCTAGCGGTAGTCCTGTGGTAGAGTGTGTTATTTCTAACCAAAAAATCTCGGTTCGAAGTGTGTGGCGGAAGCTGAAATTTTCAATTTTATACATTTAATTGACCGATGGTTTTAAATAAAAGAAATTTCGTATTTTTTAGCCATTTTACGGGGTTTTTAGAATTTTAATAAATGTTAACATCCTTTTTTGACACCATCTAGTGAATGTTTGGAAAGTTAAAGAATTAATATGAATTTTTTCGGCATTATTTTAGCATTTTAAATATGTCTTAAACATTTTTTTCTTTTGAAGAATTTAAATTTTATTTATACCTCCGCTAAATTTTTGAAATTGCTGAATTTAAAAATATTCGGATTTTTTAATTTTATTTAAATAATTTTACTTGAATATTTTTAATTTAGTCTAAAACTATGTTTTTTAATTATTTTAAAATTAAATATAATGGTGCTGTCATTTATGTAACGGTTTAATAATTATAAATTAACAATTTTGATCTATTAATTAAGGATAAAGTGTTTTAAAGGAGGTATTAAACGAAACCCTCTGTGCGATCTGCGATCTCACTTACCCACTTGTTCAGGTGAACATTCGCACTCTTGACTTGAGGTTCTAATCCAGTGGTTCCCAACGTGGGGCGTACGCCCCACCGGGAGGCAGTTCGACATTTTAGGGGGCAATTTCAACTTTGTAACTCGCTCATTCGCTGTGAGTTTTTTTTTTTTTTTGGGGGGGGGGTGGGGGTGGGGGGGAGACTAAAAACTTAACTTAAACTAAAGACTTTTAGACTAAAAATAAGTTATATATTCAAAATTAAAATAATAATATTAATAATACTTTTTTTTTTTGTTCAATTTCCAAAAAGTTCCGAATCAAAAGCTTACAATAATATTAACACCATAATAATTACATGAACAAACTTTAAAAATATTTTAAAACCCTCTTTAATAATTAAATTCCCCTGTTACACCGACACTAAAATAATCGAAGATAGTCTCAGGAAGCATGGTTTCGCAGTCACTAGGGTTGCTATGCTTAAAAATCGTAAAACTGGCCAACCAATGCCGATATACATGGTAAATGTTATACCACGTAAGAACTTTGAAGAAATTTACCAGATCAACGTTATACATTACATTTCAGTTGAGATTGAAGCTTTTACTAGCAAAAATCGTGTAAAACAGTGTTACAAATGCCAAGGTTACGGTCACGCATCAGAAGTGTGTGGCTTCGATGCTAAATGTGTAAAATGCGGAGATCTACATTTAAGTACAGATTGCCACCACAAGGGGCGTATTAAACCCACTTGTGCCAATTGTGGACTCGGCACCCAGCGAATTTCCGCGGTTGTCCAAAAAATCCCTATAGACTAGAAAATAAACAAAACCGTAAAACAAGTAATAGCGTCAGCAATCTCTCCCAAGAAACCCAAATCTTAGCGGATATATTTAAGAATTATAACTATACCAAAAATACTAAAGACTCTGAACCCTCTACTAGTACTGATGAATTAAACTCTGATATCAATGATAGTACTACCGCAAACACCCATTCCTCCCCTACTACTGAAAATTCTAAAATTCCTACAAATTACACCAATGATATAAAAGACATTCTTAATACTTTCAACGAAGTTAAACAAATTTTTCAAATCACTAAATTCCTAAAATGTATAAAGAACATCTCAACTCAGACTAAGAAACTCGATAATCCGATGCAAAAATTGATGGTTATATTAACCGAATTTGATAAACTTGCAAGTCATATCAACATTTACGAAGGTTAAGCTCTTCATTTGCTAAACTTTTTTCTTTATTTTTGTTTGTGTTGTTTGTTTAAAAAAAAAAAAAAAAGAACTTCTATTCTTGTATATTATGCTCTTCTCATGATATTACTCTTATTTTTTTCATTCTCATGTTTAATTCTCCTCAAATTACTAGACTGGGTGGACGCCGTCCTCTTGCTGTCGTTTGATCCCCTCGGCTTTTGCATTTAACTGTTTATTTAGTTTGAACTCTCCTCATTGTAGCTTTTTCTTATATTTTTATTCTTTTTTACTGAAAGTAATTTAAATTCTCTTGTAAATATGTATATATTTAGTTTTTGTTTCATTTCTTCACTGTGTTAAACTTTTTTACTTATCAAGATATATTAAATGTATGGTCTCTGAATTGAGTCTTTTTTTTATGGGGCTTCCTTTAGTAGCTTTTTCGCCTGTCCTGGACATTTATGTGGATCATATGGAACATTTTTAATTTTTTTTTTCTCCTACTAGTTATACTAACAATTTTTTCTTTTAAAAATTGTCTATCTTTTTAGCTTTTACTCTCTCTTTTTCGTGGCTACTAGCCGCGTTTAAACGCTCTTTTTTCTAAAGCTCCCATTGCATTGTAACACGATTTACTCTTAGCCTGGATGTAAAGTTGCCAAGCAACTAGGGCATCCATACACCAGCTTTAGTGAACAGTGAACAGCAGTGCAGTTCCAGGGACTACCTATTTGAAGATCAAATCCACGCCCTGTCGATGAGTATTTGTAGAGCACATCATAAAGAAAACAGGAAAAGTTAGTCTAAGTGCAGCGAAAAGCTGCTTACGAGTGTCGATAGCTCCCAGCACGCCGAGAGCTAAAGACTGAATGAGAGAAAAAGAGAGGAAAAAGTCTATTTATGTGGATGGCCAGATGGGCAGCCAATACGAAAATAGGAGGCGGGGCTTCACTGTTACATGAAGTCCGCTGTAGAAAATAGACCGATAGAGTAAGAAAAGAGTTGTTCAAGGTTCATGAAAGCCGAAATGTCGCAAGCCAAGTTCAAACATAACCAAAAAAAAAGACACTTTTCAGTGACCATACATTTAAATTACAAAAATAAGAGAATAAATCAATTTTAAAAAGGGTAGGAGCCATAAGCGAACTTATGACTCGCTACTAGAGAAGTTAAAATTACTGTTGATCATCTCGCTGAAGGCGAGAAGTTTAGCTATAGAATTTTCTTTAGATTGTATCGCTTCGAGGACACTGTTGAGTTTTATGGGGATTTCGTTAAATGAACTTACATTTAGTTCTTGTTTGATTTTAGATAGGATTTCAGCTATCGTGTTAATAGAACCTGAAAATTCCTGCAACTCATAAAGCTGCTGAGTGGGAGACGGAGCCTTGGGTAATGAAGAAATTTTATTGGCTGAAGGTACGATGACGTCCTCAGTTTGTCTCTGTGATTTTTTGGCAGAAATTTTTTCTTGTTTACTTTCACCAACTATTTTAGCGTAAGATTTTTTAAATTGGGGTTTGAGGGGAAATTGCGAACAACCTTTATAAGATGAAGGGTGTTCTAAAGAGCAGTTAGCACATTTAGGAGGAGGTTTTGTAATTTCAGCAGAATTTTCCTTAGCAGTAGCGATATCTTTTTTAATTTGGCAGTCTGGGGACAGGTGGGGACCACCACATCCCACGCATTTGGGATTTAAATGACAGTTCGTACTTACGTGGTAGAACTTTTGACAGCGGTGGCATTGAGTTGCTTTTTTAGAAGGGCGAAATTTTTCAACTTCAACCCTTAAGCTATAGATAGCATTTACTTTAAAAATTTCGTATGACGTAGCATTTTTAGGAAGCTCCAATAAGTAAAGAGGGAGGGGTTTCCCATCTCTACGACTTTTTAGTTGAGACATTTTCAGAATAGTGAAACCTCTACATGAGAGAGTTTCTTTGACACTTTCGATATCGAGAGTTCTAGGGAGGCCTCTAATGACCACTTTCAGTGGAATATTCCGATCCGAGATAATATAGTGCTGAACAGCAGTTTGTTTAAAGTGCTCGTGAAGCGACATTTTGTCGCGGAAAGTTGCTGGGGAGATTCGAATAAAATCTCCTGATATTTTAGCTTCAAATATGAACTTGTTACAGGATGATAGTTCGTTGAGAAAATTAATAATATTTGGAATACCTGTAACCATTAATGGTTTGGGTCTTTTTTTTTAGAATTTTCAGGAGTTTCATCATTATTATTTTCGTCACTAGACTCCGATTCCGAAAAACTTTCGTTATCATCGTCTTTAGGGGTTTCATCGGTAGGGGATTTTTTAGCAGCAGTTTTATGTTGCACTTTACTTTTGCGTTTTTTACTTTTCTTTTTGACTGGGGTAAAGCCCTCATCAGTGTCCATCATTTTTACGCTACCATCTTGCATTTTAGAATTTACAACGAGTTGGATAGCATCCAACATATTGTTGGCTTTGCGAGAAGTTAAATTATTAAGAATTTCTAATTTATCAAAAGTAGTTAAAGTATACGGCTTATCATTAAGCATAATTTCAGAAGGACCATTAAATTCATTAGTATACTTAGTTAAAAGTGCGGAGATATCAACTCTATTACTTTTAGAATTGTTAGTAGAAAGAGAAGACACAGAAGATGTGCGACTCATCATACCATTTCCGCCAGAGGCAGCAGGGGCAGACCCGGGGGCCTGAGACGTCATCAGAAGCAAAAGCACTGACAGGAACAATCTAGCTGGAGCTTACACACACGCTAGCTGTGATAACACAATGGAACAATGGAACAATGTGAACAGCTGATTGGATTGCCTAGATGCGTTGCAACTTTACATCCAGTGGATAGGTGATCGTGTTGCAAGGGCATTAGGGAGCCTTAAAAAAATAATAATGTTTAGGCGTGGCTGGTAGCCACAAAATTAAATTTACTTTAAGAAAAAGAAAAGACTAACAAAAAAAAGGCAAAGTACATAAGTACTAGAATAACATGTTGAAAAGTAAAAAAAAAAAAAAAAGAAAAAAAAAAATAACTAAAAAAGAAAGAAAAATTCCATTAGTTCCAAAAAATAAAGCAGGAAAAGACGAAAAAGCTACCGGGGAGTGCCCCATAAAAAAAAGACTCTTTTCAGAGACCATACATTAGTTTAAATATGAAATGCTAAAAAATTAGCAGAAAAACTTTTTTTTTTTTAATACTATGTACAGGACAGAACAAATAGAAAGGTTAAGTAAAGCAGAAGGTGAGAGAAACTCAGTCTTCATCGTTAAGCAAAAGCGAGTATTTAGGGTGTTTTCTGTTAGTGGGGTCGGATACCTCGTAGTCGGGAAGTTCCGCTACAATTTGGTTAGGGAGGTTGTAAACAGATTTATAAAAAATTTTAGCAAGTTTATTAATGCGCTGTTTTAAGGAAGTGGTTTTCAAATCCCTGCGGATAGTGGTATTACGAAGAAAACGGTGACCATTACGTATATAGCGTAAGTTTTTGTTATGAGCACCGTAAAGATACTCCATACTGGTTTTGCAAGCGAATCCCCAGATCGGACAAGCATAGGTTAAGATTGATCTAATACATGCATTATACAGGATTAGTTTATTATGAATAGAAAGAGTATTGCTTTTGAGAAGAGGAGAGAGGGCCTGGGAGATACTAGCAACTTTGCCACGGATATTAATAAAATGTTTTTTCCAGGTAAGTCTTCTATCAAGGGTAACCCCCAGATACTTGGTGTCATTAGTCCAAGGAATAGTAGTGTTATTGATAGTAATGCGATTTGGAAATGTTAATTTTTTAGAGAAATAGACAGCAGCTGTTTTCTGCTCGTTGAGCTTAACACGCCACAGGGTACACCAGTTAAGGAATTTATCTATGTGTTTATGGAGAATTTTGTATAATGTGAATGGGTGTTGTGCAGAGGCGTACATTGCCGTGTCGTCCGCGTACTGTGATGACACCAGCTTTATTGTTCCATTAATAATTAAATTTTTTTATAATTTTTCTGGTTATTGAACTAATTTACATTTTTTTTTCAACTGTTTCGAGTATTTATAAAATGAGCTTTTTATATCTAATTGCTCTGCTCTATGTAACATGACGAAACTTTTATGCTTAAAACTACATAAAAATACATCTAAATTTTACTGTTTTGAACCTATTTAAACCTAAAAAAAAATATTTCGAATATCTAAACGTGGTACTATAAACTTTAAAAATATTAATGCTTCTGGTGTATTTTATTATTCACAGAAAAAAAAAATTGTTATCAATTTTAATGCTAAATGCGAGTTTGACGAGCACTTTGTGAAGGTAAAAAAAAATCCCTGCCGGCCCTGCCTACAGGCGGAGGTAGATTTCGAAGTTAAGTATATTAATTGCACCAACAAAAACTAAATCATAAGTAGATATAAATCCACTTTAACAGTTTTATCTGACCGCTTTTGACGAGTTTTTATTTCATTTTTATATAATAGCTGGTTTTATCAGAATCATGTTAAGGCGGTATTAAAAAAAATACTTTTCCATGCTCAACAACTCGAAATTTTCTGGCACATTTTCAGATTCATTTTTAATAGAAAAAATACGAAACTTGCTGACGTGATTTTTGAAAAGATTTATAAGCGATATGTGTTTTTATTTTTCTTTCAATTAATTGAAACTTGATTAATAAACAATTATTTTCTCAGTAGGGCAATATTTTTCGTTTCTAACACAATCGCTTCGGGAAATTCTGTTCAAAATGCCCACTTTGACATCATTTTTTGAAATATATTCTGCCTCTATCAAAAAATCGATCATTACGGTACATTATATAATTTCTGAAGAAGAGAATCTATCGATTGGACGCGTTTGAGAGAAAAAATTAATTTAAAAATGAGCAAGAAAATAAGCAGTTTGGATTTGAATACATTCTTAATAAGATGATTTTTTCTTCAACCGCTATGTATTTTTAATTTATTTTTGCTGTAAGAATCGATCCTGTAAAAAACTTGTCTATGTAAATGTTGAAGACAATATTAAGAAGATATATGATAAATTCATGGAGATTTTATATCTTGTGAATTGACGGAGTTATGGAAATTTTTCTTCTTCACCCCCCTTTTTTTTGTTTTCGTTTTTAAATTTTTTTTGCGGTGCGAATTGGTCGTATCAAAAACTTGTGAGTATAAAAGTTGTAGATAATATTAAGGAGATGTATAATAAAATTAATTGGATTTGATATCTTGAGAATTGACGAAGTTATGAATTTTTTTCTCCCAAAAACCCTATTTTTTGTGCCCCTTGAGCCCATTTTTAATTTTATCAAAAATCTGTGATACATAAATTTTTTGTCCTATTTTTAGAAGTAATAAAAACTTTAAACTGATTTGATATGTACAAAAATTAAGAAGTTATGGGGGTTTTTCGGTTTTCACAAAACTCCTCCCTATTTCCATCCCCTTGGTCCGATTTTGCCCATTAACGAACTTGACGAGATTTTATGTCTTTTGATTTTATGTATCAGTTTGGAAGAGATTTGTGCAGAATTGTGGAAGTTATCGTGTCCAGTAGATAGATAGATATATAAAGTTTTTTACTGAGGGTGGTTTTGGGTTCTAGGGGTCATGATCGGTGTAGATCTGCAAAACATTTTCAGAAATTCTAACATAGGAACGACGCCAATAGGTAGTATTTCATACGAAATCTACCTAAAATGCGGACCATATTACACTTTTGTTAAGGCTGTATTCCATTCCAAACTGTTCATTTTCTGATTCATTTTTAAATTCATTTTTGCTCACAAACCAATCTGGGAAATTCTCTTATTTAGAAACTACATAATGTGCCGTGCTTCAACGATTTTTTGTTAAATGCAGAAAATATTGTAAAAAATGCTGTCAAAATTGGCGTTTTGAACCGAATTTTCCGAAGCGGGATATCTGGGAAAGAAAAATATGGTCATACTGAGAAAATAATTGTTTAAAACTCAAATTCTAATTAATTGAGCAAAAAATGAAATCACACGGTCATACATCTCTTCAAAAATCGCCTCAGCAAGTTCCATGTTTTTCCTTTTAAAAATGAGTCTGAAAATGTATCAGAAAATTTCGAGCTGTTGAAGGTGGAAAAATATTTTTCGAATACACCCTTAAGTATTTAGGTAAGTTGGGAAGGCACAGCAAAACTCTTTTGGTCATAAAAGTGAAGATGTATCACCTCATTTGTAGAATTATGTTAGAAACACATTTATGACGAAAAATTCATCATTTGATAAGTTGAAAAAATGCTAAATGAATAGTTATTGTTAGGCTTCCTTCAGGTTAATAGACTTCATGATGATAAGAGATATCTGTTACAGAATTTGTGTGTGGGAAAAAGGAGGGGGGGGGGGGGGGGGGATCGCGATTTTACAGATGCTTCGGTGGGGCATTGTCAATAAAAGATTGGGAACCAGTGTATCTAATCTCAGTGTTGGCGTGTCAAAAGACCAGAAATTTTTGCCTTTTACACGCATTCGTAGCGAAATATTTACTTATATATATGCGTATTTTTTTTTTTAATGTGACGTCGCTTTTTGCTTAATTTTTTAAAGTTTTTTTTAGTTGTAATTAGTAAATGACATCAGTAAAGGTATAGTAATTCCCATTACTTCCCATTAATCTCTGTAACAAGCTATGGAAGTAACCCAATTGCCTCCCTTTTGAAGAAATGTCATTAAAAACTTTTAAATTTAAAAATAATGTATAAAAATGAAAATATTTTTAAAAACAGCTAGTGCTCATCTATACAAATGAGCTACTTTTAGTTTAAAAAATAATTATTAAATTGCTTCAGTAGAAAGTCCCGCGAACATAACGAAAACAAGTTTGAAATCGTACGTCAAACGTGGCAAATGAGGTGCGTTCGTACTATAACTAGCTTTATAAATATTCTTTGCACCGCATACTGTACTGAATGTATATTTTAAGTGCACTTCATAAGTGCCTATCAATTTCATTCTGTTCGAAAGGCTGTAACATCATTAAAATGCACTTGAAATATTTTTTTTTCCCAATTGGCCGTCATTTAATGGAAAACTTTTGACTGCCCCTGTAATTGAACTGTACATCCAATATTCATAATCCGATTTTCATAAAATTTGAAATGACTCGACAAAATTATGCAACAATTATATATTTAAATTTTCAGACCTTTCGGTTGGGTAGTTTTTTCTCTGTTATATGCGGACGAACGGATGGACAGACAGGCAGACGGACCGAATGACGACTAGAGTAGGTGGGGGTAAAGATACGCACTTTCCATGCATTTTGATTCTTAACGCACACATTAGTCTAAACTTATGCAATGAGTGATTAAAATGTTAGATTAGAACCTTAGGCAAGTGCCACCATTAACCGACATTCTGTCAAATTATAATTCTGCGAGAAATTGCATTTTTAAAAAACATTGCTCTGCGTATCTTTGCCCCATCGGTTGGGGGTAAAAGTACGCAGTGGTGGGGCAAAGATACGCAGTTGCCCAATTACTGTGGGGTTTTGCCCCATTTCCAATAAAACGAATGAGTTATGCAAAAGCATTAGTAAATTTCACTAGTATTTATTGTTAAACTGAAAATTGTAAGTTAAACCATGAAAAAAAAACAAGAAAAAAACAGCGGTCTGTGAGATCGCAAATAGCACTTAACTTCTAACTACTGAGACAAAAAATGCTGCATAAATACTGTGAGCGGTCCCAAAGACCCCTTGATAGTAGAATGAATAAAAGGGTTGACTGACTCATAAGATACTGTTTTTGCGCTAAATTTTATGAAAAGGTCTATAATAATAAAAATTATCCTCATTTAGAAGTCTTTAGCGATACTACTAAGTTTGCAAACGAATCAAAATTAAACTAACATCAATAGTTAAATTGAAAATTACTATGAAAATTGAATATAGCAGCGGTCTGTGAGATCGTTAATAGGAGTTAAGGGCTAAGACTTGAAACAAAATCTGTTTGTGAAACAAGAATATTGATTTTAAAAAGTAGGTGTAGATACCTACGTTCTATATTGAAAAAAAACTTAACTAGAAAAGGAAAATGTACTTAACTAGCTTATATTAGTTAAGTAGCTATAATATTTTTTACAATATGAAAAATAAAACTTTCCACAACGTAATTGTGGAAAGCTTTGCATCTAGCTAAAACGATAGGACAAAGCCCCGAATCTTAAACTTGTGCGTATCTTTGCCCCAAGAGGGATGCATACTTTTACCCCATTCTGCAGTATTTTACTTATCCGGCTACTGACGAGTTTAAACAAATGCGATCGAGGTAAACTATACAGCATTTAGAAGCTATAAAACTACCGTTCTCCACTGAATTTTTGGATTTGTAAAAATTAGAAGTATTGTCAGCTAAACAATAAAGTGAAAATTTAAAAATATTAGATCAAAATGCGAAAATTTAAACTTACCTCATTTTCTTGGCACGGAGTGCTACTTTTTTCACAAAATTTGAACACACAACTACTACACTTGAGAACTAACTACCACCTAGCGTTCATGATTGTAGAAATGTTTCTTCATATTAAATCAGCCAGTGCGTATCTTTGCCCTGTGCGTATCTTTACCCCCACCTACTCTATAGGTGCTACGTATTGTTATAATTATGAACGCACCTAAAAAGCCGGCTTGTGTATTAAATATACAGGGTGTCCACATGAAACCTTCCTGATTTCAAATGTTAATTGTACGGAAACTATGAGTCCTTTAGAGATTTGCGGTTTGCGGCATGAATAACAACACAATTTTATTTTGCTGCAATTTTTTTTTTTCTGAAACAGTTAATTTTTGTTGTATGCATTATTGATATGTCATGACAACAAGTTTATTTTGCTGCGAACATTTATTTGTCTGAAAAAGTTACATTTTTGTCTATGTGTGCACCAAGGCCGAAACTAGGGGGGGGGGGGGGGCACAGGGGGTATGTGCCCCGGGCGCAGAACGAAGGGACGCGAAATGAAGGATTATACCTTTGGAATGGATCATTTTCTTCTGATGGACTGATGACTTCCATTATTATGAAACAGCCATTATAAATGAAATGTTAGGTAAAGATAAAAGAGCAGTCGTAAAAAGTTAGAACTCTGATTTTCTGGTCAGAATGGGGGGAAAAAATGGCCATAATATTTTTTGTGGAAGCTATCAGTCCATCAGAAGAAAATAACTCGGTTAAAGCGGAAACTCAGTTAAGCAGGACTCGGATAATCGGGACTCTACTGTATACTTCCTTTTTAAAATGATCTTTAGAATATTTTTGTTGGTGTTCAGAGGAGGGGTCATGACCCCCGTGACCTCCCAATTGGATCCGCCATTGTAGATTACGTAGTTCAGTATTACATATTTTATGATTACACAGTTTAAATTTTAAAATAAGTCAGCTATTAGAAAATTAGTAAAATTCTCTTTGTAAATATACTTTCCGGAAGAGGGGAGGGGGGGGGGGCGCCAAAATCCATGTTTGCCACGCGTGCAAAAAAAGGCAAGTTTAGGCCCTGGTATATGCACTTCGATATGGGCTCCGTTCCTAGCTCTCAAAATATTCAGTCGATCTCAAGGCCGTAGCCAATAATAGGATCCCCAGTGTTTGATCCACCTCCGAAATTTTTGTTAGGATGACTATAAAATTGCCATTAACTATCAATCAAGACGGCCGAAATTCAAAAATCAACTACAGTCAACATATTCACAAGATCACATTTCTACGCTAGTATAGCTTTATTTTTTTTTATTCTGTTAGTTAATAAGTTAAAAAAAATAAATGCAATTTCTAAGATATCTTTATAGTTTATTCGATTTTTTTAGAATGGGACTCCGTATTGCACAGAAGAAGATGAAAATAATGAAGTTGTAATAGATCCTACCCCCATCCTTGAGTGAAGTACAGAAATCATAATCAATTATACTAGGGGTGCACAACCTATGGCCCGCGGGCCACCCAGTTTACCAGTATTTTTATCCAGAAAAATTTTCCTAATTGTCTGACAGAAACTTTGCTATTAAATAATTCGGATGTTACTTTTAAGTTTTTTGTGGTGGCAAACAATTTTCCGGCAAAAAGGTTGTGCAGCACTAAATTATACGAAGACATTTTGAAGCTCGAGGTGGAGATTATAAAATATTATACGGTTTGGAAAAAGAACTGCAGAAATGTGCGCAAAAACCATTAAATAAACAACCAACTGTATTGGATTTTTTCAAAAAATTGTATGGAGGTAAGCGATAAAACCAAAATATTCATCATGTAATTTAAGGGTGTTCTCAAATCCAAAAGGGCAACTTTCTGACATAAGTTTTAATTTATTTTTGTTCGAAAATGCATGAAACTAGCTGATGTTTTTGTTCAGAAACTATGTCATCGAGCTGTTTTTTCCATTTTTTTGCAAACGCAATAGATCTTTCCGAAAAGAGTGGCAAAGTAGGCTTTTTGAACCGAATTTCCGCGCGAAGGAAGAAAAAGCACTCAAGAGCGGGCGAAAAACGGGTTTGTCACGTGATCCAAAACGCTTCTAACTCGATAGGTAATGGGTCGATCAAAAAATGGAAAAAACAGTTCAATTCCAAATCGCTTCCATAGCCAGGCTTTCCAATTTTATATCTTTCCATTGAAAAATGAATTTGTAAATGTGTAAAAACGTTTTGCGCTTGTTGAGCAGAGCAGTTAAGAACAGCCTTAAGTGAATGTGTATTATAATTCTTAATAGTATAAGAATTTTTATTTCATTTTGTAGTTCTCCTTTTTTTTTTAAAGAAAGACAATTAAAGACAATTAATTTTTTACAATTAAAATAATTGTTTTTTTAACTGCTATAGATTATTAGTTAGATTTTAAGATATTATTAACGATGTGGTAAGGTAGAATAAAGTTCCCCACTTAATCAAATATCTCCGCTTAATCGAATAATAGATGTTGGAACCACACATATTCGTTTAAGCGGGACCGACTGTATTTCATTTTTTTTACAGACTTTCTATTGAAATTCCGCCGCTAAATTTAACTGATCCTTTATTACATACATGAGTAGTTTCAGTAACACTCTTTTAAAACGTATTCTGAGAATGCCCTGTAAGGAGACCTTCCTTGTTAGTTAGAATAATAAATGAATATTTACAAAAGAGATACATTTGCTTTTTAGTTGTTCAGATCATATTTTCTTTAATCGCATCAGTTTTACCATATTTAAGAATTTTTTTTGTTTAAAATTTCATTGATAAAGAAGCTGTGACATCAGTTTAAATACTAAAATTTGTAAACACCCTATTCAACTATGCTTGTTTATTTTGTCGAGATTTATATAATGCAATAATCTTTCATGAAAATTTAGTAACATTTTTTAAATGATTCTCGAGCAGTGTTAAAGTTATTCTGAATCTGAAACAGAATCCCACATGTAAGTATGATTGATGACTAGCAACCATTTTTAGTGATCTATCTTCTTGGCGCGGATAATCCGTAAGTACCGAAAAAAATCGTTAAACATGAGCAGTCAACTGCAAATTGTAGTAACGCTGCCGCTTTCTCTTTAGTTTTTCCTATTGCTTGTACTATTGTAAATGTTGCTTTACAACAACGAAAATCATATAAATTCACGTGTTGTTCTACCTTTTTCTGAGCGATCATGATGATATGTAAAATAGGGATTTTTCCCCCCAGGATTTTCGAAAGTATAAATTATTTTTTCTACCCTCTTTTTTGTTTACTTTCAAACTTCTTATACCTACTATGCTATCAGAGTCTTATCTGGATTACGAACTGTCCATTTTGCGATAGTTATTTGCAGTGATTAATGAACATATGTTCATTGTTGTGGTAGATTTAAAAAAAATCGTACTGGAAAATTGTTTAACAAATCATTAAAAAACCAATATATTGAGTTACAATTTTCTAACAAGCTGTATTTAAAAGCACATTTTTTTTTTCTATTTGACAGTATAGATGTGTATATAGATTATTTATTTATTTATTTATTGATGAAGTTTTAATTTTGTTATGGAATATCAGCAAAAACAAATGCTGAATTATTTATATTGTTTGAAATGCAAACTGGTTAATCTTCCATAACCGGACTGCGCGCGATATAGATAGATTAAATAAAAATATTTGCTTGAAAATTATTTTTAAAGTCGTAAAAAATAATTTACTGTGTGATAATGGCATTAATAATTAGTTTGATCGAAAGATTATTATTATATTTTCATTTATTAATTAATAGCTGATCCACCCGGCGTTGCCCGGTCACATCACAAAATAGCGGGAAACGCGAAAAAACTACAAAAAATCACTGCACGGATTCCGAATAAATCTTATTGAAATGAGAACAAAATTTTCTATATTGGAGTTGAAAATTGGAACCAGATTCCTTTTAATAATGTAGAAAAATCACAGCGAATCACGGGGGCTAAAATGCACTACATTAGGCTAAAAGTTTGAAGCCGAATTCCTTTCACGAATGTCAAAGCATCGCCGCGGAACGTGAAAAACGCAAAAAAGTGAATTAAAAATCGCTAAAAATTCATAAATCGCAGAAAATAAAATTCACTATAGTGGGCTGAAATATAGTAATTCTTTCACGAATGTCAAAAAATCGCCGAGGAACGTTAAAAATCGCAATAAAATTCGCTAAAAACTCACAAATGGAGGAGGAATAAAATATACTATATTAGGTTAAAACTTTGAAACCGAATTCAGTTTTACTAATGTTGAAAAATCGCTGCGAACCGCGATAACACTCTAAAAATCGCATAAACAAATTCGTGAATAATTCAAAAATCGCTGTACGAATTACGAATAAACTTTATTTAAAAGAAAACCAAATTTACTATAGTGAACTAAGACACTGTAACCGGAATTCTTTCATAAATGTCAAAAAATAACCTCGGAACGCGAGAAAACGCTAAAAATCCCCCCCAAAAAATGCTAAAAATTCAAAAATCGCAGAGAACAAAATTTACTATGGTGAATTGAACCATTGTGACTGCAATTCTTTACGAACGTTAAAAAATTGCGCAGAATAATTGTTAAAAATAGCTAAAAAAACCCAATAGAATATTCAATAAAAATTGCTAAAAATAAAAAAAAAATCAACCAGGACAAAATTTACAATATTACGTTAAAAGTTTGAAACCCCATTGATTTTACTAATGTGGGAAAATCACCTTGATACGCAAAAAATTTCTAAAAATCGCATAAAAAATTCGCGAAAATTCTTGAACGAATTCACATCATTAAAAAGAGGGCAAAATTTAACATATCGGGTTAAAAGAATGGAACTGCAACCTTTTTACTACTGTGGAAAAATCGCTGCGAAATGTGAAAAAAAGAACTTTAAAAATCACATAAGAAATAAAATTATAAAAATCAAATCAAAATCTCCAAAATCGGACTTCGAAGGGCATCACTACAAACGTTGTATATTTTGCTACCAAATTTTGTAGCTTTGCGCGCAGCGGTCTTATCAGAAAGCAGACGACAGACACACACACAAACTTCTTTTGTTATCATTATAGATTGAAGATTTAATTTATTTGAAAATAGTTACTTGAGCCTGTTCCATGATTTTAAATTGCTAAATTTCTATACACGATACGCAGATATTGAAACAAATTCTCTATGGAGAGCAGAGCAGACCGGTAAATGTATCTGACGGGTTTGTTACTGGATAGACATCCTTATAAAACTGTCTGAAGAGCAGTAACGTAATATCCGTTAGAGTTGGTCAAGATAATGAATTGATTAAATAATTTGTAACTCAAGGCAATACAATTTTCGTAATACGATTATTTCATTGATTGATGCACATGTAATTTCAAAACTGTAACTTCTGCACTTATGGCATCTCGAATCATGATGGTATATTTTTAGCTCTTGTATTATGTATATACGAAAGTATTACCTTGTAGAATAATAACTTTTTGCAAAAATCCAAATCATGTTTAATAAAACATATTTGGGGCATTCTCACAATCTTTTGACTTTTATGTCCCTGAATAATAATTTTTATTTTAGTACATATTCTTGTGTTTTTCTTTTTTATTTCATATACTGGGGAACATCCCATTGCATTATTGCATAACAATATTAACGAGATAAATAAGTTTTGGACGATGTTGGGGGGGGGGGGGTACAAATACCAGGAAAACTCCTATACCGTCCCGTGTCCCTGATGCTGATTTTTAAGTTTGGAGCTGTCTGTGTATAAAATTGTTTCAATAAAAGTAATTCGGTGTAATTTTTTTCCAAAACTGGAACAATTGTTTTATATAAATACGTAGCAAAAAATTAACTTGCACACATTTTTACGGTTCATATTATTTTTTGAACTCTGTCCATGGGTTTTTCATCCTTATTGTCCTCTTGCTAAACTTATACAGAAAATCACTTCAGATGCAGCCACAGAATTTTTTTCAAGTTTTTTTCTCATGCAGAAGTATGCTAGAGAAAGAATGTATAAAATTCTTTGACAGGAAATTTACTGCAGAATTTAAATCAGCATTTAAATATCAATTTCGAGCATCGTGGCTTTATTGGTAGTCTTACCGCCCCCAAGGTTTATTTCTGCACTTTTCGAGTAAATTAAAAAAAAAAAAATTATTTAATCCACTGTAAATAACTGTTTCTAAAAATCAATTAACATTGTGACTATCACTTAGTCTTAATATGATTTGCCTAAAAATAGTGGCAATTTTCCTTGCCGTCCCATCCCTTACCATTCCTTTTTACTTTCTTCTATCTTTACAAGAAGAAAGTATTGGATTCGTGAAAATTTTCGACTTCCAGTTTTCGACGGATTTATACGTTTTAGAATGTCCTGAACACGATTTGATGGTTTTTAGAAAATGTCTGTCTGTCACTCTCTGAGTCTGTATGTGACAAAACTTTTGTGGGCGCTCTATCTCAAGAACTAATGTACGGAATTTCACAAAACTTCATATTTAGTTAGACCTTGATATAAACTGGACCTGATTAGTTTTTGGTGAAAATCGCCCAACAGGTGGCGCTACTATGCGGCATTTTTCACGATTTCTGCAATAGCTATATCTCAAGAACTACTGCACGGATTTTCATAAAACTTCAGATTCAGTTAGTCCAGTATATAGTTTGGTGCTGATTACTTTTTTGTGAAAATCGCCCAACAGGTGGCGCTGCTATGCTGCATTATTCATGATTATCGCAATAGCTCTAACTCAAGAAAAAAGGCACGAATTTTCATCAAATTTCAGATTTAGTTAGTCCCTGATATAAATTAATAGTGCTGTTTAATTTTTTGTAAATCGCCCAACAGGTGGCGCTGCTGTGCTGCATTTTCACGATTTCCGCAAAGAGCTGTATCTCAAGAACTATTGCACGGATTTTCATCAAACTTCAGATTTAGTTAGTCCTTGACATGAATTGACGTATAATTTAGTGCTGTTTAATTTTTGGTGTAAATTTCTCAACAGATGGCGCTGCTATGCTGTATTTTTGCGATTTCCGCAATAGCTTTATCTCAAGAACTAACGCTTAGATTTTCAACAAACTTCGGATTCAGGTATACCTTGATATCATTTAGTGCTGTTTATTTTTGGTGTAAATCGCTCAACAGGTGGCGCTGCTATGCTACATTTTTCAAAATTTCCGCAATAGCTCTATCTCAAGAACTAATGCACGAATTTTCATCCAACTTCAAATTCAGATTTACTTTGATATGATTTGATGCTAAATTCATGTAATTTCTTGTACTATTTAAATGATTTAATTGACGTGTATAGAAGAAAGCTTTGTGATGGCCACAACATACTAGTTTTTCCATTACCGTCACTTTTTTCCTATACTATCCCCTTTTTTTTTGTCCTTCCGTCCCTTCTTTAACACCCCTTTAAAACAATGTTATAGCAAAATTTTGTACTAAAAGTACTATATTGTTATTATTTCTTATTTGAATATCCTGTGGGTACTATGCTAATTCAGTATAAGTAAAAATTTAGAAGATAATAGAAAGTTATAGTGGTAAAATACTAAGGAAAATTAAACTCGCAAGTTTAACTTAAACCTCAGTTAAATAAACATTTTTTCGCTGCTGATCATTTTTTCTTTATTTTGAATCATTAAGGCATTCGTCTATCAGATTAAAATGTTATTTTAGCAAGTTTAATTTCATCAGATTTTTGCTCCCGAAAGTCAAAAGATTGTGAAAATGCCCCCATTTATTTATTTTTAATTACTAATTGCTTGATAACTCGATGTGTTACATTCGCATTATATGAAATCTCTCGACTTTTTTTGTTTGTTTGGGGCTGGGGCGGAATGAAATTTAATTTTATTCTACATTTAGAAAAGTTTTATAATATTAATTTTATTAATGTCTTATAATAAGTGAAAAAATATACATACTATACAATGAAAATTGCAAAAATTACATTGCATAATTTTGATGCCATTATAGTAGTAAACTTTTGCAGTGTTATTAATGAAAAGGCACGATTTCAGTGACATTATTTTCAAAAGTGACATTATTGGTTGAAGGCATTGCATAATTTGAAAATTTGCTCTTCTACTTTCTGAGTCAGTAGAATGAAAATGGCATAAGTTTGATGCAAAAATATTTCAGCTTCATGAATCAAAATACATCTGCAGCAGGTATTCCACGTAGCACAAGGCATATTATTCATTTTTTTTTTTTTTACATACAAAAATGTAAATATGTAAGTGAATAAATATATTACAAAAGTCCAAAGGTTGTATCTCCTTTTTTTTTTTTTTTTTTTTTTTTTTTTTTGCAACAGAAAAAAATTGTAAAAATCACGTACGCCAAAGAATTAGAATCTCCCCTTAATGTAAGCTTCATATGTAGCAACGTGTAGTATGACGAGGTCGCTTTTTCACCCTTGGATATTTCTAAAATATTTGATGTTATTGCTGAAGTAGATTCGTAAGTCATCTTTAGTCTGTTTTAGAATTTTGGTTTTAAAACAGTCGACGGGACGAACAACCATTTTTACTCCCTTTTTCAGCTGCCTCGCATTCATATGCTGGTTGTGAATACAGACTTTTTCATCAATACCTGCTAGCAGTGTTGAATTCAGACATTTTTCTTCGAGAGGGATTTCCACAGTTCCGGGTAGGAGGGGGGGGGGGGGGGTGCACTTCTAGACCACTAAATAACATAAAATTTCAAGCATCGCGGGGAAGGACATTTCGATGTTCAAGGGAGGATGTCCTTCGCGAACCACCCCTGAATTCACCACTGCTCCAAAGAACCACCCCCCTACCCCGAGTGGTATACGCACAACATTTTAGGAAACTTTAAACTAAACTTACATTGTTTAAAATTCTCATCATGAATAAGTGCCTTTTTAAAGTCTTAGAAAATGACTGTTTTAAGCAAATGATACGTACTTATTTTTGGGGTAGGTCTTACATCACGGACATTCGGAAATATCACGCTAGGTCTTATTTTCGGACAAATATGGTATGTCTTTTTATTCTGGTATTATTAAGCATATTTTTCTTTTGATTTGAAACAGCTTGAACAAAAATCACAAAAGATCTTGATGATTTCATAATGTTTATTTAATTAGGTAACAACAGTACATAAAGAAAATAAGAATTACAATTAATTCTGTTTTATTTAAAATTAGCTCTAAATATGTGTTTGGAAAAAAATGTGACGTTACAACAGAGGAGGTTTTGTGACAACATTGATGAGTGTGACAATTTGCGACATAAGAGGAGGAAAAAGAAAAAAAAAACGCGAAATTTGAATGACGTAATTAATGGTTGATTCCTATACTCTATGTAATTTCTATTGACTTCTGAAGGTCTTTTTCCGTGTCCTTATCTTAGGCTAAGTAACTACGGTAACACTACATTTGGTTGACTGACCGCTCTACTTTTTCCCATGGCAACGAAGGGTTGAAGTGGGAAGGATGGATGACCTTAAGAAGCGAAGTGAAATTACATACAGTATAATAAGGAATCTGCTGTAATACTGCAACAATCATTTATTTACATGATCGAAGTGCTTTTATCAAAAAATGGCATTATGTTTTCCAGCTGCTGAAAACAATAAGCAAATTGACTGTCTTAATTATTATCGTTGGTTTCGTGCGTTTTAAATATTTAACTTTATTAAATCAGACTTTGCTCATGAGATTTTCAGTATTACAAAAGTTCTTACAATCTCATTCATGCTTGCGTAATTCAGTTTTAAAATGCTTCAAAATGATTTGTCCATTTTACTTTTTTTTTGTATATTGGGATATAGATTAATCTGATAGCACCTCTCTGACAGTATACATTTATTATACTAAATGACCTCTAGAGAAATCTGATATCCTTGTTTTATAAGCACGGGTCATTTTTAATTTACAGCCAATGTACGCTAAGTACAAAATTTGATAATTAACAGACAATCAAATATCCAGAAAGGTCAATATTTGATAATGCTTATCATCAACTGACCTTCGTAACTCATTTTCTTTCTTTTTGGAGATTTTTCTTGAAATATTCATCGCACTAAGTGCTAATTTAGATTAAAATCTATTATTTAGTCTATTTTTGTAAGTGCAGTAGAACTATACTTCAAATTTAAAAAGAAAAATATATTTTAAACTAGCCTCATCAATTTAAGCGAAGGAAAAACTCAAAATTGTTATTATTTTTTAACGTTTATAGAGCAAAGTTTTTTTTTTCATCAAAATGTACTTATATTTGTTACTTACATTCATGAAAAATAAAAAAGCCTTCCACTAAAATGTTTTATATTATGAATTTTACGAATTTTTTTATCAGATTAACACGTGTTTCAAAATAAATCTAATATATAAAAATGAAAATTTGTCTGTCTGTCTGTCTATAATTCTATACAGATCCACAGTTTGGAAGCCAGAATTGCGAAATGTTACGTACATGTGTATTAAAACACGATCGAGGCAACTAAAGTAATGCGGAATCGAAATAATTTATAGTTAATTTTTAATTAATAAAAAACTACCAATTTAACAGCAATTTCCTATCAAATTGAAACATTTTTCGTTATAGTTGCCAAGAATTAAAAGTTCACAATGAAATTCTTACCGATACAATTCTTACAAATACTTTTCTATTGCAATATTTCCACGTGAAAAATGAAAAGGAAATAAATAGTTTGACGAATTTTAAAAAAAGTTAATATTACGTCATGGCATTTTTATTGCAAGATTTCCACGTGAAAAATGAAAATGAAATAAATAGTTTGAAGAATTTAAGTAAAAAGTGAATATTACGTCATGTTGGAAATGTAATGGACGTCAGCAGGTAAATATGTAACATCATATGAGTTTGAAAAAACGCATTGAAACATGATAAAATCCTAATTATGGAAATAGTGGCATATTTTAACAATTTGAGGTTCTCTGAATTTGTTTTCGCCATTTTTAAATCTATTCCGTATATATACGTGTTTGTATGCATGTATATTAGAATTTACACAAAGTTTTAGGTTCCCAGAGCTCATTCTTAGTGAAGAACTGAAATAAAGATGGCTTTATTGCTTTCTTTTATCGTTTATTTTTTATTGAATGTTTAATTTTGAAATTAAGTTTTCAAAACAAACATTCTTAAAATTCCGGGCAATGCCGGATGCTTTAGCTAGTGTGCTACAAAAGTTATTTTTTTTTAACCCTTTATGTCCAAAATTATGAATTCATGAAAATTTCCTCTTCTAAAAGCATTCTTCTCTAATTTTTGAAGCTACATTAGAAGATTTACACAATCATTTAATAAATTTTATAAGGATTTTTCCAAATGAAATTAATTAATTAAATTTGAATTTATAGGGATTTTGTACAATATTTTTAACTCCACTCAAATCTTTAATTTAAAATCTTTTTTTTTAGTATTTTGGAAATGTACAAATATAACAGTCTTACATTAGAAATATAGAAATATTTCCGAACATTTTGAAACAAGATAAAGTAAAGTATCTATAACTCATTCTAAACTGTACTACTACTAATCGATGTATTAAATGGATTTTATAACAAGTTATTTTAATGGTACTTTAAAGTACCGTCGTGGCATAAAGGGTTAAAGACACCCTTTTGTAAGCATTCAATGTTCATCTTGAAAATTACGCCTAATCTTTTGAGTTTTGACTGCAATTCATGTTTTTTCGCAAACGTTTCTTTTGCAATCAAATTAATTTGGCGTCGCCACAGAAGTCGATTATGAAAAATTCACTGCTTTATTTTTATGCTTGGTAAGAAAGTATAAGCAAATTAATTTATTAAAATACAGTAGAGTGCCGATTATCCGAACAAGTCGGGACCGACCCTAGTTCGGATAAATGGACAGAGAATTTAAAGGATGTTCCTGACTATACTGAAATCTTCACACTTTATCCACGCTTCTGACTGACAGCGCTAGTTAAAAATGGCATGTTTAAAAATTGATTTTTGACTTTTTAATTTTTTGTTTACTTTTTATTATCATTTTCTGAACTCCAGAGATTTTAATTTAAGCAAAAGAACTTTCGATTGTTGCTTGCTTCAAAGAAGACATTCTTTTCAATGCTGCCATATCTCGAACTCTTCTTAAATACATTAGTTGAATAGGAACAACATTCTTCTGCCGTTCGAGCCATTTCATAGCTGTTTCCAAACATTCATAGGCTTCGTTATGAGATGGACCTTGATCACTTTCAGAGCATTCGTTTTCAATTTCTTTTTCGTCTTGAATATGATCCACAATCTCATCATCATTTAAAATATGATATCCAGGTCTAATAGGGTGTTTGGATAATTGGTAGTTCATTAAAAAAAAATTTTTTTTTGAGAAATAAGCTGTCCGGATAATTTGAAGTTCGGTTAAAAAGTATTTTTTGAGAGAAATTGGCTGTTCGGATAATAGAAAGTTCGGTTAATTGGAGTTCGGATAATCGGCGCTCTACTGTATATATAATGTTTGCTTTGTTTCTCTTTAGGTGCGTTCGTAATTATATAAATATGTAGCACCTATAGTCGTCGGCTGGTCCGTCCATCTGTGTGCTTGTTCGTATAAAACAGCGCAAAAACTGCTCAACTGAATGGTTTGAAATTTAATATATATAATCGTTGCAGAATTTTGTCATTTCAAATTTTATGGAAATCGAACCAAAACGTAAAAAGATATTAATAAAAGATTTCTTCCTTCTATTAAATCCTATCATATGCAATTAATTCAAAGATATCTCATGATAGGTAAGAATTTTAGGTTGTCATGGTGATTATTCTATTAAATCCTATTATACGTAATTAATTCAATAATATCCCATGATAGGTAATGATGCTACATTCTAGGTTGCTATGTGATTACGTCCTATTTATGATGGAGTCCTGTTATTTCCATATTTCTGAATTCAATATATATAATCGTAATAAATTTTGTATTCTTGCATCTTTGCATAAGAGTGCAACAGCTACAGTGGTGGTCAGAATTATAAGAACAATTGAAAATTGCACAGAAAAAATTTATTTCTGAAGTAAATAAAGTGAAATTTATACATAAAATGCTTTTTTATGCTAGAAATCATTGTAGAATGCAAAACATTGGAAAATGCAAAATATGAATGTTTTGCCATAATTAACAAAATATGCCATTGTAAAAATTGGACAAAATTATAAGGACAATGAATGTTTTTGCCTGAAACACACTAATAATTAATAATCTCTCACTTATTCTCAATCACTTTGATCAGTCTTGACGTCATGGAGTTTGACATTTCCTTAAGAACGTTCTTGGAAATTTTTGACCAGGCTTTTTCGATGGAGGACATGGGCTCTTGCTTGTTTTCATATTGTATACCATTTTTGTATACTTCGTGTGCCAGAATACCCCACAGATTTTCCGTTGGATTCAGATCAGGGCTTCTGGCCGGCCAATGAAGTAGTTTCACGAAATTAGCATCAAACCACTATTTTGAAGTTTGGGAAACATGTACTGAGGCATTGTCCTGCTGGAAAAAATAGTCTCCACTCGTTATTAACGGTGCTTCCGGTAAAAGATTATCGCCCAATACATCAACATAACTCTCAGAATTCATTCTACCCTGCACAAAAACTATTGGAGTAGTTCCACCAGTTGTGAAAACCTCCCCAGACCATTACTCAGCCACATCCAAATGCACGCTTTGAGAAAATTTCTTTTTCTCTACGGATATCATACCAGAAGTAGCGAAAACCATCTGATCCATCCAAATTAAACTTTTTCTCATCTGAAAAAGACAACATCATCCCACTTTTTTTTGCATAGTAATGCATTTTTTGGCAAACTCCATCCTCAGTCTCTTATGAACTTTTGTAAGAGGCGGTTGTGACATATGTTTACCATAGCGAACCTTTTTTTTTTCTTTTTGTAAAACACGTCGAACAGTTCGAGCACTGATTCTATGTTCAATTCACGTTTTATTTCTGTTGACATTTGTTTTTTGGAGCAAGCTCGCCTTATTATCATTCTTTTCTCCCTTACGGAAACAGAAGATGGCCTACCTGTATGTCTTTGCCGTCCATATTTACAGGGATTTTTAAGATAATTGTAAATAACCGTTCTTGATCTATTAAGCTTTGTGACAATTTGGCGTACAGAAAGTCCTGAACTTTTAAATGCATCCACTTTCCCTTTCTCAAACTCCGAAAGCTTTGTACCCAGCGGCATGACTGAAAAACGGAATATGACGATCCCAAATGCTTACTACGCATTTATATCGTCGCTGAGTTCCGGTGTGCAGAGCAAAAAACATGCAAATTTTGCTTTTTAGAACACACAAATACAGTTGTTCTTATAATTTTGTCCATATCAGATGGCTGTATAAATCCATAATACATTTTATGAATATAAATTTTCCACATATTTCCATAAAAACTTATTAAAATATTCTTCATTTTTCTTTTAGTTTCCATCCATTAAATTTGCATAGGTTTCCGGCGAAATGTAGCCAAGATTTGACGATTTTTGCCTTGTCCTTATAATTTTGACCACCACTGTATTGCACCAAGATCTGAATATTTATAAAACTATAGTACGAACGCACCTCATTTGCCACGTTCGACGTACAGTTTGCGACTTGTTTCATATATGACAACAGAAAAGAAAAAAGTCCTTCCGGCCAGTGCCGGGAGGAAGAGGTAGCTTTCATATTCCTTATTTTTAAAAAGCCAACTTATATTATTCAAACACACGAAGCTCAATTAAGTGGAAACCGAATGTAGGAGATTCAATACTAATTTTTATCAATACTAAATCATTATGAATGAGAATTTCGCGAAATTAGTCAGCTTTATCCAAGCTGCTTTTATTTAAAGTCACTTATATTTGGCTGCCAAATTCGGCGATTTCTTAAAGTGCCTGCCATTTTAAGACAACATGGTAGATGATGCTAACCAGTGAACTTGGTCGAGACCTTAGTAATTGCTGTGCACATGCTCACTCATATCGGAATCGGTTGATATATACGAGTGCTGTCGCAGGCAAAAAATCAGATTTTTCAAAATGTCACCCACTTTAGAAATTGAAACTGCTATATCTGAGCCATTTTTTAAGATAAAGACAAACAAAAAATGCTCCTGAATCCTTATATCAAGGTCAAATACTTAAGAAAGAAACCTTTTTCAATTTCTAATTTTTTTGCACCTCACTTTAAATATATATTTTTTTTATTTAATGGCCGCCATTTTGAAACAAGATGGCTGATGAAGCTGGCCAGCGAACTTGGTCGAGATACTGATGTATACTATCCACGTGCCTTCTTCCATCGAAATAGGCGAATACGTGTGGTATCGCGTGACAAATACAAGATCGTTTCAAAGTGTTAGCCATGATAGAAATTCAAAGTGCTATAATTCAACCACTTTTTAAGATATAAACAAAAGAACAAATTTTCAGAAACAAAAACTGCTCCAGAATCTTTGTATCAAGGCCAAACACATAAAAAAAATCTTTTTCATTTTCCAATTTTTTAATACCTCATTTTAAATTTTAAATTACATTTTTTTTTTTAAATGGCAACCCTTTTGAAACAAGATGGCGAATGAAGCTGGCCAACGAACTCGGTCGAGACATTGGTATGTACTATGTACAGACCAAGTTACATTCAAATCGGTTCATAAATACGCCTGTTATCGCGCGACAAAAATCAGGTAGTTTTAAAATGTCAGCCACAATCGAAATTCAAAATGTTATAACTCAGCCATTTTTTTAGATGTAGACGAAACAAAACCTGTTGCGGAATCTTTGTATTAAGGTCAAACACATACAAAAAAAATCTTTTTCATTTTCCAATTTTTTGATATCACATTTTAAATTTAATTTTTTTTTAATTTTTTTAAATGGCCACCATTTTGAAATAAGATGGCGAATGAAGCTGGTCAACGAACTCGGTTGAGTTATTTGTATGTACTATGTACACACCAAGGTACATCCAAATCGGTTCATAAATACGTCTGTTATCACATGGCAAATATCAGGACGTTTCAAAATGTCAGCCACGCTAGAAATTCAAAATGCTATAACTCAGCCATTTTTTAAGATATAGACGAAACAAAAACTGCTCCCGAATCTTTTTATCAAGGTCAAACACATAAAAAAAAATATTTTTTCAATTTTCAATTTTTTGCTACCACATTTCAAATTTAAATTTTTCTTAAAAGTTTAAATGGCCGCCATTTTTAAACAAGATGGCGGATGAAGCTGGCCAACGAACTCGTTTGAGACATTGGTCTGTACTATGTATAAACGAAGTTACATCCAAATCGGTTCATAAATACGCCTTTTATCGCGTGACAAAATTCAGGACGTTTCAAAATGTCAGCTTCGCTAGAAATTCAAAATGCTATAACTCGCCATTTTTTAAGATATAGACGAAACAAAAACTGCTACGGAGTCTATGTATAAAGGTCAAATACATAAGAAAAAAATATTTTTCCATTTTCAATTTTTTGGTACCACATTTCAAATTTTAATTTTTTTTTTAAATTTTTAAATGGCCGCCATTTTGAAACAAAATGGCGGATGAAGCTGGCCAACGAACTCGGTCGAGACATTGGTATGTACTATGTACACACCGAATTACATCCAAATCGGTTCATAAATACGAGAGTTACAGTGTGACATAGGTCAGATATATATATATATATATATATATATATATATATATATATATATATATATATATATATATATATTGATATATATATATATATATATTGATATATATATATATATATATACATCAATTTTGAACGGAGGGTGGTTTCGGGGTCTGGGGGTCATGATCGATGAAAATATACCAAAATTTTTTGAAATCGCTTTCCTCCGAACGGCTGCAATAAGTAGCTTTTTGTAAAGAAAGCTACCTAAAAGGTGAAACATTATTTAAACTATCTTTTTAGGATTTCTAAATTGATTTCTCAACGTATAATCGTAAATTAATTAATATTAAACTATTAATTCATAAAAGCGGTTTTTAAAAAAAATACATTACACTCTTTTTATTTTCCGCTTTTTATCCTTTATGTTTCATTGTTATAGTTTCGCAACCATTTTACATATTTTGGGCGAGCGTTTATGAGCACATAATTAAATATTTTAATTCCTACACTTTTGTAAGAGTTACAAGGGATATTTGGTGATTGATCAAATGTGGCGGACTAACGGGAAAATTGCTTAAAATCAAAACATTAATTTATAATTAAGTTCTAAATATGTTAAAATGTTGTATTGTCATCAGAAACGCAGCTTTGAACGTAATTTTTTATATTTCTAGCCTGTCAAGAAGTGGAAGTTAAAGATCAATTACAAAATTCCATCTTAATATATAACAAGAAAGAAAACATCATGCGTCAAGCATTGATTATGAAACACTTTCAAACACATTCAGACTAATGTAAAAAAAATTGCACTGTTTAAAAAATTAAAATATTACTCTAATTAAACTCTATGGAAACGCATAACACATTTCAAAACCCAATTTCAGCTGTTCCCATCTTCAATCGAACATTATCCGAATTTTTTCAGCAACCCTGTATAGGATATATAGATTTGTATATACTAACTACATGCATACCGAAATTTAGTTCACTTAAGAAATATATATACTTCAGTTGAAAATTCCCCTTCAGCAATTTCCCCTAATAAGGAGAATGGTACGTGAATACTTTTGTGAAGCCCTGTATATGAGGTTTACGTTTAGAATTTATATATAGTGAGTCATATGCAAAAAAATAATTAGATTTAAAAGCTAATACCGAATTTTAAACCGTACACTCCAGCAATTATTACTCAACGACAATATGATAACGGATTTATTTTGTGTGTCTCTGTAAATGAATGAAAAATGCTATGAATGCCCTGTTCTAATGTGATCGTAGAGAAATTCAGTGATTTGTATCAGTTTCAATACATTCGAAAGAGCGTCAAGTCATTAAAATACTCTGCAAACGATTTTTCCCCATATACCATGATGTAATGGAATACTTTTGAGTGCCCCTGTAAATGAACTATTAATCCTACATACTGCATATACAATACCAAACATGCTTTTGTGACCCTAAATAACCTTTATCAATTGCATGAAAATCCGAGTATATTTACGGGAGTTAGAGCGTGGACAGTGGACACACGACCAGATGGACAGACAAACCGAATGCATAAACACTTTTCAACTTTGTTGGAAAGTGTTAAAAACCAGATTTAGTGTAATAAAAAAGTTCAAAAAGACGACTACTATGTGAATGCATTATTTAAATTTCAACAGGTGTATTATAATACGCACTAAAGAACTAGGGTAGAATTTTTTTTTTTATGTATGTCCTAGTTTTTTATCATTATATGCTCTTACCGGATGTCCTAAAATGGATCGAATGATTTTAAAATTCAGTAACTTGCAAATGGTGACAGCTATTAAAACAATTTTTACAAGTGGTTTTATGTAAGGTGTCGGCAGGCTTTTTTTTTACTGCGATTCAAGGTTTTAGTTCCAAATAGATAGCGATAGATGGCGCTGAAAGCAATACGCGCTAAATCGTGACCCGGTTTTTTGGCCTCTCTCTTCTAACAACATTGATGCGAAGGAATGAAGTTAAATATATGGAGTGGATCCCTAAGAACAAAATTGCATTGGCAACTTAGACCCACTCCATATGTTTAATCTCCTTGTTTCGCATCGATGCTGGGAGAAGAGGGAAGCCAAAATATGGGCCTAGATTTAGCACCTATTGCTTGCAGTGTCATCTGTCGTTGCTATTTGGAACTAAAATTTTGAATCGCAGTAAAAAAATCCTAACATCCATAATCCTTTTGCAAGAATTGTTTTAATATTGGCTGTCACCATTTGCAAGTTATTGAATTTTAAAATCAGTCCGTCCATTTTAGGACACCCGGTAAATTTTCATAAAAACTTCCATATTTACGTGTTGATTAAATTAAAAAATATATATAATTGTTTTATTAAAAAAATCTTTCCAACGTTTTTTAATTATTAAATCAAGAATTAAGTAACAAAGAATAATCCCGCGTCAAGCATAGATTATGAAACACTCTTCAACACATTCAGAATAATGAGGCAAAATTTCACCTTTAGTAAGGTAGAACATTCTGTCTAAGTAAACAATTTTAAAACTCTAACACATCTGAAAACGCGATTTCAGCAATTTCTATCTATAATTAGAAAAATATCCGATTTTTTTTTTTGTGCAGTCCTGTATATGATCTATAGATTTGTATAGATACTTCAAATGCAAAAATTTAGTTCTGTTAGGAAATGCATAACATAGTTGAAAATTCCCCTTCAGCAATTTCCGACAATGAGCGGACATGTACACGAATTTTTTGTGCACCCCTAGAGACTTTATACACACCAAGTATAATGTGCAAAAAAATAGTTAAATTTGCAAACGCATACCACAATTGAAAATGCATTTCTAGCAATTATTGGTCATAGACAGTACAGTGACCTAATTCTTTTGTGCCTCCCTGTAAATGACCGATAAATGCTATGCACACCCTATTTTACTGTAAACTTCTTGTAGTGCACCTCAGTGATGTATATCAATTTCTATATGTTTGAAATAGTGTAACATTATTAAGATACACTGCAAACGATTTTCCCCATAATGCAAAAGAATTATTTTCGGTGCCCCTGTAAACGAACTACAAATGCTACAGATCTCGGTTTCAATAACAAACATGTCATAGTAAACCTCAAAAACATATATCAATTACATGGAAATCTAAGCATATTTATAGAAGTTAAAGCATAGCCAGACGTCCAAACAAACCAAATTCATAAACATGTTTCAACTGTGTTGTAAAGTTTTTTAAACGAACACTTTAACTCTGAGTGTATAAATGCCAAACCCTTAGCACTTAATAATGACGGACAGTGACTGTAAATGTTTGCAAGTAATTAAAAAATGATGAATTATCACGCGTCCCCAAAATTAGCACAAAGTCTGAAAATTCGTGTATGAGTTCTTAAATAAGCGTAGTACGTACGGTACATCTTTCAAGATATTTTTCAATTCCTACTATTAGCTCACACCCCCCCCCCCCTATATTTATTTATATATTTATCTTGTTCAAATTTTCAATCGTTAAAAAATGATGAATTATCACGCGTCCCCAAAATTAGCACAAAGTCTGAAAATTCGTGTATGAGTTCTTAAATAAGCGTAGTACGTACGGTACATCTTTCAAGATTTTTTTCAATTCCTACTATTAGCTCACACTCCCCCTATATTTATTTATATATTTATCTTGTTCAAATTTTCAATCGTTAATAAAATACTCATTATTCGTCCTATCAAGTTGAAATAAAATTTTTTAAACTTGTACTGGATGACAATTGATGTTAATACGGTTTTTTCAAATATTAATTAATTAATTAAATTTTAATTAATTAATTTTAGTTTTGCATGGGAAACAAAATGGCGGCCATTGGTTATTGAAGATCAATGAAAGTATTTTCAATAAGGGGTTACCATAGGGGGGACCCTGTTCTGTCGCCAAATACCGCCACGTTTGTCGCCAAGTTGACGATATATCGCCAAATTTGGCGGCCAAAATGAGTCGCCAAAAGTGACGCCAACTTGGCGATATCTCTAATATTTCGCCAAATTCCCATAGAGTTCCACTGTAAACCTACTTGCTTATAGAAAATCAACAAATTGAGATATTTTAATGCAACAAAAACTGATATTAGCTTAAGGGATTATCTTAAATTTTTCTTTGCTGGCCTAAGTAGGAATTGACTTTAAAAACAAAATTTTTATATTACTTGTTTTCCAGTGATTTTTTGTGGAAAAGGGAGTGCAGAGTCTTCCTTCATAGAGGGGTCAAATAGATCCATTTTTCAAGAGTGCAGTAAATTCTGTCTACGATGTGAAAGACAAAAATCTGCCCAACGTGAAAAAGATTTTAAAGATCGGCGAATCAATACAGACATAAAAATAAACTTTGTCTAAGGCGAAATACATACTGTCTTACAACAGAATCTTTTCTTGGCCCCTTTCTATTTTTCTTTAGACAGAATTTACTATAGTTCTATTCAATTGCAGAAAAAAGCGAAAACTATTATGCAACAAGGAATTACATCTTTTTTGGATCTACAAATAAAATCTGTTGAATCCGTCTTCATATTGAAACTCCGACAAACTTTAATTTTTTCCTAATTTTTGAGAATTCTTAAACTTTTTCTCCGGACAATTTGTAATTTGATAACTGAAGCTGAAATTGATCATAGACTCGAAATCTCCTGTTACATTTGGGTATTGCTATTAAAACATTTTTCTGTATCAATATCGGCCTCCTAAACTTATACTTTATTGATATGAATCACAGCAGACTCAATTCTAAGTCAAAGGGTATCTTTTCCTTAGCTTTACATTGACGATTTGCTAATTAAATAACATGAACTGTATTTTTTTCTATTTTTCGATTGTACAACATTTCAAACATATTTTATAAAATTTTTATTTCAAAATTCGTCAAGCTAGTGCAGATAACAGATAAGCTACTGGATTCTATTTGTAAAATGTTTACTAAAATCGTAAGCGTATCACAAACTGATATTGTGTATGTGGTGTGTAAAATGGTGTGTAATTGGCTTTTTTCACTAAACTACGTCTTATGTGATGGTGATCTACCAAACATTACCAGCAGGGTATCCTCCAATATCTAAACGTTCTGGAAAACGGTGACTGAGCATGCTTGCGCTCGTCTGCCGATTTTTTTTAATGTCTCTTTTTCATGAGTTTTTAATTAATATCTCGGCTAATTATCAAAAGATTAAAAATCAGAGTCCCAGGTGCATCAGAACCTGCCTTGGACTTTACTCACCCAAATTTTCAAACGTCTACGTGCACTGCTCAACCACCACCAACAGATACAGATATTTTTTTCTTTTATTAGCATAGATAAATATGTATGTTTCACTCATGGACAAGTATAGTAACAGTAAGTATGCAGAGTTCAGAGGATGGCCTCGGGAGACATCCTCCCCTGAAGCATCGAATTCCTCTCCACGGAAGATTTTGAATTTTATGTTTATTAATATTAGAAATGTGCAATTTCCTCCTTCGAACTCCACAGTCTCCATCCAAGGCCATCTTCATATACTAGATATCTATGATAGCCCTGATCCCCCCCCCCCTTCCACACACACACACCAGAGATCAGCACGGGCTAGCCCGTGGCCCGAACCGGGTTCGGGTCGAGCCTGATCTCCACTCTTTTCGGACCGGGCCGGGCAAGGGTCATACTTTTTTCTGAAGGCTCGGGCCGGACCTGGTGACTACTCTTTACGGGGCAGGCTGGGTTCGGGCCTTACTTTTTTCCTGAAGGATCGGGCCGGGGCTAACTTATTTTTTCTGTACAGAGCCGGGACTGCTTTCATTCCTAGTCTTCACGGCCCAAAATTTTTAGTCCTAGTTTTGACCCAGCCCGTATGAAAATCATTTTCTCGCCATGGTCTGGTCCGTTCAAAGGTCAGTAAAATTAGGTCTGGCCCAAAACTTTTTGCAGAAAATGCATACATTTTTAAATCGCCATTATTCTATAATTAAACATTAAAATTTATTATTTTTAAAGAATAGTAGATTTCTACGCTTATTAAAACATAGCTAAATTAAACTATAGTAAAACGTATGAAAAAGAACATGCCTGTGACGGAATCCTATTTTAAACTGAAAAACGTGTTGATCCATGCAAAATTAATATACTAACACGTAAGAAAAGAACATATAATATACACTTTCTAAGAAGGGATGTTGTCTATAACGCATTTTTTCCGTTCTATGCATTTCCGTCTTAGAAGATTTTACTATAGAGCATTTTTCAGATTTTTAACACTTCAATGCATGGAATATGGATTAACAATATTAATGATAACTGAAACATTTACAAACAAGAAATAGAGATTGATTAAAAAAATAAATATCGCAGCCTGCGGCACTTCAATAAAAGTGAAGATTATAAACATGAAAAGAAAAGTTAAGATAAATATTTTTGGTCAGAACTCTTCGTATGAGAAAAATTTTTACCAAATCGACGTAAAAATCAATGTTTTGTAAAAATTCACTCGGGCTGGCCCCGGGCCTGGAAACTTCGGCCCATGCAGACCTCTAACGCACACACTGGAGCTGCATAAACTTATCCTGGAGAAAAATGCCTGAATTCAACACTGCAACCATGCGTTTTGATAGAAGAAAGAAATGGTTATAAAAATTCTGAATTTACTTCTAAAATAATATCTGCTGTGATTGAAAGACATACTCGCACTGGAAAAGAGCAATTTTGGTCATTCTTTATCTGCATATTTTGGAAGAAGTAAAAAAAGGCTTTACGATTACTCCTTGCACTTGAAATTTTCCTCAAATAACCACTAGTATCCAAATAACCACAAGTATCCATACACTAGCTTACGAACACGGTTTTTCGTAAAGGATTCCCTAACTTTAATATTCAATAATTCTTTAACAAATAATAAATTAGAAGACTCTCCCCGTTCCTATAAAATAAACAACAAGAATGTAAAATCATACGTTAAGCACAGATTATGAAATACTTTCCAACACATTCAGAATTCTATAATAAAACTTCATAGTTTAATAAGGTAGTAGGCAGTAACGTAACAGAATTCTTTTGAATCTTCCTGTAAAGGAACTGTATAACTGCTACAAGATTCATTTTCAATACCGAACATGCCATAGTGAATATCAATAACATATATCAGTTTCATGAGAATCTGACTATATTTACGTGAGTTAGAGCATGGACAGACTGACGACAGACAAACAAACCGAAGTCATAAACACTTTTCAACCATGTTGGAAAGTGTTACAAACGTCACATCCTATGAACGACGATCACATTAATGGAGCTTTGTGCATTCGCTTTCATAAATCGTTAAAACGGTAATCCGAAAAGTTATTTTGGCGCAATCATATAGTAAAATCCCTCAGATTTATAAATAAGATTGCAGGTTTTCTTTGGCGCATGTATAATAGAAAAATATACTATTTCCTTGACAATACGGAAACAAAAATGCAATAAATGCATCCAATGACGCAGCATTTAGTGAAATTCTAATCCGTTCGGCTTGAAAATTAGCGATCAACCCAAAATTCGGTTTCGTTTTCGTCGAAAGTGTTGCCAAAAATTCAGACGGGCCGAAACTATCTGTATTCCAAAAATCGCGTTTCTTCTTTCGTAAAATTTTCAAAATTTCTCATTGATTTGAGCTGTATCGCTTCAATGAGACACTCTGTATTTATTGCTATGAACTTTACTATTTATAATTATCAATCATGACTGACTCAAGATGTGAGTTCAAATTATAAATGCATATGTGACTAAACTTTGAAGACGCTTTTCACGTGCTCATTAAAATCTGCAAACTTAACAGTAATTGAAAATTTTTAGTTTGAAACTGCAGAAGTGTTTCGAATACTCTTTGAGAAAGTTCTAGTATAATAGATGATCATTTACAAAATTCATTATAAAATATAAATAGAGGTATGTTATACCTACACCATTTTTTAATTATATGAAATTCGTATAATTAGAAATTTTTTAAATCCAATTATTTAAAAAAAAAATTGAAACATTTTCGTTTTCGGTCGAAAATACGAAGATTACCGAAATTCAGTTTCGGTCTTAAAAACCTGTTTCGGTCTATCCTTATTGTACCGGTTACACCACCGCTCCCGAACGGAACGGGTTACCTCTGCGGTCGTAGGGTGTTATCGATTACGTCACGGATGACTTAGCACTGACACTGTACCAGCCTGCTCTCCTCTTTAACGGGTTACTTTCGTTTTTAGCATATGATTTTAATGTTTTCTTGAATTTAATTCCGAAGACCCCGTTTTAAAATTTTAGTTTCCTGTCAGCGTCAGTCGAGTTTGATTCATAGACCAGAGAAGTGATGTTGTGCTTATCTGAAGAGATTACAATTATTAACACTTTGCACTCAAGAGCTCCGGAGCGCAGCCATTTAAAATTTGTCTTCAAACTCGAGGGCTCCGCTACGGAGACAATGCAAATAATTTTGTGATACCTGTCTAGAAAAGTCAAGATTATATATTGGCAATTGCTTCGAGAGGTATCACACTTTGGACGATTACAAAATGTAATAATTTTTTAATTTTTTTTTTATCATAACATTTGTATTCATAAAGAATTAAAAAAATAATAAGATATAACTAAAATCGCTTCGAGTTGCTGGTAATACGAATGAAAAAAAACTTGGATTGCAAAAGGTTAAAATCATTAAACATGATTGCTTGCGAAGGATTTATAAGAATTCTTCCGAAATGGATTAAGTTTTTCTACAACATTTTAAAGGCCCAGGAGAAAAACCAATTTGCTACTATTATCATGATCAAATAAAGGAAGATTTTTTATATTAAAAGTATTCCATAATTTTTCCACTTCATTTACATTTTCCAAGACGATGGTTTGAATTAACCTTTACCTACAAAATTTCTGTTTCTGATGTTAAAGAATGCAAAGTGCGATTATCCTTATCATATTATAAATGTCAATGTGTGTCCGAATGTTTGAATGAAGTCAGCATCTAAACGAATGAATTTATGCTTTTGTATTTTTGGATACAGATGGATTGCAACCTGGAAATGAACATAGGCTATGTTTAATTTATTTTATTCAAATATTTTGCTTAATAATTCAAAATTTCATTATTTATCATACACAATGAATTGACAATTTTCCTGTAACATTTAACCACATTTCTTGAACATTGCCAAGAAAATAAAAACCGGGAATAATACTTTCTCCTCGAAAATTAATTTTCTGAACAATTTCACGCGAAGAATTTAAATACAAAGTATTCAAAAGAAAGTAAATATCACTTCATATTTGAAAAAAAGGAATATTTTCTATTATACTTGAAGCATGAATATCTATTTTGTTAGTAAGAGGTTTTTTGTCAAAAATGACGTAAAAATTAGAAGGAATAATAATGAAAAAGATTTATATTATTTAGAAAATATTTTGCTTGGAAACACATGACGTCATATTTGAAATAAAATACGCATTTTCAAGTATGCGTTAAAAATACAAGGGGCAGGAACATCAGTAGCTAATGAAAATGGATAAATAATGACGTCATATTTAAAATGAACAACAGGAATACTTTTCACTAATTTGGATTAAAAAGTGTGAATATAATAAGTTGCACACAAATGAGAGTTTTATTCAAAATTCACTTTATGATTATCAAGAGAAGACGGATTAGTATATTTTTTGAGGCTATTTTCTCTTTAAAATTGAAAAAGAAAGTAAATTTTCCAAAAGTTAAAAACATATTTTCACACATTGAAGCTTCATGGATGAATGTATTCCACAGAGACAAAAGCGAAAATCGTCTGTCAACATATTGACCAACATTACAACCAAGGATGTAAATAAAACTTCCGTGCATAGAAGTGGGTAGTTGTTGTCCCCTTATTCATACGAATTGAATTTTAAAAAAGCATATACTATTTTAATTAACTATTTTTAAATGTTTGCAGATTAAACATTTCACAAAGTCGTTTTTAGCAAAAAAGTTTTATCGGGTAAAAATAATGTAATATTTTTTCATGTAAAGCATTCATTTTAATCAGAAAATATTAATACATATTTATTTTAATTTCGCCAAAGTGACGTCATTTTCATTTCATCAGCTTCGAAATTAAAAACGAAATCTCAATATAACAATACACTTTTCAGAAATAATGTTTTACATTAACCTCTCCAGTTCCGACGCTAAAATAATAATACAAATGCTTATTCATTGTTTTTTTTTTTTTTTTCAAATAAAATGACATCATAAATGACATAAAATATATCTTTTTTGAAATTGATCCTTTAGGCGCTTAGTAATTTAGGTTAAAAAATATGGATCTAAATCTGCAACCCCCCTTAAAACATCAATTTAATAACCATTAACCTAAATGAACGCAATCACAAATTTAAGAGCTTTACACAAGTAAATAACAAATCCTCAAATTTTTTTATCGAAAAAGGATTAAGCTAAAAACTTATGAAAATTTCTCACTTTCTTGGTCATACTGTCTTTTGGACATTTTTAGGCATTTCGCAAACTCAGATGAAAATAACATTTATTTTATGTGGGAATCAGCTTAGAGGCTGCCATTTATTCGTTTGCTTTGAACGCAAAAACATTCAGCTATTAAGAAGTAATGTGAAAATGTAAAAAAATCGGACATTTTCGTTTTTATAAGGAAATGAACAGATGTCCCCGTTTGTGGACCAAGAGACCGAAGAGGTTAAAAGTTACAGAATTTCAAAATGCAATTTTAGCTTACATTTTAAATAGAATTTCTTACTTGAAATTTAGTATTTAATAAAATTAATGTTTCAGTGTTTTTCTAAGTGTACAATAATGTTCAATTTCATTAAATGATTTCACGTTTTAAATAAATTAAAATTCATATTTTTGCCTAATTCATGAAGTGAAAGGTTTTTTTTTTTTTTTTCTCGACAAGTATTATTCCGTAGGAGAAAATAATTTGGTGATATTTTAAACCATTAGCCGGTTTTCATATAGAAAATATATTAGTATTTTATAGCAGTTACACAAAATGGCGTGATTTCCACAAAATTTGCGATTGATATTATAAAAAAAAAAAAAAAAAAAAAAAAAAAAATATTATTTATGCGATAATAAATGCGATATTTATTATCGCATATTAATATGCGATAATAAATATCGCATATTATCGCGCATTTTATCATGCATATTATCGCAAATGCATAAGTTTACCATACTTTTGCCGAACAATCTCCCACAATGCCGGTTTCAATAAAATTTTAAGAAATAGTACATGAAAGTTGATGTAAAAAATGTTTAGGAAGTAGTTTTAATTGGAGACTAGACTTTACATGTGAGATCCTTTACGTGCAAAGAGCCTATGGCCTTAAGCAATAAATTCGTCTTTCACCTCACCCCCTCTAATTATTAATGGTACTCTGATTATCGAAAAACACAAAAGAAAAGCCAATAAAAAATTCGGGTAATAATCAAGTATTGTTTTCTGAAATTTCTTTCGATTTTAAAATATCTAAATCTACAATTAAAAATATCTGTGAAAGATAATCTTTGCCCCCCCAATGGAGCATGTTCCTGCGAATTTCGCAGCTTCCATAATCCTAAATTACAACACAACAATCAATATGAAAATGTTTATCCGTAATCGGGGTTTTTCTATAAATTGATTTTTTCCGCGGTTTAAAGCAATAAGCAACTCTATTGCTTAAGCTCACGAAAACAAATTAAATGATCCTATATATATATATATATATATATATAAATATGCGAATTGGGATCATCAGAAGTATTTTTACTATAAAATGTGATAAAAGGGTTGATTATATATGTTTTAATTTATCGAATTTTTTGCTTAATTGATGCATTTATTCTTCTTTAAATGTTACGTGAACGGAGTCACGGGTAACAGCTAGTTCTAAATACATTGAAATTCACAACTGCTCAAATTTTTATACGATAAACTCCTATATTTAAAACCCACTCTGGAAACTTTTATCGGGTTCTAAAACTTTTGTTTGTAACATCCTGTGCAAATTGGCCAAAAATTTTAGATTTATGGATGTAAGGAACGTATACACACACACAAACTTTGACTTTTTATATAGATAGATACAGTGGCGGCTTGGGGCTTAAAGGTGTGGTTCACAATCACATTATAAAATTTATGAAAATAAAAATTGCACGTAGGACCTAACATATAGGTTTGTATACGTTTGTGCAGTAGGGGAGACCGGGCTAGTTGGCTACATGTGTAAGTAGGCGCAGCCCTCATAAATCGCCTGTTTGTAGATAGATTGCGCAACCAGTCACAGGGTACCTTTCTTCTTGCTTTTTACAATCTTCATTGTATTTTTGCACCGTTACCTACGTGCAGTGGACATTTATTACGTTTTTTCTGTTTTTTGCACTCATAAGTAATTTTTTGTTGCTTCATTCTTTTTCTAATTTCTAATACTTATCTTAATAATTGTGATTTAACTTGTGCAGTTTTTCTTAGTGTATGATTAACTGCACCTACCCCATATGTGATTTATTTGGATTATTTATGTTTAGAAGGTTACGTTTCCCTTTTTTGAACAAATTTATTATGGGGCTAGTAGGCGTATTGAAAACGGGGCAAGTTGGCTCGGTGTCTGGTATGTGCTGGTAGCTTGAAATACAGCAAACAAAGAGAAAAGTGGTTGCAATGCAAGATTTTGGGCACATGACGCTTATCCAAACAGAGAAACTCGATTTTTTTATTTATGACAACTGTAACTCTGACGATGATATCGAGTAGGATAGAAATTACTCAATGTATTATTCATTGTTTCAATGTTTTATTCATTATTTTTATGTCTGTATAATTTAGAATTTACATTGTACGGCGACAACGCCTTTGTTTAAACTTACTGGTAATAATGAAATTGATTTTTCTTAACTGCGTGTCTTAGTTGAGTTTCATTCAAATTTTTATAAAGCGTGTGCCAACTTACCCCATAGGTATAGGCAACTTGCCCTGTAACGGGGTAGGTTGGTGCACAATGTTCTTTTACTTTAGGCTTCCGCTAAACATAAGCTACAAACTCAAAATTCCGGGTATTTATAGCCAAATGCCAGTTCTTTAAAAGTGCAGTTAAAGTTTGTTAAAAAATTTAAACAAAAAATAATAAAAATCAATAACTAAAAACTGCGCCTACTAGCCCCGGTCTCCCCTACTGTATTCAGAATCATTTTTCTCTGGATGAAATTTTGCTGTTCCGAGAAGGACAATATGGATTTTGGAAGGAGGTGGAGTGTTTTAAATGGGGTAAATCCTTTTTCCCGGAAAAATTTCCTCCCAGACATCCCTGAATTTTTGTCTTCCCAAGTCCATAACTTTTGAAAGCACATAAAGATTTTTGGTAATTTTTTCATTTATGATGGTGGCTTCTATCTTCCTATCTTCCTATCTTAGCGATTTGGAATAGAACTGTGTTTTCCGTTTTTACTTTCTTCTATCTTTACAAGAAGAAAGTATTGGATTCATGAAAATTTTCGAATTCCGGTTTTCGACGGATTTACACGTTTTAGGGGTCAGAGATTCCAAAAAACATGTTTTTACAAAATGTCTGTCTGTGACTCTGTGAGTCTGTCTGTCTGTCTGTCTGTCTGTCTGTCTGTGTGTATGTGACACAAATTTTGTGGGCGCTCTATCTCAAGAACTAATGCACGGAATTTAATAAAAATTCATATTCAGTGAGTCCCTAATACAAATTGATGCTGATTAGTTTTTGGTGTAAATCGCTCAACAGGTGGCGCTGCTATGCTGCATTTTTCACGATTTTCGCAATAGCTCTATCTCACGAACTAATGCACGGATTTTGATCAAACTTCAGATTTAGTTTGTCCTTGATATGAATTGATGCTGATAACGTTTTGGTGTAAATCGCCCAACAGGTGGCGCTGTTATGGTGAATTTTGCAGGATTTACACGATTTCCCCAATAGCTCTATCTTAAGAATTAACGCACGGATTTTCATCAAACTTCAGATTCAGTTAGTCCTTGATATGACTTGCTACTGATTATGTGTTAGTGTAAATCGCCCAACAGGTGGCGCTTCTGTGCTGCCTTTTTCACGATTGCCTCAATAGCTCTATCTATAGAACTAATGGGCGAATTTTCATCTAACTTCAGATTTAGTTGTATGTTGACACAAGTTGTTGTTAATTAGGTTTTGGTGTTAATCACCCAATAGGTGGCGCTTCTATGCAGGAATTTTCACGATTTTCGCTATAGCTCTATCTCATAATCTAATGCACGGATTTTCTCCAAACTTCAGATTCAGTCAGACGTTGACATAAATTGTTACTGATTAGGATTTGGTATAAATCCCCCAATAGGTGGCGCTGCTAGGCAGCATTTTGCTGGATTTAGACGATTTCAGCGATAGTCATATCTCAAGGACTAATGCACGGAATTGCATATCTTTAGAATCCTCATGAGATGCATAGATTGCCATTTAATTTTGGCAGTGTGACAGCGAATTTTGAAGTATTAACATGTATGAGGTAGAAGAAAGTTTTGGGATTGGTACATCCGACTAGTTTTATCAATAAATTACCTAGTGAGATATAAGCTATTTTGATCACGTGACAAGCACGTTTTTTCGCCCTTTCTTGAGTGGTTATTCTTCTTTTGCGCGGAAATTCGGTTCAAAACGTCACTATTTGACACTATTTTCTGAAAAATCTACTGCATTTGCAAAAAAAAAAAAAAAAAAAAAAAAAAAAAAAAAAAAAAAAAATGCAATTTAACAAATTACAACGACCATTTGGAAAATGATTTTTTTCAAAGACTAAAATTTAAGACATAAAAAATCGCATGGAGTTTATCATACATTACGTGCGCCATGGATTACGTTTTTCGGTACTGTAAATTTTTAAACTTCTACGGAGCTGGTCATACATTACGTACGCCATGGATTAAACATTAATATTCCTGGACCAATTTTAAATAAAATTTCATTTTTAAACTTCTAAACATCCCACAATATTACTTTTTACACCGTCGTATAGAGAAAAAAATGTACTTTTAAATGCAATTTGTTTGAAAGCTGTATCACAATTTGTTTCTGAGTTATTAATTTTTTTTTTTTGTAGTTTTTATTACTTTTTTGTCATAGTGGCGACAGAAGTATCCATCTCTGTTGAAAGTAAAGGGAAAATACAGATTACTGTATAGACCAATCAGAAAACGAATATAATGCGGATTCAACCAATAAAACGCTTCAGATATGTTTTTGATTTCCTACCCTGACGGAGGACAATAACCATTTTTCCAAATGGTTAAAAAAAAAAAAAAAAAAAAACCGGAAAAAAACAGCTCGATTACATAGTTTCTTAACAACAACACCTGCTAGTTTCATGCGTTTCCGAACAAAAATAAATTAAAACTTATGTCATAAAGTTGCCCTTTAGGATTTGAGAAAAGCCTTAAGAAAACACTTGGCACTGGGTGTTGAAAACTTTCCGATTTTCTTCAGTAATGCTTTGTTATGGAAGTTTCTAAAAAAAGGGAAAGGTGGGTGGTGGGGGGGGGGGGAGGCGTGTGTGAATATTACTCGTATTGGACATTGACAAAACATTAGAAATTTTTTATAATTATTTTATTTATTTTATTAAATTATTTCTTCATTTTTCTTTGGGGGTTCACGTGCTCATGTTCTCTAATGGAAGAGCCGCCACTGGATAGATATAAAGATGAAATGTAAGTGATGCGTTTCTCAGAAAGTTGACGAGTTTTGTATGCTGTAATTATGTTCAGTTTAAAACACTTTCTTTGAGAGTATTTTTCGCAAGATAATTGAATTTTACAGGTAACTGCAAAAAGGTTTTTAATTCTTGGGGAACTAAATAAAACTGTTTGAAAAATTTTAAGTGTGTTGAATAATTTTTCAGCATACTTTCCCCCTTGAACCTTCTATTTAAGACAATAATTTTTAAACACAAACACGAAAACTTTTCGTCCATGTGAAGTTCAAGTCAAACCGCCTTCTCCTCTTCGGGAAAAATACTTAATTCCTTTTTCTTTTAATTATTTTAGATCACACAAGATATATATATTTTTTTAAATCATGAGAGAAAATAGAGTTAATTAAATTGGAGAATCCGGGAGGGACATACTTGCCCTTCCTGGACACCTTAAGGCCGCAAGTGACACAAAATCTTTTTTCCCCTTATAATACACAGGTTCTTAAGACTAAAACCGACATAATAAAAAAAAACGGTACTTTTCGGTTAGCCGGCGCCAGTGTTATATATGCATACATATATACATATATATACACATATATTTACATATATATATATGTATGTATCTATATGTGTGTGTATGTACATATATATATGTAAATATATGTGCATATATATGTATATATGTATGCATATATAACACTGGCGCCCGGCTAACCGAAAAGTACCAAAAAATCTTCCAAAAATTTAATAATGCAGTTCGAATTCTGGAAAAAATTCTAAAGTGTAACTTTCCTTATCGGGAAAATATGGCCTTATTCTATAGACCCCGTGCATTGACGTCACGTTGCTATTAGCAACGACTGATACTATAGCTTCTGGAGCACATAACTCCCCGTTTGCCGTTAAAAGCACGTGTTATCTTTCTCTTTATTTTAGAGCTTCCTTATTTTAATTATTATAGTGCAAATAAGTCTAAAAAATCAAATGGAGAGCACCAAATTCGCCTTATATTTGGGCGCCATAAGAAGCGATTTCAGACATGTGACGTCATGTGCAACCCGTCTATACAAGCTAGGTACCGGGTGTCCCAAAACAGACTGATGGATTTTAAAATTCAATAACTTGCAAACGGTGACAGATATTAAAAAAATATTTGCAGGAGAGTTATGTAAGATGTCAGGAGTTTTTATGCTGCGATTTCCAGCTTTAGTTACAAATAGCAGCAATAGATGGCGCTGCAAGAAACAGGCGATAAATCCAGGCTCGATTTTTCGGCCTCTGTCTTCTCCCATTCGAATAAAGGAGATTAAAATGTTTTGAATGGATCCCGAAGTACCAAAAACCGCGTCTGGAATTAGCGCCTATTTCTCGCAGCGCCATCTATTGTTTGAAATTCGAACTAAAATCGAGAATCGCAGTAAAAAAACTTGTGACATCATACATAACCATCCTGCACGAATTTTTTTAATATCTGTCATCGTTTGCAAGTCATTGAATTTTAAAATCCATCAGTCATTTTTGGGACACCCGGTATATTACTAATGATTCTTTTTAGAAATGAAATGATTGCTAAGAGCTATAATATTTAAAAAATAAATAAAAAACACAGAAAAATTATATGGGCGCGACAGGATTCACTCTCCTAACAGAACGAGGGCGCTTTCATAAGTTAAAGCTCCATGAGACTCATTTACAAAGGTACTCTCCATTACTTAACTGCTAGAATAGCAAATGATAGCATACAAAATATAACTATTAGGTATTAACCGAGACATAAATAGTTAACACAAATGCAACTTAAACCTATTTATTATATGACATTACTAGCCAGAAACATAGCTATCAAGCAGTGACAACCAAGTATATTTACATATTTAATTCGTGCGGCCTGTTGCCATTCCGGTAGCATAAAAGTGTGTTAGAATACACAACATTCCTCCCTTCTATGTAATGTAGTCCTTTAGCCAGGTTGGTGGATGTTTAGCTCTGACTGGTCTCGATGGAAGGACCGCTGGGCTTGCAACACCGTGCAACGTTCCAACCCCTGCGGTTGCAGTCCCAATGGAGGATATTCCAAATATGGGTTTGAGGCTGAAAAAGTCACGTGATACCGGTAATTTACCCAAGGAACTTCTAACTGATAAGAAGGGAAGATGCTACTGCTTTGCCTGATGAACTGTTTCATTGGCTAGCGGGGATTTACATTACACGTCTACGGAGCCTTCCCTTCTTTACGCTAGACGTTTTTACCTTGATCACGTGATCAAAACGCAGATGGAATATCCTCCATTAAACTGTCCATCTTCCTAGGTTCTGAAACCACGTCCTTTGTCGACAGAACTGAATCCTGGTTGTCTCCTGCCGGCTCAGAGTTCTCGCTGTCTCCTACTGATTCTGACATCAACAATGAAGGTGTTGGGACATTAGATGGATATGTTGAAGAACTGTCAGAGTCTGTCATATGTTGAGGACTGCCCAGGCGCCGTCTTAGTTGGTCAATGTGTCTTTACCCCACAAGACCTTTATCCGTTAAAACCTCATACATTGTGGGGCTAATTACTTCTATTATTGTAGCTGGTACCCATTTGTCGTGAGGGTGGAATCCTCGAGCATATACCAAGTCTAGAGGTGCAAACATCCGGAATCTTGAATTAGACAGATCTTTAGGATTAGGGTCTTAAAAATCTGGATGGATCCTGTCCAGGCAGGTTTTCAAACGACGGTTCGTAAGCAGCTCTGCTGGAGAAACATTGGTAGCAGAATTGGGTGTAGCATGTTGTGCTAATAAGAATGATGCAAGTCTAGTATTCCAATTCCCCGAAACAATTCTTCGAAGTGCATCTTTTGTTGTCTGCACCATCCGTTCTGCTTGTCCGTTTGATGAAGGATATCCAGGAGCTGTGAATGTATGATGGATTCCGTTTCTCATAAGGAACCGTTCAAATTCAGACGACGTGAAGCCAGGTCCGTTATCTGAGACTATGGTGTCAGGAATACCATGTGAGCCAAAAAGCTTCCTCAAAGCTTCAACAGCACAAGGTGAGTCTGTTGACGATACCTTAATAACCCCTAGCCATTTTGAGTATGCATCAACGACAATGAGGAAAAGGGATCCCTGAAAAGGCCCAGCATGATCGATGTGGAGTCTTGACCATGGTTTTTTAATGCATTCCCATGTTCCCAGTGTCTTAGGAGGTGTATGTCGTGTTTGCTGGCAAATGTTGCACCTATTTACTGTGTCTTCAATTTGACTATCCATCTTTGGCCACCACATGTAACTTCTTGCAAGGCCCTTTGTACGTACGATGCCTTGATGTGAACTGTGGACAGCGGCCAATAGGTGTTCTTGTGTCTTTCTGGGTATTATGACCCTGCATTCCCAAAGGAGCCATCCTTTGTGGGTTGAGATTTCCAGCCACCGTTGGAAATAAGGGATGAATTCTGCATCTGGATTTTCAGCTGGCCACCCCTTCAAAACCCAGTTGAGCACTCGAGCTAAGATAGGGTCTTGCATAGTCATCCGTGCAATATCTTTGGCTGAAATTGGAGGCTTGTCCAAAGCCTCCAGGTGCAATACTTCGTTAGGATATGTCCCATGATGAATCATTTGAGGGTGAAGTGGACGACTAAGTCCATCTGCATTAGAAATCAATTTACCAGGTTGGTATACAAGATGATAATCATATGAGCTTAAAGCTAGGGACCACCGCTGCATTCTTGGAGACAACATTGTTGGTGTGGGTTTGTCGCTGGCCAGAAGGCCTAGTAAAGGCTTGTGGTCAGTTCTTATTTCGAATTTCTGTTCATAGAGGTAGTTGTGAAACTTCTTAACCCCTTGAATGATGGTCAAGGCTTCTTTGTCAATCTGGGCATACCGACGCTCTGTTGGGTTCATTGTTCTTGAATAGAATGCCACTAGAGCTTTAACTACCTCTGACAATTTGTGGCTGAGGATAGCGCCAACACCATACTGAGAAGCATCACATGTCAGGATGATTGGTTTCTTTTCATCGAAATGTATGAGGAGAGAATCACTTGATAAGAGTTTTTTAACCTTATTAAAAGCTTCATCGTGACTTTTCTTTCATTTCCACACTGCTCCCTTCTCTAGCAAGCGATGAAGAGGCTCTGCCACTGTTGCTTTATCTTGTAAAAACACATGATAAAAGTTTAGTAGACCCAAAAATGCTTGGAGTTCTTCTCTCTTTGTTGGCGTAAGGGCTTCTTGAATAGCTTTTACTTTGTCCTTCGTGGGTTTAATACCTCTCTCGTTGATTTCATAACCTAAGAATTCAAGTTTTGGGTTCCAATAATACATTTATTTTTGTTTAAGCGTAACCCAGCTTTAGAGAATCGATCAAGAACTTCACGAAATCGCTTGGCTACTTCTTCTTCTGTAGAACCTTTGATCAAGACATCATTATAGTATGGAAACACTCCTGGTATGTTTGCGAGCAATGTCTCAATGAACCGTTGGAATATTCCAGGAGCTGTGGAAATACCAAATTGGAGGCGATTGCACTTGAATGCTCCACGATGTGTCACAATTGTTTGTGTCATGGCAGAAGATTCATCCACGACTAATTGCAGATATGCTTGGGACAAGTCAAGCTTTATGAAATGTCGGCCTCCTGTTAATTCTGCAAGTATTTGATTTACTGCGGTACTGAATATGGATGGGTGCCTAAAGCCTTGTTGACCGTACGTTTATAGTCACCACATAACCTAATATCTCCATTAGATTTCATGACAGGAACTACAGGAGTTGCCCAATCAGAGTAACTAACTGATTCCAGAACAACTCCCTGGTCTTGTAATCGTTGCAATTCCTTCTCAATCTTGGGTCTTAGAGCAAATGGTACATTCCTAGCTTTCAGCTAAATTGGACGAACTGAGGGATCCAAATGTAACTTGATAGGTGTACCTGTATAAACCTTCCCAGTTCTTCCTTGAAAACATCAGAGAATTCACTCAGGACATCATCCAAAGTAGAATGCTGTATGCTATGGATGCCTGTTACCTTTATTCCCAATGGTTCGAACCAATTTAGACCTAGAAGTCCTTGACGTTTCTTTTTAGCAATCAGAAGTGGAAGTTCCCGTTCATATGAAGCATATTTAACTCTAACTTGTTACCGACCCAAGAGTTCTACTGGTTGTTTATTATAGTCTTTGACACCGAAAGGAGACTTTTCCAACAGTGGAACGTTGTGATTGTGACAGTGGCGTACCCAAGGGGGGGGCTGATGGGGCTACAGCCCCCCCCGAAATTTTCGAAAGTGATATAGAAAGGTGCTGATTTTTCGTCTTTCTTTTATGGAATTTTTTTAAATTTTTTTCCATTATACAGCGGACAAACCATTCTCATTAGTCCCATATTAGTCCACATTGACAACAAAGAAGAGAAAGGGGGGCTGACGGGGTTATAGCCCCCCCCCCCCTACTCATCCCGAAATAGTCAAAAAATTAAATGAAAAAGTGTTTTTTTCTTACTTTTTAAAGATAAATCTGTAATTTTTTCTTCTGCCATACAGCAAAATAGCCATTCTCGTTAACACCATATTAGTCCAGGTTATATTAGTTAGGGGGCTGATGGAATTTCAGCCCCCTCCTCTCGAAATGGTCGAAAATGAAATGAAAAAATAGTGCTGAATTTTTTCTGTCTGTTCAAGATAAATTTGCATTTTTCCCCTATCGTTCAACAGACTATGCGCTTCCTTCGCTTTAGTTCCATATTAGTCCATATTGACACCAAAGAGAAAGGGGGTTGATGGGGTTACAGCCCCCCCCCCCAACCAGAAATCGCGAAAAATTAAATAAAAAAGTGTTTTTTCTTTACTTTTTAAAGATAAATCTGTATTTTTTCTTCTGTCATACAGTAAAATAGCCATTCTCGTTAACACCATATTAGTCCACATTGACATCACAGCATACCCTAAGATGGGGAGGGGGCTGATGGAATTACAACTTCCTCCTCTGGAAATAGTCGAAAATGAAATGAAAAAGTAGAGCTGATTTTTTTCTGTCTATTTGAGATAAATTTGCATTTTCTCCCCTATCATTTAACAGACTAGCCGCTCCCTTCGCTGTAGTTCCATATTAGTGTACAGTGACATCACATTATACCCGAAAAGATAGAACGGGGTTAATGAAGTTACAGCCCTCTCCCAAAAATTCGAACATGAAATGAAAAAGTTCTGATATTTTCCTTTTTGTTTGAGATAAATTTGTATTTTTCCTCTATCATTCAACAGACTAGCTGCTCTCTTCTCTTTAGTTCCATACTAGTGCACAGTGATACCACATTATACCCAAAGAGGTGAAAGGGGTTAATGGGGTGTCCCTTTCCTAAATAGTTGAAAATGAAATGAAAAAAAAGGCTGTTTTTTTTCTTCTTGTTTGAGATAAATTTGTAATTTTTCTTCTGCCATACAGCGAAATAGCCATTCTCGTTAACACCATATTAGTCCACATTGACATCACAGCATACCCAAAGATGGGGAGGGGGCTGATGGAATTACAGCCCCCTCCTCCCGAAATAGTCGGAAATGAAATAAAAAAATATTGCTTTTTTTTCTTTCTGTTTGAGATAAATTTGTATTTTTTTTCTCCTATTATTCAACAGACTAGACACTCTCTTCTCTTTAGTTCCATATTAGTGCACAGTGACACCGCATTATACCGAAAGAAGTAGAAAGGGGGTGATGGGTTACAGCCCCTTCCCAAAATAGTCGAAAATGAAATGAAAAAAGGCTGATATTTTTCTTTTTGTTCGAGATGAATTTATAATGCACTTGTTTTCTGCAATACAACGAACTACACGTTCTGGCTAGTCTCATATCAACGCACAGTTACACCACAGTATACCCAATGAGGGGAAGGGGCTGATGGGGTTACTTACTCTTCCGAAATAATCAAATATGAAATGAAAAAAAAATTCCAGTTTTTTTTCTTTCTTTTGAGATTAATTTTTAATTTTTTTCTGCGACGCAGCTATTCTGGTTAGTCCCATATATTAGTGAACAGTGATGCCCCAGCATACACCAAAGGATTCGATGGGGACGGGGGTTATGACGTTACAGCTCCATTCCACCTCTGAAGAGATCGCAGTGAAATGAAAAAAGGGCTGATATTCCTTCTTTTTCAGATAAATTTGTTTTATTTTCTGGCATGCCACGAATTTGTTTTTCCTGTTAATCCAATATCCTCCTCAGTCCTGCGACCAAATTTACTTGAGACCACAAAATCCATTTTCAAATGACTGAAATCACTGTTTTACTCGATAAATGAAAACATATATACTGAGTTCAAGAGACCTACAAATAAATTCGACAAATCTAAAAGTAGTTTAATTTAAGGATTTTTTTAATTTTTCCCATAGTCGGCGGGCGCCAAGATTGTCAATGCGGGGGTATGTTAATGCACAGTAACAACACAGCTAATCTCAAGTCGATTTCGTCTAAATCTGAAATCCGGTGCGGAAGAGTTGACTGTAAAAGTAGCTTATTAACTTTCATTTTTCAGTCGCATCTCCATGCCACACCAAAATATGGGGGTGCGGAGGGTTGAAGGGACTAAACCTCTTTTACCTGCCAAAACGGTCAGATTAAATGGTAAAAAAAGTTTACTTCTTACTTTTTAGATCAATTCAATTATATATATATTTGTCATGCATCGCACTTGTCTTTCTTGTTAGTCCCATATTAGTGCATAATGACACCTTAGCTAATCCCTTCAGAATTTTGGTAAGTCGGAAGTCAGGCACACTATATATGTGCGGAAGAGCTGACTGTGAATGATATTCATTAACTTTTGTTTTTAACACTCGATTACTTCCTCGTATCTGTAAGATACACAGTGACTTCTTGTTTGATTGCAAAGACATCTTTAGAGTTCGGTAATGTCCCCTCCCCCCACTTATCTTCCTATTCTGTCTTAACTTTGCAGATAGTATTTTTCATCTGGAACGGTTTAAAGTCCTTCTTATTACTTGTGCAATGCACAAATAATAAACAAAGTCTTTATTTTATATATGTGTATGAAAATATTTTGTGTATACAAAAAATATTTTGTGTTTGTTACAATATTAATTTATTGTTAAACAAGAACCGTAGCCAGAATTTAGTTTCGGGGATTGGAAGAACAATTTTATAGATTTTATGTTATAATGACTTTCTTTTAAATGAAAGTATATATAAAAAAAAAAACAGTAACACTTTTCAACAGATTTCGACGTGGGACGGTCTCAGGATCGGATCCGTGCCCTCCCCCCTTCCCCCCAGATTTGAGTATGAGTTTAAAAAAAAAATCTGAAATTCTCAGCAAATTTTCTGAAAGGTTACAGCAGAGGGGGAAAGGAGAGGTAATCCCTTCCTGCTGCTAATTATTTTTGTTGTAGTTTGGGTTAACTCTGTTTATATTCAGGTCAATTTCAGGCTGAGTGGGTTCGGGTTAACCAGATTTCTAAAAAGTTCAGCATATTATTTCAGTTTAAAAATTATACATATAATAATAAACACAGATATTTGTATGTGTTTTTAACGCGATCCTTTGATGAAATACAGGTTTTTATCACGACGCTTTGACGAAATTTGCATTTTCCCCGAACTTTTGACAAAATTAGCTTTTTTCCGCGACCCTTTGACGAAATTCGCCTTTTTTTTCCCGTGATCCTTTGTCAAAATTTGCGTTTTTTCCGCGAGTTTTTGATGAAATTCGAGTTTTTTTCGTGAACTTTTGCCGAAATTCGCGTTTTTTACGAAACCCTTCGTCGAAATTTGCGTTTTCTTCGGGGCTTTTTTGACGAAATTCGCTTTTTTCTCGTCTTTTTGATAAATTTCGCGGCTCATTGACGAAATTCGCGTTTTTTTAAGGAAATGGTCGTGTTTTTTTGTTTTTTCGCTGCTGTTTGACGAAATTAGCTTCTTTCCGCAGTCTTTTGCCGAAAGTCACGTTTTTCTGTGGTCCTTCTTTGTGACCATGCTTTTTTTTTGCGATCCTTTAACGAAATTCGCGTTTTTTCCGCTTCCCTTTGACGGAATGCATACTTTTTTTTAGCAGTCCTTTGCCAAAATTTGCGTTTTTTCTGCAGCCCTTTGAGGAAATTTGCGTTTTTTCTGCGGCCCTTTGAGGAAATTTACGTTTTTTCTGAGGTCATTTGCCGAAATTCATGTTTTTTTACGCAATCCTTCGTCGAAATTCGCGTTTTTTTTCTGTGGTCATTTGCCGAAATTCGTGTTTTTTAATGCAATCCTTCGTCGAAATTTGCGTTTTTTCCGCGGCTCTCTGACGAAATTTGCTTTTTTTTCCGTCTTTTTTGATGAAATTTGCGTTTTTCTGCGGCCTTTTGACGAAATTCACGTTTTTCTGTGTCCCTTTGACGAAATTCGTGTTTTTTCAGCTTCCCTTTGACGGAATGCGTGTTTTTTAGCGATGCTTTGTCGAAATTTGCAGTTTTCTGTGGTCCTTTGTCGAAATTCGCGTTTTTTCTGTGGTCATTTGACAAAATTCGCGTTTTTGCGCAACCCTTCCTTGAAATTTGCGTTTTTTCGCGGCTTTTTGTCGAAATTCGCGCTTTTTCTCGTCTTTTTGATGAAATTTGCGTTTTTCTGTGGCCTTTTGACGAAATTCACGTTTTCCCGTGTCCCTTTGACGAAATTCGCGTTTTTTGCGATCCTTTACGAAATTAGCTTCTTTTTCGCAGCCCTTTGATGGAATGCGTGTTTTTAGCGATCTTTTTTTCGAAATTCACGTTTTTTCCGCGAACTTTTGATGAAATTCGCGTTTTTTCTGCGGCCTTCTGACGAATTTCGGGTTTTTTCTGTGCTCATTTTGACGAAATTAGCGTTTCCTCTAGAATAATTTGACGAAATTCACGTTTTCTCCGCTATCATTTGACGAAATTTGACTTTTTTTTCGCGATCCTTTGGCAAACTTCGCATTTTATCTGCGGCCGTATGACATAATTCCGGTTTTTTCCTTGATCCTTTAAAGAAATTGGAGATTTTTTTTGCGAACGATTGACGAAATTTATTTATTTTTTTTTTTTTGCGAACGATTGACGAAATTGATTTTTTTCGGCGACCATTTGTCAAAAATCGCGATAATTTTTTAAGTCCAAATTTTCGGACTGATGACCGAATTTTTCAAATTTTCGGAAAATTCGGAACAAAGTCACCCTTGCACCCCCCCCCCCCCTCTGGCTACGGCCTTATTGACAAAAATGATTTCTGTTTATAACACAATGCAACGTGTTTCGTAAGATTTAGAACATTATGAAAATTTAAGTCAGCCCCCCCCCCCCGAAATAAAATCCTGGGTACGCCACTGGATTGTGAGGATATAACCGGTCAAAAGTACCTTTGTCAGTGATGGATTTGCAAATGGTGACAGCAATTTAAAAACAATACAAGTAATTTAAAATTTTGTAAATTACTATATTATGTTACAGTTGCAACCTTTAATCTAAACTTCCCTACCAGTTACTTTTGTAAGTCAAACTCTAAAAAAAAGGTGGAATTATAAACTTTAACAATCTCTTTCCATACAAATTTCGCCTTTATTTAGGTTTATAATGCATGTTAAAATTAGATACTCTAGTTCAAACATACCATCCATTCAATTATTTACAGTGTTGAATTCAGACATTTTTCTCCGGGAGGGATTTCTGTGGCTCCGGGGGGGACATTATAGAGTTCCGGGGGGAAATTGCACCTTTTGACCATTGAAAACCCAAAATCTCAAATCTTCTGGGGGGGATGTGGTGAGTCGCTCGTATAATATAATCACTCACTTAAAAACACTTTACTACCTTTATTCGTAGAACATTGATAAACGTCGATTCTGACACTCATCGTATTCGAACACACAAAAACGCAATGTAAACATTTTCGTCTGCGCTGCTATGACAACGGCTCTGGCCAGCTGCCATTCCGAACGAAGAATTTTCTCCCTTGCCTTTCTGCGGCTGCCACAGAGTATCACCCCAGTGACGTAGGGTACCGAAGAAACGATATACAAGTGTATACTATTTTTTTTTTTTTTTTTTTTGACTATCTGTGTCAGAATCCACGCTTGTGGAGAAAAATTACAAGGATATTTACATGAAATAAAATTGCAATATATAACAAAATATAGGCATAATGTGTAGTATGCAAAATGAACAATTTATCAACAATTTCAGTAAGTAATATAAGATGCCAGTTTTTTAGGAAAATGGACATGTCTGCCCGAACGTGTGACAGTTTTTGTTTGGTCAGGGTTACTGTCCGCTTTAAGAGAGAGTTTTAATTTAGAGTTCTCTGGAACAGTTTTCGTGGACAAGTCTGAAGTAGAAATCAAATGAGCTGGCTTCACTCGATCTATTGATACCGTAGACTTACGACCATTAAGCTCGATTGTTATAGTTTTCCCAGTTCTACTTAGGACTTTGTGAGGACCAGTATATGGTTGACACAATGGAGGTTGTACATGATCCACTCTTAGAAAGATGTGTGAACAAGATGTCAAGGAAGGGTGTATATAGAACTTCTCTTGGCAGTGAGATGATGTAGCAACTGGACTTAACTGCCGCATGGTGTTTCGTAGTTGCGTGACGAAGTTATCGTTGAAAGGTCGGATCTTGTATTCATCCAGCATATCACAGGGCAATCTCAACGTAGTGCCGTAGACAAGCTCAGCGCAAGAAGCTTGTATATCTTCCTTCACTGCTGTGCGAATGCCTAGTAAAACTATCGGTAATATTTCAGTCCACCTACTGGTTTCGTGAGCTTTGATGGATGACTTTAAATGTCGATGAAATCTTTCGATAATGCCATTCGATATCGGATGATATGCCGTTGTGCGGATCTTCTGTGTTCCCATCATTTTTGTGAATTCATCAAATATTGCTGATCGCATTTGTGGGCCTTGATCCGTGGTTATGAGCGAAGGGCAACCAAATCTTGATATCCAATGCTTTAATATGGCACTACAAATTGTTTTAGCTTGTGTATCAGATATAGGTACGGCTTCTGGCCATCTGCTAAATCGGTCAATCATCGTTAAAAGATAGCTGAAACCGTCAGATGGAGGCAAGGGACCTACGATATCTATATGTATTTGGGAAAAACGTGCATCAGGAAGAGAGAACGTGCCAAGAGGTGCTTTGGTGTGCCTCTGTATTTTTGATCTTTGACACTTCTCACAGCCACGAACCCAGTTTTTGATGTCTCGTTTCATATTTGGCCATACGTATCTGGAACAAATTAGTTTTGTGGTAGCTGCTATGCCTGGATGGGCTAGGTTGTGCAAATGTTCATATATCAGCCGACGAAAGAAACTAGGAACTAAGGGTCGAGGCGTACCTGTTGAAGTATCACATAGTAGGCTACAATCAGAAATGAGGCAAGGTTTCAATTCCAATTTGAGCAATGTACTATTATGCAGGTTCTGTAGCTCTGAATCATTTTCCTGAGCTTTTGCGAATTCCTCAAAATTTAAGATTGGAGATTTTGAAATAGAATCAATTTCAATTCTTGAGAGGCAATCTGCAACAATGTTTTCGGAACCTGGTACATGTCTAATGTCAGTGGAATATTGGGAAATGTAATCTAAATGGCGTGATTGCCGCGGCGAACATTTATGGGGATTTTGCTTAAATGCATAAATTAGCGGTTTTTGATCAGTATAAATTTGAAAAATTCTCCCCTCTAGCATGTGCCGAAATTTTTTTATTGCCGAATAAATAGAAAATAATTCCCGGTCATATGTTGACCAATTCCGCTGACTGTTGTTTAATTTCATGGAAAAAAATGCTAAAGGTTCATAACGTTCCTGATAAAACTGCATAAGGGTGCCGCCGATCGCGACATCTGAGGCGTCAACCCATATACTCAACTGAGCGCCTGGAATAGGGTGCCGTAAAAGAGCAGCCTGAGATATTGCATTTTTGGCAGCTACGAAAGCTTTTTCAGCATCTTCGTTCCAATTAAGGGGTTCTGTTTTAGGAACACGGGAACGAGATTTCTTTTTGTTTGTATGGCCTTCTAACAATTTCACTAAAGGCGCAAGTATGTGTGCAGCTTGATATATGAAAGACCTATAAAAATTAAACATACCCAAAAATCTTCGAAGTTGAGATAAGGTTGTGGGCTGCGGAAAATCGATTATGCATTTAACTTTATCTGGAAGTGGTTGAATACCATGTTCAGATATTCGAAATCCTAAGAAATCAATGGTAGGTTTACCAAATGTGCACTTGGATACATTTATGCACAAACCATATTCTGCTAATTTGGAAAATAGTGCTTTTAAATGATGATAATGCTCCTCGGCATTTTTAGAGGCTATGAGTATATCATCGACGAAGGCATAGACGCCTGGTAAATCACGTATTACCTCATCTATGAATCTCTGAAATGTTGCAGACGCATTGCATAAGCCAAATTGCATGCGTGTGCTTTCGAACAATCCAAAAGGTGTGCATATCGCTGTTTTGGGAATGTCATCAGGATTGATTGGTATTTGATGATATGCTTTGATGAGGTCAAGTCGACTAAAAATTTTAGTGTCACGTAAATTAGCAGTAAAATCAGCTATACATGGTATCGGGTATCTGTCTTTTTTGGTTTGCGCATTCAAGGCACGATAATCACCTACAGGTCTCCATTCCAAAGTTCCCTTTTTTGGAACCATGTGCAAAGGTGATGCATAGTTGCTACGTGAAGGTCTTAAATGTCCGAGTTGTATCATATTTTGAAATTCTGTTTTAGCAATTTTCAGGCGATCCGGAGCCAACCTGCGGGGTTTTGCCACAACTGGAGGTCCTTTTGTTGAAATAAAATGCATTGTGTTGTGTTTGACAGGCTGATTGGGATCTGGTAATTTTGTAATAGATGGGAATTGTTTAAGAAGTTCATTATATATATTATCAATATTGATTGTTTTTACTGAATGAATTAATGCACATTTCATGTGACCTGTTGTTTCAAATTTTGTTTTTAAATCTCTTAGACATTTGTGGCGGAGATCTGGAACCAATTCGAAATTATGGAGAAAATCTGCTCCCAAAATTGGTGTACTAACATTTGCCACTAGAAAAGTCCAATTAAATTTTCGTCTTAACTTAAAATCTAGAGAAAGGGTTTGTTGACCATAAACATTTATAGGGGAAGAATTAGCAGCCAAAAGCGTTTGTACGGGTGGATTCCGTTTTTGTACATTGTTGGCAGGAAGGATTGACACGTCCGAACCGGTGTCGACCAGAAAAGAAACATTTGTAGTCCGGTCTCTAATGAACAGGCGACGTGACTGTTGAGGCAAAGAATGAGTCGCCTCTACTCTTTGCTGGTTTCGTTTCACGCCCAAGAACACGGCTTTATGCATTTTTCTTCCCTACATTTTTTTCCAAATCGTCTATGATACCAACAGATACTTGAATCCCGATTATCACTATTACTTCGCCCTCGAGGTTTACTCCAGTTTCTGCGGTATGGGGACCGACCACGTGAAACAGTAAGCTGATCGATGCGCTTATTTAATTTTTCGATTTCTTTCAATAATTTACCCTCTATCGCCTGTTCATTCGAGCAGGACACGGCAATTGCAGAAGCTGGGGAAGGGGTAACTTCTGAAATACGATCTGAAATTTCCGCTGCTTTATCAAGGGTTAATTCAGAAACAGCCGCTAAAATTGTCTGAACAGAATTTGGTAATCGTTGCAAAAACAATTCTAACATTAAATTGTCTGGAACATTTAGGGATTCCGCGCGACGTTTCATACTACGTAATAAATCTGAAGGTTTCCGATTTCCTAGTTCTTCTCCAGACAAGAGCTGTCGTATCTCTTGCTGGGATGATTCACCTGAGCGCGCAATTAATTCCTTTTTTAAGACACCATAAGGGTCAGTAGCATCTGGTTGCATTAAAATATCACGAATGATTGATGCAACATCGGGTGGAAGATGCGAAACTATATAATTATATTTTGTAACAGATTCTGATATTGCTTTGGGGGTAGCTAAAGCAAATGTGCTTTCGCACATCACAAACCATAGCGCAGGATCTGATCTGTTATATAATGGAATTTGAACAGCATCGACACTAGACATGATTTATGGTAATAAATATATAAAATAGTACAATCAAACCAAAATAAATTCGCGAGTTAAATTTTTCTAATAAAATAACAGAAAAAATATCAGGAAAATGACTCAGAAGAACTTATCTGCTTTCCATCGAGCCGCTGTAGAACGATGTATTCTTTGAAAGATGAAGATGATCGGATAACATTCCAACTCATCTAGGAAGGCTGATGCTCTATATAAGAACAGTCCATGGTCACCATTGTGGTGAGTCGCTCGTATAATATAATCACTCACTTAAAAACACTTTACTACCTTTATTCGTAGAACATTGATAAACGTCGATTCTGACACTCATCGTATTCGAACACACAAAAACGCAATGTAAACATTTTCGTCTGCGCTGCTATGACAACGGCTCTGGCCAGCTGCCATTCCGAACGAAGAATTTTCTCCCTTGCCTTTCTGCGGCTGCCACAGGGACATCTCATTGCTCCGGGGGGGAATGTCCCCCCGGGCACCCCCTGAAATCAACACTGATTATTTATAAATCGCCTTATTTAACTTTATTTCTTAAAATTCAATATTTATAACACATATTTAGATACAAAAAATAGCTTCATGTAAAAACATATGCCATAAACTTCATATATATTGATAAAAATTAATTTTTAAGCTCATTCTAGCCATAGCACCGCATAGCACTAATGGTAAATAATCACAGCTGACGTACTGCCATGATTTCGCGCTTGAATACTCTAGGGGGCGCTGCTGGAACCCGCCCTATAAAACTTTCAGTAAATCGATTTTCCAATATGTTTATAATCGAAGTATTCGAATATAGTTTGGCATGGCAACATGAAATCGATATCGTAATTCGTAAATAAATAGTCATGGTACGTCTTTAAGAAACTTTAATCCCTCCTGCGAAAGTTTTCTTCAAATTGTTTCGATTAAAATGTCTGCTGCTCACGAAATAGTTACAATTCAAGCAGGAAATTATGCAAATTTCATCGGAGCGCATTGGTGGAATATACAGGTATCTGTTTAGTTTGTAATAATAAGGTTGCTTTTAGGAATCAGAATTAAGAGTCACCATCATGATTTGCTTTATAGAATTATCAAAATTGGATCGTGTTTCAATATTTTTTACTAAATTTCATCGCAACTGCAAATGTAAAAGCTTAAAGAGGGATATTGTAGATCATTCTGATTTCTATAGAGCTTTTTTTACTGTTTGATTTATTCATGTTTGTACAACCTGATTTTAGACTCTGCAAACTAAATGAATTCAATAAGCTGTTTTCAGAGTATTCTCTAGGTTTAAAACGAGATAAAGTGCATATTTTGGATTCTTAAGGGCATTTTTCGGATTCTTTAGGCCACTTTTCGGATTCTTAAAGGCATTCTGTTGATTTTTAAAGCCTTTCAAAACAACGGTACAGATGTCATATTCGCCCCATATTGGCGCGATTCTTTTCTGACGCCAATGTCATATACGCAACGGGTACTTAACTGGCGCCAAAGTGTCGTTATTTTGCTTGATGTGGTAACCCGGATTATGTTGTTTATGCTGTTGATGTTTTCGCCAAATTGGCAACCGAAAAAAATCGTGTCAATATGGGACGAATATGATATCTGTGCCAAAACAACATTGAGTCAGTTTACTATGCAAGCAAATTTTTTAATATAAAAAGAAAAAAGGACACTTTATTACTAAGTGGCAAGAAGGGTTTTAATTTTTTGAATGTGGGGCCAGAGGGGTGCTATTTTGTAAACCAAAGTGCAGGTGGGGTGCAGCACTCCCCTGAAACTGCCTGGGGGAAACTTTTTGAAGAAATTTTCACCCGAAAATAATTTTCATGAACTGAAAGTTATACTTTTTTTCAAATATCACTTGTGCAAAAAAAAGGGGTGCACAGTTTAAATATTTAAAACTTATCTCTTAAATATGAATAGTTTTAATTATCTTCTTAAATATTTTTTGGATGATTGCTAATATTTTTTACATTTCAGGAATCATCTTTTTGTTATGATCCCAATTCTTCAGCTTCACAACCATTGGATATAAATCATGATATACTGTTTAGAGAAGGTGTTAATCATCGGGTAAATATTTTATTTCTGTTTTTAAGGTAAAGCACAAAACTGGGAAATTTCATCATTAGCCAGTGACTAGTTGTAGCAATTTCATTAATGCTCACTTTTTTAAATTAGTGGTTTTATCTTTATTTAAAAGTGCAGTTACATCTTTCATATAGTAACCCCCATAATTACGATTATAGAAAGGTTGCAGTTAATTTTGCCAAGATTATAGTCAAGCTCATGAAACATGAACTTAGTGTACACATATAATTTGAGATATAAAAATAAATACCATAGCATTAAATCTATGTACTAATATTATAAAGAAGTAATGTTTGTGTGTTTGTTCGTAGGAGGTAATCTCTGGAACTAACTACCGAATCGATTTAAAAAATAATGCGTGCAAAATGCTGGTGATCATCTCTGCTCTGAAATTGGAACTTTGGTGTGGTGGTAACATTTAAGATGTAAATACTTGCTATGAATGGTTCCTAAAAAATTCAAAATTTAAAAGGGTGAATTGAGCAGAAAACATTCTAAAAAATTCTAAATTGCAATTTATATGGTATAGTTAGGAATAGAAACTTAAAATTTGGCACGCTGTTATTTTAGAGACTTAAATGCTCGCCTAGAATAATTTTCCAAAAATTTGAAATTTAAAAGGGTGCAGGCAGGGTTCGTTGATATATATCAATGGATATATATCTTGATATATATCCAATATTTATTTTTGAAATATCAAGATTTTTGATATTTTCATATTCATATACAGTGCGAGATCGGTTAACAAACTTAGTTCGTTCCAAAACAGTGTTCGCTAACCGATCATACGTTTAATATAGATTTGTATGGGAATTCAATTAATTCGTTCTTAAAAGTTAAATAATGTATAAAAAATAATATAAATATTCCCTTTATAATAGTGTTGATCCTTAGTGTTGACGTCCTTATTTAATATGGACACATCATATTTTGATGTCTTTGTCTGTGTTGTATTTAAAAAAAGAAGAAGAAGAAAAAAGACATGTCTTTTGTAAAAACTTTTAGGATTATATTGATTGACTGCAGCAGAGGTCATTCTAGGTGTTTTTCGCGGGACGGGCTGCCCTGCCTGCCTTTCTTTACAAAATTTGCGCCTGATGCCTCCACTGCCTTAAAACCCTGCCTTTGAGCCCTATCACTCGAAAAAATTGGTCGAAAAAAAAAGCCCTTTAAGTAAATTTCATCCCAACAAACTAACCCAGCGAATTTCGGCAAAAAATCGGCACATTTCGTCACAACATTGCAGAAAAAACACGATTTTCATTACAGGGGCGTGAAAAAATAGCGGATTTCGTCAACGTATTGCAAAAATATAGTGAATTTCGTCAAAAAAGTGCAGTAAAAAGCCAATTATCGTCAAAGGATCACGAAAAAAACGACATATTTCATCACAATATCGCAGAAAAAACACTATTTTCGTAGCAGGGTCTTGAAAAAATAGCAAATTTCATCAAAGGATTCTGAAAAATAGCACATTTTGTCAAAAAATCATGGGAAAAAACCGAATTTTGCGAAAGGATTGCAAAAAAGGTGCAAATTTCGACAAATTATTGCGAAAAAAAACCTCTGCAATTTTCGTAACAAGGCCGTGGAAAAACGCAGATTTTGTCAAAGGATCGATAAAAAATAGAGAATTTCGTCAAAAAATTGCAGGAAGAGCCGAATTTCGTCAAAGGATCGTGAAAAAAGCGGTACATTTCGTCACAACATCTCCGAAAAAACACAATTTTCATAGCAGGGTAACGAAAAAATAGCAAATTTCGTCAAAAAATCGTGGTAAAAAGCCAAATTTCGTCAAAGGATCACAAAAAAATGGCACATCTCGAGTTGAGGGTTGATTTTTGATGGCCAATTATCTGCGCGAGAGATATAGGCCCAGGGGGCTAGTGCCCTTCGTGAGGGGTCTTTCTAAGGGAACCTAACCAGTATTTACGCATGGAAATCCATGGTTCGAAGAAAACCATAAAAACTTCGAACGATTAGGCTGACGGGCACAATTGGGTTTGAACCCAGCACCTCCCGTCTACCACAACATCTCAGAAAAAACACGATTTTCATAACAGGCAGGGGCGCGCGGACCCAGTGTGCAAAGTATGCACCGCACACAGGTGCCTGACTAGTAAAGGTGCCAAATATTTGAGGCGAAGCTGAAAAATTTGAAAAACTTTTAATCAATTTAAATTTATTAAAGTGGTATTTAAATCGAAAGTACGTCATTTCTGACACATTTATGAGTTCCTTTTTACTTATAAGATATGAAATTTGCAGATGCTCGTCAGCGGCGTAACTTTAGGGCTAGGGGGCAGAGATAGTCTCAAACCAAAAGGTGCCACGGTGTCGAAAGGTAACGGTCGTAGGCCACGGAAGGCTTAAGGGTGCCGTCAAGCGCCTAAAATAAATTAAAAAAAGCTAGAAACATAAAAAATTCGGAAGCGCGACCGCGAATGCTCCTTTTGACATCCCTGCTCTGGATCAGGCCAGTCCAGCTTTTCAAAAAGCAGGGGCGCACTGCAGTTCGTGGCAAACATGGAAGTCTCCATTATTCAAATAACTGAAAATATGTAACACTTCTACCTTACTGTAGTATTGGTAGTGATACACATACTGACGATATAAAAACGGGTAGTATATTACTATATTGCACAGTAGTAAAGCAACATAAGCCTCCAGGTTGTGCATGGTACCCTTGTAAAAGTAAATTGCCAAAAACAGCACAAACCAATCCTAGCAATCGGCTACATTATAACAAAAACAGTACTAAATACAGAGCCGAAACTAGCCTTTTTTGCACCCAGGGCAAACATGGATTTTGTCATCCCCCACCCCTCTCTTCCGCAAAGTATATTTACAAAAAAGAATTTTACTAATTTTCTAATAGCCGACTTATTTTTAAAATTTAAAATATGCAATCATAAAATATGTAATACTGAACTGCATAATCTACAATGACGGATCTAAGGGGGAGGTCACGGGGGTCATGACCCTCCTCTTAACACCAACAAAAATATTCTAAAGATCATTTTTTAAATGACATGTACAGTAGAGTCCCGATTATCCGAGTTCTGCTTAACCGAGTTATTTTCTTCTGATGGACTTGTGGCTTTCATTATTATGAAACAGACATAAATAAAGTGTTAGGTGAAGATGAAAGAGGCATTTTTTTCCCCATTCTGACCAAAAAATCAGAGTTCTAACTTTTTACGGCTGCTCTTTCATCTTCACCTAATACTTCATTTATAATGTCTGTTTCATAATAATTAAAGACATCAGTCTATCAGAAGAAAATGATCCATTCCAAAGGTATAATCCTTCATTGGGCGCCCCTTCGTTCTGGCGCCCGGGGCACTTGCCCCCTCTGCCTCACCCCCTTAGTTTCGACCCTGACTAAATAAATAAAACAGGATGTAGTTCAAAATGCAATACATTTTAAAAAAAGAAATGAAAAACGCCATTCAATTCCAAACAAATTTAATAGTTTAGCCTATCATTGTATGCAACATTGTATAAAAACGAGCCCATGAGCATGTAAGAATATTTCATGTCATTTAAAGTCGGGAAACATGTTTTTGAGAACAACCTCAAAATGAATTAAGTTTTACTGAAATTTTAATTGTATATTTTATAGATTTGCTTCGAACAAAGAATAATCGGTCAAGAGCGAGTTTCACTCGCGTACAGAGAGTTCATACAATAAATTTGTTAATTACTAACTGCAATCTTACAAAATATAGTTGTTAAACGAATAATAAGACTGCAAATAATTTGAAATTATTTTATTAAAAATTTTTCAATAATTGCCTTTAATAATTGAATTCAATTGAAATGAAAAACGCTGACTATTTATCATTGTGATCCGTCTTACCTAAAACAAAGACCTTGTTCAAAGTTTAATCTTGCCATTGTGCCAAGTGCGCTTCGAAAGGAGGCCGCAAAGTTGCATGGCCACTTTGGCCTGTGCCACATTTTTTAGATAGGTTTTTAATTAATATCTCGGCTAATTACCGACAATTTTTTTGGAAAATCATTATCGACAATTCTTAGACGATTTCGCGTCGATAGGTACCTCGAACTCCCTCGCTGAGCGCCCGCTAAATAAAGTTTATGTATAATGGAAAACTGCGATTTTCTGAAAAACTCAATGACCTAAGATAATCGTTATAGTTTTCCTGCAAGATTTAAATAAATTCCAACTACTACTAATTTTTTCGTAATTTTATTTGCAGTAGATTCGGAAATAGGAGGAGGGACATAATTTTGCCATACATTTTCGACGAATTTCCGAAAATATAATAGTATCTAAGAATAAAACAAATACAGTGAAACACGTTTAACACGAAAACGCTTAACATGAAAAATCGGTTAACATGAAATGATATAGCAGTCCGGACAGTATACTATGCAATTTAATACATTTTTTTTTTCTTTTAACAAGAAACAAAAATCGTTTAACATGAAAAAAATTCGCTTTCGAGCTACAGTACAGGACCCATTATCCGGAATTCCAAAATCCGGAAGGACCCGAAATCCAGAAAAAAAAATTGAAAATTTTCTAAATTTGTAAATTTTTACTAAAATTTTGTAATTTCTAAAAATTTTCGAACTTCCCAGTTTTCTAATTTTTTTTTTCAGTCCATTGTGTTTCAGTGTGTAACCACTAAAATATGTTACTTCAGCGGCGGGGCAACACGGAGGTCCCCCCCCCCACCCGAAATTAGGAAAAAAAAATTTCTCTCAAATTTTAGTATAAAATTAATTTACATTACGATTCGTTAATAAAAAACGTCAATTGTTCGCGGTGAAAATCACTAATTTTGCCAAAGGATTTCAGAAAAAACGCTAATTTCGTCAAAAGATCGCAGAAAAAACGCTAATTTCGTCAAAAGATCGTGAAAAAAACGCCATTTGTCAATGTATTCCAGAAAAAAAAACGCTAATTTTGTCAAATAATCGCGAAAAAACGCCACTTTCGTCAAAGAATCGCGAACAAAAATGCGCATTTTTTCCAAAAAATCGTGAGAAAATGCAAATTTCATCAAAGGATTGCGAAAAAACGCAAATTTCTTCAAAGGATTGCGAAAAAACGCAAATTTTGTCAAAGGATCATGAAAAATAAACACTAATTTCGTCAAAGAATTGCAGAAAAAAACGTTAATTTCGTCAAAGAATCGCGAAAAAATGCGAATTTATTTCAAAGAATTGCGAAAAAAATGCGAATTTCGTCAAAAGATCGAAAAAAACGCAAAATTCTTCAAAGGATTGCAAAAAAGCACAAATGTTTTCAAAGAATCGCAGAAAAAAACGCGAATTCCGTCAAATGATTGCGAAAAAACGTTAATTTCGTCAAAGGATCTGAAAAATAAATGATAATTTCGTCAAAGGATCGCGGAAAAAACGTGAAATTCGGGAGGACCCGAAATCCGGAAAATTCCAAAATCCGGAAAGCCTTCGGTCCCGAGGATTCCGGATAATAGGTCCTGTACTGTAGTTAGTTTGAGTTGAAATTGGTGAATTTTGTGTTAAAACCACTGAATTTTGGGTCAAAATCAGAGAATTTCGTATTTTTGTAAATTAGCTTATGTTTTATTAGCACAATGGTTGAGAAATCGGTGCGAAAACGAACTGCCATTTCGCTTCAAATGAAGATGAGGCTGCTTAATGCAGTTGAGGAAAAAGAAGAACGAAAAGTGAAATCTACAAAGAGTTTGGAATTGCCAATTCTACTTTATCAACAATAATAAAAAAAAACAGTGAACCCATTACGTTAATGTTTGAGCTCAGTATATTTAAGGCAGAGAGAAAACGTATGAGAACTGCAAAGCATGAGGATTTAGAGACAGCTTTGCTTATTTGGTTCAAACAAGCTAGATCTCAGAATGCTGAAAAAGACACTAAAAAAATTATATTTCTCCCCCCCACCCCCCCAAAAAATATATATATATCTATTTTTTTTACTTGCTTTTTATCCTAATGTATGCAACTTACTAGTAGTTTAACAGGAAATCGAAGTAAAATTTGACAACGTCGAAAAAATTTGCGAGTTTTGTTTTTTCTTTACGAATCTTTTAATGCAAAAAAAATGTTCGTTCCCCTCAATTTCGTGTTAAACGTATTTCACTGTATATTTTTGAGTTCTGTGTTAAGAGCTTGTTCAAACGATATGCCCCCCCCCCTCCCCTTTTGATGATTTTTAAATGAACCTTATATTTAAGTGATTTTATATCTTTAACTCGATTTTGTCTGAAGTATGAACCCACTCACTGTGTGAAAATGGGAGAGAAGCTGCTAATTGTTCAGATTTGTTATGTAAATTTTTTTCATGATTTTTGGAAAATTGCATGGGGTAGTAATGAACAAATAAAAACTTTAAAATGACCTCTACTTACTGATGAAAAAATGAGTTAAGAGGAGAAGAGTGAGTGCTTAGTAAAGTACAAGCTAAAAGCTTTAAAACGATATGTCACATGAAAAAATCCATTTTCTCCCCCCCCCCTCCCCCGGAAGAACGCCCACTAATAACCTGGGGTTAAACACAGACCTCACCAACCGAAGGCCCGTGAAGAGTTTCACCTTCGGTCAAGCCTTTAAATGAGCTCGAATCTTGCTGCAGCTTAATTAGGAGCTCAGTTAGAAAATTGACCCCCAGGGGGGAATCTGAGTGAGGGAGGTAAAAGGTTCTAGGGTTTTCTGATAATATATCACATGAGGGTTTAGCAAGCGTGCTGCGTACGCACTGTAAAATCTTGCAAGAAAAAAAAAAAAAAATCTCGAATCTTTTGGTTCCATATTCCAACACCAGGGGGAGAACTCTATTCTTAACAAAACTGTCTCTGAACGAAACTCTGTTAAACAATCTACCCATAGTCAGTATATATTAGTCATTAGCCATATATTAGTATATATTAGTCAAGGGGTGGCGGACTTAAGCAAGGATCTAAGATATTTTCTGAAATTACTATTCGAAAATAGTGGTAAGTACACTTTTGAAATTTTTATATTAAAGGTAATATTTATCCCAGGGCTCCATCAAAAATCCGCATCTAAAACAGTAGAAAATGGTACGGTTTTAAATATTTTATCCGATCCTCCAAATTTTTTTTATCGCCTCCATCTCCCCTCCCCCCCCTGAAATTTGATGCCCCCTACTTTTTAAAGTTTTTTATTATGTATTATGAACTATCTGAAAGTTCCAAACGGTTCGTCAGTTTTCTTAATTTTAACAAATTCGATTCAAAGTTTTTCTTTTCCTTTTTTAAAGTAGAATTTTTTATAAAACAAAAACTTGCGGATCGATTTTTATAAAATTTAGATATTATTAAACAGCGTTTAAAGATAGGGCTATATGCATAAAGCTTTAAAAGCTCTAAATGGTGTATTTTAAAAAAATTTGACGGCGTTCCAAAGAATCCTAGCATAAAAATCATTTGTGGTTTCGAAAGACTGGCTTTTAAATTAAGAGTTTGAAAGAAATCATCTGATTAATGAAATAATAATTAATATCTAAAGTTGCAATTGAGCGACCGTGAAGAAATGTAGATATCTGAAATCACCGAAAAATTCAACATCTAGATGCATCAAAATTAAATCGATAAATTTATATTTAAAAAAATTTATATTCTTTCGAAAATGTCCACTATTGGAAGACGTTGGCTATCTGCAATGAACTCCTGGCGTCCGTGGGAGAGATTTCGAACCTTTCTTTTGAAGGAAATAAAAAGATTTTTCATAAATCGATTTTTCGTGGATTTTTTGACTTCCTGAAACTGTACCGGAATAATTTTTAGAATTTCTGAAAAGGGGATTTTTTTTTTTTTTTTGCGTCTGGCTGTGCACTTTTCCAGCTGTTAGCCCCAGTAGAATTCAAGATACAGTCCTTTTTAAAAAGGTCCAGTACATTTATCACCGTTGCATCTCTGTAAATCTATTAACCCCTCCCCATCTCTTCGAGTTTTCGAAGAAGTTGTCTACGGTTTGAAAAAAAATCTATGCTCTTGTTGAATTATGAATACATTTGCATTCTTTTAATTTGGGCTTTTTAATTAATTTTTCAACTAATTATTAGAGATTTAAAATTCTGAAACTTACGTGCATGGTGCACCAGGAGAGACTTTTGACTATCCTCATAAAAAGTTTGAGCCTCGTATGTGCTGTAGATTCTGCTAGCCATTGCACACAGACACACACACACACTGACAGACAGAGTGAAACTTTGTTTTATTAGTATAGATATTTTTAATTTAGAGCTTCGATTTATTGCACGAAAATTGGAAATTCAAAAGATAAAAAAATCTGATAGAGAAAACAAGTGTTAATAGTTTGACAAGATAAAGATACGCTTAGCTTCTTAACAATGTAAACATCGAAACGAATGTGCATTTTTCATAACAATTGTTATATAGCCAGAATAGGGGTTCTACATTTGCTAATACAAAATCAAATGTTCCGGGACTGGAACATTTTCGAATGCACCCCTAATTATGATCAATGTGCGGTAATTGTTTAAGGCACATCTTAATTGATATTACCTTATTTTGAAAGAAATAAAAGTACCATAACGCGCTCCGGTGTATTACAAACGTCATAATTTGAGAAAATATTTTTCTACTTTTATGTGTATTTGCCGTATTACGAGCACCCCTTTCTTTGTGTCATAGTCCTACCAATGATTAATTCAACAGAGCTATATTTCCAAATTAAAGTTCATTTGAACTGCTTTAAGTATAAATATAAATAAAGATCAGATCTTAAAAATTACGGAAGTGATGCAGGTAAAAGAAGCTCATTTACTTAGGAGGTATGCCATTGTGGGGAGAGGGAGCAAACAGCTGAAGCACCGACCTTTTAGGAATGTCCGTTATTTGCATTGCTGCCAACATTCCTTGTTTTTAATTCAAACAACAATATTATTAACCAGAAATTTAATTTAATAAATGAAATAAAAAAGAACCCTGTAGAAACAAGAAACATTTCATTAAATAAACTTTCTGGTTCCAAATTCATTTATTTGATTTGGAGAAAACCGCTGGAAGGTTGGTTTGGCAGCTATGCATTTATACCCATAGAAAAAAAAAAGTATAAAGTTTGTTTTTTCTTTCTTTTTTTTTTTTTTTGTTGGGGGAAGGTTAGGAATATGGGGCGCCAACTGAAGTTCTGCACACAGGCACCGAATACTGCTGGCGCGCCCCTGATAACAAGGTTGCGAAAAAATACCGGATTTCGTCAAAGGATTGCGAAAAAATAGCGAATTTCATCACAAAATCGCTGTAAAAAGCCAAATTTCGTTAAAGGATCGCAAAAAAAAAAAAGCACAAATTTCGTGCAAAAAACGCAATTTTCCTAACGGGGCTGTGGAAAAAGGAAGATTTCGTCAAAAGATCGTAAAAAAAAAAGAAAATTTCGTCAAAAAATCGCGAGAAAAGCCTTTTTTTTGAGATCATTTTACGAAATTTGTACGATATCATTTCGTACGATTCGTTCGATATCATTTTACGAATTTCGTAAAATGATCTAGAAAAAAAGCGGCACACTTTGTCATAATATTGCGGAAAAAAACACGATTGTCATAACAGGGTCGTGAAAAAATAGCGAATTTCGTCAAAGGATTGCGAAAAATAGCAAATTTCGTCAAAAAATTGCGGAAAAAAGCCGAATTTCGTCCAAAGGATCTCGAAAAGAGTGGCACATTTTGTCACAATATCGTGGAAAAAACACTATTTTCATAACATGGTCGCGAAAAAATGCGGATTTTGTCAAAGGATCTCGAAAAAATAGCGAATTCATGTCAAAGGATCTCGAAAAAATAGCGAATTTCACCAGAGGATCGCGAAAAAATAGCCAATTTCGTCAGAGGATTGCGAAAAACGTCAAAGGATCGTTGAAAAAAAAACAAATTTCAGCAAAGGATTGCAAAAGGACGAAAACTTTGTCAAAGGATCGCAGGAAAGACGCGAATTTCATCAAAAGGCTGCAAAAAACACTAATTTTGTGAAAGGGAGCAGAAAAATGAGAATTTCGTCAAACGGTTTTGGAAAAAACAACGCTTTTCGCACATGAGGCCGTGAAATCCAGCTTTTTTTTTCCTGCTGAGTCGGTAGAATGTCTGCTATAAGTAGTAATAGTCTTCTAACTTTCTACTGCCATTTGCCAAAATCCTCACACCCCTTGCCATTCGAAAATTTAAAGCTTGTAGTTACAAAAGTTAAACCGTTCAATGAAAAATGCATATTAAATAGTTTATTCAACTTGTAGGTCTTTAAACTTCTTTGATTTTTATTTAAAGAAATGTGTATGGACCCTGTATTATAGATTAATGACTAATCATTTGATTTGATTTAAGAATAAAATCTTTATGATAATGATAAAAGGTGTGTCAAATATGTTGTAAATTCTACTATTTAACCTTTTGCATTTATTTGTTGAGTGTTACTTTGCATGGTAATGGATCGTACAGTGAATTTAGTGGTCACCTTTTTTGGCTACTACAATTTCTAAAAAATAATCTCTGTGGTAAATTTCCACAACATTTGCAATGTAAATATTACCTTGAAGATTACTGTTTAGAAATAGTGGTAGCTAAAAAAGGTGACTACTGAGATCCCTGTACAAAAAGTGGTCATCAGTTCATCCAAGTCCACTAAACATAAAAGAGTGAAATGTTAAACTATGCCCATAATAAATTCAATATAGCAATAAAATCAAAGTTTGTAAATGTATTTTACATATATACATACACACAAACACTAGACTATTTTTTTTATTATTCATGAGTATGCCCCTTTTTTTCTTTGAAGTGCCCTTTTATGGCAAAGTGCACCCTGCCTGCCCTTCATCCTAGAATGAACTCTGCTGCAGCATTAAATCATATCAATTTTATTAGATGTAAATTTCCAACTGGGCGAAAAATATCTGGACCAGGATTCGAACCAGGAATCTCCTGGCTGAAGCCGCCAGTGCTCTGCCATCTGAGCTATCCCGGACGAATCTGGTGGAACTTTTTCACCCAGCTAACCTTAATGATTATAGCATCTGGTCTGAAACCTTGTGTTAAAATTAATCTAGTGCATATCAATTTGTCACTTAAAAAAAAAAAAAAAAACTCTTATAAAACAAAATTTTAAATACAAATTTCTGATTTTTGATGCTGAATCCTATAGTTTTTTTTTATGGATATCAAAAATATCGGATATATATCAAAGTATCGGATATTTTTGATATTTTCAAAAATATCCTTATATTTATGAACCTCGGGTGCAGGAGCAAACAGCATTTTAAAATTGCGATTTATGTGATACAGTTGGTATTCAAGGTTCATTTGCAAAAACAGACCAGAAAGATTTTAAAGTTGTAAAGAGTTATTTTCAATGCATTAAACTGAGACAGAATGCTGTGTATGATGAAAAATTTTCTTGGTCCCTATCGATTCTGCCTTAGGCAGAGTTTACTGTATTTAATTTTCATAGTGATTTTTAAATTTATAATTAGACTATCTTTTTTTTAAATATTTGAAGTTATCTAAAATTTTCTTTAGCTATTTAAAGAATAATATAACTGTTCTCCTTTATTATATCTAAAGGAGAAAATTTTGTCGATTAAAAAAATTTAGTATTTTGCGTGCCTTAGTATAATATTAGGAAAATTTAAGAAGGAGAAAATTTTCCTGATTTGTATTTGTTATTTAATTTATTTTAAAAAAATTTTAAAAATTAAATTAAAAAATAAATA